>OZ026526.1:2500-1322776 GCA_964019695.1 Loripinus fragilis | reverse complement strand
TTAGGTAGAAATGTAGTTACAAGAAAATATAGTATATGAACTTGACTTTGCTATCAAGGTCACTTGAAACATTGCCCAGCACCCTCTACATCATGTGACGTATGCAACTGCAAAGTTTGAAGTTGCTATGTTCAACAGTTATGAGTAGATGAATCAAATACAGTATTTGACCCTGGCGTAGGGGTCACATGAAATTTTGCCCAGTGCATGCCCATATCATCTGTATATTCTTTCGAGATATCATGTGTCCTGTGCACCTGCTTTTGAAGTTGTCGCGTCCAACGGTTTTGAAGAAGATGCGTTTTCAAGAAAATACATAATTTGACCTTTGACCTAGGTCCCACGAAATGTTGCCCAGTATCCTTTATACAGCTGCAACGGTTGAAGTTGCTACGGCTAATGGTTCAGGAGGAGATGCTTTTACACAAAAATACTTTATTTGACCTTTGTCAATGACCACGAAGTGTTGCCCAGTATCCTTTACATCATTTGGCTTATGCAGCTACAAAGTTTAAAGTTGCTGCGGTCAACAAAGTTTGCAACGGTTTAGGAGGAGATACACTACAGAAACCACACGCACGAACATCGCGCACGCGCATGTCAATACAGACGCCGGCGAATTAATTTGTATCCTTTTTGTACAAGAAAAAGCGGGTAAAATGTCTATTTTAAGGATACTTCTTCAATATTTTAAGGGTCATGTAAAATTTATGAAATTTTGTCATCATCGTAATAATCAGTACATGTATAAACACCAAAAACATAAAATCATTAAATAGTTATGCATAACAAAGCTCCAAACTGATTTCCTAAAAAATCAACAGTTCAACCTTTTAGTGTATTTAAGCTGATCAGCAAGTTGCTGAATTCAGCAGAAAAATCAGCTTTTAAGGGTGACCCTCAATAGGTCAGCAAACATTTTTTAATAAAACTTTTGTATGAAAAAAGTAAAATAGAAATCCTTAAAAATTCTAAAATAGGCTTTAATAACAATTTGATTTAATAACCCAAAAAGTTTCAGCAAAGGTGGCCCCAAAATATAAGGGTCGTTAGTGTAACTGGAAAAAAGATTTTTTTGCCATATATAAAGAAAGTTTACTTTGCTGACTCCAGAAGAACATTCATCTCTGATCAATGATAGTACGTTTTAAAGGGCCGCGCAGCGCAGACGGTAACGTGTCGACGGTGTCGAATTGCAGATACGTGTCTGACTGCAGATCTAGATGCTGCGAGTTTGTTCCCGGCCTGGTCCCATACTTTCGCGACGATTTGATCATGAAATAATTTCTACGGCAATTCACTTCATCCCTTCCACTGATTCAAGAAGGGTTGTTGTCAGTTAAAAGCGAAAGTATATGCACGAAATACTGGCAGCTTGCCCAGGAGAAAAAGTCTGGTTAGATGAACTGACCGTCTCGACATGACCATAGCTGTTGATTGGGGCGTAAAGCATCAAACCAAACATACAAACTAAAGTATGTTCTAACTCTTTGTCCCCTGGACAATTTTGCATGGAAATGCAGATGGGTCTTTGGTAAGCTATTTTTTATATAAATGTTGGTTCTTGAAGACGCTTTAGGTCATGAACAAGAACATAATTTTATCAGGGGGAGAGAAAGATCTGACAGGGGGTGGGAAGTGGGGGTGGAGGGGGAGGGAAGTGGGGGAGAAGGGGAGGGAAGTGGGGGGAAAGGGGGAGGGAAGTGGGGAAAGGGTACCCCCCCTGTCCACCCCCTCAATCAATGACGCGCACTGTATAAATCAACTTGAAACAGCGAATAAACAGCGCATTTAACAATGAACAAACTGTTATTTCATCAAAATGGATTTACAAGAACTAGCTTATCAGTCATAGTAACACGTGTAAGTAACTTTGTTGAGGAAAATGTGTTTCATTTTTTTTCTACATTGTCAAGACAAAGCTCCCCGTCCCGGTGCATCCACGTCAAATATGTCGATCGCAATGCACTCAGCATGTTCAAAGCATTGAATTGAATAAATGTTTTAAGTAAAAATGTGCATTTTCACATTATACCACGTTGAAGGCCGACTTAAATCGCTGAAATATCAACATTGAATTGAATTTTTTCCTGACTGTCAACAATTTAACTTTCGCTTACGAAGGAATACAGTCATGCGCCAAAATGTTATCCCACATTAGCAACGGGCCGCGTGTGGCTTATCTCATATTAGTTACGTTTTTCTTGCACACTGGAAAAGGATATCTGAGATTTTAGTCATTTTACCCTGGGATAGAAAATCTTTTCTCACATAACAACGCATACAAGATCGAGTGACCCCTATGTAAGCTCGCTGTCAGAAAAATCTTTCTCACATACCAATGCATACAAGATCGAGTGATCCTTATGTAAGCTCGCTTTCGGAAAAATCTGTCCCACATCGCTACCCATGTGAGATAAGCGTAACTAATACGAGATAAGCCACACGCGGTCGGTTGCTAATGTTAGATAACATTTTTGGAGCATGACTGTATTCCATCGAAAACAAAAGCTGAATTGTTGTCAGTCAGGAAAAAATTCAATGTTGAATTTTCTGAGTAAATTTTCAGCGATTTAAGTCGGCCTTCAGCTTGGTTTAAAAGTAAAACTGCGCATTTTTACTTAAACCTTTATTCAATGCTTTGAACATGCTGAGTGCATTGTGATTGACATACAATGAGTGACTGAATGCACGGGGGCGGGGAGCCTAAGCTGCCTAAGAAAAAGAAGCTTGTTTATGATGTAAATGAATAATCAATACCGCAAGTGACCAACTGTCTAATGTACAACATCAAAAGTGCCGTTACTTGTCGTACACTCGCAATTGTCCGGTCACTTCCGCTCCCTGGGAGTGGCTATATGCACCTGGAAGATTGTTTATACCAACCGATCCACCCTCTTAAAGTAAAGTCACTACTTACTTACTTACTTACTTACTTACCTGCGATGCAGAGCATAGTGTGTACACCATTTATTCAGATACTGTAAATTCGGAAATTTTCGGAACTTTATTTTCGCGGATGGCGTTAAAAGACATAGGCCTATTTGCGACGTTTAAAATTCGCAACAAAGGCATGATTTACCTATATATCAGTCAACGACAGAGTGATCTGGCCATTTCACGAGGGTTTTATTTTCTCGAAACTTCTCATAGCATATGCGAAGTTTCGTGAAAATAAAATCCTCGCGAAAATTTCCGAATTTACAGTATGTGCTATTAAGGGTCTATACGAAGAGGACAAATAGCACTGAACATCATTGGTATTTTGTTTATCACATTGATCAGCGCATAAAATGGTCAAAAATACTTGGAAAAGACTGTTATGCTGTTTCCTTTGAAAAAAGTGCTGTTTTTAACAAATAGTTCCCTACCCATTTCTCTAAATGCGCAGAAAATGATATCATTTTTTATAATTTAATAGTGTCTGTTTTCTTTCTTTCGTAGGTTGAATTATCTAGCTGCTCAAATAGAACCTAAATGGCACAAAAAGACAAAATGTCTACTTTGTTAATATATTTTCCAAATTTAGGAAGTGCTAGTTATCGAAGTAACCTAAGCCAAAGCAGATATGTGTTAAATCACAATTGGTTTAGTGACATACAAGTAAATGAGTTTGTATAGCATTAAGAATTGTTAGGAAACAAACAAATGTCCAGTTTTCATTCAGCTGGTATGGTGTAAAATGGTCAAAAAAGTGTCCAGTGTGTAGGCACCCTTGACTTTATTGAAGACTTCAAAGATTAAAGTGATGTTTATGTGTGTGCTACAAGTGGGTGGAAAAAAAAGACTAAGTTCAAATATGAAATACAAGGACTGTTAGTAACAGAAATGATTTATGAGTCTTTGAATACAAAAATTGTTTTGTCCATAAATGCGTTTTGTCCGTTGACACTAATATTTAAATGAAAATTTAGCAGAGAAATTACAAAAGTATTGATGTAATCTAAATCATAAATGCTTATCTTCTTAGTTTATAATAATTACTTTGAATTACACTCAGATGTTGGAAAGAACACTACGTATTTTCTCTCTAGCCAGTGAGAAATAGTTATTAAAAAAGACAGTTTTCTCCACTAAATCTAGGTGTAATTCAAAGTAATCATTTTAAAATAAGAGGATTAACAAATCTGACGTAGATTGGTATTTTCTCTTCTAAATATTCGTTAAGTGTTAGTGTCTAAGGGCAAGAGGACAAGGCTCATAAATCCTTTCTGCTACTAACACTCCTTGGTATTCATTTTAGAATTTAGTCTTTTTCACCCACTTGTATTACAAACATAAACACTACTTTAATCTTTCAAAGTATTCAATATAAACAAGGGTGTCTACGGACTGGACATTTTTTGACCATTTTACAAAATAGAATCTGAAGGAAAACTGGAAACTGACTCGTATTTGTTTTATGATATACTTGATGTTATACAAAATCATTAACTGGTGGGTTACACTTCACAATTCACTAAACCAATTGTGATATAAAACATACCTACTATGGCAAAGGGTGCAGGGCTATCTAGCACTTCCAAAATTTAGAAATTATATAATAAAGTAGACCATTGGTCTCTTTGATGGCATTTAGGTGCTATGCTGACATAGCTGGATGATTTAACCTGCAGAAGAAAGAAGACAGTCAATATTATATAAAACAGATATATTGTTCTGTGCGTTTAGAGAAATGTTATGTAATCATTTGTTAAAATCAGTACTTTTTCAAATGAAACATTTTAACAGTATTTTTCACGCATTGTTTGACCATTTTATGCGCTGATGTGAAAACATGTTCTGTCAATGATGTTTAGTGCTATTTGACCCGTTGATATAGTCCCTTAGCATTCCCCTGAAACAAATATAAAGGACGCAAATACTTGTTTCTGTAAAACAGAAGCATATAGCAAGCTTTGTGCAATAAAAAGTACACATGATTGTAACTGTGATTCAGTATCACTCCAAAAATAAAGACTAAAGACTAATAAGTCATGTATTTTCTATCCTCTAGGAGTATTACTTATTTTTTTATTATTTTGAGACCAAAGAGAGAAGGTATCATGTATGCTTACAAAGGTTTTCTTGAAACGTGTAACTTATGTCCTGTCCATAAACATTTAGGCTAAATTTCAGTGACAATTTTTGAAACCCTTTCTCTACAACTGGACGACAAAGAATAAAAACCGAAAGCTCCTTGAATTTGTTGTATGCTCTAGTTTGCCATTATGTATTATGTGAATAGCAATTTTCCTTTAAAGGATATTTATAACAACCAATAGGAGCCATTTTGTTGAATTTATACAGAATTGTGTAATTTCACAGGCCAGAAAAACATGAAAATGAACGACACGGAAATATTTTGGTACCATAATTTTCCATATGATGTGCCTTTCAAAACATAAAAACATTTGAGTGTATGGATTTATCTTGAATGAAAAAATACTCTTATTTTGATGGTATGTTGTCTTCTTTTTATCCTAACAGAATCCTCTTAGCTTTAATAATGAGCTTTGACGCGAGAAAACCTGATTTTGATGCGTGCTAACAACAAAGGCCCAGACCAGCATCAACATCCGCGCAGTCTGATTGGTACCTTTGTTATATTCACTGTCTGCAAAGAAGAATAACTTAACTTGATATAGGCACATTTTACCTTTCTAGCTAGTCTCTGTAGCTGAGTAGGCTAGGTTGAACCGTACCTAGATGCAAACCATAAAGACATGTTCTCTTGCGTCGAGACCCAATTTAGTAAGACTTACCTGACCCATCCTGGTCGCAGCTTGAACGTGATTGTCACACCTTTGTTGTAGCCGAACCCGCCTTGAACTCTAACAGGATAGTGTTCCCGTGTAGCTTCAACCTTAAAGTATACTGACTGTAATACAAAGACACATGGGCGGATTCGGAGGGGGACAAGGGGTCTGGACCCCCCCCCCCCTGAAAAATCAACAAAATAAAGGGTTTCTTAGCAATACTGGTCCGGATCCCATGAAAAATCACAAAGCTACTAAGCCAGCATTCAATGTTGGGCCATCAACGGCCCGCCAGCGAAACGCCATTTTAATGGCGTTTCGCTGATGGGCCGAAGATGGCCCGCTTTTAGTGCTATCTGGATCCTCACTCCCTTAAGAAATAAAACGTTGTAAGAGTTGGACCCCTTCTGACAAAACTTTTTAGATCCGCACATGTAGACCTTGTACATTACGAGATGTTGATAAGGGTGGTATAAAGACGTATGACCACGTGAAATTAAATAATATGGTGCAGGGTGAATCCTGATTAACATAATGAGAGGCTTTTCTAATGTGTCAAAATATGTCCAGGCTTGTGACTTTAGGCTTAAGCTGATGCCCGGTCTAAGGCGGTGGTTCTGTTGTTGTTGACGTGTTGTTTATTGCTACTCCCATTGTGGGAGTCTGTAAATGTTCTAGGCTTTGTTGTACGTTACTTTATGTCCATTCTAGTTTTGGAATTATCTTGATGGGGAAGAGAGAACTGGTTGCTTTGCTTAGTTTGTCTTCCTGGTGTCCCGTGATTGTTGTGTTGCTCTTCCTCGCGGTGCCATGGGTTGGTCTGCAGTTTGTGATTGTGGTATTTCCTGATCATACTCACTTACTATTTTTGTGACACTGGGTTTCTTGTGAACGCAACTCCTCCTACAGTTTTAGCCGGATCTTTTTGAAACTGCCGAAAACATACGAGCATGGATCTGAAAAAAATGCACCTTAAGGCATTCCAGCAATTATTACGTAAGAAGCATTTGAAAAAATACCTAAATACTACCCAGATGTTCATGCGTTTATATTACCATGGAAATTGTTTGAGATATTGATGCCATCAAAATAGCAAACAAAATGGTATCAGGAATGATGCCATGGTAACAATTAATCAATACCGCCTACAAGGACGCCCATTGAAGAGCTGGCCACTTTGAAAGCCTATAATACTACCTAGAAAATATAAATTCATATATTTTTATTTGCATTAGATGACAAATGTGAACACCTTCTGTCCGTCTTACTGTCCGCCTTACTGTCCGTCTCAAAATGTGTCCAATCTTGTGAACGCATCTCCTCAGTCCTACCGTTTTAGCAGGATTTTTTTTTTTGAAACTTTGCATATAGACACTTGGTATCTTGTGAACGCAACTCCTCCTGCAGTTTTAAGCGGATCTTTTTCAAACTTTGTATGTATTTTTGTCAAGATCTGAATATGTGCATTACATTTTGCTGTAATCCTCAGATTAATTTTTATTACTTTTTGCAGTTCAAACTATTTTTTTGGCCTAAATTCTTCCAAAGCATAGAGACACTGGGTATCATGAGTACGCAACTCCTCCGTCAATTTTAACCGTATCCTTTTGCATCTTTGCAGGTGTTTTTGTCAATGTCTGAAGACGTGCATGACATTTAGCTGTAATACTTAGGTTAATTTTTGTATAAAAAAATGAAATTTGAACTTAGTCAATTTAGGCTCAACTTCTACCGAAGCATATGACACATGTTATTGTTATTTGAAATATTGATAACTAACTTCTAACAGTCTGTTACTTTATCGGAACGGTTTGGTTAGTTAAGTATGTTTATTTTATCATGTTAAGATATCTTCTTTCTACTTTCAGGTGGAAGCTATACAGATCATCTGCTGAAATTTCCGATTAAAATTCAGGTATGGTAAAATTCGCTTAAAAATCTTGTGAACGTAACTCCTCCTACAATTTTACCCGTATCTTTATGAATTTTCGTATGTGGTTTTGTCTAGGTCTGAAAATGTGCATGTGATTTGGATGTTACATGGATTTTACATTATAATATGGAAATACACTGAGCAAAATTTCTAATTGGTCACCTTACATTTTTACGTTAGTTTTGTTTGTTTGTTTGATTTGATTCTTTACGTCCCATCAATAATCTTTCAGTTTAACAGGGACGGGTCTTCCCTGGTTGGACCAGTACTAAGCTAGGATAAATGTTTCTTGCTAAATGACCACAACACAGTGACGCCGGTTAGGCTCGAACCCGCGGCCCCTCAGTCTCGAGTCAAGCACTCTACCATTGAGCCACTGTGCTCCCAGTGCGTTAGTTTTGTAAGTAAGATTTCATGCTTCTATAAATCACCCATGGCCTTGCCGAAACTCTGCAGGTCATTTCATTTAAAAATAACTGGTACAGCTTGCACGGACGAGGCTAGAGTAAAGGTACCCGTATTTCAAAAAGTCACATTTTTGCTACAGTATGAAATATTCCACAGAGACGCTATCCATTTGTTTTTTGTTTGTATGAAGATGTTTCTGACTGCCGTGATTAAAGACAAACACGCTTCAGATGATTCGCTTCAATCAGACTCCTCCTTTCTGTTACGTAATAGCATGATGACAGACACTACCAGCAGCTAAATCATTGAAATTCAGCTTTTTGCATGCAGTTTAAATAGGAAGTTCGCACTGTTCTGTACGCCTTATTATCTGTGATACGACATTGAAATTTTCAGCGATTATGTATTACTACTAGACGTCACTGTTCTAGTTTGGAAATAGAAAAAATAATGTAAAGTACCGTCAAATTGACTTTTTAAGTTTTATATTCAAACCGGAAGTGCGCTGAGCAGCAGTGAAATGTTTGTCATCACAAAATGGACGAATCCAGTTCGATTCTGTTTGGGATATCTTGGGCTATCTTGTTCAGATGAAATAAAATGCATACAACAATTTTTACACAAGAAATGAATTTCAAAAATCTCGAAAAAAGTGATATTTTAAAAAGTGCTTTAAAAATCTACTTTAGTCAAAATTTCAAGTATTTGGTGTTTTTTGGAGTCGACTAGACCAGTTTATTACCAACTTCACTTAAATTTGATGAAAAAACTTCACTCAAAGCCATTTTTCTTCAAAAATTCATATTTTTGCATTTTTAACCAAAAAAACGCGGATTGAAAGACAGTTTTTTTTCTGAAAGACCGCTAAATGCTTGACCATTAAACTGCACATATATAGGAAAAAATCATTTTAATGGTATTAGCGCTTGATCAGATAAAATGAGTTTAAGAGGTGACCAATTAGAAATTTTGTTGATAGAGTGTAAAAATATATGAGACTTTTCCTGAATGATGGTACAGCATTACTATCGTGCCAACCAAGAGTGACAGTGACGTCATATTTTGTTTACAACGTTATCAGGGACTTAGAATCGATAGATAGTGACCTATCGATTCGTGTTAGCTGGAATGAAGTGTACAAAGTAATGTTTTACTTAACAATTGTAAACAAACTATTACGTCACTGTAACTCTTGGTTGGCACGACAGTAGTAGGATATCTTTGTTGATTATGAAATCGATTTTTACTAAAAAATCACCATCATTTCAGTTTGAAATTGCATTTAGTGACATTGGACCTTTCTGACACCAAATGGGGATGGGGGAAGGCATCTGTTGTTGTTGTTGTTGTTGTTGTTGTTGTTGTTGTTGTTGTTGTTGTTGTTGTTGTTGTTGTTTTGAAAATAGAAATCAGGCAAAAATGATTTCTATGCTGGGCGAAAACTTCACAAATTACTCGCAGTCTGGACAGAGTTTTCACCGCTTCCAGTGAGTACTAAACTCTCTACTTCACGAATAATCATAGTAAGTTCCATCCACTATTCATACTAAGTTCCACCCACTATTCATACTAAGTTCCACACTAATCATTCTTAGTACCACCCACTATTCATTCTTAGTTCCACCCAATATTCATACTAAGTTCCACCCACTATTCATACTAAGTTCCACCCACTATTCATACTAAGTTCCACACACTAATCATACTAAGTTCCACCCAGTATTCATTCTAAGTTCCACCAACTGTTCATACTAAGTTCCACCCACTAATTATACTAAGTTCCTTCCACTATTCATACTAAGTTCCATCCACTTTTCATACTAAGTTCCATCCACTATTCATACTAAGTTCCACCCACTATTCATACTAAGTTCCACCCACTATTTATACAAAGTTCCACTCACCATTCATACTAAGCTCCACCTACTATTCAAACTAAGTTCCACCCACTATTCATACTAATTTCCACCCACTATTCATACTAAGTTCCACGCACTATTCATACTAAAGTCCACCCACTATTCATACTAAGTTCCACCCACTATTCATACTAAGTTCCACCCACTATTCATACAAAGTTTCACTCACTATTCATACTAAGCTCCACCTACTATTCAAACTAAGTTCCATCCCCACTATTCATACTAATTTCCACCCACTATTCATACTAAGTTACACCAACTATTCGTACTAAGTTACACCTACTATTCATACTAAGTTTCAATCACTATTCACACTCAGTTCCTCTATCTATTCACACTCAGTTTCACCCACTATTCATACTGAGTTCCACCCGCTTATCATACTACGTTCCACCCGCTATTCATACTAAGTCCCACCCGCTATTCATTCTAAGTTTTACCCACTAATCATACTAAGTTCCACCCACTATTCATACTAATTTCCATCCACTATATATGAATTATACTTATTGTTAAAGAAGTTACTTGTCAGGTCTACTAATATAGGATCATATCTAATGATATTTCTATATATATATGATCTGGGTCTGCTCTGTTTGCAAAAGTGTCAAAGTGCTATAGATCTAAACTTGGCTTTTCCCCTTCAACTACATTCATACATCGTGTTTGCAAGCAGCAAAGTCTCTGGCGCAGACTCGTCCGAGCCTTCGCTGCTCGGTGATGTGATAAGCAACTGGAACTATTTCCCTCAGTCAGCAATGGAACGTAATCAGAAAAGTTACCTGTCAGAACCCCCATTTTTTATATTCTTGTTATTTCTCCTGTTTCGCTATAGCTTTATGAAGGCCTACAGGTGCCCTGCTGTGCATATACAGGCTGTAAAATACCTAGGTAATCCCAGGTGTCCAGCGGCGCTTGACGTACGCGCAGTGTCTTGAAGCAATAAACATACATGTCTCATAGATTATTGTTTCTGTTTTGTTGGGTTTGCAAAAATACAGAAATATTTTTCATATAGGAGGTTTTAGGGATTCCCGAAGTGGCGTCATTTTCGCGCATGCGCATATCCTTGGCCGGTACGGCCAACTCTATGGAATCTGTGTTAAATGTGGGTTTATATTTTGAGAAAAATGGGCTTTAATAGCCAATGTCATATCAACACTTGGTTGTATTCTTTGATATACATTCAAAATACATCTTACCGATAAATAAAGGTTCCAGAAAACAAACTTTTATTCATTTAAGAGGCAAATTATAAGGCCACGGGAAGTCCAGAAATGTCTAGCAGAACGTTGATATTTTCTTCCCATAAAACCCCTAAAAAACTTTTATTGTGTAAAAATTTGGTTAATTAATGCAATTTTATGATAAGTAGAGTGAATCCATCTGCTTGTCTTTCAGTTTTTATTCCTCTCTCTCTCTCCGAGTCTCTCTCTTTCCCGAGTCTCTCTCTCTCTCAGCCATATCATCTTGGAACCGGTCCAAGTCAATGACAGTTCAAAATAGATGACTTACGTATATTTTGTCCGATAGAAATAACTTAAAGGCATATATTTTGTGATATATGGATTCATTAGTGAATTTACTGATAAGGGACAGTTTCAGTATCTCACAAACTTAAAGGGGCCTCAAGAGGGGACTTACCTGTATACAACACAATTCCTTTCATTAAGATAGAGATCAATATTTTATCAGAAAATACATAATCCCTTCATGGGACCACTTTATTGCCCCCTGTAAGGATGTCATAATCACCTTATAAAGATTAGCCTTTGATCTATCCAGTATGACCCCTGGAGAGAATCATAATGATTACCAGTATTATTGCTAAATTTTCTATGTCTTTAAATCCAATGTTCAATGTTTGATTTTCACGGATTTCTAAGAGATGTGTCTTCATCACTGTCTGTTGAATAAATGGAGTTAACCCCCCCCCCCCCCCCACGGGCACTGACAGTCACACGTGCGAGCAATCAGTGACAATGTTTTCACAAGAAGAGTCTTAGGAATGTGTCATGTCACTGAAGTGCTGGTGAATAGAAGATATCTAAAGATGCCGACGGTTTCAGTATACTGGGTCCGAGGACATTATTAGAACGTCACTGCTGTATATTATCAGTGTCTTTTCGGTAATTCAATGAAATCAGTGCCAATAAATTGAAAAATCTTCTAGCTCAGTACAATTTGATACCAAAAATGCTAATATTTCCGAAAAAGAACAAGCATCGGGCTTTTTTAAGTGCCTTAATTACGGAAAAGATTAATTCCTACACGGCGCCGACATGGGGAAATTTCATACATACAACACATAAATGGATTCTTCCTTCTGATTTGACACAGTACCTTAGATGGTTCATTGTATAATTCGAGGGGTCATGGGTTATTAAGTCGGGAAAATATTGTATTTCTTCTTAAGATCGTTTTTTTTTGTCTGGGCGAACAGCGCAGACCTTGATGAAATGCCGCATTATACGGCATTTCATCTGGGTCTTCACTGTTTGCTAAAGACACATTTTTTTCGGTCACTAGGGTTAAATGATGTAACTCATTTAAACATTTATTCCATTTGGAAGTTCTTTCCCAATAAAATGGAGTTGTTGATACTTTTCGGTTGAAGTGTCAAAAAACGCCCCTACATAAACGAATAATTAACACCATTATTAGTCATTCGTTTAATGGTTAACAAATTTATGCTTGTTAAAGAAAATAAATGAAACGCGTCGTGACAAAGCAGTGTTCATTATCAAATATTCGCCTTTTTAAAACTCTGCCTATGCATGTTTGTCTGTCCGCATATTAAAACTCCTGTTTCTATCAGTTTTTACTGCTCCTCTGTTCATGTGCGGATCCAGAGGGGGGATAGGGGACCGGACCATCCTGGAAAATCACAGGTGATATGGGGTTCTACAGAAATAAGCATTTTGACCCCCCCCCCCCCCCCCCGGAAGAAGCTGGACCTCCCCCCGGAAAATGTTGGACCCCTCTGGATCCTTGGAAAAGAATAGTTTTTACTGTAATAAAACCATTGGACCTCTCCTGTAAACTGTAAAATAAGTTGAGGACTTAAAAACAGAAATCCCGTTGTCCAGGCTGTTTTCTGGCCATCGGGCCTGGACCCCACTTGACAAAAATTCCTGGATCCGCACGTGCTGTTAATGCGCATGTTTGTACAAAAGCCACAGTCAACGCCCTTTCTTCGTATCTAGAGGTCCATATCTACTTCTGAATCTCCAACTTCGTCTTACTTATGACCCCGTGAATCTGCACAGGCTCACATGAGGCAATACAACAGGCAGAAAAATAACATGACATCTTGCAGTCTCGAATGAGCCTTCGCTGCTCGAGAGGAAAATGTTATTACATTTTAGCGCCCAGATCTGTCCAATCGTGTGCTCGCTTTTATTGGTTATTGTATAGCAGTGGGTATCATTGCGAGACTGCACTCATGGGCCGTTGGATCGCTACTCGAGAAGAAAGTGAACATTATCATTTTCTTTTTTCAGCGTCCAGTTTATGTCCACAATCAACTGTACAAGTGTCGTCTGCTGATAACCTTTGAAAACAGTTCAGACCCGACAAACTGTTCTTGCGATAATGCGTGCATGTGCAGTCTTGTATCAGCGGGCCTTATAATTATTGTTGTGTTAAATTGAATTTAAATGTCTAGAAATATGTTTTAATGGCCCCCGTTTTATTCACTTCCAACAATAACGACAGACAAATAATCTCAATAAATGTTAATATTATCTCACGAAGTATTTGTAGATACATTTCAATTCGCATTTATATAAAATATATAGCAAGGGAACTTAAAATCGGTGGAAAATATTGAAAATTCTATGGCTTCCCCTATCTAGACAATACATGGTTGACGGCAAGTATATCCAAAATCTATTTATAGCACCGGAAGTACGTCACGATAAAACCATCTATATTTATATTATAATCAGTTATCAAAATTACACAAATACATGAACCATTTTCGCAATGCAAGACGTGGTTTTTGGTCAGTAACTGTGATACTTGCGGATTTGGATGTAAATAAAAGTGATCAAAAATAAATAAATTGATTAATATTTTTAACATTTATAAACCATGCAAATCCATATCAGTCCCCACAGAAACTTTAATTCAATCCAGTTTACAAGACCTTTGCCGAGACACATAAGCGGCACCCCGCTGGCATGTTACTCGTATCAATTAATGTCTCCTCGTCTGAAGGACAACCTTCTTTTTTTACTATAATAGCAGACAATATATTTTATGGGGACTTCTGTATCTACGGAAGTACGCTCAGTCTGATCAGCGCCTATAAACTTGATTCATGCCAAAATTCCAATATTCCAACTAGTCTTGGTAGCTGCATGAGCAGGCTAGCATTTTCTATATTTTACAGAATTTACTCGTGAACGAAAATTCAGACGAGTCTGTGCGACGCACAGTTTCGCCAGAGGCTTCAATATTTGCATATGTAGATGGTTTCACGGGGTGGCGGGACGTATTCCTGTACAATTTCGAAAATCTTGCATAATTATTGCCTGATGTGAACCAACAATGCTTATTCAGAGTAGAACCTAATCAGCATGAGTAAGTACTGTCCGTTTCTACGATCCAGATTAGCCGTTTGTCAACCTTGTTGTAATGGTAGACTGGGATCAGTTGTTGTTTCTTAGGCGTCTGGCCGGACTATGGTGTCTCTATAATAACAACTTTGAGGAAAATAATGAACTTATACACAAAAATGAATTGAGTGCTGTCACACTATTGTTTAAGATTTACGATTAGAAAGAACTTTTTGCGTCTGTTTAATTTAATTGCAGTTGATAATCGGATAATTAGATTCGCTGAATGTCGGTACTAAATCGACACAGGCTGTTCGGGATTTTGGACTTTATTTTAACGGAATGGAAGTTTGTAGAAAATGCGCTCAATGATTCTTTTTAGGCCAAAAATGTAGCCGTTATGTTGCTATAGCTAATGTTGATACAATAAGTATGGAGTTGTCCAGTTTGCATTTTAAGGGATAAGAGTATCATATAAAATGTATTTCTGTTCCTTGGAGAATGTTTTTTTTTTTATTTTAGCAAACCTTAAGGACCCTGATCAAATGCCACATTATATAACATTTCATCTGGGTCTACACTGTTGACAATTTACCGTTAATCAGAATGATAATAAATACATGTATGTGTACGCGATGAAAATATGTCTGTGCGCAGAAGATGTGAATGGGCTTGCTTAACTGTGTCTACCCTGTTCAATTTCAAGTGAAGTTTTCAAACGTTGGTGTCCATGATTTGTAAGCGGGGTATTCGACTGATAACAGACAATATAAACTCAGCAGGGTGCGTGTCGCCCCATTGATTTGCTGAAAACAGCAGTCTTCAGAGCGTGTCACGTATGATGTGTCGCGTGCCACTGGTCAGTGCAGTCTTTTTCCGTCTTTATAAAACAGCATTTCAGCAGGACCTAGAGGTTTGACCAACAACCCCTTAAAATACAAAATGGACAATTACATACTTATTGTTTCTCCACCAGAATGAAAAGGGTAACACAAACTCTTTCAGAAGAATATTATCCGTATAATCCGTGGCCCATGGCATAATAAATAATAGATTCAACCGTATAAGTAATGGAACTTCCCTGAGTAATGGTGTGGTATCTTGTGATTAAAAGTGCAAAATATAGCAATTTTGAAAAAGCGATGCTAGATGTGATGACACATTTGTTTAAAGCATATCGATGTGCTTTCAAAAGCAAAAACAACAGTTTGTACGCATATACTTAACCCATTTAAGCCGAATGGATTTTCCCAACCTTAATAATTGGACCTGTCTATTTCCGTTTTAAAGGTAAGTGGGTGGTATTTTTCACTTTTTTTAAAAAGAAATAGAGCATTCTTTAAGCAAACAGTGGAGACCCTGATCAGACGCCGAGTTCTGCATCGGCTGACCTGGGTTCCCACAAAAGGACGCTAGTCTAATATGGTTTAATTAGAAGTATTAAAGACATCGTACTGAAATCCATAACCATTTCTTTTCTAAGTACTAGTATTTAGTTTATTTGAAAATCTATGTAGACCTTATTACTTACAAATTTATAAATTAAATGTACAACTGTCTTAGCAGCGAACTGCGTTATGCTCAGACTAGTATACGCATAATATTTACAACTATGACACTTTAGGAATACAACGAGTTTACATAGTCTTGAATGGGGTCGTACTGTTTCTTTTTTCTTTCTTTCGTCTATCGTCTTTCTTACTTTCAGTTTAAAACTGAGTCAGTCAGGGCTCCAAATAAGAGTGCGTTTTGGAAAACTAGTTTCTTTATTTCTCATCCAAAAC
Source organism: Loripinus fragilis (assembly GCA_964019695.1). Classification (NCBI taxonomy): domain Eukaryota; kingdom Metazoa; phylum Mollusca; class Bivalvia; order Lucinida; family Lucinidae; genus Loripinus; species Loripinus fragilis. The sequence goes on along the minus strand of OZ026526.1, from coordinate 1,306,429 downwards.
ATGTTGTGGGTACTCAAAAGAACCGTCTCAATGAGACGGTTCTTTTGAGCACACAAAACATATATTTAAATTGATGGGTAAGAAAATAACTACAATTTTACGCTCATAAAATTTCCATATCTGGACCTGTGCTGATTCAAAAATTACACAACAAATTAAAAATAACAAACTTAGAAAAACATTTGTAAAGCCCTAAAAGTATACCCTAATAAAGATAATAAATTTATAAAACATCCACAAATCGTTTTTATCAATACAGAGATAAAGCAATGATCACACAAGAAGCTTATTAACGTCTTGGCTTGTACCTACGGACGTGGACTTAACAAATATTCAAGCTGTCTGTGACTTCCTTATATTTTTCACAAAAGGGAAGAAATTTATAAAAGACTTATTTTGTAAATAATCATATCAGAGAAAACTATATAATTTCCCCTCTGTGGTGATAACTTATAAAAGTTTGTCGTAAAATGCTTCCATTGTCAAATTTGAAGGTTAAAATAGCTTCTTAAGCAATCTTGACAAATAAGTTGCAAAATGCATTCAAATATGACAGCAGTGAAGTAAATTTTGGATCGCCAAAGGAAGAAATTTCCCAAATAAGTTATTTTAATAATCTTAACACCATATTTTAGAGCAAAGATTGAACATTAAGTGTATAACTTATAAAAAAATTGTCGTATCAGAAGAAATATGTATATTTTCACTTTTTATATAATTTTCCCATTCAATCCTATACAAAACTTGGCGTGATTTATACAGATAAATGATCGGGTACATCCGTAGAATGGTATCGGTAAATTCCGCCGTTTTGAAGGAAAAAAGTGCCCTATGCCCCAAAATCTCATGATAAGTATAGTGGTGTTTTTTTAAAGTTTACTGAGCGGAGCCTAAGCGGCCATGTCAATCATTGTCAAAATGTCTTCTATATATACACGTATTCAAAGGGTTTTGATACGGGTATATAAATAGGGATTTCAGGCGTTTACATGCCTTGACACACATATATGTTCAAGCCCAACTGACCCATTTTACACGTTACGCGTCAACCTTTAGAAATAGAATGATCCAAAGGTCATTACTCAGAGGTCGTGGTAATCTATACCAATACTGTAAACTTTGTTCATATAAACTGAACTGAATGAGCCTACCTCATTGATGAAGTGCTGAAACATATCCGTCTTGTCCAAGTAGGTGAACCCTGGCGCTGGACTGCTACTGTCCCCTGCCTTACACTCGCCTGTTTCCATATTTACTTTGTAGCCACGGTCTTCGTTGATCGCCTTCATTGCACACATAAACACTAAGTCAGAAGATTGTCCGTTAGTGTTTGTCAAACTAATCTTAGAGGACTGACTTAATGTTCGAAAACTGTCTATACCAGTTATGTGTATCAAACATAATAAAAATGCAACTTTGCTATCCAACGATGTTCGTAGATTCATTTCTCCCCTTCAGTCGAAAAATAAGGCTATATTATGATTATATGTTGTGTTTTTTTTGTTTAATACAAAAACTTTATTTTCATATAATATGCTTGGTTATTCCCTCCTGTAACAGAAAAAAATCACTCGTGTAACACACATTTCCCTACTGTAACACATGTTTATCAAGCCTGTATGAGGAAACTCTTTAAGTAATCGGGTCATGTTATTACTGATTGAAAACATTACTTTATTGTCTTTATGAAAACAAACTAGAACTGGGTTTTATGCATTGCATGACAAAAATATATTTTTAAAAATAATGTAATGCCGCCTCAAAAATGTGTTTTATTCAAATAACAGGTTTGGATGAATAAATGTAATAGGACATTGTATTTAGAGTTGGACAATGTTATATTCATAATGCGTACATGTATAAATATTCATATAAACATCCAATGAGATGGTTAATATAAATGCATATGTTAAAGAGACTAAGTCTGCAACTATGAATTTTTTTCGATTTTTTTTTATTTCGTTTTTAAATCATTTGTAAAAGTAGAATTAAGTTATGTTTTCACAATAATTCTGTTCACTATAGCTGAAAACTGCATGGAAAAGTGAGTTATCTTATAAACCATGTGTTTTTTTCTTCTTGGTAATTATTTGCGTCCCTCCAATAATTATAGACAGTTAATTTTAACATAAATGCTGTTGTTTTGATACTGATAATTTGTTAAGATTTACGAAATTAGTAAAATTTATACCTGAATTTTAGTTTTTTTACTGTGTTCTTGAAAAATAGAAACATTAGTTCTAAAATTAAAAGATCAAAAGTTACAGACTATGCAGCTTTAAGAAATAAGAAAATATTATTGTTACAGTAGGGAATAGAGGGTATCACTTATCATCAGAAAAATATTTTTTAAACAAAAATAAGATTCATTTACCTGTATCTCGACTGATTTTGTATAGATATAATGTCACGCAACACAAAGAGAGAAGGAAAATGAGATATAAATATGTTGATTTTTTCAAAATTCAAAAACCAAATTTCGACGAAAATAAATTATAACTCATATATGTATATCGTACCACTACTGTTTCCAATGCGCTCTGTACACAAACTAATCCGAGCCTCTCCCTTTTAAAGGTAAATACGCCAATACTATCCCTTTAGATCAATGTTAGCTAATGACTTACCACTTTTTGCATGCTGGGTAATTTTGCATTTGTTTTTCGTCTGCTTCTTTTCAAGATTTTCTTTTTCAAACCAAATATTGCATTCTGTCAAACTTTTTATTTAAAATTGTTTTCAAATGTTATTAACAGATGACAAATAGCGTCATAGGAAGACTTAGGGTTTAAACCCAAATTCACTTGACCTCCAAGTATGCAGTCTGTTGCAATACATTAATGTTATAACTAATCCCACTTTGGTTCTAGTTTGCTTCAAATGCAATTATCTTTGAATTTCTATATTTTGCATGAACGAGCTTCTAGTTTCAATATTATAAATAATGCATCTTTTTGCATTATCAAAGCAAAGGTTTTATGGAGCAATAATTATTATATTCACTGTCTGGAAAGAAACCAATAAATATTTAACCAAGCTCTACACTATTTGGATTTCTAATTGCACTTGGAACAAATTAGAACCAAGGTCTACATCACGTTTTCTAAGATGTGAAACAAGCCTGTCCAGGGTATACACTATTTCACACTGGTAAATGTATACGTCGATTTGGTGGTATTTACGCGTATTGCCGGTACTTCATAGACCGGAAGTGGTAGATATTGGTGTTAATACTATATAGAAAAACAAGTATTCAGTTTGTGCATGGCGATTTATATAAGCATTTAGGAATAGATTCGAGTACCGATCATTCAGATATTGGTGTTAATACTATATAGAAAAACATGCCATATGCCTAAAGGACTATAGACTTCAATCATTTTCAAGTATTCACTTTGTGCATGGCGATTTATATAAGCATTTAGGAATAGATTCGAGTACCGATCATTCAGATCGGTACTCGAATCTATTCCTAAATGCTTACATAAATCGGCATGTGCATGCCGAATACTTAAAAATGGTCTAATTCTATAGTCCTTCAGGCATATGGCATGTTTTTCTATATAGTATTAACACCAATATCTACCACTTCCGGTCTATGAAGTACCGGCAATACGCGTAAATACCACCAAATCGACGTATACATTTACCAGTGTGTATTTGGTTTTAGAGTGTTTTTCCATGATGATACATTGCATTAGTTAGATGGCCTCCATGCGAGCTGAACATTTCTTGTACTTCAACAACAGCAGAATCTAGGGCGAAGATTTGGTACCAGTAAAATGCATTTAAGCCCCCCGGTGGCTTAGGTTGCTGTCCGTTCTAAGGGGGTGGTTCTGTTGTTGTTGACTTTTTGTTTATTGTTACTCCCATTGTGGAAGTCTGTAATTGTTCTATGTTTTGTTGTACGTTACTTTATGTCCATTCTAGTATTGCAATCATCTTGATGGGGAAGAGAGAGCTGATTGCTTTGCTTAATTTGACTTCCTGGTATTTTGTGATGGTTGAGCGGCTCTTCCTCGCGGTGCCACGGGGTTGTCTGCAGTTTGTGAGTGTGGTATTTCCTGATCATACTCATTTACTATTTTTCCTATTACATTTGAAACTACCCAAATCCAAGACGACCTGTCCATGGTATACACTATTTGGTTTTCCGATTTGACACAAATCAGAAACAAGGTGGCTTTGTTACGGTAGTGTAATAGTTTCAAATAGAAAAAAAAAATCACGTAAAAACGTGATGACAAGTCGTAATTACGAGTGGATGACATCTCGTAAATACAACATTACAAGTAGAATTTACATGATACCATCACGTATATTCAACATAACAAGCTGAATTTACATGAATCCATCTCGTAAATTCAACTTAACAAAATGAAATTACATGAAGGTATCTCGTAATTTCAACATAACAAGTTGAATTTACATGATAACATCTCCTAAATTCCACTTAGTAAGTTGAATTTACATGATGACATCTCGTAAATACGACCTAATAAGTTGAATTTACAATATACCATCTCGTAAATACGACTTAGCAAGTTTAATTTACATGATACATGTACCATCTCGTATATTCAACATAACAAGTTGAATTAACATGACCACATCTCGTTAATTCAACATAACAAGTTGAATTTACATGGTTTTGGCAATACTTGGGCGTCTGGCATTTTTAGTGGCCCATCTTCGGTTGGCAAGCTTCCGCTTTGGTTCAAAATAGTACACCCAGGTCTCATCACCAGTGACTATATTATCAAAAGCCTTTTTACTATATTTTTGGTACATTTTGAGAAGTGTTTTGCCATTGTTACACGCATCTTCTTTTGCTCATCCGTTATTAAATAGGGTATCCATCTTGCATTTATCTTTCTAACTTTAAGGTGTTTCTTCAAAATTCCATGAACTCTTGCTAACGAAAAGTTTGTCATTCGAGCCAATTGTCTTACGGTGAATCGAACATCATTTTTGAGGATATTTCGGATTTTTTAAATGTTACCTTTGGTCGTAGTTGTTGCAGGACGATCTGGGCGAGCACCATCTTTCAGTTGCTGCCCAGCACTAAATTTAGCTACCCACCTACAAACAGTCCTGTGAGACATTTGGCCCTCCCCATAAATATCACACAGCTTGCTGTGAATATCTACAGCCTTTATGCCGAGTAAAGACCTACCTTGTATATAGGCCCTAATTTTAACTCGTTTTCCTGTCATTTTGTGTATAATCTTACGACATTATAGCCGTAACAAAGTGAAGCATAGCTGAAAAATTTCCCGTGCCTTCGCTGGGAATCGAACCCGGGTCGCCCCGGTAAGAGACCAATGCTCTAACCACTGAGCCAAAGAGTCGACTCCCTGACGCAGTTGTCAGAGATTGATTATATATTAGAAGCTATGCGAAATCTACTTTATGTAGATATATATAGGCGAGAGTGCCTGGCCCATAACACTCCCCCTCTTCAAAGAAGTCATCATTTATGATGACGGAAAGCCATTTTAGGCGAAACAAAGGTCCAATCCCGGACGAGCCCCCATCTTACGACATTTTAGCCATAACAAAGTGAAGCATAGCTGAAAAATTTCCCGTGCCTTCGCTGGGAATCGAACCCGAGTCGCCCCGGTATAAGACCAATGCTCTAACCACTGAGCCAAAGAGTCGATTCCCTGACGCAGTTGTCAGAGATTGATTATATACTTAAGGAATAAAGAAACGCAACAAACACTTCGAGTCATTGTAAGCATACACTATGATGCAAGTTTTTAGTGCAAATGATTTTTATCCATAGGAGCAGTATGTGTCCGTCAAATTGCAGCAGGTTCAACGTAATTATCGATTACGTAATCGTTTTGGTATGAGCGTAACCAACCTGACCCCCGTAGTAAACTGCTGAAACAGGGTCAATAAAAGCAAAGTTTGAATCAACCATTGGTTTATCGTTTTAAAAAGTCTTCGCATAGATTGCGGATCTAGGAAATGATCAAATGGTGACGTTTCTGTAAGATTCTGAAACGGCTTAACGTCATTAACGTCAACACTGAATACTGCTTGAAACGCGTGATTTTTCTTTTTCTGCTTGAGATTTATTCATTTTAAGGACATTTTGTTCAAGAATTATGACTTGAAATCTTCAGACGTCAAAAAAAATCAATTCTGACGTCAAAATTCGATATCCTACGTTTTAATGGTTTCCATGATGTTTATGTGTTTTTCTAATGATAAAATGGTCCAGTGACAAAGTTTAGGTTACAGTTAACAGGTTTGGTGTTCACTCTCCGCATGTATTCAGATGTTTTCTTTTGCATTATGCCGTGTTTTGTTTGGCTGACGTCAATATAAACACCCTACCAGCGTATTTCTACGGTATCTGAAAAGTCAGTTTTTTCCCAAGAAAGCATGTTCTGATGTCTCTAGGTTTATCTTATCCCGTATATTCACCAGTGACCCAAACCCGACGGCTCTAAGTGACGTTTATCGTTTATCCACTACGATTGTGTATCTTGCCATTCAAGTAGCGTGTTTTGACGCAATATTTGACTGCATTACGAATACGATTGGACGTTTGTTTGATTTGCACATTGTCAAGTCGACGCCAAATAACCAAACATGAAAAAGACGGGGTTTCTTGATCTTTATTCTGGCGTTAACGTCACATTTTACGTTTTCATATGTTTTCATCTTGCAGCGTAAAATGTAGCGTTGAAATGACGTTTTGGTATTTCATCACATGCTATGAATACTCAATAAGAAATTTTGAAAAGAGATTTTACCAAACCGTCATTTAAAAACTCACAAATTAAATTTTTGTCTGTTGCGTTTCTTTATTCCTTAAGTATATATTAGAAGCTATGCGAAATCTACTTTATGTAGATATATATAGGCGAGAGTGCCTGGCCCATAACATTAATCTAACGAATAGGCTATGAAATGATGTACACTGTACAGAGGCCAGTGACCGTGTTGACGGGATATTTACCTGTGTTACAAGCCAGTAACTCAATCGACGACACGCGGTGGTTTCGTGCATAAATTGCACGATTTCCGCGAAATAAAGCACAGATGACATTATTTATGGTACACCCCTCGTAATTGCATTCGTAACAAACCACAACCAAGGTGGCCTGTCCAGGATCTACACTATTTTGATTTCTAATTGTTTTTGAAACAAACCAGAACTAAGTAGGCTTGTTCAGAATCTGCACTACTTTGTTTTTAAATTACATTTCAAAAATGTGGCTTGTTCAGGGTTCGTTTAATTACATTTAAAACAAACCAGTACCATGGTGGCTTGTTCAGAAGCTACACCATTTGTTTTTCTTTTTATATTTGAAACGAAGCAGAACCAATGTAGCTTGTTCAGAATCTGCACTTTTTAGTTTGTTAATTGCATTTGAAACCAACCTGAACCAAGGTGTCTTGTTCATAATCTGCACGATTTTGTTTTCAAAATGCATTTCAAACGAACCAGGCCCAAGATGGCTTGTTCGGGATCTACACTATTTGGTTTTATAATTATCACCCTTACTTACTTTTATAATTATATTTAAAACAAATCAGAACTTTGTTCAGAATCTGCACTTTATTGTTTTCTTTAATACATTTGAAACAAACCAGGACCAAGTTAGCTTGTCTATAATCTACACTATTTGGGCCTCGCCGCGAGAAAACCTGTCTTCGGGGTTTCCGCCAAAGCGAGTTTCAAACCAGTCTCCTCAGCTACAGAGACTAGCTAAAAAACTGAAATTTCACTTGAAGCAAGCTTAGATATGGTACTTTACAAAACGCGAATAACAAAGGCGCTGATCAGACTGCGCGGATGCGCAGGCTAGTCTGCGCATGTGTTGTTCGCTAACCCCCGAAGACAGGTTTTCTCGCGTTGCGGCCCATTTGTTTTTAAATGCATTTAAAACACACCAGAAGCAAGGCGGCTTGTTCAGAATCTGCTCTATTTGTTTTTAAATGCATTTAAAACAAATCAGGACCAATGTGTGCTTGTTCAGGATCTAAACGTTTTGTTTTTCTAAATGCATTCGAAACAAACCAGAACCAAAGTGGGTTTGTTCAGTATCTTCACTATTTGGTTATCTAATTGAATCGAAACAAACCAGAACCAAAGTGGACTTCAGTATCTAAACGTTTTGTTTTTCTAATTGCATTCGAAACAAACCAGAACCAAAGTGGGTTTGTTCAGTATCTTCACTATTTGGTTTTCTAATTGAATCGAAACAAACCAGAACCAAAGTGGGCTTGTTCAGGATCTCAACGTTTTGTTTTTCTAAATGCATTCGAAACAAACCAGAACCAAAGTGGGTTTGTTCAGTATCTAAACGTTTTGTTTTTCTAAATGCATTCGAAACAAACCAGAACCAAAGTGGGCTTGTTCAGTATCTTCACTATTTGGTTTTCTAATTGAATTCGAAACAAACCAGAACCAAAGTGGGTTTGTTCAGTATCTTCACTATTTGGTTTTCTAATTGAATTCGAAACAAACCAGAACCAAAGTGGGTTTGTTCAGTATCTTCACTATTTGGTTTTCTAATTGAATTCGAAACAAACCAGAACCAAAGTGGGCTTGTCCAGGATCTAAACGTTTTGGTTTTCTAATTGAATTCGAAACAAACCAGAACCAAAGTGGGTTTGTTCAGTATCTTCACTATTTGGTTTTCTAATTGAATTCGAAACAAACCAGAACCAAAGTGGGCTTGTTCAGGATCTAAACGTTTTGTTTTTCTAAATGCATTCGAAACAAACCAGAACCAAAGTGGGTTTGTTCAGTATCTTCACTATTTGGTTTTCTAATTGAATTCGAAACAAACCAGAACCAAAGTGGGCTTGTTCAGTATCTAAACGTTTTGTTTTTCTAATTGCATTCGAAACAAACCAGAACCAAAGTGGACTGAATTTTATGGTGATTTGGTTTATAAATTTAAAAGAATTGTTTTAGGAGATGATGCATTGATAAGTTAGTGGTCTTTCATGCAAACCAAATATCTATGTGTCTTGATCCACATCTGAATTAAGGGTGAGGTTGGCGCTGTTAAACCAGACTAAGCCCTCCAGTAAACTATTTTACTGACCGTTTCAAGGCGGTACTTCTTTTGTGGATCTTTTATGTTTATGTTCTGTCTCGTGTTTGCTATGTCTTTGTGCGCGTCTGTTTATATGTGCTTTGTGGTCACCTGCTGGGAAAGGGCTGACCTCTTGGCTCTCGTTTGTGGTGTCTGCTGTGAGTTTGTCACTTTCCCATTGGTATCCGGGGTCAGGTGTGGTACTTGATTGTATCGATTCCCGATCTTTGCACCCTTACTTACTTTGTTAGAAAGCCTAATTTTAATGATCAGTTTAAAAAGATTATTTAACGTTATAAAAAAGTGGGCTACAGCATTCTAATTGCATTCGAAACAAACCAGAACCAAAGTGGACTGTATTTTATGGTGATTTATTTTGTAAAGGATCATTGACACTTGCTATGGGTAAATGCCTATGGTTTACAGTAAAAATAAAATTTTGTCAATCGTTCATTTTTTTCACATTGAAGCTACCCTGACCTGAGTACTTTATAGCAGTGAAATTGATTTTCGATATTAAATGCTTCAAAGATGTATGATTTTGGGTAGAACAATCAGTTTTACGTTAAGATTTATAGAAATCAGAAAACACTTTAAAAATATCACCCCCCCACCCCCCCCGTGTGCCAGCAAAAGCTTTTGCCTGTATATATGTTACCATAATTTACACATTGTATGGAAGTGGCTTGCTGGCACACGGGGGGAAAGATGTTCAGAAGCCCAAAAACCCAGAGCCTAAGCCCATAAAATGCCTTTTCTACCAACTATAAAATTAATGACAGTAATGAAGATATCTAGAATCAACCTCCTAAATTGCTTTGTATTTTGTGCTAGTTTAATATAAAGTACATATAGATTAAAAGATGAACTAGCAAGTTTTATGCATTTTTGCATAAGAAACAATCTCACTGTTATTTAATGACACATTTTTTTGCAAATGTCCTGTACTTATCTATTTGCATGCTAGGGAATTGTTCATGTTTTTATTTTCGTCTGCTGACTTTCTTCAAAATTAAGTTTTTACAAATCAACCACCCAGGACCACCTTCGGAGTGACAAACAGTTAGGATCTAGATCAAGGCCGACATTTTGTTGGTCTTCTTCTGGGTTCAAACTGTTTGCAAAAGGCCATTGACTGACGACAAAATTATCCCTGGCATGCAAAGAGTTATAACAGGTAAATACTTTAGTGTTCAATATATTGTCTCATATAGGTAGCTGTCAACTTAAATATACATGTATATGTGTATACCATAAATATTCGGGCACTTTAAATACATTTGACATGCTATGCCCTTTAAACAAAGCAAAAGTAATATTGAAAGGATCCATTTAGAATTAGTTTTACTTTCCAATGCTAATAGATGGGACACTTTTATTCCTTCAAAAGTATTTATTTCTTTTGTTGAGCTTTCAGTTTTGTATTATTTTAGGTACATGTAGTCAAAAATGTACAGGTAACTTCTAAATTATCTCCAAAACATCATTTTATTACAAAACATATTTTGTTTTTAAAACAATTTCATCAATTATCCTGATTCGTTAATACTCTGCATATTATATGGTCAATAGATATCACCGTGCCTACCAAATAAATCAAGAAAACGTGCAGAAAGCACTTTTTAAAACACTTTTTATTGTCATGAAATTTCAGACCCCCTCCACTTTCTACCCGCCATAACTCTCGAGTGCGTAAAAAAATTAAAAATATTTTGCTGGCTGACTCTTGCCATTAGATTCACCTATTGCACTGATACTACGTGTACCACACCAGAAGCTCAAAAGCAGCGTTCTGGGAATCAGAAAAATAGGCATATAAGGCCCAAACCGTCAATGATCCTTTAAAATAATTGTTAGAAAGCCTAATTTTAGTGATTAATTTAAAAAGATTACTAAACATTAAAAAAGAGTGGGATACAACATGGATTTCATGCGACAGTCTGCATGCATGCATTGTTGTATACCCCAACGGTTTATATCTATGGTTTCCTCTTTAAATGCACGACGGTGAGTCAGGCCTAAGACTCAATGACGGCCCTGACTTAAAACTTTAATCCGTTGGTTGGTGCCTGATGCTTGTCGTTGGCTGGGCCCACTGTAGCTCAACTTGAGGTTTTCTTTAGCTCTGACTATCTGCGAATCATGAGCCCTTTTCTTGGTTTCCCTATAGTGTGTTAATTTGATTCGATTGTTTCTCTGTGATGAAACGTTGCATTAACTAGGAAGCATCAATGCAAGCTAAACAATTTTGTGTTTTAACAACAAAATCTAGTAACAAGGCATCCGTAAGACAATAAAAGCTAAACAACCAGCTCTCTCTTCCTCTCTTCGGTGATTGCAAAACTAGAAAGGACACAAAGTAATGCATAACAAAACAAAGACAAACACAAAATCCCAACAAAGAGTGGTAATGTAAGTTAAACAGTAGATCAACAAAATCAGAACCACCCACTTAGAACGGACAGCAGCCTAAGGCACCAGGAGGCTTAAATGCATTTTACTTGCGCCAAATCTTCGCCATAGATTCTGTTGTTATCAAAACACAAAATTGTTTAGCTCGCATGGAAGCTTCCTAGCTAATTCAATGTATTGCAAACCAGAACCAAGGTGGCTTGTTCAAGATCCAAGATATGCACCATATTGTTTTCTAATTGCATTTGAAACAAACCAGAACCAAGGTGGCTTGTTCAGGATTTGCACTATTTTGTTTTCTATTGTATTTGAAACAAATTATAACCAAGACGGCTTGTTCAGAATCTCCGATACCGTTTCTACACTATTTTGTTTTCTAATTACATTTGAATCAAGCCAGAACCAAGATAGCTTGTTCATAATCTTCATTTTTTTTTTGTGTTCTAATTGCATTTGTAACAAACCAGAATCAATGTGGCTTGTTCAGGATATACATATTTTGGTTTTCTTATTGCATTCGAAACAAACCAACACCAAGCTGGCTTGTTCAGGATATACATATTTTGGTTTTCTTATTGCATTCGAAACAAACCAACACCAAGCTGGCTTGTTCAGGATATACATATTTTGGTTTTCTTATTGCATTCGAAACAAACCAACACCAAGCTGGCTTGTTCAGGATATACATATTTTGGTTTTCTTATTGCATTTGAAACAAATCAGAACCGATGTGTCTTCTTGAGGACCTACACTATTTGCTTGGTAATTGCATTCGAGACAAACCAGTGTATATTCATATTGTTCACGATCTACACTATTTTGTTTTCCTAATGCATTAGAAACAACCCCGTGCAAAAACTGTAGAATCATCCCGTTCAGTATCTTTTCTATTTGTTTTTCATTGCATTTGAAAGAAATCAGTACCAATGTGGCTTGGCTGTTGTCAGGCCCACCCGGGTTTACCTGTTGGGTTTCTTTTGCTCCGGTATTCAGTTTTGTTTGCTGTTGAGTCTTATCTTTGCTTTATCTTCTTTTTATATCTTGATTTATATGTTCTAGGAGATGATGCATTGATAGGTTAGGGGTCTTTCATGCAAACCAAACATCTATGTGTCTTAATCCACATCTGAACTAAGGGTGGGGTATCTTACTGACCGTTCCGAGGCCGTGCTTCTTTTGTGGATCATTTATGTTATTTCTGTCTTGTTTGTATTATGCCTTCGTGCGCGTCTGTTTATTAATACCTTGTGGTCACCTGCTGGGAAAGGGCTTACCTAGTGGCTCCCATTTGTGATGTCTAATTGTGAAGTTGTCACTTTCCGATTGGTATCCTGGGCCAGGTGTGGGCTTGATTGTATCGATTCCTAATCTTTGCCTTTTTCTTACTTTGTTCAGGATCTATAATATTTGGTTTTCTTGTTGGATTTGGAATATTCCAGATCCAAGGCGGCCTGTGTCACAATGTTTTGCTGGGTGCAAGAATCGTTGCTCTTTAGGGCTAGCATTTGGAATTACCTCCCTTGGATGAATACAGTCATCATTTTTTTTAGTTTTACTATTACAGATTGCAGTGACACTCAGTATTATCTCATCTGAGCCAGTGCATGAGATTTACAACAATTTGGTATGTGCAACCAGCAAAACCTCAGATCAGCCTGCGCATACGCGCAGTCTGATCAAAGCCTTTGCTAGTCGCCTGAATATTCTATGAGTGTTAAGCTACTGACTGAACACCATTTGGAGTTTCCAAGCTTAAAAGGAGGCTGCAGAGGCTCGTCCGAGTCTGCACATGTCAAAATGACACATTGTTGGAAATCTCATGCACTGGCTCATGAGCCAGTGCATGAGATTTCCAACAATATGGTATGTGCGACCAGCAAAGCCTCAGATCAGCCTGCGCATAAGCGCACTCTGATCAGAGCCTTCGCTAGTCGCTTGAGTATTCTACGAGGCTGCAGAGGCTCGTCCGAGTCTACACTTGTCTACACATGTAAAAATGTCAAATTGTTGGAAATCTCATGCCGCGGCTAATTTATTCATTTTATTATTATTTATTATTCTAATATATACCTTGGTTTTTAGTTCGTAACTGCTTTTCATTTACTTTTCAGGTCGGGAGATTTGCCATCTCCTTTGATGGTTAGGGTAAAGTCTGGTAAATTCGATCATCAGATAAATTCGGACACACATTTGCAAACAGTGTAAATCCAGATGGAGACGATTTTCACTGTTTGCTTAGTTGATTTTATTTATTCCAATATTTGAAGTGTGAAACAAACAAGGTCGCTGTCCGAATTTAGTTGTCTGTCCGAATATACCCGACTTTACCCTATTTTAAAAGAGACAATCTAGCATTTGTGTTCTCCTACCGGTACCCCATCCATCAATGTAAATCTTGATCAGTGACCAACCGCCATTTTAAAGGCATTTTTGTAGTTAAACAATAACTACGGTTTGCCACTTGATTAAGTAGGACGAAACATCTACCAACAACGACCAGCTCAATGAACAAACCGCATGCGCGGATCCAGAGGGGGGGGGGGCAGGGGGTCCGGACCCCCACACACACTGAAAATTCACAAAAATGTAGGGTGTCCTAGCAATACTGGTCCAGATCCCCTGAAAACCAAGCCAGCATTCGAAGTTGGGCCATCATCGGCCCGCCAGCGGAACGCCATTTCTATGACGTTTCGCTGGTGGATCGATGATGGCCCGCTGTTAGTGGTATTATGATCATCTCGCCCCTCATCAACTAAATAAAAAAAGAAAAAAAATGTCAGAGTTGGACCCTCTCTGACAAAACTCTCTGGATCCGCGCAAAAACCGGCTTAAGTCATATATTTACAACAAATGCATACTTGTTGTTCATTGTCTAAAAAGTATAGAAGTTAAACATTCTGAACATATCTTTCCAACTTTCCAGCCAGTCCCTGTAGCTGAGCAGGTCGATATAAGTGTTAATAGTATCACCTCTAAAAGAGAGGTTTTCTTATGATGGCTTAGTTGTGGTGACATATATAATATACACAGGAAGACTAATTATTACTTGACAGCGGTGGTCTTGTTATAGTTCGTCGCTACTCGCCTATTTAAGCCTTAATTAGGTGAAAAAGGCTCTTTCTTATACACATGTCGCATTTTTGATAATATTAGGCCTCGACGCGAGGAAACCCGTCTTCGGGGGGTTTCGAACAACAAAGGCGCAGACCAGCCTGCGCATCCGCGCAGACTGATCAGCGCCTTTGTTATTCGCTTTTTGAAAACTATCACATCTATACTTGCTACGAGCGAAATTGCAATTCTCTTGCTAGTCTCTGTAGGTGAACAAACTGGTTTGAATCTGGCTTTGTCAGCAACCCCGAAGACAGGTTTTGTCGCGACGAGGCCCATATCATCTCTGACAACAAAAGTGAGTGACACAATCACAGACACGTACGGCACCGTACACAGCCAGCTACAAAAGAATAAAAGTAAAGCAACTAGCTCTCTCTTAGCAAAATGATTGTTAAACTAGAAAGTATACAAAGAACTATGCCTCATACCAATTAAAAAGTGGGTTGTTCTTCTAACAAATCAGCAGAAATTGGTGCAAGCAACTTTCAGTTTTGGGCTGCCAATTAATTGAAACAAAAGAGGCATGTAAGTAAAATTAGGCAAAACAGGCCATATAATTCACCATCGCTCAGCGATGGTGATATACGTTAGTGATCTTCCATGGGCGCGTGTTCGATTCGGGCCTGTTCCATTAACAAGTTGCTAACTCCGCAGCAGCAGTGTTTTTACTGTTCTTTCTCAAACTCCCCGTCGATCAAGCTACTTCAAAAATTCCAACATTGCGTAAGCGATGTTGATACACTTTGGATACCAGATTGCTTCTAAAACGAAAAGGCCAATTAGAGACCTTACCACTAAACTAGAATCCAGATCAAACGTGGAGCCTTCGAATATTCTGAGCTAAGTGTGACGAAATAACTAAATGTAGATGGGTCAGCTAGTTTAAACTTTTATTTCACTTTTGTATAACAACATGTGTACATATAATGCAATAAGTTCACATACAGATCATTTCGAAATACAAAAAAGGGATCCAGAAGAAAGTCTATTCACTTTTGTAAATCTGATGGGTCAGTTACAATATGCCCCCTAGGCATTTAGTGCATTGACTTCGATTGAGGAATACGGTTGTATGACCTATACATACTGCATGGGAGGGGTTAATTCTACCACTATTCAGAGTGTTCATGATCAGAGTCTTACTTAGATATGCATATTTTCTGTGTGTGTGTGTTTTTTTGTTGTTGTTTTTTTTGCTACCAATGGATCACCTATGTACCAATCGTTAATTAAAACAGAAAAATACTCAGAGCTTGAAACAAATGAAATACTGAAAAGAGTGGCTTCAGCAAATGCAATATTAAAACACTATAAAAGTTCTTCTTTAATGACTGTATAACGACATGCGATGGTTCTAAGCCTTTTTTTAAAAGCTAGCCTTGTGATAATACAATGAATGTTTAAGGATTATACGGATGTTATTTTTCATGCAGATTTATGAAGGTTAAAAGGTTGTACAAATCATATCATTGCACATTATAAGGGATACCAGCGATAAGGCATTTTATCCCTTTGTATACTAACGGATTCTTCCTTCTTGTGTGAAACAAATAAAATTGGGATAGTCCATTGTACTTTTTTATGGGTATCAGGTTATAGTTCTCATAGCATATTGTATTCTTTTGTATGATTTTTTTTTACCTTAACAAACAATATAGAGCCTGATGAAATGAACATAAAGCTGCATTTAATCTGGATCTTCACTGTTTGCAAAAATACTCGTTTGAATATAAAGGGTTATTGTAAACAAGAAATAGCTTTAAAAAAGATAATCGGCGTAGATTAAATGAATTGGTGTTTGGTAATAAACCGAGGAATACTTTTTCAGAAGCTCGATATTATCTGCTCGTAAAAATTATGACCATTTCCGACCACCATAGCAACATATATCCTACAGTACTAATCGTACTACTTAAAGACAGATGCGGCTATTTCCAATGCGCACCTTTTCCGCGTCTGCAAACGGGGAAAGTTGTCTGGGTCCTGTCTTTCGACCCTTAACGGATTCGGATCAATACAGCTTCCGATATTCTTATGTCATATCGGTGTTCCGACATTTTCTTCACAAAATAACTAATTAAAGTGTGTTCGAAATATCTATTGACATCTTTTCAGAACTGATCGTCTCAGCACTAAAGACAGATAAATGTAGCTCAGTCGAAATCAAACGACGTACACAATAACCCTGGTTACGAATACGATAGTGGCCGAGTCTATACTATTTGTATGGATATTTAGAGCGGCGCACGACCTGACCTCGTGGCCTAGTGGTTAGCGCGCCTGGCTACAAAGCCAGAGAACCAGGATCGATTCCCAGATGCGCACATATTTTCAGTGTGTTTTTCTTTCTTTTTTAACATTTTAATGCTAAATTACTTCATATACTAGTAAAATGGCATCATCAAAACGACCGAAATGGTCATCCCCGAACTTTTTATATTGAATTACGCATGAAACCTATGGGGTGGGGTTAAATTTGGCCCTCTAGAAAGAGAATTAGTTCGGTGACCCCAGAATTTTATTCTTTTTTCTGAAAGGTATTATAATAGTCCATGAATTAAAAATAAATTTTCAAGATTTTCAATGTCAGATTTTTAATACATGATTTATTCTAAAAACAAATTCCATTTTTCGACGAATTGCCAAAATATATCATGCAGTATCTTGTCACAGCATGGGGTAACAAGTAAACATGCACATTTTCTTAAAAGTTTGAGGTCATGGGCAGTAATTTAAGTTAAAAGAAAGAAGCTGGGTGAAGATTACAACCGTTTTAGCTCGATAATTAGGACTAGTATTATTATTTTATATTTCTAGAAAATTGGTCAAATGCTGTAAACTTCAATATGAGATTCTGAAAAAATAAGCACGGTGACATATCCTTTTTATTTCATAAATGGATAGCCCATGCATAAAACAAACTGTATGCAAAGTATTTAAAATATTTCAATGTGGGAAGTATTTAGTAGCATATGTCCTTAATTGACCAATAACAACTCAAGGTAACAACAGCAGTGCATACGACGCAATCGCACATTGGAACCATGCAGACGTCCTTGATTTAAAGAGTCAATGAATATAAGTAAGGGTATGGATTTAAAGAGTCAATGACTATAAGCAGGGTCTGGATTTAAAAAGTCAATGAATATATGTGAGGGTCTGGATGGGGTGGGGGTCAGTTATCCTCTAATCATTAAAAAATCAGCCCATTTTCAACTCTCACTAAAATGTTCACTTATTCATTAAAATGAATTCCATTTTTCATTAAAATATTTTAGTTTACATGTATATAACCATAGTTTGTTATTAAAGTTATATCGAACAGGTTCCCCCCCCCCCCACCCCATATCATTGCTTTCCATCTGAGGCCACAAGGTTAGTTCTGTTCTTTTTGCTCTCCAACTTTCCAATTTAAGTCATATTTTGTTTATCATTTATTCTGTTAAAAGCTTCTTATTCAGTAGAATTATTCTTTATTTTTTGGGCTCTCATTATTCTCTAATCAGTAAGTTTTTGCTTTTTATTCTCTAATCTTTATAAAATGGGGTCATTATTCTCTAAGCATTAAACCCCAATCCAGGCGCTCATAACTCGGAAGATTCATTTCGTTTCAGCTTACTTTTACTCACAGAAACATATACGTAAGCGCTGACTGAACTGGGCCACTGTAGAAAAAGCTGGATACGCCTGTGGAATACTACGTATTGTCCTGCCAGCCAAGAGTGACAGTGACGTCATGTTTGGTTTACAAAGTTATCAAGGACGGAATATACCACTGTGTTTTGCATACCTTCGGTAGTCTATCTACGCCCTAACGCATGTCTACGCCCATCTACGCCTATAAGCACATCCTATTATTGATCATGCGCGCAGGCACCCTCGCTCTGCTTTGCTTCCAGTTTAAAATTTAACGATCGAACACAATGATGGTTTTCAACACAAAACAGGTCTACGAGTGAAGAAAATGTCTTAAAAAATACCAGGTGATGAAAAATAAAACAGAAAGTTCACAGTCTATTTAAAGTAACCATTTAGTTACACTGTACAAAATTATTTCGATCATCATTTTGTTGCAAAAATATAATTGGTATTATTTATATTTTGGGATTTTTTTTATTATTATTATCTATTATTTTCCATTGCCATAATGTACGATTTAAATAGATATATGTCATAATTAAATGATTGCTTTGTAACGAATATATTTTTCAAACATGGGCATCATCTTTACTTAGCCCTACTCTTTTTTGCAGACGTTTACACACTTTTAACCAGTCACAAATTACCATTGCATTCATTCGATACTAATACCAATAACTGGGTCAAAAGATGTATTAATTAGCTATGCCGGAAAAAGTCTCCATATTGGCATAAACTCTTAGTCATAGTAATAAATTGGTTTGTTATTCTGTGATTTCAAGTCTTGATACCATCCATATTCATCTTACTTACCATAGCAATCGATATAAATGAGGCCCTGGCACGGGTTTAAGGATACAGGGATATAGGCCAAAAACGTAAAGGGATACGGGATATTTTTTGTAAATATTTAAAGGTATACGGGATACTTGGATTAATTTAAGGGATATGGGGATACAGTGCTCTATGAGCTTTGGGTTTTTGCCATATTTGTTTTAGGGATATGGAATATTTTTCAAAATAATTAAAGGAATATCGGATACAGGGACCCCCTTCAAGGGCCTCATAAATGTTAATACCCAACCGAGTGGCTGCCCAAAGGTTGACCCCACTCCCCCCACCCCCCTACTTTCTCGAACGATTAGCACTATATGCCAACCACTTTTCCTATTGGGGGCCGGATGAACAAAAGTTTCATCTGCCAACGGACCCTATAATGTGGTCTGTCCCACTTTTCGCAGTGTTAATTTCTTATGCAGTGGCTAGTATGTGGTATGTTCTGTAATGGCATAATCTGTCATATGTTTCTAAATATACACCTCGCTCCAGTTGTCATCTGTCAAAATGACATCCTTATACGTATAGTACGTCTTTGTAATGAAGCGCGACGGAGGAAAAGAAAACGCCGGACACACCATAAGAAAACGCACCTTTTCTCAAGATAATGCAACAGATCTGCATGCGCCGCGCTGTCTGATCAGAGTCATTGCTACTCGCCACTTTGATTGTATTGTACCACTGACTTGCTTCTTTCAAATTTAAAGACTGGGGCGTTTTTTTTTTTCACGATTTATAAATGCGTATATCATTGGTGCTGATCAGCCTGCGCGCATGCGCGCAGTCTGGTCTGCACCATTGCTATCCGCCGCTAAGATTATATGATACATAGTACCACTGGCTACTTTCAGGGTTTTTTAAGATTCTATATAGCTAGTTTATATAACCAAGCAGATGAGTCTAAGCGCTGCCTGGTCGCATACTTTCATTCACTATGTCACAAAATACCTTGAAGATGATGTGAGCAGAATAGGTAAGCACCAGCCAGTGCAGCTTAGAAGCGAGAGCAGGATAGTTAGTTTCTGTTGTTGTAATGCCTTGCGACCCTTCATCCGTTCTCTTTGTCATTATCCTTGCAAATTCAAGTTCTGCGCATGTGCATAAATTCAGACTATATTGTGGTAAAGTCAGTTTTCCCTTGTTTAGTCAACGTCAGTAAAACTATGTATTTTAATTATTTGTTTGTGACGTTAATAACGTTAAACGGAAGAACATACGCTAAGGGGAAATAATATTATTAGCAAACTTATGGATTACTAAAGAATCAGGAAAAAAATCTAGATCTACACGTATACAAGTTCTAAAACAATTGTTTTATTAAAAGTGTAATAAACATTTTCGTGAACAATATATTTATTAACAGAGGAAATATGAACGTTCGTCACAAGATATCGCTCGTAAGTATCCTTTTTTTATTTCTTTATTAATCTTCATTTGGGCCAGCACATGAGATTTTTGTACTTATCATATGACATCACGTCTGGGAGTGAAATAACGACATGCATTTAAATCGATAAACCACTAGTGGTTTACAGATTTTCGAGAAACTTTATGAAATGACGCTTTTAACGTAACGCAT
This sequence comes from Loripinus fragilis, assembly GCA_964019695.1. NCBI lineage: Eukaryota > Metazoa > Mollusca > Bivalvia > Lucinida > Lucinidae > Loripinus > Loripinus fragilis. Next base: position 1,285,780 of record OZ026526.1, on the reverse strand, counting down.
ATGGCAATTCCTAACGATTTCACGCCAAAAATATGATTTCAAAATAAATTTAATGTCATATGATAAATAGTGGGAGCTCAGTGGTAGAGTGCTTGACTCGAGACCGAAGGGCCGCGGGTTCGAGCCTCACCGGCGTCACTGCGTTGTGTCCTTGAGCAAGAGCATTAATCCTAGCTTAGTACTGGTTCAACACAGGAAGACCCGTCCCTTTATAACTGTAAGATTGTTGATGGGACGTAAAGAATCAAATCAAACAAAAATATGATAAATAGAACTAACATTCGTGCTCCTGTATTATTGAATTTATTAAACTTGTTGGGAAAAAGAGATTGTACATGCCATGTACATATCGAAAAAAATTAAGCCAATGCCTGGCAAAGAATACACGTCATGCGTTGTCTGAAACTCACTCTAGACAGAAAATCATTACAAACTATTTATTTATCGTTCATTAGAGACCTTCTTGGACATGCTGGTGTTGTCTGGGGCAATTGCTCTCAGTACGAATCCAACGAGCTTGAAAAGAAAATCAAAATGATGCTGCTCGCATTGAGACGGGTGCCACTAAATTTAATATAATAGTGCCCATGAATGCTCTACTTACTGAAACACGTTGAGAAACTCTTTCATCGTGACGAAAAAAGCACATACTGATACTCTTTTATAAATTGAAAAATATTTGTGTAATAACGTAGGAGACATTTCAAGGTACAATCTAAGAAATGTTCAACACTTGCAAACTGTACAAGCAAATTCACAGCTTTACTACTTTAATTCGTTATTTCGGAGTTCCATCCGTTATCAGAGAATGGGACACCCTCCCCGATGCAACAAGAGAATCGAACCCCATGGAATGCTTTACTAATCAATTAAATTCTAATATCACCCCACCCACAAAACTATATTTTCAAAGAAATCGTCTCGCACAAATCTATCATACAACGCTGAGAACAGGCTGTAGTATTTTACGTCTCCATCTCTACTCCAGGAACATAATTGAAAATCCTTTGTGTAACTGTGGTGAAATTGAAGACCCTTTCCACTTCTTTTGAGTGTAACCAATACAATCTCATTAGAAGGGACATGCTTATCTGTGTATCTGCCATTTGTTACCATAATTTAAACATTCTGTTACATGGAAACGAAGATCTTTCTGAAGAACAAAACCTAAATATATTTATGGCTGTTAATAATTTTATTACAAAAAATAAGCGTTTCATGTTAGCTTGACTGATCTACATTCTAATTATACCCTTTTCCTGTCGATTGTCCTTTGGTCTTTAACTAAGACACACTCTTATAAAGCTTATGTATTCTCTAACAAAGTTTTACCAGTGGAGGTTGGTATTATGTATAATTATTTATTTTTGACTGTAGGCTTCCTTCTGAATCCCTTTTGTATAAAATTTGTAACTACTTATTTAAGTGCTTGTAGTTTTGCTATTATGTACTTACACAAAGAAATAAAGTTTAAACCAAAATGTGTCGTCTGTTGCAGTCGTGATGGGCGGTGTATTCCTGTTTCTCCCACTTTTTGATTTTTAGGTAAATTTGGGGTGGGAAGAACAGGAATTGTGGATAAGGTGAAAAGGTGTTAATCCATAACCTGAGGACATATAGTTTATTTCAGTAAAGGTAAACATAGAACAGGTATAAAGCGCATACAGGTGATAATAATTGAGCACATCAGCCATGATTAAATGTATATACTTAGGTCTTGCTATAATAATCAAATTCAGACAAACATTGAAGACCAAGATAAAATGTTGCAATATGTGGCATTTTATCAGGGTTTGCACTATTTGTTGGGATTAAACATACTTATCATTGTATCAAACCAGACTTCATATTATTTTTTAAATTTCATGCGGTTGCAAACTTGTAGCGCATGAGACTGGTATTTATCGCATATGCATGATATTTAACATGTAGATCTATATATCTACAACCTTATTTAATAACTTTCTAATCTAACCCTCTGTATAATGGAAACTCTAAATCCTATGTATATGCGGACAGAGACGGCTATGATGAGTGCATGCGCGCAGGCTCGCTTAAGACTTCATTGCTCGATAATGCGATATAATACCAAAACCCATGATGCGCTGAGATATAAATTTTTCAACCATTCAAATATGCAGAAGATAGGATTTAGCATCAGCGTACTGTACTACGGTGAACTCTCCAGGTTCAGAGTGTTGAGTCTGTTTTCAGCTTTATACTGTTCGATGCCTCAACTAGACAGCTGTGTCCCCGCATGCAATCATGAGTTGGAAGCACTTGTATTGCTAAGTTACTGTTTAGGAGTTTACAGGAACCTTTTAGAACATGCAATTTTTCCTATATTTTTGTCATTGATGCGAGCAGCGAAAGCTCAGGCGAGTCTGTGCATTGGCAAAACTCGACCGAGCCTTCGTTGTTTTAAAATGTGATAAATACCAAATTTCCCATTTTTTTTTTCACTCGTTTAACGCAAGCAGCGAAAGCTCAGGCCGGGCTGTGCATTGGCATAAGCTCAACTGAGCCTTCTTTGCTTGAAAATGCTATAACCGTGCATTGTGAGATATTTCAGATAAAACATTGGAATATCAATAAAAGGGCAATATGAACTTATTTTCTGAAAAAGGTTGTTATTGGAAACACACAATCAGAACACATATTCAAGGCCTGCACAGCTTGTCCCCGATACAAAAATAAAGATTTTAAATCACGGACCCAGAGTGTCAAATGGTTTCGGATACTGATCACGACTGGCTTTCTGTTGGGCCTGATTTGGGTCCAAACTGTTTGCAAATGTTAAAGTTGACAAAAGTCCCCTAGATAATTAATGTTCTTGCCATATACCTGTAGCCCCATATCACCAGACTCTGACCCCCGCGCTTGTTCCTCACAAAGTACATTTACCATATTTTAGAACTTTGGAAGATACATAAAATCCTTCAGAGTATATATATGCCCTAAGTGATATGTTTTCACTTTAATGAATTGTTCTATTGATTGCATTAATGACGGGGTTTATTTGTGCAATTAATCATAAATTTTTAATTAAAAGGCTTTAATAAGGGTAGTTATGTTTTGATAAATAAAGATTCATAAATTAAAACAGATGAAAGTTTCATTATCAATTAGTTTAAAGAGTTGATCCCAGGATCAATGGATTTACTGAGAAGAAGTAGAATACGTCTGAAACAGACTATACTATACAGGTAAGTTGTCCTAAATTTTACAAAGTGGGAATAACAGGAATATGAATTTCTAAAAGTGGGAGAAACAGGAATAAACCTGATGGGCGCTTTAATGGTTTGATTGTCCGCTTACTCCTTAGGGCTGTTTGCCCATAATACTTCTGTATAATATCATAATAATTCTTGTAACACCGTTGCGTATATAATGGTAAAATAATAACTTTTTTTTACGCCAGAAATGAGATTTCAAAGTTATCTTAATGTCATATGATAAATAGAATCTAGCATTCGTGCTCCTGTTTAATTGTATTTATTAAACGAGTTGCGAAAAACAGATAAAATGCTCGGCAAGCCTCGCATTTTATCTCTTTACCCAAACTCGTTTTATAAAATTTGGGCCAGTGTATGAGATTTCCAACAATGTGCTATGTGCAACCAGCAAAGCCTCAGATCAGCCTGCGCATACGCGCAGTCTGACCAGGGCCTTTGCTCGTCGCTTGAATATTTTATGATTGTTAAGCTACTTACTGAACACCGTTTAGAGTTTCTAAGCTTAAAAGGAGGCTGCAGAGGCTCGTCCGAGTCTACATTTGTCAAAATGTCAAATTGTTGGGAACCTCGTTCCGCGGCTCAAACTCAATAATGTAAGATCCTCTATGTATAATTTCAGGTACTGGCACAGCTAGTTGTTATACATGTGGCATACAGTGTGGCTGCCTTACCAAGTCCATACCATTTGAGAGTAGAACGAGTTGAAGCCATTCGTGCAATGGACGTAGACATAGATAAACTAACTGATGCATCAAGACCGATTGTTGAAACGCCCGCCGTAGCAGCCAGCGATAGTAAGATTTTGGGGAGCTCCATGACAGTCAGTCACGAAGAAGGATTAATTAACCTCGCGAATTCAACTGAAACTGACCCAGAACTTGAAACCATGCAGGGTTCGGCTTTGTTCCAAGATTTAAGTGATAATAAAGTAAAATATACGAAAGAAAAGTTGAGAAATTCGAAAATTGGATCTGATAAACCATTTTTATCTGTAACGGAAAAGGAAACCACTTTGCCATCACAGGATCAACTGTTTAAATTGTCTAAGACTGTACCACAATTGCAAAAAGACACACTGGCTTCAGGGATAGAGCCTGGTTCCCATGATAAAACTGAGAGCCAATCCAGTTCGAACAATCATGTGACGGATACAGTTCATAAGTTAAACTTGAATACGCAGGAAGCGAGATTGGTAAACTTTCTGATGATATGCATCCCAGCGGTTGGTATTATACTATCTCTTCTGCTTATATCTCTTTATATTGTATATGAAAAGTCTACCGTGAAACGGACAGAAACCAGTGGTATAAATAGACACCAAACCGCGGGCGACGCCGACAACAATGACAGTATGTTTATGGGTATTCCAGCAAACATTCAAATTTGGAAAGATCTTCAGAAATTGCCACCTTCGGTATCGTTGTCTGAACTCACTGACAGTAAAAAATAGGTGCAACACCTTAGGTAAAAAGTATTGCAATAAAGCGTAGTCCCGATATACCACTTTATTTGGGGTATTTTGGAAAGACATGTGCTTTACTCTTAAAACTGGAAACCCCATTACGGATACTTTTGCAATCAGTAAAGCACTCTGCGGCATTTCATTGGGCTCTGCACTATTTGCTCAGACAAAACAATATTATAGAAGAGGTTGACAATCGACCGTTTTCCGATGCTTGTGTCTACATGACGGTTGAGTAAGCGGTCAATGTGAGACTGCAGATTGCTAAACGGGCGGCATGTAGACTCTGATGTGCCTGGAACTATGGAGACCGGTTCCAACTACTTTTACAGTAACAGTGTGGCATCGAACTATAGATAATGTTATGCCCGCATATCCGAAAGGTTTATTAGAAACAGGGGACAAAATTATTTCAATATTGCACTTGTCCTGCAGGACGAGTGACTTACAATTTTCACTTGTCCTGCACCACACACACTTGTCCTTTAAAAGTTTATGCAATAAAGAACATATTAAAAGGAGTAATATGACTTCCCCGAGTAATTCTTCCCAAAGCAGGACGAGTGCTTTTGTGAAGAATTACTCGTCTTTTCTAGATTTCACTCGTAATTACGAGCGGACGAGTGGAATTTTTTGTCCCCTGGAAAGGGTACTAGAAAGAGAGACAAGTGAGCGCTGGCAAACCCAGTGTTGAAGGAATTGGGCGAAAACTACATTCGTAAAGTTGAAGTCTCGGGACTAGATTTCTTTCGAATTATCAGAAGTTCGAATCGTAAGGAGGTGCGTTACGCTAGTCCGTGTAGTCTGTGTAGTGATTTGTCAAGCAATAAATCATGATTGTGGCTGTGTTCCTTGGCTATAACCAGTACTGGCCGGGTGGGTTTATGGTTTTGTGGTTTTTATGTCCAGAAACACCCGAATGCTCAACCGGCAGTGGTTCTGGTTTTAAGGCTATATAATTATAGGCGATCAAGGTTAGATTATCAGTTGTTAGTTTTTTTAATCGAGCATGCGTTTTGGGCGCGTAAAAGAAATGTCTCACTGAGACGTTTCTTTACGCACCCAAAACACAGTTATCAAAATAGATCATGATTCATGAATAGGTCCTATTCTCTGAATTCAGTGTCTAACATTCATTTGGAGTTAGCGAATTTTTAGAAAAAATAAGGTTTTACAGTACACCTGTATACTGTACGTCATTTTGATCGTGGCTCTGAGTAAAAGAATAAAAGAATGCCTATCAATCTCTCCTCAATGCTTTTTGGCAAGGTCAAAATGACAAAAGACGTTTTTAAGTTTATGTTATGATATGTGTGCATCAAGGGAATTATCGATTCGTGTGGCACGAATTTATGTAATAATGTCATATGATAAATATAATCTAACAGCTATAACTACTGTATGATTGAATTTTTATCTATACTAATGGCACAAAGTTAAGCATATTATGATGGTGTTGCTAATTTTTAACAGACTGTCAATTTTTGCAAAATTATTTCTTGCCCATTAAAATGTCCTCTTATTCAACTATACAATAGTCAGTACAATAACACTACCAATCCTGATGACGTCATGGCAACGCGAGAATTGTACCCACTAAAACACATCCAAAAAACAAAGTAGTGATTTCTCCAAAGTTCAGAAACGGTTTTGTTGGCTATCTGTCTTCACACATCACAAAGTAATATTTTACAACAAAAAAGGCGGTTAAACAGTCAAATAACAAAATTATTGCCTGAATTGCATTTCATTAACACATTTCATGACTAAACTTTGTACATTTTTGTTTTCAAAATGCTCCTTACCAGATCGTCTGATGTGTTAAACTTTGCTGTCACAACTTAAAGGGAGCATTGATCTTAAAAGTCTGAAAACTAAGTCCTCTTATATTCGTTGTTTGTAATCAGCATCGAAGTTTCGCATTTTGCATACTAAGAGTAGACCCAGAAAACCCATTCGTTTGAGTCGATGCATGTGTTTCGGAATACCGAAATTTCGGTTTTCTACTCAAAATAAGCATGGTAGACTAATATAAAAAGTATTTTAAGTAAGGCCACCAGATCTTACAATTTAGGTCAATGGAAGTACAATAAAAATATTATAGGTCAATGGAAGTGCAATATGCTTGGCTTTATGCCAACGGTATGATCAAGTTACGCTTGTCTGAGTAGGTAGAATATGAGCCAAGGCACGTTATTTCCAACAATGTGGCATTTTGACAAGTGTAGAATCAGACGAGTCTTTGCAGCCTCCTGTTAAGCTTAGAAACTCCAAAATTTAATGCTGTGTGGTCAGTAGCTTAACAATCATAGAATACTCAAGCGACTAGCAAAGGCTCTGATCAGACTGCGCGTATGCGCAGGCTGATCTTAGGCTTTGCTAGTCGCACATACCACATTGTTGGAAATCTCACATGTCACTTCGATTAGTTTGAAAAATAACAGCAACACTGATGGTAACCCGGGAACTTAACTAAAATCTTTTTAAAAACCCAAACACCTACATGTTACTTCTGAGTTCAAATGAACCAACCCTGAAAACGAAGCTGTCTGCATTATTTTCTCTAATTGAGGGGGGCATTCAGTTTCAACTTTCATGTCAATTGTCACAATTGCTAAGAATAAAATGCAAATAAAATACTATCATTATTATTGACGCCAGCCATCAAAGTTGTAACCCTTCGCATGCTGCGTAATCCCCCCCCCCCACCCCAAGAATTTTTCATGATTTTGCTGGTTGCAAAGGTAATCAACAGACGACAAAAGTCAACGCTAGTAGCATGTTTTATTTTGTCATATAACCATCCACTCTCAATACAAAATTGCTCAGTCACGTGACACCCTTGAATGAGTATGAAGAGACCAACTTTCCACAAAAGTGCCATGGACCCGCATTAAACAATGCACCTTCAATTGCAGGCTTATTTTATTGAATTTACCACTTTAATGTTAGTATTTTACCATTTTATGTAGATTTGTTAGCACTTTCAAGTTAATGTTTTCATATTGATATTTTATATATAATGTTGATATTTTATCATTTCATATTGAAAATTTGTCATTTCATGTTGATATATGTTGCCATTTCATGTTGATTTGTTGCCATTTCATGCTAAAATGGTGCCATTTTCGTGTTTGTACGTTACCATTTGAGCCAATGCATGAGATTTCCAACAATGTGGTATGTGCGACCAGCAAAGCCTCAGATCAGCCTGCGCATACGCGCAGTCTGATCAGAGCCTTTGCAAGTCGCTTGAGTATTCTATGATTGTTAAGCTACTGATTGAACACCATTTGAAGTTTCTAAGCTTGACAGGAAGCTGCAGAGGGCTTGTCCGAGTCTACACTTGTCAAAATGTCAAATTGTTGGAAATCTCATTTCATGTTGATATGTTACCATTTTCGTGTTGATATTTATTCATGTTCATGTTGACAGTTTATTTTTTTTAATGCTGATCTCTTTTTTACTGTATTATATAAAATAAATTAAAATAAACTGCTGTCGTTTGTTTGTCAAAGTCAGGCTGTAGAATGAGATGGCTTAGTAAAAGCGTGGAAGGCATTCCAACATGCCACGTGACTTGTATGCGATCACAAAAGCACAGATCAGTCTGCGCATCCACGCAGTATAATCAGCGCAATAATTATTCATTAGCTTGATGGAATAATAAGTACACACTCTTTATGGTCATACCCATATAACAGCTACATGTAGTCTTAGTAGCTGAGCATGATCTGAGCGCAAACTTAAAAGATAAAGTTTCTTTCACGACGATGCTCAATTTTAAGCATGGTCTTACCTTTTATTGTAAATATTTAGACAGCTAGACCAGGCCAATAGGTTATAAAATAATCATGCTCATCTCAAATGAGCAGAAAATTTATCCTGCTCATATATGTTAAAATGCCAACAATTAATAAATTGTTGGCAATTTAACATTTATGAGCAGGATAAATACAACATCTGAGAGAATTTAAAGCAAGAATCTTTTACTTTCAGAATTTCAGCTTTCAGATATATCGGACTATAAACCGATAGTTTTAGGTGTACAGCTGCTATTAACGATTGTTTTAAAGGCGCACAGCTGCTATTAAACGATTGTTTTAAAAGTGTACAGCTGCTTTAACGGAATGTTTTTAATTAAAGGTGTACAGCTGCTATTAACCGATTGTTTTAAAAGTGTATGCAGCTGCTTTGTATATAAAAAAATCTGATGTTGAAAACCTCAAGAATTTATTTTTATTTCATAGACTATGAAAAAATGAATTAAAAATATGGGGTCACCGAACTAATGATCCCTGACTTCGTAGCCCAACACGATAACCACTATGCTAGAGGTCAGGTCAAGTGTGTTTCGAAATAACCGTAAGTCTCGGCCACTTTCGTATTTGTTACCAGGGTGAAACTGTGTAGGTATTGATCTATTTATTAGCTGCTATTAACCGAATGTTTAAAAGGTGTTTAAAAGGTGTATAGCTGCTATTGACTGAATGTTTTGATAGGATGTTTTAAAGGTGTACAGCTGCTATAAAGGTGTATAGCTGCTATTGACCGAATATTTCAAAGATGTACAGCTGCTATTGACCAACTGTTAAAAAGGTGTACAGCTACTATTGACCGAATATTTTAAAGGTGTACAGCTGCTTTTGACCAAATGTTTTAAAGATGTACAGCTGCTATTAACCGAATGTTTAAAAGGTGTATAGCTGCTATAGACCGAATGTTTTTGACCGGATGTTTTAAAGGTGTACAGCTACTATTGACAAAATGTTTTAAAGATGTACAGCTGCTATTAACCGAATGTTTAAAAGGTGTATAGCTGCTATAGACCGAATGTTTTTGACCGGATGTTTTAAAGGTGTACAGCTGCTATTGACCAAATGTTTTAAAGATGTACAGCTGCTATTAACCGAATGTTTTAAAGGTGTACAGCTGCTATTGACCAAATGTTTTAAAGGTGTACAGCGGCTATTGATCAAATGTTTTAAAGGTGACCAGCTGCTATTGACCAGATGTTTTAAAGATGTACAGCTGCTATTGACCAAATGTTTTAAAGGTGTACAGCTGCTATTGACCAAATGTTTTAAAAAACGTTCAGCTGCTATTGACAGAATGTTTCAAAGGTGTACAGCTGCCATTGACCAAATGTTTTAAAGGTGTACAGCTGCCATTAACCAAATGTTTTAAAGGTGTACAGCTGCCATTGACCAAATGTTTTAAAGGTGTACAGCTGCTATTGATCAAATGTTTTAAAGATGTACAGCTGCTATTAACAAAATGTTTTAAAGATGTACAGCTGCTATTAACAAAATGTTTTAAAGGTGTACAGCTGCTATTGACCAAATGTTTTAAAGATGTACAGCTGCTATTAACAAAATGTTTTAAAGATGCACAGCTGCTATTAACAAAATGTTTTAAAGATGTATAGCTGCTATTAACAAAATGTTTTAAAGGTGTACAGCTGCTATTAACAAATGTTTTAAAGATGTACAGCTGCTATTGACCAAATCTTTCAAAGATATACAGCTGCTATTAACCGAATGTTTAAAGGGTGTAAAGCTGCTATTGACCAAATGTTCTGACCAGATGTTTTAAAGGTGTACAGCTGCTATTGAACAAATGTTTAAAAGATGTACAGCTGCTATTAACCGAACGTTTTAAAGGTGTACAGCTGCTATCGAGGGAATTTTTAAAGGTGTACAGCTGCTATTGACCAAATGTTTCAAAGGTGTACGGCTGCTATTGACCAAATGTTTTAAAGGTGTACAGCTGCTATTGCGGAATATTTTAAAGGTGTACAGCTGCATTTTAAAGGTGTACAGCTGCTATTGACCAAATGTTTTAATGGTGTGCAGCTGCTATTGACCAAATGTTTTAAAGGTGAACAGCTGCTATTGACCAAATGTTTTGAACGTGCACAGCTGCTATTGACCAAATGTTTTAAAGGTGTACAGCTGCTATTGACCAAATGTTTAAAAGGTGTACAGCTGCTATTGACCAAATGTTTTAAAGATGTACAGCTGCTATTACGGAATGTTTTAAAGGTGTACAGCTGCTATTGACCAAATGTTTTAAAGGTGTACAGCTGCTATTGACCAAATGTTTTAAATGTGAACAGCTGCTATTGACCAAATGTTTTAAACGTGCACAGCTGCTATTGACCAAATGTTTTAAAGGTGTACAGCTGCTATTGACCAAATGTTTTAAAGGTGTACAGCTGCTATTGACCGGATGTTTTAAAGGCGTACAGCTGCTATTGACCGAATGTTTTGAAAGGTGTAAAGCTGCTATTGACCGAAAGTTTTAAAGATATACAGCTGCTATTAACCGAATGTTAAAAAGGTGTAAAGCTGCTATTGACCGAATGTTCTGACCAGATGTTTTAAAGGTGTACAGCTGCTATTGAACAAATGTTTTAAAGATGTACAGCTGCTATTAACCGAACGTTTTAAAGGTGTACAGCTGCTATTGACCAAATGTTTCAAAGGTGTACGGCTGCTATAACCGAATGTTTTAAAGGTGCACCGCAACTTTAACCGAATGTTTTAAAGACGTACGGCTGCTATTGACCAAATGTTTTAAAGGTGTACAGCTGCTATTGACCAAATGTTTTAAAGGTGAACAGCTGCTATTGACCAAATTTTTTAAAGGTGCACAGCTGCTATTGACCAAATGTTTTAAAGGTGTACAGCTGCTAATGACCAAATGTTTTAAAGGTACACAGCTGCTATTGACCGGATGTTTTAAAGGCATACAGCTGCTATTGACCGAATTTTTTAAAGGTGTACAGCTGCTATCAACCGAATGTTTTAAAGGTATAGAGCTGCTATTGACCGAACGTTTTAAGGTGTACAGCTGCTATTGACCGAAATTTTTAAAGATATACAGCTGCTATAAACCGAATGTTTAAAAGGTGTAAAGCTGCTATTGACCGAATATTCTGACCGGATGTTTTAAAGGTGTACAGCTGCTATTGAACAAATGTTTTAAAGATGTACAGCTGCTATTAACCGAACGTTTTAAAGGTGTACAGCTGCTATTGAGGGAATTTTTTAAAGGTGTACAGCTGCTATTGGCCAAATGTTTCAAAGGTGTACGGCTGCTATAACCGAATGTTTAAAAGGTGCACAACAGCTTTAACCGAATGTTTTAAAGACGTACCGCTGCTATTGACCAAATGTTTTAAAGGTGCACAGCTGCTATTGACCAAATGTTTTAAAGGTGTACAGCTGCTTGACCAAATGTTTTAAAGGTGTACAGCTGCTATTGACCAGATGTTTTAAAGGCGTACAGCTGCTATTGACCGAATTTTTCAAAGGTGTACAGCTGCTATTGACCGAACATTTTAAAGGTGTACAGCTGCTATTGACCGAACGTTTTAAAGATGTACAGCTGCATGAAATGTACAAGTAATAGTTATACCATGGGTTGTCCGCCTGTACGTGGAGATAATATGCGAGCTTTAGCTGATGGATTATCTTACGTACAGGTGGACAAACATGGTATAACTATTTTATACCACCTACATCAGTGTAGACCTTGCACATCATGATATATTTCGTGCTAAAGTTGGTAAGGGTGGTATAAAATCTGCAATTATGCAAGCTTTTATATTTTGAACATTTCCCATGTGTGTAACAGCAAATTAAAACAACCACTGTAATGCATTTCAAGACGTGCATCGTTTAAACATGTTCTCAGTTCATTCTTGAACGTATTGGTAAAGCAATACATTCAGGGTACACTTTACTTGGAAGTTGTCACCAGTACAAAGTACTTGGGGTAAATTTATGAAGCGGACTACCCTGGAAATATTACATAGACCACATAACCGCCAGCACCAACCAGACCTTAGGCTTCGCAAGGGTTTACCTATTGGATTTCTTTTGGTATTCAGTTTAATTTGCTGTTGAGTCCTTATCTTTGCTTAATCTCCTTTTTATATCTTGATTTATATGTTCTAAGAGATGATGCGTTGATAAGTTAGGGGTCTTTCATGCAAACCAAACATCTATGGTTCTTGATCCACATCTGATTTGAGGGTGAGGTTGGTGCACCGTTTAGCCGGTTTAAGCCCTCCAGTAAAATACTTTTACTGACTGTTCCAAGGCGGTGATTCTTTTGTGGATCGTTTATGTTAGTTCTGTCTTATTTTGTTATGCTTTCATGCACGTCTGTCTGTTGATGCCTTGTGGTCACCTGCTGGGAAGCTGCGCCTGTTTGGGATCCCCCTACTTTAAGTATTTAAAGGACATCTTCTTATAACTACTGACTGGATTATGACAAACTTGGACATTATTGATCCTTATATAGTCTTGTTTTATATTTGTTAACCCTCCTCCCCCAAAAAATGTGAAGAAATAGTGAGGCCCTCTCAGTGGATTTTGCAACAGGGGAAAAGGGCATTTATTTCAGAGGAACAGGTGCCAAATTTTGAGGGGAACAGGGTAATAAAGACAATATTGGAAAAAAGAGAACATAAAAAAACAAATTTTCGAATTTTGAGGAACAGGGGAACAAAGTAAGAAAGAGGGCAAAGATCAGGAATCTATACAATCAAGCATCACACCTGACTCAGGATACCAACGGGAAAGTGACAACTTCACAATTAGACACCACAAACGAGAGCTAAGAGGTCAGCCCTTTCCCAGCAGGTGACCACAAGGCATCAATAAACAGACGCGCACGAAAGCATAGCAAAAAAACAAGACAGAATAACATAAATGATCCACAAAAGACGCTCCGCATTGGAACGGTCAGATCAAGCCAATCTATTTCAGGGGAACAAGGGAACAGGTACCCCCTGGGAAGACCTAAATAGTTTCGTTTGATACGGCTCTGTGACCTAAGTGACAAAACCTAGCCTCGCGTTATTAAAAACTGAAGATGCAATCAGCTGTTGTTATGAAAATTTACTTGTCGCAATGTTTGTGCAATGTATACTTATCAGACCAGGGGTTGACCAATAAGATCGCTAATAATTATAAGCTTAATAAACAAGGCCTATGCTGAATAAATGCTCTCCTTTATATATACCCGACCAACCTATAAAATGCAAACCCTCAGTATATTCCTGGATTATAGATATTTTAAATGTAAAGTTTATGGTATGTTCAAATATGTTCTCTTCTAGAGGACTTTCAAAAGCTCAAAAATAGTAAGTGAGTATGATCAGGAAATAATACAATCACAAACCCCAGACAAACCCATGGCCCGCGAGGATGAGCCACACAACCATCACGAGACACCAGAAAGACAAACTAACCAGAGCAACCAGCTCTCTCTTCCCCGTCAAGATGATTGCAAAACTAGAAGGGACATAAAGTAACATACAACAAAACATAGAAAAATTACAGACTCCGACAATGGGAGTACCATGAAACAAAAAGTCAACAACATCAGAACCACCACCTTAGAAGGGACAGCAGCCGAAGCCACCGGGGTGCTTAAATGCATTTTACTGGTACCAGTGACCTTATATAGGTCACTGCTGGTACCAAATCTTCGCCCTAGATTCTGCTGTTGTTGAAGTACAAGAAATGTTCAGCCCAAGATGTTTTACTGATCGTTCCAAGGCGGTGCTTCTTTTGTGGATCATTTGTTATTTATGTCTTGATTTTGTTAAGCTTTCGTGTGCGTCTGTTTATTGATGCCTCGTGATCACCTGCTGGGAAAGGGCTGACCTTATGTCTCTCTTTTGTGATGTCTAATTGTGAAGTTGTCACTTTCCCATTGGTATCATGGGTCAGGTGTTGTGATTGATTGATCGATTCCCGATCTTTGTCCTCTTTCTTACTTTTAGTAGAAAAGTAAGCGCAAGTTCATACCAAAACAGATGGCAGCTCAGCTACACGTTAACTTATACGTATGTTTTATAGTGTATGACCATTTGCCATCACTCACACTTAGGATCAGCTCAGCTGCCACCTCTTTTGGTGTTAACTTACAGGTATGTTTTTACAGTGTATGAACATCTGCCCTTGGTATCACAATTTGTCATCACTTAAGCCCCTATCTCACTGGACTGCGACTGTTTTGCGACAGCTGGCGACAGACATCGCTAGTGGGTCGCAAAGCAGTCTCGAAACAGTCGCCAGTGATTCGTAATTTCCTCGCATGTGTCGCCAAGTGGCACAAAGTAGTCGCGAAAATTTTGAACATGTTCAAAAATTTTATGCGACAAAATTCCTCGCAAATTGGTCGCAAAATCATCGCTGGTGTCTCGAACCCGTCGCGAACTTGTCGCCGACCACTCGCAATTTAATCGCAATCATTTTGGAACAGGATATATTTGCGAGATAAATAAGACTGAATTGCGAACCAATTGCGACATAAATGAGACACTTCGCGACAACGAGTAAATTAACGAACGTCTCACGACTATCGCGCGAGTATCTTAAATTACTCGCAATTATGTCGCCAAAGGTTCGTTAAAAGAGTTCCTCCTATCTGAGATGATAATTCCTTCTTAGTTCAAGATCTTAGTTAGGCATACTTTGGGTTGGTTTGTGCATAAAGTATGTTTTTGATAGTGCCTGTATTCAGCAATTTTGGATCCGTCGATCCGACATTAACAAAGAATTTTGACTATTTCAAGTATTCTTGATAGCTGAGAGGATAGTTTCATATAAGTGGTGTTTTGAATAGGCTTACTTACATGTATACTGTTTGGAGTAATTTCCGATATTAAAATGGTTCTGCATTCTGAGAGGATAATTTTGTTAAGTATGTTTCACAAGCCCTACATAATTTTTTTTCTATTTCTATTACAGTATAAAGGTATTATTATTGTGTCTTGGTAAGACTACAACAGCCTGCTTGATCTCAGTAGCCCTTCTAAGGTTTGAATTTGGCATACAGAACCCTATAAACAAATTATAACTGCAGTGGACAACTAAGATTCTGATTAGAATGCGCATCCGCGCAGTCTGATCTGTGCCTTTGTTGTGCGCATAACTGTATAAAATATATTTTCGCAGGACGAGGCTCATTCGAACTCATTGCAATTTTGATTTGTTTGGGCTCAGCATGCCATAAATATGGGCAATTAGAGCATGTGCGTTCTCGACTGACTTTCTTAAGCTGCCTGATGGGCGATAATAACTTTTTTCTAACTCAATATTTGCTACCATTCAACAGTCAAACACCACCCAGCAGCGTGACACCTTCCAACAATCTAGCACCTTCCAGCCGTCTAGTTCCTTCCAACAGCGTAGTACCTTCCTAGTCTGAAGTTTCAATGCTTGCTAGAAAGGTTATTTTTCTTGGTTTATCATTTCTAGCAAAGGCATCGTGCGACAGTCGCACGACCTTCGCGCGACTGTCGCACGACGTTCGTGAGAAGTCGTGAGGCGGTCGATGGTAATAAATGTTCGCATTTCCATCGGGCGAACATCGTGCGAGTGTCTCGCGAATGTCGCGCGAATGTCGTGAAACATTCGCCAATGATTCGTGCGACAATCGTACGACATTCGTGCGACTGTCGCAAATATGTCTTAATCACCCATTCGGTGTGACCGCAATGTGATTATGGTTGCCATGTCGTATTTCTGTCGCCAAAACTTGTCTCAAATTAGTCTCGAAATAGTCGCAAATTGCTCGCATCCCAGTGAGATACTAGCTTAACATCTATGTTGACTTATAATAGTACAGTAAACCCTGTCTTAAGCGGCCACTCAAAATAGACAAAACAAAGATCGTATTGATAAATGGTAGCTTAATGAAGGTCGAAATTATTGCAGAATGCTCCCCATGGGGCATTCTGCAATACTTTTGACCTGCATTAAGCGATAATTGGTCTTGGAAACCAGCTTTTGGTCTTTTTTACAGTGGCCGTTTTAGAAAGGTTTTACTGTATAATAAACGTTTTTGATCCCCCCTTAGTTTTTTATTCATATGTATATACACAATATATACCTACATATTAATATGCTTAGACATGCAAACAATGGACCTACTTACGTTGTGAGCTGCGAACACACTGCCCGATTATTTGAAGGGGAGAATACCAACTGTCTTACAAATATGTCGTAACATAACACTAGGAGCTCGTGAAATCTACGTCACTGGCTTGAAATTAACAAACAGGCTGAAAGTCCAGTTTATTTTGTCAGTGTCAATTGCCTATAGTGCACGTTGATTTCAGTCGTCTTATTTGAAAATAAGTTTTCCTGGAATGAAAAGATTTTTCCTGCAACGAGCATTAGGTAAGATTGCAACAGAATATAGTAAGAAGCACAGGTGAAAGACGCGGTGATTTGTCCACCGACCGACCCCCTCCCACCCCCCCCCCCCCCCCCAAAAAAAAAAAAAAAAAAAATTACAAAGCCAAAAAATATTTGTGAAAACCGTTGTGTTTTTCCATCAAAATATAAATGAAATTTCATTTTATAAATTTTCCATGGTACACTATGACTATCTTATAGAAAGGTATTTATGTGCAATGGCATTGTCTGCTTTTACAAGGCACCACTGGCAGGGTCTACCTGTTGGATTTCTTTTGCTCCGCTATTCAGTTTTATTTACTGATGAGTCCTTATCTTTGCTTTATCTCCTTTTTATATCTTGATTTATATGTTCTAGGAGATGATGCATTGATAAGTTAGGGGTCTTTAATGCAAACATACCATCTATGTTTCTTGATCCACATCTGAACTATGGCCGTGAAATCGGTTTAAGCCCTCCAGTAAAATATTTTTACTGACCGTTCCAAGGTGGTGCTTCTTTTGTGGATCATTTTTGTAATACCGTTCCAAGGTGGTGCTTCTTTTGTAGATCTTTTTTCTGTCTCGTGTTTGTTATGCTTTCATGCGCGTCTGTTTATCCATGCCTTGTGGTCACCTGCTGGGAAAGGGCTGACCTCTTGGCTCTCGTTTGTGACGTCTCATCGTGAAGTTGTCCATTTCTCATTGGTATTCTGGGTCAGGTGTGGTGCTTGATTGTATCGATTATTGATCTTTGCCCTTTTTGTTACTTTATACCATGGTTGTCCATCCATCAATCTAATATTTGAAGCTCGTGCACATTACGACATATATATTTCCAACGGAAGTAAAAGTAAGGGTGGTATATTATATCATAAGGGTCGCTTTTTCAATATAAACGGGGTCATCCATTTGCCTTGTCTTTATCAGCACGATAAAGATACTTTGACATTAGTTCAACAACACCAACTTGGGTGCATCATTCTTAAGTTCAACTGTCTCAAGTGTTGAAATGTACCTTTGTTGTCAATCTGGTTGATTCTGGTTAAATGTGTTACACGTCAAACCATGTATATGCACACGTAATAAAACACAGGTTATCATGTATGGATTAAACAATTTTTATGGGTATCAGCCAGAGGAGCTGGTCAGAAGTAGTACTTCTTTAGTCAAACATCAAGGTTTGGTGAAATAGTTTATTACATTTGGTGTGTGCTTTCGGTCATGTTTTAACGTTAAAGAAACCAGATGGTCGGACGGACAGCATAGGACTCGCGAACAGTAACGTCAAACTGCACTAGCCTAAAGGAAGAGGATAAGGAATCTAACTTAAATCGAATGTTACAACGCCTAATTTTGGATAAATTGGCAAGCTCAGCTAATAAGAAATGTATGAAATTTGGAATATAACCAGCGATAGATTTTAGCTTCAGATTAAAAAAACGAGAATACAAAGTGGATAGAAGTGGATATAATCAAAACAATACGTTAAGACGGGGCTGGAAAATTAAAACAATAAGTTATCATAATCTAATTCTGCCGCCTAGTATATAAAGACGTTTGAAATTAATTTAAAAAAAAAATCACGGGAAGAAACAATGGATACGTCAAATGATGAAGATAACGAATGCAGCGATTCAGAACAATTTAAAGAAGTGCGCACACCTTTGCTGGTACACCGAAACGGACATGGACTCGGTCCGAACGAAGTTAACACTACCGAGTCTAAAGCTAATAACACCAATGGACTCAATGGTGATGCTGTGGTATACGATACACGGACAGTATGTTTTATTGATGGTAAGGATGGAACGGAGACAGTTCTCGCCAAGCGAGCCTATTGTATCGAAGATCCACCAGACGGTGGTTGGGGATGGGTGATCACATTCTGTGCTTTCATGGTAGGGGTGATATTAGACGGAATCGCTTTCTCATTTGGGCTGTTCTTCATAGACTTGTGTGAATACTTTCAGGAGAGCAAAAGTCTCACGGCATGGATAAGTTCCGTGTACAATGGAACGTACATGTCTATAGGTAATTATGGTCTTTGAACATATACTTTTTGTAACACCATATGAGTATGTGATTTCCAACAATGTGGCATTTTGACAAGTGTAGACCCAGAAGAGCCAGTGCAGCCTCCTTTTAAGCTTAGAAACTCCAAATGAAGTTCGGTCAGTAGCTTAACATTCATAGAATATTCAAGCGATGAGCAAAGGCTCAGATCAGACTGCGCGTATGCGCAGGCTGATCTGAGGGTTTGCTGATCGCACATACCACATTGTTGAAAATCTCACGCCTCGGCTCATATTATACTGTAAACCGTATCATATTCGCGGCATCAAAATATTGTAATTTAAAAAAAACTGCCATATTGGGTGTAGTTTAATTTTGGTGATTTCTCAATTTAGTACTCTTAAAAGCTTTTTTCTATTCTCATAGGGACTACTTTTAAAGGAAAGAATATGGTCCCCAAGGGGAGCATATTCCCCAGGGGGGTACTCTGATATTTTCACACATACGTAGGCTCGGGCTATTACTTTTGGGTTCAAAATTCTGAATTTCAATATTTTTTGGGGTTTTCAGAAAAATGAATACTTTTTGGGGGTATGAAGATTTTGTGGATATTTTTGGGGGGTCATCACAAAATTGGGCTAGTTTGAGGGTCATTTCTATGCAATTTAGGGTCTTTTTTAAGGTCAAGGTACATAATTTGGATAGTTTTTTGGGTTGCTAAAATTTTAAATATTTTTTTGGGGTGCTTGAAATTCCTGATATTTTTTTTGGGGTGAACGGTAGATGCTAGGTCCGAGCCTACGTATGCGGAAAAAATTAGAGTACCCCCTGGGGCATATTCTTTCCTTTAACTATAGCCTCTTGTGAGGATGATATTCTTACCCTTAACAGTAGCCCGTTTAAGACATGGTTTCCTGCACGTTGAAACATACTCTGGTTTTGACAATACGGATGCGGACATAGTAACGGTGTGTGTCTATCTATTGCTTATTGTATAAGTAATAGTTATACCATGGGTTGTCCGCATGTACGTGGAGATAATCCACGAGCTCTAGCGAGTGGATTATCTTACGTACAGGTGGACAAACATGGTATAACTATTTTATACCATCTTCATCAGTGTAGACCTTGCACATCAAGTGATATTCCATGCTAAAGTTGGTAAAGGTGATATAACCAAGGTTTAACAACTTTTCATGCACAACTCAACTTAGCATGGAATTTCAACTTCTCATTAAAACTAAAATGCTAAAAAAATGAAGATTTCTCTTGCCTAAAAATTCTCGAGTGTAGAATTGATCATGCTCATAAATATAAAAATTAGAATGCCAACAATGATTGACATTTTAGCATTAAATTGTTGGTATTTTAACATTTATGAGCAGTATAGTATAAATTCCGAACTCCGTGGAGTTAAACATTTAAAAAGAGTTACAATCTCGAGTCCAGCGCGCTTCTTGCATGGATTGAAAACAGCAACACACTATTATGTACAGCAAAAAAGTGAGATTCCTCAACAAATGTTTCTGTGAAATTCACCATGCCATCATGGGGCCCATTGGTGTTCATCATATCAAGATACACGAGAGTGCCGCTACGCAAACACCTTCTTTAAACAACCATGCTGACGTCTCTCGTGGGGTTATGGGTTTAGCCTTCTAGTGTCCAACTTTGTATACACCTATATTTTGATTATGCTAGCAGCAAAGGCTCTTGCGAGTCTGTGCATATGCACAGCCTCGCCTGAGTCTTTGCTGTTTGACTACGATAAGTAAAATTTTGTTGCCTATAAAGAATCACTGATTTGAGAAATACACGTGAAATATATCCATGATACCTCTTAAAAACCATGTAAGTTTAATATTATTAAGCTTTTGATATAAATAGAATAGTGGCAACTTATAACCCATATACAGTTTCTTCATTAAAGCTGCATACTCTGTAACTATGAACATCTTTCGAAATTTTTTATTTTCTTTTTAAATCATTTGTAAAAGTAGAATTAAGCTATGTTTTCACAATAAAAATGTTCAGTACAGCTGAAAACTGCATGGAAAAGTGAATTATCTTATCAAATAGGTGTATTTTTCTCTTGTTGGTAATTATTTGCGTCCCTCCAATAATTATAGACCATTAAATTTTTACATAAATTCAGTTGTTTTGATAGTGATAACTTGTTAAGATTTGCGAAAATGGTAAAATGTTTACCTGAATTTGAGTATTTTTACTGCATTCTTGAAAAATAAAAATATTATTTTTAAAATTAGAAGATCAAAAGTTACAGACTATGCAGCTTTAAGGAACCACATTCCCCTATAAAAAATCATCTGAAAATAGTCCAGTCACAAGGTGAAATTGGTAAAGTATCACATCAAAAAGATAGTGATCTGAAGTTTGACCCCTAAAGAACATATTCAAGTAGTCAAGTTCATTCTTATACAGTTTTGATACAGAATTTTGATTCTAGTTTTTTATAAATACACATTAAAGGCTGCAATATTCCAAAATACTTTTAACTTCTGACACCAGAAGTATATTTTTGTCGATCTGCTTTATTTGCTACCAGGAAGCTTTCAATTGATGATTTAACTCTATGATGTTATGATGCATGCTTTCATTCTCTGTCACCACCAACTCGGTATAGGACATCCTCAGACACATTCAAAAATAAGTGATTCTTTACTGGCAACTGTACAGTGTTCAAGATTATACTGTCACCTGTTCAATTTCCTGACAGCTGGACGTCAATTTTTGGAAATGGAAATCTGCTATCATAGGGCATGCCCATGACAAAACTTTGGAACCGCCTTATTTCGTTTCAACTGAAAGATTACTAGTATCATTGTTTTGATTTTCTTCAAAACCAGGCTTAAAATTGATTTACTAACAGTATATCGTGAAGAATTATAGCCAAAGTTAGTGGAAGTTTGAAGGCTTTCAGATTGCATCCCTAATACACTTTCTAACAACAAAACAGGTTTGGCTTTCATTCATCAAGTGATAGAAATATATGGGAAAGTTTACACAAGTGAATTTTTATTGGAGAGGTTTCTCTACTGGCAACTAAACTAAATCTCGTTTGTCGGCCCATTTTCTTTCAGATTTCTCTTTGTCCGTTTACCAGGTTATCGGTTACATGCTCTATCAACATTGTATCATCTGACTAAGTGCATGCAAACACAGTTGGTGGATAAAGTCATTATAAGACCTTGAATTTTAGTTGTATTTGCATTTTGTTTAGTAAGTTAGCAATCAAGCAAGTTAGCAACATCAATGTTAGTTAGCAACACAAGGATATTTTCTAAAGACATGTTAAAAATTGCTGTTGTTACAAATATGTCTTGCTCATTGAAATCATTTATGCACTTTAAACCAAATTAAACACCTTTGTGAAAAGCCGCATCATTCGACATATGAGTCGCACCGCGAGAAAACAAACCTATTTTGTTGCATGTGAATAACAATGGTGCAGATTCGCGCAGTCTGATCAGCACGTTTGTTATTCGCTTATTGGAAAGAATGATCATGAAGATATCTAAACTCGCTTTAAGCTAAATTGCAATATTCTAGCTGGTTTATGTAGCGCAGCAAACTGGTTTAGTCCTACTTGCTCGAAGAGCCCGAAGACAGGTTTTCTCGTACCTAGGCCCATATAGTACAAAGTAACATGCAAAATAAACTGCTGTGATTACTTTCGAGTATTTGCATACACGTTCTTACATGAAATGTATATTTGAACGTGCAATATATCATGGGAAATCACGTTGTGCCGCATACATCATGTACAATAAATGCATAGACCAACATGAGCATGCACATAGTCTGAGCAGCTTTATTGATGTTCGCTACCTAGCTTTGTGCTGCTTTTGTTGTCTGCTGACTTTTTTTTATCAATATTGACTGTTTCAAAAAATTCTTTCATGAATGTCAAACGGTTCGGATCCAGATCAGGCCCGACGTTCTGTCTGTCCTGATCTGGGTCCAAACTATTTGCAACGACAAAAGTCGCCACTAGCAAGGAAACCTTTTCCCGCTGCTGTCTGCTTTCTTATCTGCTAGCCTATATTTCAAACAATATGGACCCAGATCAGAATGCTCCATTTGGAATAGTTTGATCAGGGTTCGCAGTAATTACTTTCATGAACAAAAATAGGCAGAAGCGCATTTGAAAATACGCAGCAGGAAAGGCGCAGACCAGCATGCGTATCCGCGCATTCTGATCAGCGCGCCTGCTATTCGCTGTCAGGAAAGTATACGTAATCTGTTTAATAGTTGCTCACCTTCACTTGGACAAACAATGGTATAACTATTTTATGTCACCTATCAGTCTAGACATTAGCTAAAGTTGATAAGGGTGATATAGCTAACCCCGTGACGGATCCAGAGAGGGGGGGCTCGCTTGATCCCCTCCCTGCCCCCCCCCCCCCCCCCCCCCCCGTTTTTAAATATCATATGAAAATGAAATAATTTGGTATCACTGATACCAAATCATTCCATTTTCATTGGTTATTTAAGTAAAATGAGATAAAATCAGCAAAGCGAACCCCCTCAACTTTGTACATATAAGCCCCCTTTCCAGATATCCTGGATCCGCCCCTGAGATCTACTTCGTGCTTAGTTTCAATCTGTAGCTAAGTTGGTACATCTGAGTGGTGATACCGAAGACAGGTTTTCTGGCGACAAGGCCCATTTAATAATGTGTGTGTTCACATATTAAATTTGTCCGAAGTTCACTTTGTTTAGATAATTGAGCCGCGACATAAGATTTCCAACAATGTGGTATGTGTGATCAGCAAAGCCTCAGATCAGCCTGGGCATACGCGAATTCTGACCAGAGCCTTTGCTAGTCGTTTGAATATTCTATGAGTATTAACTTACTGTTGGAGTTTCTAAGCTTAATATGAGGTTGCACAACTTCGTCTAAGTCTACACTTGTCAAAATGCCACATTGTTGAAAATCGCATATCACGGCTCATTATTATGTAGTGTAACCTGCACGAGGGTCAACTAACAAGTTTTGTCGTGTCACGATGAAATATAATTAGTAATAACATGTGTTCAAAACAATAGCGAGCAACACATATGCACAAATACACAATGTATGGATGTAGATGAAAGTAAGTAAGGGTGCAAAGATCAGGAATCGATACAATCAAGTACCAAACCTGGAATCGATACAATCAAGTACCAAACCTGACACAGGATACCAATGGGAAAGTGACAAACTCACAGTAAGACACCACAAACGAGAGCCAAGGGGTCAGCCCTTTCCCAATAGGTGACCACAAAGCACGTATAAACAGACGTGCACAAAGACATAGCAAACACAAGACATAAAAAAACATAAAAGATCCACAAGAGAAATACCGCCTTAGATCGGTCAGTAAAATATTTTACTGGAGGGCTTAAACCAGTTTCACCGCGCCAACCTCGCCCTTAATTTTGATGTGTACCAGGACACATTTGGGAAAGTGACACAACATAACAATCAAGAGGTTAGCCCTTTCCCAGCAGGTGACAACAAAGCTAAAAGGAACAGACACGACAGTACAATGCACGTCAGCATGAAGCATAACTAACAAAAACGATCCACAAAAGAAGCACCGCCTTGGAACGGTCAGTAAAAAACTTCTACTGAAGGGCGTAAACCGGTTTAACGGCGCCAACCTCACCCTTTACTCAGATGTGAATCAATTAAGGACATATGCTACTAAATACTTCCCATATTGAAATATTTTCAATACTTTGCATACAGTTTGTTTTATGCATGGGCTATCCATTTATAAAATAAAAAGGATATGTCACCGTGCTTATTTTTTCAGAATATCATATTGAAGTTTACAGCATTTGACCAATTTTCTTGAAATATAAAATAATAACACTAGTCCTAATTATCGAGCTAAAACGGTTGTAATCTTCAGCCAGCTTCTTTCTTTTAACTTAAATTACTGCACATGAACTCAAACTTTTAAGAAAACGTGCATGTCTACTTGTTATCCCATGCTGTGACAAGATACATGCATGGTGATAATTTGGCAATTCGTCGAAAAATGGAATTTGTTTTTAGAATAAATCATGTATTAAAAAATCTGATATTGAAAATCTTGAAAATTTATTTTTAATCCATGGACTATTATAATACCTTTCAGAAAAAAGAATAAAAATCTGGGGTCACCGAACTAATTCTCTTTCTAGAGGGCCAAATTTAACCCCACCCCCATAGGTTTCATGCGTAATTCAATATAAAAAGTTCGGGGATGACCATTTCGGTCGTTTTGATGATGCCATTTTACTAGTATATGAAGTAATTTAGCATTATAATGTTAAAAAAGAAAGAAAAAAACACACTGAAAATATGTGCGCATCCGGGAATCGATCCTGGTCCTCTGGCTTTGAAGCCAGACACGCTAACCACTAGGCCACGAGGTCAGGTCGTGCGTCGCTCGAAATAAGCATACAAATAGAACAAACTCGGCCACTATCGTATTCGTAACCAGGGTTATTGTGTACGTCGTTTGATTTCGACTGAGCTACATTTATCTGTCTTTAGTGCTGAGACGATCAGTTCTGAAAAGGTGTCAATAGATATTTCGAACACACTTTAATTAGTTATTTTGTGAAGAAAATGTCGGAACACCAATATGACATAAGAATATCAGAAGCTGTGTTGATCCGAATCCGTTAAGGGTCGAAAGACAGGACCCAGACAACTTTCCCCGTTTGCAGACGCGGGAAAGGTGCGCATTAGAAATAGCCGCATATGTCTTTAAGACACCTAACTTATCAATGCATCATCTCCTAAAACATATAAATCAAGATATAACAAGACTCGGTGCTAACATCCACCTTTAGTAATCAACGAATTTCACAGAGGGCCGTATGGACCTCTCTCCAGGGACTCATTTGCTTCTCGTGGGCTCCGTAGCAGTATTTCTAAAGATATAGGCCTAGCCACTTGTGATAGTCCAGGGGGTGAGGTCGGGGCGTTCCGACCCCATGCCCTCCACCTCTGGATCCATGGAGTCGCTGGAAAAATGAGAATGGACATTATTAGGGTAAAGTCGGGTAAATTCGGACATCAGGTAGATTCGGACACACATTTGCAAACAGTGTAAATCCATATGAGACGGTCTCATCAGGATATTCACTGTTTGCTTAGTTAATTTATTTTTTATTCCAATATTTGAAATATGAAACAAACAAGGTCGCTGTCCGAATTTAGCTGTCTGTCCGAATAAACCCGACTTTATCCTAACACCTTATGTTCTATTTTTAGGTCCGTTGACGAGTGTCCTGGTTTCCATATTTGGATGTCGAAAAGTCGTCTCATTCGGTGCTGTTGTCACGTGTGCAGCTTTCTTCTTCTGCACGTGGTCCCCTAATGTTCAAGTAATGATAATCTTGTATGGATTGGTTGCTGGTGAGTATTAGTTTATTGGCTGGATTTTCATTTTTATTCAATTTTTAATGGAGCATTCTGTAAGCAAAGAGTGGAGATCTTGGACTGTTTTGTTTGCCCAAATCGGAACTTCCTCGGCCAATCGCTAAAGCGATATTTTATTGAAAAAAACATAAACTTCATTTATTCTGCTGATTAAACTTTTCTGATAATCATAAAAATCGAAAGCATAAGGTATGACGATATCCTTTTTGACACATGTTGAAAATGATTTGTCTATGTTAAGTTGTCATCTATATGGACACCTAACACTTTCCGCAGTTTTTTAATTGCAAATCAAAATTATCATACACATGTGCCAAACTATTATATTTCATACATTTTCTCTTTTGCTTACTTGATATTAACATTAGTTTTGTTTTGTCTATATTTAATATCATACCATTCTCTTAGTAAATTCAAAGAGTGTTGCAGATTATTTTCTAACATAATACCATACAATATCGTATCATCCGCATATAAATCCAAAGATCAAATTAAATTGCCAATAAATAGGGGTAAATCATTTATAAATGTCAAACATAACAGAGGACCTTAAATAGAACTCTGTGGTACGCCACATAGGTACGCCACATAGTACATTTCCAGTTTTTGACTGATTTGTATTGATGTTCACTTGTTGAGTTATGTGACGGAAGCCATGAAAAACTTTATTTATTGATTGTTTAATGATTGACTTTTGAAGAAGTATTTATGGTGCACCAGATCGAAAGCCTTGCAAAAGTCTACTAAACACAACCAACAATATATCCATCATTTATTGCTTGTTACCATACATTTGTCATATGAAGTAGAGAAGATTCAGTTTAGTCACATGTCCATCTGCACAGAATGTCATAGATTGTCTGCCATATGAGTGTGATACTCTCCATTCATCTATTTCAGTTGTAAATTTCATTAGTTTTTGTGTTTAAAGTAGCAAATAATGGATGACCTAATTGAAAGCAGCCTAAGCTATTTTTTGACTAATTCGTCCAGTAATTTGTTATCTTGTATGTACCATATGTGTATTCATGTTTATTATATACATATAACTGATATGACTTTAGAACTGTCTGTTTTCTGACCATCTGATACAGAAAGCCGGATCAACGATCTGAGGTTTTCTGATTCCATATCACTATCCTTTAAAACGAGGCTAACGTCGGTTACCTGCTTGTGCGGCGACGTTACGTAAAGTAAATTGCAAGCATGGAACCAGAGACGGAAAACATGTTGACGCGGCGTCAAGAAACGTAACGTTATGGCAAACGTTCCCGCAATTTTTCGGGATTAAAGACTAAAACAAGTTTTAAAATCAGAAAGATATCAGAAAAAAAGGCATATAATAAACATATTATCATAATAGTAACTTGATCTGGTGTACAGTATCACGTCATGTGGATGAGGCCATACCATTGGATCACCCTCGACGTGATACTGTACGCCAGATCAAGTTACTATTATGATAATGTGTATGTATAAAATATCCATATCAAAATAGTTAGTGAGTATGATCAGGAAATACCACAGTCACAAACTGCAGACAAACCCATGGTACCGCGAGGAAGAGCCATACAACAATCACGAGACACCAGGAAGACAAACTAAGCAAAGCAACCAGCTCTCTCTTCCCCATCAAGATGATAGCAAAACTAGGAGGGACATAAAGTACCCTACAACAAAACATAAAACAATTTCAGTATCCCACAATGGGAGTAACAATAAACAACAAGTCAACAAAAACAGAACCAATTTCAAATTTGGCTTTGAAGTATAGCCACAATTTCTTTTTTTTTTAAATTATTTTCAGCGAATTAAGTAGTCGATTTTGCCCAATTTGCATCCACAAGAAATCCATTTTTTTACATCTTTTTATTCGTTTTGTTTAAATGATGAATATTAACTTTGACTTTTGTTAATGCTTAGTAATGTTATCTATTTCATTATAAAGAAGCATTGTCCAGATTTACAGAATTACTTATAAAGGTTCCTCTTTGGAAGCAAAGAATGCACCAATGAACTGAAAATGTATAGTGTGCAAATTTCATGGGCAAGACTAGCTAGCTACAGCCATTAGGCCTCACCAGTAACCCTCTAATGAAGTCATTTGAGAATTTAAATTGTGATTCTTTTAGCACAGAAATAACAGCACTTAGACTTTTTACATATCGAACAAATTTGACAAAGTTTGTGACGTTAGACAAATATTTCTCCTTGTCTTATGCCACAAACTTTGTTTAATTTAATCAATATGCATAAGTTCAAAACTTTGCTAATTGTTTCTAAACTACCAAAATTTAACCTTTTTTTGGTTCGCTTTATTTGCCCCGATTCCAACTTTATTTTAGAGCAGTTTTAAAGTTTTTGATGGAATAAGACTGATTTATAATGTGGTTAGGACAAGTGTTTGTTTATAATTTTGGATATTCATTTGAAATACGTTGACATATAGAACTTAGTGCAGGAGAAATAAACACAAGCAATGCCAATTAAAATACTATGTAATTTAAATACGATTTCTGTAAACCATTCATTAAAATGTACCTATTGAACGACTAAGGACTGCAAAATAAGGATAGTTTTAAAATGTGGAAAACATATCCTTCCATAATAGAAAGAACCGAAAACATTTTGACTCGGTTTCAACAGAAAATATCTAGATTGGATGAAGATGCTCAAAGGCAGCAGTCATTGCGTTTTATAATAATAATAATAATAATAATAATAATAATAATAATAATAATAATAATAATAATAATAATAATAATAATAATAATGATAATAATAATAGAAACCTGTGGTTTGTACGACTTTACTGAAATATTGTATTTTATCACTTATGAATAAATAAATGACTTTACTGAACTCATTAAATGCAGATTATGACACTGTTACTTGTGTCCAAAATTTATGCAAATATACACACATAAAGAGGGTGTATGTGGCCTATTTTTCTAAGAATATCAACGGTTGACAATAACTGGAACATGTTAAGTATTAGGGCGCAATTCTCTGTTGACACAAATTCTAGTATTCAATCTGGGGATATTTCAAATTTTGAAGTGTCCGAAAAAATATATGCAGATGTATTCGATTTCATTAATGATAGTAAAGAATGTGACAGTCAATAATGTTAACGATTTGTAACCCATATTTATTAGGTCATATAAAGCACAAAGAGGTTGTACACCAAGGTGCCCCGTACCCCATGTAGCCTTCAAGCCTTCGAGGAATAAAATATTTCATGTTTGAAGTTGTTGTGGCCTAGGTATTCAACGGTTTTAAGGTAACCCATTTATGCCAAATGGAATTCCCACCCTTATTAATTGGTCGAATCTATTTGAAATTTAAGGGTTGTTGGGTAGTAATTTACAATTTCATTCAAAATTTAAAGCCAACAGTGCAGAACCGGATCAGACGCAAAACGCAGCGTCTGATCCGGTTTTACCTTCTTGCCCAAATCCCATAAAAAGGACGCTAGGCTTATATTATGGGTTAACAGTGACGCGTAAGCGTAATACGGATGATACAACTCCAAAGGATTTTTTTGAATTATGAATACAGTTACCCTTCCACGTTTGTTTCTCGTAAAATTACGTTGTTTCGTGAGCTGCAAACCCTTGTAACTCGCCATTTAAATGAAAAGTGGCGTTACCGAAGCAAGCTGAGCAAGATAAACACTGTTTCCACGTTTCAATTTCAGGTGCTGGGATGGGGATGATGTATCTGCCAACTCTAGTCACAGTTGGTCACTACTTCAAGAAAAAACGTGCACTAGCAACGGGAATAGCTGTGTGTGGCAGCGGAATAGGAGGGTTTATTTTCGCTCCCCTTAGCCAGTATCTTATAGAAATGTACACGTGGAAAGGTGCAATGTGGATTATAGCAGCCATTTGTTTAAATGGCGTTGTCATAGGAACGTTGCTCCGCCCTATTGAGAGCATCGAGTGTGCGCCAGTTGTAATGGAATTCGATAATCGCCAAGAGAACGATAATCGTAAACAAAATAATAATCGCCAAGAAAATGGACAAGACCAAAAGCTCATAAAAAAGGAGTGTC
Organism: Loripinus fragilis; assembly: GCA_964019695.1. Classification (NCBI taxonomy): domain Eukaryota; kingdom Metazoa; phylum Mollusca; class Bivalvia; order Lucinida; family Lucinidae; genus Loripinus; species Loripinus fragilis. The sequence goes on along the minus strand of OZ026526.1, from coordinate 1,255,362 downwards.
TAGAATCTGAAGTCGTCTCCGGAAAGAGACAATGCTGTGATGCATCAGAGTTTTTCGATTTTTCGCTTCTGAAAAGTCTCACTTTCCTAGTGTATGGGTGTTCGTGTTTTCTCTGTATGTTAGGTAAGTTCTGGAGAGAAAGAATGAGCCACCTCAGGACAAAGCGAACATGGTGGGATGTGGACCAGCGAAGACTCTGATTAAACTGGGTAACCATCCCGTCTGATCTGAGCCCCTCGCTGTCCGTCTCGATAAATCGTCGCCCTAAGCTGTCCATGGATTGGACAGTGGATACTCTGCTCAGACTCACGCTAGAGAACCACCGTACTAGAACAGCGCAGTCATCGTGTGTTGGTTGCAGTCGACGAGTGCACAGAATAATGTACCTAGCTGATAAAAGGGGTAATATTTTGCTCAATATTTTACTTATACTTTAAATTCCAACTCAACCCACATAAATCTTGTTAGACAGATACACGCTTGGATTAGTAAGTGACAGTAATTCGTGAAAAATGTTTTTAGAAAGTAAATATTGACTTAAATATTACCCTTTTAACAGCTTAATACACCATTCTGTGCACTCGTCGACTGCAACCAACATGTAATTACTGCGCTGTTCGAGTACAGGGTGTGCTACTAGAGGGTTTCCAAGGTCGATCTGAGTCTTCAAAGGGCTTACATACAACGTTGTTGGTTTTGTCGTGAGGCGGGTCACATGTCACATAAATAATTGTGCCAGCCATCATTTTGGATTTATATTCTCTTAGATGTTAACTCATGCGCGGATCCGGAGGGGGACAGGGGGTCCGGACTTCCTTTAAAAATCACAAAATGTTGGGTTTCTTAGCAATACTGGACCCCAGATCCCCTGAAAACCAAGCCAGCATTTAATGTTGGGCCATCATCGGCCCGCCAACGAAACGCCATTTCTATGGCGTTTCGCTGGTAGGCCGATGATGGCCCATTTTTAGTGGTATAATGATCATCTCGCCCCTCATCAACTAAAAGAAGAAAAAAAAAGAAAAAATGTCAGAGTTGAACCCCCTCTGACAAAACTTTCTGGATCCGCGCATGTAACTAGATACTTAAAGTACATATCAATAAGATCATTATTAGCAGATGGGCTTGCAGCATCCTCGTCAGCACAGGCGTAATCCACTCCTTTATACTGCATTCCGAATGTAGTGTTACGGAATGGATTACTCCTGGGCTTAAGAAGATGTTCTTGAAGTGGCTCTTAGGGCTGCAGCTACGCCCCAAGTATTCATAAAGACTGATTTACAATTAACCTGTCTGGTACCGGAAGGTCACTCAAAGCTACTGTACTTAAACTTGACCACGAAATTGTTCCACTTTCGCATAATCACGTTGCTAGCATTTTTCTCCGATTCTACATGTATTTATTATCCAAAGCACAGGCTGTGGGTACCCCTTGGGTGGGTACTTACTATTAAAGTGGGTGGGGTTGCCAATAGAAGTATAGGGCACCTACTCTTTCGAGGCACGATTAATACCCTTTCCAGAGACAAAACAATCTATGCCCTCACTGTAGAAAACAATAATATGCTGAACTTTTGGCCTCATAAGAGTCATAATCTGCTTTTCTCAGTCCATCTCTATGACTTTTTTCTTTTCATTTACAGCGTTATCTTGTAGTTTATTTCTATTCTCTTTATTTTAGAAGTTTATCACCTTCTTTATGGAAAGGCTTAAACCCGTTTTCAGACAGACTTTTCGGGAAAAAATCGAGTTTTCGAATCGAGTTATAAACACATCCCAGTTGAAAACAGACTCTGAAAATAAGACCTCTCCCTACCCACCTTCATAGACTGAGTTCAACCGCTCCGCCCACCGGGTGGATACCCCACGGAAACGTTACATTAAAATGGTTTATAAATTCATGGACCCTACTAACCATATGTTTAGACCATTGGAATAGAAAGAAATCATACTACTACTACTACTACTACTACTACTACTACCACTACCTCTACAAATACAACCACTACTACCACTACCACTACTACTACCGCTACTACTACTACTGCTACTGCTATCTCTACTACTGCTGTTTCTTAATACAAAAATGAAACATTTTGAATGCAACTTTAAGACCAAAGAGGTGGGTGGGGTACAAATCAAATAACATGGTTCTTTTCCTATTCCAGGTTTCTTTATTCCATTTATCTATATTCCTGATCTCACCGAGGACCAAGGGATGTCAAAACAACAGGGTGCTGTCTTGATCTCTATTATTGGGATTCTCAACACTGTGTCCCGTGTGCTGGTCGGCTGGACGGCGGACAGATCCTGGGCCGACGCCCTGGTGCTCAACAATGTTGCTCTAGTCATCGGTGGATTAGCTACCATGTTTGTGCCATACTATGCCAATTTTGGAGTAATGGCGACTTATAGTGTTGTTTTCGGTTCAACAATAGGCAAGTTACAATATTAATATATATTCGAGCCAGCACACTAAATAGGTATTTATCGCTTTGTCGAGCATCGAAGGCTCAGGCAAATGCGCAGACTCGCCAGAGCCTTCGCTGCTCGCCTACACAATGTATGGAAGATGATTAAGACCAGGGTAAAAATGAGATCTGTGGTCACACTTTGTAGCTGCACATGCTTGTTTAAACAGTTAATTCACGAATATGTGATCAGTACCAAAACCTCGTTTGCTAGCCCAATCTGTAAAAGATAAGTGTACAGTATAACCTGTGTAAAACGGCCACTCTCAAAAAGACCAATAATTGGTTTTCAAGACCGATTATCGCTAAATGCAGGTCGAAAGTATTGCAGAATAATCCAAAGGGAACATTCTGCAAAACTCTCGACCTTCATTAAGCTACAATTTGTCATTAAGATCTTTGTTGTGTCTATTTTTGAGTGGCCGTTTACACAGGTTTTACTGTAACTTAACTCCAGAATTGATTGCAGTCTACTGCCATTGATATTGGTGTAACATTTCAACTGCTTTCAAAGTCAGTAAGAAGGCAAAGATAAAAAAATTAAAGTTATTATCCAGAGAAACTAACAGGCAAAATGATCAATATCTTTCACTTGGGAAATGTTGGCCTCAAGTGGTTTTAGAGCACTCAATCAGATGCCACATCTGGAGGTACACTTATTGTTTACAATGCATTCATACTTTCACAAGGGAGTCAGTTGTCTCGTGATCCCGCTTCCGTTCAGCGCAAGTGTGCTACCTATAGTCAAGTGATTGATTCCGTTGAAATTAACTTTCGGTTGCTAAATTACTACCATTGTTTATGGGGGGGGGGGGGGGGGGTTCTATGATTGTGGCATTTCCATGACACACTCTTTGTACGTTGTCACTTTAGCAGGGATTTCATTTTGGCTTATGTTAATCAGAAATGCTGTATGTAGGCAGTAGCATTTTTGACGAAGACCCTTTTTCGCAGCGCATTATACATATATTTTCACTTCTCTAAAAAAGTATTAACCCTTTTATGACTTATGTAATTTTCCATAAAGCTACAGGCAATAAAGTCAGGATGGTCCATTGAATATATTGAGGGAATACATACAGATTATAATTTCAAAATATGTTATATTTCCTTCTCTGAAGATCGATTTAGTCTTAGCAAACAGTGCAAGACCTGGTAAAATGCACCAGCTTGCGGCATTTCATCGGTCCTCACTACATGTTTGCCAAAGTACCCGTTTTGGGGTTTCCGGTTTTCAAAGGGTTAAGGATCGTTTAAGGTACCAACCCCAAAAAAACTTTCTGTTGCTTTTCCATGGGTAGAAACCAGTACTGGGCCGGGAGGGTTTATGATTTGTGTGTTTATTTTATGACGGGAACTGCCGAAGGCTCAACCGAAAGTGGTTTTATGGAGAAGCCGGGAATCGGTACCAATCCATTGGCATATGAACTCTCAATACGCAAACTATTTCAAAAGCACAATAAAGGAGCACAATAGCACATATTATCAAATATCGGATTACTTATTTGGGGACGATTTTCTACGCACGTACGCTAAATCCATTAAGGATTTGCGTATGTATGCAACATATCCAATATTGGAATTCTTTTGGAGTCAATTTTTATAAACGCTTTTTAAAGAGATTTGCATATGTGCGCAAATAAAGCATCTTTTGAAAACTTTGGTATCTAAATCATTATGAGGATTTTGCAAACGTAGGCAATTCCAAGGATTTGCGCAAATAACCAAACAGTAAATAATAACCCGTACATATAAAGTTAGAATAACCTTTTGCATAAAAACTTCAGATATGGAATGCGATAATAACTGGTGTGTGTTTGTGTGTATGTTGAGTTAAATTGGGAAACCATGATATTTTAGCAGAACTACTAGGAGATGGTGCATCGATAAGTTAGGGATCTCTCATGCGAACCAAAAATCTATGTATCTTAATCCACGTCAGAATTATGTATAAGCCCTCCAGTGATTTTTTTACTGACCATTCCAAGACGGTGCTTCTTTTGGGGACCCTTTTTGTTATTATGTTTCACTTTTGTCTTTATTATATCGTCTTGTCTGTTCCTTGCTGCCTTGTGATCACCTGCTGGGAAAGGGCTGACCTCTTGGCTCTCTTGTGTGGTGTGTCCTTGTGTTTTTGTCACTTTCCCATATGGTGTCTCGAGTCAGATGTGGTACTTGATAGTATCAATTCCTGCTCTTTGCATTCTTCTTTAATCTTCACTTCTACGATTTTATGTATTTTCAGCTGTATTCGTATCTCTCCGTTCTGTGATTATGGCAGAGCTCCTGGGCATACAGAAGCTAAACACGTCGCTGGGATTAGTCACCTTATGCCAAGGTCTTTCAACTTTTATTGGGTCTCCAATAGCTGGTAAGTCAGGTTCCGAGGTTATAAAACTTTTTTTCATGCTCAACTCAACTGGGCTAGAAACTAGATTTATCATACTAATAAATGTTATTAGCATGATAAATACAACATCTGAGGGATAGAAAGCAAGAAAAAGTCTTTATTTTTCAGCATTTTACTTTTTATGATCAGTTGAAATTCCATACTCATATGAGTTGAGCATGAAAAAAGTTTTATAACCTCGAGGTCAGAACAAGTATAGTCGCAGATCTAGGAAAGCAAATAAATGATAATTATAGAGCTGTCGAATTCCAATAAAGTGCCACGCATATATATGGGCCGCGTCGTGACAAAACCTGTCTTCGGGGTTTCCGACATAGTGATATTCAAACCAGCATGTTCAGGTACAGGGGCTAGCTAGAAAATTGAATTTTCGTTTGAAGAAAGTCTAGATATAAAACTTTGCATTAAGCGAATGACAAAGGCGCTGATCAGACTGCGCGGATCCGCAGGCTGATCTGCGCCTTTGTTGTTCGCAAGCCCAAGAAGACAGGTTTTCTCGCGTCGAGGCCCAATTATATCATTCAGTGAAAATGGCAATAATTTACATTGGAAGAGTTAATTGAGATATTGATAAATATGAACCGCGTCTGTAATTAACTCTTTCATGCTAAGCTCCACCCACTTTGAATAACTATATATTATAAAATTTCACGTTTGTACATAAAACAACGAAATTACTTACCAGGTCCACAAGTGTAGGATCATATCTAATGATATTTCCATAAGCAAACAGAGCAGACCCTGATCAGGCAGCTCTTACAAGAGCTGTCCAATCTGGTTTTGCTCTGTTTGCAAAAGTGTGTTAAAGGAGTCTATATTAGGTAATAAGGGTTAAATAGAAATCCGTACGTTCAAACAAGGGAAAAATATGGCATTTAAATGTTTAGTGCCCATTTTGTACATAAGCAGATGAGAGAGCAGACGAACATTGTTATGAATGGAGAAATATTTTGATTTCTGTTTGCAGGAGCCCTGTCTGACGTCACCGGGAACTATGAAGGAGCTTTCTATTTAGCTGGAGCAGCGATATGTCTTTCTGGGATTATTTGTTTCCCACTGCGGAGGATTTCAAAATGGGAAAATCGCCGGATGCACGGCGAAGATGGCGGTCCAAAAGCAGATGTTTAGTCTATACTGAAGATAAGATTCAGTCAAAGGACATCTCAGTTTTGTTGTGTGCTTTAGACCTCGGTCAGACTGACGCTCACAGTTCAGCGCTTTCAATTTCAACTGTTTCATCTGCCACGCCTACCAATCGAAAGAAAGCGTGACTATTGGTTAGGACCAGCATTTTATCTTATCTGGGTCTGAATTTTTTTGATAATATGGAACCAAGCTTTTGCAACTGAACTACATCTTAATTTGAACCTTGATATGTACATTGAGTAAACTATCCAAGGTTTATTTTATCAAACTAGACTTGTCTCCTCTCGTTGATAAGCTCCCTTTCTGTCCGCCATATAAGGGGGGGGGGGCTTATCAGCATGGGGAGACCAGTCTTTTATCAAACTAGTCGAATCCACCACTGTGCAAATGCTAAACGATCAGGGTACTTTTATTTGTCAATTGCTGTTCTTGTGGGGCTTTTTGTGTGCAAAATTTACTTTTTTCCAAACGAAAAACAAGAATACCTTCAGAGTTTCAGTTTTGATCTAGATCAGGCCACACACACACACACACACACACACACACACACACAACATAAATTTCTGTCATTTTATGCTCATTCTAACGGTAAACATGCCTTTCAGGGTTAATGTACAGTGACTTAGTTGGCCAGGTTACAATCTGTTTGTGGTTTCTAACTTCTTAAACATAAATCTAGATGAACAATAATAACAATAAAAACATATTGTGCATAAAATTGTAACAAAGTTCCTTACTACCAGTTTAAATATTTGTTTTGTGTTTTCAAAAGAACCGTCACATTTAGACGGTTCTATTGAGTACCCAAAACATATGTTTTGGTTGAGAAATAAGAAAGTAGGTTTTCAATAACGTTCTCTTATTCAAAGGCCTGCTTCAGTGTCTGAAAAATGGTGGTTCTTAAGAGAATCATTACCTTTAAAGCCCCAGTTACACTGTCACGATTCAAGCCCCGATTCACCACGACTCATCCCGATTTGAGACAGATGGTAAAATCGGGTTGCATCGGGATGCGTCGGGATGGAAAAAAAGAAATTCCAGCATCAATACCACCCAGGTAAACCGCATGTCTAGATCTCGGAGGGTGTTGGCTATCGGAGGTAAACATTGCGATTGTGGATGGACAGGGTCTGCATTTATCCGTTTTTATTTCCTATAGAAAGTTTCTTGGAGACGAAAGCAGCAAACAGGTTGCTTCTATATTGAATGATAAGGACTCGGAATGTGTTGAATGCTTTTGACCCATGTCCGTAGGACCCTGGGCGACTTTTCAAACGACGATTGTGAAATTTTCAATGAAAAAATGCTATTCGTTTGATCATAGCTAGATTTACATCAACCTTTGACACAATTTGCTTGTGTCGCCACAATTCTATATCATTCTTCTGCATGATTTATAAGAGTCGTGTCTCAAAATGCTATTAAAACATCAATATTTGAAATTTGCTTACGTTGATATCGTTTTGATGGTTAGCAAAATGTTCAGAGGAAACTTGACAGCTGTCATGCTTGCTATCGGAGTGACAGTGGTTTTGATTACGGAGATTGATACAAACTGCCGTACAATTAGTGCCTGAATCTGATATATTTTGAGCATGCCATGATACAAAAAAAGATTTGTAATGCTACAAATGGAAGACTACCATGGGTGCGTAATTGAGAAGGGAATTTGAGAGGTTTTACAGTTGTGATGTGTTGTGAAAAGCGCTCATCTTCATTCGGTGTCATTATGCATGTTTTTGTCTAGTGAGCCTGGGAAAACATATTTATTTAAAGTCTGCACTGATACATTTTTGGTGAAACCAGTTTGCTTGATATAGGAAGGGGATATGATGGCTGGGTGGGGTGGGGGCGAGGGCATGGTCCCTGAAAGAAGGCAAGAACATGTGCCATATCTATTCTCGTTATCTTACCTGGCAACGCAGTGTATTACAAACATGAACAGGGTTACAAAATGCAGGTTCACATTGAGGCGCATTTTGTTGTGTAAATAGAGTGTCAAAATGCGAGGAAACTATTAGTTAAGATGCCACGTGTACATGATTAGTAAACCTTTGATCCAAAAATATATACACGTAGGCCACCCAGACAATTGTAACACCCATAACCTCCAGTCTATTGAATCGCCACAGGACACTCAAACGCACACAGTACACTGAAATACACAAACCAGCCAACCCATTGAAACTCCCAAACTCCCTAGGCAACTGATACACCTAAACCGCCAAGCCCAGGGAAGCACTCAGACCGCTCAGTTCACTGAAATACCCTGATCAAATCCATTGAAACATGCAACTCACCTAGTCCATTGAAACACCCTTCTGTTGCACCGCCCGTTAGGATTCTATTCAATGAAACAAACTATACCAACAGTTTACCCTCCCCCCCTAACCGTTCAAAAACGACACATGCAAAAAAAAAGACCACAAAAATTGAATGGGTTTCACCGAGGCTCTCTAGCCGGTCGCCAACTCCCCCCCCCCCCCCCACCTTCCCTTTTTGCTATGCAACATCTAAAACATTTGAATGGCATTTCGCTGGTGGGCCGATGATTGCTCGACATTGTGTGCTGGCTGGGATAGGGTATGTCCATGTCTTGTACCGCCTTCTAGTAGCTTTGCACTGATACGCTTTCTAAGTTTTGTAAAACATTAATGAGAAAAATGCACATGAATTATACAACAAAACATCTCATGTGATGTTGTTATTATCGCTTAATCATGCGCGGATCCAGAAATTTTGTCAGACGAAGTCCAACTAAACTCTGACACACTTTTGTTTTAGATGAATGGAGTGAGGAATCAAAATACCACTAAAAGCCCAACAGCAAAACGCTGGCGGGGAGATAATTACCCAATATTGAATGCTGGCTTGGTAGCTTTTGATTTTCCAGGGGATCTGGACCAGTATTGCTAAAGAGCCCCAAAGGTTTCCGATTTTCCAGGGAGGGGGTCAGGACCCTCTGCCACCCCCTCTCTGGATCCGCGTCTTAATCTTAGTTAAATGCGCCGACATAACTGAAACTTTGTTGACTGGGATGTTAAGAATAAAATCAAACAAAATAAAAACCACAATAATGAACCCTGTACAGTTTGCATACGTTTAATAGCTGTACTCTTTGCGCCATTGCATACCACGCGTATTTTAAAGCAATTTACCTTTTTGGTCTGTTGTCAGTTCATTCTTAAAAGTATTAGTATACATATAAGCTTTTCTGGATTTTCACTGCATATTCGTATGGGTGGACTAAATAAATCATATAACAAATACCCGTAAAATATTGCAGTTTCGGTGGTAATCCGTTCTGTTATTTTATCTTTTAACGTTTTTAAACTTTACATAGTAGTACAGGGCCCGGAATTACAATGCCTCTTTAAAGTTAAGGAAGACTTAAGTTAAGTAATAATAGTTCAACATGCTAAATAAATTGCCTGGATAGATGCAGTACTTGTGGTCAAAGATACCATTGTGATCTACAGAAAAAAATGAAACTATTTTGATTTTAATCAGTTTAAAACGTTATTTTTGGCATCCTGAAAAAAATAACTTTAAGGAGGCAGTGTAATTCCGTGCCCAGGTCCTCATATTCCGGTAACAGCAGCCCAAGCCCCACAAAGGCATCTTTTTAACCAATATTATTTGAGCCGCGACATGAGATTTCCAATAATGTGGTATGTACGAACAGCAAAGGCTCAGATCAGCCTGCGCATACGGACAGGCTGTTCAGAGCCTTTGCTTGTCGCTTGAATATTATATGAATATTAAGCTACTGAGCGAACAAAATTGACGTTTCTAAGCTTAAAAGAAGGCTACACAGGCTCGTCTGAGTCTATTCATCTCAAAATGCCACATTGTTGGAAATCACATGTCGCGGCTCATTTGTCATTCTATAAGAAGCAATAAAGATGAGTTGTATATCTTTAAGATATTTTAAAAAGTTGTACACTGGATAAGCGGCAATCAAAAAAACATTAAACTATCGACAAACGTAGATCAAAAATCGTTGGAAACATTGTTTTCAATTGCCATTTGTCGCCCGATTTTTCGATTGCCATTTGTCGCCCGATTGGCGACAAATGGCAATAAAAGCACTGTTTCTAGCGATTTTCATGTGCATAAAACAACATGTATTTGTAACATGTCATATATTTGTACTAATAAAAGCAGACAGTTTCCCATTTCTGTAAAATCGAATGTTTAATTAGATCTTTCTTCAACTATTTGCAGTACGACTTTAAATTTTCTTTAGTTCAAGAAATGTACCTGGGTGACGTCCTTTTCAGAAAGAGATGGACAATCGGATTGTAAACTAGCTGTTACTCGTTTGTAGTTTGGGTGTTTTTTTTAAACAGATCAAGTTTAGTAGTTTTATAGTTGTGATGTTTGTTCTTGTATCTATAATAGAGGCCCTTCCAGGAGGTACCTGTTCCCTTGTTCTTCTTAAATATTGGCTTGTCTCCATGTTTCATGTTTTATTTATTTCCCTGTTCTCTGACAATTTTGTTCCCCTCAATTTGGCATTTTCCCTTTCCCTAGAATAAAATGGCTTGTACAAATACATCCTTACTCGTCAGAGGGCCTCATTGTTAAGGCATGCAGAGAACTCTTCTGTCGATTCCATGATAAAATGTTCCCTGCTAGCACGTTATTACAGTTCCTTACTATCATATGACGTACTTGGAATTTGACAGAGGAGGACTTAGTCTAGCTCCTAGACCTTGATGTTTTTGTCAATTTTACTTGACTTTTCATACAGTATTATTTGATCTCATATAGCTGGTCTCATCTCTTCTAATTTAAAATGAAATCATTATTTATTGAAAAGAATATGATATCAGGCTAGTGGCTAGTCTAAGGAGGGCTGAACATGGGAGTCGAACACTCATTTCATTATATTGATATTTTAAATTAATTACCAAATACATTGTAGAGAGAGAGAGAGAGAGAGAGAGAGAGAGAGAGAGAGAGAGAGAGAGAGAGAGAGAGAGAGAGAGAGAGAGACACACAGAGAGAGAGACAGAGACAGAGAAAGAGAGAGGCAGAGAAAGAGAAACAGACAGACACAGAGAAAGAAAGACACACACAGAGACAGAGAAAGACAGAGAAAGAGAGAGAAAGAGAGAGCAGAGAAAGAGAGAATAGAGAAAGAGAGAGTAGAGAAAGAGAGAGTAGAAAAAAGCGAGTAGAGGGAGTGCGAGTAGAGGGAGTGCGAGTAGAGGTGCGAGTAGGAGTAGATGGAGTGCGAGTAGAGAAGGAGTGCGAGTAGTAAAGGAGTGCGAGTAGAGGAGTGCGAGTAGAGAAGGAGTGTAAGAAGAGAAGGAGTGCTAGTCGAGAAGGAGTGTGAGTAGAGAAGGAGTGCGAGTAGAGGGGAGTGCTAGTAGAGAAGGAGTGCTAGTAGAAAAGAGAAAGTAGAGAAGGAGTGCGAGTAATGAAGGACTGCGAGTAGAGAAAGACTAGAGAAGAAAGCATAGAGAAGAAAGAGTAAAGAAGGAGTTCGAATAGAGAAAGAGTGCGAGTAGAGAAGGAGTGCGAGTAGAGAAAGAGTGCGAGTAGAGAAGGAGTGCGATTAGAGAAAGAGTGTGAGTAGAGAAGGAGTGCGAGTAGAGAAAGAGTGCGAATAGAGAAGGAGTGCGAGTAAAGAAAAAGAGAGTGGAGAGAGAGAGAGCTAGTAGAGAAGATGTGCGAGTATAGAAAGAGTGAGTAGAGAAAGAGTGAGAGTAGAGAAAGAGAGAGTAGATAAAGAGTGAAGTAGAGAAAGAGGGAGTAGAGAGAGTTGAGAAGGAGTGCGAAAAGAGAAAGAAAGAGTAGGGGGTGCGAGTAGAGAAAAAGTGAGTGTAGAGAGAGGGAGAGAGAGTAGTGAAGGAGTGTGAGTAGAGAAAGTGAGAGTAGAGAAGGGGTGAAAGTGGAGAAAGAGTGAGTAGAGAGAGAGAGAGAGAGAGAGTAGAGGAGTGAGAGTAGAGAAGTAGTGCAAGTAGAGAAGAGAGAGTAGAGAAGGAGCGCGAGTAGAGAAGAGTGCGAGTAGAGAAGAGTGCGAGTAGAGAAAGAGAGATAAGAGAAGGAGTGCGAGTAGAGAAAGAGAGTAGAGAAGGATTGCGAGTAGAGAAAGAGAGAGTAGAGATAGAGAGAGAAAGAGATAGAGAGAGAGAGATGAGTAGAGAAGGAGTGCGAGTAGAGAAGAAGTGTGAGAAGAGAAGAGAGAGTAGGGAAGGAGTGCGAGTAGAGATGGAGTGCGAGTAGAGAAAGAGAGAGTAGAGAAGGAGTGGGAGTAAAGAAAGAGTAGAGAAGGAGTGTGAGCAGAAAAAGAGAGAGTAGAGAAAGAGTGTGAGTAGAGAAAAAGAGAGTAGAGAAGGAGTGCGCGAAGAGAAAGAGAGAGTAGAGAAAGAGTGAAGTAGAGCAAGAGAGAGTAGAAAAAGAGTGCGAGTAGAGAAAAAGGGAGTAGAGAGAGAGAGAGAGAGGGAGAGAGAGAGAGTAGAGAAGAAGTGCGAGTAGAGAAAATAGAGGAGGAGTGCGAGTAGAGAAAGAGAAAGTAGAGAAGGAGTGTGAGTAGAGGAAGAGAGTGTAGATGAGTGCGAGTAGAGAAAGAGAGAGAGAGAGAAAAAAAAAGAGTGCGAGTATAGAAAAAGAGAGTAAAGAGAGATTAGAGAAGGAGTGCGAGTAGAGAAAGAGAGATTAGAGAAAGAGAGAGTAGAGAAGGAGTGCGAGTAGAGAAAGAGAGGGTAGAGAAAAAGAGATAAGAGAGAAAGAGAGAGTAGAGAAAGAGTGCGAGTAGATAAGAAGTGTGATAAGAGAAGGAGTGCGAGTAAATAAGAAGTGTGAGTAGAGAAGAAGTACGAGTAGAGAAGGAAGTAGAGAGAGAGAGAGAGAGAGAGAGAGAGAGAGAGAAAGAGAGTAGAGAAGAAGTGCGAGTAGAGAGGTAGTGCGAGTATAGAAAGAGGGAGTAGAGAATGAGTGCGAGTAGAGAAAGAGAGAGAGTAGAGAAGGAGTGCGAGTAGAGTAAGAGAGTGTAGATGAGTGCGAGTAGAGAAAATGAGAGAGAGAGAAAAAGAGTGCGAGTAGAGAAAGAGAGAGTATAGAGAGATTAGAGAAGGAGTGCGAGTAGAGAAAGATTTGTTTGTTTTGTTTGTTTTTGTTGCTTAACGTCCCATGTCAACAGCTATGGTCATTGCGGGACGGTCAGTTCACTTAACCACACTTTTTCCTGGGCAGGCTTGAGCAAGTGGTTAACCAGTAATTTGTGCACATACTTTCGCTTGTAACTGACAACAACCCTTCTTGAATGAATCAGCGGAAGGGAGGAGAATGACCGTAGAAATTATTTCATGATCAATCTCCACGAAAGTATGGGACCGGGCCGGGATCAAACTCGCGACCCCTGGATCTGCAGTCAGACACGCATCTGTAGCCAGACACGTTACCGACTGCGCTACGCGGCCCGGTCGAGAGTAGAGAAAGAGAGAGTAGAGAAGGAGTGCGAGTAGAGAAAGAGAGGGTAGAGAAAGAGAGAGTAGAGAAAGAGTGCGAGTAGATAAGAAGTGCGATTAGAGAAGGAGTGGGAGTTAATAAGAAGTGTGAGTAGAGAAGAAGTGCGAGTAGAGAGAGAGAGAGAGAGAGAGAGAGAGAGAGAGAGAGAGAGAGAGAGAGTAGAGAAGTAGTGCGAATTGAGAAGGAGTGTGAGTAGAGAATAAGTGCGAGTAGAGAAGGAGTGTTAGTAGAGAAGAATTAGAGTAGAGAAGGAGTGCGAGTAGAGAAGGAGTGCTAGTAGAGAAGGAGAGAGTAGAGAAGGAGTGCGAGTAATGAAGGAGTGCTAGTAGAGAAGGAGTGCGAGTAGAGAGAGAGTGCGAGTAGAGAAGGAGTGCGAGGAGAGAAGGAGTGCTAGTAGAGAAGAAGTGCGAGTAGGGAAAGGGAGAGTAGAGAAGGAGTGCGAGTAGAGAATAAAGTATAGAGAGAGAGAGAGAGTAGAGAGAGAGAGTAGAGAGAGAGAGAGACAGAGTAGAGAGAGAGATAGGGAGATAGAGAAGAGAGACAGACAGAGTAGAGAGAGACAGACAGAGTAGAGAGAGACAGACAGAGTAGAGAGAGAGAGAGAGAGAGAGAGAGAGAAAGAGAATAGAGAGTAGAGAGAGACAAAGAGAATTGAGAGCAGAGAGTTACAAAGAGGAGAGAGAGAGAGAAAGACAAATGTAGAGAGAAAGAGAATAGAGAGTAGAGAGAGACAAAGAGAATTGAGAGCAGAGAGAGACAAAGAGAATTGAGAGCAGAGAGTTACAAAGAGAAAAGAGAGAGAGAGTTACAAAGAGGAGAGAGAGAGAGAGAGAGAGAGAGAGAGAGAAAGAGAGTGTAAAGAGGAGAGCGAGTAGATAGTAGAGAGGAGAATGAGTAGAGAGACACAGAGAGAGGGAGAGAGAGATAGAGCGCAGAGAGTGAGTAGATGGGGAAGAGAGAGCTGGTTGCTTTGCTTAATTTGTCTTCCTAGTGTCTCGTGGTTGTTGTGTGGCTCTTCCTCACGGTGCCATGGGTTTGTCTGAAGTTTGTGATTGTGTTATTTCCTGATCATACTCGCTATTTTTGTTGTATTTGCTGGGGGTTTGTGTTAAGCACTTCATGCTAAACGCATATATTGTGCCATTTCTAGTTTGGCAATACTCTCACTGAGATAAAGGGAGCAGAATGCTTTGCGCAATGTATTTTGACTTTTGAGCGTATTCATTATCTGTCTGTGTTCCAGTGTCCCTGTCTCTTGGAGACATGTGTCTGTCTATGATTGTGGCATTTCCTGGTCATTTACACTTGTTTTAACCCAAAGGCCGTTTTTGAAGAGGATTAACTTATGTTGGTTAATGCAAAAACACCTAGTTAAATTTATGCATCAAGTGAAGACTTGATTAGACCCTACAGTTGCTCATCTAAACATCTGGTATACTAATTGCATTACTACTTGATCCGTCACCTTCACAAAAAAGTATGTGTCCATTTCATAGTATAATGCTTTGGCATGTTGTGTTACTGCCAGATCGTTTCTTCAATATGATGCAAAGGGCTAAATAGATATGGTAGGCCAAAACAAACAAAACAAACTAATGCACAAAAACACACATTCAATGTTGAACAAAAGCTCTAACAAATTGGTTTATTTAAGCTTGTTTCTCCTTTGATATATCCCCCCCCCCCAAATCGAACCACTTGTTTTTGAAAGTGTTTGAGTGTTACACTTTTGTTTCCGTATGCGAGAGCTTTTGTAATGAGCATAATCAATTTGGCCTTCTCCGAAATCAATGTTAACATGCACATGCCTTCCCTCCGACAGCTACCCAACATACCTCCGAACGGAAAGCTACCTATAAACATCATACCACCGTCATAAAATTGCAAATAAATAAGTGTTTTACATGTATTTTTGAATTGTATTTGACTAATTTATTCCAAAGAGAGGTTATACGTTCCAGCGGTGGCTGTGAATTGTGTAAAAATAAAATAATAGCTGATGAGTTCGAAATATTCGTCCAAATTACTGCATTTCCGAATTCAAATGCGATTCAAACTCGAACAGAGTAAGTTCCAAAACATGTAATGATTTCAGAGTTATCATAATTCTGTATACTATCGACCTATATGTTGTTCTTATCCCTCAAAACGAATCTAAATGAAATAAAATCGTCTCAATACAGACCATGTCCAACCCAAAAATCCTTTGTTTACCTCCGGTAGCCAATACCCTCCGAGATCTAGATATGCGGTTCACCTGGGTGAATACGATGTCTCACGGTGCTCCTACGGTGTCAGCACGATTCATCTACGGACCTACTACGACTCATGACGGCAGCGCTACGATTCACCACGGTGGAGCTACGAATGCTCACGAATGCTCACGATGCCTCCACGATTCGATACGGTGCTAGTACGATTCAAGCCGGTAGCGCTACGGTAGCGTCACGACCTCCCACGAATCTGCACGATTTAGTGGTTGCCATGCGACAGTCCCGGGGGGGGGGGGGGTTACTCTCATTTTTTCTTCATACTTTGGCTCGGGCCCAGCATCTACCGTTCATCCCCCCCCCCCAACAAAAAAAAAAAAAAAAAAATAGGAATTTCAAGAACCCCCAAAAATATTTGAAATTTTAGCAACCCCCCAAAAAAACCCATTCTGTACATTGACCTTAAAAAAGACCCAAAATGCATGGAAATGACCCCTAAATATAGTCTAATTTTGTGATGACCCCCCAAAAATATCCACAAAATCTTCATACCCAAAAAATATTATTTTTTTCTGAAAACCCGAAAAAAACTGAACTTCAAAATTTTGAACCCCCAAAAATTACCCGTGCCTACCTATGTATGAAAATATCAGAGTACCATCCCCCCTCCCCCCGGGGACAGTTTGCAAAAATATGACATGACATAATCCATGATGCGCTTCACTAAAATTCACTCTTGAAAATGATTTTCAGCAATAATACCTCTGTTTTTATACTAGAATATTGTTTTAGTGATAGCCCGATTCGCTACGAACGCCCACGAATGACCACGAATACTACCACGATACCACTAGGAATGATCCCGATCCCGCTACGGTAGAGCTACGACTTAGGCCACGCCCACAATCCAACACGATTCACCCCGACGAGTTTAAACGGTTTAAACTCGTCGTAGCCTTGTCGTGGAGGTTCCCGAATCACCAGGATTCTTCACGAATCACCACGGTACTACTAGGACTCGCGCCGATGTCTCTACGGTGCTGCTACGACTCATGCCGATGCATCACGACTTGATAAATCGGGGTGAGTCGTAGCTCCGTCGTGGCAAAAATCGTGACAGTGTAACTGGGGCTTAACCAGGGGCGTAGACAGAGACTCTATCAAGTTGAAGCCTACCAAACAAAAGGGAGAGTTTTTGGATATCTGACTTCTTGACCGTTCAGATAGCGTATAACAAAGGCGCTTATCAGACTGCGCAGATGCGCAGGCTGGTATGCACCTTTGTTGTTTGCAAGCAACAAAGCCAGGGTGGCTCGCATTGAGGCCCATATGATGTTGAAGCCCATGCTTCTTGCCCTCCGCCTGGCTAGGCGCCTGATTTGCACACAAGTTTGTTATTATCACCGAATGGTGTACCTTTATTTTCTAATGAGCCGGCTGGGAGTTGGGTGCTTTTGTCAAATACAAGTTTCATGAGTTAAAGAAGAAGTAAATTCTTGACCTCATTTCCAAATAAGCCCATAAAGCACCATTTATCATTTACAGCAGACGCCAGTATCATTTGTTTTGCTTTGTCTAGGATCAGAAAATGCTTGTTATTTTTGGAATGGTCTGCCGGCAGACAAATCACAAAATCAATCAATTCGGATTTACTTTGAAATACCAAAAAAAAAAGCACAACGTTTATTCTATGGTAGACTTGTGCAGCTGCATCTGGTGCAGTTATGTTTGTTGATTAGATGGTTTAAACATCAAAAGTCCTTCTAAATAAAGGTTTACTAAATAATCTACTGATTTGTGTTTATAACTGGACCGTTTACATGATGTTCGAAGATTTCAAGACTCCAAGGGTAGTGCTATATTTGTCTCAATGCCATAATATGAGCCGCGACACGAGATTTCCAACGATAAGGTATGTGCGACCAGCAAAGACTCTGACCAGCCTGCGCATACGCGCAGTCTGATCAGAGCCTTTGCTAGTCGCTTGAATATTGTATGAATGTTAAGCTACTGACCGAATATCATTTGGAGTTTCTAAGCTTAACAGGAGGCTGCACAGGCTCGTCTCAAAATGCCACATTGTTGGAAATAACGTGTAGCTGCTCATATGAAAATCTTGCTAGAGAACCATAAGATGACGGATGCCTCATAGCAATATATCTTTTGCTCAGATAAGAGCATGTTAGACTCATGGAACGGGACCAGATTTTGCCCTAGAGCCATAATTTGAACACAAATTTGAAAGAGGAGCACTAGGTTATGTAAAGACCATGGACCTTGTGGTTTTGGACAAGGGTTTAAGGTGTTTCCCATGTAAATGTAAGTAAGAAGGCAAAGATCAGGGATCGATACAATCAAGTTCCAAACCTGGTCCAGGAGACCATATGGAAAGTGACAAAAACACAAAAAAAAACATCACATACAAGAGAGCCACGAGGTTAGCCCTTTCCCAGCAGGTGATCACAAGGCTGCAATGAACAGACAAGCAAGTATGACAAACACGAAACATAAATAACAAAACTGATCCACAAAAGAAGCACTGCCTTGGAACGGTCAGTAAAATAATTTTACTGGAGGGCTTTAACTACTTTTTTGGTACCAACCTGACCCCTATTTCTGATGTGGATCAAGAAAACTAGTTGTTTGGTCTGCATGAAAGATCCCTAACTTATCGATATATCATCTCCTAGTAAATACAAATCGAGATATAAAAATGAGATAAAACAAATATTAGGACTCAACAGTATCTACAACTGAATACCTGAGTAAAAGAAATCCAACAGTTTAACCCCGGTGGGTCCAACCAGGCCCTAACCCTCTCATCTATAGATATGTCTTTATGACGAAATCGTCATAGAATCTGAGGCCCTACCCGCCGGCGTGCAATTAAAGAGGAAAGCAAAGTTGCCAACTTTGATTGGGTTGACCACCAAGCATGTAATCTGTTTAACATTAATGTTATAACCTATCCAAAGGTTTTTAAAGTTATCACTATAAAACTTTTTAATATATGTGACCGCTGTGGGTGAGCCAGACACGGTAACGTAGGATACTTACCAAGTATCAAGGATCTGTTTATGATTCCCCATATAAATCTATGCAAATCATATGACCCTCGGCATTGGACCATTTTTGTCCTAGCAGCCATTATTTGAATATAGATGGTAGAAGTTCACAAGTGATGCTACGTGCCAAATATCATGGCTATAGGATGTGGTTACAGACAAGAAGATGCTTTATGTTTTCATTTTATAAGCCTATGTGAAACACGGTTGGGCCCGATTATGGCCCCTGGACTATAATGTATTCAAAACCTTGAAAAAGGCTCACCATGTGATGCTACATACCAAATATCAAGGATGTAGGCCTTGTGGTTCCAGGCAAGAAGATTGTCAAAGTTTTTATTCCAAAAATCTATTTTAGACCATTTTGTTCCATTTATACAACGGACTGGGACCATTTAAACAATTATCAAAGAGGGCTAAAGTTTGGTCCAAATCCAGATAGAAGTAATGCGTTTGAAGCGATCGTCGATTACGCACCATGGATGACCGACGACACATGACAAACGACAGATATTCAACTATCAAAAAACAAAACAAACTAATATAAAATAACTCATTTAAGCCTAATGGATATCCCACTCTTATCAATTGGTACAGTTCATTTCCTTTGTTGGGTCTTATTTTTTCATTTTATACAACTTTAAATAGAACATACTGTAAGCAAATGGTTGAGGCCTTGATATCAGACTCGGCATTCTGTGTGTGCCTAAAAGCCTATCTAAAATTTATGACCATAACGATATTGCAGCTTGTTCCCTAAGATCAGGGTCTGAAGAAATGAGCATTGTAAAATAGTTATAGGGAAAACCCAAGAAGTGCCACAATAAATAACAAACATTTCCTAAGCATCACATTAAGTGCAATTTTTTTGTGCAGAAACAACAAAGTAACAGTAAACGAGGGTAGGAAAACAACAACCACATTAATCAATCTACCAAGGCTAACATCACTAGAAAAACAAAATAGGTACAGGGCAAAACACCCACTCCAGATAACATAAAATAAGAATTACATCAAAATCACCGCCGAAGAACGGTCAGTAACAAGTTGGGCTTTGGCAAATAACTGTGAACAACTTGTGACGTCACCCAAGATTTAAGTGCAGCACCTAGTCATGGGCGGATCCAGAGCGGGGACAGGGGGTCCAGACCCCACCCTGAAAAAATTACAAAATTATAGGGTTTCTTAGCAATACTGGTCCGGATCCCTGAGAAATCACAAAGCTACCAAGCCAGCATTCAAAGTTGGGCCATCATCGGCCCGACAGCGAAACGTTATCAAATCTTGACCCCCTCTGGCAAAATTTTGGATCCTCGCATGCTTGTGCATGCAATAGATAATGTTCTTACAATAAAGACACGCAGACAGGAAAGGAAATAATACACAAATAATGTTATTTTTGTTCGTCAGTTTGCTAGAGCTGAATTGTTGGGGCCATTCTAATGAGTACCCACAGTCTATGTTTTAGAGCAAAAGCAAGAAAAACATTGCACATCATTGTAAAGTCCAGCATTACTGCTGAATAAAAATTGGGATATTGTTGGTATTAAGTGCATATCTGAAAAACTGTTGTAAAATGTATTCAATAATACGTTATTACATGGCTATGTGAAATACGAAATCAACAAGTGGCTACAGAAGACAACATTTCAAAGTTTGATGATTGAGGACGCGTGCCTGCATATACATGTACTACAAGGTCACATATGACAGCCAAAGCAAGTTAAGTCACCAAAAATAGTAAGTGAGTATAATCAGGCAATACCACAATCACAAACTGCAGACAAGCCCATGGCACCGTGAGGAAGAGCCACACAACAATCATGAGACACCAGGAAGACAAACTAAGCAAAGCAACCAGCTCTCTCTATCTTCCCCATTAAGGTGATTGCAAAACTACAATGGACATAAAGAAACGTACAACAAAACATAGATCAATAACAGACTCCCCCCACAATGGGAGTAACAATAAACAACAAGTCAACAACAACAGAACCGCCGCCTTAGAACGGACAGAAGCCTAAGCCAACGAGGGTCTTAAATGCTATTTACTGGTACCAAATCTTCGCCCTAGATTCTGCTGTTATTGAATTATAAGAAATGTTCAGCTCGCATGGAAGCCTTCTAACTATTGCAATGTATCATCATGGGGAAACACTCTAATCAAATTAACACACTATGATGGAACAAAGAAAAGGAATCACTACTCACAGATAGTCAGAGCTAAAGAAAACCTCAAGTTGAGCCACGGTGGGTCCAGCTACAGATAAGCATTAGGCACCAACCCACCGATTAAAACTTTACGTCAGAGCCGTCATAGAGTCTGAGGTCTGACCCACCGTCGTGCAATTAAAGAGGAAACCATAGCTATAAACCGTGATTGGGTTTAAAACCAGGCATGCAGACTGGCATGACATCCAAGCTATATGGCCGCTGTCTTTCCTTGAGCATTTCTCCTGATGCACCTGGGACAATTTCTAAAATATTTCTCAATGTCACCATCCATACCAGGCCAATAAAATCTAGACTTCACTAATGACATGGCGAAAACTGGTTAACTGCTTAGTCAAGCTTGCCTAGGAAAAAGTGTGGTTAGGTGAACTGGCTGTCCTGACATGACCATAACTGTTGACTGGCACATTAAGCATCAAACAAACAAAACTAATTACATGGTGTGGTCTCTGCCCTGATGACTGGCTTCATCATGGAGATCCGCTAGATGGTAAACATCTGGCAAAAAAGCTACCCAGAGAATGTTTCTGATAAAGAATCTTTAAGAAGCATTAGCCCAGTCTTTCAGGACATTTTGACATGCAGCCAGCTCAAGAGCTATCTCACACTTGGTTGGCTTATGTCCCTACGTTGACAACTGCCTAGCATATGTATTTGTCATCTACTGTTTGTTCAGCAGGAAAATTATGGACGAATGCAAAAATCAGGAATCTATACTATCAAGTACTACATCTGACTCAGGACACAACATGGGAAAGTGACAAAAATACAATAAAACATCACACAAAAGAGAGCCAAGATGTCAGCCCTTTCCCAGCTGGTGACCACAAGGCTGCAACAAACAGGCAAGACAGCATGACAGACACAAAACACAAATAAGAAAAATGATCCACAAAAGAAGCACTGCCTTGGAACGGTCACTAAAATATTTTATTTACTGGAGTACTTCAACTAGTTTTATGGTACCAACCTTACCCTTATTTCTAATGGGGTCAAGAAAAATAGATGTTTGGTTCGCATGAAAGATCCCTAACTTATCGATGTATCATCTCCTAGTAAATGCAAATCGTGATGCAAAAAGAGGTGAAACAAAGATAAGATCTCATCCACGAAGCAAAAGAAGTACAACAGTTAAACCCCGGTGGGCCCGCCCATCTGACTTAAATCTTGCCCTGCAATTTGTCTGGTTCATCTTCATACAGAGAAGCATTTTGTTTAATCAGTACACATTCTGCAGCTGATGCTTCCTCACAAAATCCAGATTGAGAAATGGCATTAATGTGAGTTGTTTGTGACAAGTTTAATGATTACCTGTATGGCAACAAATTCATAGTAAGGACTCGTAGCAACCTGCTTACTTATGTCCTTACTGCTGCAAAGCTGGATGCTACAGGTCATCGTTGGCTTGCTGCACTGTCAGGTTACAACTTTTCTTTGGTCTACAGAGCTGGAAGTCATTTAACTTCCACCAATAAAGAAACATTTTTATTGACTTGTTATGTTGGGCGCCATTTATTATGGGCTGATCTAAGTGAATTCTTGACAGGAAACCAGTGGCCCTGTACACCCTTTCTAAGGGAGTTTGAGGAATAGAAAGCAACAGCAAAAAACTCTAGTTGATGCTTGTAACATTTTGATATTCAACCTCTTGGTATTGACCTATATATATATATAAATGTGTAACTATCCTAAGTAATAGGGATTATTCATATAACTTACTGCTGTGTTCTTCGCCCCTCACAATAGACAGAAGAATCTCTACACGTAACGTGGAGGCTACCTAGGGAAAATACAAATGTCACATTCATTGCAATTATTTATGACTATTAACTTAATGCTTAAATAAAATGCTTCCCTGAATAAATAAATATGTAACTATCCTAAGTAATAGGGATTTAGTTACTGCTGTGGCAAGGAACGTCTGTTCCTCACCGAGGAACGTCTGTTCCTCACCACTTCACAACAAACAGAAGAATGTTCGTGTTCGTGCATATAAGCGCGAATATATCTTGTGAATCACGTGCAACTAATCGTGAGCAGTACTTACTGGATGTGCGCTACTTATAAGATAACTTATGATGATATGATACAAAATGCAACGAATCAAGGGCCTTTACCAGAAAGTATGGGAGAAAATATGGGATCAAGACCGCAGAACATTTTGTTAAGGCTACACATAAAATGACCCCGTAACAAGGTTATCAATATCATATGGCTGTAGACCTACATGTAGGCCTATCACCTTTTACGTGTTTTATTTTTCACTTCCCTGGGTTATGTTTTACATTTGACGATATAAAACGTTTTTTTTTTTTTCGTACAGACAATGATGTAATAAGATGATAAAACATTCTTTTCCATGTTTTAACGTTTGTCAAAGCTGAGTGTGAAAATGTGTTGCAGCCCGAAACACAAAGCGGTGAGAGCTGCAACACATTATCACACGAGGGCTTGGCAGAAAAAGACTGTTATATCGTCATTGTTATATATATACCTTCCTTTCAAGCACAAGCAGTTCCAAATAATTTTATTCAATTGTATGCAGAAATGTCCACCGTAGCATTATGAAGCATACAACTAAAAAAAATACTTTTTCAACAGAAACATGAAAAATGTAAATAACTCCTAGTCCTTGTTTCAAATTGTTTGTATATCAATGAACATACCGGATAGGCGGCAATCGAAAACGTTAATATTATCGTAGACCAAAAAAATCGTTAGAAACAGAGTTTTTGATTGCCGCTTGTCGCCCGACTGGAGACAAATGACAATCGAAAACACTGTTTGTAGCGATTTTTGAGCCGTGTCCATCGATTGTTCAGAGTATTTTTTATTGCCGCGTATCCGGTGTGATTAAGGAACGTACATGACATGTATTATGGGAATGAAGTACGCAGCCAGTGATGGGTCAACGATCAACCGCATTGCGACACGTTGAAATTAGATGATATGTACAACTGTCAGCGATTGAAGCGAGTAAGAAAGAGGGCAAAGATCAGAAATCGATACAATCAAGCACCACACCTTACCCAGGATACCAATAGGAAAGTGACATCACAATTAGACATAACAAACGAGAGCCAAGAGGTCAGCCCTTTCCCAGCAGGTGATCACAAGGCATCAATAAACAGACGCACACAAAAGCGTACCAAAAACAAGACAGATATAACATAAATGATCCACAAAAGAATCACCGCCTTAGAACGGTCAGTAAAAATAGCTTACTGGAGGGCTTAAACCGGTTACACGACGCGCCAAATTCATCCTTAGTTCAGATATACTTACTTAAGCACTTACTAAGTATACATACGTAGCTACAAAAGAAACCTGACACATTTTACTTGAAACCTGACACTTTTTACTTGCTTCAAACTCGTTAATGACAAATTATAGAGCTAAGTCGATATGCTTATTTTATTAACAAGACATTGGAAAGTATTCTTCGAAAAAATATATTTATCAAGTATAGAACGTGACGTCGCAACGTCAAAAATACCGTTTTATCACTTTTGCCTCGGTAGTGTAGGGCTAGAATATTATTTTTTTTAAAAGTTTTTGTCATGTATGCAAGTACAGCCAAAAGTGCATTTTAAATATTAGCAATTTCTTGCTATGACATATGATATGGGGGTTTTAAGTTTTGCTTTCGACGTTGTCTAGACGGTAGTGGTTTTTCCCTTTGTTTAAGCAATTTCTAGAAACTGAAATGACTTGGAATCAACCATTTTTTGTAAGAGAATGCATTTTCAAGAATCAATACTGCTGTTTCGCGTCACGTTAAAGGGTAAAAGCAGAATAAACCAAATTTAACGTCAATTAAGAAACAGCGTAAACTATTTAAAATAATAACCGTTTTTTTCATTGTCAACGTATGTCGCCGTTAAGTGTGTGCTGTCTACTCTGCTATAGTGCCAATTTACTACACTTTACTTGAATCGCGTATGAATTTCAAGCTTTGTAGTATACACATATCAGCCTGTAATTGTAAGGCTGTACGTCGCTAAATGGACGGAGGCGGCAGCTACGGAGTTCAAAAGGACTGGAACATTGTCAAAATGCATTCCAAACATCATAAAAAGTGAAAAAAGTTGATAAAGAGGCAGTGCTTTTTAAGAGCAATTCTCTGTAAATATGGAGCGAGTTATATAGGAACCATTTCACGCTCCGACTCGGATTTTGATGAAACTTGCTGACAGTGTTAGTGGTCATGTAGAAACAAGAAATCAAGTGATAGTTTATCCAATTCAACCTCCGTTGCCATGGCAACAGCATCCAAAGATTTGGGCCAAAAAGGAAGCAAAAAACACATGAAAAATGACATTTTTACCATTAAACTACTCTAAAAATAGATTGTACTAATCACAAACATGGAATTATTTTGAACAAACGGACTTAATATAACTGAATTAGCTAATGGTAGCAGCCTTACCAAAAAGCTTAGATATACTAATCTTTCACTGAAAGTGGGTGGGGTAAGTAGGACCGGAAAATTATGCTTTTGGGGCATTTTCGCGCAAACACGACAACTTTGAGCGGCTACTTTTACATACACTCATGTTAATATATAATAGGCCAGGGTATGAAATTTTATAATATGGAAGAAAATGTTTGGGAAGTTACCGTCCTCTTGTCGTTACCATGGTAACAAATGTTTCCCTGTAGAAAAACTAAAAAAGATAAATATTGCATAAACAATTCATTTATTGCTATATTACATTAATATAGTCTATTGTTAATAAAATATTTTCATTACTCATACATCTCTTTTATATATGACATTAAAGTCTGCTACAGATAAGCTAATTTAAGACTTTTAGGGGCATCATAAGGGGTAAAAATTATGAATTTTATAATAAAAACCAACATATTTGGCTAATTTGCCCTTCCAATATCCTCAAAATTGCTATTACTTATCACAAATGTGCAATATTTGTGAAAATGTAGTCGTAAATTAAAGAAATAAGATCAATGCATTCTCATTAAATTATCTAAACATGCTTATTCATAAGGAAAAGTGGGTGGGGTAAGTAGGACCTGAAAAACATGCCTTTTAGGCATTTTTAAACACAGTCAACAACCTAAATCATGCATTTAAACATATATGCATGGTTATACACATTAGAGCAGGATATATAGTTTTTATTTTATGAAAAACATGTTTCAGAAGTAATCAGCTTCTGTTCGTAACCATGGCAACATAAGTTTTACTGTAGGATAACTGTAAAATGACTTTATTGCACTATGGTATAAATTTATTGTCAAACGAAATGATAGTATCTATTATAAATCTCTTTATATAATAACTTAATCACATTTCTTACAAATAACAATAAAATAGCCAATAGGAAAGCTGCATTTGAATTTTTAATGTAATTTTAGTGTTAAAAATTCTGACCCAAAAGTAAGGCAAACTTGCCTTTTCACTTGTATTGAAATCGCCCATCGTCATCATAATTAACATGGTTTGCGTCAGAAAATGCAAACTTTTATTTCAATAGATGGAAATAATTCAATACAACAGCCTTATTAAACTGCTACAATATACTTATCTGGCATGAGAAGTGGGTGGGGTAAGTAGGACCCTCGAATTCTCTTAATCATGCAGCAATCTCCCATAGAAGTGTTTCACACATGGTCTCGGATTTTGTAAGAAAATAATGACAATTTATGTATTTTGGTAAAATCAACCACATTTATGTATGTTCAGCTGTTGATTTTTCGGTTGTCATGGCAACAGCTTTCAAATATTTTGGCATAAAATCAATCTAAATTCCTTTGAATTTAGATATTATACGTTCTACCAGGTCCAGAGCTATAAATAGAAAAAACTTACAACCCCTCTATTTAAATAACTACCCAGTTACCAATAAAATTGATTTCATTGCTTTAAAACAGAAAAATATGGATACTATCAGGTACTCTTAACACTGAGTCTATGGTTAAACAACAGTTAAACACCCTCGTGCTCTTTGTGACTTATTTACATACATTTATGCATGCAGAACCTGATAGATCTACTTTTCTCAGTATTTTGCATATTATCGTACACGTTTAAATGGTAACTGACAGTTGGTTCTGCATGCAGCTAATACCATAAATACCTTTTCTGCTAACCCTTTTCATTCTAAAACGTATCATAATACTTTTAAAAGTACTAGAAAGACCGAAAATTATGGGAAAGTCTTAAGATTCCAGTCTGAAAATGGAATAAAATATACATATTTTATTGTCAAGCTTGTATCAGTATTGTTTTGTTTACAAACAGTCTTTAAAAATGTAGTTTTAAATGCAAATACAACAGTATTTCAGTAAAGCCAAGGTTTGAGAGAGAGAGAGAGAGAGAGAGAGAGAGAGAGAGAGAGAGAGAGAAATAGAGAGAGAGAGAGAGAGAGAGAGAGAGAGAGAGAGAGAGAGAGAGAGAGGTAGCAATCTGCTCGCTCATATCATGCAATAATTATAACTATGAGGAAGGTATAATAAGTTTAATTATGACCAGCTAGCAAAAAGTTAAAAATCTCTTTTAAGTATTTGAAACAATCCATTTTTTAGTTTGAAAAAGCCTTTTAGTCTCTTATAATCCGACCAACACAAATATAATAATGTACAATTATAGTTATTGTTTCAGTTAATCAAACTCGAACTATTCAGAATTACACGAAGATCCACCAGTTATTGGTTTTATAGTGAAAAAAATACTTCTGAGACGACCCTTTTTAGCGGCTAAAAATGAACTGTTGCGATTATAGGATATCCGTCGTCGTCAGTCAACATTTGCTTTTAATCACATCTCCTAAACCTCTGGGTGGAACGCCGCCAAGCTACACATGAGTAATCTTTGGTGGTCATCTTTTTAAGTTGTTCAAAAAATTCTACTCCAGGCAGAAAGCTGGTTGCCATAGCAACCAAAAGGAAAAAAGATTAAAAATCTTTTCCAAAAATACTGGTCAGATTTGAAAAAAATTTGGCACAAATGGTAATTTGCTGACTCTCGTCCAAGGTTGTTCATATTATTTAAAATGATTGAAAAACCTGGCCGCCATGGGGGTAGGACTGTTTCTCCTATTAATGTATAGGAAAACTTCAATCAAGTCTTCTTGTCAAAATTAGTAAGTGAGTATGATCAGGAAATACCACAATCACAAACTGCAGACAAACCCATGGCATCGTGACAAATACTAACAGAAGGATTTGAAAATAACTTGGCATAAATGATCATTGGGCGAAGCACTGCCAAAAATGTCCAAATATGTTTGATACATGTAGATTGAAAAACATGGCCGCCAGTTGATGAGACCAGTTTTTTTTCTATGTAAATATAGGGATAAATTTAAGAATCTTCTTGTCAAAATCAACTTGGTCGATCGAAAATAATTCAACTCTTATGGTCATTGAGTGACCATCTACCAAGATTGTTCACATTTTTAACGGTTGAAAAACACGACTGCCAGGGGTGTAGTCTGATTTTCTTATATGGAAAAAACTGCTACAAATCTGCTTGTCATAACACTACTTGGTCAAATTGTTTCAGGAATATCATCGAAGTGTCAAACAGCTTAGATCCAAACAGTTTTGGTCCAAACTGTTTTCAAATGTTATCAGTAGAAGACACTAGCAAGAGTTAAAAGATCATGTAAATATTTCTGGGCTATTTGAAAAAAATCAGCACATATGATCCTTAGTGCTCCTCTACCATGATTGTTCAAACTATGTAAATCTATCAAAAATGGCCACCAGGGTCATTTGCATGTCTATTCATCTGTTTGTCTGTGAGTCAGTAACTGCAACTGTTATTGATCAAGTTTGATTCAATCTTGGTTTATATGACACATTTAAAGTTTTACATTCTGTTACTTTAGCCAACATAAAAGCTGGATTTGGGTAGGTGCTTTGCTTTCCCTCTATAAACAGTCATTCTAAGGTAAGCCCCCAGGGCACAAAGGCCATCCTGTATTAAAATTTAATATTTTAGTAGCGTATGTAATTGTAGGCCTTATATCTTATCTTTTTCTATCTCTCTATAGAAGTTTTTTTTTTTTAAAAATTGACTAGATTATCATTTTTGGTTATAATCCAGGGAATAGATAGAAAAACAAAATAACTTTTGCAACCACCCCTTTAAAATTTCTATTGATTTTTAATTGATTGCTGTGACCATCTAGTAAAGATTTTGATAACTAAATGATCATACATTGTGTTACTCTAGTGTTTACTGAATCCTTTATAAACCGGAGATTTTAAACTAAACTTCAACTTTTGAAACATCCCCACCATTTTCATACTATGGTCACTTTCAAATTTTATTCGCTATTCCCCCAGAAGATGATCATATACAAAAAAAAACAACTGAAAGTCAATAATTTCTCTATGGCAGGTTAATGTTTTATTCATTTAATTTTTGGTATCAAATTTTACTGGTTTTCTATTATTCTAAATATTTTCAGAAATAGCTACTTATAAAAGACCCCTTTCATCTGATAACGATTTTATTTCAGATGTCTTTTAATCTTTCATGATTAAGAAAACCTCACCAATACAGTATACATTTACAGATATTGGTTAAGTCAATCTTACTGGTACACGAAATACACTTTGGATATTTATTCGCTATTCCACCAGAAGATGACCATCTACAAAAAAAATCCAACTGAAAGTTAAGAATTTCTCTATGGCAGGTTAATTTTATTCATTTCATTTTTGTGTCAAATTTTACTGGTTTTCTATTATTCTAAAGATTTTCAGAAACAGCTACTTATAAAACACCCCTTTCATCTGATAATGATTTTATTTCAGATGTCTTTTAATCTTTCATGATTAAGAAGTCCTCACTAACACAGTATATAATTACAGATATTGGATAAGTCAATCTTACTGGTACATGAAGTACATCAAATGTACTGATTTCATAGTAAAAATACTACTTTTTAGATAATCCCTTATATACATACATGTATGTACTATAGGGACTTTTAATTTTATATTTTAGCTGAAAAAGAGAAGTTTCATAAAAATCTAACATTCATTCATTTATCTTGGGTTTATATGTCTAAAATTTTCTGATTTTTTTGTCAATTATTTCGTCTTTTCCATTGACTTAAATGTTTAAATATGCTTTTCTTATGGTACTTTTGAGACGTCCACTAAATTCCCCAATCGTGGGGTTGTTAACATTTGTTTGGACTTAATTGGTCAAAACGCTTTCTTCCTTATTTTACTTGATAAATGTAGCAGTAGGAGTCAGGTTTACACAATGAAATTGATTCAAGTGTCCTAAAACATATGTTTTTTTAAAACATACCTCATTTACCCCCTTTTGAGCCCCTTCCCTAACCCTAGATTGAATCAACTCCACATATCTATTTTCTAAACTGCTAGCTATTAGTCCAATGCCAAAAATATATTTTGATGACATTTGTATGCTACACATATACAAGTTAGGCATTTACGATTAAAAATTAGCATTTTACCTATATACACCTCATCACAGATTTGTCAGCAAAGTAACATGCATGTATCGTTTTAACATTTTACTTTTTTATTGTGCCAGATTTTTTATCTTTTTTTAATACAAAAAAGACCTTCATACTGTTGTTGTCAATTTTGGCTTTTTGAAATGGATGCATCATAGTTGCCATGGTTATGGTAAGAAGATGGTTACTTCCTAAAAAATTTTTTTCGATGTATTATATACCATATTTAGCTCGGTCTTAATAAAGTTTGCAAACCTTTCCAAGTAACTTCCACTTGCAGCAATATGCTTTCAAGAATGTCGAAAACTGCCATATTTTAGCACATTGTTACCACACCCACTTTTTTACAACATTGCTATATGACAGAATTACCAAAACTATTAACCATACCATCCTTGTATTCACATGGAGCAATACTGCCTAGTACAAGTTAGCCTAAGGTCAAAATGTTTCATTCTAAAAGTTGCATTTGGCAATGTATGTCTATTTTAACTGATTTTTCGGCACTATTTGTCAAAAAGTTTGACACCTCATTTACTCCCCCTTGAGCCCCTTTTCGACCCCTCAATTGAGACAACGCCCTATATTTATTTTTCATAAAAAGCTACCTATAAGATCAATGACTTGAAAATATTTTAATGTAATTTCTATGCCACTTATACATGAGTTTGGCATTTTTTTTACAAAATAGTTGGGGGTTTTTGCGTACGGAGACCTCTAAAAGGGCTATTACCAGGTCCCTTTTAGGCCTTGCACCAATTATATATCAAAAAGCAAAATATAAGTATTATTTCAACATTTAATTGTTGATTGTGCCAGATGGATTCATGTTCTGCAATACAAAAACGCCTTAGAGGCTGCATTTGTCTATTTTGGCTTTTTGAGATGGTGGCATCAGAGTTGCCATAGTGACTATAAGAAGGTGGTAACTTCCTCAAATTATTTTTTCAGTTTATTACAGACCATATTTAGCTTGGTCTTACTAAAGTGTGAAAACCTTTCCAAGTAGCCCCAACTTGCAACGATATGGTTTCAAAAATGTCAAAAACTACCATATTTTAGTACATTAATACCCCACTGACACTTTTGCAACCATTTTTATATGACAGAATTACCAAAATTATTAACCATACACTCCTTGTATTCCTATTGTGCGTATTAATACTGCTAAGTACAAGTTATCACAAGGTCAAAAGTTTCTCATTCTAAAAGTTGCATTAGCACAGTGTATGTCTATTTTTACTGGTTTTCGGGCACTATTTGGTCAAAAAATTTGACCCCTTATTCACCACCTGTTGAACCCCTATTGGACCCCTATATTGAGATAACACCCAATATTTTCTTTAATAAAATGCGAGCTATAGGATCAATGACTTGAAAATATTATTATGATATTTCTACACTACTTATACATGAGTTTTGCATTTTTTATTTAAAAAATAGTGTTTTTTTCTCCTATGTAGACCTCTAAAAGGGCTATTATCAGGTCCCTTTTAGGGTATTTTACCACTATTTTCTCAAAAAAGCAAAATATAAGTATTATTTAAACATTTAATTGTTGATTTTGTCAAATGCCTTCATGTTCTGCAATACAAAAACGCCTTACAAGCTGCATTTGCACATTTTAGCTTTTCGAGACGGTAGCATCATAGTTGCCATGGTTACGATAAGAAGACTGTAACTTCCCAATCATTTTTTCCCAAATCATTATATATCATATCTAGTTTTGCCTTACTAAAGCATGTACACTTTTCCGAGTAACCACGGCTTGCAACAATATGAGTTCAAAAATGTCGAAAAACGACAAATTTGAGTACCTCGTTACCCCACCCACTTTTCTAACAAAATTGCTACAAGACAGAAATACCAAATTAAATTCCAAGACCCTCCTTAAATTAAATAAAGCAATACTGTGGAGTACAAGTTGTCACAAGTTCAAATCGTACTTATTTTAGAAGTTGCAACTGTGCAATTTTCGTCTATTTTCAGTGATTTTTGGGCACTTTTTGGCCAAAAACTTTGGATTCGGTTACCATGGCAACGGAAGTAAATATCAAAGAATTAAACATGATTGATTTCGTTTTGGGTGAAAACAAAGAAGTACAGAAATTTTCGTTGAAATCTGAGACTATGCGTGAAAAACTTTGCTCCATATTTACAGAGAATCGCTCTTAAAAGCTCATAAAACATTGATAACGTAAAATTGACGTTAAGAAAATGAAAATAGGCTTTTGGGTTGAACAATGCGTGTATGCATTATTTGGACGCTCAGACGATGTCAATGAAATAACAAAGAATCACACTAAAGCGGTTTCTGGTGAGTTTTGCGAGCTTTTTTTGTTCCTGCGAAAATTGATTTTAGGGGTTATGTGACGTTTTGACAGCTTACGTCTGAAATTAGTTCAACTTTTCGAATAATCTCAAAGCATCTTAGTATACCTTTGTTCAACTTTACGCAATGGAGAGACAAGTGTGTATTCATTTACAACCAAAAAATTGACACACAGAATGTGTCAGGTTTCTTTAGTAGTTAAGTATAACAATGACCGATCAAAAAGCATAAACCATGCATAATATGTTTTATGAAATTGAAGTGAAATAATATTAAATATGTTACATTCAAAATAATTGTTGGAAAGTACGAACTTTTTAGGTGGCGAAGATCAGGATTTGATACAATCAAGTGCCACACCTAACCCAGCATACCGCATGGGAAAGTAACAAATACACAATTAAACATTACAAACGAGAGCCAAACGGTCAGTCCGATCCTAGCAGGTGACCATAATGCAGCAATGAACAGACGAAAAGGCATGACAAACACCAGACATATATAACACAAATGATCCACAAAAGAAGTACCGCCTTGGAACGGTCAGTAAAAATATTTAACTGGAGGGCTTAAAGCCTAATTTTATTAATCAATTCAAAAAGATAATCAAAAGTTTAAATATAACTTATGTACGCGATGCGCTGACCATTTTGTTGGACATCATTTTATACGATTTGGCACTAAGTTGTATAGACAAGTTGTAGGGATTCCAATGACCCTTGGTGGCAGATTTATTCTTGTTTTGTTATGAGGAGGACTTTATGATGTCTCTTTCTGCTGATAAGTCGGCTGATATTATTGACGTTTTTAACATTAAATTCAGATATTTGGATGATAGTATGAACATAAATGATATTTATTTTGACATATGGCAAGTCAAATTTACCCTTCAGAACGCCAACTGAATAAAACCATTACCTCTGATACCGAAGCCTCGTTTTTGGACTTGCATTTGTCCATATCTAATGATATTGTTTCTACCAAAATTTACTATGAACGTGACGAATTTGATTTTGAAATTGTTAATTTCCCATTTTAGATGGTGATGTTCCTCAGTCTACATCCTGGAGTTTATGTTTTTCAACTCATCCGTTTTGCTAGAGCATCTAGCCATGTTTCTGACGTTAACACTCGTAATATACTGTTTACTCAGAAACTTCTTAAACAAAGTAAGCAAGGGTGCAAAGATCAGGAGTCGATACAATCAAGTACCACACCCGACCCAGGATACCAATGGGAAAGTTACAAACTCACAGCTAGACACCACAAACGAGAGCCAAGAGGTCAGCCCTTTCCCAGCAGGTGACCACAAAGCACATTTATACAGACGCGCACAAAGACATAGCAAACATAAGACAGAACAAAAACATAAAAGATCCACAAAAGAATACCAGTAAAATATTTTACTGGAGGGCTTAAACCGGTTTAACGGCGCGCCAACCTCACCCTTAATTCAGATGTGGATCAAGATACATAGAATTTGATTTGCATGAAAGACTATTAGTATCATAAACTTCGCAAAACTTTTTTTCTAAATTTTATTGCCAATACTATAATTTGATATCTGGATTCCATGTCAGACTTAAATCTCTCTTGCGCCAGGGACTTTCAGAACCAGAATTTTATGGCGACTTAGTATATAAATTAAAGAAAATTGTTGGTTCTAATAATTTTCCAGCACAGTTTATCAAAATAATTTCTCATCATTAAAAGATTGGTTATAACATAAATGTATTGCAACAGACTGCATGCTTCGTGGTCAACCTAATCATGGTTGGCAACTTTGCTTTCCTCTTTAATTGCACGCTGGTGGATCGGACCTCATACTCTATGACGGTTCCGACTTAAAGACTTATCTATTGATGAGTGGGCTGGGGCCTGATGCTGCGTCTATTGTCGGGCCCAACAGGGTTTAACTACAATACAATACAATACAATACAAAATTTATTTATATAGTCTGAGATACAAACAGTATAACATTAGCTATGAATAGCTATTTACCGACTAACTGTTGGATTGCTTTTGCTCCGGTTTTCAGTTGTATGTACTGTTGGGTCCTTATCTTTTTGAATCTCCTTTTTATATCTTGATGTATATGTACTAGGAGATGATTCATGAGTAAGTTAGGGATCTTTCGTACAAACCAAACATCTTTGTGTCTTGTTCCACATCAGAATTAAGGGTGAGGTTGGTACATTGAAACTATGTTAAGCCCTCCAGTAATTTTCTTACTGACCATTCCAAGGTGGTACTTCTAATGCGGATCTTTTTATTTTGTGTTTGTCTTTGCCATACTGTCTTGTCTGGGCTGCACGACACTTCGTCTAAAGCCACATCGTCTAATGCCATATCGTCGAAAGGTCCATTTCGTCGAACGATCATTTCGTCTAAGCATCACTTTGCCTAAAAAGTGTTTCAGGTGCGACACATTGCCTAAAAATCAAGTTAGGTGCGACAGATCGTCTAATGTGTAATAAATAAATTTAATCAGGTGCGACAGTTTGTCTAAAATTTACCTTTTAACGATACATACTCATATTAATCCCTCTGCTGTTCGACTCAATCCTTAACCGTTACATCCATGTTTTTGTATTATGGGCATGCTTGTTTGCAATTCTTTATAGTACGCTGGTGAAATAGCATGAGCGTTTTTGAGTTCCATTCAAGGTAAGTTTTATTCCGTTAGAAAATTCATTTATATTTCTTCGCTGAATTGTATTGGGAGTGTTGAAAGTGATGGCTGAAGCTGAAATTTGTTATAATTCTACGCCAGTTTACTATTCTAGTAACAGAGGTGGAACAAAATTAGAATTAAAGGGATTCGTGTACAATAAGGATAGAACCGCTGAAAGCAAAGTATACTGGCAACGAAGATAGGAAGTGTTAAGGTCGGATTGTTATGGATGGAGAAAATCTTGTTAAAGTGTCAGCTCACACAACACATGGACCATGCCAATTCGAAGCAGAGGTACAAAAATCTATGAGTCGACTCAAAGAAGCAGCCAGTGCTAGCCAGGAACCCCCAGCCGCCTGATAAACAGAGAACTACAAACCAGCTTTCCAGCTCATATGCGTGGTAATTTCCCTCAAGAGGACACTGCAAGGCGAAGGATCCAACGTCAGCGGCGCAAGGTTGTCCCAGCACTTCCAAAAAGCCTTTCAGAAATGAACATACCTGAAGAATGGCAGCGTACGTCAACAGGAGACCAATTTCAATTATTGGATGTAACTTTTGAAGAGGGGTCCAGAATAATTGTCTTTTGCACTGATTCTTGTCTCAAATATTTGTGCTCTAGTAAACTTTGGTACAGAGATGGCACTTTCAGTATAGCTCCTCAGCATTTTTATCAACTCTATACTATACATGGTATTGTAATGGGCCAGCAGCTAGTAGCAGGAGCAGCACCAACAAATATTCGGAAGAAGGTATGTTACGTGATCAATCAAATACAACAACATTTGTTTGTAAAGGTAAAGAGAGAAAAGACTCTAAACTGTCTGTATATTTATTTTCAGATCAGGACCATCAACGACAGAATGACTAGAATTGTGGAGGAATATTCTATGAGGCCACCACTTGACTACCTGAAAGGTTTAGCGTATAACATACGCTATTGAGATGCCTGAATTGCGTGTATAAGTATAGCTCAAAATAAAATAATGTTGCTTCAATTTTTTCTATTCACTTTCGTTATATTCTATACTTTTCTTTACAACCTAATCGAACACACCATACAACAGAGTGCTCTCCCTTCCACTGCGAGACGTACATAAGAACAAGTATTAGCTTTTTAATAAAACTGGCGGTCGCTTAGCCCTATCATTGTATGTATTCTTGCCCACTGCATGCTTCCATTTTGAACTTCTAGAGCTTGTCCATGTAGATTTATTCTAATAAGCCCTGGTTATCAACATCTGAACTGTGATTTGTTACCGTTTAACACATGCTTCCAGCGAGTTGTTGCTTGATCTTTTGAAAGCACCCGGCTTAATCATGGTATGTTATGGTAATGTATCTAGCATGCGACACATTTATGGAAAATCATTTGACAACACTAGACAGCACATTTTTCTTAAAATCAACGCCAGAAAATCAAGGTCACAGTGGTCGCTTAACTGTATATGTACAGACTCTGTGACCCCAAGATGTGTTCACAAATCAAATTTGGGATTCCTAGGATGTATGCTCGTGGACACGATTTTTCTAGATCTGATGGCAGTGGTAAAGGTGCGTGACGCTCCATGACCCTAAATGCATTAAGACACGAATTTTGGCATTCCTGCCTAAAATAATATAGGAGATATACTCCGCATATGATATGAACACTCAAACTTCTAGGACACTAAGGACAGTCAGTTTTATTACTATATGCCTCCCTTTGGGGGCATAAAACCTGTTTGTCATGACCGTCATAAGACAGTGCCTTAATTCATAGTAATTCTATGTAATCAGATGTGGATGACAACCACAGAAGTACGTTTACTGATGTGAAGTTCGCTTGCACTCTTTGCCGATCAGGGACGTTTTGACTTTTGGACGTTTAACTTTCGCCAGCTTTTTTGAAAAGCTAATACTTATTGCGTTTATGTAAGCGTCAGGGCAAATTGACGCATTCTTTCTGATTTCACGGACAGTTTACTTCGCGCTGTAGGTCAACCCACGATATTTGGTACCCCGCTCGTTGTTCGACAGCAAATAAAATATAGCCTGAGCACGGAATAAAGCTTCGGTCAAAACCTGAATTTGATGTGTGTTTTGAATGATGTTTATATAAGCGGCCGGCCACGGCCGACCGCAATAAATTTTCCTTTTTAAAGGAGGGCTTGCCTAGTTGAAAAACAGCATGTGCACCTTGTTGGGAACACCTCCAAATTTGATAATTGTTTACACTGCACTAAAACCACGTCATAGACGAACATTAACAATAGTTATTGAGTCAGTGGGTAAAATACTCTTTTGGAAAAAGAAATACACAACCAGTTATCTAAAGCGGCACCTAGCAACGTACACTGAAGGACTTTAAAAACGCCAAAAAAAATGAAATTATTAAAATTTTACTTATTTTCAATGTATCAATTTTTTGGGTTTTGGCAACATTGAACATCAACACGTCAGCAAAACATGTTTTTAATTTCATGCCAAAATATAAATAATGTTAGGACAACAGTCTATCGAATAGCAATACCCTTAGATTCAAAAGTTGCAAATTGAAATTTGTTTAGGAATCAGACGTGATTTAAAGTAATTGTTTCAAAATATTTTTATTAAAAACCTGGATACAAATTACCCTCGAAGCCCTATTATTTGTCTGGAACTGACGATAGCCAGCCAGAACGGATATCTTCGATGCAAATATCGTTGATACACTTGACGTAAGTTGCAGTCTTAACGTCAGGTCGTCATTTTTGGTTAACCAGACCTGCCTCAATATTTAACTGTCCCTGTAGCCTGATAACGATCTCTGAGGGGCTGTATAGTTGATCGACTTTCCCAAAGGCCTAGAACTTTTCAAATAGTCATTTCATGTTTCCCATATAAACATATTCATAATTTGTTGCTAGTCTATAGGCTGATGCTAAGTTCTGATAATCATATAACTCTACTGCAGACAATTACATTTATAGAGTAATGAACATAACCATTTGGAAAAGAAAGAAATATTATTACAATATTTTACGTGTATTAATGACCACTTTTATTATCAGACTGGTAGTAATTCTATATAGATTACTGATGGCATTTATAATGGCTCACTTCGAATCGAAGTTTAGTTCCTACTATAGTAACTCAAGTTCAATTCGAACATCGATAGTCGCTACTATAGTGACGTCATGAACCTACTAAAGATCAACGGTGAGTCAGAGCACCGTTACTCTAGTAGCTTATCTGGTGGTTCCCTCCTCTAGACCTATCTAGCAAGATGGGTTCAAGATCTATGAATAGCGTCAAAATGTTTTTATTTTACAAAATAAATCCTTGATGTGTTCTATTTGCGGTCCCTCTTATTCGTAATTGTTAATTAGAGTAGTCTGTGCAGTTTATGCACATCCTTTCTATGATGAAGAATTGAGGTGGGATATACAGGGCTATTCACTTTGTTTACTTGACAACTAATTAAAAGGGAGCAACTGTAGCCATTTAGGTGTAAACGTACGCACGCATCTATTGTGTAAGATCTTTAGTAGGAACTTTAGTTCGATTCGAAGTGGGCCAATATCATTCAAATTGTGCCAGATGGTTCATGTTTGGACAATCGTGGCATGATTAGTAAAGTTATAAAAGTAAATTTGCAGTGTTTTTATACATGCTTATGTACAAGCTACATGTCAAATTGACCCAGAAGTGTATGCGACACGCCATGATCCCAAAATATATCCTCACACCAAATTTAGGATTCCTACCTCAAATTATATACAGATAAGCTCTGAGCTCGACCTTGCTAGAACAGAAACCAGAGGTCAAGGTCACAATGACCTGGAAACATTTGGTGACTCTCCAGGGTCCAAGATGTATCTACATACCAAATATGCAATGCTACCATAAATAAAATAGGCGATCTGCTGTGGGTGCATTTTTTCAAGAACTGACTCCTGAGATCAAGGTCACAGTGGATGAAAACAGTGAGCGACATTCCATGACCACAACATATATCCATAAATTGAATTTGGGGGTTAATATGTCATATAATATGAGACATGCTCTTACAGGGCTCGCACAGACCTGGAATAAATTGGCCTTGGTCCTGGAAAAAAGTGCCTTTTGTCCTGGAATTGTCCTGGAAGTTTGTAAAATCATCCTTGAAAATCATCTTGTCCTACCAAGGGTTGCGATTGTCTAATCTAACCCTTGGCCTCACAGCTTTGATTTTCTCCGATTGAACACTTCGTAAGCCGAAAATAGCAACAATTAATATGATCAATCACAAAGCGGTGCAAAAAATCGATAAACACCAGGCCTCCAGATAAGACGGCGTGATTAATTTACAACTCAGTTTTCTTATTTAACAACTTAAATGTACGTTTAATGTGCTCAAAAGAACTGTCACATTGAGATGGTTATTTTGAGCACCCATAACAAAATTTTGAACTTAATTATAGAAGAAAAATAAATAATTTATGACCAAAATCTTTGCTTATCTGGATTTATGGAGACTTAGCAGGCGGTGCACATAAGATGCCATTAAACTGCTACATTTAATCTGATTGGCAGGAAGGGATTATCGAAAAAATCCTTCCTGGTGTTTTCATTGGTCGATTAGTCTGTGCTAATAATAAATTTTGAGGGTCGTGAGGCGAAGGGTTTGTCGGTAGTTAGATACGACGAAACCTTCGCTGGTGAAGATGTTGAAAATATGAATTAGTCTTTGAAAATTTAAAAATACAACTAGTCCTTTCAGATTTATGGGATGCGCTAAAAAACTGTGTGAAAATTGCAAAAAAAACTGAATGAAATCGCTAGATACACGACAAAGAGCGAGGTGCAACTCGTATTCTATTCTATTCAATTTGTGTGGTAGTCCCAGTTTTTATCACCGGTGTCAGAATCAAAGGAATCGAGTGCTCTTATTCATTTCGACGCTTCTGACTGAAAAAAGTGCACTTTAAAACGTTGTGTTATACAAAATTGGGAAGAAATTGAGTCCTTGAAAAATGTTAAAATCCTGGAATAGTCCTGTAAAAGTCCTGGATTTCTGTTTTCTCTTTTCCCATTTCTGTACGAACCCTGTCATAACTTGCTGTCGGTGAGTTGTCTTGTCATTGAATTGTTTTGTTCCCATAACCACGACCGTTATGCTAACAGTTTGTTTATATAAATAGACAAACCAGGTAGAGGGTGTCACTATTCCGACAAAAAAAAAATGTTCAAATTTTGTGTCGAATTTTTGGTCGAATTTTAGACCGTTTTCGACGAATTTAGACCATTTTCGACGAAACTATAATTCGACGATGTGGTTCTTTCGAAGATATGGTTTTAGGCAATGTGACTCTTTCGACGAAATGGCATTAGACGATGTGGCCTAATATAGGACTGATCTCTGGACTCTCCTGTATGTGATGTTTTTGTTGTGCATTTGTCACGTTCCCATACAGTGTCCTGGGTCAGGTGGGGTGCTCGATTCCTGATTTTTGCATCCTTCCTTACTTAAAACGGCTTTATTATATATAAGACTTTCGTTTATCACAGCATCAATTTAAAGTTTCAATTGGAGTGTTCCATTTAAATACAATATGAAATGTGTAGGTGAACTGTCTTTAATTTTGTCGGTGAGCTGTCTTGTCGGGGGTAAGGCGGACTCTTTTCGCACTTCCGGATGGTTTCTAGTCAACTCGTACCTAAGTCAACTCGTACCTAAGTCAACTCGTACCCATTTTTGGTCAACTCGTACCTGACCTTTGGTCAACTCGTACCTATCCCAAGTCAACTCGTACCCGAGTCAATAAACGGGGTAGGGTAGAGCATAATACATGTGGGGTTGGTAAGTCTAGGTCCTAACAAGCCTTTTCAAACACTAAAACATCACAATTTACTATATGTGCGCTGAGGTTAGGTTCGTGCCAGCCTGTTCAAAGATCCTATGGGGCGACCTTCCGGGAGCTTGTTCCATCATACATCATCATTACAAATGAGTATTTGCGATCGGACGATGTTCAGGCCAGATCTGGAAAATTCCCTAACCTTTTCCTTCTGAGGAGGTGTTCAGAATAGGGC
This sequence comes from Loripinus fragilis, assembly GCA_964019695.1. Taxonomy (NCBI): domain Eukaryota; kingdom Metazoa; phylum Mollusca; class Bivalvia; order Lucinida; family Lucinidae; genus Loripinus; species Loripinus fragilis. The sequence continues at coordinate 1,213,836 of OZ026526.1, read as the reverse complement.
TCCTGCTTAAACGACCAAATCAACACAGTTTTGCTATCTGCGATAAGGCGAGATTCCGGCTAGTTTGTTCAAATATTTAAAAAAAAACACCTAAAAATTAGAACCTGTGAGGCTACGATTAGGGCAGTTTCAGATCTGCCTGTTCAAATATCCTGTACCTTTATGTATAATGACGGCTCCGCAGGGTCTTCGCTGTTCGTATACACAAAGCTTTAAATTTCGGACATGCCGACATATAGGTCTACTTCGATAGCGCGCAGTATGTTTTTTAGCTTGCACTAATATATTAGAAGGTATTTTGAACTACTCATCTCAAAATAAGTCAGCAGACGACAAAACAAAATGCAAATTTTAAGTTATTTCAGTAGCAAGTAGCGAAGACTCAGATGAGACTGCATGATGAGAGACTCGTCTGGACTTTCTAAATTATAGAACCAAACCCTCTGAGGTGAGCTGGCACTGTTTTAAAATGTGTTAATCAATTATAAACCTGAAGTTAATTACATTGCAATTACCGAATTTTCTTTAATCAGATTGTACTTTTTTTTAATTATTCAAGTTTTACACTGTCAGAGAATGTTAATTTCTTATTACAGCTTAATCCAATCACAAATTCATCATTGATTAGGTACCCAAAACTGTTTTTCACACCCTACCAATCACCAGCACGTGGCTGTAAGACGGCTTTATGTACACAAAACCCGCGTCACGAGAAAACGTATCTTCAGGGGTTAGCTACACTATAAGGACAAGTCCTGCATGTTCAGCTACAAAGACTGGGTTTCAATTTGAATTATGCGCATGGGAAGTTTAGCTATTATAGATTTTAGAGAGCGAACAACAAATGCGCTGATCAGACTGCTTGGGTGCTCAGATCGGTCTGTACCTTTATTGTTTGCATGCAACAAAACCAGACTGAATGTTTTTTTTCAATGGGACCAGTGCTATTTGCGATAAGTTTGCAATGAGCTATTCCTGTAAGTAAACACCAAAAGATGTGGCTGCGTAGTTACCACCTATTTCGGATGTTCATTTAGATACACTTTCATATTAAGACAACGCTACGGTAATGGAGGCTAACATGATCCCTGTTATTACAATACAGCTTATAGGTTTAATACATTAAGACCAGTGGCAGTCCAGCTGCCACCAAATGGGTGTTAAGTTACACTTATTGCTTATTGCTTTTATTTCTCGTACAATGTAGAGACTAGCTATTTCTTCATCTACTGTAATTTGTAAGAGCGAGCATTACCTGGGTAGTTTACTGTATTTACCCATTCCTTCTATGGTTACATGTATATAGGTGCAGAATTCGCCTAAGTCGTAACAAAACTTATCATTTTGCTTTTGACATGATTAACGTACTTGCTAAAAACTATCCCATATACTATTATAAATAAACTAAGGTACGAGTTGACTTAGGTACGAGTTGACTAAGGTACGAGTTGACCAAAAATGGGTACGAGTTGACTAAGGTACGAGTTGACTTAGGTACGAGTTGACCAGTACCCCTTCCGGATAAATTCGGTAAAATCGAATCAAGCACACCTAAAACCTTGCATTTCGCCACAAAAACAATATATTACCGAAGAGCTAGATCTTACCTTTGGAGAAGAATACCTGAGTGCAAAGTTCAGCCTGTAACGGCGTAGATTGAAGATTGAAGATTGACAAAAACAGAAACGTGAGCTAGAATAATGACAGAGCCGGATTCCAAAACTATATCTCTATTCAGAGACATAAATGCTGATGATGAGGATCCAGAAGTTACAGAATTGGAAAGTTTATGTCTGAACTGTCACGAGCATGTATGTAGAGCTAGCAATATTTGTTATGTCAAGTATTAGCTTTCTTAAAATAATAATGTATAGTGGAGTAAGCTAATTTCGCCAAGAATGTATTTTCGCCAATTGAACATTCCCACCGTTTTCTCACTTGTGTGAAGTCACAGGCTCATTCTGAAAAAGGGATTTCCAAGGGCAGAAGAAAAGCTGTCTGTTAAATTGTTAAGCAGTAAGAAAATGCTTATCTGAGTGATAAAATAATGGTCACTTGCCTGCATCAATGTTTTCCCGCCATTTTCACTAATTCTTTTTAACCCCAATCTTTAAATTATGATCCTGATATGTTTTAGTGGGTAAATACATCGCTTCCTCCATCTTAATTTCCATTGAATTCCCCACGATGGAGGCAAGAAAACACAGTGATGTATTGGGGTCCCATTTGGGGAAATCATTGATTTTATCATAAGGGGATTCTTATTAATGTTAAGACTCAGAATTATTGGTCTGGCTAATAAGCAGCTGTATGAACCATATATCTAAAAATGATTTTTTGATAAATTATATCAATTTTTCACCTGCAGTGGCTTGATGTATCCCTAAAGTACATAAAAGAAAGCTTTTATGTCTACGTTTTCATTTACTGTCTGTGTGGTAGCTTCCCAATGACCCTAGGGGTCAAAATCAATCTGAATTTGAATTGAATATTGAAAAAAATGTGACTGAAATATTTTTGATTACAATAAATTAAATCATCAAAGAATTACAATAATTTTTGTTCATTGAAAGAAAAAAATGGTTTGTCTCATAACACCTATTGATTTTTTTATCTATCGAACCCTTTAAGAAGCCCCTTTTTCATGTCAACAAGAGTTGTCGAAATTAGATTACTATTTTCAAGATGGCGGGAAAACGGGTGCCCAAAAAAAATCAAAGTTTTTGAAAATTAAATAATATATTTTGATGGTCTTAGGTATCACACATTATTATAAATGGTTAAAATTTTATGATAAAATCATTTTCTGGTCAGGCTGTATTTTGTTTTGCTATCCTCAGAGCCATATCTGCTTACATTGGCGAAAACTGATTATCCCAGTATACCTGAGAGTTTTTGCCATGAACAAAGTACCAAAGAGCCTACCTACCAGAGAGATATTTCGGCCAGAAGGCCTATTACAACAACAACACAACAACTTTAAGTTTGTCGATAGGCTAGCCAAAGATCGGAAGGTGCACATTAAGGTACTGTAGTACTGATGGTACCCAGCATGAGCGCAACTACCCAGTGGCCCTGCTCCAATGCCTGGGTCACCCATCCAGCTACTAACCGAGCTCTGCGTTGCTTAACTTCGCAACATTTGCCTGACACACTACGCATCGCTGTAAAAGCTAGCTCATACAGCGAGGCTGTATGTGTGTCTTATATACCTGTGGTACCCACTACCACTACACCACTCCCTCCTTTTTTCTTTAGGAGTCAGAGTTGTCCCTACATGAGCTCGTCAAACACTTCCGACACCATTGTAGTACTGATGGTACCCAGCATGAGCGCAACTACCCAGTCGCCCTGCTCCAATGCCTGGGTCACCCATCCAGCTACTAACCGAGCTCTGCGTTGCTTAACTTCGCAACATTTGCCTGACACACTACGCATCGCTGTAAAAGCTAGCTCATACAGCGAGGCTGTATGTGTGTCTTATATACCTGTGGTACCCACTACCACTACAGTACTTCAGTAGGAATAGCCCAATTTTGCAAGTTTTCGCCCATCATATTCCAGACAAACTGGCTGTCTCTTTCCATTCGTCCTCATCCCTTTTATCTAGTCACAAGTGGTTTCTAACTATTGGTTCTAAATACAGTTCCGTAAAAGCTTACAACGAGGAGATCTCGGTTTTTTTAGATTTTTTTTACCTTTTTATAAGATTTCAAATCCATCATCTGCATGTATATTTTGACATGATCCCCTTACCTGGTATATGAGGGGTGTTCAAAAATAGTGCAATAATTAGCTCTCTTTTTTATCTTATGCCAAATTAAGCGCACAAACCGTGTGCATTGATCATATCTACATTAATTGCTGATCCCCGGTTTACAGTTGGTCAGTATTAGAAAAACAGATAACCAGTACCACCCCGCAACCAATACCCGGATATGTGTGTGTGTGTGTGTGTGTTGGGGGGGGGGTCTGGTTAACTGTATTTACATTACTGACCACTTGTAGACCGAGAACCAGCAATCAATGTAGATACATGTACGATAAATAGCGAAAAATCTCTATCATAGCTTAAATATCCTCAGTACAGTATATGTATTCAAAAGCTTTCTACAATATGCTGGGAAAAAAGCTGAAAATGTGCTCGAAAAATGGCCTATATAAGGTGGGTCACCAAATATTCATTAAGAACATTGCAATACTTATAGGTAGTGTTGTATCGATGATCGATTATAATCGATGATCAATCGAAAATTTCTTTTGATTCTACTAATCGATTGTGTTTGGTAATAATCGATTATAATCGAAAATATCCAAACCTGACTCTTGTAAGCTGCTATTCTAAATTTGCAACTTTGATACAAGAAAATGCAAGGTTTATAGAATATAAATAAAGATATAAACTGTAATTACAGCAAGTGCACACCTTAACCCTTTGTAAATTGTACATTGTCCCCTAAATGTGTGCTGTGGCACTGTCACAAACAGTGAAGACCCAGATGAAATGCCTTAGAATGCGGCATTTCATCAGGGTCCGCACTGTTAGCTAAGACAAAAACAATCTTCAGAGAAAGAAATACAATTTTATTTTGAAATATAATAACCTGTGACCCATTGATGTATACAATGGACCAGAAGGAAGAATCCATTAGTGCATAAAGGGTAAATATGTCAATGGCTGTATAATTTAGTTTGCTGTCAGGACCTGCTGTGGTAAGGTAATAGTCATTTGAGGGTGTATGCCATATTTGAGATAGATAAGACGCTTAAGATTTTTTATAATGCTTAAGATTTTTTATAAAGCAGTACAAGGATAGACATTCTTTGGGATGGAACTTGTGTTTTCCTTTCATTTGATAATTTTCGATTATAATCGATCATCAATCGAAACCTCCTGACCGATTATTTCCGATGATCGATTATGAAAAATCAATAATCGAACAACACTACTTATAGGGAGGACCAAATGTCTTTCACCAAAGTTTATAGATGGGTGACTAAATTTAAGAGCTTAAAGAGGATGCTGCTTATCCTGGTCATCCTGCAATTAACAACAATGACCAACAAAAAACGAAATACCCAAAAGATCCTTGATTTGCTTCAAAAAGATGCAAAGTACCGTGAGACACTTAGGCCAGTTCATAAATAAGTCGTTACCACAATTTAGTTAATAACATATTGAAGAAGCATCTGAAACTTAATGCAGATTGGATACCCAGGGGTGGGGGTATTCTAATATTTTCAAATAATACGTGTATATGTATCATCATTTTTATTTTTTATTATTATAATTATTTTTTTGGGGGGGGGGGATGGGGGGGGGAAGGCGGATTTTGATTTTGTGGATACTTTTTTTTTGGCTCATTTCTATGCATTTACAGGGGTTTTCTTAAGTTCAAGGTACAGAACGGAAATACACTTTGTAGGTATCTAAATCTAAAATATTTCTTAGGTATGCCTGATATTCCTGATATTTTTTGGTGCGGGGGTGGGGGGGGGGGGTAAAAAGTAGATGCTTGGTCTAAGCTTACGTAGAAAATAAAATTGAGAGTTCCCCTACCCCAAGCCCCCTCCGCCCCTGAATGGATACCTCATTTTCTGACAAATGAGCAAAAGAGGATCCGATCACAGTGGCCAGAAAAAGCTGATCAATATAAATCCAGGTATACACGCAAGGGCACCACTGTACTCAAACTGTGCTGTCATCGCGGGTTGGTTGCAGTCAATGAGGAAAAACGTTCCTATCTGTTTAAATGGGTAATATTTTTGTCAATACTGTACTTTTGATTTTTTTTCGTTGGTTATTGTCACTTAATATATCCAGATGTATGTCAGTTTAACAATAATTTTGCAGGTTGAGTGATAGCTGTCTCAGCGCCTGGGTTGTGCCAAAAAGGGGACTTTTACCTAAAAAAGGAACGAAAGGGATTTTTGTCTATGTTCTGGAATGTCTGCTGTCTTTAGATAAATTGCAAAATATCAGTACTTTACTGTACAAACAGTTTGAAATCTCAGAGCGACGCATTTTGAAAGTTATCAAGTTTTTCATAATGTATGCATAGTTCTGTACATCGAGTGTTTCGGCCCAATGATCGGGTTTTCGATTGGAACACAGTGGTCTTATTTAGACCCTCTACGACTGTTACAATGTCCTTGACTGCTTAACAATTTGCGTACAGCTACAACACTGTAGTCATACCACTACGGCAATTTGGGTCTCGTCACTTATTCCGGTGTTAAGGTAACTTTCTCATCATGTTCAATTTCTTCAGTTAATCACAGATAAACGCCCCAAAATGCTTGGGTTCTGATTATTTTTTGTTCATCAAATTCACATTGTATCTTTTAGCTTTAAAATTATATGAAAACTTTAACGTTTGATGTCTAGGCATGAAATAGCTAATTACGGTTTCGTCATCGTGGACAATTAATCAATGACGAGACCGTATTATTATGACGAAATCGTAATTGACATTTTTTTAATATAACTGTGAAAAAACACATTTAAAATCTGATTATATCTCCGTTTTGGCAAAACAACACAGAGGTTGTTAACTGGACGATGCAATCTCGAATCAATCATATTAGAAAGTTCTCATTTTTGTCAGCCTTTATTTGAAGGTAGTTTTACTATAACACCGGAGTGGGTGACGAGACCCAAATTGCCGTAGTGGAATGACTACAGTGTACAAGATGGTGTCCACACCCAGGTAAACCGCATGTCTCGATCTCGGAGGATGTTGGCTACCGGAGGTAAACAAACAGAATATGGATGGACAGGGTCTGTATTTATCCATCTTTATATCCTATAGAAAGTTTCTTGGAGACGAAAGCAGCAAACAGGTTGCTTCTATAATGAATGATAAGGACTCGGAATGTGTTAAATGCTTTTGATCCATGTCCGTAGGACCCTGGGCGACCTTTCAAATGACGATTGTGAAATTTTCAATGAAAAAATGCTATTTGTTTGATCATAGCTGGATTTACATCAACCTTCGACACAATTTGCTTGTGCCGCCACAATTCTACATCATTCTCCTGCATGATTTGTAAGAGACGTATCTCAAAATGCTATTAAAACATCAATATTTGAAATTTGCTTACGTTGATATCGCTTTGGTGGTTAGCAAAATGTGCAGAGGTAACTTGACAGCTGGCATCCTTGCTATCGGAGTGACAGTGGTTTTGATTTCGGAGATTGATACAAACTGCCGCACAATTAGTGCCTGAATCTGATATATTTTAAGCATGTCTTGATACAAAAAAAAATATGTAATGCTACAAATGGAAGACTATCAGGGGGACGAAATACAGAAGGGAATTTGAGACGTTTTACAGTTGTGGTGTGTTGTGAAAAGCGCTCATCTTCAGTGAGTCGGTGCCATTATGCATGTTTTTGTCTAGTGAGTCTGGGAAAACATATTTATTCAAATTCTGCACTGATTCATTTTTGGTGAAACCAGTATGCTTGATATAGCAAGGAGGTTTGATGGCTGGGTGGGGTAGGGGTGAGGGTATGGTCCCTGAAAGAAGGCATGAACATGTGCCATACTTATACTCATTATCTTACCTGGCAGCGCAGTATATTAACAACATGAACAGGGCTACAAAATGCAGGTTCAGATTGAGGCGCATCTTGTTGTGTAAAAGAAGTGTCAAAATGCAAGGAAACTGTTGGTTAAGATGCCACGTGTACATGATTAGTAAACCTTTGATCCAAAAATACATTCATGTATGCCATCCAGACAATTGAAACACCCATAACCACCAGTCTACTGAATCGACACAGAACACCCAAACGCACACAGTCCACTGAAATGCACAAAACAGCCAACCCATTGAAACTCCCAAACTCCCTAGGCAACTGATACACCCAAACCGCCCAGCCCAGGGAAGCACTCAGTTCACTGAAATACCCTGATCAAATCCATTGAAACATGCAACTCACCTAGTCCACTGAAACACCCTCCTGTTGCACCGCCCTTTAGAATTCGATTCAATGAAACAAACTATATCAACAATTTACCCCCCCCCCCCCAAACCGTAAAAAACAACAACAACAACACATGCAAAAAAACACCACAAACATTGAATGGGTTTCAACGGGGCTCTCAAGCCGGTCCCCAACCCCCCTCCCGCCTTCCTTTCTTCCTTTTTTGCTATGCAACATCTAAAACATTTTGAATGGCATTTCGCTGGCGGGCCGATGGTTGCCCGACAATGTGTGCTGGCTGGGATAGGGTATGTCCATGTCTTGTACCGTCATCTAGTAGCTTTGCACTGATACGCTAGTGAGAAAAATGCAACAAAACATCCCATGCGATGCTTAATCATGCATGGATCCAGAAATTTTGTCAGACGAAGTCCAACTTAACTCTGACACACTTTTTTTTTAGATGAATGGAGTGAGGAATTAAAATATCACTAAAAGCGGGCCATCGTCAGCCCAACAGCAAAACGCTGGCGGGCCGATGATTACCCGATATGGAATGCTAGCATGGTAGCTTTTGATTTTCCAGGGGATCTGGACCAGTATTGCTAAAGAGCCCCAAAGGTTTCCGATTTTCAAGGGTGGGGGTCAGGACCCTCTGCCGCCCCCTCTCTGGATCCGCGCATCTTACTCTTAGTTAAATGCGCAGCTATCGAGTAACGTGAGCGTTCGAATTTCTGACCTCTCCGGCGTCACTGTGTTGTGCCCTTGAGTAAAACATATTAATCATAGCTTAGTACAGGTTCAACCCAGGAAGACCCGTCCCGACATAACCGAAAAATTGTTGACTGGGATGTTAAGAATAAAATCAAACAAAATAAAAAACATAATAATGAACCCTGTACAGTTTGCATACGTTTTAAAGCTGTACTCTTTGCGCCATTGCGACGGTAAAATAAAATACCACACGTATTTAAAAGCAATTTATGTTTTTGGTCTGTTGTCAGTTCATTCTTAAAAGTATAAGTATACATGTAAGCTTATCTGGATCTTCACTGCATATTTGTATAGGTGGACAAAGTAATCCATATAACAATACCCGTAAAATATTGAAAATATTGCAGTTTCAGTGGTAATCAGTTCTGTTATTTTATCTTTTAACGTTTTTAAACTTTACATAGTAGTACAGGGCCCGGAATTACAATGGTTCCTTAAAGTTAAACGACAACTTAAGTTAAGTATTGATATTTCAACATGCTAAATAAATTGCCTGGATCGATGCAGTACTTGTTGTCAAAGATATCATTGTGATCTACAGAAAAGTGAAACAATTTCGATTTTAATCAGTCATTTTTCGCATCCTGAAAAATCAATACTTAACTCAGTAAGTCTTCCTTAACTTTAAGGAGGCATTGTAATTCCGGGCCCAGGTCCTCATATTCTGGTAACAGCAGCCCAAACCCCACAATGGCATTATTTTTAAACAATATTATTTGAGCCGCGACATGAGATTTCCAACAATGTGGTATGTGCGACCAGCAAAGTCTCAGACCAGATTGCGCATACGCGCAGTCTGATCAGAGCCTTTGCTTGTCGCTTGAGTATTATATGAATATTAAGCTACTGAACGAACATAATTTGGAGTTTCTAAGCTTAAAAGAAGGCTACACAGGCTCGTCTGAGTCTATTCATTTCAAAATGTCACATTGTTGGAAATCACATGTCGCGGCTCATTTGTCATTCTATAAGAAGCAATAAAGATGGGTTGTATATCTTTAAGATATTTTTAAAAGTTTCACACTGGATATGCGGCAATCGAAAACGTTAATTCTATCGACGAACGTAGATCAAAAATCGTTGGAAACAGGGTTTTCGATTGCCATTTGTCGCCCGATTTTTCGATTGCCATGAGTCGCCCGACTTGACACAAATGGCAATCAAAATTTCTGTAAAAATCGAATGTTTAATTAGATTTTTATGCAACCGTTTGCAGTACGACTTTAAATTATCTTTAGTTCAATAAATGTACCTGGGTGACGTCCTTTTCAGAAAGAGATGGACAATCGGATTGTAAAGTTTAGAGTTTGGGTACAATATTTTAATCATATCAAGTTTAGTAGTTTTATAGTTGTGATGTTTGATCTATTATCTATAATAGAGGCCCTCCCAGGAGGTACATATTCCCTTGTTCTTCTTAAAGACAAAGATTACTGTCCAATAGAGATCATTAAAGGATTAACTGATAAGGGACAGTTTCAGTATCTCACAAAATTAATGGGGCCTCAAGAGGGGACTTACCTGTATGCAACACAATTTCATTCACTAAGATAAAGATCAATATTTTATCATAAAATAGCTATTCCCTTTATGGGACCACTTTATTGCCCCAGTAAGGAAGTCATAATCACCTCATTATGGCTGTCCTTTTGATCTGCCCAGTATGACCCCTGGAGAGAGTCATAATGAGTGGTACCAGAATTATTGCTCAAATATTTGTCCCTTTAAATATTGACTTGTCTCCATGTTTCATGTTTTATTTATTTCCCCGTTCTCTGACAATAGTGTTCCCCTCAGTTTGGCATTTTCCCTTTCCCTAGAATAAAATGGCTTGTACAAATACACCCTAACTCGTGAGAGGGCCTCATTGTTAAGGCATACAGAGAACTCCTCTCTCAATTCCATGATAAAAAATATCCCTGTTAGCACGTTATTACAGTTCTTTACCCATTACCCGATGATCGGGTGACGTACTTGGAATTTGACAGAGGAGGACTGAACATGGGAGTCGAACACTCGCTATCATTTCATTAGATTCTCGTATTGCTCATGATATTTTAATACATTAGAGAGAGAGAGACAGAGACAGAGAGAGACAGAGACAGAGACAGAGACAGACAGAGGAAGATATAGACAGAGAGAGAGACAGAGAAAGAGAGAGACAGAGAAAGAGCGAGTAGAGGGAGTGCGAGTAGAGGGAGTGCGAGTAGTGGGAGTGCGAGTAGAGAAGGAATGCGAGAAGAGAAAGAGAGAGTAGAGAAGGAGTGCGTGTAGAGAAGGAATGCGAATTTAGAAGGAGTGCGAGTAGAGAAGGAATGCGAACTTAGAAGGAGTGCGAGTAGAGAAGGAGAGAGTAGAAAAGGAGTGCTAGTAGAGAAGGAGTGCGAGTAGAGGGAGTGAGAGTAGAAAAGGAGTGCGAGTAGAGAAGGAGTGCAAGTTGAGAAGGAGTGAGACTAGAGAAGGAGTGCTAGTAGAGAAGGAAGGCGAGTAAAGGAGGAGTGCTAGTAGAGAAGGCGTGCGAGTAGAGAAGAAGAGCGAGTAGATAAGAAGAGCGAGTAGAGAAGGAGTGCGAGTAGTGCAGGAGTGTGAGTAGAGAAGGGGTGCGAGTAGAGAACGAGTGCGAGTAAAGAAGGAGTGCGAGTAGAGAAGAAGAGCGAGTAGAGAAGGAGTGCCAGTAGAGAAGGAGTGCGAGTAGAGAAGGAATGCAAGTTGAGAAGGAGTGAGACTAGAGAAGGAGTGCGAGTAGAGAAGGAAGGCGAGAAGAGGAGGAGTACTAGAAGAGAAGGAGTGCGAGTAGTGAAAGAGAGTAGAGAAGGAGTGCGAGAAGAGAAGGAGTGCGAGTAGAGAAGGAGTGCGAGGAGAGAAAAGAGTGCGAGAAGAAAGAGAGAGAGAGAGAGAGAGAGAGAGAGAGAGAGAGAGAGTAGAGAAAGAAAGAGTAGAGAAAGAGTGCAAGAAGAGAAGGAGTGCGAGTAGTGGGAGTGCGAGTAGAGAAAGAGAGAGTAAAGAAGGAGTGCGAGTAGAGAAGGAGTGTGAGTAGAGAAGGAGTGCGAGTAGAGACGGGGTGCGAGTAGAGAAGGAGAGAGTAGAGAAGAAGTGCTAGTAGAGAAGGAGTGCGAGTAGGAAAGGAGTGCGAGTAGATAAGAAGTGTGAGCAGAGAAAGAGAGACTAGAGAAGGAGTGCGAGTAGAGAAAGAGAGATTAGAAAGGAGTGCAATTAGAGAAGGAGTCCGAGTAGAGAAGGATTGTGAGTAGAGAAAGAGAGAGTAGAGAAGGAGTGCGAGTAGAGAAGGAATGCGAAGTTAGAAGGAGTGCAAGTAGAGAAGGAATGCGAACTTAGAAGTAGTGCGAGTAGAGAAGAAGAGAGTAGAGAAGGAGTGCTAGTAGAGAAGGAGTGCGAGTAGAGAAGGAGTGCGAGTAGAGAAGGAGTGTGAGTAGAGAAAAAGAGAGTAGTGAGGAGTGCGAGAAGAGAAAGAGAGAGAATAGAACTGGGCGAGTAGAGAAGAAATGCTAGTAGAGGTGGAGTGCGATTAGAGAAGGAGAGAGTAGAGAGAATGAGTGCTAGTAGAGAAGGAGTGCGAGTAGGGAAGGAGTGCGAGTAGAGAAAGAGAGAGTAGAGAAGGTATGTGAGTAGAGAAGGAGAGAGCAGAGAAGGAGTGCGAGTAGAGAAGGAGTGCGAGTAGAAAAGGAGTGTGAGTAGAGAAAGAGAGAATAGAGAAGGAGTGTGAGTAGAGAAGGAGGTTAGTAGAGAAAAAGAGAGTAGAGAGGAGTGCGAGTAGAGAATGAAGTATAGAGAGAGCAGAGAGGAGTTCAAGTAGAGAATAAAGTATAGAGAGAGAGAGAGAGAGTAGAGAGACAGAGACAGAGTAGAGACAGACGTAGAGAGGGAGACAGAGGAGACAGAGACGTAGAGAAAGACAGAGTAGAGAGAGACAAAGTGAATAGAGAGTGGAGAACGACAAAGAGAATAGAGTAGAGAGTAGACACACACACACACACAGAGAGAGAGAGAGAGAGAGAGAAAGAGAGAGAGAGAGAGAGAGAGAGAGTAGATAGGTGAGCGAGTAGAGAGAATGGAGAAGAGAGAGAGAGAGAGAAAGAAAAACGGCGTGTAGATGGGGAAGAGAGGTCTGGTTGCTTTGCTTAGTTTGTTTTCCTAGTGCCTCGTGATTGCAGGGACCAACCTGGCCCAGAATTTTAGGGAGAAGTGACTTCTCCCTGCAGGACAATTAGGGAGAAGTGACAGTCAGATAGGGAGAAGTTATAGCGCAAAACTACGACATTTTCTGTCAATTTAGAAGCAAATCAGCCATTACACATACTATTGCCATTTAATGGAAGGAGAAACACAATGCAGTGGTAGTAGATTGTCTGATAATGTCACCACAGCTTGCATTTGTGTGGTGACAGAATGAAAATGAGTCTCCCTAAAAAAAAAAAAAAAAAAAAAATTTTTTTTTTTTTTTTTTAGGGAGACTCCCACTTCTCCCTGGGTCCCATTTAGGGCGACATTTCGGCCCCCAGGGCGACCATTTCGCCCTAGTCGCCCCCTAGCTTGGTCCCTGGATTGCTGTGTGGCTCTTCCTCACGGTGACATGGGTTTGTCTGAAGTTTGTGATTGTGAAATTTTCTGTCCACACTCACTTTCTGTTTTTGTTGTATTTGCTGGGGGTTCGTGTTTAGCACTTCGTGTTCAACGCTTATATTGTGTCATTTCTAGTTTGGCAATACTCTCACTGAGATAAAGGCAGCTGAATGCTTTGCTTATTGTATTCTGACTTTGTGCGTATTCCTTATTTGTCTGTGTTCCAGTGTCCCTGTCTCTTGGTGCCATGTGTCTGTCTGAGATTGTGGCATTTCCTGGTCATTTACACTTGTTTTAACCCAAAGGCCGTTCTTTAAAGTGCGTTAACTTATGTTGTGTAAATGGGGAAACACCTACATGTAGTTAAATTTATGCAATTAGTGAAGACTGATTAGACCGTACTCGTCTAAACATCTGGTATACTAATTGCATTGCTACCTGATCTGTCACCTTCACAAAAGGTATGTGCCCATTTCATAGTATAATGCTTTTGCATGTTATGTTACTGCCTGATTGTTTCTCTAATGTGATGCAAAGGGCTAAATAGATATGGTAGGCCAAAACAAACAAAACAAACTAATGCACAAAAACACGCCTTCAATGTTGAACAAAAACTCTAACAAATTGTTTTGTTTAAGCTTGTTTCTCCCTTGACATGTTCCTCGCCAAATGAGCCACTTGTTTTTGAAAGTGTTTTAGTGTTACACTTTTGTTTCCGTATGCGATAGCTAGTTTAATGAGCATTATCAATTTGCCCTTCCCCGAAATCAATGTTAACATGCACATGCCTTCCCTCCGACAGCTACCCAACATACCTCCGAACGGAAAGCTACCCATAAACATGATACCACCGTCATAAAATTGCAAATAAATAAGTGATTTAAAAGTATTTTTGAATTGTATTTGACTGATTCATTCCAAAGAGAGGTTATACATTCCAGCGGTGGCTGTGAATCAAGTAAAAATAAAATAAAAGATATGAATATTAACTGATGAATTCGAAATATTGGTCCAAATTACTGCATTTCCGAATTCAAATGCGATTTAAACTCGAACAGATTCAGTTCAAAAAGATGTATTGTTTTCAGAGTTATCATCATTCTGTATACTATCGACCTATATGTTGTTCTTATCCCTCAAAGCGAATCTAAATGAAATAAAATCGTCTCAATACAGACCATGTCCAACCTCAAAATCCTTTGTTTACCTCCGATAGCCAACACCCTCCGAGATCTAGACATGCGGTTCACCTGGGTGGTCCAGTTCCGCAAACAATAAACAGAAATGTGCAAAACTTTCTATTTCTTCACGTATTTTTATTCTTTATTAGATGCCAAATAATGACTTGCATAGCGCACGCATTAGTATGTGAACTGATTTCATACACATAAACGTCAGAAGTCAACTGTTATTTAGCTTGCTTTTTAATTTTAAAATTCCAATTGAGACAGAGTGGACTTAAATACCTTAGAGATAATGAAAAACAGAACATAAGCACCTAAGACTCATGCACAATAACGTGCCAGCGCATAAGGCATGCACTGTGGCTGAGTTTTTGGAATCGGAGATGGCTAACACACCCCAACCCCCTCCACCCACACTTCCCAGGTCTTGCCCCTTGTGTTTATTTTCTATTTCATATTTGGAAAGAGATATCATTCCAGAAACTCCGTCTGATATGCTGTTTAAATTACCAGTATCTAAATGAGTATGAGAATGCTTCAATAAATGGAACGGCTGTCTGAAACTGTGTACTCAGGTAGGCGGAGAATATTTCGAAGGGCAGACCACGACAAATCAGTACAAATACAAACAATGACTGAGAAACAATCTAACATCAATTATTTTTGAACACCCCTCAAATTATGGATTGATATATTTCTAAAGGTCTCACCTGAGTGCACATAATTTCAGTAACATACATACTGGCTTAGTTATAAAATCAGAATACAATGTCATGCACATCGCTTACAAACTTTCCATGAGTAAACGAATGTGTTTTTTCCTTTTAGCTAATTGTATCAAATGATTCATTGTACACAGGGGTGTCAGGTTATACTTTTCAAAAATAGTGTGATCTTTTGTCTGAATATCTTTTTTTCACCTTTACAAACAGTGTAGACTTTGATGAAAAGCCGCATTATGCGGCATTTCAACTGGGTCTCTGCTGTTCGTTAAAGTTAGGGGTTTCCCAAATACAAATGCGGCATTCCATTGGGGTCTCTGCTGTTCGTTAAATTACCCATTTAGGAGAAAGGGGCTTCCCGAATACAAATAGGGCATTTCATCTGTGTCTCTGCTGTTCGTAAAATTACCCTTTTAGGTTTAATCCGTAATGAACTGCAACACTCTTAATGGTTCAGGTGATGAAATATTGCATTTACCGCAATTTCTTTGGTTCAGGGGCAGGTATCAGATATAATTAGGAAAAAGTTAAAAAAGAATTTTATGTTTATAAAAGCCTACGCTTTTTTTGAAACAGCAAAATGGATATTGTAACACCTCCGTCTGTCCATTCATCCGTTCGCCCGTCTGTCCGCCCGTACTCATGAGTGAGCCTTGTTGGCTACCTAAGATTACCGAAAATTCTCAACCCAACAATAATCCATTCATAAAAATGTCCGTCCGTCAGTCCGTCCATTATGCTATCGCCTCCTCAACCATTGGACTAAATCCAACCAACTTTGGTGTGTGAGTTACTCCATATGAATGGGGCTTGCAACAGTAAACACTTTTTGGTCCCACCACCAGGGCCAGGGGAGATGTCAAAAGGTCAAATATCATTAAATTACAATAATAAAATCAATTTCAAAGATTTCATACCAAAAATTGCGTGTTGTCTTACAGATAAAAGATATAAAACATATCAAACGAGATTTTTGTCCTGATGCCTAGGTCATACCCCAGAGGACTTGAGGGCCCCGGGGTGCCCAGGGGATAAAAATGTTTTACACATGATCGTATGGCATATCAAATTGACTGGGATGGTGAGTGGAACAGAATGCAAGTAAAAATTTTACCCTAGGGTCAAACTGGTGACCTTGGGGTTAGGTCAAAAGGTCAGGTATCCTCAATTATAAAGCGAATTTCAAAGATTTTTAATACCAAACTTTGTGTGTGTTCTCACAAATAAAAGTTATAAAACATATTGAACGGTATTTTCATTGTGTCGCCTGGGTCATACCCCAGGGGTGGGACTGGGGTGCTGGGGGTCAAAACTTTGAGCGTGGGGATTTGCGATGACGCCCTATCGACAGCCCGTTCTAGTTAAACTTAATTTATTTGTATACAAGGCTAAATATGAATAGAGTATCGGTATGTATAGATGTACCACAACCTCTCACTAATTTCTATTTCAAAAGATTAATGTAGAATGCGTAAAAAGAGCCAGTCAGGATGGAATATCTGTGTTTGTCAAAGCTTTAATAGTAAATGTAAATAAATGCTTGAAACCCTTTTTTCTATAACAACATATCCATATTATAAACACAGTCACACTTCAAAGCTTTTGGTTTATCTTATGAGATATCCATATCCAGATAAGCACTCTCTAAGGTGCTAGCAGGCCTAATATGAGGCATGTGCGGATCCAAGAGAGAACAGGGGCTGGTATGTCCTCACATGACTGAACAAAAGGGTCGTTAAGGTCCCTGGATTGCTCGCCTGAATCCTGGCACATAAGGTGATGTTTTGGCCAATGACCAATGACTAAAAGTAAACATATATCATTTAAAGTTATTTCTCCTTTTTTGGCTCTTTCAGAGCTAACCTGAGTGTTCTGAGCAATTCTGGTAGAGGGCATCAATAGGGGCATTTATGTGAAATTATTTTGAATTTGGATCAGTTTTACAGGAGATGTCGCTTTAAAATAATTCTTGCTGAGCTTTTTAGCGGAGCATGCCATTTGTACTATTTTAGTAGTGAGCAACATAAGGAACATTTATGTGAAATTATTTTGAATTTGGACCAGTGATTCGGGAAATGATGTTTAAAAGAGTTCATATTGATAGATCTGGCACCCGTCTTGTTCAGCGGAGTGGAACCATTTGTGCAATTTTGGAAGAAAGTATTATGGGGAACACTCCTGGGAAATATTTTTTTAATTTGGACCAGTGGTTCAACAGGAGTTGTCATTTAAACAAAAGTTTTTGGGCGGACAGATGCTGGATTTAAGACAAAACACAAGAGCTCACATTGAGCCTTTGGCTCAGGTAAGGTAAAATTGCTGACTGGGACGTAAAGAATCAAAACAATCTATTAAACCAGTCAATTGAGCTGTACATTAGCAATTGACAATTTTTGAATAAGCCAGTATGTATGGTACTGTAAAGGCTGAAATGGTGTGCACTCAGGTGCGAAGCTCTATTTATGTTTTTTTATCATAAGGGGATAATGTCAAAATATACATGCAGATGATGGATTTGGAATCTTATAAAAAGGTAAAAAAAAATCTTATAAAAATGAGATCTCCACGTTGTAAGCTTTTACGAAACTGTATTTAGAACCAATAGTTAGAAACCACTTGTAACTAGATAAAAGGGATGAGGACGTATTGAAAGAGACAGCCAGTTTGCCTGGAATATGATGGGCGAAAACTTGCAAAATTGGGCTATTCCTACTGAAGTACCTTAATTTAATTTAAGCCTCAGAGTTGTCTCAGGCCAGCGCCTAAGGACAACCCCTGCTCAATTTTTTGGGTGTTGGGCTAGTTTTCTTTACTATTTACTGGGAGGTGTTTTAGACAAACACACCAATACCCATTTATTATACAGATTGCCGAGATTGGCCCCTTGTAGGTCCACAAGAGGCAGTTTTCCTCTCCTTAAACAATCTTTAAAGGCAACTCAAGCCTCTGCCAGATATGCAGAGAATCTGTGTACGGTATTTTCTCATTGACAGTTTGACTGAAAGAAAAAGATCTGAAATCAGACCAGCGTCATACATAACCTAGGGAGCTAGCTTCGTTATCTGTGAGTCTGTGACAAACTAGTCCACACAGAAGCATTTTTCTGCATCAGCATGACAAATATACACCAGTATTTTAAAATCATGGGCAAATTTAAAATGGAGCTCAGCATCAGGCCTTTAATTAAGAGTGTGTACCAACAAAATAACTTTCTTATTTCTCAACCAAGACATATGCTGTGGTTACTCCAAAAAACTGTCTCAATGAGACTGTTCTTTTGAGCACCCAAAATACATTTTAAAACTGATGGGTAAGAACATATTTGCAATTTTACACTCAAAAATTTTGTTTATCTAAATGGTAAACCTATGGAGCATTTTGATGATTGGGAAAACAAGCAGTAAGTCTAGCCTCATAGGGGCCAAATATTTGCCTCATTCTTTGAGAGATAAGAAAAATTGCCTGCTAATGTTGTCTGCTGATAACCTTTGCAAACAGTTTCTACCCAGATCAGGCCAGACAAAACTGTTTGATACTGATGGGTAATCTGAAATAATTTTTTGAGAAAGATGATTTTGAGGGAAAAATATCAGCAAATGACATAAACAAACATGAAAAATTATCTAGCAGGCAAAGGGTAGAATTACGCAACCATATCTAGATGACTGACACTCAAACACATTAGAGCCGCAACATGAGATTTCCAACAATGTCATTGTGGTATGTGTGACCAGCAAAGGCTCAGACCATCCTGCCCATACGTGCAGTCTGCTCAGAGCCTTTGCTAGTCGCTTGAATATTTTATGACAGTAAAGCATTTGGAGTTTCTAAGCTTAAAAGGAGTTTGCACAGGCTCATCTGACTACAGTCTACACTTGACCAAATGCCACATTGTTAGTAATCACGTGTTGCAGCTCATTTTCATTTTATCTTAGGGTACAACAAGACTATTCCTGACCAGGATCCCATTTTTCCGAGAGGTGGTCGTCTCATCCTTCTTCTGTGATCACTGCGGTGACAAGAACGCTGAACTTCAACCCGCTGGTAGAATTCAGGACAAAGAAGTGAGATACGAAGTCAAGATAACAAATGTCAAGGTACAGGCCTCCAGATAAGATTTCGTACTGGAAATTTTTTTTTCTTATTTCTCAACCAAAACATATATTATGGGTACTCTAAAGAACCGTCTCAATGAGACGGTTCTTTTGAGCATCCAAAACACATGTTTAAATTGATGGGTAAGGAAATAAATGCAATTTTAGGTGCACAAACTATCCTTATCTGGACCTATGCAAGGTAAGGTAAATGTTCTACAGTTTTAAACACTATTCTCTTTCTGATCTCAAATAAAATTATAGTTTTCAGGGAGCAAGTTTGAATATGGGATTTGCCCTACATGCTAGCCAAGTGGGCTGCCAAAATGGCTGCCGCCTGTCTACTTGCTTTATGACACTCTAACTCAGTCACATTAAAGTATTATAATATGAGTTTTAGTTGAGAAATAAGAAAGTTAACTTTCAGTTGAGAAATAAGAAAGTTAACTTTCAAATACGCACTCTTATCTGGAGACCAGAAATTATGCTCGCTTTTTACCCTTTGAGCTCCAGGTAATTATTAATGTATGCATTTTTAGAAAAAATATATTATGTTTTTTCTCCCCGAAGTGATATGATAATTTTGATATACATCCATATATAACTGTTATCAAGGTTTGATTAAAAACCTTTGATTAATGAATTTGATTTAATCAGATTGCTTTACCGTCAAAAACAACAATTTCAGTATTAACATAAAAATTGACATTTTATGCGACACAAATATTTAAATAACCATTTGATAAAGATAATGGTAATACAAAAATGGCGTTTTAACTGAATATACGTCGTAAAGAACATACAGTTATTTGAGCTTTGTTAACTTAAAACATTTGCAGCTTTTGATCAAACACACACATTTTGATACCCCCCCGCAAACTTTGTTTGTAGGGGGTATACTGTTTTCACATTGTCAATCCGTGCATGCGTCCGTCCGTCCCTAACACTGTTTCCTTAATAACTCAAAGAGTCATTGCTGGATTTTCATCAAACCTTGCAAACATGTTCATATATGCAAGACAAATACTTTAGACAAAAAAGTAAGGGCTAGGGGCCAATTCTATTAGAGTTATTTCCCTTTGTAGTTCTAAATGGCTTTTAATACAGTGCTTTATGCTTATGCTATTATAGGCCATACACTGGCCAATCAACTCCTACCACAGCTTTTGATGGAACAATTTGATACTTTTCCTATACAATGTAGACACATTGAACATATGCATGAAGGACTTTAGTTCAGAAAAAATAATTTTTGACATAATGACAGCTGTGAGAACTTAGACAATTTTTCCCTTATAAGGTGTTTGTATATGCATAGACGGTGCCTTTATGGGCCGATCAACTCCTACCACAGCTTTTTATGGAGCAATCTGATACTTTGCCTATACAATTTAAACACATTGAACATATATGCATGAAGGAGTTTGGTTCACAAAAAATAATTTTTGACGAAATGACAGCTGTGAGAACTTAGACAATTTTTCCCTTATTAGGCTTTTGTATATGCATAGATGGTGCCTTCATGGGCCGATCAACTCCTACCACAGCTTTTGATGGAACAATTTGATACTTTGCAGATACAATGTAGACACAGTGAACATATGCATGAAGGAGTTTGGTTCACAAAAATAATTTTGACAAAATGACAGCTGTGAGAACTTAGACAATTATTCCCTTATATGGCTTTTGTATATGCATTGATAGTGCCTTTATGGGCAGATCAGCTCCTACCATTCCCTTATATGGCTTTTGTATATGCATTGATAGTGCCTTTATGGGCAGATCAGCTCCTACCACAGCTTTTGATGAAGCAATTTGATACTTTGTCAATACAATGTAGACACAATGAACATATGCATGAAGGAGTTTATAAGTTTTGTTGAACTTAGACAAATATTCCCTTATATGGCTTTTGTATATGCATGGATAGTGCCTTTATGGGCCGATCAACTCCTACTACAGCTTTTGATGGAGCAATTTGATACTTTGCCGATACAATGTAGACACATTGAACATATGCATGAAGGAGTTTATAATTTTTGTTTGCACAGATTCTACTGAAATCTTCTTATCATAACTAAGGTCTTCTTGTTCGAACTATAACTTGCCAAGTTTTTTCACCGACTCTTACTGTGCGGGGGGTATCTAATAAGCATTGCTTATTGACTTTTTTCATTTTTACAAAATACAAATAAATATAATCTCTTTTCAGTACTTCACACATGTGCATGAACGAGCATGTGTTTGTGCATGTATGGGTGTCAAAGAGTGTCTTTAATGAACCATGCTGTTGTCATTGTTGCTGATTTATTCACTAGAGTATAAAATCACAAATAATATTTAACTATTTATGTTGAGATAATACTTTCAATTTTTCTTACAAAAGGCAAATGAAATCCAGCAGTTTGTGGTCCTTCAGCAAATCACATTTATCCTAGCTTAGTACTGGTTCAACCCAGGAAGATTTGTTCCTGTTTAACTGAAAGATTGTTGATGGGACGTAAAGGATCAAATCAAACAAAATTTATAAGACAGATTTGTCGGGCTTCCAGATAAGAGGGGTATTTATAACATGGGCGGATCCAGAGGTGGAACAGGGGGTCTGAACCACCCCCTGAAAATCACAATGGAATGGGGGGCAGGGCAGGGAGGGGGGTTCAAGTGATTCCCCCGAGCCCCCTCTGGATCTGCCTCTGCCTCCTTAGAATCTACATGTACTATCTTTGTTGGAATCATGCGACTTAACTTAATGGAAAGCAGAAGACAATGTGTCACATTAACTTATTCACCAGGAAAAGGGTTAAAAGGGATTTTAACCCCTGTCCTGCTGTACACAGATAGACATGTGTATCCTGCTTAGAAGGTCCATCAGGCCCAGAACAGGACCAACAAAATATCAGTCAAGATCTGGAGATCCAAACCATTTGGCACTCTGATAGCATTCCTGAAAGAACTTTTAGAAAAAAATTACCAAGCATGCAAAGTGTCAAGGGTAAATTCAGGGGACAAAAATATTTCAATATTGCACTTGCCCTGCAGGCCAACTGACTTACAATTTTCACTCGTCCTGTAAACACATGCACTTGTCCTTTAAAAGCATATGCAATAAAGAACATAAGAGAGTAATATCTAATATGAATTCCTCGAGTAATTCTTCCCAAGCACTCGTCCTGTAGGACGAGTGCTTGGGAAGAATTACTCGTCCTGTGTAGATTTCACTCCTAATAATGAGCGAAGGAGTGGAGTTTTTGTCCCCTGTTAATATAGTAACTCTTTTCATTCATTTCAGGATTTGAATCGTCAAGTGGTTCAGACAAATACTGCTACAGTAAAAATACCAGAATTAGACTTTGAGACACCACCAAATAAAGGAGGTAAGGCCGGGTTCCAAGGTTATCAAACTTTTATAATGCTCAACTCAACTGAGCATGAAATTTCAATGGCTCATAAAAACCAAAATGCTGAAAAATAAAGACTTTTCTTGCTTTCAAACTCTCAGATCATGCTGATAAATGTAAAAATGTCACAATTCACATAGGGCCAGATAAGTAAAATTTTTGAGGGTAAAATTGCAATTATTTTCTTATCCATCAGTTTAAACATGTGTTTTGGGTGCTCAAAAGAACCGTCTCACATATGTTTTGGTTGAGAAATAAGAAAAATAATTTTCAGTTACACACTCTTATCTGGGGACTTGCTTTTCATGTACAGTCAAATCTCGTAAGTATTAAGTGCTCGGGGCTAGAGGTTTGATTTCCAATTATCATTAGTTCTAATTATAGGGAGGCAGACATAAAATATATAGATATACAGGCCCCCCCCCCCCCAATGTCTTTTTTTCTCTCTATCAAACATTAGTCTCAAGGAGACGTTTCTTTTACGCACCCAAAATTTATGTTATTAGAGACAGTTATAAATATATAGACCAGGAATAGATCCTATTCTCTGAATCAAGGGTGTCCCAAATTTATTTTGA
Organism: Loripinus fragilis; assembly: GCA_964019695.1. NCBI lineage: Eukaryota > Metazoa > Mollusca > Bivalvia > Lucinida > Lucinidae > Loripinus > Loripinus fragilis. The sequence goes on along the minus strand of OZ026526.1, from coordinate 1,190,572 downwards.
ATTAATGAGCACTTTGAAAAAAGCGATGTTAGAATTTTTCAAGGTGTTCAGGCCTTTAGTTAAGAGTGCGTACCAAAAAATTAATTTTCTAAACCAAAACATATATTGTGGGTACTCAAAAGAACCCTCTCAATGAGACGGTTCTTTTGAGCACCCAAAACATATGGTCAAACTGATGGGTAAGAAAATATTGACAATTTTACAATCAAAGATTTTGTTTATCTAAACCTATGGTTTTACTGTATTTTCTAGCACTGGTGACCATAGAAGGTGTTATACAGAGAGCCATCGAGGGCTTGACTCAGGATCAAGAGAAGAGAAGGGTAAATATGTTGTTTGTTTTTTATCAAATAATGCAAAAAACAAACCTTTTTTCCAATTACCTTATGGACCCTTATATTTTGGGGCCTACCCAAATGGGATATTAAAGTCTATATTTAGGAATTTTTAAAAGGATTTCTGTACGGAAAAAAATTGCCTACCTACTGACCTTAAAATATGTGTCACAGTGAGGTAACCGGAAACTGGACATTTTTTTTTCTTTTGGCCTTAATATAGTGTGTGAGTTTTACTTTAATTTTAAACTGTGCATGTGGATCAAAACTTGCTGATTTGTGAGATTCAATTTAATATTGAATTAAATGATAATTTACTTTGAGGTTCTACATCTTTTTAGTTTAGGGCTGTTTCACATATACACCGAATCCGAACCGAAACCGAACCGAAACCGTAACGGCCACCGAATTGCATCGTTTCGTTTTCGGCAGACCTTTCACATATGAGCCGAATCCGTGGACGAAATCTAAGAAAAAGCCTGTATAATTTGGACTAATTTCCCTCTCAGATAGCAGAAATACATTTGCAATACAAATTGTTCCATGTCAATGCATTATGTTCGTGGTTTTAAAAAAAGTCGCTCTGGGTATTGTCCCACAAAATTCTGCAGTCAATAGTATTATACTTGTAAAATAATCGCACAATTGTCTCGCTGGACAATCCATCAATGGCTTTCATGATTACTAAGTTATATACATCGCACGTGGTTGTGTATGTGCAGATTTTATCAAAATTACCTGTCGTGTTTGCTGAAATTCGGCCACCGAAACCGAAAAAAAATAAAATCAAATTCGTGCACGTTTTCGGTTCGGCGTTCGTTTTCGGTTCGGTTTCGGTTTCGGCGCATATGTGAAAGCGCTCATAGGGTTCAAGGCATTTTATTTTTTCGGTTCGGTTTCGGTTCGGTTTCGGTGTGTATGTGAAATGGCCTTAAGTCAACATTTATTTAAACTTTTCCATGTAAAGTCTTGGTGAAACTGTTAATCCATCAAAAATTCTTAGCTGGAATGTTTAGGGGTGCTGTTCAGATAATGCTTTCTCCTGACCGTATAAACAGTCATTCTCAGGTTAGCAACTCAGGGCCTGAGGGTCCTCTTGTTCTTCTAAAGTCATTGGTCCAGATAGCTGCGTATGTACCGAGGCCTCCAGAGAAGAGTTGTGTGTAACTAAAAAATATTTTTTTTATTTCCAAGCCAAAACATATGTTGTGGGTACACAAAAAGACTGTCTCAATGAGATGGTTCTATTGAGCATCCAAAACATGTGTTAAAACTGATAGATGAGAAAATATTCCCAATTGTATGCTAAATTATGTTTGCACATCTGGAACTATGGGTTAATTCTGTAGATAATGTGTTGTAGGTGGAGTATCCTGATATAGCAGCTCAGATAGAACAGTTTGTACAGAAGTTAGAGAACCTTAAGAAAGTTGAAGAACCATTCCACTTTGTGAGTACTTGTCTAGTTGAATAGCAAGATGTTTTAAAAATGGTGTTAACGGGTTGGTAACCAACCTAAAGAAAGTTGAAGAACCATTCCACTTTGTGAGTACTTGTCTAGTTGAATAGCAATATGTTTTAAAAATGGTGTTAACGGGTTGGTAACCAACCTAAAGAAAGTTGAAGAACCATTCCACTTTGTGAGTACTTGTCTAGTTGAATAGCAAGATGTTTTAAAAATGGTGTTAAAGGGTTGGTAACCAACCTAAAGAAAGTTGAGGAGCCATTTCACTTTGTAAGTACATGTACTTGTCTAGTTGAATAGCAAGATGTTTTAAAAATGGTGTTAACGGGTTGGTAACCAACCTAAAGAAAGTTGAGGAACCATTCCACTTTGTGAGTACTTGTCTAGTTGAATAGCAAGATGTTTTAAAAATGGTGTTAAAGGGTTGGTAACCAACCTAAAGAAAGTTGAGGAGCCATTTCACTTTGTAAGTACTTGTCTAGTTGAATAGCAAGATGTTTTAAAAATGGTGTTAACGGGTTGGTAACCAACCTAAAGAAAGTTGAAGAACCATTCCACTTTGTGAGTACTTGTCTAGTTGAATAGCAAGATGTTTTAAAAATGGTGTTAAAGGGTTGGTAACCAACCTAAAGAAAGTTGAGGAGCCATTTCACTTTGTAAGTACTTGTCTAGTTGAATAGCAAGATGTTTTAAAAATGGTGTTAACGGGTTGGTAACCAACCTAAAGAAAGTTGAAGAACCATTCCACTTTGTGAGTACTTGTCTAGTTGAATAGCAAGATGTTTTAAAAATGGTGTTAAAGGGTTGGTAACCAACCTAAAGAAAGTTGAAGAACCATTCCACTTTGTGAGTACTTGTCTAGTTGAATAGCAAGATGTTTTAAAAATGGTGTTAAAGGGTTGGTAACCAACCTAAAGAAAGTTGAGGAGCCATTTCACTTTGTAAGTACATGTACTTGTCTAGTTGAATAGCAAGATGTTTTAAAAATGGTGTTAACGGGTTGGTAACCAACCTAAATAAAGTTGAGGAACCATTCCACTTTGTGAGTACTTGTCTAGTTGAATAGCAAGATGTTTTAAAAATGGTGTTAACGGGTTGGTAACCAACCTAAAGAAAGTTGAGGAGCCATTTCACTTTGTAAGTACTTGTCTAGTTGAATAGCAAGATGTTTTAAAAATGGTGTTAACGGGTTGGTAACCAACCAACAGAAAGTTGAAGAACCATTCCACTTTGTGAGTACTTGTCTAGTTGAATAGCAAGATGTTTTAAAAATGGTGTTAAAGGGTTGGTAACCAACCTAAAGAAAGTTGAGGAGCCATTTCACTTTGTAAGTACTTGTCTAGTTGAATAGCAAGATGTTTTAAAAATGGTGTTAACGGGTTGGTAACCAACCTAAAGAAAGTTGAAGAACCATTCCACTTTGTGAGTACTTGTCTAGTTGAATAGCAAGATGTTTTAAAAATGGTGTTAAAGGGTTGGTAACCAACCTAAAGAAAGTTGAAGAACCATTCCACTTTGTGAGTACTTGTCTAGTTGAATAGCAAGATGTTTTAAAAATGGTGTTAAAGGGTTGGTAACCAACCTAAAGAAAGTTGAGGAGCCATTTCACTTTGTAAGTACTTGTCTAGTTGAATAGCAAGATGTTTTAAAAATGGTGTTAACGGGTTGGTAACCAACCTAAAGAAAGTTGAGGAGCCATTTCACTTTGTGAGTACTTGTCTAGTTGAATAGCTAGATGTTTTAAAAATGGTGTTAACGGGTTGGTAACCAACCTAAAGAAAGTCAAAGAGCCATTTCATTTTGTGGTTACTTGTCTATTTGAATAGCAAGATGTTTTAAATATGGTGGTAACCAACTTAAAGAAGGTCAAAGAGCCATTTCACTTTGTGAGTACTTGTCTAGTTAAATAGTAAGATGTTTGAAATGCAGTGTTTACCTTTTTATATAGAATGTGATAATAATAAAGACATGTGGATTTACAAACAAGTCAGCATGAGGTTCCAATTTGATAATATTTGTCAGGGTTCCCACAAACTCTGGAAGTCATGGAAAACCTGGAAAAACACGAAAAAAAAAGCTCCATGCATGGAAAAATCATGGAATTTGAAAAACCCTGAATAATCATGGAAAAATCATGGAATTTTGTGAAATGATTAAAACTTGAAACCACCAGTAGCCAGAAAACTAGCTGTCAGACGCACAAAACTTGTGTGTCTGACAGCTAGTTTTCTGACTACTGGTGGTTTCAAGTTTTAGATATTTCAAAATACATGCAGGTCTACAAGCATGCTTATTTAAATACATTACTGTTGCTGCATTCCACATTTATGCTCTGCGTGGTGAAGATGCCGCTGTAAGGGGAGGCTGGAGGCTGTGCATTAAATAGTGATGGAAATTACATTGTTGATCATGGAGTACCATGGAAAAATCATGGAATTGTGTTGTTGAATTTCAGTGGGAACCCTGATATGTACATGTTACGATGTATAAGATAGAGAAATGCAATACATATACATAGAAACGCAATACATATCAACATGTATTTTTCAATTTTGTCCCTCACCTCTTTCAATGTTAATTTGGGGAGACATGTCATTTTCAAGCAGATATGGATATCTTAGGTTCATATAGAGTATGATATGAAAATTGTGATATAGTCATCTCTATGTATGTCATACATTTAGTCACTTTTTAAACATTCATGCACAGCTATCTTTTGGGGCTAGAGGGGTTAGGGGCCTGTGCCTCATAGGTACCTCAGGTTTTATATTTTGTTTATTTTGATGCTTTACATCCCAGTCAACAATTTTTCAGTCTGTTGGGAGCATTTCCTGTCTTCCTCAGCGCCCTAGATAAGCTTTTGGGTCAATTGGGTATTTACGCAACCTGGTTATCCTCAATTGCGTACTTGCAAAAACAATTGCGTATTTTCATTTTTTTTTACGCCACGTTTTTTTTCCTGTGATTACACCTTCTCTTATTGCATGAAGCCATCGGGAATGTGCTTGCATATTTATTCACTCACATCATCTGCCTTTCTAAAGTATCAAACTCGCAGATTTTACTGTACCTGAAGCAAATCTCATCCCCTTGTTGACATTCGAGCGTGTATATACTTTGCAAAGTTTCACTTTCATCTTAGTGTTTTTCCGCGAAATACTGGACTGGGCACCGATATTTTCATAAAACTGGAGTATATTGCGTGCTCGCTAGTAAAAATAAAATCAATACCTGACTGGCATTTGTTTATTAGCCGAATGGAAACGAAATGGACCAAATGGTACGCAATGACATCACATGTAATTGCATACCGATCATTAGAATTGCTTTTCGGTACGCACACATTTCATTTTAATTGCTTTTTTGATGATTTTAATTGCATATTTACGCAATTACGCTGCTTATCTAGGGTGCTTATTCCTGGATTGAACCAGTACTAAGCAGTGGATAAAGTATCTTGCTGAAGCACACATCACAAGTGACTCTGTCGGCAGTGAGTCTGTAACTAGCAACCCTTCCATCCTCAGTCTAATGCTCTACCAACTGAGCCACAGCGCTCCGCTCTCCAGTTGAATTAGGGTATTGTTTGAAAATTGTCATATGATAATCTCTATTTTATGTCATACACTTAGTCACTTTTTAAACATGCATGCACAGCTATCTTTTGGGGCTAGAGGGGTCAGAGACCTGTGCCTTCATCTACTTTGTGTTTTTGGAGCAATGAAGACTCTTGGTAATGTGTAGTCTCTTGAAAAACCTGTATTACTAATTGACTATGCAATATTTAGCACTTTGTAGACTGGAAACCCCTAAACGGGTACTTTAGCAAACAGTGAAGACTGCACTGTTTACTAAAACAAAATCGATCATCAAAGAAAGAAAGAAATGTTTTCGGAAGTTATAACCTGGAGCCCTTCAATATATTCAATGGACCACTTTGACGTAATTGTATGTAGTTTTATGGAAAATTCCAGTGGTCTGAAAGGGATCAATAGAAATAAAAATAAAAAACCTGTAACCTGTAACCCCTCAATATATAGAATGGATCATCCTGACTTTATTGTATGTAGTTTTGTGGAAAATTCCATTGGTCTGAAAAGGGTTGATAGAATTTCTTTTGTTTATGTTTCAGATTATTGATGATCCTAGTGGAAACAGTTTTGTGGAAAACCCATATCCTTTACATCAAGTCATTCTGTTTCACGGTCTGCACATGCTTAATCCCTTTAAGCCAAATGAAATTTCCCACTTATAAATGGACCAGTCCATTTCCAATTTTAAGGGTTGTTGTGCAGTATTTTTCATTTTCATTCAAATTTTAACAGAACATTCTCTAAGCAAACAGTGGAAACCCTGATCAGAAGCCACATTCTGTGGGGTCTGATCTGGGTCTGCACTGTTTGTCTATGTCTCATAAAACAGATGCTAGGTTTATATGGGTTAAAAAGCATGCTGCACAGAATAAGGGCTCAACAATTTTATGGGAGCCCAGTGACTCAGTGGTAGAGTGCTTGACTGGAGACCGAGGGCGGCAGATTCGAGCCTCACGGGCATCACTTCGACGTGTCCTTGAGCAAGACACATTAATCCATGCTTAGCACTGGTTCAACCCAGGAAAACCCGTCCCGACATAGCTATAAAGTTGTTGACTGGGACATAAAGAATCAAATCAAGCAAACAGAACAAAAAAATTTTTTTTATAGATTCCAAGCAAGTCATTTCATATGCTACAACAAAGTCATGCAGCAACTTTGGTTTGGCTTTTCCAAATTAGGAGCTGATTAGACTTAGGCAAATGTGCAGGTTTATCTGTACCTTTGTTGTTCGTATGCTACCAAATTCGGTTTTGCTGTGACGAGATGGTTATGCATGGTTAATTTTCTGTTGAAGACGGTCTGAGTGTAATTTTGAGATTAAACTCTTTCCTTGCCAGTGGCACTTTTTTCATCTGCTATTAATTTTTGCAAACAGTTTGGGTCCACATCAGGACCGACAAAATGTCGGTCCTGATCTGGATCCTAACTGTTTGACAATCTGATTATGTTCCAGAAAGAATTTTCTGAAAAAGTTAATTTTGAAAACAGTCAGCAGATTTGTTTGTTTTTTGCTTGATTGGATTCTTTATGTCCCATCAACAATTTTTCAGTTATAAAGGGACAGGTCTTCCTGTGTTGAACCAGTACTAAGCTAGGATTAATGTGTCTTGCTCAAGGACACACACAATGACGCCGTTGAGGCTCAAACCCACAACCCCTCGGTCTCGAGTCAAGCACTCTACCACTGAGCCACTGCGCACCCTAAAAGTCAGCAGACGAAACAAAAGCATGAAAAATTACGCAGCATGCAAAGAGTTAACATATTATTCTTAACTTGTAAACTCATGCTCCTAGTACGGACCCAGAGATGACAGTTAGATTTTACACAAGAACGAAAGAACAGAACGAGTCTCTTGGAATACTGGTATGTTTACTTTACATCAAAGTTTAAACCTTAAACCAAGTCGCCAGTTACTATCCTGCCGGCCAAGAGTGACAGTGACTTCGTGTTTTTAGCTCACCAGAGCCGAAGGCTCAGGGTGAGCTTATACGATGGGAGTCGAGTGGGCGTCCGTCCGTGCTACTGATATGGATTTGGGGGCCTTTTTAGTCGTCTGGAGATAGACAAGGGGCCATTTCTTAGCAAGGGGCCATGGCCCTCTGTAAGTTGCCTCAAATGATTCAGGGGACCTCAGGGGAGGTAATAAAATAAACTTCTTAAAAAGGGCCATTTTATGTCTATGGTGATGGACGTCCAAACTGGAAATGGCCCGTAGTAATTTGTCAGTCTGATACTAATGGGCCAATTCGGAGCTAAACTGGCCCTTTATTTCGGCCCCTTGGCCCCTTATTAATGGCCCTTTATACACTGGCCCTATATTCAATATTGGGCGTACGTCCGTCAGTCTGTCCGTCCGTCTGTCCACACTTTCAAACATCAATATCTCTGAGATCAGCTGGCTGATCGTAATCAAAGTTCACCAGAAGCATCATTGGGGTGGGGGATTGACTCCATTAGGTTTTGGCCAGATCGGATCAGAACTCTGGTTTCCATGGCAACAGATAGCTCCCATAGGGTTATAATGGGGAAAACCTTGTGACCACTCTAACTCCTTCAATTTTGATTGGTTCTTCTTTATTCTTGCAGGTAACCAGGACAGCTATAAAATCTTGGATGGGTTCAAATTGGGCAGTATTCGACGAAGGACTTATGAGTTAGCTGCCCTTGAGCGTTTGGAAAAATCCCCATAGACTTATAATGGGAGAAAAGTTGTGACCAGTCTAGTGCCTTCATTTTCCAATGGATCTTCTTCATTCTTGCAGGTAACAAGGCCAACCATAAAAGCTTGGATGGGTTCGAATTTCGGCAAGATTCCATCACTGACTTCGGAGTTAGCTGCCCTTGAGCTTGTGAAAAATCAATGAATAGTGTTGTGACCACTCTAGTGCCTTCATTTTTGATTGGATCTTCTTCATTCTTGCAGGCAACAAGGACACCCATAAAATCTCGGATGGGTTTGAAATTGGGCAGTATCAGACGAAGGACTTATGAGTTAGCTGCCCTTGAGCGTTTGGAAAAATCCCCATAGACTTATAATGGGAGAAATGTTGTGACCATTCTAGTGCTTTCAATTTTGAATTGATCTTCTTTATTCTTGCATACAATAAGAACAACTATGAAAGCTTAGATGAGTTTGAATTTCGTCAAGATCCCATTACACATTTTGGAGTTAGCTCCCCTTGAGCATCTTAAAAATCAATGAATAATGTTGTGACCACTCTAGCTCATTCATTTTTGATTGGATCTTCTTCATTCTTGCAGGCAACAAGTAAACGCATAATATCTCGGATGGGATCGAAATTCAGCAGGATCTGATTTGGGACATATGAGTTACTTGCCCTTGAGCATTTGGAAAAATCCATATAGACTTATAATGGGGAAAATGTTGCAACCACTCTAGTGCTTTCAATTTTGAATGGATCTTCTTCTTTCTTGCTAACAATAAGGACAACTATTAAAGCTTGGATGAGTTTGAATTTCGTCAAGATCCCATCACATAATTTTATTTTGGAGTTAACACCGTTTGAGCATCTTAAAAATTAACAAATAATGTTGTGACCACTCTAGCTCCTTCATTTTTGATTGGATCTTCTTCATTCTTGCAGGCAACAAGGACACCCATAATATCTCAGATGGGTTCGAAATTCAGCAGGATCTGACCAGGGACTTATGAGTTACCTGCCCTTGAGAGTTTGGAAAAATCCCTATAAACTTACAATGGGAGAAATGTTGTGACCACTCTAGTGCTTTCAATTTTGAATGGATCTTCTTCATTCTTGCATACAATAAGGACAACTATTAAAGCTTAGAGTCAAGATCCCACCACCTGTTTTGGAGTTAGCTCCCCTTGAGCATCTTAAAAATTGATGGATAATGTTGTGACCGCTCTAGCCCCTACATTTTTGATTGGATCTTCTTTATTCTTTCATCTAACAAGGACTCTCATAAAAGATTGGATGAGTTTGAAATTCTGCAGGATCCAACCAAGGACTTATGAGTTAGCTGCCCTTGAGCATCTAGAAAAATCCCCATAGACTAATAATGGGAGATATGTTGTGACCACTCTAGTGCTTTCAATTTTGAATGGATCTTATTTATTCTTGCAGATAAGAAGAACAGCTATAAAAGCTTGAATGAGTTTGAATTTCGTCAAGATCCCATCACCTATTATGGAGTTATAGCTCTCCTTGAACATCTTAAAAATTGATGGATAATGTTGTGACCACTCTAGTGCCTTCATTTTTTATTGGATCTTCTTCATTCGTGCAGGTAACAAGGTCTACTATAAAAGCTTAGATGGGTTCAAAATTGGGCCAGATCAGACCTGCGACTGTGGAGTTAGCTGCCCTTGAGCGTCTTAAAAAATCACCATAGACCTATAATGGGAGAAATTTGGTGACCATTCTGGTGCTTTCATTTTATAATAGATCATATTCATTCTTGCAGATAATGACAACCATAAAAGCTTGGATGAGTTTGAATTCAGTCAAGGTCCCATCACCTTTTATTGAGTTAGCTGCCCTTGAGCATCTTAAAAATTGATTGATAATGTTGTGACCACTCTAGAGCCTTCATTTTTTATTGGATCTTTTTCTTTCTTTCAGGTAACAAGGACAACCATAAAAGCTTGGATGGGTTTAATTTAAAGTAGAACCAACTTTGGACTGTGGAGTTAACTTCCCTTGAGCATCATAAACAATCTGCATAGACTTACAATGGGAGATCTGTTGTGACCACTCTAGCACCCTCATTTTTGAATGGATTTCCTCATTTGTAGGTAACAAGGACTTCCAAAAAAGTTTGAATGAATTTGATTTTCCGCCACACCCATCCACCAGCTAAAGAGTTAGCTGCCCTTGAGCATCTAAAATAAAACTATATAATGTTGTGACCACTCTAGCCCCTTCATTTTTCATTTGATTTTCTTCATCCCTGTAGGTTACCAGGACATACATAAAAGTATGGATGAGTTTGAATTTCGGTCAGATCCCATAACCGACTACGAAGTTAGCTGCCCTTGAGTATCTGAAAACTACAGTTTCACCATGTTTCCAATGCAATTTTTATTCAGATCTTTTTAATACTTGCAGATAACTAGAACTTGCATAATATCTTATGTTTTTGAATTAATTCCTGGTCACTGTTTCAAGTTCAGAGTTATCTGCCTTTCAGTATCGTAAATTATGGTGTCTCCAAACATTATGCTGGCTCCATGGTGAGCGATCGTTGCCCATTGGGCTACTTGTATTTACAAAGTTATCACAGACTTATAATCGATAGATCACTATCCGCAGGATAGGATTGGATTAATACACAAGTGATATATCGATTCCCGTTAGCTCAAGTGACGTGTACACGTTAGCATTTAACTTAGCAATTGTAAATGAAGTATTACGTTATTGTCACACTTGGTTGGCACGACAGTAAATGTGCGTACCTGAATTTTGTTTTCTTATTTCTTAACCAAAACATATGTTGTTGGTACTCAAAACAACCACCGTCTCAATGAGACTGTTCTTTTGAGCACCTTAAAGATATGTTTAGATTGCTGGGAAAGAAAATAATTGCAATTTTACGCTCAAATATTTTGCTTAACTGGTCCTATGCGTAAACTGTGATCGTGATTTTGTCATAAGACATCTAGGAAAATGGATAAATATCAGAATTATATGGGTACACTTTTCCAGTTCAGCAAAAATGGCCATTTCACTTTACTACTGACGTAAAAAAATATTCTCACATGTATCCACTTCTGTGATAATTTTCTATCAAGAGTATATGACACAAAAAGCAAAAAATTATATGTATGAAAATTATGACTTTAGTAACTTAAGAGTGTGTAAAGAAAATTTACTATTCTTATTTCTCAACCAAAACATATGTTGTGGGTACTCGAAAAAACCGTCTCGATGATACCGTTCTTTTTAGCACCCAAAACATATGTTAAAACAGATGGGTAAGAAAATATTTACATTTTTACGCTGTAAAATTTTGTTTATCTAAACCTGTGGAAAATGTAATATCTGATTTCTTTTCAGTCATATACAACAAAATAAGCTCATAATGAACACCAGTTTGTAACCTCATTGTTTTAGAATGTCATGATTTACATTAAGCCCCCTTTTGTCATTATGACTCTCAATTGGTAATATACTGTTAGAATTTTGTTTGTTTTATCTTATCTTTAACTCTTTTCATTCTGGATACCAGTGTACAGACCAAATCCCCCACCCCAGTCATTTTTGTATAGGTGGACATAATTCCCCACACCCCTCGTGAATTTTACAACATGGACATAAACTTTCCCTGACCCAATTCCCCCAAAACCCACCCTCCCCACCCCTCCTCCATAAAACATACAATTGCATCTTAATTTATTTCTTAAATATCCTACCTTTTAGCTCAAATTAGAGTGTTTATAATTACTGAAAACATCTAATTATTAGATCAGCTCTAGCAGTGAATTGTTAAGTAATAATTCACTGTTTGGAGGTCATTTGTAAAGAAGATCAAATCATGAGTGCTGCAGGGCAAGTGATTTATCTTCGTACAACCAACTGACAAACTTCAGGCGGCATTATATCAGGGTCTGCTTTGTTTGCTAAGATAAAATGAGCCACAACATGAGATTTCCAACAATGTGGTATGTGTGACCAACAAAGCCGCAGATCAGCCTGCGCATACGTGCAGTTTGATCAGAGCCTTTGCTTGTGGCTTGAGTATTCTATGACTGTTTAGCTACTGACTGAACACCATTTGGAGCTTCTAAGCTTAGAAGTGGGCTGCATAGGCTCGTCTGAATCTATACTTGTCAAAATGGCACATTGTTTGAAATCACATGTCACGGCTCAAATCAATCTTCAGGGACAAAAATGCATCTTTTTATAGAAATTCTGACTGGCATTATCTTAAAATGGTCTATTCCGTACTTATTGTATCAAAATGTATGAGATAATCCATTAGAATGAAGAAGGGTTAATATTTAGATTTTTTATTTCTAGGAGAAAGAAGCACCAGAACCAGAGCCAGAGTTTAATCTCAAAGATGAGGTATGTATACTACTGTAAATTTGGAAATTTTTGTGAGGGTTTTATTTTAGGGGAACTTCACATATGCAAAGTTTCATGAAAGGGTTAATTAGTACAGTATTTTGTCTTTTTTCAGGTGTTACAGTTTCCAGCCAATTGTCCGAACTGTAATGTACCATGTACAACAAATATGAAACTTGTTGGTATCCTTTATCATTATATTTTACATTAGGTCTAACGTAGGGTAGCGGTTTAGGTATTATTGACTTATATCTAAGTTTGATACATTGGGTGATATTTGGGTTTACCCAGGTATGATATAGATTTTTATTAATCATTCTATTTAAAACAGGTGAAAATCAGATAAAGAAACGAGTGCACAAGCACTCATTTCTTTATCTGATTTTTCACTGCCCGAGGTTTATAAATCCCATGTTTTAAATAGAAATATTCAATAAATTGTAAATTACATGAAATCTGTTTGAACTGATTTCACATATTTAAGAAAAATACAACAGTATGGGATGTGGCACTACACTCCTCAAATTTAGGCCGACATAAATTGAGGAATAATTCTTGGTTTTAGAATCTGTTTTGATATTTCCATTTTCTCGACTATAATCATCATGCAAAATAACCTTGACTAATTGTTAAGATATTCCTCACTTCAAAGAAGTAGTGATCATGGCAACCAACTGTGAAGCCTGTGGTTACCGTGACAACGAGGTGAAAGGTGGGTCAGGAATAGCAGACAAGGGAAGCAGGATAAAGTTAAAAATCACCGATATATCGGACATGTCGAGAGATGTGCTAAAGGTAACTGACATCAAAGATGAACAAATATGAGCCGCAACATTTTGGCTGCCCAACTTTTCAGGAAATAATCCTGCAAGCTATTTTAAAGGCGCCTTGAACGGAAGTTCCTATTAGATACCATAAGGATTTGTAATTTAAGCAGCGACATGTGATTTCCAACAATGTGGCATTTTGACAAGTGTTGACTCAGACGAGCCTGTGCAGCATCCTTTTAATCTTAGAAACTCCAAATGATGTTCAGTCAGTAGCCTAACAGTCATAGAATATTCAAGCGACTAGCAAAGGCTCTGATCAGACTGTACGCATGCGCAGGCTGATCTGAGGCATTGCTGGTCACACAAACCATATTGTTGGAAATCTCATGTCGCAACTCATATAGGATCTTACATGAGTGCTCATGTTTTATTGAATTTATTAAACGAGTTTAGAAAAAGGGATAAAATGCAAGGCTTACCTCGCATTATATCGCTTTTTCGCAACGAGTTTAATAAATTCAATAATACAAGAGCACAAATGTTGGATTCTATTTATCATATGACATTAAGATTACTTAGAAATCTCATTTCTGCCATAAAACGCTATAATTTTGTTATTATGTATGCAACGTTGTTATGGACGTCATGACGTTTCCTGAAAATCTGTAAACCACTAGTGGTTTAACGATTTAATTGCATGGCTTTATTTCATTCTCAGACCGACGTCATATGATAAATTACTTTCCCCCCTTTTTCCCCCACTCACAACAGTTTCTTGGAAGTCTATTGATGCACCCAGATTAGCCTGGTTTCTCAGGTGCAGTCTGATCAAGGTTTGAACTGTTTATTCCCAAGATAAAATGAGTCTGATGTACATTTTAATTTATACAGCAGATGTTAAATGCAGACGACCTTTTTCAGGAACAAAATACTTATTGGCAGGATAAGGCTAAAGAGCATTACTGTGTTTTTAAAAATAATTCCTGAAAATTAAACACAAAATTATTATGATGAACAATAAAAAATATTGAAAAATCTTTGTAATAGGGTTTGAACATGTTTGATCATGCATTAATGTTTGCCAGATCCCTGAGAGTGATGGGTGAAGCCGGAGGTTTTTAACATCTCCTGAGGGACCTGGTGAGTGTATTGTATTGAAAAATCATGCAATACCTATTATTGCATAAAATAGCGAAATACTCGTGAAAATATGCAATACATGTATATATGGGACTATATTTTCTCACCATTTCACAATCAACACATTGCTGAACGTTAAAATCGGTCATTATGCTCAAGGGCCAATCAGTAATAAATGAGAGTGATAACGAATCAGCAACTATAAAATTTAGACCCAGGAATGAGTGTATTACATTGACCAAAACCATGCATCAACAGTACGTGAATTGCCTTGTTAATACATGGGTTTGTGCTTGTTGAAACATGACTGCTAAAAGCGTGCAGCACAGCTTTTATGCAATACTTTCTCTCTCACAACTCCTCTCCTTTCAATGGATATATAGATAAATTTTAAATGTGCAATTTAAAAAAAAAACTTCACCACATTCAACTGGTGTAAATATATTTATTATTTTAGCTCTTTTCTTGCTGGCGGCACCTTTTGTAGCCTGCTGATAGCCTTAGCAAACAGTTTGGACCCAGATCAGAACTGACAGAACGTTGGTTGTGTCATTTGAGACACTGACAGTGTTCCTGAAAGATTTTTTTTGAAAACGTTAATTCTGAAAAAATTATGAAAAATTACCCAGCATGCAAAAGAGTTAGATAAGTTCTTCATGCAGTGACTGTGATGCTTTTTATTGCAGAGTGAGTTATGCAGTGTTATAATACCAGAGTTAGAATTTACGACAGCTCTTACCACAATGCCCGGAAAGTTTACCACTCTGGAAGGACTGCTCGGTGATGTTGCCAGTCAGGTACAGCTCAGGCCCCAATGTTGTTAAACTTTTTTCACGCTCAATTCAACTGAGCATGAATTTCAACTGCTCATAAAAACTAAAAAACTGACAAATAAAGAAGTGTGTTGCTTTAAGTCTCTCAGATGTTGTATTTATCATGCTGATAAATGTTTATGAGCAGGATAAATTTCGTGCTCAGCTGAGTTGAGCATGGAACAAATTTCTATAAGCTGGGGGCCAGGGCACATTGATAAGAGTATTCAGGGTGCTCACCCGTCAGGGAAAAGTCAGGGAAATTTGATTTTTCTTCAAGGTCAGGGAAAAGTCAGGGAATTCTGTAAAATGGTTAGGGAAATTAGAAAATCCTCAAAAGTCAGGGAAAAGTCAGGGAATTTTAAAATCATGCTTTATTAATCCCTCAAAAACTGAACAAACAGATATGAGATGATGCCTTCAACAGTTTTAGGGTGAATATAATATGCAATCCAGTTATATTTCTCTTGGTTAGTAACTTATTTTAATCTATAACCTATTTTTTGGTCACATTGTTTTAACTCACCAAGGTCAAAGGCTGAAGTGAGGTATGTTAATGAGTATATTGATGGTCTGTTGTCATTGTCTGTTCACATTTTCAAAGAAGTATATATCTCGAGGTGTGATCAAATTTCATGTAAAGCACATATGGTAGGGGAAAGGATGCATAAGGTTTTTGGGCTGACTGGATTGGAATTCTAGTTGCCATGGCCCATGGGCAACATAAAGCTCCCATAGGCATAAAAAATTTAAAAAATGAGCGAGTCATCAGAGTTCGCGCCATTTAAGTTCAGGCCCACAGCTTATATATTTGATATTAAGTAATGTCCAGTGGTCCCCTACATAAATCCTGCCAACCATGCCCCTGGGGTCAAAATTGTCCACACCTACATAAATCCTGCCAACCATGCCCCTGGGGTCAAAATTGTCCACACCCTGGGTGTCATTATCGTCCATTGACTATAAATGGAATAAAAAAACTCTCTAAAACCATGAGGCCCGCATCTAATATATTATGTATATATCAATGTTTAGTGATCCCCTGCATAAATCTTGCCAACCATGCCCCTGTGGTCCAAATTGGCCATGTCCTGGGGGTCATTTGCTCCCATAGACTCTGACATATTTAAAAAAAACTGGAAAAATTCTCTGAAACCATTAGGCAAACAGCTCAGGTAAGCAGTATAACATATTAACAAATAATCTTATGCAACAAAAATGTATGTAATGTTCTTTTCTTACACGCTTGCTGCCTGTTGTTTGTCTTTTTTTTTTATTTAAACACAGATTTCTGATGTAAAGCTCATACATTTTAAGGATTAAATTTGATTGATGTCGGTAGTAATTAAACGTGGGTGTTTCAGACGGCTGTAAGGGGAGGATGAGTAAGGCGGGCCAACGCGTGGTAAAATGGTCAGGGGAAAATGAATTTTTGTCAGGGAAAAGTCAGTGAAAAGTCAGGGAATTTCATTTCAGATTAAGAGTGGGCACCCTGGTATTATACTGTATTGGACCTTATAAATGATCTGCATATATAGGTCCAGATATGTTAGCTTTTCCAGAGAATAAAATTGTAATTATTTTCTAACCCATCAATTTAAACATATGTTTTGGGTGCTCATAAGAACTTCAATGAGACGGTTCTATTTTAGACGGTTCTTTTGAGTAACCACACCATATGCTTTGGTTGGGAAATACGAAAAAAAAGTTTTAAATTACACACTCTTATCTGTAGTAAAAGATCTGCATTACTGTAAAAAATATTATACAGTCATATCTCCTAAATTCAAAGTCCTCGGGACCAGAGATTTTATTACAAAGTTCGAATTATAGGGAGGTAGACATAAGAATATTCAACACCCCAAAATCATTATGATCAATTTTTTACCTTCCAATAAATGTTTTGGGTGCGTAAAACATATGTTATTATAGACAGTTATTAAATCAGATCATGAACAGGTCCTATTCTCTGAATCGAGTGTGTCCCAAACTTATTTCATATTAGCAAGTATTTTTAAGTTTTTTGAGGTTTTTGTGTTTGCTATGCCTTTGTGAGCGTCTTTTTATATGTGCCTTGTGGTCACCTGCTGGGAAAGGGCAGACCTCTTGGCTCTTGTTTGTGGTGTCCAACTGTGAGTTTGTCACTTTCCCATTGGTATCCTGGGTCAGGTGTGGTACTTGATTGTATCGATTCCTGATCTTTGCACCCTTACTTACTTTTACTGTGCATCCATCTTATTTTAAGCTCCTATTTCCTTTATTTGTGCTGAACAACTCAAAATCCATGGTTCAACTTTTTAAACTACTGCACCATATGTGACAGTAAGTGCACCCTGTGCACTTTTCAAATTTCTGCAGCTTTTTGTAAACTGTAGATTCAGATCATCTGGATTCTTAGTTTGCCGATACTAAGTTTTTTTCACTGACTCTTATTGTGTGGGTGGTATCTAATAGGCAATGGTTATGGCATTCTTTTTATTGACCCTTTATGTATGTATGGACTCTTCCATCTGGTTTGATAAACTTGGGACAGTTCATTATACATTTCGAAGAGTCACGGGTTAGAATTTCCAAAATTTCAATAATATACATATTTGAATCCATGAAACATAAACCGAGTAACTTTAAACTAAATGCGCTTATTCCTAACTCTTGAATGCCAAAATAACCAAAACCAGAGTGTTCAAACAAAATAGTCCCAGTTCAGACTGCTCCTAGAAAGCTATATGTTTGCTTTATTCAGCAAATTATTTATTGATAACTAGGATGGGTTAGGCCAAATTAAAAAAATACCTGTCTTTAGTGTAACCCACTTCTACCTAAATTTACTGGTGAAACCTAGATTTTCTTTCAGGTTTTCTGGAAAATATATAATTTTATGCATTTTGAAAGGCAAAGTGTCTTTCAAAACGCATAAAATCATATTTTCCAGAAAAAAATGATTAAAAAAATAAGAGGCCTACCCTACCTAAAATTTTGAAACCCGTTACCCGAAACACATTTTTTGGCCTTAGATCAGATCAGAAACTCGAAGATTCAATTTTGAAACCGTTAACTCATTACTTACTAGTGTTTCTGCTGATCACTTTTCCAAACAGTTTAGACCCAGACCAGGCCCGACAAAAGTACAAAATGTAGGGCATGCTCTGGATCCAATCTGTTTGACACTCAGATGGTATTCCTGAAAGAATTTTTCGAAAAAGTAGATTTTGAAAAAAATCGACAGACGACAAAAGAGCATGAACAATTTCTCGGGGGGAATTTGATGTGGTGTCTTTTGCTGATTGTTTGGTTGTATATTTCAGCTGAAAAAATTTAACCCATTCTCCTTTGGTGACAGCTCGGTTGAGGATAAGAGGGCAAAACTAGACGAGTTCTGCGACAGAATAGACAAGGTAGGCCACCTAGTGGAGATAAAACCCACTTGACCCTTAAAGAGACTAGATCTGTAACTACATGAACATTTTTCGAAAAAAACTATTTTCTTTTTCAATCATTTGTAAAAATAGCATTATGTTATGTTTTCTCAACAAATATGTTCAGTACAGCTGAAAGCTGCATGGAACAGTAAATTGTCTAATAAAAACAGGTGATTTTTCCCTTGTTAGGAATTATCCCTCATTCACTAATTACCGGTGTATACTAATTACCGGTGTATTCCGTTTCCTCCAAATGACTAACGCGTGAGTTATTATCATTTAGAATTGTCCACCCAACATTGTTTACAATACATTATTCTCTTGTCATTAAAGAAAAAAGTGCAGAAATATCGTTTCTGAGGGTAAAAAACTTACTTCTTGTTTGTACAGTCCAAAATCATGATGCGGATTCGCCGTAATATATTATTAAAATTATGTTTTCATTGAAAATAAATAAGAAATTGTCGATGGAAAAGTGTGTCTAATTGTTGTGGAAGGTTTTGGCAGCCTGGTTCCCTACGTAAAGACTGAAAATGACGTCAAACTTTGTCTCAGCACATGGGTCACATTATGCCCAAATATGGCTGAACGATGCAGACATACAAAATTCTACCTCTATTTTATCTTGTTTGTCTACGCTCTTTGATGCACTCTCTGGTTGGGCATATCCCCAATATAGACTGAGTGATCTGTTTATGATTATGGAACATAGTTGTGATGATATTAGGGACCATTGATGAATAACAACAAGTATTACCTTTGCAAAACATTGTAGTGTTGACTAAAATATTTTCACCTACATTCAAAAGTGGTATACCTTTCAAAAACAGGCAAAGAAAATCTAATGAACTTTCAAAAAGTTCCTTTACTGCTATCACTTTGAAGGCCACAACTTTTTTCAATATAGAAACCCATCACATGCAGAGTATTATACCCAGATAATTTTCTAGAGCATTTGTTTACACATACACCGGTAATTGGTAACAACGGACATTCAAAATATCGGCCTGGGTAGCCCAATATAAACTAAGTTTTCAGCAAGTTAAACTTTATTTTGAAGCATATATCGTTTGTTTCCATTGAAAGAATGAATGTTCAGTTTAACAAGATGTAATTTATGGGTTTGTGTATAATAGTTTGTTTTATAGCCTGTCTAAAACAGTTAATACAACGGTAGTTAGTAACGCCAGTATATTTACGTCCCTCCAATAATTCTAGACAGTTGATTTTTAACATAAATGCTGTTGTTTTGATAGATATAACTTGTTAAAATTTATGAAAATGGTAAAATGTTTACCTGAGTTTGAGTATTTTTACTGTATTCTTGAAAAAGAGAAACTTTATTTCCAAAATTAGAATATCGAGTTACAGACTATGCAGATTTAAAGCGCCAAGAAAAAACATGCATCTGAAAATTTAGGAGCAGTCTGATCTGAGTCCACACTGTTTGCCATAGAGGCTTCTTAAACATTTCAGCAGACGAGAAAAGCAGACAATTTAGCAGACAAGAAAAGCAGACAATTTTTGTTGCGATTGGCGCTTTAAGGGTTAATTTAGGCATGCACCTTCATCTACATTCCTTCTATGTGTCTATCTATGTGTGTGTGTGTGAGCAGTTGAGGCACTGCTGATTTAACCCTTTAGCCAATTGCAACAAAAGTGGTCTGCTTTTCTCGTCTGCTGAACTGTTTAAGAAGCCTCTATGACCAATAGTGTGGACCCAGATCAGACTGCTCCTATAGGAGAAGTCTGTTCTGGGTCCATGCTGTTTGCATTTATACTTAACTTGTCAGTAATGTTAGGCAATTATTTGCAGCTGACAACTTCAGCAGACAACATTTTCAGATGCATTTTTTTCTTGGCGCTTTAGGTGTTAACGTGGATGGGCAGGCTCATCTGAGCCTTTGCTGCTCGCATATGCCAAGGTACCATAATCTCATGAACTGGCTCTTTTCATGAAAAAATACTAACATAATATTAGATACGATGCGGAATCGTGCTACAATCAATTTATTACTTGGTATATGGATCTGTACGTATATGTGATGGTCTACTTGTGGATTATCTTGGTAATGCAGCACTGTTAGGATGTTTTGTATGCAGTTTTATAAGGACAAACAGAGACACTGTTTGACGTTCATTGAACCTAGCGTTTTTCAGAAAATAAATCTTAATGTAATAAACGTCAGACATCAATGCTTGATTTTACGTACTAAGCAAACTTGGCTGTTAGATTGACACTCAAGAAAGTATAGGCGACAGCGACACCGATTAAAAAACAGGCACATGATGGAAAAACGTAATGTACAATCAGATCAGAAAAATGACCACTGTATGAACTAATACATGATATTTTAGGCCAAACATTGTGAATAATTTATGGTGTACGACCTATTTGAGTGTATAAACTAATACAAGATTTACCGTACATTACAACTTTGCGAATATCCATTGAAATTCTGACCAAAAACAATATGTCATCCCAATCACCCACCTTCTAGGCATACTCAGGCAATAGTTTTGAGTATAAATCTTGAGTAACTCATGATTCAACAAAACAATCTTTGTCCTCATTGTGCTGTTATTGAAGTGCCATTTTCAAGATACAGTGTAGTCCCATTATAACATGGATATGGATATACCAGGGTCATGGGGTGGCTCCCAAATTCTTTTACCATGGAATTTTACAAAGAAATTATAGGAAAATGACCTAATTTCTTTGTAAAAGCATCCCTTTATAGCACGATTCACTTATAACATAGTCCATTCCTATGGACCTGAAACATAGTGTTATAAAGGAACTGACTGCTTGTTGAGTACAGGAACTGTCTATAAAGGATACAAATGATTATTTAACTCCTATTGAGGCTAGCCATTATTTTTTAAATTTAAAGTAAAACCTGCCTGAAACGGCCACTCAAAAATAGAAAAAACAAAGATCTTAAAACAAATGATAGATTAATGAAGGTCAAAAGTATTGCAGAATGCCTCCCTTGGAGCATTCTGCAATACTTTTGACCTGCATTAAGTGATAATCGGTCTTGAAAACCAATTTTTGGTCTTTTGAGTGGCCGCTTAAGACAGGTTTTAATGTAGTTATTCTTGTTGGCATCCTAAAATATTGGGACTGCACTGTAATGCATCTGACATCATTTTACAGATAAAATCAGGAGAAGTGTTGGGTGTTCATGTTATTCTTGATGATCCCACAGGAAACAGTTACCTACAGGTATGTACAGTAAATCTGTGTAAAACGGCCACTCTCAATAAGACCGAAAATTGGTTTTCAAGACCAATTATCGCTTAATGCAGGTCGAAAGTATTGCAGAATGCTCAAAGGCATTCTGCAATACTTTCGAACTTCATAAAGCTATCATTTGTCATTAAGATCTTTGTTTTGTCTATTTTTAATGGCTGTTTTTCATAGGTTTTACTATATGTCCAATAGATCTAGAATTCCGAGAATGTGTCGCCTGCCAAAACCTAAATCAAAAAAGGGCCATAACTCAGTCAAAATTTGTATATGATCTCAAAATCGAATTAGACTTTTATTTCACAATGCTTAAACCTTCTGTATTTTTATATGAATTTGATGCATCCTTCACAAGTTATTGAATGGAGACCAAAAGTGTGACGCAGACGACATAAAAAACATGAACAAAGACATGATCCCTAAGTGTCTGCCATGCTTCGCAAAAGTAAACAGATGTCTGCATATTTTTGCTACATTAATTGACTAATGTCAGTAAAAGGTGCAAACAGTGTAGATTCAGATCTGATTTGGGTCTACACTGTTTGTCAATAAGGTTTCTAAAACATTTCAGCAGAAGACAAAAGCAAATGACTTTTGTTGTGATTTGCACTTAAAGGGTAAATAGATGTTAAAATTTATCGTTTCCAACTTAACCCATAATGCACCAATCACAACTGCAGCAGACGACAGATTTTTGTTCATTTCAGAATATATACGCCCCTGACCCCGATCCCGAGATGACAGTTGAACATTACGAGAGGACCCAAGAACAGAACGATGATCTAGGAATCAGCGACATGAAGACAGAAAACTACGAAACGTCGTGACACATGAATAAACTATGAACATTAACCCTTTGTATACGGTTGGGGAGCACAGTGGCTCAGTGGTAGAGTGCTTGACTCGAGACCGAGGGGGTCGCGGGTTCGAGTGTCACTGCGTTGTGTCCTTGAGTAAGAACATTAATCCTAGCTTAGTAGTGGTTCAACCCAGGAAGACCCGTCCCTTTATAACTGAAAGATTGTTGAGACGTAAAGAATCAAATCAAACAAAACTTTTGTATACGGGAAACCCCTAAACAGGTACTTTTGCAAACAGTGAAGACCCAGATGAAATGCAGCATAATGCTGCATTTCATCTGGGTCTACACTGTTTGTAAAGGTAAGAAAAGATCTTCAGGCAAGGATACAATATTTTTTGAAAAATATACTGACATCCCTAGATATGCACGATGGACTATCCCAAGTCAATGGCATCAAACCAGAGGGATTAATCCATTAGTATACATAGTTGAAGAGCTGCTATGTGCAAAGACAGTATTTTCAATATTTGGGTCAGCATACAAGATTTTGGAACTTACAGCACATGCCTAGTTACTCTTTAACTCTTTGCCTACTAGTGTCATCTGCAGATAACCTTTGCAAACAGTTTGGAACCAGATCAGGCCTGACAAAATGTCGGGCCTGATCTGGATCCAAACTGTTTGACAGTCTGGTGTTGGTATTCCTGGAAGAATTTTTCGAGAAAGTTGATTTTGAAAAAAAATCAGCAGATGTCAAGAAAGCTTGAAAAATTTATGAGGAGGCAAAGAGTTCACTCTTGCACATGCTAACAGCCAGTAGAAGACATTTAAGTAGATGGCTATATTTTGGTCTGAGACTCTTGGTACAGACAGCAAAGGCTCTGGCCATAAGCCTTTGCAGCTTGCATACATTAAGTAGGGATGTAGATGAAGGCTCAGGCCAAACTTTAGACCTCATGCTTTGCCGGATACTAAAGCAAATGTGCGTATTTGGGGCATTTATAGACAAGTACCAAAATCTTGTGAGTGACTCAAATGATTTATTGTGCTAAATTAAGTGCTAACATAAATTGGGCCTCAACACTAGAAAACCTGTCTTTTGAGGTTTGCGAACAACAAAGGCGCTGATCAGACTGTGCATACGCACCTTTGTTATTCGCTTATTGGAAAGTAACATATCTAAACTTGCTACAAGCGAAATTTCAATTTTCTAGCTATTACCTGTACCTGAGTGGGCTGGTTTGAATCTCACTTTGTCGGAAACCCGAAGACAGGTTTTCTCGCGATGAGGCCCAATTGATAATTATGCCTCTACAGTTATAGAGTTGTATTGATTAGGACAGGGTTTGTAATATTTATACAACAGATTTTCTCTTCAAATGAGCCAGTTCATGAGTTTTCAGTACATATCACATGTGTGTATTGATGCATGTTTGAGCAGAAAAGGCACTTGTGAGACTGTGCATTTGTGCAAATGTGCAGGCTTGCTATTTCCTTGACTGCTCACAAATTCTATAAGAATTAACCCATATAAGCCCAGCATCCATTTTATAGGACACTAGCAACAGTTAAAGAGACTAAGTCTGCAACTATGAACATTTTTCGAAAAATTTTCTTTTCTTTTTAAATCATTTGTAAAAGCAGAATTAAGTTAAGTTTTCACAAAAAATCTGTTCACTATAGCTGAAATTTGCATGGAAAAGTGAAATATCTTATAAAAACAGGTGTTTTATCTCTTGTTGGTAATTATTTGCATCCCTCCAATAATTATAGACAGTCAAGTTTTAACATAAATGCTGTTGTTTTGATACTGATAATTTGTAAAGATTTACGAAATTGGTAAAATGTATACCTGAATTTTAGTCTTTTACTGTGTTCTTAAAAAATAGAAACATTATTTCTAAAATTAAAAGATCAAAAGTTACAGACTATGCAACTTTAAGAAACAAATAAGATCCTGCATAACATGGC
This sequence comes from Loripinus fragilis, assembly GCA_964019695.1. NCBI lineage: Eukaryota > Metazoa > Mollusca > Bivalvia > Lucinida > Lucinidae > Loripinus > Loripinus fragilis. The sequence continues at coordinate 1,165,959 of OZ026526.1, read as the reverse complement.
ATCTGACCTGGTTCTGCACAGTTTTCTTGCAAAATGTACTTTTAAAATTTGAAATTGTAAAATTACAGCCTAACAACCCTTAAATTTGAAATGGATTCATCCAGTTGATAAGGCATAAATGGGTTAAAATCACATAAACTGGCTCAAATTATTCACCTCAAAGCCCTGATAAATGTTATTCTCTTTATATCGGCCAGCAAATACGATTTTGGTACTTCTTGCATATGGGCAAAGGCATATATGCAAAAGCCGCCAATAAATGCCCATGCGGGCTAGAGCTGTTAATTTTTGCTTGATTCTTCTTCATCCATTTTTTGTATTTGCCTTTGCTACTCAACAATACAGTAACAAAATTTCATGTACTGCTGGCTCATACTATTTGTGAGGAAAATGAATATAAAATTAACTGTGATCGAGATGTTTAATGAGAAAATTAAAAAAAAAATGTTTGTTTGTTCATCAATTTTTATTTCCCTGGAGATGAGGTACATTGTATATATTCCCTGGTTTGTTGTTCTATTTGTCCCAAAAATAGGAAATAAGATGTCCAGTTTTAGAATAAAGAGAAGGGATAACATCTAAATCAAGTGTGACCAAAGTCTACGAAAGTTACACAATAATGGCGCAGTTAAGCTACCATACATTGCTTACGGAAGTTAAACAATGCTGCCATACATTGTAGGACCTAATAAGCAAACTGGGAGCATAACACATACGGCCAGTTAAGCAAATATTTTCAGAGGAAAGTTGCGATTATTTTCTTATCTATCAGTTTAAACATGTGTTTTGGGTGCTCATTGAGACGGTTCTTTTGAGTACCCAAAACATGTTTTGGTTGAGAAATAAGAATAATAATTTTCAGTTATACACTCTTATCTGGGGGCCTGATAACTTGTTTGCCTGTTTTGAGAACAGTGAATATTAAGTGCATTGATGAAAGTGGATTCAGTACATTGATGTAAAAGTGTAGATCCTGATCAGCTGGCTTCATCAGAAGCCTGCTGATCTGGATCAACACTATTTTCAAAAGAGGGTATAGAAGTTTGAAAAAAAATTGCATGGTGTTCTCAGTAGGTTGTATTGGGTAATTTGTTTTACATTAAAAAGAACAAGAGACTCAATGAGCCTGTACTGCTCACCTGAGCTGTTGGCCTCATGGTTTCAGAATAGATTTTTAAGGTTGTTTTTTATATTTATAATGAGTCTATGAGAGCAAATGATCCATTGACGTGAGGCCATTTTGGACCCTATGGGCATGGTTGGCAGGATCTATGTTGGGGATCACTAAACATTGCTATATACTAAAAATATAAACGGTGGGCATCCTGGTTTCAGAGAAGGTTTATTTTTGTTTGTTGTTGCTTTACATCCACGTCAACAATTTTTACAGTCATGTCGGGACAATTTTCTTTCTTCCTGAAAGCAGAAGATAAAGTGTCTTGCTCAAGGACACAACACAGTGACTTCTGCCAGTCTCAAACTAGCAACCCTTCGATCCCCCAGTCTAATGCTCTACCAAATGAGCCGCTGCTGTCCGCAATTTTTCAGAGAAGATTTTTAAAAAGTTTTTCCCATGGCCATGATGGGAGCTTTAAGTTGCCAGAGAATATGGAATACCTTCTGCCCATGCTATTGAAGTGCAATGGATACTGTAAATTGGAAAATTTTCGCAAGGGTTTTATTTTCGTGTTTGCGAAGTTTCATGAAAATTAAACCCTCGAAAAATGGCGAGATCACTCTGTCATTTACTGATATAGGTAAATCTTGCCATAGGCGCGAATTGTTAACGTTGCAAATATGTCTTTTAACGCTTTTCGCGGAAATAAAATTATTTACAGTTACTGGTAGGATATATCCTGATTTCCATTTCACATGTTACACCATAGGCTCCTCTAATCTTTGACCCTTCAGGTCAAAACTGTCTTAAGCGGTCACTAAAAAAAGACCAAAAAATATGTTTTTAAGACCGATAATGGCTTAATGCATTCTGCAATACTTATGACCTCCACTAAGCTACCGCTTGTCTTTAAGACCTTTGTTTTGTGTATTTTCGAGTGGTCGCTTAAGACAGGTTTCAATGTATACCATGGATCTTGAAAATTTGGATGTAGCATGTTTGTAAACCTAACCGCCAATAATCAATGAGCAGATTAGCATGTAAGTACAGTGAAACCGGTCTTAAGCAGCCTCTCAAAAATAGACAAAACAGAGGCCTTAAAGCCATGTGGTAGCTTAATGCAGGTCAAAAGTACAGCAGAATGCTCCATGGATTATGCAATTTTTTTGACCTGCATTAAAGCGATTATTGGTCTTGAAAACCTTTTTCTTTTTGTCTCCTTAAGACTGGTTTTACTGTATATGCAAGCCATTGTTGTTTTCTCCATACATTCTTATGGTTGAATGCTGTAAAACCACACGATTTCAAGTCGGCGACAATAATTGGGCCAGCTCATTATTGCATAGGCGAATAGCAAAGGTTCAGATGAGCCTGCACATATGCACAGTCCGGCAGGAGCCATTACTGCTTGTATACATAAATTGGAGCTGAAATAAGTGACATCTGGGTTGTGACGTTTTGACTGATATTGGGTTGGTTTGATTTTTCGGCTAACATTCGGACTGAATGGGATTCAAAGATTTCTCTAGCCCTGCTAATTAATCACATGAGCCTTTGACTCAGGGTGAGCCAAAATGGAGAAGGAGATCTGTTTTGAATCTTTAATATCTCTGTAAAGCTTACAGTATGCAATTCAAATCTTGCCAGTATATTTGTAATATTTATTATAATCACTGTAGAGGAGCTTGAAGACTTCACATACTCCATGACTCAACACGGTGTGTAACTGGGCGATAGAATGTTTGTCACACAGATCCAACATCTTGTAGACAGCGGGTACCAGAGCTCTCTGAAAAGACAAAGTCACATATGGGCTTCTTTGTGAGAAAACCTGTCTTTGGACTTTCTGATCAGGTCATACTAAAACCAGCCTGCTCAGCTACAGAGACTAGCTAGAATAGTGAAATTTTGCTTATATCAAGTTTAAATATAATAATTTGCAATATGCAAATAACGAATGCGCTGATCAGTCTGCACAATTAGCACAGACTGGTCTGTGCCTTTGTTGATCGCAAACCCCGAAGACAGGTATTCTTGTGCCGAGGCCCATATCATATGAGCTGGTATTCAGCATAAGGTACAAGTTGGCATGTGCTTTCAGTGAAGATTCAAATCAGTCTGTGCAGTGTGATCAGAGCCTTAGCTTTTTTTTTTAAGAAAAAAACATTGGACTGATGAAGCTAGCTGATCAGGATCCACACTTTCTTATTAAAATCAATAATGAAATGACACCACATCACATTTGGTTTGCAATGATAAGATCGTATGCTTTTATTACATATTATAAGTTGAGTGATTTTAATGACTGCCATTGTTAGTTCAAGTGAGTTTGAACTGTACAATCAAGCCTCCAGAGTGTAAATAATTTGATTTTCTCAACAAGACGGTTCTTTTGAGCACCCAAAGCATGTTAAGTTTGCTAAATAAGAAAATATTATGCTAAAAAAGTGTGCTATTCTGTGGCTATGTAGATGATGGCTTACCTTAACTGCTGGTACTAAAGTGACTTGTAGTGTGGTGGTCACATAGTCAGAGACCACATAGAGTGCCACCTTACTGAAGTCAACCTTGTGGCTTGCTATCTGAGAGAACAGCCTGTGAAAATACAAAGGAGTGATAACATAGTCAGAAACCACTTAGAGTGCCACCTTACTGAAGTCAACCTTGTGGCTTGCTATCTGAGAGAACAGCCTGTAAAAATACAAAGGAGTAGTAACATAGTCAGAGACCACATAGAGTGCCACCTTACTGAAGTCAACCTTGTGGCTTGCTATCTGAGAGAACAGCCTGTGAAAATACAAAGGAGTGATAACATAGTCAGAAACCACTTAGAGTGCCACCTTACTGAAGTCAACCTTGTGGCTTGCTATCTGAGAGAACAGCCTGTAAAAATACAAAGGAGTAGTAACATAGTCAGAGACCACATAGAGTGCCACCTTACTGAAGTCAACCTTGTGGCTTGCTATCTGAGAGAACAGCCTGTAAAAATACAAAGGAGTAGTAACATAGTCAGAGACCACATAGAGTGCCACCTTACTGAAGTCAACCTTGTGGCTCGCTATCTGAGAGAACAACCTGTAAAAATACAAAGGAACCAGCTCAGTAAATTTTTCGTAATTGTCACATGTGAACATAATAGGTAACACACTCTCTCATCAGAGCAGATCCATTTCGCATTCACTACAGTGCAGTGCCTTCATAAAGATGTGTTTGTAGTCCATGAGAATGGACTATGTTTTAAGTCAATCACTTTATTAAGGAACAATTTTACATAGGAATTATAGGAAAATGACCATAAAATGTAAAATTCTATGGTAAAAAAATGGGACCTACAGCATGACTGTTTTGTATCAAAACCTGTGTTAAAATGAGGCGTGTTTACTGAGAGACGTAAATGAAAATCTATTATTGCATAAAAACACTATTAAGGCCTATTCTTACCTGCTAGAATCCAGGTTTTAACAAGAAAATACATCTACTGTTAAAAACAGTTTTGTACAGTTGACTACACTTTTTCCAGGCCATTCACTTTTACCACAGCTGATCCATTAATCGCTCCGATACATGGCTTGGCTCTGGATGTCAAAGATGCATATTAATGTAAACATATGTGTATGTGTTGACAGGATCCACACTGTTTTCCATTCTGTGCAGATCCAGATCAGACACAGCCGAATGCGGGTCTGATTAGGGTATGTACTGTTTGCCTTCAAGGTCTCCCCCTATTTTAATCCCTGATATCCTGTTTTGAAAAGTGTTGATCCAAATCGGGATCCACACTGTTTTCCACTCTACTTGTAAATACATAGTAATAATGGGAATACTGCAAGTTAAATGAATTAAAATTGGGGAGGAGTGATGTACATAAAGGGTAAAATACAGTACCTCTCCATTTGATGAGCACAGCCCACTAATTTATCTGTTAAATCCTTGTTCCCTTTGACAGTATCCTGGTTAGATTGTTGAACCAAAGACAGCAACAAACGTGACAAGAGTCAAGGAAATTATATAAGCATTACATAGCACAAACTCTTATTCTTTACTTTGACTTTTGTGGGGGTTCCCACGAATGCGGCGTTCACGCCTAGCACTGCAACGTCTGATGCCGTTAAACCACTACACCACCAAGGCATCCCCAAAAATGGATGCTCAAGTGGTGTATATAACATCGTCAGACATTGCAGATCTAGGTGAGCATGCCACATTCGTGGTATCGACCCCCACAGCAGTCGAAATATTTATATGGATTATGTCTCCACTGTTGTCACAAAGACAAGTGTCGATGCTACAGACTGAGAGAAATATCATGATTCTGCACATAAGACTAGAAGCTTATTCTTTACTTAGGCATTAACAAAGTATGGATGCTAACCACAACAAAACTTTAGAATACTACCTCCCACTCTCTACCGAATGATACTCCAACATGGGGGGGGGGGTTAAGTCATTGCCAGCCAGCAGAAAATTTTTCTTTGTTTGATTTGATTCTTAATGTCCCATCAACAATCATTCAGTTATGTAGGGACGGGTCTTCCTGGGTTGAACCTGTACTAAGCTCGGATTAATGTGTCCTACTCAAGGACACAACGAAGTGCAGTTGGTGAGGCTCGAACCTGCGGCCCCTCTGCCTGGAGTCAAGCACTCTACCACTGAGGCACTGTTTATTTGTCTGATCTTTGCAAACAGTGTGGATGGAATGTCTGACCAGATATGGAATGCCTGGCCTGATCTGGATCCTAGCTGTTTGACACTCCGATGTTATTCTCATAAAGAATATTTTGAAAAAAAAGTATTGTTGAAAAAATCCTGCAGATGACAAAAAAACATTAAAAATTATTTATCTAAAGAGAGAAATACTATACTTTGACCAGGCTTTAAGTTAAGAGTGTGTACCAAAAAATTAATTTTCATATTTTTCAACCAAACATATGTTGTGGGTACTCAAAAGAACCGTCTCAATGAGACGGTTCTTTTGAGCACCCAAAATATACGTTAAACCTGATGGGTAAGAAAATATTCACAATTTTACGCTCAAAAAATTTGTTTATCTAAATCTGTGTTTCACAGCTCTCACTTCTGTAAAAGGATATGTTTGGAACAACTCAAGAAAGAAGGTATTGCCTTGAGAGTTGCCTCGGTATGCTCCATCAATAAAGTGGTGAGAACCTCACAGGCAGCATAGAATGCTGGGAAGTAGGTGCTGCCACCTAGTGGTAGAAATTGACAACTGTGAAGGCACAACACTGCTGTCTGGGGTGACATAAAGACCTGAAAACAAGACAAAAAAGCATTTACATATCCATCTGAGCAGGATCCATACTGTTTACAACTCATGATTGAAAATACATCAGGGTTCATACAGGCAAGTTTGAGTAAAATTCAAGGACTTCTAAAAGACTCCTACAGTTTTCAAGGACTAAAGATTTATGAAAACTACTGATTTGAGTGTTAGAACTCTACTTCAGAAATGCTAGACTGAGATAATGGAGAAACTAATGCTTGAAAATTAGTATAAAGTTGGTGTGCCTTTATTTTATACTGATTTAGTTCGCTATCAACAGGGATACGTCCTTCATAATATAGTAGAATTCAAGGCCTTTGAGTGATTATCCAGTACTTTTCAAGGCCGATTTAATTTCTCAAGTACTTTTCAAGAAAGCCCTCTATATTCAAGTACTGTTCAAGCCTGTGTGAACCCTGTACATGCTTGCACAAGTGAAATGCTACAGGTTAACAGGATAAAAATTGTGGAGCGTAGTACATAAAATATTCAGCATGACAAGGATTTATGAGTATTCAGAGAAAATAACCATCACCTTACTATCCTGAAAATAACTTACTCTTTGGCTTCTGGGTAATTTTGCATGCTTTTTTGCCATCTCATGATATTTTTTCCAAATTAACTTCTATGAAAAATTCTTTCAGCAATACCATCAGAGTGTCAAACAGTTTGGATCCAAATCAAAAAAAAATTCGGGCCTTATCTGGGTCCAAACTGTTTGCAAATGTTATCAGCAGACGACAGAGAAAACACCATCCTGAAAATAACTCCCTCTTTGCCTACTGGGTAATTTTGAGTGCTTCTTTGCCATCTGTTGATATATTTTTCAGAATCAACGTTTTCGAAAAATTCTTTCATGAATACCAACAGAATGTCAAACAGTTTGGATCCAGATCAGGCCTGACAAAATGTCGGGCCTTATCTGGGTCCAAACTGTTCACAAATGTTATCAGCAGACGACGCTAATAGACAAAGAGTTAACAATCACTCAGTTAATATGTAGGCAACCATGTTTGTGCCAGGAATCGGTACCAAGAGGCATTATAGATGATTCGGGTGAAAAAACATTATGACATTTATAATAACATTGTTTTTCTTATGTTTTAGATGCCAAACAGCCTTAGACTGATCTGTCTCTTTTTCCAATCAAAAAATTCTGCAAATTAATGCAATCTTCCCTGTTTATGGGTTTTGAGCTTCTTTTATTTTGTTGGGATTAACTATTGCCCAAATCAATGCAGCAAAATAGACCAACATTGGGTCTCCCCTATTTGCTATTCTGACAAGCATTTTGTGAAATCAAGCCATTAAAACCAACATTTCATTGAAGAAATAGATCAGCTCTAGCAGTGAATTGTTGTGCACTAATTCACTGTTTGGAGGTCAGTTGTAAAGAAGATCAAATCACAAGCGCACACAGTAAACAATGAAAACACATTTGAAGTCTTCAGCTTGATCCAGCTTTCCACCATTGCAATGAAGAACTCCCGCCAATACTTAAACTACGTCCCATTTGTTTATGTGTGTTTGTAATGTCTTTCAAGGGTAAAAATGGCGTTACACCATCTAACGCCATGAATGACGTCATTTTCCAGCAGCAAATGATGTCAGCTAGCATAAACTTTCCTTGCACTTTCAAAACTGTGAATTATTCTTTGATATATCAAACTTTTTTAGCATTGACTGTATAGGCGAGGTGTGTTAGAATTTAGAATAGAAAAAGAAAACTGTTAAATTTTTTTTAGAAAATTTACGATGTATAAAATGTTACCTTTCCTAAAGAGAGCATCTGTTGCTGAGCCCTCACTGCTGGAATAGCAACCGCCAGCTGAAGAGCTCTGTTGCCATGGTGACTGAGCTGTTGTAGTATAGACTGGAAGTTTAACATCAGCTGAAAACATTTTTTTCATAGATTATAACAAGAGGGCCTGGGCCCTGGAACATTCATGTTGACTATTTTGAATTAGGACCATTGGATTAAAGAGAAAAAGATAACGGATGCACACACACAAAACGGACAAAGACCAATCACAAGAGCTCACACTCTGGTGAGCTAAAAAAGGGAAAACCCAATTTTGAAATAATGTTTAATAGGTGTCATACCCATGCTTATTCAGTATCATACTCCTTACAACATTTCAAGCTGCCAATCAATGTTAAAATACCTATCACTGTATGGCATATAATTGGTACCGGTTACCGGCCTATTCAATAAGCCACATTCTTCTCTACATCATAGTCACAGAGTGACCAATGGGGAAATAAACAAATATAGCATTCAAACTTACCTTGAGCTCTGGCCCACTTAAACTATCAAAGCATACATAAAAAAGTATAATTAAAATGATTTGTCCACTTCTAAATTTTTAGATAAACCATAACAATACTGGATCTCTTCATTTTGACATTCATTGCTGATTTCATCATGCGACTGGCAGCTTCCGTGTCAATTTGTAAACTCTTGGACAATCATACAGACCCAATTAGAAGAGTGTAAATTAACATAAACGCAATACCAAAATGATTTTTTTCGCGAAATAAAAAAACAGCCTATAAAACGTCAATTTTTGTGAACAAAACAATAGCTCAGGTCTTAAAACATTTGTAATACTACTTTTATTACTTAAAATAGATTCATTTTTAAGAGTTTAGTTACCATAAACTGCTAAAGCATTTTATCTGATTTCGAAAAATTAAGTTACAATTTCGCGAATTGCATGAATTAGTTAACCCCAATTTCATAAATCGGAACCAGAACATCACGCAGTAACCAAGGCAGATGACCAAGTTGTCAAAAATGGATTTATTTTCATAAAACAAGTAAGGCATCATTTAATTGACAATTTTTTACATCATAATTGGGCAAAAACAGCAGGTATTTTCTTCATTTATGCATGTTTTAATCAATTTTTAAACATTCAAGAAGAGACTTATAGACCTCATTTGATGGCCGTGTTACTGAGTTTAACAAAGTAAACAAATGGTTACATCTACTGAGGGCTAGCATATTGTGTATATTTACATGCCAACTCAATCATAAGATTTGATTTTAAAAATTACCACTTGGTATTTTCACAGTTGTATCTGGCCAAATAATAGATACTTACATTTTGTGCTGCACTGACAACCACTTGAGCCTGCTCCTGTGAGAGCCCCAGTTTCAACAATCGCTGCCATATATACAAGGAACACTGTAACTTCTTCCCATCACATATTAACATCTTGGTACTCTGGGGAAAATATGTAGATATTTTTCAAAATTGTCATTTTGGGAGTTAAAATTACTCTATGGATATATGTCTGAGAATATCTCTCCTTTTCTGTTTTTGGTTCATTATAATATCAAGAATCAATATACAGTGTCTAGGAAGATTTGGAGGATTTTTCACATAAAAAAACCCATAATTTTATAGGGAGGGGAAATGTTTTTTATACAGGCAAAGAAGTGAAAATATTAAAAAAAAAAAATCTCTTGCATTTAAATGACTTTTTCTTCTTTCCATCTTAGGCAATTTTGCATGCTTTTTTTCTATGCGCTATTTAAAAAAAATTAAAAAAATAAACATAAAAAAAATAAACATAAAAAAAAACTTTCAGGAATATTATCAGACTGAGTTGGGGTAATTGTAATTAATTGTAATTTAATTACATTTTCTAAAGTAACAGCATGTAATTGCAATTAAGAAATTTCTTTAATTACAGCAATTCAATGTAGTTAATTACATGGTCAAACAGTTTGGACCCAGATTCAGCCTGACAAGATGTCTGCTCTGATTTTACATATTTGCTACTTACCACATCTTCAGTAATGCCTTGGATGACATTCGTAAAATCTTCAAGGTCAAATGACATCACAACGCTCGCAATCACAGACTGAACTTGAAGCAGAATGATGTCTGAACTATTTCTTTCCCATGTCCCCTCAAAAACTGAAGTTCTATACATGGTATTAATTGCAGCTGGAGAGAGAATTGATTCCTTTGATGCACTATCAGAAGATGACCAACATTGCATAGGTTCAGCTACTGTAGTCAAATTTGAAGGATAAAATTGCTCACAGTTTAAACTTTTTCTTTCACTCTTTTCAAGAAGTTTTAATACATCCTGAACTGTCGAAATATTTTCTCCACTAGCCATGAAAACATTTCCTTCTTCCTGTGGACAAACGCGGTCTCTTTTCTTCCCATAATTCTTGTTTCCGTCATCTGATTGGTCAGTTCTGAGAGCATGTGACAACTGCTTTTGTACTCTGCCTTCTGATTGGTTAACTTTAAAATCATGTGACAGGTGATCTGGTACTTTGACATCCGGTAAATTTTCTACAGATTCTGTCTTATTAGGATTTTCTCCAAGAAATCTTAGTTGTTTATTGAGTAAAATCTGGAGGAACACAACAAGTTTGTTCCAAAGGTGTAGTTTTTTAGCAGCTGTAAGAGCACCTCCGAGTTTACTGTGATGTTTTGAAATCATAAACAAACAATTTAAGGCCGCCAGTTGTCTGTTTTCCTCCTTGTTCTGAAACAATAAAGAACAGCCGGCATAAGGTTCAAGTTTTAACACTTTCCCCTTTCTGTTCTCCAATAAAATATTAATTACCAGTGTTGGAATTCACAAAATGCTTGTCAGAATATCAAAAAGGAAGACCCTAATCAGACTGCTTCTTCAGAAACAGGCTCACTCACTGTCTGCTCTGGGTCTGCACTATTTATCTGCATATTTAAGAAGCAATAGGTTCACAAAATAAATATCTGCTGTACATGAACTTCTCATTGCATGTCAGTCCAGTGATGTAAAGTAAATTTTTATTAACCCTTAATTTAGCACCAATCACTACTGCAGCAGATGACAAATTTTGCGGCATTTCCTTAATTTTGAGAAAAATAAGGTATGATATTTCATGAGCTTTATGAGCTTATATAGATTCATTATGTGGATTAAAAAGTGTGGATCCTAATCAGCAGGCTTCAAAGTTTCTCAAAGGATAGGATCTACAGTTTTCTATGATGAGTACAGAATAGAATTTTTGATAAGGCCAAATAAATAAATATCTGTGTTTATGGTAACACAACCCTACATTAATTTACTGGTGTAACCTTGGATTTTTTCAGGTTTAATGGATTTAATTTTAATGTTTTGAAGGGCATTTCTGTTGAAAAAAAAATGAGTGCCTACCCTACCTAAAAGACCTGTTACCCAAAACACTTATGTTTTTTTATTTGGCCTAACTTTATGCATACAGTGCACATACAAGGCAGAAATACATTTTTACCATATTCAACTTAATAACCACACACAATCTTATGAGGTGACACTATGTACTTTATGGGTTGCAAACAAAATACAAATTCCATGTTCCCATTCAATGCAGTGGTGTTAATTCATTTTTATTGATAGGGATTCATCATCATCAACCAGTCTATATGCACTTGCTTTTGTAACACTACGTCTGATTGGATAACATCAAAGATATATAACTTGCTTTTGTAATACTACGTCTGATTGGATAACATCAAAGATATATCACTTGCTTTTGTAACACTACATCTGATTGGATATTATCAAAGATATATCACTTGCTTTTGTAACACTACGTCTGATTGGATAACATCAAAGATATATCTTTGGTGTCACCAATCAGACGTAGTGATACAAAAGCAAGTATACTCTCAGAAAGAGTTTTACGTCATTAAGTATGTGATATTTCGTTGGATGACATGTGGCTTTACGCGACTTGCAACGTTCCATGTTGATACGAAACTGCGGAAGTGCATTAGAATGGGGATAACAATATTCAATATTTTCATTTGGGGAAGTATATTGTTAGATATACGGTCAAAAATCACGTTTTACTGCTCCGCTCACGCATTGCCGTAAAACTGAATTTCTGACCATATATCGGACAATATACCTCCCCAAATAAAAAAAACGAACATTTTGAATTAACAGTTATCCAGTAATAGTATGTAAATGAGGTAAAACCTACCTTATGCAAAGACTCCAAGCACCAATCCAATATCTGCCTTAGCGATGCCTCTACTGTGGACAAAATCTGATCTTTAGACTCATTTGGCAAGCTGGTCGCTATGACGATACCCATACACTTCACAACAAGACAGCTGACCAGATCATCGGTGCTTAACATTTTAACACAGTTAACGGCAGCTGTTGCCATTGAAACAAACATCTCTGAGTACACAGACTTGAGACTTTCAGTCAGATATGGTCTGTTAAGAAGCTAAAAGAAAAAAATAGTTTTTGTTTGTTTGATTTGATTCCCATCAACGTCCTATCAACAATCTTTCAGTTAAACAAGGACGGGTCTTCCTGGGTTGAACCAGTACTAAGCTAGAATAAATGCGTCTTGCTCAAGGACCACAACGCAGTGACGCCAGTGAGGCTCTACCCCGCGGCCCCTCGGTCTCGAGTCAAGCACTCTACCACTGCGCTCCCTCCCTCCCCCCCCCCCCCCCCCCCACCCCCCAAAAAAAGTTTATTGAGGTTAATATTCTAAAATTCCGAACACTACTGTCCTGCCAGCCAAGAGTGACAGTGACCTCGTGTTTTGTTTACAACATTATCAGGGACTTATAATCGATAGATAACTTGTGTATTAATCCTATCCTGAGGATAGGATTAATACACAAGTGATCTATCGATTCGGGTTAGCTCAAGTGAAGTGTACACGTTAGTGTTTTACTTAGCAATTATAAACAAATTATTACATCATCGTCACTCTTGGTTTGCACAACAGTAGTTGACTGCAAAAAAGGCCAAAAAAAAAACATTCTCATCAACACAGTAACACATCGGATAGGCAGCAATCGAAACAATCAACAAATGCGGATCAAAAATTGCTAGAAACAGTGTTTTCGATCAAAAACTCTGTTTCTAAAGATTTTTGATCTACTTTCATCGATAGTTTTAACATTTTCGATTGCGGGCTATCAATGTGATCAATCAACAAAAATTGAATATGAACATTTTGTACAAATATTTATGCTTGCTGAATTTAAAAAATATTATTAAAAGAATAGCCTCAAACCAAGAATATTAGAAAAGGAAAGTTACTGAATATAAACTGCTTGCAATTTATAAGAAGCATACTTTACAGAAACCTGTTAACCATCAACTTAATTGGGAAAAAAATAAATTCCCTGGCTTTTTTTTTTACGCTTTTTTTCTTCTTAATTTCCCTGACTGAAAATGAAATTCCCTGACTTTATGTGACCCAAAAATTTTTTTCATTTTCCAGAAAATTTCCACATAGATTAAGGACCTTAAAAATAGTAGTTTACCCTTAAAGTGCCAAGAAAACATGCATCTGAAAATGTCGTCTGCTGAAGTTGTCTGCTGCAAAAAATTGCCTAACATTACTGACAAATTAAGTATAGAAGCAAGCGGCTGGGTACACACTGTTTGCCATAGAGGCTTCTTAAACATTTTAGCAGACGAGAAAAGCAGACGACTTTTTTATACCTACTTTGGAAGTCTCCTGCATCAGACTAGACAGTATGAGCAGTCCCGACCTACCGCCAGATTCGTCAGAATCCTTCAAACTCATACACAGCTGAAAATAATACAATCAAAATCAGGATGCGAACTTCAAACAAAAGCACACCACATAAGAGTATCTGAGATTTTATCCTGGGATAGATTTTGTTGTGTTAACAATATTTCAGTTATGTCAGGACGATATCTGGGATAGATATTTTGGGATATTTTAACTTATCCTTGTTATTTAGTCCCAGATATCATATTATTATACCTCACGTGAATTTCCCATACAAAACTTCCATAGACGAACGACTGATATTTTATAATAACACCTGTTGCTACAGCGACGGCGAATACTGCCACGTGTTTGCCATAGCAGCAGGTGAAATTATAAAATATCAAGGCGGTCACATAATGCGCAACGTCGATGCGCGTACGGTTCGTTCACGTCAAGAGACGTTCAACAGCAATGGCGGACATGAGGCATGATTTTGCGTCTTTAAATTCCAAATCACTTCGTTGTTTATGGTCAGAAACATAAAGTGTGGGCACTTGTTTTCTTAGTTAGGACGAGAGGAACACGTTGAGACCAATATTGAGCAGATTTTGCGAAATTTTCTATTTTGCATCAAAACAGCCTCATGTACAGTACCTCCTTTATAAATGACGCTGCTTGGTGTTAAGTTTGACGTCATCATCCTTTATGACGTAATTTGTTAAACGAAACGTCAGTGATCAGGTCGGTCGTGCATTCAACTTGTAAAAGAAGAACCATTTTTGTGAAATATTTAATTTCATCCAAGCATATATATAGATAAGAGGCTGTTCATTATTTTCCCTTTGGATCTCCCCTCACCATGATAGGTTTATTGAGTAAAAGAAGGATTTCAGAAATAATGTTCTGTTCGGTATAATAAAATAAATATTGCATTTCCTGCTAAGGTGATAGTCGAAAATATCATCCCTCGAAATCTGATTATCAACCTCGGCTGCGCCTCGGTTGATAATCACATTCCTCGGGATGATATTTTTGACTATCACCCGCGCAGGGAATGTAATATTTATATAATATTATATGCCTTTAATTGAGAAACTCTGCCTTTGGGGTTTGCCATCCAGTAAGGCTCAAACCAACCTGCTCAGCTACAGAGAGTAGCTAGAATATCGAAACTTTGTCTGTAGCACGTTAGATATTATACTTTTGGGGAAGCCAATAACAAAGGTGCTGATCACTGGCAGCCTGCACAGATCTGTGATTTTGTTGTTTGCGTGCTGCAACAAAATCAGGTTTTCTCATGACAAGGCCCATATATTGGCATCGACGCGAGAAAACCTGTCGAGGTTTCCCACAAAGTAAGATTCAAGCCAGACTACTCAGCTACACAGACTAGCTAGATAATTTCAAATTTAGCTGGTACGCCCACATAACAAGTCTAGATATGATACTTTCTAAAACGCAAATAACAAAGGCGCTGATCAGACTGCGCTGGTCTGCGCCTGTGTTGTTCCCATACCCTCAAAGACAGGTTTTCTCGCTTCGAGGCATAAATGGTCTGTACATTGATAGTTTTAGAACTGAGATTAATAGAGAAAATCCAAGGTAAACAAGGACATCTTCATAAGAATATTTAAATTTTATCCAGGGAAAGATATTTTATCTTGACCTTCTTATCTTAACCCAGATATCATATATGGTCTTTTCAATGATTGTGTTAAAACTCACATACGAGGGGCGATCATAAAGTTCACGGAAATGTGCTATTAAATCGTATTGCATTTATTGATTGCAATGAAAATTCACACACATAAACTGTCATTCTTTGCAAGTTGACTGTTATATATACAATGGACCATTCCATGTTTATTGTATCAAACCTGAAGGAAGAATCTATTTTTGTATAAAAGGTTAGGGAGATTAGTAAGATTTCAAAAACAACAGCAACACATCTCAATAAACATCTCTACTCTTAAACTCACCGGGGAGCTTAGTACAAAAAGGGGTAAGGTGATTAGTAAGAATTGAAAATACCTTGTTGACCACTGGTGGTAGCTTTTCCAGAAGGTGATAGTCCTTCACCATGGAACAGCAACACATCTCAATGAACATCTCTACTCTTAAACTCACCGGGGAGTTTACTACATAAAGGGGTAAGGAGGTAGTAAGAATTCAAAATACCTTGTTGACCACTGGAGGTAGCTTTTCTAGAAGATGATAGTCCTTCACCATGGAACAACAACACATCTTGATAAACATCTCAACTCTTAAACTCAGCGGGGAGTTTAGTACATAAAGGGGTAAGGAGATAGTAAGAATTAAAAATACCTTGTTGACCACTGGAGGTAGCTTTTCTAGAAGGTGATAGTCCTTCACCATGGAACAGCAACACATCTCAATGAACATCTCTACTCTTAAACTCACCGGGGAGTTTAGTACATAAAGGGGTAAGGAGATACTAAGAATTAAAAATACCTTGTTGACCACTGGAGGTAGCTTTTCTAGAAGGTGATAGTCCTTCACCATGGAACAGCAACACATCTCAATGAACATCTCTACTCTTAAACTCACCGGGGAGTTTACTACATAAAGGTTAGAGAGATTAGTAAGAATTAAAAATACCTTGTTGACCACTGGTGGTAGCTTCTCTAGAAGGTGATAGTCCTTCACCATGGAACAGCAACACATCTCAATAAACATCTCTACTCTTAACCTCACCGGGGAGTTTACCTGAAATGCATATATGTATCAGAAGAGTGCATCAGATTAATGAAGTAACTTAACCTTGCCCTAGTGGGCATGTGAAGACTTTTTTTTACCTCATTTGAGTATGTTTGTCATTAAAGAAGCTGTGAACTGTTCAAATTGTATGTACAAGAGGAATATCAAGCTGAAGCGAAGCATTTTGTCATTCAACCTTTGTGTTATTAGGCCGACCTTAAAAAAATGTTGGTTTGCCGTGCTCCTACCTACCCACCCAAAACAGGCCCTACCCCCAAAAAAATTATTGCCTTTCTGAGATTTTTTTTAAAAAAAAAATATCTTAATTCTGTTAACAAACCCTTCTTTAAAATCATTAAAAGCTGTATTTTAATTGAAGAAAGGTTACAGAGACACTGTAATTATATGCATTCTTACCTTATATACAGTATTTGTAGACCTCTAAAAGTGAAAGTAAGGTCATAAAATTATGCTGAATTTCTTAAAAAAAAAGACCTACCTACCTACCCAAACTGAAAAACATACTTTGAGTTATCTGAAGTTAGAGTCAAGTTAGAGACACTGTTATTATATGCATTCTTACCTTATATACAGTATTTGTAGACCTCTAAAAGTGAAAGTAAGGTCATAAAATTATGCTGAATTTCTTAAAAAAAAAGACCTACCTACCTACCCAAACTGAAAAACATACTTTGAGTTATCTGAAGTTAGAGTCAAGCCAATTGTAATGTCACCCTTATACATATACATGTTCAATATGTTACTACAAATTGCAAGTGCCACCATCAGTCACATAACTGTAAATTCAGAAATTTTGCGAGGGTTTCATTTTCAGGAAACTTGGCATATGCATAGAATTAAACACAACAACAACATACCATTAAGCCCTGTAATTTCCTCAGCCAATCCAAGCAGGTTTCTACATCTAGTAACTGGAACACTGAGGCTATTCCAGAAGCTTCTAGAATCACCATCATCAGCTGCATGCATCTAGACAAAACTGGTTCAGTCAGAGGCTTGCTCTCTGGACTGGTTCTGGACTTTCCACTGTCAGATGAGTTGGTAAGAAAGGCAGTTAGAGACAGTAAACCCAACAAACATCTGAGCTGGTCACATGATGAGAAGTATTCTATGGGAAGTTTCTGTAAAACCTATTTAAAAATAAAGCATATAAAATTAATTCACATTAATCACCATTCATGCATATAGTTAAGAGCACTGAATTTTGCCAGGTATGGAAAATTGAATGGGAAATTTGATAAAATTCTATGAGATTTCTGCCTTTGACCTGTCTGATCAAAGACCTTGCTAGTCGCATGTTGAAACCATGAGTTCTGAGCTACTCAGCCACATACAAGAGGTGTTTCGTGTTTATTTGAACAAATTTGAAAATGTTGTTACTAATTTATTTCTCGTTATATTTGGTAATAATTGATTTCCATGGGTTAGTCTGATCTCCAGGATCATGCAGCCATTGAGAAAACAATTCTTAATTTTCATTTTCTGGTTTGAAACAGTCTCTGAAGATGAGCAGTCAAATTTTAAGCGTTTAAAAATGCTGTCTGAAACGAAATGTACTAAATCTTTCTCGAACAATTTCTCTAAAATATATGAAGTTTTTCTCTTGGAACCTTGTATATATTGTACATAAATAATTGAAGTGTGTTCTGTTAGAAAATAAAACATTCTAGATGGATAATTACTATTTAGCAGCAACTTGAACATCAAATTTTAGGGTTTACAGTTTCCATAGCAACACTAAATTGTATGCAAAAGTACTCGAATGCAATATTTGGTGATCAGTTTTACCGGCGATAGATACTTAAAATATCTGTGAGTTTTGAGAATTTGTTTTCCAAAATTCTTCCAAGACACATTTTGTACATGAGATACCCATTTGGGCACTTGTTTGAAAGAACTTATTAAGCCCAGTTGGCAAGCAAAAACATGCACACATAGGCTGTTTCTAATTTAAATAATAGACTGAATGTTCCTCTAAACTTAAAAGAAAGTCTCACACTTAAATACGTATTTTCTTAGAGGATACGCCCGTTTTAGCTCTTAAAATCAGTTAAAGAGGGGTGGGGGGGAGGGGGGGGGTAGGGATGCATTTAGGACCCCTGTTTAATTGCTATGCTTTAAATTGTCATCTTGTCTACTTGCCATTATAAGTGACACGTCCGTCATGTATGAAAAGGCAAAATTTGTTTGTTTGTGTTTAATGCGACCGCAAAAAAGGAAATTCGAATCTGTTCAAATAAACATGAAACATGTCTTGTATTAGCGCAACAAGAATTTTACACTTTTCCCCACCATTCACACAACAAATGCAGTCTGCTTGCTCACCTTCTGATTTACTTCGGTATCTTATAAGCAAGCAATATGGACCCAAATCAGACTGCTCCCTTAGGAGCAGTCTGATCAGGGTTCATAGTGCCGGCTACCATGATAAAAAGAGTCTGAAGTGCAATTGAATATATGCAGCAGATGTAATAAGCAGACATTCTCTGTACAAAAAATATTTGCAGGAGAGGAGTTAACCTGAAAGAGTTGGTGTCTTTGCTTGGCTACAAGTAAATGTTGTCATGCACTGATGCAAAATATCATTTTTCATTTCCTGTCAACATGTGTTTTCTGAGTTTTTGTGTATTTCTCTAGAATACAGGTATATCAGACTGTATGTATTCTAGAGAAATGCACAAAAAAACTCAGAAAACACATGTTGTCTCATTAAGACAGTTCTTTTGAACACCATTTACATACAATTTGAATCTGAAAATATGAAATCATATATATATCATTTACTCCTTTTTATCTTGAAGTCTATATGTAAACAGTTACCCCACCACAACTTACCTTCATACAACTAAGTAGGTTTTCCAAGCCTCCAGTAGTCTCGTTATCATCTTGATGCTCCAGAAGCTTATTAACTTTGTTAGCTATCTTCTGAATGCTGTCAGCAGTTTCACTGAAACACCACAAAAAATAATTTACTGCATTACTGTATGTCATGATGAGCAAGACTGTTACAAACATGTACCATATTCACCATAAACTCTTTGCATTCTGGGTAATTTTTCATACTCTAGTTGTCGTCTGCCAACTTTTTTCAAAAAGTTCTTTTCAGGAACACTATCAGAGTGTCAAACAGTTTGGATCCAGATCAGGACCGACATTATGTCGGTCCTGATCTGGGTCCAACTGTTTGCAAAGATTATCAGCAGACAACAAAAGTCGCCACTAACAAGGAAAAAGTTAAAAGCTCTCATACGTGAACACAGAGCTCTTTTTTGGCTGTGATTTAAACATCAACTGTTTTATCTTCATGCCAGTACAGTGGCACTAATCCGTTACGATATGGATTCATCATGTAGATAAAAAAACAGTGAAGATCCTGATTCTGGGTATACAATGTTTTCCAACGAACTGAAAGAGGTATGAGCACAGTATTAAGCCTGGAAATTTGCTCAGCAGGTCAAATTCATAAGGGATATTCAAATTTTTGGAATGAATATGACATTTATTTCACCAAGAGGAACGAAAAATGTGAAGCCACAAATTATTTTTTTTCCGCTTCACTTGATGAAATAAATGTCATATTCAATCCTTAAATTTGAAATTTCTTATCATATACAATTTAGAAGTACAACAGACATCATACATGATCTCACACGACAACATACATGATCACAAATGACATCACATCTATGATGACGTTGCATAATGTGTCTGTCTTCCAAAAGTAAAACCACCAGAGCTGGAGTTAGGAAGGTGTCAATTTCAGCAAATCCCGACAATTGTATCACCAAAATGTTCCTTACGATCCAAGAAAATGAATACCCACAATTTGACCTTTTGTCCACTTATAGGAAAGTTATAGACCTTTGAAAATCTGAAGTGGAATCAAGGAAGTAACCAGAGTAAAGAGAGGAAATCCATTTATTTTTTATATTTTCACATGTGAAATACAACTTTTTATATTTTCAGAAGTGAAAATATAACTTTTTCAAAGATATATTATATTTAATTAGTATTTTCCTGTATTTTGTTACTTTGCATATAATAAAAGACTATACCTGGTTAAGCCATCTTGCCAAAGTATTTCTGTATTTCCAAGATGACTGAGCACAGACTGTAAGGTTGCTGTGGCTGCATCTGATTTCCTCTTCTTTCCGCTGAAAAAAAGAAAAACTAGGGATTGTGTTTGTGAAATACTATACCTCACAACCATACAGATATGTCAGGATTTAAAATGGTATGGGTTAACTCTTTGCCTACTGGGTAATTTTTCATGCTTTTTGTGCTGATTTTCTTTTCAAAATAAAAGTTTTCGAAAAATTCCTTCAGCAAAACCACCATGTCTGGCGTTTTAAAGGGCCTAATGTCAGTGATCTGTGTCCATTTTTTTTGCAAAGGTTATCAGCAACTGACACCAGAAGGCAGAGTTAAGAAATTATCAATTGCTGGTTGAAATTTTCACCAAAGCTAAATACCTTATGGCTTTTATGGCAGACAACAGTGCATTTTGCTGCAGCTCATCTGGGCTGACAGTGTTTACTGTTTAGGCATAAATGGTCAATTGAATACTTTCTTTACCACCTGCCTCAACTACCAGTCTTTTGACTTCACTACAGCTGGTGACTGGGACTGTGTGGCAGCGGTAGAATGTCTCCCTGCACTTCACTATAGTGTAGATTTTATTTTCTTGTCCTTTGGGATCATGGGTTTCATTGTGGAACTTTGAAACTATTAGAGGGTCACTGATGAAGCCTAAATGGCAAAAACTAGCAAGTCTGGCCCAGGAAATATGCACACTATATATAGTTTCAGTTCTTTGGTGCAGTCTTTGCTTCCAAAGGATACCCTTTTAAGAACATATTTCATTTACATTTCAGGTCAATGGGTCTTTTGTCAACTTTTCTCAAATCATGAATGGGTCCAAATATGCAATAATGAAACACCAATGTTAACCATTATAGCGGTCTGCTGAAATGCTTTAGAAGCCTATTCGACAAACCCTGTATATCTAGATCAGTCTGATCTGGGTCTACACTGTTTGACTCTATAATTACATAACTTAATCATGTTAGCAAATATATGTAACGGACAGCTTAAGCAGACAACATTTTCAAAAGCATAAAAGGGTTAGAGCTCGAGCAGTTTTTTTCTGGTCAAGGAATGCTGGATGTGCACCCAAAAAATTACCGCCTAGCTTTTAACACTTTGTATTCTGATAGATATTTCCATATAGATAAATGCAATATGTATGTGGATTGTCCATTATATAAAACAAGAGGTCACAGGTAGAAATTTCCAAGTAATTTTGACCTTCAATTCCTATAAAATGTATTTATAAAATGCCATATTTTTGGCATTTCATCTGGGTCTTCAATTTTTGCCAAACTAACCGTTTAGTGGTTTCAGTATACTAAAGGTTATTCATTAAAAGCTTTCCCAGCCGCCTACCATACCTACCTTTTTATCTTGCCACCAATTGTCTGTCTGATCCTGTCCCACACTGCAGTAACTATTGAAGACTGTAACAGTGAAAACTCTTTTATACAGGTTGAACCAAGAAGACTGTCAGATGACTTGGAAAGACTGGTCAGCCCACTGTTAAAACAAAACACATCAAACCTTATCCCACATTTGTTTTTTTTGTCCTGAAAATGTCTGCTTTTTACATCTGCTGCTTATATACAAGTGCGCTTCAGACTAATTTTTTTCTTCATAGAATCAAACAATACGAACCCTGACCATCTGCTGCATATATACTAGTGCGCTTCATTTTTTTTTTATGGAAGCAAACAATTGCTCCCCTTGGAGCAGTCTGATCTGGGTCCATATTGTTTGCAATATAGGCCACCTAAGAACTTAAGCAGAAGAGAGAGCAGACGACAAAAGTCATGAATGGCAACTAGAAAAGTGTTCACCTCTGCCATTTGCACTTTACATCACATCACATTGTGTCTGGGAGTGATATAACGCCATGTATTAAAATCGATCAACCACTAGTGGTTTACATATTAAAGTTATGTTGTGACTTCCAACAGATGCCAAAAATGGATGGCAAAAAGTGATCTTGAAGTCATCTAATGTCATATGAT
Source organism: Loripinus fragilis (assembly GCA_964019695.1). Lineage (NCBI taxonomy): Eukaryota > Metazoa > Mollusca > Bivalvia > Lucinida > Lucinidae > Loripinus > Loripinus fragilis. The sequence continues at coordinate 1,143,244 of OZ026526.1, read as the reverse complement.
AAATGGAATCTAACATTTATGCTTTCGGTATATTGAATTTATTGAACTCATTGGGAAAAAGTGATAATGTGCTCTGCAAGCTTCTTATTCTATCTCTTTTTCCAAAATTTGTTTTCCTTGGGCATTTGTGTCTGGTGCAGGAGATAGAGTTGGGATATGGGGTTTAGACTAAGGGAAAAGAATCGCTTTTCTTTGTTGTGATATGTAACCTTTTGACACATCTACTTGTGAGGTTTCAATCATGACATAATTCCACACAGTGCAAGCAATATGGTCCAAACAAGAATTTGCAACATAAAAATTAGTAAAAGCCATCTTTCTTGTTGGTAATACATGGTCTCCTTATGAAGCATTCACCAGTGTAGTTTCATGCTAAAATTACAAAGTGAAATGCTTAAAGTCTACCTAAATTCTTCATCTTCTTTGACTGTCTGTACAAGAAAGTGGGCTATAGTCTGACACTGGTTCCTGGTCATTACACTGTAAACAGATGGAAGGCTGGATACCAGCAGCTGCCATTTTGCCACCAAGAAGTTGCTGTCATCGATGCAAAACACCTAATTATAAAAGAAAAATCAAAGTACAGTAGACATTCTGAAATTTCTATTAAATCATTTTTTCTTTCAATACTAATCATGACTTTTGTCACATGCTGATAACCTTGAGGTGACCTCACTGGACCCTAAATGTAAATCTTTAGGTTATCTTATTGATGCCTATGTAAATCTTTGATACCTATGTAAATCTTTAGGTTATCTTATTGATGCCTATGTAAATCTTTAGGTGATCCAATTGATGCCTAGGTAAATCTTTAGGTTATCCAATTGATACTTAGGTATATATTAGGCTATCCTATTGATGCCTAGGTAAATCTTTAGTTTACCCAATTAATACCTAGGTAAATCTTTTAGTTATCCAATTGATGCATAGGTAACTCTTTGGGTTGTCCGATTGATGCCTAGGTAAATCTTTAGGTTATGCAACTGATGCTTAGGTAAATCTTTAGGTTATCCAATTGATGCCTAGGTAAATCTTTAGCTTATCCAATTGATGCCTAGGTAAATCTTTAGTTACCCAATGGGATACTAAGGTAAATCTTACCATTGCCTTTAATTACATAGATCTTTAGGTTACTAAATTGATGCCTCGGTAAATCCTTAGGTTATCCAATTGATGCCTAGGTAAATCTTTAGGTTACCTCATTGATGCCTAGGTAAATCTTTAGGTTACCTTATTGATGCCTCGGTAAATCCTTAGGTTATCCAATTGATGCCTAGGTAAATCTTTAGGTTACCTCATTGATGCCTAGGTAAATCTTTAGGTTGCCTTAAATAGTTCTTTAGGTTACACATTTGATGCCTATAAAATATTAAGGCTACCCAATTGATGCCTAGGTAAATCTTAAGTTTATCTAATTGATGCCTATGTAAATCTCAAGACTACCTGATTGATGCCTATGTAAATCATAAAGTTACCCAATTGATACCTATGCAAATTTTCAGATTACCTAATTGATGCCTAGGTAAATCTTAAGTTTACCTAATTGATGCCTATGTAAATCTTAAGACTACCTGATTGATGCCTAGGTAAATCATAAAGTTACCCAATTGATACCTATGCAAATTTTCAGATTACCTAATTGATGCCTAAGTAAATCTTCAGCCTATCCAGACTTATTGATGTCTGGGTAAATCTTTAGGTTATCAAATTGATTAATAGATGCCTCTGTTAATCTTGTGGTCACTTTCTTGATGCCTAAATAAAAACTTAAAGTTACCAAATACTCAATAAATACATAAATCTTTGGGCTTCTTAATTGTTGCCTAGGTAAATCTTCAGATCACCCAATTAATACATAGGTAAATCTTCAGGTTACCTAACTGATGCCTAAGTTAATCTTTAAGATGACTAATTGATGTCTATGTATATCTTGAGGTTACCTTATTCATGTCAAGGTAAATCTTGAGGTTACCTGCTTGATGCCTTGGTAGAATAATTATTATGGGTTGCCCAATGGACTGAGGTTACCCAATTGATCCCTGGGTAAATCTTTAGGCCACTCAATTAAATTAAGTCTAGCTAAATCTTAAGGTTACCCAATCAATTCCCAAGTCAATCTTTAGGTTACCTCATTGATGCATAAGTATATCTTAAGATAAGGAAATCTGAAGATTATTTATTAATGCCTATGTATCTTTAACACTTTCCTTCATGAATACTTGTGCTAAGCTCCAACCACTAAATAAACTTTTGTTCATAGAACAAAGAAATTACTTGTCAGGTTCACTGGTGTAGGATCTTATCTAATAATATTTCTATAACCAAACAGAGTAGACCCTGATCAGGCAGCTCTTACAAGAGCTGCCTGATCCAGGTCTGCTCAGTTTGCAAAAGGCGTCTCTATGAGGAAAAGGGTTAAAGATTACCTTAATACATATAATGTCTCAGTTATTGATGACATGCCTATACATACTTACAGATGGATACCATGTGACTGTTAGTTCTTTGGAGGTCACATCTTCTGTAAGGTCAAATACTGTTGCCATGGAGATTGATTTGTCATTGGAGAAGAGCAGTTCAGCTCTTGTCTGTTGTAAAACCAGCATATCCTATGGAGATAAATAGACTGTAAGAAAACTGCCATCTTTTTGCATCCACAAAAAGCATGCTTACTGGCTACGCCTTTGTTGTTCACATGCAACAAAGTCAGGTTATCTCACGTTGTGGCCGATGTAGCTTCAAGGATATAAATGATGTAACTTTTCACATTACAGATAAAGGTTCCCATATAAGTTAGGTTTAACATCAGATTTTGCACAACCTTGAAATGCATTTAAAAGCATAAATTGAAAAGCAGGTTTAAATCAGAAAGTGATTGTCATTTTCAAGCTTCTGTTTTGTTTGTTTGTTTTGTTGCTTTATGTCCCAAGTCAACAGCTATGGTCATTGCGGGACGGTCAGTTCACCTAACCACACTTTTTCCTGGGCAGGCTTCAACAAGCGGTTAACCAGTAATTCGTGCACATACTCTCGCTTGTAACTGACAACAACATCAGCGGAAGGGAGGAGAATGACCGTAGAAATAATTTCATGATCAATCTCCACGAAAGTATGGGACCGGACCGGGATCAAACTCGTGACCCCTGGATCTGCAGTCAGACACGCATCTGTAGCCAGACACGTTACCGACTGTGCTACGCGGCCCAGCATCAAGCTTTTGTATACTTGAACTCATTAACAGGCACTTTGGTAAATAGTGAAGACCCGGATGAAATGACACAGAATGTGGCATTTCATCTGGGTCTACACAGTTTGCTAAATTAAACACATTCTTCAGGCACAATTTGGAAATTCTAAGCTGTTACCCCTTCATATATACAATGAGCAATTCCAAGAACATTGTATCGAACCAGCATGAAAGATATTTCAGTATATAAAGGGTGGAAGCATTAGTGTTTGATCAGGCCATCAACTAACTTTTTCCTTGTTAGCAGGTCTGGGGACTCTTGAAAACACGTGATCGTAAATTATCGCGTAAATGCGCAATAGCCGAATGCCCATGTAAAGGGAAATCAATCTAAAGATCATCAGGGGAAATAAGTTTTGTGGTCAACTTCCGTTTTGCTGCATACTTTTACTATGGAAGTAAACACTATGAACCCTGATCAGACTGCTCCTATGGGAGTAGTCTGATCAGGGTTCATATTGTATGCGATATAGGCTACCAAAGCATATAAGCAGACAACAATCGACAATTGTCATAAATGGCAGGAAAAGGACCTAGGGTTAACCCTTTAATTCATAATAACGCCTTTCCATGCCTTTGAAATAGCATGTATTTAAAATATTTTGGAAAACGGAGCATTTGCTGTTTTGAAGCAAATGCTACATTTTCCATAATATTTTCAAAAGTTTTCAATACTTAACTTATTTTTTTTGTGAATTTTTACAATGTTGTCTTCAAATAGAAAATGATGTCATGATCTAAAAATAGCATATGGAGTACAGGCTTAAGGGATGATCAGATTAACTTACCCATAGATGTATTATTTTCTTGTCATCACTTTTAGCAATTATTTTATGAACTTTCAACCACTCTTTAGTAATGAGATAGCTATGAATGTAGTTGAGATCTGTGTGAGTACCAACTGGTGGCTGAGCTAAGAAATGGCTAGCTCTGTATCTGGTATACTGAGCTAGCATTATAATCATCTCACCCCAGGTATGGCAGAGTTGGAGCGTGGGTGTCAAATCTGTAGCTGCACACTAAAACAAAAATGATGAAATATATTTTAGTGCGAACTGGTGGCTGAGTATAGAAATGGCTAGCTCTGTATCTGGTATACTGAGCTAGCATTATAATCATCTCACCCCAGGTATGGCAGAGTTGGAGCGTAGGTGTCAAATCTGTAGCTGCACACTAAAACAAAGATGATAAAATATATTTTAGTACGAACTGGTGGCTGAGCTTAGAAATGGCTAGCTCTGTATCTTGTATACTGAGCCAGCATTATTATCATCTCACCCCAGGTATGACAGAGTTGGAGTGTGGGTGTCAAATCTGTAGCTGCACACTAAAACAAATGAAATATTTCTTAACTTTGCAGCTGAATGTTGTCTGCTGTGAGTTGTCCTTTTAAAACATCTCTGTGGCAAACAGTGTGAACCTAGATCAGACTGCTCCTCAAGCAGTCTCTGATCAGGGTCCACACTGCTGCCTGTATGCTAAAATTAGTTTGTGAAGATAGCATCTTGGTGCAGCCAATGATCTTGGCAGACCACACTTTTTGTATGCATTTTTTTTTCAAAACAGGCAAAGGGGTAAGGCAGTGTTTCTGCCAGAGCACGTTTCTTGCGCTTTGGGTACAATACATTAACTGCAGATCCCCTGACAGTTTGTCTGAGCACTTAAAGTCTTTAGATGGCACAAACAAGAATTTGTCTCATTTATGATCTAGAATAGGCAGGCTTATCATGCTTCATTTAACTTGACACAATCACTGATGTTTATCTCTCTACATGTCAACTCTTCTATAAATAGATATTGCAACAAGTACCAAAACATGTGTGCCAGCCCATATCTTCTATACATTAAAAGCTCTCCCTCAGATTTGAGCCTTTTCCAGCCCCCTTCATTCCCTAACACCCCTTCCTCCTCCTAACACAAGCTCTTCTCTGATTCATCCCTGTGTTTTTAGCTTTAACTCTATAGAGGCTGAATTGAAATATGTCCAGTTAACAAACAAATAACATACAGAAGAAAGCAAACACATAGTCCCCGATCAAACTGCTCCTAGACTGATCCAGGACTATTTTGTTTACACATGCTTTTCCTTTCCAAGTAATTTCGTTCTGACATTCAAACTTTTAAAATACAGCAGTAGTTTATAATGTAGATCAGTAAAGTTAAACATAATTTCAAGGAACAAGATTTCAAATACCTGCTTGTCATTCATGCATCTTTTCAAAATTGGGACCAATATTTCTGTTTCCATGGTAACCATAAGTTCCTGAATGGCCTTGGCAGTGATGTCAGTGGTGGTGTAATCTGTGACCTTCACATTCAACAAGTAATGACTAAATATAGCACAAACACCTTGAAAATGACCTGAAGAAAAAATATAGAATGTACGTGTTAGGGTTATTCCAGAAAGTAATACCCTAAAATGGAATATTTTCGCGTGGCCAAATTTTCACATTTTTGCCTCAAAAACATGAGGATAAATATTTGGGGATTTTAATTTTCGCGATCTTTTATACCCGCAAAAATTATAATTGCAATTTAAATATCCTGCGAAATATCTGAAGTATGCGTTTAGTTGGTCATTTTTAATAATAATAATAATAATAATAATAATAGTCTTTATTTTCAGAGGGTAACACATTTAGCAAAAAAAAAGCTAATCTTCCATGAGGCCCTCTATGAACTACCACCAAAAAATAATACAAGTATAAAATACAAAGATGATTTACATGTATACAAGATAATACAAACATCATGGAACACTTTCAAACCTACATACACACAGGCATACTTTTTTACATAAGTATCATATATATCATACCTCTAGATACAAGTGATTAGTAATACCAATTTTATCTACATACATGGGTTCTCAAAAGAAGCGTCTCAATGAGACGCTTCTTATGAGCACCAAACTAATTAATCAAACTGGGGAACAAAACATATTCACAATTGTAGGCTCAAAATTATGTTCATATGGACATATAATTATATCAGTTTCAAAGATTGAAAGATAGACTGGATTTCATCTACTTAATACAATGTCTATGAAAAGAGTCAACAGTTTCTAAATTCTTTAAACAGTCTGGTAAGTTGTTCCAAATGACTGGACCTGAATAAATTAAGCTTTGTTTGAAAATTTCTTTTTTTGGTTTTGGAGTATAAAAATCCAATGCACCTGTTGATCTTAGAGACTGAAGCGTTTCATTAAAAGGTCGAAAAGAGAACATTTGACTTACATATGAGGGTAGGACGGATTTAGAAACTTTAAACATAAATTTAGCCTTCCTGAGGAAAATGCGTTCATATATGTTTAAAATTCTAAGCTCATCCATACTGTTGGCAATGTTATCATATTGGTAATTTACAATGATTTTAACAGCTCTTTTTTGTAACCTATAAATTCTGTTTAGATTATATTGAGATGTTCCTCCCCATATTGTAGAACAATAGTCAATGTGGGGTTGAATATATGTTTTGTAAAATTGTACTCTGTGTTCGGTGGATAAATAGTCCTTCAATTTGGATAATAGCCATAGATTTGAAGAAATTTTCTTAGCAATAAAATTAATATGAATAGACCAGGTTAGATTGTTATCAATGCGAACACCAAGAACTTTCTCATTTTCAACTGAGTTCAAAACATCATTGTTGTAAGTTAGATGCAAAATGTCATTATGAAGATGTAGACGTTTTTGAGAGGTGGTAATTAACATTGCCTTGGTTTTTTCTGTGTTTAATAACATTCCATTGAGCTTACACCATTCAGAAAGATTTTGTAAAGCTATCTGCAAGTTTTGCTCAATATAATCTTGAGTTTCACCATGGATGAAATAAGGTGCTATGGAAGACTAATATGATCAGGAGGACCAGATTTTTCTATCCCATCCTGACACAGTTAATGGATTCTGTTTCTTGCTCACCATTTAATACTGCATTTTCATATTAAAAAAAGGCTCCCAGAAGTTTTGGAATAAGTTAAGATGCGACATATCACTCTGACATCACTTTGACATAACAATGATGTCACTTGTCTTCCAAGGTGCAGCTGTTCGATTTTTATCTTTCCCACAGGTTGGTACGGTTTATGTGAGATAAATAGAATCCATCATTGGTGTCCAGTGGGACAGGGTTGGTGTCCAGTGGGACAGGGTTGGGATTTTTCTGGAACCACTGAACACCAATGACCAATTCTTTTTCTCATATACCAATTCTTAGGGACCGTACGGTACGGTACAGTATATCAAAATGGATTAACAAGAACTAGCTTATCAGCCACAGTAACTCGAGTAAGTAATTTTGTTGAGGAAAATGTGTTTCTTTTTTTACATCGGCAAGGCTCCCAGTCCCGGTACATTCAGTCACTCATTGCCCAACACGTCAGATATGTCGATCCCAATGTGCTCAGCATGTTCAAAGCATTGAATAAATGTTTTACTTTATACCACGTTGAAGGCTGACTTAAATCACTGAAATTTCAACATTGACATTTTTCCTGACTGTCAACAATTCAACTTTCGTTTTCGAAGGAATACATTTATGCACCAAAAATGTCGCGTGTGGGTTATCTGGCATTAGTATCTTGTATTAGTTACGCTTATCTCACATGGGTAGCAATGTGGGACAGATGTTTCCAACAGCGAGCTAACATAGGTATCACTCAATCTTGTATGCGTTAGTATGTGAGAGAGAATTATCTCAAATGGGTAAAACAGCAGAAACTCCGATCTGGTGTGCAAGAAAACTATCCAGTTTAAAAAGGATGCAGTAGATAATGACCTGTATTTTCCTCAGCAACATGATTTTCCTTCAGATGTTGAACAAACATTTTCCAGATGTCAACTGTCATCCCCTGAGGCAGAGTCTGTACCACTTCACCAAACCTGAGAAAAGGACATTAAAATTTGTATTAACTATTAAACTAGAAATGAACGGTGTGATCTCATGAAAATTTGGCACTTGTTGCATAGTCACTCTTTAACCATGCATGTATAGCTATCTAGTGGGGCTATATGCCTTAACTTTAGCCCAAGGCTCCAGATAAGAGTGGGTATTGGAAAACTATTTTCTTTATTTTTCATCCAAAACATATGTTGTGGGTACTCAAAAGAACCGTCTCAATGAGACGGTTCTTTTGAGCACCCAAAACACATGTTTAAATTGATGGGTAAGAAAATAATAATAATTTTATGCTCATAAAATTTCCTTATCTGGACCTATGCAGTTTAGCCTGAGCCTTCATCTACCTTAGTATGTACAAGCAGTTCTGGTGAGACTGCAAAGATTTGCAGACTCTTCTGAACCTACACTGGTAGCCATTGTGATAAGTACCATAATCTCATGTACTGGTACAAATTTTGTTTGTGAAACATTTTCCCTAATAAATTGTGTCTAAGCAGCCCCAAGGTTGTTCTGACATTTGGAAATTCGCTCGTCACAAGCCTAGGACATATTCAAATAGAGGTTTCTTTGTGTTGATTCAGGCCAGCTTATCGAAATTTTGCACTTAACACATAAGTTCATTTTATAAACAAGAGTGCTAAGCTATCTAGTGATGGTAAAGGCTTAAACTATGGCAAAAGTTTACATCGCCAACCTTACTTTGCAGGTGAAAGCAGTGAAGGCTCTGGTGAGACAATGTATTTGCGCAGGCTGGTCTGAACCATCATTGCTCCCAAGACTTATATACAATTATGTTACAGTAACTGTTCTAAAATTTTGGACACTTTTCACTTCCTCTTTTCAAAGAAAATATGAGTTATCAGGGATGGAATTCACAAAATGCTTTTCAGAATTATTCAATAGCAAACAGGGAAGACCCTGATCAGAAGCAGTCTGATCTAAGTCTGCCCTGTTTGTCTAGACCTTTTTGGCTGGCAACTAGTGTTTGAAATTCTAGAACATTTACCATACCTGGCTTGAAATCCTGTTGGCATGACAACATAAGTTGAGTGGGAGCAGTTCTTGAGGGTGTCTAATATCTTAATCATGATCTTCTGAAACTGACGCAACTTCTGATAGGTGCCCACTATCTCTTGTAGGAACTCGTCTAATGGTCCGGTAACAGAACTTTCAAGCTCCTACAAACACAGAATGCATTAACCCATAAAGTGCCACCTATAATTTGCAGCAGACCACAATTTCAAATCTTGCCGCTTTTTCAAAAATAACAAATAAAGCATGGTATTTCATGAGAATCGTCTGTTGGCAGACAATTTTCATGAAATATCATACCTTATTTTTTTCGGAAAGATGTCACAAAATTTGTCGTCTGCTGCAATCGTTATTGGTTCTTTAACGGTTAATAAGTTAGATTAAGACTTTAACTCAGACTGCCAGACGTGAATATTTCTGTCTTCTGATAACCTTTGCAAACAGTTTGGACCCAGATCAGGACCGACAGAATGTCGAGCCTGATCTGGATACAAACTGTTTGACACCAGGATGGTATTGAATAAATCCAGCATCCACGGAGTAAAATATGGCACAATAATAAAGTGTGAAGGAATAATAAAAGCAATATTTGAAAATGCAAAAACAGCAAAATACACTGTTTCGCAAATATGTAATTTTTGAACCACCTAAACTGTACTTTTGGCCAATGACTTTTGTTTTTAGCCACTCTACATTTCTAGTAGCAAATGGCTACAATGGCTAATGGCAGGATGAGCCCTACCTACTAAAGTATGTATGTAGATGAGAGAGCAGACGATACTTGTTGTGAACGGTGGGAATTTTAACCAAAAGAGCACCAACAAAAAATAGCGGAAAAAAATCTATTTCAATTTTTGTACCTGCATTACAAAAATAAATATGAATTGATATGATTTTTGGCTCTGGCCATGGCCAAACCTACAAAGTAAACCCAGAGAGCATGACCAAGGCAAATTTTTAAAGTGGTTTAACTTTTGTAATACTGATCTTTCAGCCCCTTTTTTCCTACTAAAACATGCACTGTCTAATGTTTAAGGTGCGGTGCAAATGTGATCAAAATCGAAAAAAAGTTACATAAGTTATTCAAAAAAAACCTAAAAAAGTTGATGGGAGGATGGAATGATAGAAAGATGGTATGATGGAAGATGGACAGACATAAAAGTATGTTTTGCGTGGGAAGCAGTTCGGGTACTCAAAGGAAGCGTCACATTGAGAAAGTTCTTTTGAGTACCCATAACATATGTTTAGGTTGAGAAATAATAAAACAAATTTTAATTCTTACTCTAATCTGGAGGCCTGGATTATGTATTACCTCATGACTTTGGTTGAGCCAAGTTTTTGATAGGATATCCTTGAAGCTGGGTTCCAGTATCTGGTGATTTAGCTGCAGCAGCACCGTAAAACAGGAGAACCAGTCTGAAGTATAGCTGAAATCATAAGAACAAAAAAATGAGAAACCCTGGAAATGCTGAAGAAGCAATAAGAACCGCAAGAATTTTCATTTGAGGTTTAAGTTGAGAAGGCCACCCAGTGATTGTTACCGCTAAATAATTTTGAACTTTACTGTAAAAAAAGTGAGTATGATCAGGAAATACCACAACCCACAGCACCGTGAGGAACTCAGCTAGCAGTCTATATGGGACCCATATGGGACTTACATGGGACCCATATGGGGAGTGCAACCGGGTTCCATATGGGTCCCGTATGGGATGGCCCATGTAAATAAAATAAATAGTAGAAGCAGATCCAGGATTTCTTGATAGGGGGATCAAATTTACTAAGGGGGGTTCGATTTGAAAATTGTAACTGATCATTTGATATTTTATGGTGGTTTTTCTTGAAATTCCTCATGAAAATGGAATAATTTTTCTAAAAGGGGGGTTCAAGCGAAACACATGAATACCCTCTGTATCCGCCACTGTAGAAGCTAGTCATGCATTATAACAGGGCTCAAAAATATCACTTGTCCGCTCGTATTTACGAGTACCAAAGGCTGCAGGGCAAGTGAAAATTTTGAAATTTCTAGTGAAAATCAATTTTTACCCATATATGCCAATAATTTTTGTGATGCAGGGCAAGTGTCTATTTTCAGATATTTCGAGGCCTGATTATAAACAAGGAAATAAGTTTAAATAAATATTTTAATATCATTTCTTTTTTTTAATGATGCTGTTATGTGGGACCCATAAGGGACCCATCTGGGCAACCCGCATATGGGATAACCCATATGGGACCCATGCGGAATACGGTTGCACTCCCCATATGGATAGCCCATATGGGACCCATATTTGCATGTTTGCTGGGGAAAATCACAGTACATTTATAGTAACAATACATCTGTAAGACAATAATAGCAAAGCAACCAGTTTTGTCTTCCTCTTCAAGATGATTGCTAAACTAGAATGGACACAAGGTAATGCATAACAAAACAGAGACAAACACAGAACTCCCACAAACAATAGGAAGTACATTAAACAATAGATCAACAACAACAGAACCATCACCTTAGAATGGACAGCAGCCTAAGCCACAAAATCAAAAGTTTGATTAAAATTGGCTAAGTGGTATAGAAACAGTTGGGGAAGGGTTGTAACTAAGGTTGTGAGAACTCGTGACCCAACCCCATTGCTGTATAAAATTTTGGCAATAAAATATGTTTAAACTAAACTAACAGTTGTCATTTAAAGCAAAATGTTGATAACAAATGTTGCACGGCACTGCAGACATTAAATGATCACAATAGCTCACTTTAGGCACTCCATGCTCCGGCGAGTTACTGTAATAATGGGCCTTCCAGGCCTTTAGCCTTTTCCTTTATGCTAAGCCCCTAAGGCCCCTCCTCCCCCTCCCGCACCCTCCACACTATGAAAACTTATATAAATAAACTTTCATGTTTGTGCATCAAGGTCCACTAGTGTAGGATCATATCCAATCATATTTCCATAAGCAAACAGAGTAGAGCCAGATGAGGCAGCTCTTGTAAGAGTTGCCTCATCATGGTCTACTGTGTTTGCAAAAAGTGTTAAAAGGTGTCTCTATGAGGCGAAGGGCTAAAGTATCAAAAGGTAGGAGAATCCATCAGTGTATTTATAGAACCTGAAAACAGGTCTTGAAGAAAAGCTATAAAACATACCAACTATTTTCCAACAACACATTCACCACATGTCTGTAAAACTGGAGTTGTTTCCCTTTATCATCTGCTGCCACATCATACACATCCCATCTCTGTACCACCTTCAGCAGCTGGTTAACTCCCCTGATTACCTGTGACTTATCTAGAGTTTCACAGAGGGCAGCACTGTCAGATTGTAGACCAATGAGACTGCAGCATTCCATCAACATGTGATGTGCCACTGAGAGATTAGAGTTGTGACTGAAATAGAAATACCATAAACAGCCTAATAAGTGCACATGCAGTGAATAATCTAGGTAATTTTAAAGGGGTCATTTTCATTTGATTTCAGACAAAAATAGAATACTGTCGAATATTTCTCCATTCAAACAATGTTAAAGATGGCCCACTCTTGCTGTAGCAAGGGGCAGTTTGATTGAAATGAGGGTCAATGGCCCCCTCCAGATTGAACATAAGGTTGGCCCGAGATGACAAGTAGCTCAACTCAGATGTTTTGAAATGGCAGCAATGATGGCTTTTGCTTTTTCTGTGATTTTTTAAAAATATTTTTTCACCTAAAACTATATAACTTATTGATTTTAATATAAACAATTTGTTTCAATTTCATATACTATTAGCCTTTGCATCCCCGTTCTCTTGTCACAAACGTATATGTGGTGATAGGACGTTTGACAACATTGCAGATATATTTGCTTCACAGCGCCACCTACTAAGGCCAGCAAAAACCAACAAAGCTTTCTTAATCAGTCTAATTCAGAATTTTCCATAGAAAGTCATCTTCAAATATGTTGATTGTTCTTAAAAAAAAGTTATACTCTGGAAGCAATGATTACACCAAAGAACTAAAAGTGTAAGTTTTCTGGGTGAGACTAGTTATTTCTGACAATTAGGCCTCATCAGTGTTCCTCTAATGGCTTCAAAACCTGAATTCATGAATAATCCTAAAAACTTTCCCCTATATAACGAATGCCTTCCTATGTGTTGTTTGTTTGTTTTGTTGCTTTACGTCCCAAGTCAACAGCTATGGTCATGGCGGGACGGTCAGTTCACCTAACCACACTTTTTCCTCGGCAAGCTTGAACAAGCAGTTAACCAGTACTTCGTGCACATACTTTCGCTTGTAACTGACAACAACCCTTCTTGAATGATTCAGCGGAAGGGATGAGAATGACAGTAGAAATTATTTCATGATCAATCTCCACGAAAGTATGGGACCGGGCCGGGATCGAACTCGCAACCCCTGGATCTTCTAAGTGTTGTGATACTAACCAGTTGGCTCTGATGAAACTCTCATAGAGAGCAGGTATGATCATACACACAGCATCTGAGTTCACAACCTGCAAAAACACAAGAAAAACCATGAAGTCAGTGTACATGATTTTGGTACCATGTGCAGATCCAGAAAGTTTTGTCATAGGGGGTCCAATCTTTTTTTTAGTTTGATGAGGGGAGGAAGGATCCAAATACCACTATAAGCTGGCCATCAACGTCGAACCAGCGAAACGCCATTTAAATGGAATTTCGCTGGCGGGCCGATGATGGCCCAACATTAAATGCTGGATTGGTAGCTTTGTGATTTTAAGGGGATCGGGACCAGTATTGCTAAGGAACCCAATTTTTTTGTAATTTTCCAAGGGGGTCAGAACCCTCTGTCCCCCCTCTGGATATGCACATGGGTACTATCCCATAAGCCCAAAAGTTTCCTTTAACCCTTTGTATACTGATGGATTCTTCCTTCTGGTTTGATAGAATAAAGTTGGGATAGACCATTGTAAATATCTAGGTGTGTCAGGATATAATTTTCAAAAATATTCTATTTTTTGGTCTGAAAGATCTTCACACAAAAAAAAAGAATATTTTTTACCTTAACAAACTGTGTAGACCCTGATGAAATGCCGCAATATTTCACCTGGGTCTTCACCGTTTGTAGAAGTAGCTGTTTAGAAGTTTTCCATATACAAAGGGAAAAACACTCATATTGATGTATACAGTACAGCTAGAAGCCTAAATTTTGTTCTGAACCTTTATCTAAATTGTTTGAGTATGAGAGCAGTGAAGGCCCTGGCATTTGTGCAGGCTCGTCTAAGCTGTCATTGCCTGTAAATGTGATAATCACCCAAATCTCGTGCGCTGGCTCATTCACTCTTCTAATAACTCTTTGCATGCTCGGTAATTTTTCTGCTTTTGTTGTCATCTGCTGACATTTTTGCAAAATTAACTTTTTCAAAAAATTATTTCAGGAAACTACATATTGACTGACGCGGAGCGGAGGTCAATATGATTAAGTTTACTGTTCAATAACACTTCATGTCTACCGAAACATAAGTCAACAATTGTTTATTATACAGTCAAACCTGTCTTAAGCAAGCTGCCAAGAGATTATCCAAAATCGCTTGCTTAAGACAGGTTGCTGATTAATAGAGGTTCAGCTAAAATGGCCATATGATTGAGGATACCCATTTAATAATGAGTTGAAAACTGAAGAGTTAGGTCTACACTGGTGCAGTTATTGCATTTCTTCATAAAAATATATAAATGAAAATCTCATTTAACAAAATATGAAATAAAACAACAAAGGCATGTTTAATGGCCATCATATAATTAAAAAAGAAGAGAATGTTGTTAAAAATTGTAGATTTATTCAAGTGAAAAAGAATAGGAAAATGGTTCACATTTTGCTACTCAATTTTTTTTTTATCAAAAGCTATTGCTTGTTTCCAGCAAAGAGTATTACTTTGCACATGATAGAAGATAGATAGATAGATTAATGAAACATCTGTCATGGCATGGATCAATGAACTTTGGCAGCGGCAATATGCTTTGATGTCAACAATTTTTATCAGCTGACTGGCTTTGCGATATTTACCTACGAATGGTTACCAGCTTAAATTAATCGTTACCAGCTTACAAAGAAATCATCAAGTGGTGTTCATTTAGCCTATTCAGGTTTTGGGTTTCTGTTGACGCTGTTTTTAATCCATATATGCTGGTTTCCTGAACCATGTCTTAGTGTTTGATTAGCGTAAACACTTGAACTTAGTTTATTTCGGCACCGTTGTCCTTCGACTGCACCACAAACTTCCCAACAGTTGGGTCCAATAACCTCAACATAAGGTAGCGGTCGTTGAAGAATTTGTTCTGGGAGACACCACTGCTGGGGAGTTTATTTGTACCAAGCATATGACCGTTGCAAAAAAGTTAAATGATGAAATTAATCAAACTGGCCGCATCAACCCATAAAAAATGGCTGTATAAGGACACAATTTCAGTGTTTGGGGGCGAATTTCACCGACCGCTGGTCCTGTTGGACAGGTGCACTTTAATCAAGGTGCATTTGCATTCAAAATCGTTCGGGAGGCTCCGAAATGGCCGCTTAAGGGAGGGTCACGCTTAATAGAGGTGGCCGCAACAGCAGGTTTGACTGTATAATAAATGTGTATATGTATTTCCTACCATTTTGGACCATTAAAACCATTGAAGTAACAGATGAATCATGCAAATTTTTTTGACATTCTTATGTCACTTCCTGACGCCAATGCTGCCATGCAATATTACCTTGTGTCGTGTGCTTTGCAACCTCACTTCTGGAAAACCATGCAACATGTAGTTATATCAGTGGCAGTGGACGGGCATCTGAGCCAATCAGAGGAGGTTTATTTATAGATTATATTCTGAACAAAAAAAGTTAAGGAAATCTCAGAAAAGCATGCAACATAAGGAAACCATAGCAAACAATTATTCAATTTTTATTTATTTGTTTAGATACATGTCATCGGTTGAGAAAAATGTTTACTTTAGTTTGCTAGCACCAATACCTTTGATGTGGCACAGTGTCAAGTAACCCAGGGGTCAAAGTCATTTTTCGCAAAAATGCCTACAGAGAATTCCCTCTTAAATACCTGAAAAACATGTAAGTTTTCAAAACTTGGAATGCAACTCCCTTGAATGTCACATTAAAATTAACTTGATAGCCTTAAACATCACATTTTGAAGATGAGAATGCTTCATCAGTAACGAGTGTGTCCCCAGTCAGCGGCAAATCACGACTAGCACGGGTGTGGCATACTCTGAATACTGGTGTTGAGGGATCAGCATCAATATCTCCTGTTACACTGCATCGAGAGGCTGGGTGTTTCTTGATGCCATTATTATGCGTTGGACCCGCTGTCCAAAAATGTCATAGACATGTTAAAATTTTAGACATGTCTGGTAAGTGAACTGATCAGTCAATGCGCACAGCATTGTTTTTGCCGATTCTAGTGAGATGTGTTCTGGCATTGTCATCCTAGGCATGGTACTGTCACTGTTTTTTCCACAAAAAGGCAGGACAACAGACCTCAACACCTCATCCATGTACACTTGACTGATCAAGTGTCCCTCTATAACAACCAGATCTGTTGTCCTAGGTTTTAAACATATCCATCTCCCGAGGGACCTGGCGAACGTTAACGTATGAAAACCTATGTTTTCTCCGTAAATTGAATTTTTGCGAAAAATGGAGTGAAGACCAGTCAACTTTTACATGGATTTCCTAAGCTGCTACAGTCGCTACAGACCCAAATAAAGGGTCATTATAAAGAAAAAAGGTCACATTATACTATTGTGAAATTCAAAAGTCTTTAAATGTTTTAGACCTTTTGTCATAGCCCCTCAAACACAATTTCCTTAACTTTTTTTGTTGAGTATATAATAACATAGTTTGAGGGATCATAAAATACAAAATCCATTTTCTAACAACAAATATTGCAGACACCATTGCTATGAGTTGCCTTGTGTCTAAGCATTTCATCTGGGTCTACAATGTCTGTCAAGGTACGCCTTTTTACAAAATTCCCATCAAGGAAGCACTAAAGTCTCTGGGTAGAGGCCTCCAGATAAGATTGCAGAATTTATTTTCCTTATTTCATATTGACATAACCCATCCACATGGAGTCGGTACTCAAAAGAACCGTCTCATTGAGACGGTTCTTTTGAGCATCCAAATTATGTTTAGACCGATGGACAATAAAACAACAGAATTTTCCATTCAAAAAGACACATATGGTATTGCCCCAACAAAATATTTGGTTTGTTTGGTTTGATTCTTTACGTCCCATCAACAATCTTTCAGTTCTAAAGGGAAGGATCTTCCTGGGTTGAACCAATACTAAGGATGGCAAAATGCCTGCAAATAAGCATATTTGCCATGCCAGTGGCATTTACCGGGAAATACTGGCAAATAATGGGAAATACTGGCAAATATGATTTACAACCCTCCACTTTTAAATTGGTAATTTCAATCATAGAGGTTATTTGACTTATTATTTCATTTCTACTAGTCTATCAGGCTATCAGCTAAATTATCTTAGCTTAAAGTATAAGTCTAATTCTTAAACATTATTAAAATTGAATAAGTGAAATTTAGAAGAAATATAGTGCATAGATACAGATTAGGTTGGGTAAATGACCCTTATTAATCAATTAAAGAACCCCCTGTTTGTGGTCACCTGGATTCTAATTGTCTTAAGTTAAAATATGAAGTTTAGGTTGGGTATTTGTATGAGAGACCCTTATCTGTAATATAACTCAATTAAAGACATGCCTGTTTCTGGTCACCTGGACTTAAATTGCCTTTAGTTAAAATATGAAGTCAATCATGACATCCTATTGTTCATCCTTGCACCTGGCTATATAATAAGCCTGCATAAGATTTGCAGGAGATTTGTTGTTATAACAATTTATGACAGGCACAGGTGTCAAACAATTTCCAGATACACAGGTAAATTTTGTCCCAATTAAAAGGTCAATTTAGAATTTAACCTTGTCCTGCTGAACCCAGAATTAACCCTTGTCCTGTTGAATCCGTTTTTGAAAACACTAGATCCTGATCAGCTGGTTTCTTCCAGAAGCCACAGGATCAACACTGCTTTCCACACTAATTGAAAATACAGATTTAAGCTGAACAGGATAAAATTTGGGAGAAGTGTTACTGTGTAGGTTACTGTGTAGTACATAAAATATTCAGCATTATAAGGGCTAAAGATACTATTTACTGTTAAAAATTATTTCAAAATTTCAGTCTAAGGTACATTTATGGCTGTATTAACATGATTAAATGTATTCAAAGATTTATGCTGATACTGTAGCCTCATATTCAATATTTACATTTTCACTCATTTAGTTAAATTATACTATTTTAAGTCAACTTCCTAAAGATATCTGCTGCATTTTACAGATAAAAATCATGTTTGCCAGTATTTCGCAGCAAAAAGTTATATTTGCCATTATTTGCCACTTGAGCCTTATTTGCCATGCCGGGAAATACCGGTAAATTCCACCGGTGAATACCGGGGGTGGAATTTCCCGCCCAACCTTGACCAGTACTAAGCTAGGATTAATGTTCTTGCTCAAATACACAATGCAGTGCTGCTGGTGAGGCTCGAACCTACAGCCCCTTGGTCTCGAGTCAAGCACTCAACCATTGAGCTACTGCGCTCCCTCTGACGGAGAATGAAAACACATCCTCCCGCCTCAGCTATGCTGTTCAGTGTATTTTGTTTACCTTCTCACTGACAGCTACTTCCAAGACTGTAAACACTTGTTCTATATTTTTTGGCTTCCTAGCAGCCTGAGAATCAATCTCGCCATACTTCACATGAAGATAGAATGCATAACCCTCTTGATGATCCCTAGAAAACATAGAAAACCCAAAGCATCAGGCCCCGAGGTTATAAAACTTTTTTCTTGCTCAACTCAGCTGAGCACAAAATTTATCCTGCTCATAAATGTTAAAATTCCAACAATTGTTGGCATTTTAACATTTATTAGCATGATAAATACCACATCTGAGAGACTTAAAGCAAGAAGCTTCTTAACTTTTCGGTGTTTTAGTTTTTATGAGCAGTAGAAATTTCATGCTCAGTTGAGTTGAGCATGAAAAAAGTTTTATAACGTTGGGGCCAAATATGGGCCTTGACACAAGAGAATATGTCTAGGGGGTTTGTGACCAGGTTAGACTCAAACCAGCCTGCTTAGCTACAGTGACTAGCAAGTACATTAAAATTTTGCACGGAGCAAGTTTTACTACTATGATTTCCTTATAGTTAAAAACAATGGTGCTGATGAGACTGCGCCAATGTACATGCATGTCGGAACCTTTGTTGTTTGCATACAACAAGATGAGGTTTTCTAGTGTCGGGGTACATATAATAAATAATCTGTACTAGCACACATACTCTTTTAAAGCACACAGTTTAAACCTATTTCAACAGACATCTCTAGCCAGAGACTTATTTAACATAGGTTGCTGCCTCAGCAGAGTAATGGATACCATGTTAGAAACAATATTTAAGAAATGAATTCAATTTTAGGATGTTCATGGAATTATGAATACTTCGGGTCTCTTGCAAAGTTAACATGAAGCCCTTGGCAAGACACCCAAAGTATTCATGATTCCATGAACAGATCAAAAATTGAATTTATTTTTTATATTTACATTTAATTATAAATATCTAAAATATAAAAATTATTTTTAATTTAGGAATTAAATCAGTTTGGTATTTAAAATATAATCGTTTTAATGGCTTTGTCGGAGTGTAAAACGGAAAAGCGGAACAGCCAGCTTGAACACGGACAGCCAATGGAGAAAACAAGAGTCTTGTTTTGCATGTGCGACTCAGTTGTGGCTCGCTGTCAATCACAACACCAGCATTTTCTAATCAAGGTTATAGTCTTTTATACTTACTTATGAAACAGGGTCTGCTCTATTACACTGGACAGGTCCCCTTTAGGACCTGAGAGACTGTGATTAGTCTGTGCCTCTGTCCACAGAGCTAGATAATTGGGCAGAAGCTTAACACAACACCATTGAAGCACCTGTAACAAATAATATAGCACCAGATGAACAAAATTTTTGAGCAAAAATTGAAATTATTTTCCTATCCATCAGTTTTAACATTTATTTTGGGTGCTCAAAAAGAAACAATTATGCAGGGGACAAAAATCCACTCATCCACTCGTAATTACGAGTGAAATCTAGAAAGAATGACTAATTCTTCCCAAAGCACTCATCCTGTAGGACAAATGATTTTGAAAGAATTACTCCAGGATGTCATTATCTTGTACACCGGATAAGGATATATGATATTTTATCCTGGGATAGAAAATCTTATCTTACCCATGTTATCTAACCCAGGCTGTCACGTGAGGGCTGTACATTGGTTGTATTGGAACTCACGCACATGGTTGTCAAGTGATTTTTGTTGTTGTTTTTGTTGCTTTACGTCCCATGTCAACAGCTATGGTCATTGCGGGACAGTCAGTTCACTTAACCGCACTTTTTCCTGGGCAGGCTTGAGCAAGCCGTTAACCAGTAATTTGTGCACATACTTTCACTTGTAACTGACAACAACCCTTCTTGAATAAATCAGCGGAAGGAGGAGAATGACCGTAGAAATTATTTCATGATCAATCTCCACGAAAGTATGGTACCGGGCCGGGATCAAACTGCGACCCCTGGATCTGCAGTCAGACACGCATCTGTAGCCAGACACGTTACCGACTGCGCTACGCGGCCCGGTATTGTCAAGTGATGACATTGATATGTTAAAGTGACGTCATCATTACATGTCACATTACAGCTTATTCAGGAACTTCTGGGGGCCTTTTTTTCAACATAAAATGCAGTATCTAATGGTGAGCAAGAAAAAGAATCCATTATTCGTGTGAGGGTGCGATAGAAAAATCCGTCCCTTAATTATCACCGTTTGTCATCACTCGGCAAGCCTCGTGATGCCAAACGGTGATCCTCGGAACAGATTTTCCCATCCCACCCTCACACTCATGATGGATTCTTATATTACATATTAATTCCTTATGTTTTTATTGCATACGCTTTTAAAGGACAAGTGCATGTTTTGGAGGATGAGTGAAAATTGTAAAGTCACTTTTCCTGCAGGACAAGCGCAATATTTAAATATTTTTTTCCCCTGTTATGTATAGGTCAGAGGATACCAATTTAGAAATACTCTTTATATCAAACTTCCCAGTGAAATCAGTGTAATTATGAAATGAGTAATAGTGATAGTTGACAAGCAAAAAGAAATGGTATTTTCACAAATTAAAACTGACAAGTGGATCTTTGAATGACCCCTGCTTTCTCTATTGACTTCCCTAAGTCCAATCTAGAATTTCAAGCGCCTGTACTTTCTTATATGTGAACTAAAACACAAAGTGTGGTTATTCATTGACATTTTCTTACTATAAGACCACAAAGAACTTTAGGGTACCAATTTTGTTTGGCTTTTTAAAAAAATCTTTGACTGCTAGCGGTGAAATTTGTTGTCTGCTGATGATCTTTAAAAACTGTTTGAACCCAGATCAGAACGTCAGTCCAGAACGTCAGTCCTGATCTCGATACAAACCATTTGACACTCTGATAATGTTCCCGAAAGGATTTTTGAAAAAAATAATTTTGAAAAAAAAACAGTAGCTGACAAACAAAAAAAATCATGAAAAATTACCCAGCATGCAAAGAGCTAAACAATATTGTTTGTGCATCTCCAGGTCCAGGTTTCAGTGTTGGAAGACACATCGTCTTATTATGATGACAGTTGTGCCAACTGTTATGAAAATCAAGTGAATGAATTGATGTTATGCTCCCAAAATAAATTTTCCATTTGACCTTGTTCGGTGACCTTGACCTTGGACATAATACCAAAGTTAGGGTCCTGCTCCAACACAGCACTAGTTACGCAGACGATTTTTTTCAGTGTAATGTAATGTGCTATAATGATCCCTATTTTGCTATTTTATATGCTCTTGTATGAGTAGATATCAACTTGTTTGTTGCACATGTATCCCTCGTTCACTAATTACCGGTGTATACTAATTACCGGTGTATTCCTTTCCTCCAAATGACTATCGCGTGAGTAATTATCACTTGGAATTTTCCACCCAACATTGTTTACAATACATTTTTCTCTTGTCATTAAAGAAAAAAATGCAGAAATGTAGTTTCTGAGGGTAAATGACTTACTTCTTGTTTGCATAGTCCAAAATCATGATGCGGATTTGCCGTTTTATGATGCGGATTCGCCGTTTTATATTATTAAAAAATATGTTTTCATTGAAAATAAAAAAGAAATTACCGTTTGTGTCTAGTTGTGGAAGTTTTTTAACAGCCTGGTTCCCTGCATAAAGACTGAAAATGACGTCAAAAGTTGTCACAGCACATGGGTCACATTATGCCCAAATATGGATGAAAGGTGTAGACATAAAAAATTCCACCTCTATTTTATCTTGTTTGTCTACGCTCTTTTGGTGCAATCTCTGGTTGGGCATATCCCCAATATAGACTGTGTGATCTGTTTATGGTTATGGAACATAGTTGTGATGATATTAGTGACCATGAATGAAAGACAACAAGTATTATCTTTGTAAAAACATTGTAGTGTTGACTTATATTTATTTCACCTACATTAAAAAAGTGGTATACCTCTCAAAAACAGCCAAAGAAAATATAATAAACTTTCAAACAGGTCCTCTGCTGCTATCACTTTGAAGGCAACTAATTGTTTTGATATATAAACCCATCACATGTAGAGTTTTCTACCCAGATAATTTTCTAGAGCATTTTTTACACATACACCGGTAATTAGTAAAAGCGGGCATTCAAAATATCGGCTAGGGTAGCCCAGTATAAACTAAGTTTTCAGCGAGGAAAACTTTATTTTCAAGCATTGTTGTCAAGACTTTGCCGATGTTGGATTCTAACACAGAAAAGGAACTCCGATTGCGAGTTCTAAATGTTTTATTTTTACTGAACGATTTTAGCGAAACTATGCCCTTACGATATGGCATCCAATGTCCCAACTATCCATAGCAACCAATGTTGCCTATACGTTTAGTACGTTGTTACGTCAAATACGTAATGTCCAATTATGAAGGTCTCTACGAAAGATAACACTCTTGTCCATTTTCCCCTCCTCTAAATGTACATTTAGATTAAACACATTGACATTAATTTTGGTTGTAGCAAACTGAACAATTACGCTATATCCTTAATTTTAAGTAAAGTAGACAAAACTTAAAAGAATACAATGAACGATTATATCACAATTTGATGACGTCAAACCTGTAAAGAAAAGTTGCTTTCTTCTTCAATTTAAAATGAACTGCAATTGATGAAAAAATGAAATTGGGTTTTTTAAACTTAGATACATGTTCTGGGTCGGTCATTACATGTGCCGGTCACCGGCGCGTGTATTATCTTTTGCTGTTATCGATGAATTTGACTGATATTCTTTTCCCTTAGTACAGCAATTCTTCCCCTCCATGAAGCGGACGTTACCCTCCGTACAGCGATCCTCGCAGTCCGTGAAGCGTTCGTTCCTATCCGTGCAGTGGTCGCTGTCCATACAGCAATCTGTCTCCTCAATGCAGCGATCGTTCCCCTCCGTGTAAAGTTTGTTCCCCTCCGTACAGCGAATGTTCCCCTCTGCGATGGAAATGAATTGTTCAGGGAAGCGAAACTGTAACGCAGTCAGGTGATTATTATTATTTCTGTTTAGAACACCCGATTTTGTTCTGGACCCATGTGAATTACGTTTATGCTACCTGTGCAATAACCGATAATGCAGTTCTAGGCACCCATTTTGTCCGCACTGGCTACTTCTCTGACATGATTTCCCTGGATGTCCTTCTGTCAAACAACGAAAACACAACTGGAACCGTTTTGCGATTTTCCATCTGTCAGAGATAATGTTCTCAATGAAATTCCGACAGTTCCATACATAATGAAGTCCTTCACATACTGGACATGGCTCACATTCTGTGCTACTACGTGTAGGTGCAGCCGCTTGATCTATAAAGAATGTCCGCGAATTATCATAGTTTGGTAATGACTGTGCTTTCGCTGTATCTGCCAAACTGCCAGTCACGCCGTTAACGGTCTCTGAGGCGACCGTTTGAAATTCAGATTCTTCAATTACCCATGTCCTTAGGGTAATTACCGATCCTAAATGACTATGCTCAAAGATCCATCGATGGTATCGAGCCAACATGGATTATGGTAGTTTCCTCTGTAACATTGTGTACAGGCAACCATTTCCAAGTTCTTGATCTTGTCCCGATTCTGTCAAATTGATAATTGCTATCTTGAGCAAGTCAGAAAATTCTTCGAGGTCCCTTGTATTGCCGATCTGTATTTGCCTTAAGTTCTCTAGTTCTTCTAAATTAATAGCGATTTGTTTGCCGATGTTGGATTCTAACACAGAAAAGGAACTCCGATTGCGAGTTCTAAATGTTTTATTTTTACTGAACGATTTTAGCGAAACTATGCCCTTATGATATGGCCTCCAACTACCCAACTATCCATAGCAACCAACGTTGCCTATACGTTTAGTATGTCGTAACGTCAAATACGTAACATCCAATTATGAAAGTCTCTACGAAAGAAAACACTCTTGTCCAAGCATATATCGTTTGTTTCCATTGAAAGAATGAATGATCAGTTTAACAAGATGCAATTCATTGGTTTCTGTAAAATAGTGTGTTTTATAGCCTGTCTTAAACAGTTAGTACAACGGCAATTAGTAACACCAGTATATGTCTAAATTGTTTTACATCATACTTAAAATGGAAACAAAATCAACAACTGATTTTTCTTTTTTCTTCACTTCTATCCTTAGACTTTGAGATAACGAAGTTAGCCTGTACATATATCATTATTATAACACCCACCTCTTTTTGATTAGGAGCTGACTTTTGAGCCTTCAGATATTCCTTTGTAGTTTCCTCTAACAACATAGCTAGAGTATCTCTGACTTCAAAATCATTACTATACTTTTGACCAATAAAAATGTATCGATATTATAATACCCACCTGTTTTTGATTAGGAGCGGACTTTTGAGCCTTCAGATATTTCTTTGCAGCTTCCTCCAACAACATGGCTAGAGTATCTCTGACTTCAGAATCATCACTATACTTCACCAACAGGGAACACAGTGTTCCGAGGAGGGAAAGCTGAAATAACAGAACACCATATGGGCAGTGACGCAAGAACACTTGTCTTCCGGGTTTCCAATTAAGTAAGACTCAAACTAAGCTATATAGACCAGCTAGAATACCGTACTGAAATTTTTCAAGTTTAGATATTATACTTTCTAATTAGTGAATAACAAAGGGGCTGTTAAGACTATGTGGATATAGCAGGCTGGTCTGTGCCTTTGTTGTTTGCATGCAAAAAAGTCTGACGAGACCCATATTACATGTATAAGCTATATTTGCACTTGGCCATTAATGGTGGGTGATTAGCCCACCATTATAGCCTTTGGATGTTTCTTTGCTGCTTCCTTCAACAACTTGGCTAGAGTGCCTTTGACTTCATCACCATACTTCACATACTAAATTTATGTCTATCATGCAATGCATTATACGAGACATGCTGTTGCCTGCTATTTGGTTAATGGTAGTTTTCACACGACAATGAGTGAAGAAACCCTAAATTCAATGCGCTATTGAAAAAAAACTCCAGAGTCATGCTAACCCAAAACAATTTAACTCCCCAGTATCATCTCAAATTGTCTAGTAAGACCTGATGAGTTTTCAAACTTTTCTACAACAGGGCATATCAGAGTCAGTATTTTATAAATTATATCTTGAGTTTCATAACCTTTGTTCATGGAGGTAAATATTTATGCCTAATGTAGGAAAAGGGGAATAACTGTTCTATGAATGATAGATTATTTGAGCTGGTGTCCAACATAAGGCACACTTTGGCATGTGTGCAGTGAAGATTGAAATCAATCTGTGCACCTGTGCAGTCTGATCAGTCTTAGTGTTTCGTCTGAATAAATGTTGGACCACTGGCTGCCCAGAGTGGTGGATGAGCAGGCTGATCAGTGGGCGGCATTTTGCCTTTTGCTGGACAACGGCTCATTTCTGTTTAGGATTTTTGCGGCTGACATTCAGTCCCAAAATCCTGAATTCAGGAACGATCCTGAAAAATTTCACCCATGCAAGAATTTTTGTCTCCCATTATAAACCAGTAACTCTCATCCCGTCACTTTTTTATCCTGGAAATGATGTCTGCTTTTTTACGTCTGCTGCATATAATTTAGATCATTTCAAACTAGAATTTGTCATGGAAGCAAACAATATGAACCCTGATCAGACTGCTCCTTGGCGCAGTCTGATCTGCATCCATATTGCTTGCAATACAGGCTCCCTAAATACATAAGCAGACAAGAAGAGCAGAGACAAGTCATAAATCGTGAGCTAAGAGTTAAAAGTATATTTTTTATCAACAGAATACATACCATCTGATCCAATCTGTCTGTCAGTATATATGACAATGTTGGGGAACCAATCAAAGCTGAGCAACAGCCAATCAGGGATTCTAAAACAAAACATTCCTGGTCTGAGGAGGCAGCCAATGACAGAGCTTCTAATATCACCTG
This sequence comes from Loripinus fragilis, assembly GCA_964019695.1. Lineage (NCBI taxonomy): Eukaryota > Metazoa > Mollusca > Bivalvia > Lucinida > Lucinidae > Loripinus > Loripinus fragilis. The sequence goes on along the minus strand of OZ026526.1, from coordinate 1,116,494 downwards.
AAAATGTAAAACAGCCAATCAGAGATTATAAAAGAAAACATTCCTGGTCTGAGGAGGCAGCCAATGACAGAGCTTCTAATATCACCTGAAAATGTAAAACAACCAATCAGAGATTTTAAAACAAAACATTCCTGGTCTGAGGATATATATTAACCCTTAAAGCGCCATCCATAATTTGCAGCAGAAAACAATTTCAGATTTTGCTGCTTCTTCAAAAATGACAAATAAGGCATGATATTTCATGAGAATCGTCTATTGACAGACAATTCTTATGAAATATCAGCCTTAATTTTTCAAAAATTAGGCAAGATGTCGCAATATTTATCGTCTGCTAAAGTTCTGATTGGCGCTTTAAAGGTTAAAAATTCTCCATCATTTGAAAATAAGGGGAAGTGAGCCAGATTAAGGTGACTCAGTGACTATTTCTCTCAAAATTCACCCTAGCTTGAGCCCTTTTGGAGCATAACAGGAGGTGGTTAATTTACATTAAGCCCACTCCCCCTTCCCCTAGCCCCTTATCTAGAGGCCTGTGTATACAAATATATATATAAGCTACCACTGTAACCAGCAAACAAGATTTTATTGGTACTTATCTCATCCACAAGGATCCAAGTGAGCCCCCTCTGCATCTACCACTGCAGTCTAGCCAATGCACAGCATACAAAAAGTATGAAGGTAGTGGAAGCCCCAGACCAAAATTTAGAATTTTAGCCTCACACTGTAAGGCTTTCACACCAGGCCCTAAGATAAGAGTGTGTAACTGAAATTGTTTTTTATACTTCTCAACCAAAACATGTGCTGTGGGTATTCAAAAGAACTATCTAAATGAGATGGTTCTTTTCAGCACTCAAAACACATGTTCAAACTGATGGATAAGTAAATTATGACAATTTTACACTGAAAAAATTTGCTTAACTGGCTCTATGCACACAGCTGTGATAAGTAATAAAAGCTTGTGTGCTGGACCCAATATTAAGCTTCAGTGACTAACCTGACATAATGACTGTTTTATAACTAGACCTTGACCTTGTGTGTTAGATTGGTGGGCTTTCTTTGTCTTGAGAACATCAAAAAGGCATTTCCATACCTTTACAATTTCATCATCATTTAACTGGTATCTGTCCAAAAATACAAGAATACATGAGTGAAAGTTCATAGTTTTCAAAATCCTGAACTTTAGAATTTCAAAAAACTTGCAGAATGCTTTAATACAAATATTATAAAATTAAATTGTAAACAGTTGATCTTAGGATCGATTCAAATAAACCAAATAAGCTATTATGATATGTCAGACTGCCTAATTCGGTATTTTTGAGGCTGACTTTCTATGGAAAGTCAGCCTCAAAATCCTGAATTCAGGAATAATCGTCAAAACTGGCACCAATGAAAACAGTTAAAGGGATCTACCAAATTTGTGCAAATAAGTACACTTCTCTCCGTCCTGATTTGGGTCCAAACCGTTTGTAAAGTTTATCAGTAGACCACATAAGTTGCCCCTTAATTAGCAAGGAAATAGTTCAGGGCCAATTCCTGTTCTGTTATTGTAAACCAAGAAATATTTGTGAGATGTTCTTTTTAATAGCATTAAAAGATACATTTGCCACATTAAATAATCCCCACTAGGGCATGATTTACCTACATCAGTATGCGGCTGAGTCACAGAGTGTTTTGCCATTTGGCCAGGGTCTTATTATCACACAATCCCGAAGTTCCACGAAAATAAAACCCTCACTAGAATTTCCGAATTTACAGCACTCACTTTTTCCGATTGAGGAGATACCCTGTCAACAAGTCGATGAGAACCTGCTCTTTGTTGGGAATAAACACTTGACTTGACTTCCAGGCAAATCTCAACACCTGAAGTTTCTGTTCTAATGGAAGGTCCTTGTCTTTTAGTCTTGTGTACAGACCTGAAATATACATGTAAATCAAGTAAATTCATGGAGCGGAGAGGCCTCGTAAAAACTTTGCTTGTTTATTGCTTGTTTGATGCTTCATTTTTATTTATAGTTATTACTCTTTGTTATAATCTGCATGTTTAAAATGTAGCTGGTTCTACTATAACATTTATGGAAGACAATTCTATCAGTATTTTAGACTTGAAACATTGATTCATAAGTATCGACTTGTGAATCAATTGTTTTAAGATCTAAAGTACTTTAGATGCTGTGATAAAGAAAATAAAATGTGCTGTTTTAAACATGTTCCTATCTTAACTTATTATATGTGTTGTGCTTGTATGATGGTACATCCTAACTTCGGAGTAGTTAATGTTTAGCCTTTAATTACAACTCCTTTTTGTTGTTCAAACTTAAAATCTATACTGTTTCATGAGCATCAACATCTATACTGCAGGTTGATTGATTGATATTTATTTGGTAAAATCAACACATACATACATACATATACAACAGCAAATTAAAACATATAACAAATTAAATATCACATTAATTTAGCACTTTAAAATATGGAATAATTTATAAAATTTATAAAAAAAATTAAGTAAATCTCTGATGCTATTAAAACTTATAATATAAGATGAATTTGAATAATTTAAGATGAATTTGAATGGATCTGGCTCAAATATCACATTAAGATTATCACAGTAAATTAGGTTATCACATATCATCACAGTTACAGGGAAAAAAACTAACAGAGGCCCAGTAGCCTAGTGCCCCTAACTTTTGGGCTGGGCCCCTAAAACTAAATTTTTGGGGCCCTGCTTGCCCCTGAAAAAAGGGTTGTATGTAAAGGTATGAAGTATTGTCAAATCTGATCTAGCTGTTGTAAGTTTACAAATCTTCATTCAGCTGATTCAAATAATGTTTATATGGTAAATAATTTAGGACAGATTTTGAGGGTCTCTGACTTCAACTATGAGTAAATTGGCAATAGTGTTAAAATGAGTTCAATTTTCGACAAAATCCTGGGGCCCTTTGATTTCGACTGGACCCCAAATCATTTTGTTTTAGGGGCCCAGCTTGCTCTTGGCAAAAAAAGGTTAGTCTGTTTCCCTGCAGTTATGCATTTTATAAATTAACAGATCACCTTTTGACTAGGCACAAAATAATAATGATGAAAATGACTGACATCAAATTCTTATCTCACCTCCTGAACCTCGAAAAGGATCCAAGAGTGTGAGAGATGAACGTAAACAAAATTTGTTATTTAAATGAAAGATGATGTAAAGGCAAATGTATGAGTGTTGAACTAACCCAGGATAGCCCATGAAAGCCCTAAGGCTTATTTCCAATGGGGTTAATGTATTGTAAACAATGAAAATGATCTATTTGAGGTGTAACCAATTAGAAATCACATCATTCAAACGTAGTCATGGTAAAGTTTTTTGCCATATGAAATCTCCATCCTAAATTCGGTGTAATAGAAAACAAAGTTCAATTAACAGGTCTGGTAGTGTTATTTGTCTTGAATTTCAAATATTAGTAGTGCTGGGTATTCCTGTCTGACAGATAAAATTAGAATTAATCTTCATTCATCTAAATTGGTTTTGTAAGAGTTTTGTTGATTGGGCCCTACTTTCACTTTTGTTTGGCTCAACTTTGTTTGAGAAAACTCATGTCCTAACAGAATTTCACCTGAGTCTACTCAACAAACAAGAGTAGAAATAGTTTTACCATATAATTCTCACAAACAACCAAGAGGCTATTAACTACCTCGAATAAAACACAAAATGCCCCATACAGAGTCAGAAATAGTGAGATGAAAAATTTGCACCAAAATTAGGATTGCCACGAAATTAGGATGTTCCATATGTATGTATACTTTGCAGCAGCAAGTCGATAAATAACTATTCATAGCTAATGACATACTGTTTGTATTTCCGAATAAATAAATTTGGTATTGTAATCCCTATATCTGGTGTTATTAGAAATCTATTTATGGTGTTATTATGATGCCAGTTTTCTGAGATTTTCCAGAACTGGTAACTTGCAGTGGTAAGGACGTTTTATCAGGTGTGCCCAAAGGCTCTGACCTTGGACCGATACTTTTTTTTTATTTTTGTAAATGACATTGATAAAGTGGTATCCAGCCACATCCAGAAGTTTGCAGATGATTGTAAAGTTTACAGATCTGTTCCGACAGCAGAGGATATTGATATACTTCAACAAGATATAAACGATTTATGTCGATGGTCCAAAGATTGGCAAATGCTTTTTAATGTGAAGAAATATAAAGTGCTCCATATAGGACATAACAATGCATATTGTGATTATAGTATGAATGGTGAAATTTTACAATCTGTCACAGAAGAGACTGACTTGGGTATTATTGTGTCAAATGACTTGAAGCCTTCAAAACAATGTGTTAGTGCAGTTAAGAAAGCCAATATGACATTAGGAATGATTAAATGCCATATGGTATCAAGGGATAAGAACACCATTGTCAGACTTTACAAAAGCGTTGTGATACCAAAGTTAGAATATTGTACACAAGCATGGAATCCGTTATTAATCAAAGATATAGAACTACTTGAACAAGTCCAACACAGAGCAACCAAGTTGATTCCTGAAATAGCTCACTTGCCATATCAAGTTAGACTTAAGTATTTAAATCTTACCACCCTAGAGGTTAGAAGACATGGTGGATACCTTATTGAAACATTCAAAATACTTAAAGGATTAGAAGGCATTCCCTCGAATAGCCTTTTTGGACTAAATACTTCTGTCACCAGAGGAAATTCTCTCAAGTTAAATAAACCAAGATCAAGATTAAACATCAGATATAATAATTTCAGTCAACGTGTGATCTATCTATCTATAGTTGTTTTTTCAGTTGTCTATCACCAGCACTTTTGATATGAGCGGCCAAAGTCTGTCCGTAGAATGTAGTGTCCGTAGATCACACGTGTTAATGTCATAAAATTACAAAACATGTCATAATGGCCCATGTTTTTATGCTGTATTTATTACTTCCAACCAAATTAATAGTATGTAAATCAGTATTTGGACAATTATTACCTTATGTGTGAATGGAAGAGGTTCTAAAGGACATATTGTTTCAGAACCATGTGTACCTCTTTCTTTCACAAATTAGACAAATATAACCCAAATATTGATTTACATACTATTTTTTTGGTTGAAATTAATAAATGCAATCTAAAAATATGGGCCATTATGACATATTCTGTTATTTTTTTAACATTGAAAAGTGTGATCTACAGACACTACGTTCTACGGACAGACTTTGGCCACTCATATCACAAGTGCTGCCGAAAGACAACCGAAGAAGCAGACCTTTTCTTAATCAGTGCCACTCACTGATATATAAAATAGCAGAAACATGTTCATTAATCTTCTAATACAGCAATATGCTAGATGCAAAATATGTGATCTACGGACACTACCTGAAACAGTGTAGTTTTAAACTGATGAAACATTACTGGAAAAGACAATTCATTGATAGCGGTTGTATTTTTTACAGAGAAACATGCCCATAGCTTCAACAAATTGCAAAAAATTATGCATACATGTGACCAAACAAGTGACAACAATACAGCAAAGTTAATTCTTAAGAAAAGACAAAATGGGGGGCATATGTTCCATATGCATTAATTAAACGCGGAACCGAGGAATTCCTTTATTTATAGCCGCACGCTAATTGGTGGAAAATTATTTCCCGCCAGGTGTTCTATCTCTTTGTTTAGAATACTAGCATTATATATTAGTACATCGCTGAGATCAGCCGTCTGTCGAAACTCTGTTGGAAAAAATTTTCAATGATGGAGGTCTCCATCTGAATACAGAGGGGACCAGAAGGTTAAGGCAGTTTTTTATCAACTCAGTTGCACACTTATTGAAAGAGCTGTAGATTTGTTAGCCAGGAACAGGTTGCCCTTTCTTTGCCGATTCGCTAATGCTTACTCAGGGCATATTCTCCTCTGAGAGGCAGGCTAGTTGTTTAGGGAAATATGTTATTCCACGGGACTATAGTTGGTAAGAGTTGATATGTGATAATTCTCCCAGCTTGGGTCGGCACTGGATTGGCTTTCCTTTCCTGCCTGAACAAAATTCTAAATTATAAGAATGAGTTGATCATAGGGTTGCATTTAAGTCACATTGGTTAATGTAAGGTTTCATGTGTGTGATTGTAATGGTGTATTTATGATAAATTTTAAATTGTTTTTACAGAACAGAAGCATTTATAGTAAATACCTATTCGTAAGTAAAACGTATGTTTTGCCGCTTAGGGGAACTTCTACCGGCGAGAGGGTGATTTTGTTGATTCGGGGCAGCCTGGCAGTTGCATTCAACCAGATTGTTGCTGTTAGTCTGTCCCGAAGGTCTGAGGGCCATGCTCTAGCTTGTGGAGGTTCACTGCTTGTTGCTGTCTTGCTGCTAGTTAATTGATGCTTGCTTTTGCTTTGGCTTGCTAGTTTGTGCTTCTAGTTTTGTTCCTTGTTTATTTTAAAGACCCTCCTTCCCCCTACATTACTGCTACTTCTCTTCACCACCTTGCCTTTGTTTGGCGGTACCTTCGGTTTGGCGGTATTTTCTCCAGCTTAAAGTTGGGGAAAACATGGCTTAAGGGATATCTTGAGTATGCACATTTCAAATACTTAGTGAGTCAAAGGTCAGTGAACCTTAGTTGCATTCGGATTCTCATTGCCAATTGTATATAGTGTAAATATGCTTAACTGAAGGTCCGGCAAACAATAAAACTTTTAAATTGTTATGTGACTTTTCTTCTCTAAGGGAAAAAGGCTTGCAGTGCAAAGCTTCAGTCAACCTTCAGCACAATGACTTAATATATACTTCTGTATATTTAGTATAGCTGTCAAGTATAGTTAACAACAGCAACTGACACTGGAAGGTGTGTTGTTTTCAAGTTGAATCTTCTTGGTGAACAACAAACTGTTTGGTGTCAGCATATTCGGAACTGAGCAGTCTGTGTAGTGCAGGTTGGCTGTGGTGGCCACAGAATACCTCTGACATGACAAAGGTCAGAACTATTCCACTTCAGTTGAAGTCTAGTCCGATAGGAAATTGTCACAATCATAGCAAGTTTAATTTATAACACTTCAAGCATTGTTAAAAAAAAAATGCTTAAAATTACTGGGCCTCTACCTTTACATTTTTTATGGTTATCTTACATTAGCTCATACATGAAATTTAAGATTTCTTTAAAAAAAAAAAAATGTTTCTAACACACATATTTAAAATACAAATTTTCAAAAATTAACAAATTTGAAATGACACGGCATAACGTTGAAAAACGTCTAATTTTTAGGTGTATTTAGGATTGTAGTTTTGCTATATCAAATCAAAACATTGTAATGTTATACATTTTCGGAAAGCTTGGAGCAAGCTCTAAACAGTGGTTTATATTGTATTTTGTTTCCTCTAAGCAGGAAAATGCTTTAGGGGTATAACATAAGCTCATTTCAAAATCCCTATCTGATCTTGTTTTAGCCGTATCCATCTATCTATCTATCTATCTATCTATTTATCTATCTTCTGATACTCAGGCAATCATATATGATCATTTTCTGAGGTGAGTGCTTTAGAATTTTGAAAAAAAAAAAGAAAAAAAATAGCTTCTGACTGAGTCATCTAAATAAGTGCCCTGAACTCCTCTGTGGTCTCAGCTGCGACCACAGATGGAGCCAGACTATTACAATGAGGAATAGTCCTTGGGGAAAAAAGAATACTTCAGGGCATCACTATAAGTTTGGGGCCTGCAATACTGCGAGTTGTGTGATGACCTAGTAGATCTTGTACTCTGAGACGGGGTCAAGCACTTGTCTTTATCACTAGACATAGTCCCACGATGAATCTTGTGGAAGAAAAGCAGAGAGGACTGATCCCTCCGGGCCTCCAGAGTTGGCCATTGCAGCTCATTGAGCATTCCTCCAACACTACTAGTGTTGCGCCACCTCCTGCAGGTCCAGCGGGCTGCCGTCCTCTGTACCATCTCCACTTGTTGAATCTGAGTTTTACAATAAGGGCTCCAAATGGAGGCTGCATACTCCAATTTAGGGCGTACCAAAGTTTTGTATGCAACCTCCTTAGTACCCCTAGTTGCGAAAGCCAAGTTCCTTCGAAGGAAACCTAAAGTCTTAGTTGCTTTAGACGAGATATCAGAGATATGATGACCCAAATCCATGTTCTCTGTGATTGTTATACCAATATATATGGTCAATGAATGGAATCGACTTCCAAGCAAGTAATTTCATCTACTACTTTGAAGGGAATCAAAAACAACCTAGATAGACATTTTCAAGAATTATATGGGGTTTCTATGACTCTGTCCCTTAACCCCTAGGCTGCACTTAAGGGTATAGCCAACAGGTATAACAGATGCCAAGAAGATGAGCCAAGGTGCCTACAAGTGTCAAGTTTGTCCACAAAACATGACAAGAACGTATGTCATCATCTAGAGAGGAGATATATTTATAGACCCTAGTCAATACCAAAGTCTATAGAGGGTGAGAAATGAGCGTTCGGTGGTCAACAGTTCTATAGAACAGTACAGTAAGTAGATGTGGGTGGGGTAGTGTTGCGCACGTGTAGCAACTTTCACAAGATTCTTTACATATTCCTTGAATTTGATATATGGTGTAAGGGTTTCTAAATTTCAATTATATTTATGCTCTTATCTATAATGTTTGATTTCAATAAATAGCAAAGACAAAGCAACAAATTATAAATTTTCTTCCAGAAACCTACTCGAGTAGCCCGAGTCTTCCATGTTGTAAAGAGTTTAAGAGGGAGGTAACTCAACATTAGGTACAACTATATAGCGGAATAAAATATCGCGAAATGCAAATATGAGAGAATACATATACAAGATCCACCAGAAGAGGATAGCATAGTTAAAGCAGATATCACAGTCCTAATTGTACCATACTACCAGCCCACACCTCACACCTAGTGTAAATACCACCATTAACTTTTAACACTTATTATGAACTTTTAAATGTAAATAGACACCAGCTAAATAGTTTTAACGTCTACTAGATGGTGCCTCGAAAAGTCAACGGGAGAACACTATAGTAGAGTAAGCTGATTTCGCCAAGAATGTAATTCCGCCAATAGAACATTCCCACCGTTTTTTCACTTGTGTGAAGACACAGGCTCATTCTGAAAAGGGGATTTCCAAGGACAGAAGAAAATCTGTCTTTAAAATTGTAAAACAGTAAGGAAATGCTTATCTGAGCGGTAAAATAATGGTCACTTGCCTGCATCGATGTTTTTCGGCCATTTTCACGAATTCTTTTTAACCCCAATCTTTAAATTATGATCCTGATATGTTTTATTCGGTAAATACATCACTTCCTTCATCTTCATATCTGTTGACATCCTTACAATGGAGGTAAGAAAACTCAGTGATGTATTGGGGTCCGAAGTCAGGAAATCAATGATTTTATCATAAGGGGGGTTCTTATTAATGTTAAGACTCAGAAACAATGGTCTGGCTAATAAGCAGCTGTATGGATCATATATCTAAAAATGATCTTTTGATAAATTATATCAATTTTTCACCTGCAATGGCTTGATGTATCCCTAAAGTACATAAAAGAAAGCTTTTATGCCTACTTTCTCATTTACTGTCTGTGTGGTATTACCCTAATGAACCTAGGGGTTCAAATCAATCTGAATTTGAATTGAATATTGAAAAAAAAACATGACTGAAATATGTTTGACTATGGGGTGCCGTTTTAGTATTTATTCCTTATTTATGGATATCCATAATTCATTTATGGATATCCATAATTCATTTATGGATATCCATAAATCATTTATGGATATCCATAATTCATTTATGGATATCCATAAATAATTATGGATATCCATTAATCATTTATGGATATCCATAAATGATTTATGAATATCCAAAAATCATTTATAGATATCCTTAATTCATTTAAGGATATCCCAAAATCATTTATGGATATCCTAAATTCATTTTAGGATATCCGAAATTAATTTATGGATATCCAAAATTCATTTTAGGATATCCAAAAATCGTGCTGAATTAAGGATATCCATAAATCGATTTATGGATATCCATAATTCATTTTTGGATATCAATAAATACGTCGATTTTTGGATATCCTTAAATGAATTATGGATATCCAAAAATCACATTGAATTTTGGATATCCATAATTCGATTTATGGATATCCTTAATTCATTTTTGGATATCCTTAATTCTGAGTATTTATGGATATCCATAAATCGAATTATGGATATCCATAAATCATTTGCCGTTTGTTGTCATCGTGAGCAATGAATAAGCATTTTTTCAACTGCTTTTCAACTGTTTTCCAAATGTTCCAGGGCAATTTTCCTAACATCTGTTTGTGTTAAAGCATGCAAAATAGCATATTTTAAATGAAGAAATGTAGGAATGCATAAGTTCAGGGAGATGAAAGGGGGGGGGGGGGGTCCTCGTTTCTCTACTGTCCCCGGGTTTTCATGAACGTAAGCGACCTTGATGCTTAACCAATGTAGATCTAAGGGAGATAATCATATAATGAATACATGTGTGCTTTAAGTTGAATTGTTGTCAAACAAAGCTCACATGAATTCCCTGAAACATATTTTATTATAAAACAGTAAAAAAAATGAATTATATTTATATATAGAGATTTTGTTAGTCAGAAAATTACCAACTTTTTAACAATTTGGATTGTATAAAATGTCATATTGCATTCACTTTTTCTCCTGCACTGACATTTTAACTTTTTCTCCTCAAATATAGTTCAGTCAGTGGGTCCCGAGTTCAATCCCCGACTCCACCTGCCTGTCGGATGAGACTTTAGCTTTGCCCCGTATTCTGAGTCGTTTTAAAACTGCAACAATGTTGGCTTAACCTTTGTGTGCTCCACAAAATCATACACACGCAGGCTCAGTGGCGAACTGGTTACTGCCACGGAACAGCGCCTTTTTGCAGGTACCGCGGCTTGCGACTTTGCACGGATGCACAAACAGGTCCTGCACAGATGCATTCCAGGTCCGGTCTAATAGAGGTTTTAAATTAATCTAATTACTGCAAGTCATAGAATCGTAAGCGCAAAAAAGTAGGTTAGTGTGTGTGTGTGTGTGTGTGTGTGTGTGTGTGTGTGTGTGTGTGTGTGTGTGTGTGTGTGTGTGTGTGATTAATGTCCAGCTAACAGATTATGTAACAATGAGAGGGTAGTCTAAACGGGAATGGAATCTGCGTCCCCTGTTTTATTTTCGGCGAGTGCACCACGTCGGGTGCCATGTTACTATTTATTCCTTATTTATGGATATCCATAAATCATTTTTGGATATCCAAAAATCGTGCTGGATTAAGGATATCCATAATTCATTTAAGGATATAAATAAATCGATTTATGGATATCCAATATTCATCTTAAATCGATTTATGGATATCCAATATTCAACTGATTTATGGATATCCAAAAATGATTTATGGATATCCAAAAATGATTAATGGATATCCAAAATTCATTTATGGATATCCTTAAATGAATTATGGATATCCATAAATGATTTATGGATATCAATAAATGAATTATGGATATCCATAAATGAATTATGGATATCCATAAATAAGGAATAAATACTAAAACGGCGCCCCATATTTGACAACATTAAATTCAATCATAAGATATTTACAATAATTTTTGTTCATTGAAAGAAAAAAATGGTTTAATTCATACCAACTATTCATTTTTTATCAATCCAACCCTTTATGAGGCCTCTTTTTTCAGGTCAACAAGAGTTGTCGAACTTAGATTACTATTTTCAAGATGGCTGAAAAATGGGTGCACAAACAAATCAAAGTTTTTGAAAATTAAATAACATATTTTGATGGTCTAAGGTATCACACATTATTATAAAAGGTTGAAATTTTATGATAAAATCATTTTCTGGTCAGGTTGTATTTTGTTTTGCTATCCTCAGAGCCATATCTGCTTACGTTGGCGAAAACTGATTATCCCAGTATACGATACAGAACAGAACAGAAAATATGGGGGGGGGGGCGTTTTAGTATTTATTCCTATATTATGGATATCCATAATTCATGAATGGATATCCATAAATCTATATAGGTATCCATAAATCATAATTGGATGTCCAAAAATCAGATGAATATTGGATATCAAAAAATCAGTTGAATATTAGATATCCATAAATCGATTATGGATATCCAAAAATAAATTATGGATATCCTTAAATACAACCTGATTTTCGATATTCATAATTGATTTTTTGACATCCTTAAATAAGATGAATTTTGGATATCCATAAATCAATTTATGGGTATCCTAAAATGAATTATGAATATCCTAAATTCAGAATGATTTTTGGATATCCTAAAATGAATTTTGGATATCCATGCATGATTTTTGGATATCCATAAATGAATTAAGGATATCCATTAAGGAATTAAGGATATCCATAAATGAATTTGGATATCCTTAAATGAATTTGTTATGATAGATAACCACAACTGATTTTTGGATATCCATAAATGAATTATTGATAGCCATAAACGAATTATGGATATCCATAAATAAGGTATGAATACTAAAATATGGACCTTTTGTCGCAGCAGTGACCTAATCGGACTTTTGGGCCCTTATTTTAATGACTAAGCCAGAGGGTGTGTGTGGCTTTAAGCTATCTGATTGTCAGTCTTCGCTGGGCGGATGATGAGGGTATTGTGCCTATAGAGTACACAGTGTAAACCATTCAGACTGCGCGGATGTGCAAGGTGGTCTGAGTTTTCAATGGACACATGTGTAATTCTATGCTATCATTATTTAGGTTACGTTTAGTTTAGAAACTACACACTTTTCAAACACGCACCTTCGTCGTTCATTTCTTGCAGTGAACTCGTTCGCGATTGCTTTCAAGTCGAGAGCGTCTGTTCTTTCTTTGTGTACATGTAAGGTAACAAGATTGTTCATTCTCGTCTGAGTCATAGTACTACTTAAATAAGTTTTCACTCTGCGCAAAGCTGAAAATGTTCTTTCACTGGAGGCATTTGCTGCTGGAATCACCAAAAGTATAATGACGAGAGTCACACTTTCAGAATAAGATCGCTCGCATTGCTGGTTTGAGCTCACGTAGGTAACCAAAAATGTCTGATAGTTTGATTGTGCCACTGCCTACCTTTTTTTAACTAGTCTCTGTAGCTGAGGAAACTGTTTTTTGAGTCTAGCTTTGTCGGACAAACCGAAGACAGGTTTTGTCGCGTCGCGGCCCAATTATAATTACTGTCTTTAACAAACATTTCTTAACCATGTTTGTTTAACCACTGCCTTTCACACCCTGCGGCACCAGCAAACGGTTTATCATTTAATATTATTAATCTTTGATCATCGCAAAATTGGTCATTAAAAGAGGTCTAGAAGAGAAAATGGGGCCTGCAAAAAAACATATTTGGCCAAAAACGTGGTCCGGCTAAAACCATTTCGGGCAAAAAAAAGTGGTCAGGCCATAGCCGGACCGGCCGGACCAACGACGACGGCCTTGTCCTCCCTCCCCTCATCAACTAAAAAAAACGTTGTCAAAGTTGGACCCCCTCTGACACAACTTTCTGGATCCGCGCATAAAATCCATATTTTACCTTACAGTTTGTGAATGGGTGCCTCTTTGCTAAATTTCATACGTTTTGTTGTCTGCTTTTTTTTCTCAAAATCATTTTTTTCTAAAAGATTCTTTCGTGAATGCCATCAGAGTGTCAAATAGTTTGGACACAGACTAGGCCCAATATTTTGTAAGGCCTGATGTAGACCCAAACTGTTTGCAATGGTTATCAACAGATGACACAAGTAGACAAATAGTAGTTATTTGCAGGCGTGGTTTTCGGAAAGGTGACAAACTACTTTAAATTTACATTTCTTGGATATTTTGTTTGTTTGATTTTATTCTTTACGTCCCATCAACAATCTTTCAGTTACAAAGGGACGGGTCTTCCTGGGTTGAACCAGTACTAAGCTAGATTAAATGTGTCTTGCTCAAGGACACAACGCAGTGACGTCGGTGAGGCTCGAACCCGCGGCCCTTCGGTCTCGAGTCAAGCATTTTCAACCACTGAGCCACTGCGCTCCCCCATTTCTTGGATATGCATTTGATATTATCGAGCTTATTATGATAGGAATAACCCCTCATTAAGTGCATGTAAAATCTCTTCAATTAGCCTGTATTTAATTACTTTCACTTGCCCGTGGAGGATAGCCATTTTCAGGTCAATGAGCTCCAAACAAGTGGACTGGAAGCCCTATGACCTGCTTACACAAGTTATCACAGAAGAATCATGGATCCTTGATATTGGCAAAAAATCACAATGTTTCAGAGTATATATATTTGATACATGGACCGATGTTTGAATAATTATTGCTTAAGTTTAGCCCTAGAAGCACCAATTATTGTAAAAAAAGGTATAAGAAGTTTAAGAAGAATCTATATAGAGCAGCCCTGGAGGGGTGAGGGATATACTGCACCAGGGCTGCTCTATATAGATTCTTCTTTAATAATAATAATAATAATAATAATAATAATAATTGTAGTATTCATGAGGCTTGTATAGGGGTTTAAGGGATACAGGATATTTGCCATTTTACTTCCAGGGATATAGGATACTTTCCATTTGACTTCCAGGGATATGGGATACTGTGTTCAATCTTTTGGTTACTTTCAGGGATATTGAATATTTTGGAAAATTAATTATGGGGATATTTGCCAGTTTATAAGGGATGCTCGCCTGTTTACTTTAAGGGGTACCCCCTATACAAGCCTCATTCATTTATGCGCGCTTCAATCATGCGTATCAATGGGTGTTCCACGCTTGACCGATTTCCGTCACCTTTGACCCTGCATCAAATTAGACGAAAATGGCGACTTCCATGAAAATGTGAAGGCACCCTGGTATCGAGAGTTTTACGCTTCATTGCTTAAAGCATATTCTTTAAATCTTTGATCACACAAATGAGCAATATTTGAGAGCACATTCTCTGTTCAACATTTGTATTTTGAGTTTGTACTTTTCACACGGAAGTCTCGAAACTCGTCTTTTTCGCTTTCTGTTTTGTTCATTTCCTTGCTACAGAGGTGGGTGGGGTATAAGAGATTCTGCAAACGAGTTTTGGTGGTTTTGGTAACAGTATTTACGCTTATGCTGTTATTTAACTGCGGGGGACCTTCAAAGATGAAGACAATTGGTTACACAAGGCTGGTCTACAGATTTGAAAAATGTTAGCGACTGGGTGTGTGCTCATTTAGATGGGTCAGGTCTAAAGGCCCTCAACCAGCTGCCAACCCATTTTTGCCAGCCTCCAGATATTATTTTTTCATTATCGGTAAAAATTCGTTTTGAATTAAACTATATAATGGTTTATTTCAGATGCAAAAAAACACCTATTTTTTTAATACAAATTATGTCCCAGTCAACAATTTTTCAGTCATGTCGGGATAGGACCAGGGTACGGAACTAAGTCACTTCCTGGGTTAAACAGCGGATAAAGTGTCTTGCTCAGGGACACAACAGGAAAAAGAACTCTACAAGTATTTATGCTTATCCTTTGTATGTTTACAATATTTGTATTTTGTATATCATTTGTATTTATTGAAAAAAAATATGTTTAAACTAAGAACACGACACAATGACTCCACCGGCAATGAGGCTCGAACCAGCAGCCCTTCGATCCACAGTCTAATGCTCTACCAACTGAGTCAGTCTGTGCTCCGCATATATAATTGGTGATGTGCTCAGGGGTCTCGATTTTGATCCCTCACCCTGGCTCCTCCACTCTGTTGGATGAGACTTTAAGACATGGCCCATCTCCATATGACCTTATGCAACAGTCATTTGCAACCACATCCTCTTTGGGGCTGGAGAATAGTAGGGGTAGGGGGGCTTGAGAGAGGAAATGTTACGAGTCAATATAGGAACCAATCTTGGAAAATTAAAGATCCCCATTTTTTGCAACCTGTCACATGTTAACTTTGAACCATGCACATATCTTATGACTGCATGGAGAATGGATGATTGTCTCAAGAATTCTTTCCTGTTTTTAATTTTCAACACAGATTATGTGTGTTATCTGTAGATTAACTGCTCATGATTGGACATGGTCTTTAGCGATGTTTTAGCATTCGATGGAAGCAAATGGAATTGCACATTGTTAACAAACAGACGAATACATGTTTGCTTCAAATTGAGATGAATAAGGTTGGAAAAACAGCCGTCATAAATAGTTTGTAAATTTGGCAATATAATCGGGTGATATGGAAATTTTATTCATATCTCTTCATCTGAAATCTAAAATTTTCACCCATGTTTTGGGTAACGAAACTGATTGCTGACCTAGGGCCTGGGTTGTGAGTTCAATCCCAGCGCGCCCCCATGCATACTTTCATGGAGATTGATTATGAAAAAATTTCTACAGTCATTCTCTTCCTTCTGTTGATTCAATAAGGGCTATTGTCATATACAAGTGAATATATGTGCACGGGGTACTGGTCAACTACTTAATCTAAGCTTACCAAGGAAAAGAGTAGTAGGGTTAACTGCCCATCTTGACATGAGCAGGGCTCACCCTGCCATTAGCCATTTTTACCTATTTGCTACTAAAATTGTAGAGTGGCTACAAATATAAGTCATTGGCTACAGTACACTCTAGGTGGTTCAAAAATTACTATTCTGCGAAAAAGTGGATTTTGATCAGCTTTTGGATTTGCTAATATTGCTTTTATTATTCATTCACACTTTATAATTGTGCCATATTTAACTCTTTGAATGCTTGATTTTTTTTTCAATACCATCAGGGTGTCAAACAGGTGGTCCAAACTGTTTGCAAAGGTTATTAGCAGATGACAAAATCACCGCTAGCGGGCAAAGGGTTAAATACCGAACAACTTCTTGATACTACTTTCTGGCTAAAACCTTGGCTAAAGTCAATTTCAATTAGCTCCAGCTTTTTCAATTTTGCTAAAGTGTTGGCTACAACAAGTTTTGAGCCAGGGTTAGCCCTGCATTATCATAGCTGTTGACTGGGACACTAAACCACAAACCAAACAAAAATAGCTGTTTTGCGGGAATCAAAAGCCTGCATATCCCCGGCACTGCCACAACATTCCATAGACAAAACCATGGTACTTAAGCCCCACTATGCTCATGCTATCCCCGGCCAGGAGTGGGGGGTGGGGGGGGAGGTAGATAAAAGAACCAAAGTTTTTTCTAATAATTTTTTGCCCAAATAGTGTCAGAAAAAAGGTACAGAAATCATCATCTGTACTAGTGTGAAGTGTCAGAGATGAACCTTAAATTATAGGCAATTATCTCATAGGGCAGATATGAAAAGCAGGAAAAATTAATTTATTCTAATTCTGAGCCCATACAATGTTTTGGGTAGGGAGCTTAATTGCTGGGTTACAGTGAGTAGGTAAGAAACAGAAATCAAACGATGTTTTAATCCCCTGCTGCGAAGCGGATGTGGGAGGGGTAAAGAAATGCCCTTTGTCTGTCAGTCAGTATGTCCATCATTCCCCCTCGCAGCCCATACCCAAGAATAGACACTTGTTGGCTACTTTTAATTTCCGAAAATTCTCTATCCTAAGCCTCCTCAAAGCCCACCCACCCAGGGCCAACAATTTCTTTAAATTGATAGTTTTTAAAAATCAATTTAAATTGCATATTAAGGGAGCTAATAAACTCAAAATTAGGTTTATTCATAAGTTTGAAGGGGACTTGTTGGGTACTTTTTGCTTTGTTGGCTACTTTTTCTAAGAAAATAACCAACAAGAATCTTTTCGTGAGAATATTCTTCATTCCGTCCGCTCCATATCTCCTGAACCCATAGAATGATTTTCATTAAACTTCACTCAAATCTTCCTCGCATCGAGAGGCTGTGCGTGCAGAGCACATGACCCAGCTACCTAGACTCAAGGTCAAGGTCTCATGATCACTCACATCTTGGGGCGATTTTCATTAAACTTCACCCAAATGTTTCTCTTAATGAGATGATGTGCAGAACTTATGACTCGGCTAGGCAGACTAAAGGTAAAGGTCACACTTCAAGTTCATGTGATTTACCCTTCATTTTGTTTCCACTCCATATCTCCTGAACCCTTTGAACGGTTTTCATTAAACATCACTCAAATGTTCCTCTTAGTAAGCTTGTGAGCAGAACCCATGAAACTCAACTACGCAGACTCAAGGTCAAGGTCCCAATTCAAGGTCATGGGTTTCACCCTTGAATTTGGTGACCGCTCCATATCTCCTGACGCAGTCGGTAACATGTCTGACTACAGATGCATATGGGTTTTTTGTCCCATACTTTCATGGAGATTGATCATGAAATAATTTCTTCAGTCATTCTCCTCCTTTCCACTGATTTATTCAAGAAGAGTTGTTGTCAGTTACAAGCGAAAGTATGTGCACGGAGTACTGGTTAACTGCTTGTTCAAGCTTGCCCAGGAAAAAATGTGGTTAGGTGAGCTGACCGTCTCAGCATGACCATAGCTGTTTACTGGGACGTAAAGCAACAAATCATCCAACCTTTAATCAAGCTTTCTTCTCAGAGAGTTGGTGTGCAGAACCCATGACTCAACTATGCTAACTCAGTCAAGGTCACACTTCAAGGTCTTTGGATTCTGCGCAGGGGGATTTCGCTGTCATTCGATCAGACTGCTGTCTTGTTTTAATTTAGGCCTTAGCAATATGGACATTTCAAACCACTGCAATTATTTTGCATAATTACCATCAGATTTTGTCCAGTTTTGAGAGATCTGTTTGGGGTTGTTAGAAATCAGCCCCCCAAAAAACTGTAAAATAGACATTCTGTAGGTCCTGATCTTGGTCCAAACTGTTTTCAAAGGTTATCAGCTAGCTGACAACATACAAAAGTAGTCGCTAACAAGGAAAGAGTTAAATGCTGTCTGTCGGCTTAAGAAGTTCTCTTTGGGCCAAAATCGAAAATACCTGTGTTTAGGGTAACCCGACCCTACCTAAATTTACTGGTGAAACCTAGATTTTTTTTCCAGATTTCTGGAAAATAAATAATTTTATGAAATGCCTTTCAAAATGCATAAAATTATATTTTTTTCCAGAAAAAAATAATTAAAAAAAATATGTGTGCCTGACCTACCTAAAATCTTCAGACCCGTTACCCGAAACACACTTATTTTTTATTTGGCCTTAGATATGAGTAGTGACTAGTCATTATTCTTCTGGCTACAGCCTTTGTGGAGAGAAGAGTCATTGGCATACAGTCCTCCGAGTACCATAGGCTTGTTTTTTTGTCATTTCAGAGAAGACCAAAATGTCAAAGAAGAGGTCACATATTGACATTGACCCAGATTATGAAGATGTGTCCGACCAACAGAATAAGAGGCAGAGGGTGTTGGAGGAAGGAGGTAATGACAATGTACCTGGTTACCATGGTTACTGTAAATTTGGAAATTTTCGCAAAGGTTTTCTTTTTCACGAAACTTTGCATCTGCTGCAAAGTTTCACGAAACTTTGTAGATGCGAAGTTTTGTGAAAATACAACATTAAATAATAAAAAATATATAACAGATCCTATTGCTTCTTTAGGAGCATTTTGATTTGAGATAAGAGGTGTGATCAAAAAGTTCTCATCCCGATATGCTGAGTTTAAGAGGGGGAGAGAGGGCGTGTGAGGAGATGCCACCACTGATGAAAATGTCAAGGTCGTGCACACCCTGGCTATGTGTGATAGGAGGCAAGACCTGTGAAGCATAGTCAGCGAAGTGGGCATAAGTTTTGGGGCAGTACAATTATTCCTCACGGGCATCTTATGTATGTCAAAGGTTTCGGCAAAATGAGTGCCGGGAATGTTGACCGATGATCAGAAAAGGACTCAGCTCGATATTGCTAGGTATCTCCTGTCTCATTGTGAAGATGATCCCAGCAATTTTATAGAGCGAGTTGTAACCCAAGATGAAACATGGGCATGGTGCATATTATGCAAGTGAATTGAGGCCAGGAAATCGTAAGAAAGAGGCAAGAAAAACTGACTAGCTGCTCTCACAGGACAACGCCCCTGCCCACGCATCACAAGTTGCCATGATTGCTACACCTGAATGTGGATTTGAAATCCTTCCTCATCCCCCATATTCTCCTGATATGGTTCCTTCTGACTTCTATCTATTCCCAAAACTGAAATCCCTTCTCTGTGGTACACAGTATGGAAGCAATGAAGGTGTCATAGACTCATGGAGGCAGTAAATGAGTACTTGGGGGACCAGAAGAAGGCTTTCTATTTTAAAGGGATAAGAAAGCTCGAACAGAGATGGGCTAAGTGCATTGCCTTGAAGGGAGATAAAATTGAAAAGTAATGATCAAGTTTTCATTCCCTGGTAGCCCGAAGTACAAGGAGCCGGGAAATTTTTGATCATCCCTTGTACACTATGTTAATTAATGCGCCTGCAAAAGATAATCCTTAATTAATGTTTGCCTAAGTCCTCTGCTGCATATATTTGCTAACATATTTGACTAATATAAATATAGAGGCAAAAAGTGTGAACCCAGATCGGACTGCTGCAACAGGAGCTGTCTAATCTGGGTTTTCACTGTTTGTTTAGAGGCTTCAAAACATTTCGGCAGACGACAAAACAGAGAGCTTTTGTTGTGATTAGCGCTTTAATTCTGCATGCTTTTTATCATCTGACTTTTTTCAAAATTAACATTTCTTAAAATTCCTGCAGGAACACTCTCAGAATGTTACAGTTTGAAATCAGATCAGGGCTAACGTTCTGTAAGTCCTGATCTGGGTCCAAACTGTTTGCAAATATTATCGGTAGACCATAAATGTCTCCGATAGCAAGGTAAAAGTTTTCCTGATTTCTTTTTAGCCAAAGAAGCGACAAAACAGAAGATTGAGAGAATTATCCGGAAGCAGTTTGGACAGGAGATAGAGAACAAAGAAGCTGAAATCATGACTATCAGTGAGGTAATAACCATTCTGGGGATTTACTACCTTTCTCTTGGGCTGAATTTTGGCCCCTTTCCCAATCGAAAATAGCCACTTTTTTTCCCAATCAAGAAAAGTAAAAACATTTTTTTTTTTACTTTTTTTAGAGACCGCCACTACTTATGAGAAACAATGACCCATATCAGAATGATACTTAAACACTTGTGCTTGGCATAAATCAATCTAAAATAGCTTGATTTTGAGGATAAACTTTGCTGCAATTGTTATGTTTTATGTCATTAATTTTTCCCACATTTGATGTTAAGCCGATCATTTTTTTCCAATTTTGGCCAGGGGCCTTTTCCCAAAATTGCTGGATAAAGTCCTGCCATTGGTCACAATAAACACAATTTTGAGCGTGTAAGTGTAAATTTTTCTTATCTGTCAGTTTAAACATTTGGTTTGTGTGCTCAAAAGAACCGTCTCATTGAGATTGTTCTTTTGCATACACACAATTTATGTTTAGTTAAGAAATAAGAAAAGCAATGTTTAATTTTATTTGAGAACAGAAATAGAAAAATGTTAGAATGTTTAGAGCATCTACTAACCACCAAGCTGGGGAGCCTTCCCGGGAACAGTATGATGAGATAAAAGGCCTTGATAAAAAGGATAAATATAGTAAAACCTCTGTAAAAGGGCCGCTCAAAAATAGACAAAACAAAGATCTTAATAACAATTGGTAGCTTAATGAAGGTCAAAAGTATTGCAGAATGCTCCCCTTGGAGCATTCTGCAATACTTTTGACCTGCATTAAGCGATAATTTGTCTTGAAAACCAATTTGGGTCTTTTTGAGAATGGTTGTTTTACACAGGTTTTACTATACAGTGCTTGCACTAACTTTTTGAAACAGGAAGTCAGGACTTCCACTCTTTGGGATTTGGAAGTCATAGAGCTATTTTGTGGAAGTCAAATTGTGCGCACGGTAGCGTGCGTGCAGTGCTAAAAATATTACTCTATCTTTTAAGCATGATGTTGTTTGCAATGCTTACCTACACTGGTTTTTGTGTTTGTTTTTAAACATGTTAATGTTTAACTGTTTATTAAGCAATGTTAAAGCTGTAATGGGAAAAATATACATTGTTTTCTGCTATTCTCTTTTTAATGTGTCCTTCTGATAACAATTCAGTGATCCGAAGCTTGCAAAAAGGAATGAGCAAACAGATCAGACTTTCCCTATAGGGTTGTCCCTTGGTTTTTGAAAATTTCGGCATAGGTTCCCCTTGCCAGAGCACTTTCAGATTTTTTTGAGGGCCTGTAAAAGTGTTGGGCAAGACAGAGAGAACAGGCAAGTTTGGATAGATTTCCCTTATCCTAAAGAAATCTTTCTTGCACTGCTATATGGATAGTATTTATTTGAAACTTAAAAAAATACCTGCTTTGGCTTCATTTGCAGAATGATTTTTTGAAAGCTCAACTTGTTTCTTTTAATCTTCAAATTTTATACAAGTCACAAAAATATTAAGGTGAAAGTTGCTAGCTCTTTCTGGTGTTTTATTGCTTATAACTTTCTAAAACTCTGGCTCCTGAATGCAACTGTCTCATTGTTTTCTTTGTAATGCTGGCCTAGTGGGTGGGGTATTTACTGTGATTGTCCATATCTAAATTTTCTCAGATTTTGGCACTTGGCTCATGAAGAAAAACATCAGGCCTAATACAGAAATGTAAAATTATGTATAAAATCATTGTTCTCTCGTTATACCAACAAAATCAAACAAATATTGAAATACATTTTGGAAGAAAATGGATCGATTGTGGGGTAAAAAAACCTGCCCGTTCGGGTGGGTTTCCAATCACGATTTAAAAAAAAAATATATCACTATGCGACCATCGCCATAATCTTTTAACACCTGTCAATTAAATCTGCGCAGCAGGCAGTGGGCGGTCTTTGCATGGTTGTCCCAGCACCTATTGGTTAATTATTCTACTGAATGGATTGGTTAATTATTCTACTGAATGGATTATCTAAATAATTGCCGTTAAGCACACTTGACTTTCTGGAGTAGGCGGCGAGATCAAACGCTCAAATTCTGAATACTGATGTTTACGTCACGTCTATTGCTGATGGGCGTACGAGATTTAATGGGGAAGTCAGGGTACGTCTGACCTTTGATTTTTTGGCGTACGGAAGCCAATTTCTGACGTGAAAACGTCCACTAGTGCAAGCGCTGACTATAAACCTTGATAAAGTTGCCAATGTCCAAATAATATTAATATTGAAGTGATATTAAACATATAAAAAACAACATTATTCTTTATTTCAGAAACTTGAGAGGTCAAGGACAGTATTGGACAGGTTGAGAGCATGTATTGTAGCTTCTTACTATGGTAATGCTAGTCAGCAGAAATGTTCTCAGGTAAACTCATAGATCCAGATAAGGAAATTTTATTTGCGTAAAATTTTAATTATTTTCTTACCTATTTATTTAAACATGTGTTTTGGGTGATCAAAAGAACTGTCTCATTGAGACGGTTCTTTTGATTACCAACAACATATGTTTTGGATGAGAAATAAAGAAATAATTTTCCAATACGCACTCTTATCTGGAGGTCTGAAACTCCATCTGTTAGCCCTACAGCACTAATGAATTCTTCCCTCTGGTTTGATCCAATCAACTTTGGATGGTCCATTATATATATCGAGGGGTCACAGGTTACAATTTCAAAATAAAAATTGTTTTTCTTCCTCTGAAGATTGTTTTTATTTTAACAAATAGTGTAGACCCTGATGAAATGCAGCATTATGTCTTCACTGTTTGTCAAAGTACTCATTTGGGAGTCATTAGTATATAAAGGGTTACTTCTGCGTGCATATATATAGCATTGGGACATGACGAAGATTTGATTAAGTTTTGGTGACCTTGTCTTAATTTTTGGAGGTCACAGTGGCAGGGCTCTCACACCCCTTTTTGGGAATGGGGCCGGGGCCCATGGAATTGGGAAAATTAGCGGCATTTTGTCCTTATGTTTGACGTTTCCATTGCTAGATTGATTCCAATAATTAAACTTACCTTAGTGTCCTATGAAAAAAGGGAGATAAAGAAGCAAGTGTGATTGTATTCTATTATTCTGTGAAATTGTAAATATGTAACAATACGTTCTGTAATGTATTATATGAAAAAAAGATAGAGGGCAAAAAAAAATGTTTTCTGTCAAATTGGGATTTTTATGTCTGGAATTGGGAAAAAACATACTTTTTGGCATTGGGAAAATCAGGTGATCGAGAGCCCTGAGTGGAGCTAAATAGGTCAAATTTAAACCAAATACAGCTTGTGTGCAATATGTATGGTGAGAGTTTTACTCTGAAAATGCTGATACTCCTTAACTATTGATCTGTATCAAAATTAAAAACTCTTAGTACTGGTTCAACCCAGGAAGACCCGTCCCTTTATAACTGAAAGATTGTTGATGGGACGTAAAGAATCAAATCAAATCAAACAATCATCAAAAGAAATAAAAACTTAAATATATACTGATTTTATTTACACATGAGATTTCTTCATCCACTTGTATACATTACAGCCTTATTTATTTGTTTTTATCCAAACATCTGGTGGCAGACATCTTGCAGTAAGTGGCATGAAACAGCTGGATTCCAAGGCTGAGTATCAATCAGTAATTGTCATCATGGAATCACATCACTGTTGGAGATTTCAGTGATTCTAGAATCTTACACTGGATTCATTTCATTTTAGTAATGGACATTTCTTTGAAATTTCTAGGGCTACCATGTTTTCATAGAGGATCTTACATGAGTGCTCATGTTTTATTGAATTTATTAAACTCGCTGCGAATGTTAGAATCTATTTATCATATGACATTAAGATTATTTTGAAATCTCATTTCTGCTGTAAAAACGTTATAATTATTTTAAATTACGCAACGTTGTTATGGACGTCATTACGTTTCCCGTTAATCTGTAAACCACAAGTGGTTTATCGATTTTATTGCATGGCGTTATTTCACTCCCAGACGCGACGTCATATGATAAAGTATTTTATGTAAATATTTACAACAAGGTCGGCAAATACGAAATACAAAAAGAATTAATAGAAACCTGTTTATTGCTGAAAGGAAATATCATGGTTATAGTTTCATAGGTCCCGAAAAGGCATTTGTGAGGGTATAATTGTAGTGATTTTTTACCAATCAGTTTAAACGTGTGTTTTTGGTGTTCAAAATAACCGTCACATTGAGATGGTTCTTTGGAGTACCCACAACATATGTTTTGGTTGAGAAATAAGACAAAAATCCTTAAGAGGGCTGAGTTTCTTGAATGCTGAATGCTTTATTGGCAGAGTAAGCCAAGTCAACAAGCGCCCATGATTCATCCAACTGTGAAGAAGCACCTGGGTAAAGTACCAAAAGGAATGTCTCAGAGTGAGAAACCTACACCTCAGCCGGGTACCATCAAACAGGAACCAGGAAGTGATTTAACCAAGGTCAAGGTCATCAGTGATCATGGCCCGGAGAAGATAGGGTCTATGGCACTTGACAACTCCATCAAGGTGGGTTGATCTACAGTAGACAATGATGAATAGTCATATGAGCACTAGGATAGGGTTCACATAAAAAATGAATAAGAAAAGTGAAGTGAGAAACTGCTACATGCATTAGGCTTCAATTTTTAGCCTCTATTTAGAAATCTTTGGGCATATCTATGCTGCCTATGGCCTCTTGGTGCAAAACCTAAATAGAATAATGTGTACAACAACAATAAAAGTTGCTTTTGGTTGAATTCTTCAAACTATAACCGAAGTATAAGAATTTGATTTATTTGATTTGAATTACTGTTGCTATGGTAACAGAAAATTGTTACCAAAATCAGGTAAAAATAGGAATATGATCGATTTGAACCAATTTCAGACTTCTGAAGACTGGTTTAAAAATAAAAATTGAATTTACTTGCGGTCTGTGTTAAAAGTCTCATATTTTTTCCAAAGTGCCATTTCCTCTATTTTAAGCCTGTTATGGCAGGCAATTATTTACTGTTACCATAGCAACAGTAAAAGTCATATAAATGCCAGGGCCCCATTTCTATTTCAGTGTTAGATTTAGGCTTGAAGTGTTAGGTTTACCATGAAGGCAACATTTCTAAAATGCCAGATTTTGATGTTTTTTCTGTTTTGGAATGTAAAAAACGTAAAAGTAGATCTCATGGTAAACGTAAAAATGGCAACATTAAGCGCAAAATTTGTACTGAAAAACGCTTAAATACTTCTCTAAAGGATCTTTCTTTGGCTTTAACTAATCATGGTCGACATGGCTTATTTTCATTTTTAAGTTCCTTGCCTATCTCAGTTTTACGCAATTTAGAGTTAGAGGCTAATAAACTTTATGATAGAGCAAATAAATTATATAAAGCAGCACTCCTTACAAGGTGTTATGTTCAACATTTCCTTAGTCCTTATATCGATTCTGAGGTCAACCATAAAAGACATTTTATCAAAATTCCATTCATTAACAAAGGTATTGAGTTTATTGATTTACATAGTATCTTCAAGGATAATTCAGTGATTTCATCTATTCCAAATTACTTTAATAATTCTGAAACTCCTATCATTTGTTATAAATATAACAAACCAATAAGGTCTACGATATTTAACTTTAATAAAATTGTAAATGATTTAGATATAGATTCCAATACTCCTGCCTCCTGAGATTGTAAAAATTCAAATTATTTATATCCCTCTGCAGGGGATGTTATTACAGGTAATCTAAATGTCATTCCTGACGCTAGAGTTCGCAATATCATTTCTAAAGGTCCTAAATATAGATTTCCCTCTAATATTGATTTCTCTAAATGTCGTAGAGAGATCGCTGCTTCTTTAAATGACTTCAGTAATCGATGGTGCAAACGGGAAAATGTTGAACCTGATGCTTTGAAGGAATGGAAGATTAACATTTTTAAAATTATTGATACTCGTATTTCATTTTTCTCTCGTAATACACATCTTTTGCCCCCTAAACCTAAATCTTCTTTTCATCATCTTAAACGAGGTATCCAGGATTTTCATATGAACTATGTTTTGGTTCCAGCAGATAAAGCTGCTAACAATGTTGTAGTTGTATGACGATTGTGTTATATTAATACTCTTAAGCGTGAGCTTGTTGACACTAATGCCTATAAACTGCAGCCTTCTTTAAGTGAAAGGGTGATTGTTGATGGGCATGGTTGTCATACGGCCCTACATTTTGGTGTCAAAGCTAAAGAAAATCATGACAAAGTTCCTACGTTGTACTGGTTACCTAAACTCCATAAAAAACCCTATAAAGCAAGATTTATTGCAAATTCTAGTTCTTGTACGACAACAGAACTTTCTAAATTGTTAACCTCGTGTCTTGCAGCTGTTAAAAAACATGTTATCAAATATTGTGAAAAAGTATATGAGAGATCCGGTAAAAACCTATTTTGGTCGATTAAAAATTCAGGTGAAATTTTAGATAAACTTAAAGCTAGAGATTTCAATGCGACCAGTTTGTCTACTTATGATTTTTCTACTCTTTACACTACTTTACCTCATAATTTAATTAAAGATAAACTTGTTGATCTTATTGAAAGAACCTTCCAGTGAGAAGGCTCTCCTTACCTTGCATGTAGTGACAGAAATGCATTTTTTACTTCAGAAAAACCTAAAAAATATCATGCATGGTCGTGTCAAAATGTATGTGATGCGCTGACCTTTTTGTTGGACAACATTTTTATTCGATTTGGCACCAAGCTCTATAGACAAGTAGTTGGGATTCCTATGGGCACTAATTGTGCTCCCCTGGTTGCAGATTTATTCCTGTTTTGTTATGAAAGGGACTTTATGATGTCTCTTTCTGATGATAAGCAGGCTGATGTTATTGATGCGTTTAACACTACTTCCAGATATTTGGACGATATTTTATATATTAATAATGTTTATTTTGAAAATATGGTTAGTCAAATATACCCTTCAGAGCTCCAACTTAATAAAGCCAATGCCTCTGATACCGAAGCCGCATTTTTAGACTTGCATTTGTCAATTTCTAATGGTATTGTTTCTACCAAAATTTATGATAAACGTGACGACTTTGATTTTGAAATTGTCAATTTCCCATTTTTAGATGGTGATGTTCCTCGTTCTACATCCTATGGAGTCTATATCTCTCAACTCATTCGTTTTGCTAGAGCATCTAGCTATGTTACTGACTTCAACACTCGCAATAAATTGTTAACTCAGAAACTTCTTAAACAGGGCTATCGGTACCATAAACTTCGCAAAACATTTTCAAAATTTTATAGACGATACTTTGATTTGATTTCTAAATTCCAAGTTGGACTTAAATCTCTCTTGCGCCAAGGACTTTCGGAACCTGATTTCTATGGTGACTTGGTGTATAAGTTGAAGAAGATTGTTGGCTCTAATAATTTTTCAGCGCAGTTCATTAAAATAATTTCCCATTATAAAAAGATTGGCTATAACATTAATGTATTGCAACAGACTGCATGCTTGGTAGTCAACCCAATCACAGTTGGCAACTTTGCTTTCCTCTTTAATTGCACGCCGGTGGGTCGGACTTCAGACTCTATGATGGTTCCGACTTAAAGACTTATCTATTGATGAGATGGTAGGGGCCTGATGCTTTGGCTGTCTGTCGGGCCCACCGGGGTTTACCTGTTGGATTTCTTTTGCTCCGGTATTCAGTTTAATTTACTGTTGAGTCCTTATCCTTGCTTTATCTCCTTGTTATATCTTGATTTATATGTTTTTGGAGATGATGCATTGATAAGTTAGGGGTCTTTCATGCAAACCAAATATCTATGTGTCTTGATCCACATCTGAATTAAGGGTGAGGTTGGCGCCGTTAAACCGGTTTAAGCCCTCCAGTAAAATATTTTACTGACCGTTCCAAGGCGGTACTTCTTTTGTGGATCTTTTATGTTTTTGTTCTGTCTTGTGTTTGCTATGTTTTGTACGCGTCTGTTTATATGTGCTTCGTGGTCACCTGCTGGGAAAGGGCTGACCTCTTGGCTCTCGTTTGTGGTGTCTTCTGTGAGTTTGTCACTTTCCCATTGGTATCCTGGGTCAGGTGTGGTACTTGATTGTATCGATTCCTGATCTTTGCAACCTTACTTACTTTGATTTCTATTGCGTCCCTGGGACCCAGTGCATCAACAAAAGTTGAGTCCCATCTAAATTTAACTGAGTCCCGGAAAGTTTAGTTCTCCACCAATAATTTTTTTTGCAATGTTAAAACTCAAACAAGTTAGCTAAAGCTATCAATTAACTTTAATCTCAAACATTTTCAGTTTACACTAAGTGATTGACGATCAGTTCGAAAAAAAAGAAAGAAAGAAGCAGACTTAGCAGTGATGGAGTCTTTGGCTATTAAACTTCTTTGCTTTTAAAAAGTCTTTACTTGACGCTCTAGACCAAGATTATTTTACGTGAGCCTGTTGAAAATCGCATCAAACTGTGATAGTATAGGCTTCAGAATTAACTTTATAAAGTAATTTAAATGTTTCTAGAGTGATTCCTCGAGGCAACCGCCATTTTTACCAAGCAAATCGATTTTGGGAAAACCATAAATCATTATTTAAGCAGAGCCTCGTTTTGAATTCAACCGTTGCTATGAACAACGTATCTCGGAAAACCACAACTGAATACTATATAGTCTCTTTGTGATTTTGAAGTGTTGCAAAGTAGAAAAGACCGATATTCAAAGGCTCTCTCTTCACTATTGATCTGGCTTAAATTTTATTATTTGTTGAAAGTCAACTGCTTTTGATCTTGAAACCATGGACGCAAGCCACTTGTCTATTTTGCGTACCAACGATTTTTGTTGCATGTTTAGATATTATTACGGCGTAAACGCGAACACTGTATTTGTTCCAGGAAATACTGCATTTCGTTCTTTTCAACTTCCATGGAAAACCCTTCTAGTGACCATAAATCCCTTATTTGTGTGCTTTCAGGGTCTTGCTGAAGCACCAGTTCCTGGCAGTAATGCTGTTGCTATGACAACCACGACAGATTGTGACCAATCAGAGACAAGGGCTGGTAGATATAAAGTCAAGAAGAGGATTATAGTTGGCAATGTTTCAAAGTAAGTATTAATCCATGTCAAGCTGAAAATAGTATGTACTACACCAGGCCCCCAGATAAGAGTGCTTAGCAGAAAATATTTTTTCTTATTTCTCAATCAAAACATATGTTGTGGGTACTCAAAAGAGCCGTCTCACCGAGACGGTTCTTCTGAGCACCCAAAACACATGTGTAAACTGATGGATAAGAAAATTATTGCAATTTTATGCTGATTTTATTTTGCTTAACTGGCCCTATGCTACACTCCTCCCCAGTTGGTCTGTGAATGTGGGATTTTTTGGTCATATTCATTTTTTTGAAATTTAATGTTTTATTTTCTTTTATAGGACAATACCAGCAGACAGACGTGATGAGAACGATCAGGCTACTCATAAATGGATGGTGTATGTACGAGGACCTAAAGAGGGTCCTAGAATAGATCACTTTGTCAAGAAAGTCTGGTTTTTCTTACATCCAAGCTATAGACCAAACGATCTGGTGGAAGTCAGGTTAGTTGTCTCCATTGACACAACTTTGTCAAGTTCTTACATCCAAGCTATTGACCAGATGATATGGTGGAAAAAGCAGAAAGTTAAGTTCACTCCCTTGGCACCACTATCAATCAACTCTGGTTCTTACATCTAAGTTATAGTCCAAATTAGTTCTTTCCCTTGACAAACTTCAGCAGAGGGACGTGGAGAATAACACTTTGAATTTACTCTTTGCCTACTAGTGTCGTCTGCTGATAATTTTTGCAAACATTTTGGACCCAGATCAGGCACAACAAAACGTCGGGCCTGATCTGGATCCAAACCGTTTGACACTCTGATGGTATTCCCGAAAGAATTTTTCTAAAAAAGGTGATTTTGAAAAAAATCAGCAGACGACAAAAAAGCATAACAAATTACCCAAAAGGCATCTTGCACACAAAATTTTGGAACTTATTGCATCATGGAGCCGCTTAAGTTCAGTAGATGTGAGCCTCGTCATGAGATTTCCAACAATGTGGTATGTGCCACCAGCATAGGTTCAGATCAGCCTGCCCATATGCATACTCTTGGTTTGCAAAGAGTTAAGTCGAAAGCCATGTCTGGGATCTCCAAAAAAAAAATCCCTTGGAACTCAAAATAGAGTTATTTAATGAGTCACTCCAAAAAAGATGAGCAGGTCATGACATTTTGGTACATGTACTTATCATACATGCAAACAAATGCACTTTAACACCAGAGCCTTCCCTGTTTCTCTTTCAAAGTTGGGATGTAGATGATAGCACAGGTCAAATTAAAGACCTACCCCCATCATTTAGCTGTGTATGTATGATTAAAGGATGAAATGATGCACATGTGACAAAAATCAAAATGTGATGGGCTACAGCCATATAGATACCCTTCTATCTTTGCTTTATCGGTGGTCCAGATAAACAAAAAAATTTGCCGGTGGCTTTTAATTCTGATTAAATTCTTATCCATAATGTTGAACATGTTTGAAGTGCTCACAAGAACTGCATAGATGAGACTGTTCTTCTGAGTACCCAAAACATATGTTTTGATTGAGATTTATTTGAGTGAAAATTGTGATTTTTTCTCTTTTATATGTTTTGCCATTTGTTTGAGCACCCTAAACATACATATGTTTTGGCTGAGAAATAAGAAAATTAACTTTTAATTACACACTCTTAACTAGGGGTCTACTTTATTTCAGTGAACATCCATTTCATCTGACACGGAGGGGCTGGGGAGAGTTCCCTGTCAGAGTGCAGCTTCATTTCAAAGATTCGAGAAATAAACGTCTGGATATCATCCATAACCTAAAGGTAGGGAGCCACTATGTCAACACCTGGATATTAGGGGCCTCATTGCGAGAAAACTTGGTTTCAGGGTTTTCGACACTGCAAGTTTCAAAAAAGTCTTTCCAGCTACAGAGACTAGCTAGAAAATAGAAATTTCACCTGTAGCAAGATAACATATGATACATTCCAAAAAGCGAATAACAAAGGCGCTGATCAGACTGCGCGAATGCGCAGGCTGATCAGCACCTGTGTTGTTCGCAAACCCCCGAAGACAGATTTTCTCGCGTCAAGGCCCATATGAGCTGTGAATGCCCATGATAAAACCTTTAATTTTACCCATTTAAACCAAATTGAATTTCCCACTCTTATCAATCAGACCAGTCCATTTCCCTTTTAAGGGTTGTTAGCCAACATGAGCACAAGGTGCTCAAAGTGAGCTAATTTGGGATCAATCAATGTTCGTTATCGTCTTTCCTTGTCAACAGTATCCTTTAACCCTTAAAGCGCCAAGAAAAAAAATGCATCTGAAAATGTTGTCTGCTGATGTCGTCTGCTGCAAATAATTGCCTAACATAAGAGACGAATTTAATATAGAAGCAAACAGCGTGGACACAGAACAGACT
Source organism: Loripinus fragilis (assembly GCA_964019695.1). NCBI lineage: Eukaryota > Metazoa > Mollusca > Bivalvia > Lucinida > Lucinidae > Loripinus > Loripinus fragilis. Next base: position 1,084,075 of record OZ026526.1, on the reverse strand, counting down.
GCTCCTAGAGGAGCAGTCTGATCTGGGTCCACACTGCTTGCCAAAGAGGCTTCTTAAACATTTCAGCAGACGAGAAAAGCTGACGACTTTTGTTGCGATTGGCGCATTAAGGGTTAAATGGCAACTCCTCCTACACCACGCAACAAGCCAACGTTACAGCTGTCTTTAAAAAGGGTGACAAGACCAACCCGGCAAACTACAGACCAGTTTCCCTGACCTGTATCATCTGCAAGACCATGGAACATGTAATCTACAGTCAGATCATGAATCACCTAGACAGGCATCACATCCTAGTAGAGTTCCAACATGGATTCCGCTCAAACCACTCATGTGAGACTCAACTGCTTAACACAGTAGAGGACCTGTCACGACGACTTGATAGGAGACAAACCACTGATCTCCTAATTTTAGATTTCAGTAAGGCTTTTGACACCGTAGCTCACCGCAGACTGCTCCATAAGATTCATCATTATGGCATCACTGGAAAGACCAACATGTGGATCAAGTCGTTGGTGTGCAACCGTCAGCAGAGAGTTGTTCTTGATGGTTCTGCCTCAGCTGATTCTCCAGTCCTTTCAGGTGTGCCCCAAGGATTAGTCCTCGGCCCTCTGATGTTTCTGCTTTATGTCAATGACATTGGTGCTAAAGTATCTCCACAGACTTCGATCAAGTTGTTTGCTGATAACTGCCTACTATACAGGACCATCAACAGCGATGCAGATGAAAGACAGCTTCAACAGGACTTAGACACCATGATTGAATGGTCCAATACCTGGCTAATGAGGTTCAATGCAACTAAATGTCACCTACTCAAGATCACTAGACAACGTAAATACCTCTTAACTAAGTACAACATTAATGGTTCCCAGCTTCAAGAAGTCAGCCATCACCCCTACCTCGGTGTTGAACTATCATCTGACCTCACCTGGAAAACCCACATCTGTAATATTACAAGCAAGGCCAACAGAATACTCAACCTTCTAAGACGGCATCTCTATGGCTGTAACCAGGACGTAAAAGAACAAGCTTTCACATCACTTGTCCAACCACACCTTTGTTATTCATCATCAACGAAAAGGTGCACGTTTTGTTACTGGCATTTATTCATATACAGAAAGTGTAACTTCAATGCTTGATGATCTTCATTGGCCCCCACTCCAGCACAGAAGAAAATTAAAACATCTTGTAACCTTCTACAAAGCAGCCAATAACCTGTCACCAGTCAACATTCCAGATTATGTCGCTACCTCCTCCAACCGCACAAGAACCCACAATCTAGGCTACATACAGCTTCATACTAATTATGAACAGTACAAAAACAGCTTCCTGCCTCGGACTATTAGAGAATGGAACGCCCTACCACCAGACCTAGTGCATGCGGCATCTGCAGATGAGTTCGCTGCTCGTCTGCAGAATCACACATTCTAGACAGGACAACCACATGTTTTTAACTGTAAATACAGAGCTTTTTACCATGTTGATGACGTCACTTGCCCGTGTTGCTGATGCCCTGGGCAGTATTAAAGTAGAAGTAGAAGACCACTTAGCCGATTTTAAACGACCTTCACAGAAATAATCCTTAGGTGACTTTCCACAAATATAGCTTAAAGAAATTTGATCCATCAAAAACCATGGCGGCTCCGGGGCATGGCCTATTGTGATAACAAAGTCTTTAAAAATCTTCTGATGTGAAATTGGTGGTCAGAATTCAAAATAATTTGGTTGAAATGGTCACTGAATGACCTTCTACCAAAATAGCTTAAACAAATTTGATCCGTCAAATAACATGGCCACCAGCGGACATGGCCAGTTTCCCTCACCTGAGCGATTAAGGGTCATTTTGACCCTCTTATTTGGTGTTATTTTTTTTTATTATACCCCCGCAAACTTTGTTTGTAGGGGGTATACTGTTTTCACGTTGTCCGTGCGTCCGTCCGTGCGTGCGTCCGTCCGTAACGCTTTGTTTCCTTAATAACTCGGAGAATCATTGCTGGATTTTCATCAAACCTTGCAAACATGTTCATATATGCAAGACAAATACTTTAGACAAAAAAGTAAGGGCTAGGGGCCAATTCTATTAAGAGTTATTTCCCTTTGTAGTTCTAAATGGCTTTTAATATAGTGCTTTTTCATTAATAACTCGAAGAGTCATTGCTGGATTTTCATCAAACCTTGCAAACATGTTCATATATGCAAGACAAATACTTGAGACAAAAAAGTAAGGGCTAGGGGCCAATTCTATTAGAGGTATTTCCCTTTGTAGTTCTTAATGGCTTTTAATATAGTGCTTTGTGCTTATGCTATTATAGGCCATATACGGGCCAATCAACTCCTACCACAGCTTTCGATGGAACAATTTGATACTTTTCCTATACAATGTAGACACATTGAACATATGCATGAAGGAGTTTAGTTCAGAAAAGATAATTTTTGACAAAATGACAGCTGTGAGAACTTAGACAATTTTTCCCTAATAAGGTGTTTGTATATGCATAGACAGTGCCTTTATGGGCCGATCAACTCCTACCACAGCTTTTTATGGAGCAATTTGATACTTTGCCTATACAATGTAGACACATTTAACATATGCATGAAGAAGTTTGGTTTAGAAAAAATATTTTTTGACAAAATGACAGCTGTGAGAACTTAGACAATTCTCCCTAATAAGGCTTTTGTATATGCATAGATGGTGCCTTCATGGGCCGATCAAATCCTACCACAGCTTTTGATGGAACAATTTGAGACTTTGCCTATACAATTTAAACACATTGAACATATGCATGAAGGAGTTTTGTTCAGAAAAAATAATTTTTGACGAAATGACAGCTGTGAGAACTTAGACAATTTATCCCTTATTAGGCTTTTGTATATGCATAGATGGTGCCTTCATGGGCTGATCAACTCCTACTACAGCTTTTGATGGAACAATTTGATACTTTGCCGATACAATGCAGACACATTGAACATATGCATGAAGGAGTTTGGTTCACAAAAAATAATTTTGACAAAATGACAACTGTGAGAACTTAGACAATTATTCCCTTATATGGCTTTTGTATATGCATGGATAGTGCCTTTATGGGCGGATCAACTCATACTACAGCTTTTGATGGAGCAATTTGATACTTTGCGGATACAATGTAGACACATTGAACATATGCATGAAGGAGTTTATAATTTTTGTTTGCACAGATTCTACTGAAATCTTCTTATCAAAACTAAGGTCTTCTTGTTTGAACTGTAACTTGCCAAGTTTTTTCACTGACTCTTACTGTGCGGGGGGTATCTAATAAGCATTGCTTATTGACTTTTTTCATTCAATTTTAAATAGAACACTCTGTATGCAAACGGTGGAGACACTGATTGTGGTGTCTGATCTGGGTCTGCCCTGTTTGTCAATGTCCCATAAAAAGGACACTAGCTAAGCTTATATGAGATAAGAAAAATGGATAAAATTATCATATGGGTTTAAGAAATATGCATAGAATAAAAGGTTTATGATAAGAAATATGCATAAAACATCAATCACATGAGTTTTTACCTAAATGTGAATGTGGCATGTATGTCTAGCCCAGTCTTATCAGAGTCTTTGGTGTCTGCTTATGGGCTGGAAGATACTACTGGCCCTAAGCCACCCATAAAAAGCCACTTACAACAATAGTCATAATTATCTGTCATCTGCTGGTCCTAAAATTCATTTGAAAAATGATCTCTTTATAATATGATATACTTATAACGTTGTCCATTTCTTTGGGTCCCAAACACAGTGTTATAAAGGGACTACAGTATATATTTTTTAGCTCACCAGAGCCGAAGGCTCAGGGTGAGCTTATAGTATGGGACTTGAGCCGGCGTTCGTGCGTGCGTCCATGTGTCTGTCCGTGCGTCCGTCCACTTTTTCAAACATTAATATCTCTGAGACCAGCTGGCCAATCGTAATCAAATTTCATCAGAAGCATCATTGGGGTAGGGGATTGGCTGCATTAGGTTTTGGGCCAGATCGATTTCGAACTTTGGTTTCCATGGCAACAGATAGTTCCCATAGGGTTATAATGGGGAAAACCTTGTGACCACTCTAGCTGCTTCATTTTTGATTGATTCTTCTTTATTCTTGCAGGTAACAAGGACAACCATAAAACCTCGAATGGGCAGGATGTGACCAGGGACTTATGAGTTAGCTGCCCTTGAGCGTCTGAAAAAATCCCCATAGACTTATAATGGGAGAAATGTTGTGACCACTCTAGTACCTTCATTTTTTGATGGAGCTTCTTCATTCTTGCAGATAACAAGACCAACCATAAAAGCTTGGATGAGTTTGAATTTCTGCAAGATTCCATCAATGACTTCAGAGGTAGCTGCCCCACTGTAGTCATTCCACTACGGCAATTTGGGTCTCGTCACCCACTACAGTGTTATAGTAAAATTATCTTCAAATAAAGGCTGACAAAAATGAGAACCTTTGAATATGATTGCTTCGAGATTGCATCGTCTGGTTAACAACCTCTGTGTTGTTTTGCTAAAACGGAGATAAAAACAGACTTTCAATGTATTTTTTACAGTTATATTGAAAAAAATGTCAATTACGGTTTAGTCATTATTATACGGTTTCGTCATTGATTAATTGTCCACGATGACGAAACCGTAATTAGTCATTTCATGCCTAGACATCAAATGTTAAAGTTTTCATATAATTTTAAAGCTAAAAGATACAATGTGAATTTGATGAACAAAAATTAAATGGAACCCAAGCATTTTGGGGCGTTTATCTGTAATTAAATGAAGAAATTGAACATGACGAGAAAGTTACCTTAACACCGGAATAAGTGACGAGACCCAAATTGCCGTAGTGGTATAACTACAGTGTGCCCTTGAGCGTCAGAAAAAATAATGAATGATGTTGTGACCACTCTAGCTCCTTCATTTTTGATTGGATCTTCTTCATACTTGCAGGCAGCAAGTAAACTCAAAATATCTCCGATGGGTTCGAAATTCAGCAGGATCCGACCAGGGACATATGAGTTACCTGCCCTTGAGCGTTTGGAAAATGCCCATAGACTTATAATGGGAGAAATGTTGTGACCACTCTAGTGCTTTCAATTTTGAATGGATCTTCTCATTCTTGCATACAATAAGGACAACTATTAAAGCTTGGATGAGTTTCAATTTTGGCAATTTTCCATTACTGACTTCGGAGTTAGCTGCCCTTGAGCGTCAGAAAAATTAATGAATAATGTTGTGACCACTCGAGCTCCTTCATTTTTGATTGGATCTTCTTCACTTTTGCAGGCAACAAGTAAACCCATAATATCTCGGATGGGTTCAAAATTCAGCAGGATCCGACTAGGGACTTATGAGTTACTGCCCTTGAGCGTTTTGAAAAATCCCCATAGACTTATAATGGGAGAAATGTTGTGACCACTCTAGTGCTTTCAATTTTGAATGGATCTTCTTCATTCTTCCATACAATAAGAACAACTATTAAACCTTGGATGAGTTTGAATTTCGTCAAGATCCCGTCACTCATTTTTGAGTTAGCTTCCCTTGAGCATCTTAAAAATTAATGAATAATGTTGTGACCACTCTAGCTCATTCTTTTTTGATTGGATCTTCTTCATTCTTGCAGGCAAAAGTAAACGCATAATATCTCGAATGGGTTCGAAATTTAGCAGGATCCGACCAAGGACTTATGAGTTACCTGCCCTTGAGCGTTTGAAAAAATCCCTATAGACTTATAATGGGAGAAATGTTGTGACCACTCTAGTAAGTGCTTTCAATTTTGAATGGATCTTCTTCATTCTTGCATACAATAAGGACAACTATTAAAGCTTGGATGAGTTTGAATTTCGTCAAGATCCCATAACCTATTTTGGAGTTAGCTCCCCTTGAGCATCTTAAAAATTCATGGATAAAGTTGTGACCGCTCTAGCGTCTACATTTTTGATTGAATCTTCTTTATTCTTTAATCTAACAAGGACACTCATAAAAGCTTGGATGAGTTTGAAATTCTGCAGGATCCGACCAAGGACTTATGAGTAAGCTGCTCTTGAGCATGTGGAAAAATCCCCATAGTCTAATAATGGGAGAAACATTGTGACCACCCTAGTGCATTCAATTTTGAATGGATCTTCTTTATTCTTGCAGATAAGAAGGACAACTATAAAAGCTTGAATGGGTTTGAATTTCCTCAAGATCCCATCACATATACCGGAGTTAGCTCTCCTTGATCATCTTAAAAATTGATATATAACGTTGTGACCACTCTTTTTTGATTGGATCTTCTTCATTCTTGCAGGTAACAAGGTCTTCTATAAAAGCTTAGATGGATTCAAAATTTGATCAGACCTGCGACTGTGGAGTTAGCTGCCCTTGAGCATCTTAAAATTCCCCATAGACTTATAATGGGAGTATTGTTGCGACCACTCTAGTGCTTTCATTTTTTAATAGATCATATTCATTCTTTTAGATAGGAAGGACAACTATAAAAGCATGGATGAGTTTGAATTCAGTCAAGATCCCATCACCTATTATGAAGTTAGCTGCCCTTGAGCACCTTAAAAATTGATGGATAAAATGTTGTGACCACTCTAGCGCCTACATTTTTTATTGGATCTTTTTCATTGGTTCAGGTAACAAGGACAACCATAAAAGCTTGGATGAGTTTAATTTAAAGTAGAACCAACTTTAGACTGTGGAGTTAACTTCCCTTGAGCATCATAAAAAATCTGCATAGACTTACAATGGGAGATCTGTTGTGACTCCTCTAGCACCTTCATTTTTGAATTGATCTTCCTCATTTGTAGGTTACAAGGACTTCCATAAAAGTTTGAATGAGTTTGATTTTCTGCCACTACCATCCACCAGCTACAGAGTTAGCTGCCCTTGAGCCTCTAAAATATAACTATATAATGTTGTAACCACTCTAGCAGCTTCATTTTTCATTTGATTTTCTTCATCTCTGTAAGTTACCAGGACATACATAAAAGTATGGATGAGTTTGAATTTCGGCCAGATCCCATAACTGACTAGGGAGTTAGCTGCCCTTGAGTATCTGAAAACTACACTTTCACCAGGTTTTCAAATTAAATGCAATTTTCAGATCTTTTTAATACTTGCAGATAACTAGAACTGGCATAATATCTTATGTTTTGAATTAATTCCTGGTCACTGTTTCAAGTTCAGAGTTATCTGCCTTTGAGCATAGTAAATTATGGTGTCTCCAAACATTATGCTGGCTCCATGGTGAGCGATCGTTGCCCATTGGGCTACTTGTTTATCTGTTACAGCTTGATAGAACCTACACCAGTTTACAGACACTAGGATCAGAAACGGTAAGATAGACTGCCTAAAATAGCTCTCAGACAATACCCAGATTAGCTTGATTGACATATGAGCCGCGACATGAGATTTCCAGCAATGTGGATGCGCGACCAGCAAAGGCTCAGATCAGCCTGTGCATACGCGCAGTCTGATCAGAGCCTTTACTAGTCGCTTGAATATTCTATGAATATTAAGCTACTGACCAAACAGCATTGGGAGTTTCTAAGCTTAAAAGGAGGCTGCACAGACTCTTCTGAGTCTACACTTAACAAAATGCCACATTGTTGGAAATCACATGTTGTGGCTCATATAAGAGTATCCAGGTAAAAACCCCAAATTAATCAAAGAATTGCAGTCATCATGAGAAGTGCAATGGCTCCGTGGTAGAGTGTTTAGCATTAGATCACGGGATGTCTGGATCGAGCCTCACTGGAGACATTGTGTTTTGTCCTAGAGCGAGACTTTTTATCCTTAGTACTGGTCTGGTTCAACCCAGGAAGGGAGCACAGTGGCTCTGTGGTAGAGTGCTTGTCTTGGGACGGAGGGGTTGCGGGCCTCAGCCTCACCAATGTCACTGTGTTGGGTCCTTGAGCGAGACACATTTATCCTTGCTTAGTACTGGTTCAACCCAGGAAGACCCATCCCGACATAATAGGAAAATTGATAAAGAATCAAATCGAACAAAAATCAAGTCAGGAAACATCCGGACATGACTGAAAATAATGTTGACTTGGATGTGAAGCATCATCTCAAACAAACAAAAGGACCAAACACAGTGGGAGCAGCAACAAACACTGAACCCAACAACAACAGAATCACCACCTTAAAGTTGACAGCACCCGAGGCCACAGGAGTTCGGGGTGGGGGCTTACATACAGTGAAACCTGTCTTAAGCAGCCACTCAAAAAGAAGACCAAAAATTGGTTTTCAAGACCAATTATCCCTTTCAGGTCAAAAATATTGCAGAATGCTCCAAGGGGAGCATTCTGCAATACTTTTGACCTTCATTAAGCTACCATATGTCATTAAGATCTTTGTTTTGTCTTTTTTTAAGTGGCCGCTTAAGACAGATTTTACTGTATATTTTAAAGGCCAAATCTTTACCCTAGATTCTGCTGTTGGTGAAACATAAATATTGGTCATCACATGGGAAAATCTAGTATTAGACTGCTCCTAGCAATCTGTCTGATCAGGGAATTTTTAATTGCTTTCTTCAGCGAATTATAAATTGCTAATTAGGATTGGTTAGTACTGATAGTCAAATGGATGTTTCCATTTTAGAGGCTCATTACTTTAAAGAGTTGGCTCTTCTTATAATGTTAGAGACAATGCTTTTTGCCTGCCCAGATCAGGCCGAACAAAATGTCAGACCTGATCTGGATTCATTTTGACACTCAAGTGGTATTCCTGAAATATTTTTTTCAGAATAATTGATTTTGAAAAAAAGCATGCAAAATTACCCAACAACAACAAAGTGTTAAAGTTGACTTTTTAGTCATTGGAATCCATGAACTAAAATTCACTAATAAACCTTTCCGAGCCAAGGTCAGAATGTCTCAAACGACTTTAAGTCATCTGATACTTTATAAAAGCAGGACTTAAGTTAAGAGTGCGTAACAGAAAAATAACTTTCTTTTTTTTTCAACCAAAACATATGTTGTAGGTACTCAAAAGAACAGTCTCAATGAGCACCCAAAACATATGCTAAAAATTGTGGTTAAGAAAATATTTATGCTTTTACGGTGAATTTTTTTTTTTATCTAAACCTGTGTGAAAGGCCAATGCAACAGCAGCTTAGCATGTGAAAATGCAATCCTCAACAACAAATCCAAGGTTAACCTTACAGTCAGTGTGTTTAACTGTTTGCATGCTAATTAATTTTTCATGCTTTTTTTGGTTGTCTGCTTTTTTTTAACTCACCTTTTTCGAAAAATCCTTTCGGAATTACCACAAGAGTTGCAAATAGTTTGGACCCAGATCAGGCCCAACATATTGACAGGCCTCTTCTGGGTCCAAACAGTTTGCAAAGGATAGCAGCAGACGACAAGAGTTAAGATTGGCGTGGTTTTTGGAACGGTGAATTGTTTGCTGTTTCAGGTGGTAGATGTAGAGCTGGAAAAAGACATTTCAGAAGTAAAGAAGAAGAAAACTAAGGTTTCCATGGCAACAGGGGAGACTACTATAACAAACTCTACTGTAGTTGCCATTAAACAGGAACCTCAGGATTACAACGAGAACCTCAACAATAATAGTACTGTTGGACCGCTGAGACATCCTGTGACGGTTAAGATGGAACCTGGTACTCAGGGGTGTGTCAATAATTCTTTTTCGGATTTGAAAATGATCCGAAATATTAAGTTGGAGCCGATGGACCATGACTATGGATTCTCTGCGCATATGAAAAATATTTCAAGTGTGTCAAACCCGCTGAAAAAAGATAATAAAAATGCAGCTAATTTTGTGATTCCCAGTGGAAATAATAATGTTCGGTTAGTGTTCAGTGGAATAGGAACTGCAGGATCTCCTAATCTTGTCTCAGCTTTATCAAGTGTTCCAATGGTCAATTCACAATTACCTCCTGGTAAATCTGGTAAAAACCAGCAAGTATCTCCACAATCGCAGAAACCAGGACAAACTCTATTACAAGTGGGAAATTCTTTGACTCTTCAGGGAATTGGTTCCCTGTCAAACTCAGGATTATTAATACCAAACCAACTTGGTAGTAAGCAGAACTCTGTACCAATTATTCTTGGAAGCAGTCCAACAAAAGTTTCAGGGAAGCAGTCTGTAATGCAGCCTGGTTCCATTCTTTTATCATCTTTACCTTCAAAGACGCCTGTGTCAGGGAACCAGGTCATGTTGCAGACTGGTTCTATCCCTTCTTCAGCAGTACCTGTGACTCAAACTGTTATTCCTGGAAACCAGACTAACAATCCAGGGCTAATTTTCCTTAAATGCACAGATAATCAGGGTAAAACCTACCTCATTCCTCAACAAGTTGGCTCCAGTGTTCAGACATCTAAAAGTTTAGTCAGCCCTATAAAGGGGAATAATCCTGCCTTGAATCAGACAGTATTATTTTCTGGTGCTACTTTGAATCAGTCAAATACTAACAATAAGTTATCCAATAATCTGAGTGGTTCCCAGCTGAGAACTTCAACATCACCATCTGTAGTTAACTTGAGTCAGCTCACCGCAGTAGGTCTACAACCAAAACAATCACCAGTACAGTTAGCTGGACCTTTGATATTTATCAAACCCGAGGAGGTGTCTAAATCAGGATCACAGTCTAAGTCTTCAGTTCTATCACAGTCAAATACAAATTTAGATGCTAAATGCGTCCAGAATAATCAGGTATTAAGACTGGTAACACCACAAAAATCTCAGACTGGTACCATAGCAAATTCAATAGAAGGTAAAAATTTAGTGACACAGTCCAATATGAGAGGTCAGTTGAAGGTCACTTCTCAAGGACTTATTACAGTGCAGAGCAATGATAAGACTCTTGATAAGAATGTTGTTGTTAAGAAAGAACCCGTTGATGGGGCACATCTAAAAATAAATGGAAACATTAAGACATCTGTTGCTAAGCAACCAGTGATTATTCTTCCGAATAATAAAGTATCGGTTTCCATGCCAAATAAATCGACATCTTTACTTACACCTGCTGTGAAAATGTCAGCATCTAATACTTCTAGTAATGTTGTTATTGTGAATGCATCTAAAGATCTGTCAACACAAAAATCTGAGGCAAGATCAGACCCAAATTCAGTTTCAAACCAAATTACTATTAATACCATACCTGATGTTACATCTTGTCAAGAGAGTTCTAAACCTAAAACAAACATGCTTCTTCTTCATTCGAAAACATCTGGATCTGACAAACCAAATCATTTAGTTATTGTTCCTGTTTCTTGTGCAAATAATACTGTTACCAGGCCAACTGTTTCCATAGCAACAATGTCAAGTTTGAGTTCTGGTACGAGCCTGGTTGTCAGTAAATCATTGACAACACTTTGCTCCACATCATCAGTGTCAGAACCGAAGATCAGTACAACAAGTATGTCAGATAAAAACAAGACCATGTATATTGTGGTTGATAGCCATTCAAAGAAGGAAAGGTCATCAGAGGTCTTGGAAGGTCAAAGGTCAATGACAAGTTTGATAAATAAGGCAGCAGTGCCTGTGTGTTCTGTCACATCATCAAGTGCTAATGCAGGGAAAAGTGTGAAAATCATATCTGCACAATCACTTCTAACTTCATCAACACCATTATCATCGCTGTCGTCATCATCATCATCATCATCTTCATCATCATCATTATTGACATCATCAGTTACATCTGGACCAACATTGCATTCATCATCATCATCAAATTTCTCAATGTCAGACGCTATTCCGGTGACAATTTCAACATCCAGCCAGAAACAAACTCGTGTCTTGGTGGTCAAGGCAGACAACCAGGTACCTGACCCACAGAAGCAGCTGAAATCTGGTGACAAGAAGATTATCTCCCTTGTAAAGAAGAAAAAAGTCCAAAAGATTCCTGAACAGGTTATCAGACCTCTGAAGTAAGTAGCATGCAAACAGGGCGTTTTTTTGTCCTTCTCTAGGGGCCGAATTTCAGCCCAATTCCCAATCGAAAATAGTGCCACCTTTTTCCCAATACCATGTCTGTTTTTCCCAATTGAGAAAAGTAAAAAAAAAAAAAAAATTTTTTTTACTTTTTAGAGACCACTACCACGCTTAGGGATGTCTGTTACAACACAAGGTGGTTCTGGACGACAATCCATTACTGGTTCATGACGACTGTGTTCTTGTGCTGGACGACAAATAACTGGTTTTAGACGACAGATTTTGGGTTTTGGACGACAGTTGAAAGGGGTAACATACAAATCAGTCGCAGAAAATGATAATATAGTGTTATTTGCATGTTTGGGTCATAGCTATCATTTAAGTGTTTGTTAGAGTGGCATTAGAAAGACAAGCATGGTAGATATTTGTAGTTAAATTGTAAAACTATGGTCCGGAATAGAACTTTCAGAAATGCCTAATTTGTGGTCAATTACTTGCATTTCCGCCATAGAATTAGCATAGATTATCGAACAATATAACCCACATGAATTTGCAGTCAATTTTTATATGTTCTTATTTAAAGAAAACTGAAAACCTCAGATTTCCTTTTTATCAAATGTTACTGGTCAGAGATGACTGTGTAACAGGTAATAGACGATGTCATATTTTCTGTTACAGGTTAGAGACGACAATTTTCTATCTTGAGCAGATGTAAATACTGCCCTAAAACCTTTTCAACACTGGTCAAATACAAGGCCTGGGTCTTCAAAATACAGGGCAGCGACATTAAGTGTACTCTTGATAATATAGCTCTTGATTCTGCAAATTTCAACCTGTTCTGGTTCAATCAGTAGTCTTATCCATAAAATGGCAAATATAAGCACCTCCATAACAGGTGTGCATAAGAAATTATGCAGTGACATATCACTAACAGATTATCAATCGTTCAAAAAGAAGTCATGGATTAAGAGCAACTTACCCCTTTTTCTAAAGAAACTGGAATATCTGCAGATCGGATGGTAGTGACATGGATTCATCAGTTAAATGAGAAGTTTGATGTATTATGAACGAGAATATGTTATAATTAGATAAATATATCTCTGTGACAATGCAGGAGATGATATCAAAGGGGTGGGGGATGCATAATTAGACTACACCAAAACATTTGGTATTCTTTTTTTTATCATTCATACCGGTATTATAACATCAATATCCAATTAAAGTCACATTTGGAATTCTTTTAAAGTCACAATCGTTAATATTTTAATATTTTTGTTGCTGCTGCTGTTGTTGTTGTTGTTTGTTCTGTGCAAATTAAGTATATTCTACCTTGATGACAACAAATATACCTGGTGTAATTTTATGCAGCAATGTACCATAATACTTCATCCATGCATAAAGTACACCCATTCAGGGGCCATGTAGCTTATCTGTAATTGTATGTACAAAATCATCTAACAACAGAATTTAGAAACGTAAAAATGCCAATTTTCATAATCTAAGACAAATATGCTAAAAGCTGATATATTTCAGAACTAAGGAGCTATGTAAAGGAAACTTACTTGCACTTATTATAACATTATATTTGAAGAAAAGAGTTTTAAAAGAATACGCACAAAAACCTATATATTGGGCTGAGGAGGAATGGTGCAAACAATTTTTCTATTTTCCTATATATTTAACACAAAAAATGACCATTTTAGCTCAAAATAAAAAATAAATAAATATCAATTGAAAAAGAGACTAACGGCGAGACTATATATGTAGATGAAAACATTTGACCAACTTTGATTTTTTTCCAAACATATAGGTACTGTGAATTAATTACTACTGTCAGAGGTCCTTTAGACCAGGATAGTTAGGGTTTCGCAAATGATCAAACCCCTGTACACATTCTCAGTACGTTAAAAGACTTCTACAGCAAGTCCCTCATCAGCGAAAATATAAAAGGGCATTTCACCATCACCCCAAATAGAAGATATTTCGTATAACAGAAATCCAGAGAATCCATTAGACTGTCGTCACTACCTGTAACGCTGTCGTCATTAACCATGTAACAAACTTTTTGATGTCGTTACATACCTGTAACATTGGAAAATGACTGAGGTAGCTGCAGTTTGATTTAAAAGACGTGTTTGTCTAAAGTACGCTAATTTACAAGAGAAAACTTATTTCCATTATGTATTGGACAATGCAATGCCTCATCATATCAAGTCATAAAAATTACAAAGAAAACGAAAGTGAATGCACAAAATAAGCATATGCAGGCATATGTAGTAGTAAAATACAGTTTCAAGAACAATAATTGTATCAGGAATGCGTAAACTGAATAAATTCGCCTTGCTACTGGATTAAATAAGTCTTGATAAGTATCCTGAACAAATATCCAACGTCAAAATAAGATTCTTGCGGTTTGGTATGCGCCACGGCTCCCAAGCACATTACACGTTCACTACATAGCTCTTTATTTCGTCAGGAACCTGTAACATATTGTCGTCCAGAACCAACCTACTGTCGTCCAGAACCACTTTGTGTTGTAACTGACATCCCTAAGCGTGACTACTACTCATGAGAAACAATTACCCATATCAGAATGATACTTTAACACTTGCACTTAAGTGGTATGCTTGGCAAAAAAATGTAAGTTACAGGCTTACAAGTAGTCTAACTTTTCCTTACTTTTCATATGAGCTCAGTGTGCTCAAAGGCAAGCTATTTGGATCACTCTTAGTCTAGGGTTCTTCCTCCATTGGGATTTTTGTTTCTTTAAACAACGTTTCCTAAACCACCAGCTCAATTTCAAAATAATTCCACACAAATGTATTTCACAAATGTTGCTGTAAAGCCATCTACAAAAATGCACAATTAGTTCTCTGCTTGACTATTTACCTACTAGTATCGTCTGCTGGTAATCTTTGCAAGCAGTTTGGACCCAGATCAGGCCTGACAAAACATGTTTGACACTCTTTCAGTATTCCTGAAACAATTTTCCGAAAAAGATGATTCTGAAAAAATGGGCAAATGACAAAAAGCATGCAAAATTACCCAGTAGGCAAAGAGTTAACAGAACTACTGAACTAAATGGCCGATTAGAGCTAAAATTCAGCACAAAATTCAAAATTAATTCACACAAATGTTTTCTGTAATTCCCTCTGCCAAAAATACCCAAACTCCCAACTTGCAGAATAGAATGGTTACCAGAGCTAAAGTTGAACAAAGTTAACTTTCCCATATTCAAAATAATTTCATTATTTCTCATAATGCCCCCTACCAAAATTGCTCAATCACTTCCTCTCTGCATTGGGTGAAAGTTTTCAGGAGTATTCCTTAATTCAGGATTTTGAAGCTGACTTTCCAAAGAATGTCAGCCTCACAATGCTGAATTAGGCAGATTACAATAGCTTCTGATTTATTTTCGTTTCAATAATTTGAAAGTGATAAACTTCTTAGACATCAATAAATTTTAAGATTTGAGTAGCTAAATTTCAGGATTTTTTAAATTTTGAACTTCACCCATGCCCCTGCAGCTCAGACATACCTTGTCAGAAGAAAACATGGTTATCATTGCATGCGAACACCAGAAGTTCATACCAGCCTTCACATTAGTGCTTTAGTTATTTGCTGTCTTGAAAATACCTAAGCTGACCATACAACTTACAAAAGTTCAATAATCTTGCTAGTCTGTGTAGCTGACCAGGCTTTCTTTAGTCTTACCTAAGAGCTGACATGGTGTAGTGGTCAAACCACTCGCCTTGTACTCAGGGGTCCCGAGTTTGATCCCCTACTCCTCCGGTCTGTATGATGAGACTCTAAACCATGGCCCCATCTCCATATGACCTTAGCTGTTGGTGGGACGTTAAACACAAACTCACTCACTAAATTTTAGCCTTACCAGGTTGCGGCAGGTTTAATCACAATAGAGTTCATACCGTAAAATGGAATATTTTCGCATCTCCAAATTTTTCTGGAAGACGAATCATAGTTTCTCGTCGGTCCCAAGTTGAAACAATTGCATAGAATAGCGGTACATTTTAAGTCTCGACTTTAACTGGCATTGTAATGACATCGTCTTTTTTCTCTCCAAAATTAATCACTTTGTAGTACCATTTACTTAATAAATAATGTGAACAAATGCTAACAGAAATAGACAATCACTGGTCCAAATCTGAATAAATGATCAGGTGTGTTAAAGCGTAATTAATCCAATATTTTTCTTGCTTGTCCAAGCCGTCTTTTGTGTAATGGTTGAACAATGCTCATGAGCTTGACCTTGATTGATCTATTCATGTTCAATGAACAGTACACATGTAGCTTGATCTGTAAACTACGCTGGTTAGCAGAGGAACAGATAAGCCCCATTTTGGGGTATTTAAGCAATTGAAGTGAAATAAGCAATTGTTTTCAAATGAAGGGGTAACAAAAAGCAATTAAATTTTGGGAAAAGCAATTGTTTTATAAATGAAGGGGTAATGAAAAGCAATTAAATTTTGGAAAAAGCAAAAAAAAAATAAACTGATTGAAATATGAATCTATCCCATGTTAGCACACTTAGTGTGGAAGCTCTTTTGTTGTGATGTAACTCAGTCTCCTTTGATACACTAAGCAAGTCATTTGTCAGTTACTGGCTAAAGTATTTGCACAAAGTATTTAAAGTCGCTTCGATCTGTGTATTTCTTCCATAACTAAGATTATTATTTAAATTATTAACTAAGATTATTAGGAACTTATAAATAAGCAATTTCAAAGTAAAAAAATATTTTTAAGCAATTGTTTTGGAAAAAAAGCATTTCATAAAAATCTAGTGGGGTAAATACCCAATTGAACTGGAAGCTTATCTTGACCTTTGTTAATCTATGAAAAACTGTGTTTAATGAACACAAACGAATACACAATTATTGGTCTGTATAAAGGTAAATAAACAAATGGTCAAACTTGGAAAATCTTTCACACATTTCAACTTCCGTGGTTCGGGACTTACAGCGAAATTCCGCGAAAATTGGATGACGCGAAAATTTTCCATTTTACGGTATTTTCTTTTTACTTTGACCCTTGTTTTTTTTCTTTTTCAGTATCTCAGATTACTCTGACATGTTGTCCCTTGTTCGTGCCACTGTACACAGACACCCTGTTGTCTCCCCTGATGCAGGTATGATGAAATTAGACCAATGGAATTTCCAACAATGTGGCATTTTGACAATTGTAGACTCATACGAGCCTGTGCATCTTCCTTTGAAGCTTAGAAACTCCAAATGATTTACAGTCACTAGCTTAACAGTCATAGAATATTTAAGAGACTAGCAAAGGCTCTGATCAGACTGCGCATATGCGCAGGCTGGTCGGAGCCTTTGTTGGTCGCACATACCACATTGTTGGAAATCTCATGCCGCGGCTCATTTTCCATAAGTTAGATACAGTTAAGTCAAGATGGTCCATTAACTTTTTGCCTACTAGTGTCGCCTTGTTGATAAACTTTGCAAACAGTTTGGACCCAGATTAGGTCCAACAAAATGTCGGCCCTGATCTGGATCCAAACTGTTTGGCACTGATGGTATTCCTGAAATAATTTTTGGAAAAAGTTTATTTTGTCGTCTTGCTGATAACCTTTGCAAACAGTTTGGACAAAGATAAGGCCCAACAAAACGTTGGCCCTGATCTGGATCCAAACTGTTTGGCACTCTGATGGTAATACTGAAAGAATTTTTCTAAAAATTTGATTTTGAAAAAAAATCAGTTGACAACAAAAAAGCATGCAACATTACCCAGGAGGCAAAGAGTTAATTATATTGAGGGGTCACATGTTATGATTTCAAAAAAATATTGTAATTTTTTCTCTGATGATCTATTTTGTCTTAGCAAACAGTGCAGACCCTGATAATATGCTGCATTATGCTGCATTTCATCTGGGTATTCACTGTTTGCCAAAGTACCCCTTTAGGGTTTTATAGCAGGTACAGCATGTACTGCACCAGTACATGGCAAAACCATTTATAGTAAAAAAAGCATTATCTCAGTCAAGTATTTTTGAAGTTGAATTATAAAGTTTTGAATACTTGAAAAACTGTAGGGCTGTCCCTTATTGGTCCTTTTGTTATACCCCCCGCAAACTTTGTTTGTAGGGGGTATACTGTTTTCACGTTGTCCGTCCGTGCGTCCGTCCGTCCGTAACGCTTTGTTTCCTTAATATCTTGAAGAGTCATTGCTGGATTTTCATTAAACCTTGCTAACATGTTCATATATGCAAGACAAATTTTTTAGACAAAAAAGTAAGGGCTAGGGGCCAATTCTATCAGAGTTATTTCCCTTTGTAGTTCTAAATGGCTTTTAATATAGGGTTTTATGCTTATGCTATTATAGGCCATACATGAGCCGATGAACTCCTACCACAGCTTTTGATGGAACAATTTGATACTTTGCCTATACAATGTAGACACATTGAACATATGCATGAAGGAGTTTGGTTCAGAAAAAAATAACTTTTACCAAAATGACAGCTGTGAGAACTTAGACAATTTTTCCCTACTAACGTGTTTGTATATGCATAGATGGTGCCTTCATGGGCAGATCAACTCCTACCACAGCTTTTTATGGAGCGATTTGATACTTTTCCTATACAATGTAGACACATTGAACATATGCATGTAGGAGTTTGGTTTAGAAAAAATTATTTTTGACAAAATGACAGCTGTGAGAACTTGGACAATATTTCCCTAATAGGGCTTTGTTCACATTTTGTATATGCATAGATGGTGCCTTTGTGGGCAGATCAACTCCTACCACAGCTTTTGATGGAGCAATTTGATACTTTTCCTATACAATGTAGACACATTGAACATATGCATGTAGGAGTTTGGTTTAGAAAAAATAATTTTTGACAAAATGACAGCTGTGAAAACTTAGACAATATTTCCCTAATAGGGCTTTTGTATATGCATAGATGGTGCCTTTTTGGGCGGATCAACTCCTACCACAGCTTTTGATGGAGCAATTTGATACTTTGCTGATACAATGTAAGCACATTGAACATATGCATGAAGGAGTTTGGTTCAGAAAAAATAATTTTTGACAAAATGACAGCTGTGAGAACTTAGACAATTTTTCCCTAATATGGCTTTTGTATATGCATAGGTGGTGCCTTAATGGGCCAATCAACTCCTACCACAGCTTTTAATGGAGCAATTTGATACTTTGCCGATACAATGTAGACACATTGAACATATGCATGAAGGAGTGTTATAATTTTTGTTTGCACATATTATACTGAAATCTTCTTTTCAAAACTAAAGTCTGCTGGTTTGAACTAGAACTTGACAAGTTTTTTCTCTGACTCTTACTGTGCGGGGGGTATCTAATAAGCATTGCTTATTGACTTTTTTCATTTGATTTGATTCTTAACATCCCAGTCAACAATTTTTCAGTTCTGTTGGGGCGGGTCTTCCTGGGATGAATCAGTACTAAGCAAGGATTGATGTGTCTTGCTCAAGGACACAACACAGTGACTCCGGTGAGGCTCAAACCCGCAATCCCTCGGTCTTGAGTCGAGCACTCTACCACTGAGCCTTTTTGATTCGTGAAAAATCCTTGAATTTTACATAACTTTGTCTGTATGACCCATGTTCATGAAAATAACAGTAAAGTGTGATAACAGGAGGTCAGTGGCTCAGTGGTAGAGTGCTTGTCTCGAGATCGAAGGGTTGCGGGTTCAAGCCTCACCGGAGGCTATGTGTTGTGTCCTTGAGCAAGACACTTTATCCTCTGCTTAGTACTGGTTCAACCCAGGAAGACCCGTCCCGACTTGACTAAACAATGTTGACTGGGACATAAGAATCAAAAACTAACAAACTATGATAGTTCAACATACCTGCTAAAGACAACTTTGGATACATTGGATCCAGTTTACCTTTAAAGCACCAATCACGACTGCAGCAGATGACAAATTTTGCAACATCTTTCTTGATTTTCAAAAAAAATAAGGGATGATATTTCATGAGAATTGTCTGCTGGCAGACAATTCTCATGAAATATCATGCCTTATTTGTTATTTTTGAAAAAACAGCAAAATTTGAAATTGTCGTCTGCTGCAAATTGTAGGTACAGCATTTATAGCAGGCACTAAATAAAGGCAAAATCATTTTATAGTAGCTGAAAGCGTTATCTCAGTCGAGTATTTTCGAAGTTGAATTATAAAAAAGACATACTATTAGTGTGTCTTTCTGAATTGTTTTCCTTCAACTCCTTGCCTACTGGGTAATTTTGCATGTTTTTTTCTCGTCTGCTGATTTTTTCAAGTCAACTTTTTCAAAATTCTTTCAGGTATACCATCAGAGTGTCAAACAGTTTGGATTCAGATCAGCTCTGACATTAGCAAACGCTATCAGCAGACATCACTATTAGGAAAAGAGTTAAAAGTTGTTTTTTTTGTTTGTTTTTTCAGGGAGACATCTACATCCTTACTGTGCTGCAAGCAAAGAAACTTGGTTAAACTGGAATATAGGAAAGAGACGTTCATCAGAGGTAAGTCTTGTTTAGGTGAGGCATGGACTAATCACTAATCAGGTTTCAAATTTTAGTTTAAACAGAAATTTGTAAGTCTTCCTGATGTTATAAAATGAATCCTTCAAAACAGAGGTCTTTGAATAGCAGTTAAAAAATAACAGTAAGTAACGTCACCCGGATCAAGCCTCCAGATGGGAGCACAGTGACTCAGTGGTAGAGTGCTTGACTCGAGACCGAGGGGCCACAGGTTCGAGCCTCACCGGCGTCACTGTGTTGTGTCCTTAAGCAAGAACATTAATCCTAGCTTAGTACTGGTTCAACTCAGAAAGACCCGTCTCTTTATAACTGAAAGATTGTTGATGGAACGTAAAGAATCAAATCAAGTGGATATATATAAAGTTATGTTCTGTTCTCACAGGTTTAGATAAACACAAATTTGCAGCGTAAAATTGTAAATATTATCTTACCCATAATTCTTAGCATATGTTTTGGGTGCTCAAAAGAAGCGTCTCATCGAGACGGTTCTTTTGAGTACCCACAACATATGTTTTGGTTGAGAAATATGAAAATCATTTTTGATACACACTCTTAACTAAAGGCCTGGTTCTATAAATTCATTTTTTCTCCACTGAAACATGTGTTGTGGGGACTCAAAAGAACTGCCTCAATGAGATGCTTCCAATGTGTGCCACAATACATGTTTGTTTGGTAAGAAAACTATCAATCTTCAAACATATGTGCTTGAATATTGTAACTACAATAGTTTCTAGCCTAGACAATCCATAGGAAAAAAACACAATGAAAACCCCACTGTCAGTGTAAAATTTGCATCGAATTAAGGCCAGAATTTTTTTTATAAGTTGATTTACGGGATTTTTTTTTTCAGATATAGGGTGTGTGTGTGTGTGTGTGTGGGGGGGGGGGGGGGGGGGGGGGGGGGGGGCGGAAAAAAAAAAGCTCTGTAAATGACCAGTTGACTGGTCATTTTCAGAGTTTTTTTTCCAGCTTTTTTTTTTTTAAATCTCCATAAAAAAACAGTAAAACTAGTAAGGTAAACCAACAGTCTGTATAAAATCTTTAAAAATTTCATCATTTTCCTAAAAATCTGGACAGGACAGTGTCACTCTCAAAAATACACAGACAGAACCTCAAAAATATTTTTTTTTTCAACTTAACAAATACTATTAAGAGTTGGCGGATAAAATAAAATACAAAAAATTAAATATTTTTTTTATTCTACTTTCTGGAAAATTATAGTAGGAGAGTGTGTAAATCAACTAATAAAAAAATTCTGGCCTAAGTAATATTTTTTATTTCTCCCTCAAACATGTGCTGAAATGTAAATTCTGTGAAAAGAGGAATTTATGCTCCAAATATTTGCTTATCTGGAAAGGCATGTTTTTAATGTTTTGCAGTGGCAGAGAGCATCCACTGTACGGAAATTTATTCTCTCCCACCTGGATGGCTCCGAGAGTTTCAAAGGGGAACAAATCTGGTCAGTCAAACAGATTCTCACCTGGTGCCGACTTCATGCTTACAGTCCACATTATCTTGGTACGTATTTTTAGAAACTTTTTGCCAGTGCAGCTAATTTCATCTGCTAATGATTTTCACAAACAGTTTAGAGTTCAAATGCCTGATCTGGATCCAAACTGTTTGACACTCTGATGGTATTCCTGAAAGAATTTTTCGAAAAAGTTGATTTTGAAAAAAAATCAGCAGATGACTAAAAAAAATCATGAAAAATTACCCAGTTGGTAAAAGAATCAATATAAGCACATGCCTACAGGTGAGCTCGCCATTTACTGTACTCCATAAAACCACACTTTACATGAACTCTTTGCCTCCAGGGTAATTCTTCATGCTTTTTTGTCATCTGCTGATTTTTTTTCAAAACAACTTTTTACAATTTTTTTTTTCCATCAGTGTCAAACAAAATGTATCCAGATCAGGCTCAACATTCTGTCATGCCTGATCTGTTTCCAAACTGTTTGCAAAAGTTATCAGCAAACGACAGTTATAGGCAAAGAATAAACAGAACAGCAGGATAATATGAAGTGTTCTTAACCCTTTGTATACTGATAGATTCTTCCTTCTGGTTTGATACAATAAACTTGGGATAGTACATTGTATATATCTAGGGGTGTCACTGTCAGGTTATAATTTTTTTTTTAATTATAATATTCTTTTGTCTGAAGATTCTTTTTACCTTTACAAATGGAGTAAACCTTTTTGAAATGCAGCATTATCATCTGGGTCTTCACTGTTTGCAAAAGTACTTATTTAGGGGTTTCCCGAATACAAAATGTGAAAGATAATACATCTTATGCTTATTTCATGTAAATCAAAGTCTAAGGCACATACCATACCATTTAATTTGAGTCCTTGCTTTTCCCGGCTGCTCCTGGCAAATACAAACACTGGAATAATAGCGAGAGAACCCCATTCCATAATGTAAAATTTTGGTCCTGGCTTTTCCAGATTAGTCCTGGCAAATACAAACACCAAAATAATAGTGAGAGAATCTGTCAATTTTTATTATCTTTGTTGCTCCTGGTTTTGTGTGGGCCCACACCCAATATTTGGGGAGCTTTATATGTTATTTCCTCTTTGGTGAATAACTTTTAGTTGACATTGGGTCGTTTCCCTTTTCAGCTACACATTTTAGACCCCACACATGTATTTGAACTTCCATTTTCTTTTAAGAAAGGCGAACAAATTTGTTAAATTAAAACACTCATTGACTGGGCCCCATAGTGAGGTAGGTAGCGTGTCCAACTGCAGATCCAGGGGTCCGGAGTTGGATCCTGTCCCTGTCCCATACTTTCGTGCAGATTGATTCTGAAATAATTTCTACGGTCATTCTCCACCTTCCGCTGATTCAAGAAGGGTTGTCAGTTACAAGCGAAAGTATGTGCACAAAGTACTGGTTAACAGCTTAGTCAAGCTTGCTCAGGAAAAAGTGAGGTTAGGTCAACTGTCCGTCTCGACATGACCATACCTGTTGACTGAGATGTAACAAATTAAACCAATAAAACAAAAACATTCATTGAAAACATTTTGTGCTTGTGTATGTAAGGGTCTGTTTAAATTTAATGTTACTAATGCTGTATCATAGAGCTTGTCTGAGGGAGCCCAGTGGCTCAGTGGTAGAGTGCTTGACTCGAGACCGGGGGCCGCGGGTTCGAGCCTCACCGGCCTCACTGCATTGTGTCCTTGAGCAAGAACATTAATCTTACTTTAGTACTGGTTCAACCCAGGAAGACCTGTCCCTTTATAACTTAAAGATTGTTGATGGGACGTAAAGATTCAAATCAAACAAATAAAAGAGCTTGCCTGCAAAGGTGAAGAGGAATGGCTCAGTTGGTAGAGTGTTATACTGGGGTCTAAATTTGCCCAAAAATTGGTTTTCAAGACCAATTATCCCTTAATGCAGGTCAAAACTATTGCAGAATGCTCCAAAGGGAGCATTCTGCAATACTTTTGACCTTCGTTAAGCTACCATTTGTCATTAAGGTCTTTGTTCTGTCTATTTTTGAGTTGCCGCTTAAGACTGGTTTAACTGTATTAAATTTTTTTATATATTCCACAGAGAAGCCCCTGCACCCTACTGGTATAAATCTTCAAGCAGAGAGTTCCCTTACAACAGACAAAAATCTCAAGTTCAAATCTCTTTCCGGGTATTCCAATCTCATTTGGGAAGTTGTTTCTTCACAGAAAAGTAGTCCCTTTGACACAGAAGACAGTAGCGAAGATGACATTGATATTATCTCAACAGGTAAGTGTTTAAGACTCTTCACAAAAGTTCAAATCTCATTCCGGGTATTCCGATCTCATACAGGAAGTTATTTCCTCACAGAAAAGTAGTTCCTGTGACACAGAAGACAGTAGCGAGGATGACATTTATATTATCTCTAAAGGTAAAAGAACACTCAAAAAAACTGTAAATTCAGAAATTTTTGCGAGGGTTTTACAATTTTGCGAGGAATTGAAACCCTCGCGAAATGGAGAAATCACCCTGTCGTTTACTGATGTTGGTATAATATGCAACAATCGCAAATTTTTAACATTGCTAATATGTCTTTTAACGTTATTCGGGAACATCAAATAATAATGAAAATTTCTGAATTCACAGTCGTCCATCAGTCGTCTGTTAACAATTGACTTAAATGACCAACTCCTCCTAAACCCCAAGTCCAATTTTGAAATAATTTCACACAAATGATCCTTGGGTGACCCTCTATGGAAATTGTTCAAATGGTTCTGGTCCCCTGGGGCCAAAAATGGCCCCTCCCCGTGGGTTATGTTTTGTATAGACTTATATTGGGAAAACAAGAAAATATCTTCTTGTCTGAAGTCACAGGGCCTAGAGCCTTAATATTTGGTATGTAGCATCACCTAGTGGACCTCTGCCAAGTTTGCTTAAATTATACCCCTGAGGCTAAAAATGGACCCACCCCTTGTGTCACCTGTTTTACATAGGCTAACATAAGGGAAACATGATAAATTCTTCTTGTCTGAAACCACAAGGACTAAAGCCTTGATATTAAGTATGTAGCTTCACCTAGTAGACCACTATCAAGTTGGTTCAAATTATGCTCCGGCGGCCAAAATTGGGGCTGCCATGGGGGTCACATGTTTTACATAGTTTTATATAGGGAAAAAATGATAAAATCTTTGTGTTAGAAACCACAAGGACTAAAACATTGATATTAAGTATGTAGCATCACCTAGCGGCCCACTACCAAGTTTGTTCAAATAATGCTCCTGGGGCCAAAACTGGGCCTCCCCGGGGTCACATAAGCTTATATGACTGGTGACATAGTACAGGTGAGCAATTCCGGGCCACTAAGGCCCTCTTGTTTCACAAATATGATTTGGGTGACGCGAGAAAACCTGTCTTCTGGGTTTGCAAACAACAAAGGCCTAGACCAGTCTGAGTATCAGCACAGTCTGATCAGAGCCTTTGTTATTCACTAATTGGAAAGAATTATTTCTAAACTTGCTACTAGTGAAATTTCAATTTTCTAGAATGTCTCTGTATCTGAGCAGGCTGGTTTGGGTATGACCTGGTCTTAAACCCCAAAGACAGTATTTATTGCAATGAAGCACATTTCTAGTTTGTTTTCCTATGTTTCAGAGCCAGCCAAGGTGAAAGTAAAAACAGAGGTTGTTGATATCACCATGGAAACAGGAGTTGAACATCTTCCCATGTCAGACTCGGCAGCATTTGTAAATGACACTGCCAAAAAGGTACACTGTATTGTCCTTAACCCTTTACTCCATAATAACTCATTTTGAGGCCTTTGAAATATCATACACTTGAAAATATTATGGAAAATAATAATATTTTCAAAAGTATTCAAAACTTCATTTAAAAATTTCTTTATTTTTTGCAATGTTGTCTAAAAATAATAGAAAATGATGTCATGATCTAAAAATAGCCTATGTGGTAAAGGGTTAAATATCTGGATACTTTAACTCCTCATTATTAAACTGCCGTTATTTATACCTAGGAGTATAAAGTTT
This sequence comes from Loripinus fragilis, assembly GCA_964019695.1. Taxonomy (NCBI): domain Eukaryota; kingdom Metazoa; phylum Mollusca; class Bivalvia; order Lucinida; family Lucinidae; genus Loripinus; species Loripinus fragilis. Next base: position 1,058,161 of record OZ026526.1, on the reverse strand, counting down.
TGTCTTTCCATTCAGTGGTAAGCACTACCTTCCATCTGAATTTTCGACAAAGTTTATGTTTAAAGTTTCTAAAGCGGTGTATATCTCAGTAACCACTTATCAGAAAGCATTTGAGCCGCGACATGAGATTTCTAACAAAGTGGTATGTGCTACAAGCAAAGCCTCAGATCAGCCTGCACATAAGCGCAGCCTGATCAGAGCCTTTGCTAGTTGCTGGGATAGTCTCTAAATATAAAGCTACTGAGCGAACAGCATTTGGAGTTTCTAAGCTTAAAATGAGGCTGCACAGGCGTGTCTGAGTCTATTCATGTCAAAATTCCACATTGTTGGAAATCACATGTGGCTGCTCTTTTATATTTGGACCATAGTTACACTGGAGGGTTGGCATTCACATCATAGACCTCAGAGTCAAAAATCTAGGATTTGTTTTCTTTTATAGAATCATTTGAATTGAACAATAGGAACTATTTTGGGCTGACTTTCTCTGTGACTTTGGACCTTAAGGTTCATGGTTTATGATCCAGGGTGGGGCTTGTGGTCAAAATCTAGAACACCTTTCAAAAGTGCTACTGTAAACCAACAAATTATTTCGCGCGATTTAAGTTAGCGGGTTTCGCGGCCAGTGTGCATCCGCGAAAGTTTATAGCCGCGAAAATGTCTGATGTAATGAAAACGCGAAAGTTTCTCGCTCCTGAATAAGCAGCAATGAAAGAAAGATTACTTACATGTGCGCCGTGCGATGTGCCAACATCTGTGGTATTTGTTTGTATAACGTCAAATTTAATACCTTCAAATTGGTATGTTTTGAACACATGTTAAATGTATTGAATAAATCGGCTTGCAGATTTGATTGACAGGTGATTTTTCGTGTGACGTCACGGTGATATCGTCCAACCCAGTGATAGACACTTGTTTCCATCCTGAAACAAGAAAAATACAACAAATGTATTTTTCCTGTCATGATCAAAACAAGCGAGACCTACTAGTAAATCATAGATAATAGATGCTAATTGTTGCATGCATACATGTAAATCCCTCACAAAGGATTATTGTTTAAGAAATATAACAGCTTATCTAACTGTGATTTATTGACAATGGGTTTCAATAACAAATCATGTATTTCGGAGACATAATTAAATGGTCAACAATGCTAAACAATGTATAGGAGACAATTTGTGATTGATGGCTTCTTTAAAATATTTATTTATATTTGAGCTGCGTTGTGCAAAAAAGGACCTTCGGACATTTAGTTAAACTTGCATTGATCAATGCGCAGACCGGTCTTGATCTACACTTGTCGGAAAAAAAAGTTACGTATCGACATTTTGCACTACTATACCAACTTTTGGTTTACTTATGAATACCCGTACATACAATGCACGTTTTTGCTTCGATGGATATGATTATACATTAACGTGACAACTGTTCAACAGATTGTTCACACACCATTTTATGAACATCGTCTACACGAAAAAGATTAGCTAGATATTACCGGAGGCCAGTAGATTAAATTCTTGCCAGAGCGACTAAGTTTTCGCGGATTTCGCGACGGATACGAAGGCGCGAAAGTTTATAGCCGCGAATATTTCCAAGTTAAGAAAAACGCGAAATATAGTTGCGGCGAAAGTTTGTTGGTTTACAGTATTCTATTTTTCTGACTTAAACAGATATCTTACCAACCATTTATGAGAAACCATATTTGGATAATTGGTACCATTTATGGCTGGCTTCCACTCAACGGCTTTTGACACTTCTTGGCTCCATGACCCAGAAATGTTTTTTCTTCCTCCTTGGAAGATTTGACTTTTTTCAAAAGTGAAAATTAACTGAATCTTTTTCAGCGGAATATTATGGACAAAATCCTTTAAAATAAACACATCTGTCCACAGTGCTAAAACCACCATAAAGTGGAAAATAAGAAAATGATTTCTTGCACACCAGACCAAGAGTTCCGCTGTTTCTACCCCTATGAGAAAATTCTATCTTACATGTAGGGAGCGCAGTGGCTTAGTGGTAGAGTGCTTGACTCAAGACCGAGGGACCGCAGGTTCGAGCCTCACCAGCGTCACTTTGTTGTGTCCTTGATCAAGACACATTAATCCTAGTTTAGTTCTGATTCAACCCAGGAAGACCCGTCTCTACATAACTGAAAGATTGTTGATGGGACGTAAAGAATCAGATCAAACAAACAAACTATATTACATGCCCGATACAAACCCATTTGAAAGATATAAATGGAATAGCTGCATGTGTAGAGACAAGTGACGTCATTGTCATATTAAAGTGACAAACTGTAAAACACATATATTTGGCGGGTTTTTTTATTTGCGCTATTGGCAGTAAAATTTAAAAAATCGCCAAAATATGAGTATTTAAAATACAGTGTCAAATTCAGTTACACAATATGCGATAAATGGACACACATCCTTAGTATATTGGTATCCGATATGTAAAAAAATGAAAGGTAGAGTATGTGACACCATAGAGAAAACTGCATCTTAAAAAGGGCTACTTTTTAAAAGAAGCTCCTATGAGAATAGAAAATAGCTCTATCGAGCATTAAATTCATAAACCTTCAAAATTAAAAATATTATTGTTTAAATCGCCAAAGTTTGATGCCACCTTTATAAAGTGGTTTACAGTATTCACGTTATGTCGGGAGTTAAATATAGAAACATGGTATTTTAAGGTGAGCAAGAAAAGAATTCATTATTTGTCTGAGGATGGATGGCATAGGAAAAATTTTCCCCTTGTGATGCCAAGCGGTGTGATCCTCCGGACGGATTTTTCTATCCCACCCTCACACCCATGCAGTGATTTTATTTGGGATTTGGGGAAGCTACCTTTTCCTTCACATTTGGGAAAATAAATCATAAAAATTGCAAAATAAGTACTAAAATATTAATTGGGAAAATAAAGTCCATTTTTGGTTTGGGAATGACTCCCATATAAGGCGTTAAAAATGGCCAAATCAAAACACTGTCATGATAGATTCTTTTATTACTCTCTAGTTCTATGTTTGCAGATTGGAATAAAGTTTGCTCCTACAGAAATAGAACCTGGATACCATGGTTCCCTGTCACAGGATTATATATTCTCTGTAAGTACTTGTACCAGCTTACCCTTTTAACTCTGCTTCTTTGGTAATTTTTCATGCTTTTTGGTCGTCTGCTGAGTTTTTTCAAATCAACTTTTTTTAAAATTTCTTTCAGGAATATCATCAGAGTGTCAAATAATTTGGTCATAGATCAGTTTGGACGCAGGTCAGGCCCAACAAAAATGTCTGGCCTGACCTGGATCCCAACTGTTTGCTAAAGTTATCTACAGAGGACACCTGGAGATAAAGAGCTAACTCCATGGAATCGTCCAGTACTGTTTGGATGTTTCATTATGTAATTTGAGGGGTTGCAGGTTAGACATTCAAATTGCACACTAAACAGCATGGAATTGTCCATACTGTTGATACAGACCAGGAGTAGCAGGTTTGCATTTTCAAATTGAGTTACTGTCTTTGAGGTTGGCGCCGTTAAACCGGTTTAAGCCCTCCAGTAAAATATTTTACTGACCGTTCCAAGGCGGTACTTCTTTTGTGGATCGTTTATGTTTTTGTTCTGTCTTGTGTTTGCTATGTCTTTGTGCGCGTCTGTTTATATGTGCTTTGTGGTCACCTACTGGGAAAGGGCTGACCTCTTAGCTCTCGTTTGTGGTGTCTACTGTGAGTTTATCACTTTCCCATTGGTATCCTGGGTCAGGTGTGGTACTTGATTGTATCGATTCCTGATCTTTGCACCCTTACTTACTTTGAAGTTTTTTTTATATACATCTTAGCAAACGGTGTAGACACTGATGGCATGCTGCATGCTAGATTGTTGAAATTTTCCATGTGGCAAGCTTAGCTAAATGGGGAGCGCAGTGGCTCAGTGGTAGAGTACTTGTCTCAAGACCAAGGGGTTGCGGGTTTGAGCCCCACTGGCGTCACTGCGTTGTATCCTTGAGCAAGACACATTAATCCTTGCTTAGCACTGGTTCAACCCAGGAAGACCTGTCCCAACATAACTGAAAAATTGTTGACTGTGTGAATACCAAAGGTGCTGTTTAGGAAAAAAATATGATTGGGAACCAGCAAGTGTTTTGAATAATGCAACATGAAACGAAGATTGATATTAAGCAATGAAGATATCCATCTCGTAAATTGATGTGAAAATATAAAAAAATGAGTTTAGTAAATTCAGTAATGCTTACTGACCTGTTTAATTTTTTCAGGCGATGGAATCATTCATGGGTGATATTTTAAGAGAAACATTTGCACACCAAGTCAATATGGGCAGGTAAGTCATGGGTCAAGCTAGACAAAACATTTGTGCATAAAAATGATTTATCCATCAGTTTTAACTTTTGTTTTGGGTGCTAAAAAAGAACCATCTCATTGAGACAGTTCTTTTGAGTACCCATAACATATGTTTTGGTTGATAAATAAGAAAATCAATTTTTAATTGTGCTCTCTTATCTAGAGGCCTTTAAGTCAGTCCCATTATTGTAATTCAACTACGATTAGTAGCTGTTTTGGTTGAGAAATAAGAAACATTTGGAATTACATGTACATGTCACAACCCCCCCCCCTTTACAACTGTGCAAGTCCGTGTATCAGATTAGCAAAAAAGGTCATGAAATCAAAATTGGCGATATAGCTGTTGTGTTACTAGATGATTACACACCTTGTCGTATAGTGATTTTAATAATTGTTGGCAGTTGAACATGTTTTAAGAGACATTCACTAAACTATTTAGTTTTGGCAGACATTCATTTGTTTTATTAGACGAACGGAAAAACTTATCTTGGAATACAAAGATGGCAGCTGATTTAATGGTTCAGATATCTGCTTTGACATAGGTTGTCACCATTGAAATTGGTGCTTGCTCTTTTGTAACCGGAGGTCTGAATTTAACCCTTTCCTTCATGAATATTCATGCTAGGCTCCACACACTATAAATAATTATATAAATAAATATTCATGTTGGTACGTAGAACAAAGAAATTACTTGTCAGGTCAACTAGTGTAGGATCATACCTAAGCAAACAGAGTAGACCCTGATCAGGCAGCTCTTAAGAAAAATGTTGGGCCTGATCTGGGTCCAAACGTTTTGCAAAGGTTATCAGTAGACAATTCCAATAGGTAAAGTGGTAACCACTTGGTTTCATTTTATTTTTATTCTAGGTACCCAGATGCTCTTGGAGTTACAGATGTTTACAGGGCCTTGTCGAATCAACCAATTACAGACTTCGTTACAAATCAGCACATGGGTGTGGAAGAAAACAGAGGTGTTCCTACTGCCTACAGATGACAACAATAGTTTCTAGTCAAAGACTTTGATGAGATAAAAGAAATTGTTGGGCATTGAATTATGAATATTTTCTTATCCATCTGTATAATATGGGCCCTTTTGAGTTCCCACAGCATATGGTAAGGTTACCCAATGTATGCCTAAGTAAATCATAAGGTCACTTAATGTATGCCCAGGTAAATCATAAGGTTACCTTATTTATGCCTGGGCAAATCAAAAGGATACCTAATTGATGCCTAGAACATTTATGAGATTGCCTAATTAATGTCTAGGTGAATAATGAGGTTACCCATTTGCTGCTTAGGTAAATCATAAGGTTACCCAGTTAATGCCTAGGTAAATTATTTAGATGACTTATTTGATGCCTAGGTAAATATTTAGGTTATTATTTGATGCCTAGATAAATATTTAGGTTATTATTTGATGCCTAGATAAATATTTAGGTTATAATTTGATGCCTAGATAAATATTTAGGTTATTATTTGATGCCTAGATAAATATTTAGGTTATTATTTGATGCTTAGGTAAATATTTAGGTTATTGTTTGATGCCTAGGTAAATACTTAGGTTATCATTTGATGCCTAGGTGAATTATAAGGTTGCCTATATAATATATGCACAGGTAAATATTTAGGTTATCATTTGATGCCTAGGTGAATTATAAGGTTGCCTATATAATATATGCACAGGTAAATATTTAGGTTATCATTTGATGCCTAGGTGAATTATAAGGTTGCCTATATAATATATGCACAGGTAAATATTTAGGTTATCATTTGATGCCTAGGTGAATTATAAGGTTGCCTATATAATATATGCACAGGTAAATATTTAGGTTATCATTTGATGCCTAGGTGAATTATAAGGTTGCCTATATAATATATGCACAGGTAAATATTTAGGTTATCATTTGATGCCTAGGTGAATTATAAGGTTGCCTATATAATATATGCACAGGTAAATATTTAGGTTATCATTTGATGCCTAGGTGAATTATAAGGTTGCCTATATAATATATGCACAGGTAAATATTTAGGTTATCATTTGATGCCTAGGTGAATTATAAGGTTGCCTATATAATATATGCACAGGTAAATATTTAGGTTATCATTTGATGCCTAGGTGAATTATAGGGTTGCCTATATAATATATGCACAGGTAAATATTTAGGTTATCATTTGATGCCTAGGTGAATTATAAGGTTGCCTATATAATATATGCACAGGTAAATATTTAGGTTATCATTTGATGCCTAGGTGAATTATAAGGTTGCCTATATAATATATGCACAGGTAAATATTTAGGTTATCATTTGATGCCTAGGTGAATTATAAGGTTGCCTATATAATATATGCACAGGTAAATATTTAGGTTATCATTTGATGCCTAGGTGAATTATAAGGTTGCCTATATAATATATGCACAGGTAAATATTTAGGTTATCATTTGATGCCTAGGTGAATTATAAGGTTGCCTATATAATGTATGCACAGGTAAATATTTAGGTTATCATTTGATGCCTAGGTGAATTATAAGGTTGCCTATATAATATGTGCACAGGTAAATATTTAGGTTATCATTTGATGCCTAGGTGAATTATAAGGTTGCCTATATAATATATGCACAGGTAAATATTTAGGTTATCATTTGATGCCTAGGTGAATTATAAGGTTGCCTATATAATATGTGCACAGGTAAATATTTAGGTTTCCTTATTGGCCTTGACGCGAGAAAACCTGTCTTCGGGGGTTTACAATCAACACAGGCGCAGACCAGCCTGCACATCTACGTAGTCTGATCAGCGCCTTTGTTATTTGCTATTTGGAAAGTATCATATATAAACTTGCTACAGGTGAAATTTGAATTTTCCAGCTAATCTCTGTAGCTGAGGAGACGGGTTTGAAACTCGCTTTGTCGGAAACCCCGAAGACAGGTTTTCTCATGAGGAGGCCCATATGGCATCTTTCCTAACTATTGAAAGTGATTCAGATTAACAGGCAAACTTGAGCACTTTATGCAAAAGCCTTTGAAACTAAAAACTTTGCCTTGAAAAGTTCAAAGAAACCACGCTTGAAGAGAACATGAAAATGGATGACTGTGCAAAAACCTTCGAAAATAAAATCTGCTCTGAAAAATGCTGGAAAGCCTCTCTAAGGACTTGAAAAGTACTTGAATTATTATTTCCATAGGACTAAGTCCTTAAGTCCAAAATTGGTATAAAATTGCTTTGCCTTTATTTTGTGTATGCTCAAAATCAAGGTAAAGGAATTTTAGTATGCTGCATCAAATCAAAGGAAACAATTTCAGTGTGTTGCTTCCATCAAATAAAGATAATCAAGTTTCATATGCTACATCAAATGGGCCCCGACTTGAAAAGTTATAGAAGTTCCTTAGTTGTCCTTGAAATAGCTGCAGAAGTCCCTTAAATGTTCATGAAAAGTCATTGAAAGCTGTAGAAGTCCCTTAAATGTCCTTGAAAAGTCCTTTAACCAGTAGAATCTCATTTATTTTTAGTCCTCTGAAGCAGAGCTTTCACTTTAGAGTTTTCAGTAGTTCCAATTAAATGGTGTTACTCATTTAAGATCATTATATAACCTAAAAATAGAAGACTTTTCATTGGTTGAAGCGGTACATTTTGGAAAAGTTAAGTGATAAATAGCATTTGTTGCTTGATATACACCAGCTTTCATCAGCGTAACAACATGTATGATTTTGTTGCTACTTTATGCTATCATGTCTACATCAGATGAAAAGTCTGTAATTTTATAATGTGGGCCTCAATATGAGAAACCTGTCTTCAGGGTCTCCGACCATGTCATACCCAAACAAGCCTGCTCAGCTACAGAGACTAGTTAGAAAAGTGAAATTTCGCTTGTGGCAAGTATAGATTTGATACTTTCCAATAAGCAAATAACAAAGGCGCTGATCAGACTGTGCATTAGTGCAGGCTGGTCTGCACCTTTGTTGTTCACAACCCCTGAAGGCAGGTATATAACCCAAAAAATGTTTATTTCCTATTATCTGGTGCTTAACTCTGCCAATGGGAAATTTTTCATGATTTTTTGTCCTCTGCTGATTTTTTTCAAAATCAACTTCTTTGAAAAAATCTTTCAGAAATACCATCAGAGTGTCAAACAGTTTGGATCAAGATCTGGCCCGACATTTTGTTGGGCCTGATCTGGATTCAAACTGTTTGCAATGGTTATCAGCAGACGACACTAGGTGGTAAAGATTAAAAGAAACGTCTCATTGAGAGAGAAGTCTTAATTATGCAAGATGTTTCTTTTAATCACCAAAAATGATATTTTTAGGATTATATGGTGAAAATTAAGCTGTACAAATATTAATAGGGTAAATGAGATACATAGACTTTTGTTGGCTCCAACCTTAAAGATTATTTTGCATTTTGCTGTTGTTCAAATATAAACTTGTTATGCCCTTAAATTTAGCAATAAATTAAGTTATCTCCCTTATAGTTAATTATCTTTTAAACCATTGATTTAAGCCTATGTGTATGTTTGTGTCTAACATACCACCAACAGCTAAGGTCATGCGGAGCCACAGCCACAGCTTTAAGGCTCATCTGACATACTGATGAAGCCGGGATCAAACCCGTAACCCCTTGTTTACAAGGTGAGTGAGCATAGCCCAGTGGCTTGGTTGATAGAGACCAATAGACTGGGGATGGAAGGGTTGCTAGTTCTAGTCTCACTGAAAAATTGTTGACTGGGAGGTAAAGAATCAACCCCAAAACAAGTTGATTTTTAAAAATATATCATCAGACGACGAAAAGCATGAAAAAAATTGCCCAGCATGCTGGGAAAGCTGTGTTAAAGAAATGATACGAACTAGAAAACAAAGCAAACATATTTAATGATCAAATAATGAAAAATGTTCAAGTACAAATATTGTACAAATAATATCAATACAAAGCTGATATTCTGCTTCTTAACTGTTGTAATTCTTTCCCTACTAGTGACGACTGCTGATAACCTTTGCAAACAGTTTTGACCCATACCAGGCCCAACAACTCGATATGGATCCAATCTGTTTGACACTCTAAAGGTATTCCCAAAAGACGTTTTCGAAAAAGTTGGTTTTGAAAAAAATCAGCAGACGACAAAAAAAACATGCAAAAAGTCCCAGCATGCTGGGATGATACAGAGATATCGCATAAACAAGAAAACAAAAGCAAACATGTTTAATAATTGAGCCGCAACATGTGATTTCCAACAATATGGCATTTTTACATGAATAGACTCAGACAAGCCTGTGCATCTTCCTTTTAAGCTTAGAAACTCCAAATGGTGTTCAGTCAGTAGCTTAACAGTCATAGAATACTCAAGTGACTAGCAAAGGCTCTGATCAGACTGCGCGTATGCGCAGGCTGATCGGAGGTTTTGATGGTCGCACATACCACATTGTTGGAAATCTCATGCCGAAGCTCATATTACAGTGATCAAATAATGGAAAATGTTCAAGTATAAATTTTGTACAAATACATGTATTAAAGCTGTCAAACAGGTTGAATCAAGATAAGACCTTACACTTTGTCAGTCCTGATCTGGGTCCAAACTGTTTGCAAAGGTAATCAGCAGATGACACTGTCAGGAATGTAACAATATCTGGTCAACAGGAGATAATACCATAAAGGAAATGATAAGCACATATGCTCTAATAAATGCATACTGAGCACTTTTTGAGGTGTGACTGCTATATACATTTATCATATGACGTTGCATCTGGGAGTGAAAGAACGCCATGCAATAAAATCGATAAACCACTAGTGGTTTACAGATTTACGGGAAACGTTATGACGTTCATAACAATGTTGCGTACATGATGACGCAATTATAACCTTTTACTCCAGAAATAGGATTTCAAAGAAATCTTAATGTCATACGATAAATAGAATCTAACATTCGTGCTCCTGTGTTATTAAATATTATATAATAAACTCATTGCAAAAAAGTGATAAAATGCTCGGCAAGCATCGCATTTTATCACTTTTCCCCAACTCGTTTAATAAATTCAATAGAACATGAGTACTCATGTTAGATCCTCTATATAAAGTGTAAATAACCCCTAGAGTACTCAATGTGCACGTATAAGAGAATGTTTGCTCATTTGGCTGAATATCGTATATTCCTAAATGGGCCTCGTCGCGACAAAACCTGCCTGCGGGGTTTCCAACAAAGTGAGATTCAAACCAGCCTGTTCAGCTACAGAGAGGAGCTAGAAAAATGAAATTTTGCTCGTAGCAAGCTTGGATATGGTACTTTACAAAACATGAATAACAAAGGCACTGATCAGACTGCGTGGATGCGCAGGCTGTTCTGCGCCTGTGTTGTTCACAAGCCCCTGAAGACAGGTTTTCTCGCATCAAGGCCCAAATGTGGGAAGTGTAGTTTTGGAATGTCACGATTATACAGTTTATTTACCATACCAAGGGTTCACTGTTGGTGAAAAGGAATATTTTGATTAGAAGCAAACAAATACAGGTATTAGAAGATATTTAGAAGATAACACTGAACATTAACAAATTTGGGTTTTCTTACCCAGACAGTTAAAGCCCCTTTATAAATCTCCTTGCTAGCGGCGACTTTTGTCGTCTGTTAATAACTTTTACAAACAGTTTGGACTAAGATCAGATCTAAAAAATGTCGGTCCTGATTTGGATCCAAACTGTTTGACACTCTGATAGTGTTGCTGAAAGAATTTTTTGAAAAAGTTAATTTTGAAAAAAATCTGCAGACGACAACAGAAGCTGTTACCCAGCATGCAAAGAATTTTGAAATATAATTAGTTTGGATGGTCCATTGAATGTTTTATGGGTCAGTGGCAGATCCAGAGGGGGTTTGCTCGAACCTCCCACCCTGCCCCCATTTTTAAATATCCTATGAAAATGAAATAATTTGGTCTCAGTGAACCAATTTATTTCATTTTCATGAGATATTTAAGGAAAATGAAATAAAATCAGCAAAGCAAACCCCCATCCCTTTATACATACGAGCCCCCTTTCCAGAAATCCTGGATTCGCCCCTGTGGGTCCAAATAAGATTGCTTTAATCTTAGCAAACAGTGCAGACACTAGTGAGAGGATAGCCACACTTCTTAACTCTTTGCATGCTGGGTATTATTATAAGAATCTTTCAAGAGCGTGAGGGTAGGATGAATAAATCCGTCCCGAGGATCGCCGTTTGGCATCACAAGGCTTGCCGAGTGATAACCCACAGTGGTTACTCAGGACGGATTTTTCTATCCTACCCTCACACGAATAATGGATTCTTTTTCTTGCTCACCACTGTTTTTATTTATGTATTTATTTAATTTAAAATAAGTTTGCAGAAGTCCCTGAATACGCTAAGATGCAATTTCACATGATGATGTTACTTTAGCATAACAATGGGGTCCTGGGTAAGATAGCATGGGTAAGATAAGATTTTCTATCCCAGGGTAAAATCTCAGATGTCCTTATCTGGTGTGCAGGAATTCATGCTATTACATGCTATTAGCGTCGTATGCTGACTTCTCAAAAAAAAAATTCAGGAACACTATTATATCAAAGTGTCAAATGGTTTTGATCCAGATCAGGACCGATGTTTTGTCAGGCCTGATCTGGGTCCAAACTGTTTGCTAAGGTTATCAGCACAGGACAAAAGTTGCTGCTTGCAAGAAAGAGTTAAAAAAAAATCAGATTTTTAAACAAGCCTTAACTCTGGAAAAAAAATCAGCAGACCACAATAAGGCTTCAAAATCAAAGTTTGAAGTCTCATTTTCATCTGCTTATATTTTCTTATACTAGGAATATCATAGTTGAACAGTTTGAATCCAGATCAGGCTCCACTTAACAGTAGGCCTGATCTGGGTCTAAACTGTTTGCATAGGTTATTGGCAGACGAACATTAAACAGGTCTTTGTTAACTTTTTTACTCAATCCCATTAACATCATTAATGACATATATTAGCCTTAAAATACAACCATTAACAATAAAAGTTTTATACAGTAAAACCTGTCTTAAGCGACCACTCAAAAATAGACAAAACAAAGGTCTTAAGACAAATGGTAGCTTTATGAAGGTCGAAAGTATTGCAGAATGCTCTCTTGGAGCATTCTGCAATACTTTTGACATGCATTAAGCGATATTTGGTCTTGAAAACACATTTTTGGTCTTATTTTTGAGGGGCCGCTTAAGACAGGTTTTACTGTAAACCCTTCTCCCGCCTATCTAACAACAATATTAATACAAAAACATGTAATAATTAGCCTGTGTTGGACAAACCACACCCAGGGATGACTCAAAGGATTACAGACATTGCTCTATTCAATAAGTCTTTGCTGGTCACATGGAGAAAGCTTGAGTCTATAATAGCTATCCATTGGGTACATTGTTTGATTTGATTCTTTATGCCCCATCAACAATTTTTCAGTTAAACAGGGACGGGTCTTCCTGGGTTGGACCAGGACTAAGCTAAGATAAATGTGTCTTGCTCAAGGACCACAATGTAGTGACGCAGGTGAGGCTCAAACCTACGGCCCCGCGGTCTCAAGTCAAGCACTCAACCGCTGAACCACTGCACTCCCCCATTGGGTACATAGCAAAGACTGATTAGACAGGGTGGATGCACAGGCTCATCTGAGTCTTCAATGGGTGCAAAGCAAAATGATTGGCCCATAAGAATATTAGGCTATTTAGCTTATTCAGAAATCAGCCCATCAGCATTTTACAGCATTATGCAAACATAAATAATGACTTGTATAGCACTGAAACTGACCCAAAATGGCCATGGGTCAATATGATTTGGGCCTTGATGCAAGAAAACCTGTCTTCTGGGTACAGGCTTGAGGTCAAGACTCAAACGAATCTATTCAGCTACAGAGACTAGCTAGAATCTTGAATTTTTTATAAGAAGCAATCTTAAATATTACACTTTACAGTGAGCAAAAAACAAAGACGCTGATCAGACTGTACGGATGTGCAGGCTGATCTGCACCTTTATCACATGCAACAAAATCAAGTTTTCTCCTGTTATTGGCAGAATTGGTTTAATATGGGCCCAAATGACCAGTGATCAATATAAATAATAATTTAACAACAAATGAAATGATAATGGGAGTCACACATGAAATTAAGCACATTTCAATATACATGTACATGTAGGAGCTAAACATGAGATTTTGAAACAATCTTTAAATGTCCATGCTGATGTATCCAGTGGGGCTAGAGGTCTAAATTTGGGTCGGAGTCTTCATCTACATGCATACTTTTTTCTATCCCACCCTCACACTCATGATGGATTTTTATATGGTGCACTGAGGGATTCTTATATGGTGCACTGAGGGATTCTTATATGGTGCACTGAGGGATTCTTATATGGTGCACTGAGGGATTCTTATATGGTGCACTGTGGATTTTTATATGGTGCACTGAGGGATTCTTATATGGTGCACTGAGGGATTCTTATATGGTGCACTGAGGGATTCTTATATGGTGCACTGAGGGATTCTTATATGGTGCACTGAGGGATTCTTATATGGTGCACTGAGAAGAACATAACTTTATCCCTGAAGCAATCGTCAGACAAAAAGGTGCATGTGAGAAATATCCTGATCAACATGACCATTAATGTGGATTTAGCACTGTATGGGAGCAATTAAGGCTCATGGAAGCCTGCTCATTTGTACATGCTCCCCTGAGCCTTTGTTGTTCGACAATGCGATAAGTACCAAAATCTCATGTGCTGGCTCATATAAAGGCAACAAAAAGGAAAAGGTATGACACTTATTTGCAAATATTCTGGAACCAGATCAGGGCTGACAAAATGTCAAGCCTGATCTAAATCCTAACTGTTTGATCCTCTAAGATGTTTTTTTTTCTAATACAAAAATCTGCAGACAACAAAAAAAGTAATGCTGTGTTTGCTTTGATGGGCGCACACTGCTTCTTTGTAGTTCTAAAATTGAATATTCATGACGATCTTCACAAATCACCATAAATCAACTGATTTGCTGAAGAAAGCAACAAATAGTCCCTGATCAGACTGCACTATAAACTTGGAGCAGTCTGATCTGGGACTTGTTTGTTTGCACATGCTTTTCCTGTCTGAGAGCAATTTGGCTCAGGCACTCTAAGAGTCACTGTGAACTGTACCTGCCTTGAAAATTCATTTTAAGAAACGAGCATGCCCCCAGAATGGCTTAAAGGGACCCAAATTGAACTCATGCGATTAATACCAAGCTCTCAAGTGCTGAGGGTCTCAAGTACTGAGGGTCTCCAGGAACCTTGCAATTAATCCATGTGTGCATTCATTGGAGCATGTGCGTTAATGGAATGATCTGAACTTTACATGTATGGTTTTTTGTAACAAATGAAGACATAAATGCATATGGAAGCCACAATGTGTCATCTTCTTTGCGACATTCCTTGTCATGCGAAACGAATATTACGTCAACATTGTTTCTTATGATGTCATTTGGTACATTTCGTACGTATCTGTCGATATTCGGACACGGGAGCGCGGAATCATACGAAGTGTGTTGTCTTTGTCCTATCAAAGTCCTGAAATCATCTCAGTTTCTCGTTAGCTTTATTCTGGAAATAAGTTCAATGAATTTCTTCTGGTCAATGGATCTCTCTTCGCCCGCCTGGGCCATCATACACTGTTCGAGCTCCTCGTCCGCCAAGCATCGACCAGACAGAGTTTTCAACTCCTTCATGAAGTCCCACGTGCCTGACACGTCGACCGTTCCTGACCCGCTCTTGTCTTGCAATTTTTCCATTTGATCTAGGTAAGCATTCGCCCTGAAATGAAAAAAGAACCTTTTCATCATGCATTCACATTCAAGTTTCTTGGAATTTGTTATATTAGGATCGTTTAATAGTATACAAGCTATATCGTTGCTTGTCCGTCTGTACGTGGAAATAATCTACGCGCTTTCTGAGCGAGTGGAACATCCCCGGAAAGGTGTACAAGCCATGGTATATCTATTTTATATAACCTACATCAGTGTAGACCTTGCCAATAATGAGATATTTCGTGCTGAAGTTGGTAAGGGTAGCTAACACCGGATAGGCGGCAATCGTAAACACTTAACAATCGACGAACAGGGACCGAAAATCGCTAAAAACAGTGTTTTCGATTGACATTTGTCGCCAGTCGGGTGACAAATGACAATTGAAAACTCTGATCTTCGGCGTTCGTCGATAGTATTAACGTTTTCGATTGCAGCCTATCCGGAGAGACTATCGGTAATTATTATTAAATACTTGCTGGGCTAAGATGCTGGGTATTTATATGCATTTTGTGTCTTGATTCTTTTAAAATCTTGTTTGTTCGAAAAAATCTTTCATAGGGAATCCCATCAGTGTCAAATAGCTTTGATCGAGGGTTGTGCTCGAGGGGTTGTGTCGGTCCTGATCAGGGTCTAAACTGTTTGCAGACACTGGCAGGCAAAGCTCTATGAATAATCAGCACATGGGACTATCAACATGTTATTAATTTCATTGGTATGCATTACATGCATGCTTATGTATACCAGATATTTGACGCATATTCATTGAAACCATAAGGAGAATGCTAAACACCTGCGACGTGTTCTTTGTAAAGAGCCCCAAGTCACTAACTGCATTTGTAACAACGCCACTGTATACGCACACGAGGTATGTCTGTATTTACTCGGACCCAGTAGTAGCCCGAGACAGTATGCTGACTGATCACATGGGTGCGCGGATGCAGACATTTTTATCAGATGGGGTCCACTTCCGCGCATGACATGGGTTCACCATTGCAGGGTTTATCAAAATTCTTGCAAGTTAACAACAATACCAGAAAAAAGAGGAAATAGTAAGTACCCCTGAAAATTTCATTTTAAATGGGGGAAACGAGGGTCTATTTGACTACACCGTCGAACCTGATTGCCTGTGCATTCAAAACTCGTGCACACAAATTCCCGGTGTGCACAAAACTCCCGGTGCGCACACAAAATTGCGTCATTTTAAGCCCGATCTAGAATTCAAGTTCAACCGTTTCAGACTTACTTCGCGCCGTAAAGTATAGTATTTTGGCCAGCTCATGCTCATATGAGATTTTGTACACTCGGCATTCGCATATGCACAAAAAAAAACAGAAAATTGCGTCAGGTCCTGGCAATTTGTTTTAGCCATTAACGTATTTCGCAGAGGGCTGTACGGACCTCCCTTCTCGCCATGATGGGGTCCGTACCAGTATTTCTATGGAAATCTATAGCCATATGTGATTTTCCAGAGAGGTTCGCACCCCCTCCCCTCGATCCGCCCATGAGCCTTTACGTATCCAGTGTGACCAGAGGCCTATTTTTTAGTATGGGCCTTTCTCCACTTCTAATCTCTGTGTATGCGAGAAGCGAAGGCGGCAGGCTCGCCTGCTTCGTTGCTCGTGTGCCGGTGGTATCTCTTGTGTATGCAGGCGCAACACCTGCGATCACCTGCAAACGAAATATGTACTCTACAGCCTACGCGTTTAATTAATATTGTATGCGACAACGAAATTCGACACAAATCATGCTAACTCCCGTCTTATTTTATTACTACTAATGCGCTCACGAAAAGGCGACCAGAAAACATGTTGTTGTTTTATGCTATATGCGAATTAAGGAAGGTCCCTTCAGATCAGCATGTACCTTCGCACAAATCGTTTGCTGCCGTGACAGTATCAGTAATACCCTTGCTGAATCCAAGTTTCACCATTCTAACTAGTCTCTGTAGCTGAACTGACTGGTTTGATTCTAGTCTAAAACCGGTTTTCTTGCAACCTAGCTTAATCGTTGCATGCTGTGCAATTTTTGCATGTCTTTCTGTCGTCTGCGGAAGATTTTTTTATATATTATTATTGAAAAGTCTTTCACGAATGCTATCAGAGTGTCTAACAGTTTGGGTCCAGATCAGGTCCGACAAACACGGACTGTTTGTCCAAACCGTGTTTGCAAATGCTATAAGCAGGCGACATTTTCGCCACTAGCGGGGAGATGGTTAATTATGCAGCCATGCTAATTCATTACATCTGATCCCGATCCGCTGCTGGGCACAACAAAGGCATATTGTGACAGCCATAAAACGTTTTATGGCATACACTGTTTCGTTTTGTGGTATGGCTAGACACCCATTCCACCGTTTACTTGTCCTATCAGGCGGGGGTACTCTCATTTTTTCTTGCTCCGTTGGCTTGGTACCAGCATCTTCTGCTTACCCCTCAAAAATATCAGTAACATAAGGCATACCCCCAAAAATATTTGAAATTTTAGCAACCCCCCCCCAAAAAAAATAAAACAAAAAACAAAAAAGCAAACAAACAAACAAAAAAAACTCCCATTCTGTACCATGGCCTTAAGAAAAGACCCGGAAATGCATATAGGAATGATCTCCAAAAATAGTCCAGATTTGTGAATCCATAAAATCTTCACAAAATATTTTTGAAATTGTCTTACTATGTTTGTTACATTATATATATATATATATATATATCATGTTCTAGTATATAGAATAAATCTTGAAACCAAACTCCACAACAGTGGCAACAGTCCTTTCATTCGACTTAAAATGGACCCAGAGGATCTCTGCTGGGGAGTTTGGAGTTTACCATGACATTTACTCGCATTCTCGCGAGACCTGACGATACCTCATCTAGATCTCTCGCATTTCGCCCTTTGCAACATGTAGATGGCGCTCGAAGATGTCGCACGCGAATTTCAAAGGGGGATTTTGGAACTTTAAAATATGGATAAAAAGGAGGGTTCTTCTACCAATTTTATGCCAGATGACCTTTTAGAAGTCATCTGCATTCTTGAGAGAGGGAAAAAGCACAATTCGTATAAAATTATACGCAAGAGGAATTATTTTTCTCTCATCACCAAATTTCCCGCCAAGAATGGATCGACGCCATTGAAGAACTGCGCTTCCGCCCGAGGAACAGCAACTCATCAGGATCAGAGAGAATTTTCTTCCGACGACAAGCTACCAAATAAAAGGCGAAAGCGTAGAAGGAACAAATCTTCACATGCTTCTAGATCTGCAAGTCATCATACGGATAAGAAACTTAAAGATTCTTCCAATGTTCGGTTAGCACAACAGAAGCCAAAGGAGAAATCTTCAGCTCGAGTGGCAAGTCAACATACGGATAAGAAACGTGAAGATTCTTCCGATGTCCAACTAGCACAACCGAAGCCAAAGAAGAAATCCCCAGCTCAAGTGGCAAGGGATCGTGCCAGGCGAAGAGAGTTCTGGAAACGTATGCGAATACCCAGACAGCTTAGAGCTGAGAACCTCGCTTTGCACTACCGACTATTAGCACAGAAGGAAGCCAGTCCACAGTCCTCCGTGGTCAGCCAGTCAGAGTCAGAGAACTCCAGCTGCTTGGATCGTACATCTGATGTTTTTAATTCATACCAGCTGCAAGAAACAGAGACAGTAGCCAGTCCACAATTTTCTGTGGTCAGCCAGTCAGAGTCAGAGAACCTCGCCTGCTTGGATCGTACATCTGATGTTTCTCAGTCTTCCAGATATTTAACCATTGAAGGGGACGTTGTCAACACACTTTTCACAGCCCAAGTTCAATCGGATTTAAATAAACTGTCTGCAATTGTGTGTACACGTTGTTTGAAAAAAGGAAGTTTGACAGCTTTACGTCGCTGTACAGGCTGTAAAAGCTCCAGCTACTGTAGCAAAGACTGCCAGAGATCAGATTGGCCCTCGCATAAGCAGCTGTGCAAATCAATCCAATCTCAAAACCCACAAAATTAACTGTAATAGCTCACTTTGTACATAGAACTTCCGGTGAAGGTGTTTGAGACTTTTAAAACTGAAAAAGCTCATTCTTGTACATAGAACTTCTTGTGGTGTTGGAGGACTTATTCAATTGATTACTCACTGTGTTATATTGTACATTGGTGTTGGTGACATTTAGTGTTTAGAACATTTTTATCCATTATCCCCCTTTTACCGGTTTATCCGGGTGCGCCGATAAGTCAGCGGCGGAGCTCTACGAAACAACAACAACAACATGGGTAACTAGCGATATTTGGCTAGTCCCGTTCAATTCTCGCACTGCTGTGGTGACAGAATTTATTGTAAAAAAAACTAAAAAAAATTAAATTTTTGACAGTTTATCATTTCTCATTTAGTCAATATTTTCTGAATGTAAAGCCCTGAGTCATGCAAGCAGTGAATGCATAATATATTTTTAATAAAAATGGCGGTTCCATCCCAGTGTGCACCGAGCGAAAGGCGACAGGTTAGTTCGTGCTAGCGGACTTCCTGTGCGACAATGACTTACTCGTATCCGAATGATGTGTAGAAGAGGTAGAACTCCCAGGCGCTGAGGATACCATTCCGGTCTTTATCAAACATTTCAAACATGATCTCCGCTCTCTCCGGACACAGGTTAAACTCCTTGACGAACATCTCCAATGCTTTGTCCTTGTTTAACCGCCGCACGAAGTTTACCGTGTACTTGTCGAAGACACACTGTACCTCGGGCCTGCAAATATATATATAGATTATCCTACAAACATTATACCACTCTCTCAAATAATTTGGGCCACCATATGTACAGACCCAGAGTGGGGTACGACTGGGGGGGTCCCCCTGAAAAATAACAAAATTAAAAGTTTTAGATAACTGGCACGACCACTAAATCACAAAGCTGTATATCCAGCCCAGCCAGCATTCAAGGCTGGCCCATCATTGACTCGCTAGCGAAACGCCATTTCAATGGCGTTTCGCCAGCGGGTCAATGATGTCCCATACAAACTTTGAAAAGCTGGACCCCACTTCTTGGCGAAGCTTTCTGGATCCGCGCATGCTGCACATAAGAATTGGTACATGTCGCATATGCACAAAAGCCTCGCTGGTTCCAGAGGGAATAGAGATATTGTTTGTGGTCGTGTTAGTACTGGTCGGGTGGGTTTATGGTTTTGTGGTATTTTATGTCCATGAGCACCCGAAGGCTCAACCAGCAGTGGTTCTGATTTTAAAGCGTCTCAGAAGACGGGGCCGCGGATTAATGTCTCATCTGACAGTCTGGGAGAAGCCGACCCGGATCAAATTTTGGTCGAAGCATTCCGTTAAATATTGACGGAGCCGCCTTTTATACCTTGGGATATGATATGTCCGAATTATTACCGAAGTTATTCCCCGGGAGTTATTCAAACTGACCCTGGCAACGTTAGAATAACAGATTGAAATGCGTAATAAACATTTTTTTCTTTTAATTAAATTTCATTTTATGCCGTGTACAAAGGTCGAGGTGGAGGGGTAGTCCAAGCATGTTTGCAATACACCCGCCTTGCAACCGGTGGTTGCATTGTCAACTTCAAAAAGCAACTGCCAAATTGTACGACAATTAACGAGCGACGATGCCCATAAGTTCAGTGAGCGCCCAGCATGAACTCTGTCAAGTGGTCGTGAAACCAGTGGGAAACTGACAAAACAAGTTGCTACACGTAAAAAAAATCTTGCCTCAAATAAGATATAGGATAAATGTCTTCGGTATTTTACAGCATAGAGGTTTGCTTGTGGGGGAGCAAGCTTACCTTATAGGCCTATGTATTTTACTGAAAACATAGAACTCTAAAGTTAGGAGCACTAACCACTCGGCGCGCAGACTGACCTAGACCAGTATTGTTTGCGTGTAAAGCCTTTTGTGTTAAGAGCGGTTCAAAATCATTTGAAATTGTAACCTTCCTAATGTGTTATTTGTAATATAAATGGAGTAATTTAGCCCCATGAAGTATTTTTCATGAATACTAAACGCTTTTCTTACCATTGACCCAACAATACCCCCAGTAACCACACATGGTTGAGAAAACGAACCAAGAAAACATATTTCTTATCCCCCACGAAATCTAGAGTAAACTAGAACAGTTGGGCTCCGCAAAGGGCCCCGCACAATGCCCTGGAGCCATTGTGATGGCCAACTTGGTAATCTTTGGCCTGAGGCTGGAGACAATAATCCATATATAAGAAAGGAAGAAATCGGATTTAGAGAGAGTCCACAAGTACAAACTGAAATGTGGCGGCCATTTTGGCGGCCATCTTGGTTTTAAATATTATGAGCGGTTTTCAAGTTTGTGTCTTCTCCATTTGATCAATCGAAAGACGTTCTCGGTCATTCATGCGGTTCTTTTCAATACCTACATGTACTTACGTTATGAAACGAGCAAAATGAGTGGGCCTCGTTGTTAGAAAGCTTGGGCCTGACTCAGTTGCATACGAAAAACAAAGGCACAGACCAGCCTGTGCATCCATACAGTCTGGTCAGCGCCTTTGTCAGTCGCTATCTGAAAAGTATTATACATGTACCTAAACTTGCTTCATGTTTAGCTAGTCTCTATATCTGAGCAAACCCCGAAGACAGGCACAATTTATAACTACAGTGTACCCTCTCTAATCTGGATGCCCGACTTGAAATCTTGACAAATCTATATTATATCATAAGGAGCCCTCGGCTAATAGTTTGAATTTTTGTAAGAAAAAAATGAAAATATGATCTCAACATCAGTCATTATACATTATATGAGATTTTATACTTTAGTAAATACACTTGCCCAAAGTTCTAAGCGGTCACTTTAAAATCAACATGTATTTGTCCTATAAACACGGGCATTTGGTTCTTCATTAATTTCACGTGAAACATCATGGAATGATTTTTTGCATGACATCTCTCAATACAATATGTCAAAACATGAAATTAAAACTAGCTAAAAATGATTAAAAATTTTGTCAAAATTTTGGAATTGCTAGGTGACCGCTTAGAAGTTTGTGTGAGTGTATATCGGTAACAAAGACTACAGCATGGTTCATAAAAGACACTCTTTGACACACATGGACGCACTCACATACACTTGTGCACGTGTGTGTAATACCGAAAAGAAAATGCATTTATTCGTATTTTGTAAAAAATGTGCCATTTATCAAAAGCTGCAAATGTTTTAACAAAGCTCGAATAAATGTATTGTTTCTCAGTTAACATGCCATTTTTGTATTACCATTATCATAATCATTGTAAGCAGATCAAAATGGGATTTTAACCCTACACAACTATCTAAAAATACAAATGTAATTGTGTTGGGTAAAAACAATTTTACCGTTGCTGAAGTTGCCGTTTTTGATGGAAAAAGAAATCTGATTAAATAAATCCATTAATCAAACGTTTTTGAAGAGCTAGACCTTGATGACAGTAATATATGCATGTATATCAAAATTATCATATCAGCATATCACTCCAGGGAGAAAACTGATTTATTTACTCTAAAAATGAATATATTAATAATTATCTGGAGCTCAAAGGGAAAAAAGAGAGCATAATTTCAGGCCTCCAGATAAGAGTGTGTATTTATTAACATTCTTATTCCTCAACTAAAACACGTGTTGTGGGTACTTAAAAGAACCTTACCAAAACATTATGTTTAAATTTATAAAAGTAAATCATATACATGTACGAAATTTGAAAGAAATCGGTAACATATTACTTAGTGTCCATAAATGCTAACTGACAGGTGGTGGCGGCCATTTGGGCGGCCATCTTGGTAAGTGTTCAGCGTACTAACCCCAATTCGAAATCGGGCTAAGAGTTTGATAAAAGTAATCCATATAGGCCTATAAATCCAGAGGTACATATCAAAGAGTATCCACAAGTGGAAACCAACAGGTGGTGGCCATTTTGGCGGACATTTTGGTTATCGTCCTTTAGACAAAACCCATATTCGAACTTGGGCGAGTGTTCATATTAAAAGGGTGACAAATGACTTCAGAGTGTCCATAAAATATGACGGACGGGCGGATGGATGGACAAGCTGAAAACAATACAGCTCCAACAGCATTCGTTGGCGGGGATCGAATTCTTAATTGACAATAAGGATGGATTAGCCAGATTATCAATTGGCGTAGCGCCCATTACGCAGTATACGCACGTGCGTAATAAAAAATAGTAACACTCAAGGGAGCTCACCTAATGTGGTAAAAATGATTTTTCCATACCTTAAGGAACTGCTCTTAAAGGAAAGAATTCACTCCCTCTGAGGGCGAATTCTTTCCTTTAAGAGAAGTTCCCACTTTGAAAAGGGACGTAATTGTAGAGAATCACTGCTTGATACAGTAGTCTCCCTTTTTATGTGCGTAACCTTTTCAGCGTTCTGGCTACGCCATTGTAAAATATCAATTGGTGCATGTATTTTCATATTAGAGGTCTGCACTTAAAGCTGCATACTCTGTAACTATGAACATTTTTCGAAAAATTTTCTTTTCTTTTTAAATCATTTGTAAAAGTAGAATTAAGCTATGTTTTCACAATTAAAATGTTAAGTAAAGCTGAAAACTGCATGGAAAAGTGAATTATCTTACCAAATAGGTGGTTTTTTCTCTTATTGGTAATTATTTGCGTCCCTCCAATAATTCTAGACCGTTGAATTTTAACATAAATGCAGTTGTTTTGATAGTGATAACTTGTTAAGATTTACGAAAAAGGTAAAATATTTACCTGAATTTGAGTATTTTTACTGTGTTCTTGAAAAATAAAAACATTATTTTAAAAATTAGAAGATCAAAAGTTACAGACTATGCAGCTTTAAAGAGTTTATTAGATATACATATATTCCCTAAGGTAAATAACTTGAAATTCATTTTTATCATCGTTGGGCCGTATTAAAATTTAATAATTCAATAAAGATTAACAACAGTTTATTGACATGTCTAATGTATTGGTGTAAACAAGCTGCATATACGTATATGTTGTGAAATTAATGAATGATTTATTTCTTTGAACGAAATTGTCATCTCTAAATTCAGACCGCCAGACCTTTAGTTAAGAGTGCGTAACAGAAAAATAATTTTCTTATTTCTCAACCAAAACATATCTTGTGAGTACTCAAAAGAACCGTCTCAATGAGACGGTTCTTTTGATCACCCAAACATTGGCTAGAATTTATGGGTAAGGTAAAAATCACAATTTAACGCTGGATTTTTTTAAGTTTATCTAAACCTGTGTCAGACCCTGTTTTTGCGTACATTTGCCGATTAAAACGTCTATCTGCTCAGATACACAGGTTAACAAGAACCTCGATAGTATGGGGGGAGTAAGTGTATGTACATGAGCTCGAAGTTTGGTCCTTATACCACTTCTAATGCCTCAAAACCAGGAGCTAACAAAATTAATTATGAAATGGCATTGTGAGTTCTTGGTTTTAATCCTTAAAGCGCCAAGAAAAAAAAAACTCATCTGAAAATGTCGTCTGCTGAGATCGTCTGCTGCAAATAATTGCCTTACATTATCGACGGATTAAGTATAGAAGCAAACAGCGTGGACCCAGAACAGACTGCTCCTATAGGAGCAGTCTGATCTGGGTCCACACTGTTTGCCATAGAGGCTTCTAAAACATTTCAGCAGACGAGAAAAGCAGACGACTTTTGTTGTGATTGGCGCATTAAGGGTTAATGTTAGAGGAAAAGGACCAGCCTTTTGGTCTGTTCATTGCTGCCTTGTGGTCACCTGCTGGGAAAGGGCTGACCTCTTGGCTCTTGTTGGTGATGTTTATTGTATTTTTGTTACTTTCCCATGTGGTATCCTGGGTCAGGTGTGGTGCTTGATTGTATCGTTTCCCGATCTTTGCCGTCTTTCTCCTTTCAAGCTCCTGTGGTGTATACAAAGATCATACGCCATAGACTGTAAACAGCAAATCCACTGGTCAGAACTTGTGAAATGCATTTTTGTTCATATTTGGCGTAAATAGGGGGGGGGGGGGGGGGGGGGGAGGCATTTCATATGAACAAATAGAGTGGTCATAATTATCACAATATGATAATTTATTCATACGTTTACACAGACGACTATTTGGAATTCTGCATATTAAATTTTATTTTGTATGACGTCTATTTTAACATTACTGAAGTAACATTGTTTTCATTGACACAGGATCTGGAGTCCCAAACACCAATATCACTGTCTGGGACTCATTGTGAACAAATATTTGTATTCCTTGGTACCCAAATATATGCAGCCAAGTAATAAGGTATATTAACCCTTTAAGCGCCAAGAAAAAAATGCATCTGAAAATGTCGTCTGCTGAAGTCGTCTGCTGCAAATAATTGCCTAACATAACTGACGAACTAAGTATAGAACGAACAGCATGGACCCAGAACAGATAGGAGCAGTCTGGTCTGGGTCCATACTGTTCGCCATAGAGGCTTCTTAAAGACATAAATATTTGAGCAATAATAGTGGTACCACTCATTATGACTCTCTCCAGGGGTCATACTGGGCAGTTCATAATAAGGCGATTATGTCTTCCTTACAGGGGCAATAAAATGGCCCCATGAAGGGATTAGGTAATTTATGATAAAATATTGATCTTTATCTTAGTGAAAGATATTGTGTTGTATGCAGGTAAGTCCCCTCTTGAGGCCCTTTACATTTTTTGAGATACTGAAACTGGCCCTTATCAGTTAATCCTTTAATGATCTCTAGTGGACAGGAATGTATGTCTTTAAACATTTCAGCAGACGAGAAAAGCAGACGACTTTTGTTGCGATTGGCGGATTTAGGGTTAAATAACATTTAGACTACATGTATATACTAACGTTACTATTGTGTTCATGCCCGGTGTTCATGAAACCGAAGGAGCTTTCAAGAAGTCCTTATATCACTTCTATAGCTTCAAAACTAAAGGTCACACTGTCATTACGAAGGAGCTTGAAGATCGATCCTTATATCACCTCTATTGCTTCAACCCCAAAAGCTCACAATGTCATTACGTAATGACATTGTGTGCTTTTGGATTTGATGCTATAGGAGTTTTTGTTTTTTTGTTTGATTTGATTCTTTACGTCCACTCAACAATCTTTCAGTTATGCGGGACGGTTCTTCCTGGGTTGAACCAGTACTAAGCTAGGATAAATGTGTCTTGCTCAAGGACCACAACGCAGTGACGCCGGTGAGGCTCGAACCCGCGGCCCTTCGGTCTCGAGTCAAGCACTCTACCACTGAGCCACTGCACTCCCGATGCTATAGGAGTGATGTAATGACATTGTGAGCTTTTGATTTTGAAGCTAAAGAGGTGATATAAGGGCCGAACTTCAAGCTCCTGTCATGTAACATGATACGGAAGATATGGATTTTTATGCAAAACTGTGAGCAGCTTTTGCACTGAGTATTTTGGCGGCCATCTTGTCTAGCGTTCAGTGGATATAGCCCATGCATATTCGAACTTGGATGAGACTGTGATCAAAGTAATCCATATATGGAATTTGGAAGAAATCGAATGATAAATCAAAGTAAGAGCGTCCGCCAATGGAAACCAATATAAGCATAGAAGAGTAGTTTTGTTTTTGTTGCATTTTTGGCTGCAAATTTTCACCTTATTTTATCATATTTGATAGCACTGAATTGTAATCCCCTTTTTTCACACCTTCGAACCCTCAGCACAGGTAAGTTAAAGTTAGAGTCACCATGACTCTCAAAACTCATGTTTGAGGGATTACCCTGTGAGGTGGGTTTCAGACTATATTTCAAAGAGTGTTATACCAAAAGTAAAGAGCATATTTATTTTCTCCTACAAAATAAAGCTGTATAATTTGTCTGTCGAACCAGCGGGGCATGTAAACATCTTACGACGAGATCATTGCGACATAAACATTTAAAACTACTTATTTTTCAATGGTTAAAACGTTTGTTTGATACCATCATAACCCAAGGCAATGCAACGATACATCAAACTGGTGACCCATATCGTTAGGCAACTGATTAAAACATTCTGTACACTGAAAAAGATAAGTGTACTGCCCTGCCAGCCAAGAGTGATAGTGACGTCATGTTTTATTACATTATCAGGGACTTAGAATCGATAGGTCACTTGTGTATTAATCATGTCCCTAGGATACGATTAATACACAAGTGACCTATTGATTCGTGTTAAGATCAGGAGACGCGTACAAGTAAATGTTTTACTTGCAATTGTAAACAAATATTACGTCACTGTTACTCTTGGTTGGCACGACAGTATGTTCACACCTCTTTTAGTGTCAACTTAGACTTACTTTCCTACGAAAACAACTTGATGCCAATATTTTGATAGTGACATTTATTAAACATGTCTACCTGTTATGAGGGTCTGGATGGGGAGTCTGGTATTCACTATTCATTAAAACGTTAGCCCATTATTTATCTCATTAAAATTTTGGGTTATTTATTAAAAAAGACCAATTATTTAATTAAAGGTGGAAAGGTGGCAAAGAAATCTGATTATTCACTATTCATTAATTTTTTTCTCCAATTCATTAAAAAATACGATTTTTCATTAATTTTTAGGCCCTTATTTTTACTATTCACTATTTTTTTGGCTCATTATTCACTATTCATTATAAAAAAGGGCCATTATTCACTAATTATTATACCCCATCCAGACCCTCTATTGTTGTTGTAGTTATTCTCAGAACATAATATAGCTTTTAGAGCAGTTGAAAGGTGGCAATTCAGCAGCCTCCAAATTTGGTGTACATTTTTACTCATGTTTTACAGTGTAAACATACAATGAAGACCATGGATGAGTCTAGACCTGTACTTTTCCTATCTTCCATCAGGGTACTAGGAAGTCGTTTTTTGTGCTTTGTCACTTTCGAATCTTGATCTTTGCCTCCTTCCTTACTTTGGTCTTAAATGTTTCTAAAGGGACATAACTTCAGAAAAGTAAAAAAAAATATATACTGTATGAACATTTTTCTATGATAAAACCCTAGCTTTTGCGTTGTGTCAAAGTACAAAAAGGTGTAACTGGTCCAATCATTGAAGCATGGCTACAACTGGGCAGGCGGGCACGCCAAAACAATAAGCCCTACCACATGTGTAAAAGCTGCGGCACAGTCATGCCCATTTTCCGGCTACTGCAGTATGGGTATGAGCCACAGGGCGACACAAACAACCTCGATCAGGTTACAAACAAATCACTTCATGTGTGCGGGCCGGCCATTTTGTTAATTTAGATCACTTAAGATGTCTCAGATAGCCTTTCACTTTGACATTTCGGGGCACAGGTTGACACCAGGTCAGAGAGCATTGTGCTTTGACATATTTGTCACATACTCGGGATGCGGGAATCGAAAAATGTCACGAGAGACAGCCCGATTCTTTTCCGAGTTCGCCGATTATCATGGCAGTGACCGCCTATTTCATAGTTATACCATTGTTTGTCCGTCTGTATGTGGAGATAATCCACGAACTTTAGCGAGTGTGCTATCTCACGTATATGTGGACAAACATGGTAGAAGTCCTACAATATATATTTGGACCAGCCCCTTATCATATATGCGCAAAAAATCTCAAATAAACGCTTTTGCTGACGTACCAATAAAGTGGGCCAGGGGCTTAAATTTGGTCCATTGAGTTTTCATCTGTATCCATGTATTGTGTATGCGAGCAGCCTAAGCCTTCGTTGCTAGACAATGCGCTAAGTACCATGCGCTGAGTGAAAGTTCCAAAATTAAAAAAAGAATCCTAAAACATATGTAGTGCTAAAATATATGTAAAACTCATACTTTCTCGCTACAAGCGCCAAGCGGTAGGTTCTCTATTTCGCGGAGAAACACCCCGAAATTGAAAATCAAATTCGTTCCCATTCGCCGAGAAAAACTAGCCGCCGATCGCGGAGAAAAGTGAAAAAATCTTTACCAGCACCGTATAACATTAAAGCTAACTTATTATGCCTGAATTTAGGGATTTGGGGTAACCCTGAAATCTGTGGTAACACTGAAATCTGGAACAATCCTGAAAAACAGCGTTGACCCTGGTCAGACTGCTCCTAGAGGAACCGCCTATATTAGTCTTGACCTTAGGAAGAGAGGATCAGTCTGATCTTGATCTACACTGTTTGCCACAGGGACGTCTTAATAGAACCAACAGACGACATTTCGCAGCCGAAGAGTACAACATCAGGTTGGTCCCTTCCACAGTTCGTTGACTACAGGATCGTAACCAGGTTAAGTTATGGTCATGCGTTGCTAAAGGTGGATCAAAAGACGTTTTCACACAAAGAAATACTTTGGATGACAATGAATTGGATATAAAGTAGTTTTTGATAACTCACATCATCACTATGCTACAAAGAAATTTCCCACGAATTTAGATCTTCTGTTAAAATGCTCTAAAATGATTAAAGTACATCGTTCGTTAGGGCTTTCTGCTTCCTAATGTTTTAAAAGAAACGACGTTCGACGAGGCAGACTTTAAATAGGTTCGTCACCCAGTCTGTCGTCGGTATGTCCGTCCGTGCGTCCATAGACACAATCAGTGGGTACTTTCCCACTAAACATCAAATAGCTAGCCACCATCGGCCCGCCGGCGAAACGCCATTTAAATGGCGTTTCGCTAGCGGGCCGATGGTGGCCAAACACTGTATGCTGGCTGGGATGTAGTCGAACCTCATCCTTCACCCAGAGTGTTTGAGACTTAGTGTCTAGTCCGGTGAAGATTTGGCCGAGAAACGCTGTTGGCTCATTCTTTAATGTATTGGTGAAGTGCAGCTGGTTTCAACAGATCGCAACGCCGATATTGCGCGAAGAAAAATCGGCACTTGGCGGGATTTGCGAAGCGCTTAAAATCGTTTCAATATTTTGTTTTCAG
Organism: Loripinus fragilis; assembly: GCA_964019695.1. Lineage (NCBI taxonomy): Eukaryota > Metazoa > Mollusca > Bivalvia > Lucinida > Lucinidae > Loripinus > Loripinus fragilis. The sequence goes on along the minus strand of OZ026526.1, from coordinate 1,028,180 downwards.
TGTTCACATATATCAGCCGTAAATATGTCTATCTAAAACTTTGATATTTCGGTGATCTTTGTAAATCATTAAAACAAGAAAAGTAAAGAATATACATAGACCGCAGAAGTTGTCTACCTGAACAATGTGCCCAGCAGCCTTAATTGCATACCAGACTTCCCCAGTACATAGTTATGTCAACTTTTAATTTTATCAGTTAGTCGTGTTTGATATGTAAACACCGAAAACTTAGACAAACAAAAAGAACTTCTGTTTTTAACTTAACACACTGGGATTGAGCCGCCATTTTTATTAAAAATATATTATGCGATCACTGCTTGCATGACTCGGGGCTTTACATCCAGAAAATATTGACTAAAAGAGAAATGATAAACTGTCAAAAATTTAAGTTTTTGATATTTTTAACAATAAATTATGTCACCACAGGAGTGCGAGAATTGAACGGGACTAGCCAAATATCGCTAGTTACCCATGATGCAAAGGGCGAAATGCGAGAGATCTAGATGAGGTATCGTCAGGTCTCGCGAGAATGTGTGTGTGTGTGTGTGAATCGCGCGCAAGTTGAAATTTGAACATACCAATAAATATTAATCTATAATTTCCGGATTTAAGAAGTGACTAATAAATTGGTTGTACGCCATGAAAAGGGTGCTCTAAATGGACATGCATACAATGAAAGCCCGTACCAGAGCTTCAATTAAGAATTGAAAGTTATTTTTCTGCGTTTCACTGAGGTATGAAATGTCGGGAAAATTACATCTAATTTGCATGAAAACCGAAGGTTTTCATGCTAAAATTAGATGTAATTTAAACGACATTTCATACCTCAGTGAAACGCAGAAAAATTACTTTCAATTCTTATAATTAGACTCTACAACTTCTTCTTTATTCATTCTTATTCAGTATTTTTAATTATGTTTTCCTTAAAAAAAATACGTTTCCAGCTAATAATTTGTTTCGCGCATTTAGACTATGACGTGCGTATGTAGACGTAACGATCGCGACGTTCAAAAATCAAAATGGCGGCCGTTCTCCAATTGAAAATAAACAACTACATTTTAGAGACTAGAATCTCGTTTTTACCTAGTGACAACCGAAAAAACTTAACATGGGTTTTCATTTGAATGTGTACGATAGTTACGTCATCGGATATGACGTCATTCATTTACATTGGTGACGAAAAGCATCATCTGTCAAAATGGCTTGGAAAGGAAAAGAAATGACCCCCAGCAAAAAGAAATTAAGCTATGTTTATTGAGTGATTGAAGAATGCAAAGACGAATTGCAAAGGATGTTGGATAAACCAGGCAACAGTCATGCAGTAAGTTCAAGAAACGATTTTATTACGGGGCTTGACTGAACAACGAAGTTGCAGGGAAACGAGCACATTGTGCAAGCCAAGAGGCGATCGCATCATTTTGCGGACTGGGAAACTAAATAGATCGCAGCCAAGTGCGAATCCAGAGGGGAGGGGGCAGGGGGTCCGGACCCCCCCTGGAAAATCACGAGTTATTTGGGTTTCTATAGGGAGTAAGCAATTGGACCCCCCCCCCCCCCCTGGAAAAATTTGGACCCCCTCCGGAACCTTGAAAAATGATATTTCTCTTTGAAATTAACCATTTGACTTCTGTAAAATAAGCCGAGGACTAAGAAAAAAGCAACAAACAAACAAACAACGCTGTCAGAGTTTTTTTTTTTGTCATATTGACGTGGACCCCCCCACCCCCCATGACGAGTATCACAAAAGTAGTTCTGTCGAGAATGGCCCCGCCCCCTCATGAATACGGACCGGGTTCATTGGAAAATGAAATACAGGTCAATGCGATCAGATGACCGTTCTTGACCAATCAGATTAGCGGATCTCAATAAATGTTATGACAGTTGTAATTATTATAATTATATCAAAATATCACTATGTCTGATCGGACTGTCGATCCGAGAATTCACTCATTTGCGACGCGATTCTAAACCCACGCAGAAACTTTATATATTTGTTTAAGAGATATTCAGTTCGCTGAACCCGAAAATTCACAGGTTCAGATAAACAAAAATTTTCAGCGTAATATGTAAATATTTCCTTACCCATCAATTTTAACATATGTTTTGGGTGCTCAAAAGAACCGTCTCATTGAAACGGCTCTTTTGAGTACCCACAACATATGTTTTGGTTGAGAAATAAGAAAATTAAACTTTCGTTACGCACTCTTAACTAAAGTCCTGGATATAATTAATTTGAATTTGAATTTAAAATTAATATTGGATCAGTTTCGGAACCCAACCTTATTCATTAGTTTTTTAGCAAAAAGCAATAAGGTCTGTATAAAAATAGAACGAATCGATCAAAAATGTATGCGTAGAGGTTTTATTTTTTAGAAAAGGCACTGTCTCGGGGTCCGGTACCGGACCCCTAGACTACGGGGCTACGGGTCCGGTACCGGACACCGAGCCACGCCTATGAGGACTGTCTCGGGGTCCGGTAGTTTGTGAAACAACTACTCGGCACGTCTAGGGATACGGGGATGCGTGTCCGTACCTGCACGTATATGTAGTAACTGGTATTTTACCAACAAAAACTTGTGTTGAAGTTTCACTTTCCTTCGTCCGCCATCTTTGATCATCTGTATTTACTGTCACACTATTCAAACAAGTATAAGCTTATACAAAAGGTATAGGATTTAAAACGGACAAGAGTGAAAAAAACATAACTAGATATAATTTGTCTTACTTTATTCCTTTTATTTTTATTTTTCTTATCCTTATTTTTTCAATAAGGTCATGATGTCAGGGGGAACTTACTATCGCATCAGTCAATTGGCGCAGGTTTTGATGTCCTTTAATTGGTGTTTGTCTCAATGTTCTTATTAATTTATTGTTGTTATCTGTCTACTTGATTATTAACCTAAAGGTAAATACCAATTTGCACTTTCATTGAAGTAAGCAAACGGTAATTGCAGGTGCATTGTTTAATTGCTTTCATACCGGCTAATTGGTCACATAACTGTGAGACGCATGGGCGGATGGTGGTCCGAAGTTATTCAAAATAAACCAGCTTAAAACGTGGACCGATTTTGGCCCGATATAACATGCTAGCACGGGAAGTTATTCACAGCGGTGAGACGGTTCTTTTGAGCACCCAAAAAGCTTAAGACTGAATAAGCACACAAAATCAGACCACTGTCGAACACCAGCCAAACGCCTGGGCCGATGGTGGCTCGGTAATAGCATGCTGGCACAGGACGTTATTCACAACAAAACAGCAATATATGACTATTGAGCTCTACGAAATGTGATGCTCAGAAATTTATGATAGGGATCTAACATCAGCTGGGCGTATTCATGATGCGATGATCCAGAGGGGGGGGGGGGGGGAGGCAGGGGCTCCCGAGCCCCCTCCCCCTGAAAAATCATAAGAAATATAGGGTTTCTTAGCAATACTGATCAGGATCCCCTGAAAAATTAAAAAAAACTACTAAGCCAGCAATGTTAGGCCATCATTAGCACACCAGCGAAACGCCATTTATGTTCTGCTAGATTATTCCAGTCAAGTCTTTGTAGCAAATAGCGTGGATCCGGATTAAACTGCTCTCCTAAGAGCAGTCTGATCCAGGTCCACAATGTTTGTCTGTACGGAGAAATTAGCCATTGATGTAAGCATAAGTTGCATTTTCCTTACATAACGACCCATATATCGTCTACTAGTTCGTTATTGAAAGACGTCTTTGAAGCAATCAATATTAACCCAGATCTCATAGGAGCAGTCTGATCCTGGTCCCAAATGTTTGTCTGTACGGGGATATGGCCATTGACGTAAGCATAAGTTGCATTTGCCTGACGACCCACAAGCCGTCTTTGTAGCAACAGTGTGGACCCGTATCAAACTAATATCCTAGGAGCAGCCTGAACCGGATTCGCAATGTTTGTCTGTCCGTAAGACGTCTTTGTAGCAAACAGTTTGAACCCAAATCTCCTAGGAACAGTCTGATCAGGGTCCACAGCAGAATTAGCCTTTGGCGTAAGCATTTACATATAGCAGATAACTCCAGCAGACGTAAATTTTAGATGCATTTCTGCGATTGAGTCGTTCAACCTATGTAGATCCATTTGTAACGCCTCTGTAGCAAATAGAGTGGACCGAGATCAGACTGTTATCATAGGAGCAGTCTGATCTTGTTCATCACTGTTTGTCATTATTTTAGATGCATTTCCGTGATCGAGTCTTCAACCTTAGGATATCCATTTGTAACGTCACTCTAACAAATAGTGTGGATCCAGATTAGACTGTTATCGTATGAGCAGTCTGATCTTGTTCAACACTGTTTGTATTTATGCTTAAAAGTCATTTCCTTTTTGGACCATATCAGTTGTTAAAAAAAAGACAAAAAAAGACTCAGAGTCTTCTTATAAAGCTATGTCCGAATGTCAAAAGATACCAGCAAGATCCACTGCCGTTGTCCCAGTAGTGAGTCTCTTTGAAAGCTATAGTTGAATAATGAATCTACACTACAGACTATGTAAGCTTATTTGACACTGCTCACTCATCTCACTAATCAGCTGCCAACAAATAGTTTAATTGGTTCCTTTAATTGAAGATAATTGATTTGTTACAGGTGAGTTAAGTTCTTTTTTTACTTTACCGTTATTATTTATATACCTTTTGTATAAGCTTAATTGTTTGAATAGTGTGACGCATGACAGTAAATACAGATTGGTTTTAGATGGCGGACGAAGCAAAGTGAAACTTCAACATGAGTTTTTGTTGGTAAAATAACTGTTACTACATATACGTGCAGGTACGGACCCGTATCCCTAGACTTGTCAGTTGTTGTTTCACAAACTACCGGACCCCGAGACAGTCCTCATAGGCGTGGCTCGGTGTCCGGTACCGGACCCCTAGAATCAGTGTCTAGGGGTCCGGTACCGGACCTGTAGCCCCGTAGTCTAGAGGTCCGGTACCGGACCCGGAGACAGTGCCTTTAGAAAAAATGTTTATTTAAAAGATAATATGACTCAGCTAAAACTCTACATGCATACCCTACATGGTCTGTTTTCTTTATTTGGACATTCTAGAACTGTAACGTATTTTGTTTATGGTTAACCCTTTGTACACTAATGGATTCTTCCTTCGGGTTTGATACAATAAACTTGGGATAGTCCATTGTACATATCTAAGGGTGTTAGGTCATAATTTTCAAATATTGTATTATTTTGTCTGAAGATATTTTAAAACTTTACAAACAGTGTAGAACTTTCATCTGGGTCTTCACTGTTTGCAAAAGTACTCGTTTAGGGGTTAATGAAGTCGAAATTTCAAAGCTGAAGATGACAAGTCGAAAGACTGACATTACAGGCCCCCAGATAAGAGTGCGTAACAGAAAAAAATATTTACTTTTTTCGCAACCAAAACATATGTTGTGAATACTCAAAAGAACCGTCTCAATGAGACGGTTCTTTGAGCACCCACAACACATGTTTAAACTAATGGGTAAGAAAATAGTCGCAATTTTACGCTAATAAAATTTGCTCATCTTGCCCTAGGTCATCCTTAAAAAATATATTTGTTTGTCGTGCTCCTACCCATCAATTTCAGTTTGGGCAGGTAGAGTTTTTTTCTTTTTTTTTTTTTAGAAATTCAGCATAATCTTATGACCTCTTCTTCCTATCACTTTTATAGGTCTACAAATGCTGTAAATAAGGTAAGCAGTCTCTATAACCTTTCTTCAAGTAAAACACAGCTTTAAATGATCTTAAATAATTAACAGAATTAAAACAAATAAAGAAAAAAAGTTTCTCAGAAAGGCAATAATTTTTTGGGGGTAGGGCCTGGTTTGGGTGGGTAGGTAGGAGCACGGCAAACCAACATTTTTAAGGTCGGCCCTATATGACAAGTTGAACTTCTTGGTCATTAGTTGAAATGACGAGCTCATAACCAGTGCCAGTCTACTAAAATTTGAGTATGCCTATAAGAAAATATATCTAGACCTCATTTTTATGCAGGTCACCAACTGAACAAAACATTTTAGATTCGCATCTGGATATCTGCATGCGCATTAATCTGGTCATTTTTATATGAGCTACTATAAATGACCATAACAATAAGTATGCGAATATTTTGACTTCCATGTCATAGCCTGACCCCTGACTTGATAAGAAGGCTTGTGATGGAACACTATTAAAGCGTCTCACCGAGACACTTCAAATGAGCACCGCAGCAAATGTTTTCAATGTAAAATGGCAAATAAATCAACATTTTTAGGGGTTGAACATCTTGACCATCACACATATGGGTTTATTTTCTAGCATGACCTATTCCTTTTGACAGAAGTTATTAAGTTGTCGTTCATTAGCCATTAAAGCGAAGAAAAGCTAATTGCCCTTACGACACCTCAGTAAGCAGAAACGTCAAAACTGACGTTGCTTTGGCATTAAAACGCTGCAAACCGACATATCAGTTTGATATGCATTTCTGTCCGAATGGCATCTGTATCTTCACCTGCTTGTGCCGTCTGCTGATAACTTTTGCAAACACATTGGATCCAGACCAGGCCCGACGAAATGTGGGGCCTGATTTGGATCCAAACTGTTCGACAATCTGATGATTTTTTGAAATGATATTTCCGAAATGATTTTTCGTATTTTTTTTTTTTTTTTTTTTTTTTTTTTTTTTTTTTTTGAAAAATGCCGCAGACAACATATCATGCAAAATTGCCACGATGAGAAATTAGATGACATATACATCTGTCCCTATCAGGCATATAGTAATTAATATGCATGGGTCGAAAGTTTAAAAGAGCGACCTCGAGGGCTTCAAAATCCTGAAGCTTTCACAAATCAAAAATTTAATAAATTTAGATTTTGGTTATGAAATAAAATGGATTATTATCCAAAATCAGTAGCAACGTCAGTTCAGCGTAAAACAACGTTGGTCGAACGTGACGTTGGTCGGCGATCTTGTATGCTCACAGGAACATCGATGTTTTGTGTGCTATGACTAATAAATGTATATGCCCATATATGCTATCTTATCAGCTTATGCATGTATGATCAATAACTTTCATTTCGTTGTTTTATATCAAAACAGGTGCGACAGTTCCAGATAAAACGGTTTTCTCGACCAATAGAAAAAATGCTTTCTTCTCTCTTCTGTGTGTTGCTAATTGGAATACTTTTTATCGACGGTTCCGATGGGTACCAAAACAATTTTCTTGAAAAAAAAATAATATGGCTAAAGCAGCCGTTTATCTGGTGCTGCTATCCAATATATTGTAGGGGCACAGCCTCAAGACCCTGATTGTTGTTGTTGTTGTTGCCTTTAGGCTTGATAATGGATGATGATGCTATGATGGTGATTAATTCCCTGCTTGTATACCCCCTATAATGATGATGATGAAGTGATGATGATGATGAAGTGATGATGATGATGATGATGATGATGATGATGATTTCTCATGGCGCTGATGATGACAGTTTGTTCTCAGACCCAGAACACATGTTTGACAGATTGTAAACAACAGGTCGCGGAAATACATGACATCGATCGCATGAAAAATTTATTTTAGATACCACACGCCATACATGCCATATCCTGGTTTGGATAATTAGAAACTACCTTTAGACCTTGAATACTGCCAAAATTGGCGCCCTAGAGTATAAGAGAAAGTTGCTATCACTGCCGAATTTTCTGAGTTGGAACGACAGAATGTTTTGGTGTTGTCAGCCATTTTTTTAGATACGGACAGTGACGAGAATTGACGAGCGGTTCCGAAGGCGGGCTGTTCCAACAGACAGCCGATCCACGATATTGAGTGGCCAGTTTTTTATAAGAGATTGATGTTTAATCAGAAATTTATCGTTTTAAGCCAAGAGATAATTAATTTTACTTCATTTTTAGGTTAGCCAAGGAGATCTCCAGTTTAATTCCCTAAATTATTATTGATTTGTTTGATAAATATTACACTACCCGGCGGGTTCAGTGCATGCAAATTAGCCATGCCATCAATACAGAATCCTACCGATTCTTACAGACGCGCCAGGGCCGACCCAGTATAAGAGAGCCTGTATCCTTTGCCCAAGCCTTTTCGTTTTCAAGTCCTCGGACAAGAAGCTCACTAACTTACAGATATATTTCATAGCCAGATAATTTCTTTGAAGTTTGCAGGGACCTTTACGGGATTCTATTCTTTAGTGAAGTAAGGATGGAGGCTGATGTGTGGTTACAGTTCCTGTTGAATTTCTGAAGATTATGGTTTGATTTCGATTTACTGTTTGATTACTTCGTGTTTCTTGTTCTGAGTTCAATTTTTAGGCTTCCAGCTTCATCAGGCGTGCGGCATTGTTGGTGTGACCTTGATAGAGTACCGTTTGCAGATACAGACTATAGTCGGGTTACTTCAAGATGACGTTCGAAGAATGCAGCGATGACTGTTACTATTTTTAGATGGCCTTGATGTACTTGACCTACTGACCGATGTAAACAAGAGCCGAGTGCCCTGATGAGACTGCGCAAGATAATGTTCAATTTTTCTTTCTTGTTTAATTCAAATTGTTGACTAGACCCTTAATTAAGACATTTTCCCTGCAGTATGATGCTAGGATATTTGATAATTTAATTTAAGGCCCAAACTGAAAGTATTTTTAACCATCATTTTTATCTGAGATCTCCTCAAGAAATATTTCCAAGTTCTGAATACTGAGGTTCTGTGTGAGTTATGCTCATGCCAGCCAATATGATCAGACTTGTGCATATTAAGGCCTGTTTATCCTAGATATATGCATGTTACGCACCTTTATAATTGTTTTGGTCATTTAGAGCCATTCAAGAGATAATGATAGGTTTTTCTTTGAAGAATTAATTCCTAGATAAGGTTTAAGGGACAGGATTTACATTAGTTATGCTAATGTTATCCGCCATGTGCTGGTTATGCTAGTGCTATCTACATAATATTTTAAAATAATGCATATCGGGTAAATGCTCAAGATTTATGCTTGGCACACCCTTGTAGAGTGTGATTAAATGGGTATATGTTCAAGTTATGCTTGACAAACCCTTGCAGATAAGATTGTATTTTTTTTTTATATGAAATTAAGGATGGGAAATTGCTCAGGTTATGCTTGTGCATCCCGTACAGACTTAGGATATTTAAATGAATGAATTTAAGGGAAATGGAATATGTGTAAGTGATGCTTGCACTTCCATCTCATAATTACTTAATTATAGGGAGTTTAAGCATTTTTAGTACTATTTCGTAAGACCGAAAGTTTATATATGCACATTATGTGTGTATGGTTGGTGGTGAAGCAATCATCATGTATTGTTGGGTTATGCCCGGCACAATAATGAATGTTGAGCCACCTATATGTGATCTTACCTATTGCCATGACCAGAATAGACTTTGACCTAGTAGACCTTAACCAAGTATCAGGCAGAATCACAGATTGCAGAGTAGACCCAGAAGCGTTTAATGAGCTATGGTTTTGGGAGACGATCAGAATCAGAAGACCAGTCAAGTGACGGCATTTAAAGACCAGCACCCATTTCGAAATGTCATATAAGTTAACAAGATTAAATTATTTGTTCAGTATATAAATTATCTGCCTTTCTCATCCTTCATCCTCTGTTGTCTCTCCATTTAAGTAAGGCTACATATCATATGTGATCGTTTGTTGCCCATGTCGTCGGTCTCGGTCTGTCGCTCAGTCCATCCTGTCTGCGGGTCTTGGAAACAAGTGACCCCCTACCCCGTGCCCCGGCAATATTTTTAAATGGGCCAGGTCTCGTGAAAAAGGTAACTACTGCAGTTCTGTATAGTCATCAGTTTTATCTCGGACCCAGTACGTGTAGGTGAAGCTACCAAGTGGGGTGATAAACATATTTTAATTTATTCTTCAACCATTTCGAGTCCATTGCTGTTCGAGCAGGGAAAGCTCTGGTGGAGGGGCTGCGTGGAAGTAGAGCCTCGCCTGAGCCTTCGCTGCTTACCAAATGCGTGAAGCACTAACTTCTCGTGAACTGGCTAAATCATATACATGTTTTTATTGTGTTGTTTTTTTTAAATTTTTGCCTGTTAGTGGCGGCTTTTGTCGTCTGCTGATGAGCTTTACAAACAGTTTAGACCCAGATCAGGCCCGATATATTGACGGAGCTAAGCTATTCTGATGTTCCCGAAAGAATGCTTGGAAAAAAGTAATGTTGAAAATTATCTGCAGATCGATGACGAATTTAAATTATGAAAAATACCTTGTAAATAGAGAAAATATTATACTTACGGAACTTTTCGAGACATATTTTATAATCCAGTAATTTTAATCTGTTCGATAAAAATGATTGAACACAAGCTTCTCAGGTAGAATCAATACCACCACTGTTTGAATCAGCGAAAGGATAAGGAATAATAAAAAAAATATTTGTTTTACGTCCAAGATCTACGCCTATGCGAAACGGTGACAGTATTCAGTGAATGTCAATGTAATCTCTCTCTTTATTACTTATGTTTTGATAGCCAACTGCAGTAAACATAGTTTTATAGCGATGTGAAGTATTTCTACAAGTAGGTCGCTTCACCCTAAAAGCGCCAATCACGACTGCAGCAGCAGACAAATTTTGCGACATCTTTCCCAATATTCGACAGAAATAAGGTATGATATTACATGAGAATCGTCTGCCAGCAGACGATTCTTATGAAATATCATGCCTTATTTGTTATTTTTGAAAAAAACGGCAAAATTTGCAATTATCGTCTGCTGCAAATTATAGGTGGCGCTTTAAGGATTAACACGCATCACCAGCTTCTTCTATATTTGTCGATGAATGTGGGTGCGCAGTATCACTTTTGCGCATATCTAAAATGTTGTTTGAATGAATGAGCAGTGAGACAGGCACTTGACACAATATTTTTTTGTTTATTTATAAGACGTTCAGCTGTTTTGGGGATTAAAAAGTACTTAAAACGTTACACAAGGGCTCGTCCCATTTATAAATGAGAAAGGGGTTGGCGCTCCTTAATATATTCCCACAAAGATAATATGCCTTTTTTATAGAAAAAAAGAACCCCACTTCAAAAAGTTTCATTCAATTCAATGTGTCATTTAGGTCACTAAGTCTGTTTCAAAGCCAAAAGAGCAGAGAAAAGGCGCAAGGTGACAACTATGCATTATATCTGTTGTCCGAAGCTTCATCATCGAACAACCCCACTTCACTGTTAGACTTAACCTGAATATTTGGTTGGAGTATCTCACTAGCGATGTTCTTGGATGTGGGGGCCACTGAGTCTTAGATCATCATTTAGAACATAGAAATTAGAACGACAATATGGAGTAAATATGACTGCTACTTAGACGATCATGCGATAAAGCCAGGTGGTTTACTAAGTCTTAGCTCTAGAACATTGAACAACATTATGGAGTCAATAATTCTGCTGTCAAAAGATCATGAAACAATGCCATGGTTGTCACTGAGTCTTAGATATAGAACATAGAACGAAATTATGGGATCAATAAGTCTGCTGCAAAAAGATCACGGAACAACACCATGGTGGTCACTATACTAAGTCTTAGATCTAGAACATAGAACGTCATTATGGGGCCATCAATACCAAAGGAACTAGTCGCAAACCCTTTTGAATTAAAAAAAGGCCTATATATACTATTTTTAGAGATACACGTCTTCATTTTTTTCTAAAAGTTTGTGACTAGTTCCTGTGATCAATACGTCTGCTGCCAAAAGAGCATGGGACAATGCCATGGTGATCACTAAGTCTTAGCTCAAGAACATAGAACAACATTATGTGATCAATACATCTGCTGCAAGAAGATCATGGAGCAACATCATAGTGGTCATTAAAGTCTCGATTTAGAACATAGAACATTATGTGATCAACAAAAAATAAGTGAGTATGATCAGGAAATACTACAATCACAAACTGCAGACCAACCCACAGCACCGTGAGGAAAAGCTACAGGGCATTTACAGTAACAAGACATCCGAAAGACAGTAAAAGCAAACAACCAAACCTCTCTTACTCGTCAAAATGTGTGAAACTAGAAAGGACATATAGTAAAGCATACCACAACAAAGACCAACACAGAACACCAACAAACAAGGGGAGGTACATAAAACAATAAATCAACAACAACATAACCAATAAGTCTGCTGCCAGCAGAAGATCATGAAACAACGCCATGGTGGACACTAAGTCTTAGATCTAGAATATAGAACGACATTATGGGGTCAATAAGTCTCATGGAATAACGTCATTGGGGTCCCCAAGTCTTAGATCTAGACCATAGAACGTCATTTGTGATCAATAAGTCTGCAGCCAGAAGATCATTGAACAACGCCATGGTGGGAATTATGTCTTAGATCTAGAACTAGACCATAAAACGTCATAATGGTGACAATATATATCTGATGCCAGAAGATGATGAACCAATGTCATGATGATTTATTTATTTATTTTCAGTGACGGGTGCAATATTTTATAATACACAAAAAATCATTTAGTGTATTTCAGCGAGCGCACAGTATCGAGCCAGTGTCGCCACAACGTTTAGTCAACGTCATGACGATGTCTTAATGCTGACCCAACGCAGCCCCAGTGGTGGGTGTCCGCTGGTTATTGCATAAATTAATATACCTACTGAGGCTTATCAGTCACTCTTTAAATAATGTGTTTATAATATAGATCAGTAAAGTTAAAATAGTACAGTCTGGAACATTTCAAGAAGTCCTTAAGCTTAAAGCAATAGTTTTAATTCTTTGTATCATGTTATTTTGAGCTAAATCTCGGATTAATTGCAGACCAAACCATGGTTGTCATGAAGTCTCAGGTCTAGAACATAGAACAGCATTATGGAATCAATAAGTCTACTGCCAGAAGATCATGAAACATTTCCTTGGTGGTCATATTAGTCTTAGATCTAGAACATTGAACGACATTATGGGGTCAATAATTCTGTTGTCAGAAGATCATATAACAATGCCATGGTTGTCACGAAGTCTTAGATCTAGAACATAGAACAACATTATGGGGTCAATAAGTTTATTGCCAGAAGTCCATGAAACAATTCCATGATGGTCACTATGTCTTAGATCTAGACAAGAGAACAACATGTGGCGATCAAAAAGTTTGTTGCCAGAAGATCATGAAACAATTCCATTGTGGTCACTAAGTCTTAGATATAGAACGTAGAATGACATGGTGGTCACTAGGTCTTAGATCTAGAAAATAGAACGACATTAAGGGATCAATAAGTCTGCAGCCAGAAGATCATGGGACAACGCCATGGTGGTCACCTAGTCTTATATCTAGAACATAGAACGACATTATGGTTTCAAGAAAATTATCCATCAAAACTATGGTTGTCACTTAGTCTTTTATCTAGAACACAGAACGTCATTTTGGTGTCAATATGTCTACTTCCAGAATATCATGAAACAATGCCATGCTTGTCAATAAATTTGCTGCAAGAAGATCATGAAACAATTCCATGGTGGCCACTAAGTCTTAGATGAAAACATAGAACGACATTATGGGATCAATAAGTCTGCTGCCAAAAGATCATGATCCAATGCTATGGTGGTCACTTAGTAATAGAAGGACATTATGTGGCCAATACTTTAGCAGAAGATCTTTGAACTTGTAGTGTAAGCAACATAAATGGTATTTTATTATGCTTCTATACGTTGTTAGAGTTTCTCCCCTTGCAAATCCAGAACTTAATATGGACAGTATCCTGTCTATAAATTCTATAGATATACCCAAATCTGTTCTAAATTTTTCATTGCCAATACAACCTTGAACTGTGGGCAAAATGTTAGCTTGTATGCCTTACGAGACGCATTTCCGCGTTGAAGTGCAATACAACGCAGACATTGAGGCCAACCTGATAGGGTTGGCGTTGTTAAGAAAACCAAAAAGTAACACTGAAAATCCCCAGGTTTGTTGCATCCATAAGCATCCCCATCTATATAACGACGTCAGCCTTCAAGTCCATCTGTCCGAGTTTATAACCCTATTCATTCTGGACACGCTTTATGAGGTTTGAATATAATTAGCATTAGGTTCTGCCGCTGATTCATTGTTTATCGTTGCAGAGGTTTTCAATCAAAAAAAGTCCTGCCCCCCCCCTTAGGGAATTTTGCAGAGATAGCCTATCTTAAAGAGCAATCCAAGCTGTGTGGAATAAGAGATGTCTGCATTCTGTACACCAGGGTGTAAGCATGTAACAGCTTGTTACATATGTTACTATAACAAATTAAAAAATGTAAAAATGAAAGTTTGAGCTTAAATAAGAAAGCATTACACTATCTAATTATTCAAATTACGCATGTAGTCTGCGTGCTGGATGCCTAAGCTACATAAAGGAAACTTTTGAACAGAGGTACGGCTTTCAATGGTGTAATGTGCGTTACTAAGATTAAATTTCCCTTTGAAATTTGCTATTCTGACAAACATCATTTACTTTTACAGCCAACATTTGCATTTTTTTTAAATGTTTTAATCTTGGTTTACTAGCATACTCATTTGACTAATAAGAATACTTTTCTATCTTAAATATATGGTCTTAAATGAGCTGTTAAACAACACTAACCCCCAGTTTAAGTAGCCAAATTTGATATATATAATTGAAGAAAAATGGAAGTATTTTCCACTGGTGGATATCTTACATTTTTGGGACTGTCTTAACAAAGAATCATAGATTTGCAAGTTTTACACCATGATCAGAGCATTCATCTAAGGCTGGAACATTGTTGCATGCCAAAAGAAATGAGCAAGGAAATTGCCTTGATGTCAGAGGTGATATTTCAGAAAAAAGGAATATTTTTTGCAAACGTTTTCCTAGGAATCTCTAGCCCCTGGTGCCTGAATCTTAGGAATTATAGTCATTGCTGATATAGCCCACGGACTTGTGTTATGTGTGTCTTAAACTTTTTATCTCGTATTTCCATATACGCATAATACTAAAATATTTAGAGTTACAAAGTAAGGGTGCAAAGATTAGGAATCGATACAATCAAGTACCACACCTGACCCAGGATACCAATGGGAATGTGACAAACTCACAGTAATACACCACAAACGAGAGCCAAGAGGTCAACCCTTTCCCAGCAGGTGACCACAAGGCACAAATAAACAGACGCACACAAAGATCCACAAAAGAAGCACCGCCTTGGAACGGTCAGTAAAATATTTTACTGGAGGGCTTAAACTGGTTTCACGGCGCCATCCTCACCCTTAATTCAGATGGGGATCAAGACAGATAGATATTTGGTTTGCATGAAATACCACTAACTTATCAATGCATCATCTCCCAGAACAAATAGAATATTATAGTTTCACATTGAAACAAGACAATTTAATAAATGATCCTGTTAAATGTAAATATTCGAAACTAATCTTTATTCAAGTCAGCCTCACATATAATGTCCATCATTGTGTCTGCTTCTGTGGCAAAATAATCGTCGATTTCATCACAACAAGTAGAATCATCATATAGTGTTATAACTGCAAGCTTAGTAAGGTCCTGTTTCACCCCACCCCTTTGGGAATTGTGCAGACATACCCTATCTTAAAAAGCAATTCAAGCTATGTCAAATAAGAGATGTTTGCATTATGTAAGCTAGGGGGTTAGCTTGTAACATAATGTTACGTGTGTTACCATATTAAACTAATAATAAGTAAAATGAAAGTCTGAACTTCAGAAAGACATTAAACTATCTATTTATTTGAATTATTCATGTAGTTTGCATGCGCTGAATGCCTATAATAGATATGAAAGCTTTTTAACGAAAAAAATACAGCTTCCTATGGTGTTATGTACGTTACATTTATTGGATTACCTTTTAAAATTGGTAATTGTAACTAACTACACTTATAAGCGTTTCCTGTGCTCCTCAACTTTTGCCCTCAAAGATCTTATTTAAGTTTTCTTTGTATGTGTGGCCTGTGCCAGAATCAAACAAAATGACTGAGCAATAATCTGAATCCAAATTAGCATTATTCATACAAATTTTTGATTTCTTAGTTACTAAAATAAGGTAATCGATACCATACCCCAGTGGCTTTGGCTGCTGTCCGTTCTAAGGCGATGGTTATCTTGTTGATTGTAACTCCCATTGTGGGATTTTGTAATTGTTCTGTTTGTGTTGAGCGTTACTTTGTGTCCATTCCAGTTTTGCAATCTTCTTGATTGGAGAAGAGAGAGCTGGTTGATTTGCTTTGTTTGTCTTCCTGGTGTCTCGTGATTGTTGTGTGGCTCTTCCTTGCGATGCCGCGGGTTTGTCTGCAGTTTCTGATTGTGATATTTCCTGATCATACTATTCTCGCAAAACTGTATCTAAATTTTATTACCAAGACTCAGAGTTGATTGATATATATTTTATATGCTTAAAAACTCTTCTGCAACAAGGCATATCAGAACCTGTATTTTATGGTGATTTAGTAAATTCAAAAGAATTGTTGGAAATTCTCATTTTAGTGATCAATTTTAAAAGATTATTAAACGGTATAAAAGAGTGTGATACAACATTGATTTCATGCGACAGTCTGCATGCCTGGATGTAAACCCAATCACGGTTTATAGCTATGGTTTCCCCTTTAATTGCACGACGGTGGGTCAGGCCTCAGACTCAATGACGGCCCTGACGTTAAGCTTTAATCCGTTGGTGGTGCTTGTCGTTGGCTGGGTCCACCGTAGCTCAACTTGGTTTTCTTTCGCCCTGACTATCTGTGAGTCACGCTCCCTTTTCTTTGATTTATTATACTGTGTTAATTTGATTCGATTGTTTCTGTGTGATGATACATTGCATTAGTTAGGAATCATCCATGCGAGCTAAACAATTTTGTGTTTTAACAACAGAATCTATTTGGCGTCAGTAAAATGCATTTAAGCCCCCCCCCCCCCCCCCCCCCCACACACACACACACCCAGTAGCTTAGGCTGCTGTTCGTTCTAAGGTGGTGGTTCTGTTGTTGTTGATTTATTGTTTAATGTACATACCGTTGTTTGTGGGAGCTCTGTGTTTGTCTTTGTTTTGGAATGCATTACTTTGTGTCCTTTCTAGTTTTGCAATCATCTTGAAGAGGAATAGAGAAATCTGGTTGCTTTGCTTTTATTGTCGTATGGATGTCTTGCTACTGTAAATATGCTGTGGCTCTTCCTCTCGGTGCCGTGGGTTGGTCTGCAGTGTGTGATTGTGGTATTTCCTGATCATACTCACTTTTTCAAAAGCAGAATGTCCGCGTCAGGAGATCAAACGCTAAATTAAATAGCGGTAGTACTTGGTGCTGTTTCACATATATGCATACGTCTCTTCCTGTGGCGAGAGATATCTTACTACCACTGTCTCTGCATCAGTGCTAGTCAAGTGATAGCATTGCATTATGACATTTCCTGTGTATGCATAACAAATATCTGTATAATGTTCAGAGCCAGAGAAGAATTGGTTAAATTCATAAGTGCCCCTTAAAAACATATGCTTATAATGCATGTTTCGATGGTTATTAATGCATGTTGTGATAGATATTGACACTTTTTGATGATGACACCGTTTTATTTTGTGAAAGAAAGGTTCAGTGGAGCACTCAGGTACGCTTATTTAAAGCGTTCCTGAGTGCTCTACATGAAACCTGGGACGGTCTCGATGTTGAGAATTGCCAATTTTAATAGTCTGTTCTATTAAACACACACATTAATTTCCATATTTCATAGTCTCATCGATGACAAGATTTGTACTTGTATTATGTCTGTGATTGTTCTTGTGTAAATGTATACATGTGACTGGTGACAGTCCTGTGACTGGTCTTTATACCAATTAAATTGATTTGATTTGAAAAAAAAAGCATTGCTCCGATTTGGCAAAATACAATGCATATGTACAAAATACCGTGTACCTCTTAGCATACATTAAGAGTTCTGCCATTGGACAAACAGAAATTTGATACGCTGCTTTTGTTTACATCATTTGCCATGGAACCTTACCAGTCCTTTGGCGCTTAAGCCTTCAGTATTTTCGATGACGTTGTTTGCGTCCAAAGAACTTAATTGAGTTTTCTTTAGATATATCTGTAACAAAGTCGACTCCTGATAATTTTGGCAGACGGACTTCTGCTACACCTTGAATGCTATCTGGTATATCAGTAAGGGCATTAAGTTGGACATTGCCATAAATTACGTTTGCTACTGGTCCATTTGTTGTTGTCAATACTTGGAAGCAAGCCTCAAGATAATATAAAACCTTTGCTTTCTCAGTTTTCAGGCATATCATTAGCTGTTGCGTTCAAAAAAGGGGAACTGGACTATGGGTAGAATAGGATAACCTGTAGGTTTATATTGTGCTCAATGGATGATTTATACAGAGAACAGTTGATAGGCTGTCCGATTTCATGATCCGTTGAAAAGGGTGAAATTGAAAATACTTGACTTTGACGGTGTAAACAAAAAGGATGTCACGACAATTCCTTTGCTCATTTATTATGTCAAGTTACATATGATACATCCTTTAATAAGCGCTCTGATCTTAGAAACTTAGCGAATAATTGAAGTGAAAAGATCTGATGTGTGCTCTGTTCATGCTGCATTGCATTGCTTTACCCGCTGTGATAAAACTAGCTTCATAGAAGTTATTGAAGGCTTGAGGAAAGATGATAAGTAAATTATTATAGGAGACATTATTAGGTGAAGGCAACCTATGCCAAAGTAGACCAGCTCAGATATTATTCTTTTTCACAGAAATATCAAGGTACATCAGACCAGGTAGTATCAGGGTAAACGCATGTCCGAAGGGCCAATTATCAGGCATTTATATCAGTTTCCCATGAATGGCATAGTTGGAAAGTTGATGATGATGGCTCGTCTATTTTGAGTGGACTGGAAGTAAAATTGTACAACAGGGATTGAAATACTTTGTGGTGATCCTACTGGTTGCAAGGATGCGGGCAATAATGATGATTTCCACAGAAGCTGACAAAGACAAACGTTAAATACGAGTGTTACTTAGTTGAATATTTACAATAAACATGAACTTTTATTCGACGCAGCTTGAAATGCTCTTTAAGACAGGATATGTCTGCGAAATTCCCTAAGGGCGGTGGTGTTGGGGGTGGGAGTGGGGCAAACCATTCTCAGCCATCAGTCTAAGAGAGCTGGTTGCTTTACTTCGTTTTGCTTTTGTGCGACTCTGTGTCTCTTCCTTGTGGTGCCACGGTTGCTCTGTGATTGTGGTATTGTCTGGTCATACTTCTTTTACTTATCTTAACGGAGAAAACTGGTCTTCATACTTGCACCTCGTTTATGTGATCTCATTAACAAATTCATTAGTTATGCTGAAGAAGCTATCTGATATTCATTTTTTGCATTTTAGGGCACACTTTGAAAGCCAACCTTCATGTCTTTCACAGGGCCACACTGATTTTTTTTCAAACACTTTATGAAAACAGTTATTCTCTGGTTTAAGCTTATTTTACAAATGAGTTTCCATGGTTTATCTTATACAGTTGTAAGACTTTTCTAAGTAAGAAAGACAGCAAGGATAAGGAATCGATACAATCAAGTACCACACCTGTCCCAGTGCATCATGGAGTCTGAAGTCCGACACACCAGGTAAGGCAAATGTGTATTGTGTAATGTGGTGAGCAACTAGTGTGAAAACTTTGGCATTTTACAGATGTCCAAAAAGAAAGCATAACATCTGTATTTTCTTTTGTGTGATATAGTCATAAAAAATTGTATATTTTATTTCTTTTACGTTGCATCAATTGACATAATACAAGAAGTCCTCAAAATAAAATCAACCTGATGGACATATAAAATTTAGAGTGCTGAGGTTACTCAGGCTTTTTAGATATTTTTGTTGAAGCCTCATTAAGTGGCTATGAAATGTAATTGAATATAATTAATTACATTGGGCAAAGTAATTGTATGTAAGAATTTCTAGCGGTAAGGCGGACGATTTCCCTAAATGAGACTTTCGATTTATTTTGTTGAAATAAGGACTGGGAGATGCTAGGAACATTCAAGAAATATAATTAGACCAGTGGGCTATGCACCCTTGCACCAAAGTCCACATATTAAAATGTTTTTTTCCTTAATGCGTGTAATAACCCATCTTCAATTTGAATGAGAACTTATCTTGATAACCAACTGTACTTGCTTTTTAGTGACACGTGTATGAAAAAGACCGTTACACTGAGGTAAGCAAAGGTCCTATCACGTTAGAGTATATATATTTGTATAGTTGATGTACAATAAAATCGTCCAGCTTACAAAGCGATATTTTTTGTCAGATGTTTGATGACTTCTTTGGCTTTTACAACCCCTTCCCCCCCCCCCCCCCCCAAGACACAAGACGCCCCTTACATATTTTGTGTATGTTTAGAGTGACCTATCATTGTCCAAAAGGCAACTTGGGTCTCGGGGGGGGGGGGGGGAGCATCTAAAAACAAGTAGACCAATGGGAGATACCATAATGGATGATGCTCAAAGGCAGGTAACTCTGAACTTGAAACAGTGACCAGGAACTAATTAAAAAACATAAGATATTATGCCAGTCCTGGTTATCTGCAAGTTTTAAAAAGATCTGAAATGTGGGCAGTGTATTTTCAGACGCTCAAGGGCAGCTAACTCTGTTGTCAGTGATGGGTTCCTGATAACCTACAAGGATGAAAAAAAACAAATGAAAAATGAAGGCGCAAGAGTGGTCACAACATACAGCTATATTTAAGACGCTCAAAGACAGCTAACTCTGTAATTGGTGGTTGGTTGTAGCGGATAATCTAACTCATTGAAGCTTTTATGGATGACATTGTTACCTGCAAGAATGAGGAAGATCCATTCAAAAATGAGGGTGCGAGAGTGGTCACAAAAGGTCTCCCATTCTAAGGCCATGCAGATTTTTATAACACTCAAGGGCAGTTAACAGTCTGAGGTTAGTTCTACTTAAAGTTCAAACTCATCCAAGTTTTATGGTTGTCCTTGTTACATGAAAGAATGAAGAAGATCTAATCAAAAATGAAGGCGCTAAAGTGGTCACAACATTATCCATAACTTTTTAAGATGATCAAGGGGAGCTAACTCTATTATGGTGATGGGATCTTGAACTCATTCAAGCTTTTATAGTCGTCCTTCTTATCTGCAAAAATAAAGAAGATCCATCCAAAATTGAAAGCACTAGAGTGGTCACAACAATATCTCCCATTATAAGTCTATGGGGATTTTTCCAAACCCTCAAGGGCAGCTAACTCATAAAAATATGGTCGGCTCCCGCAGAATTTCAAACTCATCCAAGCTTTTATGTTTGACCTTGTTAGATGAAAGAATAAGGAAAATCCAATAAAAAATATAGACGCTAGAGCGGTCACAACATTATCCATCATTTTTTAAGATGCCCAAGGGGAGCTAACTCCAAAATAGGTGATGGGATCTTGAGATAATTCAAACTCATCCAAGCTTTAATAGTTGTCCTTATTGTATGCAAGAATGAAGAAGATCCATTCAAAATTGAAAGCACTAGAGAGGTCACACCATTTCTCCTATTATAAGTCTATTGGATTTTTTCAGATGCTGGTATCTCACAAGTCCTAGGTCGGTTCCTGCTGAATTTCGAACCCATCCGAGATATTATGGGTTTACTTGTTGCCTGCAAGAATGAAGAAGATCCAATGAAAAATGAAGGAGTCAGAGTGGTCACAACATTTTTCATTAATTTTTCTGACGCTCAAGGGGAGCTTACTCCAAAATAGGTGATGAAATCTTGATGAAATTCAAACTCATCCAAGCTTTAATAGTTGAACTAATTGTATGCAAGAATGAAGAAGATCCATTCAAAATTTAAAGCACTAGAGTGGTCACAACATTTCTCCCATTATCAGTCTATGGGGATTTTCCAAACGCTCAAGGGCTGGTAACTCATAAGTCCCTGGTCAGATCCTACTGAAGTTCGAACCCATGCGAGATATTATGAGTTTCCTTGTTGCCTGCAAGAATGAAGAAGATCCAATGAAAAATGAATGCGCTAGAGTGGTCACAACACTATTTATTTAATTTTTCTGACGCTCAAGGGCAGCTAACTCCGAAGTCAGTAATGGAATCTTGCCGAAATTCAAACTCATCCAAGCTTTAATAGTTGTCCTTATTGTATGCAAGAATGAGGAAGATCCATTCAAAATTGACCACTAGAGAGGTCACAACATTTCTCCCATTATAAGTCTATGGGGATTTTTCCAGGTAACTCATAAGTCCCTGGTCGAATCCTACTGAATTTCGAACCCATCAGAGATATTATGGGTATCCTTGTTGCCTGCAAGAATGAAGAAGATCCAATCAAAAATGAAGGAGCTAGAGTGGTCACAACACTATTTATTTGATTCAAAACTCTAAATAACTTTGAAGTCAGTGATGGAATCTTGCCTAAATTCAAACTCATCCGAGCTTTTATGGTTATCCTTGTTGCCTGCAAGAATGAAGAAGATCCAATCAAAAATGAAGGAGCTAGAGTGGTCACAACATTATTCATTAATTTTTTCTGACGCTCAAGGGGAGCTAACTCCGAAGTCAGTGATGGAATCTTGCCTAAATTCAAACTCATCCGAGCTTTTATGGTTGGTCTTGTTATCTGCAAGAATGAAGATAATTCATCCGAAAATAAAAGCACCGCAAGCACTGCATAATACCCCGCCACTGCTGGGGGCACCAAAAGTTATTTTGTGAGATATATAATGCCTAAATAGCAACAGAACCGAGATAGACAGTGATATGACATCCTTAGTCACAATATGTAACCTTTGATGGTCAACATATCTGTGAAGTTTAATTCAGATATTTCATATAGTAAAGGAACTACAGGTCAAAAACATTTTCCAGATTAATCAAGGGCGGATAACTCATGAACTGGAAAGGTAAGAGTGACGGTCCTTCGTTGTAATATGTTACCTTTGCTGTTCAACATATCTGTGAAGTTTCATTCAGATATCATAAACAGTAAAAGAATAACAGGCCAGAAACCATTTTTTAAAGGGAGAAAGGGCAGTAACTCCATCGAAAATGGTCGGATTTTGCCCATTAACTATCCCATACCACTCATCCCCAATAACAATATGTGTGCAAAATTTGAAAAAATTCTGTGCATAAATACTCAAGTTATCGATCGGAAACAGTGAGCACGGACGGATGAAATGAACTACAGGTCAAAAACCAATTCTCAGATCAATCAAGGGTGGATAACTCACAATCTGGAAAGGTAAGAGTGACGATCCTTACCCACAATATGTAACCTTTGATGGTCAAGATATCTGTGAAGTTTCATTCAGATACTCCATATAGTAAATGAACTACAGGTCAAAAACCATTTTTCAGATTAATCAAAGGCGGATAACTCATGAACTGGAAAGGTAAGGGTGACGGTCCTTACTAAAAATATGTAACCTTTGATGTTCAACATATCTGTAAAGTTTCATTCAGATATTCCATATAGTAAAAGAAACTACAGGCCAAAAACCAATTCTCAGATCAATCAAGGGTGGATAACTCACAATCTGGAAAGGTAAGAGTGACGATCCTTAGTCACAATATGTAACCTTTGATGATCAACATATCTGTGAAGTTTCATTCAGATATTCCATATAGTAAATGAACTACAGGTCAAGAACCATTTTTCAGATCTATCAAGGGCAGATCACTCATGAACTGGAAAGGTAAGAGTGATGGTTCTTTGTCACAGTATGTAACCTTTGATGTGAAACATATCTGTAAAGTTTCATTTAAATATTCCTCATAGTAAAGGAACTACGGGTAAAAAAATATTTTTAATTCAATCAAGGGCGGATAACTCAGGGAAGGTCAGAGTGACGGTCCTTAGTCACAATATGTAACCTTTGATGTGCAACATATCTGTGAAGTTTCATTCAGATATCATGAACAGTAAAGGAATAACAGGCCAGAAACCATTTTTCCAATACGAAAAAGGGCAGTAACTCTGTTAGAAATGGACGGATTTTGCCCATTAACAATCCCATACCACTCATCACCGATAACAATATGCATGCAAAATTTGAAAAAAAATTTGTGAATAAATACTCAAGTTATCGATCGGAAATGGTGAGCACGGACGGACGGACGGACAGACACCGAAAGGTATAACATAATACCCCGGCACTAAAGTGTGGTGGGGTATAATGAAGGAACTAGAGTGGTCACAACATTTCTCCCATTATAAGTCTATGGGGATTTTTCAAGACGCTCAAGGGCAGCTAACTCATAAGTCCCTGGTCCAATCTTGCCGAATTTCGAACCCATTCGAGATATTATGTTTGTTCTCGTTACCTGCAAGAAGAATAAAGAAGAACCACTCAAAAATGAAGGAGCTAGAGTGGTCACAAGGTTTTCCCCATTATAACCCTATGGGAGCTATCTGTTGCCATGGAAACCAGAGTTCTGATCCTATCAGGCCCAAAAACTTATACAGCCAATCCCCCGCCCAAATGATGTTCTGGATGAAATTTGATTACAATCTGCCAGCTGGTCTCAGAGATATTTATGTTTTTGAAAGTGTGGACGCATGATCAGACGGACGGACGCACGCCGGCTCGAGTACCATACTATAAGCTCACCCTGAGCCTTCGGCTCTGGTGAGCTAACAAACTAAATGACCCCGATTTCGCCTTTCCAATGAAAAACGTCATAATTTTTAGTATATTTCGTACACATGCACTGAAGAAATATCATAAAGTTTTGGTAATGAAGGCCACTTCTATCATTAACATTTTAGCACTTTCACTTTTTGAAAACTAGCATTTGCATTTACTCAAATTCTGATCTAAATGGTACACAGTATAAAGACCTAAAATGATGGGTGGGAGTAGAGAGCGCAAGTTTCCACGGCTTTGTAATCGATGAATCGCTATGAAACGTATATTGGTGATTGCTCTGAATATTTTACTATCGAGCAATACCCATTTTAAAAATATAAGTGCAATTTGAAAATTTGGTGTTTGTAATCATGTCAACTAGGGAAAATATACGCCTTATCGCTAGAGCTCAAAAGCCATGTAATTGTAATTTAATTAAACAAACTCTAAAGTTATTGTAAGTAATTAATTACTTTTTCAAAGTAATTGACAACCCTAGTCTGATACCAAGTCCCAATATCACAGGCCTTCTGGTTCTGGAGGTTTTTAAATGGTTTTTACCGTATATGGGTGTGGTGGTAATCTTGGTCATATGACCAAAATGTTTTGCATAAATTTTGGCTAACTTATCATAAGGCGTCTTCACATGCAATTTGAGTTCAATTGGGCCAACGGTTTGTGAGAAAACTATGTTTTAATATATTGATGGGACTCCAATATATGAGCGACCTAAGCAGAAAGGTCAACTTTGACCTTTGGAACTTATTAATAGCCATTGTCTCATTAGGTTAAACATATCAAGTGAGAATAATGATAGATAATGACTAAGGCTTCCACGGTTTCCAAAAAAACAACTTTTCAGAAATTTTCCCATTTAGATGCATTAGGAAGCAAATTTGACCTTGACATTAAGTAGGTCAAGGTCAACCTAGGATCATCATTTGAACAAACTTGGTAGGCCCCACAACCCAAATGCTACATACCAAGTCCCAAGGTCTTTGGCCTTCTGAAGATTTTTAAAGGGTTTTTAATATCTATGGGCATGGCGGCCATCTTGGTCATGTGACCAGGACCATTAAAATTTCAAACAAACTTTTGTTCCGGCATCCTAAGGAGTCTCCATATGAAATTTGAGTTTAATTGGCTCGCTGGTTTCAGAGATGTTTGAAATTGAGGACGGACGCCGAAGTGACTGGTTTACTATTAGCTCACCCATGAGCCTTTGGCTCAGGTATGCAAAAAATCACAAAATTGCATTTAGTTATGTTACAAGGTGAATAATTTGAACAATATACATGCAAGAGTTATGGCTCTTGTGCATGACAGTGTTGACACATCGTCTGAATGTGCTTTACAAATGTATGATGTTTAGTTGAAATACCTCTAAAGGTTATCAAGTTATAGAGCAGACACGAAGATCAGAGGGAAATAACTTTAAATATATCAAAAGCAGAGTTATGTTTCTTGTGCATGACACATTGTCTCAAGATGTGTATGATGTTTCATCCAAATAACTGAAACAGGGTTCAATTTACAGAGCAGACAAAAAATTGCATTTAGTTATGTTACAAAGGGAATAATATGAAAAATAAACATGCAAGAGTTATGGTTCTTGTGCACAACACGTCGTCTGAATGTGCTTTAAAAATGTATGAAGTTTCAGTGAAATACCTTAAATCGTTATCAAGTTATAGAGCAGGCACGAACTAGCAAATGATCAAAGGGAAATAACTCCAAAAATATCCAAAGCAGAGTTATTGTTCTTGCGCATGACACATTGTCATATTGTGCTCTAGAAGTGTATGAAGTTTCAACCAAATAGCTTTAATAGTGTTCAACTTACAGAGCAGACAAGAGAATTGCATTTAGTTATGTTACAAGGGGAATAATCTGAATAATAAACATGCAAGAGTTATGGTTCTAATGCATGACACGTTGTCTGAATGTGCTATACACCTGTATGAAATTTCACTGAAATATCTACGGTTATCAATTTATAGAGCAGACACTATTTGAGACTGACAGACAGACGTAATGGGGAAAAACAATACCTCTATGGACCCTTCCAGGGGGGAGACATAAGTGAATCTTAAATGCAAGCCATTATTAAACTATGCATTCTGATGAAAACCCTAACAAAATTGAATGAAAAATAAGGATACAGATGTGTGTATTGTAGAGAATTGAAAGTTATGGAGGGCAGCCATTTTTAGGCTGTGTGATGTCACACAGCCCTTATTGAAAACATATTCATAAACAGCAGAACATGTGTCCTGCTTTTCATTTTAACTTTGTTCGCATTTGCATTGATTCTGCTGTTGAAAATAAATTATTTTAAAACTAATCTGTAAAGTTTGTGATGAAATTGGGTTTTATTGGGTTTTCAAAATTTACAGAAAGTTAAATATTCAAAAAGGGGACTCCATTGGCATATTAGATGTCAGAATTTTTTAATTGCTATAACTGTCTTATTTTACAACTAATTGGTATTGGGTTTGTGGCAGATTGATCGGTTTAATAAAGGCTTGCAGTTCACCGAGTTCAAATTTGACCAAGGTCACTTGTTATTTGTGTTGTCATTGCCATACAATGACTTCTGTTTCTTGCAGTCGTTAGGAAAGGGCTGACCTCTTGGCTTTCGTGTACATGCGAGTGACGTTTTCTTGTTTTTTTGTCACTTTCCCATATGGTGTCCTGGGTCAGGTGTGATACTTCAGGCATTTAGTTAAGAGTGCATACCAAAAAATTATTATTCTTATTTCTAAACCAAAACATATTTTATGGGTACTCGAAAAGAACCCTCTCGGTGAAACCGTTCTTTTGAGCACCCAAAACATTTGTTTAAACTGATGGTTAAGAAAATATATACAATTTTACGCTCAAAAAATTGTGTTTATCTAAACATATGATACTTGATTGTATTAATATCTGATCTTTGCCTCTTTCATTGGTGCCTTCCACTTTGCTGATAACCTTTGCAAACAGTTTGGACCCAGATCAGGCCAGAATTTTGTCAGCCTAATTTGGATTCTATCTGTTTGACACTCTTTATGGTATTCCTGAAAGATTTTTTTTTAAAAAATTGTTTTTGAAAAAAATCAGCAGACAGCAAAAAGCATGAAAAATTTCCCAGTAGTGGTCAATATATTGATGGAAATCATACGAGTGACCACAGGTTTAGATAAACAAAAAATCAGCGTAAAATTGTAAATATTTTCTTACCCATCAATTTTAACACATGTCTCATTTAGACGGTTCTTTTGAATACCCACAACAGATGTTTTGGTTGAGAAATAAGAAAATTAAATTTTAGATACTCTCTCTTAACTAAAGTCCTGTGAGTGACTTTGGATGAAAGGTTAAATGTTGACCTTGTACTTCATTACTTATTATCAACATGATGGTCTAATTGGGTTAACCATTTCTAGTTGGTATAACGACTTTGGCTTCAGATACAATTTCTTACCATTTCTAGTTGGTATAGTTGTATATTCTGCATATAGACTCTGCAACATGATACGATCTTGATAAGGGCTCAGCCTGTAGTATAAAACTACCTGGCTGCTTCTGCTGTCGGCTTATTCTCTTAGTTATCATCTCTCTTGTAGTTCGTATAGCTTTACTAATAAATATATTAGCAGCATACAGGCGTGTTCATTTCTACATGTCACAGGATAAAATATGGTGTCAGAAGTGACTTACAGGAATATTGCTTAACTGAATTAAAGAGCGTGACTTTTAACAACTATTAGACTTGAAATTGTATTAGTGAAATTTTAATTAACAGAAAATGGCTAGTTTTCAAGTTACCCCTCCAGATCAGTTTGACTTTAAAAACCCAGCAGATTTCGAGAAATGGTTTGTGAGGTTTGAACGGTTCAAAACTGCTAGTGGTCTTTCAGAAAAATCGCAAGAACAGCAAGTAAACGCCTTGGTTTATTGTATGGGGAAAGAAGCAGATGACGTTTTAAAATCATTTGGATTATCAGATGAAGAGCAAAAAGTTTATACAACGGTCACAGATAAATATGTGAACTATTTCAATGTTCGAAGAAATACAATATTTGAACGTGCAAGGTTTAATTTAAGAAAACAAGAAGAGGGGGAGTCGGTGGATCAGTTTATTACATCTTTGTATACGTTGTCAGAACATTGTGATTATGGTGAATTAAAGGACCAGTTAATCCGGGACAGAATTGTTGTTGGACTCAGGGACGCTAAAATTTCTGAGAAATTACAATTGGATCCTGCTCTGACGCTTGTGAAAGCTGTCACACAAGCCAGGCAGAAAGAAGCAGTCCACGAGCAGCAGTCTATAGTAAGGAGTTATGTTCTGTCGGAAAATAAGATTGACTCTGTTAAATTCCGACAGAGACACAGCCAAAACACACAGAGAAGACACACAAGGGATAAGCCAAAGACACAAAACGGCGACAAGCCTAGATGTACCCGTTGCGGAGCCGTACCGTCGCATAGTCGGAGTAAGTGCCCAGCTAGGGATGCAAAGTGCCGAGGTTGCGGTATAAAAGGACACTGGGTTCGATTTTGTCTTTCCAAGAAGGTGCACGAGGTCGACGATCGAGATGGGGAAGCCGACGATGAATCCGATGCATACCTTGGGACAATCGACAGTGAAAGTGCAGTGCTAAGTTCAATTAGTTCAAATTCAGATGAACCATGGATTATTGGCCTCAAGGTAGGACAAGGTTTTATCAGATTTAAAATCGATTGTGGTGCCGATGTTACGGTCATATCAGAGGATATGAACCTTAAAATTGGCAAGTTACCTTTAGAAAAAAGCTCTAAAAGGTTGTACGGTCCTGGTAATGTACCACTGAAGGTCATGGGTTCGTTTACTGCAAAGCTCGAGACTAATACAAGCTCAGCGGTCGAGCGTATCTACGTTGTTAAGGGGCTAGATCGATGCCTGTTAGGTCGACCAGCTATAACCAAGCTAGATTTGCTTGAGTTTAAACATCGAAACGCTAGTTTGAGCGAAGTAATAACCTTGGAAACGGTTAAGTCGAAATACCCCAATTTGTTTAGGGAGCTAGGCGAAATGAGTGGTGAGTACCACGTCACGCTTAAAGAAGGAGCGAAACCGTATGCGCTTTCAGTTCCACGTAGAGTCCCTATTCCTCTGCTTCCTCAGGTGAAGCAAGAGCTCGAAAACATGGAAAAGACGGGCGTAATTTTCCGTGTTGACCAACCCACAGATTGGTGCGCGGGTATGGTCGTAGTGCCTAAACCTAACGGTAAAATAAGAATCTGCGTTGACTTATCACGTCTCAACGACAGCGTCAAACGTGAAAATTTTCCGTTACCTAGAATAGATCAAAGCTTAGGTCTTCTTGCCGGTGTGAAATGGTTTAGCAAAATTGACTTAAATCTAGGATTTTGGCAAACACGTCTGTCAGATGAAAGTAAGTTGCTCACTACTTTCATAACGCCATTCGGCAGGTTTGCGTTCAATCGTCTAGTCATGGGTCTGTCCAGTAGTAGCGAATATTTTCAGAAAAGAATGACCCAACTGGTAGAATCGATTGAGGGTGTATTATGCCAGACAGATGATATTCTCGTATTTGGTCGAACAGAGGCTGAGCATGACGAAAGGTTGCATGAAGTGCTCACGCGATTGCATGAAGCAAATCTGACCATAAATCCGTCAAAGTCTGAGTTCAGAAAAACATCCATAAAATACGTTGGTCATATTATTGGACCCTCAGGCATTTCGGCGGACCCTGAACGGGTCCAGGGGATCAAAAACTTGGAAGCCCCTACTGACGTACACAGTGTACGCAGGCTATTAGGTATGGTAAATCAGCTAGGTAAATTCTCGCCATTGTTAGCTGAACATTCGAAACCAATCCGAGATCTACTAAGCTCAAAAAACCAGTTTTACTGGGGTCCAGATCAGCAGAAAGCTTTTGACTTAATAAAGCAATCACTTACAAATGCACCTGTACTTGCGTTGTACGATCCGAATCGCTACACTGTATTAAAAACAGATGCGAGTAGTTATGGACTAGGCTGCGCGCTGTTTCAGAAACAAGACGACGGAGACATGAAACCAGTAAGTTTCGCATCTAGAGCCCTGTCACCGACAGAGCAGCGTTACTCCACCATTGAAAAAGAGGCCTTAGGAGTCACATACGGTTGCGAGAAAAATCGTGATTTTCTCATGGGAAAAACGTTTCATATTGAAACTGATCATCAGCCGCTTATTTCGTTGCTTGGCGGTCACAAAGACCTGAGTGATTTGCCATTTTAGAATGAGACTTATGCCTTTCTCATACACTATTTCCCATGTCGCGGGAAAATCCTTAATTATACCTGATATGCTTTCAAGAAACCCTGTAATTCATTCATTGACTTTGGAGGAGGAGCAACATTCCTCAGAAACCGAAAATTATGTTGACATGGTTATAAGACACTTGCCAGCCACAGATCTTAGACTTCAAGAGATAAGGGAAAAGCAAAGTCAAGATGTTATTTGTCAAACACTAGCCAATTACTGCAATAATGGGTGGCCTGAAAGAAAACATAAGGCATCCGAGATAGGAAAAGTGTACTGGCATTTGAGGGGCGAGATAACAATAAATAAAGGCTTATTAATGAAAGCAGGCAGATTATTTATTCCTACAGAAATGAGAGCAGATATACTCACCAAAATTCATGGCGCGCATCAAGGAATAACAAAATGTAAACTGAGAGCAAGAGAGTCGGGATGGTGGTTAGGCATCAACAGTGACATTGAAAAAGAAGTCAAAGCATGGGACGTTTGCTCAAAACTTCAGAATGATCATGCCGAGCCGATGATCAGTACTAAGTTTGATGATCGACCTTGGAAACATTTAGGGTCAGACCTTTTCTTTTGGAAAGGTCACACGTACCTACTGGTTGTGTGCTACTATTCAAGGTTTATTGAATTAGCAAAATTGCGCTCTTTAACAACCGAAGAAGTTATTACCCATTTAAAGTCGATGTTTAGTCGGCATGGTGTCTGCGACATATTCACCAGTGACAACGGAGGTTGTTACTCAGGGCAGGCTATGCAGAAATTCATGAAAGAATACGGTATAAAGCACATTACATCATCGCCTAGGTATCCTCTAGGGAACGCGGAGGCTGAACGCGCTGTTCAAACGTGCAAACGCTTGCTTGAGAAGTCTGACGACCCGTACATTGCACTCATGCATTATCGAGCCACACCGCTCAGTAATGGGTATAGCCCATCTCAGCTTCTCTACAGCAGACAAATCAAAACTATCCTTCCGCAAAATCCAGATCGATTGAAGCCAAAAGTTATCAATCAAACCTATTTGCTTAAGAAAGAGAAAGCTGCACGTGCATACTCCAAAATGAATTTTGACGTCAGACATCGAGCGCGAAATATGACGCCATTGCGCACAGGCGATAACGTTCATGTTAAATCATTCAATGTAGACGGCAAAGTATTAAAAGCTGCAGACCGACCAAGATCATACGTGGTCGACACACCCCGTGGTGAAATTTCGCGCAATAGGCGACATTTGGTTAGGTTGAATAAAGAAGTCGAACTTAACGACCCAACTGACCTTCAGCCGATGGTACATATGCAGGAAAGAAAAGTGCAGGGAGATTCAGCAAATTCACACAATTCAGCGATTACAGAATCTGATACACTCTTGTCCAACTCTTCTGGTCCTGAACAGCTGTCTAGTGTACCGTTACACGTATCTCAAGAAACTAGTAATAAACCATATGTAGTGACACGATCTGGGCGAATATCTAAACCGCCCGAAAGATTACAGTATAATAAACTTGATAAGGAACGACAAAATAATCAGTGTTGCTTGTTTTATCTGTAACGAGAAACTGTGATGATAAACAGACAATTCAGTCGTGGGAATTAATGAATGAAAGATGGAACACTCAATGAACTGTTTTACGGTTTCGATTTTATTAATGAACTGTTGCATACCGTATACTCCAAAATATTAGGTTTTGAAAGGGGGGTGTTGTATATTCTGCATATAGACTCTGCAACATGATACGATCTTGATAAGGGCTCAGCCTGTAGTATAAAACTACCTGGCTGCTTCTGCTGTCGGCTTATTCTCTTAGTTATCATCTCTCTTGTAGTTCGTATAGCTTTACTAATAAATATATTACTAGCATACAGGCGTGTTCATTTCTACCTGTCACAGGATAAAATAGGTATAACGACTTTGGCTTCAGATACAAAGTCGTTATACCAACTAGAAATGGTTTACCCAATGAGACCATCATGTTAATAATATACCAACTAGAAATGGTAAGAAATTGGTCGTTATACCAACTGGAAATTATTAACATGATGGTCTCATTGGGTTAACCATTTCTAGTTGGTATAACGACTTGAGTAATTGATGTGAAGTAGGTCATGGTCAACCTTAGATCATCATTTGAACAAACTTGGTAGGTCCCACATCCCAAGGTCATCGCTCTCCTCAGTCTGGAGATTTTAAAGTGTTTTGCCAGATATGGGTGTGGCAACCATCTTGGTCGTGTGACCAAAACCATTTGAACAAGCTTAAGTTCCTGCATCCTAAGGAGTCTCCATTTGAAATTTGAGCTCAATTGGCCTAGTGGTTTCCGAGAAAACAATGTTTTAATATATTGATGGGACTCCAATATGAGAGAAACTTGGCTGAAAGGTCAACCTTGACCTTTGAAACTGTTCTGTAGCCATTGTCCCATTATGTTAAACATATAAAGTGAGAACAATGACTTTGGCTTCAACAGTTTTCAAACATTTTCCCATTTAATTGCATTTGGATGCAAATTTGACCTCTATGTTAAGTAGGTCAAGGTCAACCAAGGAACACCATTTGAATAATGTTGGTAGGCCCCACATCGCTAATGCTACATATCAAGTCCCAAGGTCATCAGTCTTCTGGTTCTAGAGAAGATTTTTATATATGGGCGTGGCAGCCATTTTGGTCACCTGATAAGGACCATTTGAACAAACTTTCGTTTCCCCATCCTATGGAGTCTCCATATGAAGTATTGAGTCCAATTGGCCCAGTCGTTTCAGAGCTGTTTGAAAATGTTGATGGACAACGAATGCCGGAGTCATCAGTATACTTGATATGCTCCTGTATTTAAGTGCACACTGGGAACTTAATGCCTTGTTTTCAATAATGAGCCTCAGATTTTCAGGCAACACAGAGGTGAAATTTGATAATCAATATAATTGAGCTGCAAGATGTGATTTCCAACAATGTGGCATTTTGACAAATGTAGACAAGCCTTTGTAGCCTCCTTTTAAGCTTAGAAACTCCAAATGATGTTCAGTCAGTAGCTTAACACTCATAGAATATTCAAGTGACTAGCATAGGCTCTGATCAGACTGCACGTGTGTGCAGGCTGATCTGAGGCTTTGCTGTTCACACATACCACATTGTTGGAAATAGAATGTTGCGGCTCAAATGGCTTCACCATGTGGATGAAACAGTGTTGATACTGATCAGCTGACTTCCTCAGAAGCTAGCCAATCTGGATCATCGCTGTAAAGAGGTTTTGTGGATCATTTGTCATTTCTGTCTTGTTTTTATTATGTTTTCGTGCTCATCTGTTTATTGATGCCTTGTGGTCAACTGCTGGGAAAGGGCTGACCTCTTGGCTCTCGTGTGTGGTGTCTTACTGTGAGTTTTTTTTTCACTTTCCCATTGGTATCCTGGGTCAGGTGTGGTGCTTGATTGTTTCGATTCCTTATCTTTGCCCTTTTTCTTACTATTATAGAAATTTTCTTTAAATTACAAGTGTGTTTCGGGTAACAGGTCTGAAAATATGTGTAGGGCAGACACACATATTTATTTCTCGAAAAAAAAAATATAACTAGAGGACCTGAAGGTCCTGAGGCGCTCACCTGATCTCCTTTATAATTGTAAAACAGGTCAAGGTCAAACTACAGCTTATCATGAAACATATTTTGTTTTACCATATATGGGGGTGCAGTCATTTTGGTCCACTAACCTAAACAAACAGCCCAGTGATTTCTGAGAAAAGATGTTTAGATAGGTGTGTAGTGGTCCAGATGAGTGGCCTTGGATTAGGCACCACATCCTCAATGCTACATAGTAAGTCCCAAGGCCATTGGCGTTTTGGTTCCAGAGAAGAAGATATTCAAATAGTTTTTACCATATATGGGCTTGGTGGCCATCTTAGTTATGTGACCATAACAATTTGTACAAATTTTGGCTAACCAATCATAAGAGTGGTCATATGAAATTTTATTTCCATTGGCCTAGTGGTTTCTAAGAAAACTATGTTTAAATATGTTGATGGGACTCCAATATGAGCAACCTTGGCTGAAAGGTCAAAGGTCAACCTTGCTTGACCTTTGAAACTTATTTTTAGCCATTGTCTCATTAGTTTTAACATATCAAGTAAGAATAATGACTTTGGCTTCAACAGTATTCCAAAAACCAACTTAAATCAACTTTTCAAAAAATTTCCCATTTAAATGCATTAGGAAGCAAATTTGACCTTGACGTTAAGTAGGTCAAGGTCAACCTAGGATCATTATTTGAACAAACTTGGTAGGCCCAACACCCCAAAGGCTACATACCAAGTCCCAAGGTCATTGGCCTTCTGGTTCTGGAGAAGAAGATTTTTAAAGGGTTTTTACCATATATGGGCATGGCGGCCATCTTAGTCATGTGACCTAAACGTTTTGAATAAATTTTGGCTATCTTATCATAAGGAGTCTTCACATGAAATTTCAATTCAATTGGGCCTATGGTTTGTGAGAAAACTAAGTTTGAATATATTGATTGGACCACAATATGAGCGACCTTGGCTGAAAGGGCAAAGGTCAACCTTGACCTTTGAAACTTATTTATAGCCATTGTCTCATTAGTTTTAACATATCAAGTAAGAATAATGACTTTGGCTTCAACAGTATTCATAAAATCAACTTTTCAAAAAATTTCCCATTTAAATGCATTAGGAAGCAAATTTGACCTTGACGTTAAGTAGGTCAAGGTCAACCTAGGATCATTGTTTGAACAACTTTGGTAGGCCCAACACCCCCAATGCTACATACCAAGTCCCAAGGCCATCGGCCTTCTGGTTCTGGAGAAGAAGATTTTTAAAGGGTTTTTACCATATATGGGCATGGTGGCCATCTTGGTCATGTGACCAGGACCATTTGAATAAACTTTCCTTCCCGCGTCCTAAGGAGTCTCCATATGTAATTTGAGTTTAATTGGCCCAGTGGTTTCAGAGGAGAAGATGTTTGAAAATGTTGACGGACGACAGACGGACAACGGAGTGACTGGTATACTATTAGCTTACCCATGAGCCTTCGGCTCAGGTGAGCTAAAAATGCATAAAATTATGATTTTTCCAGAAAAACCTGGAAAAAAATTCAGGTTTCACCAGTAAATTTAGGTAGGTTTGGTCACAGGAGCTTGAAGTTTGATCCTTATATCACTTCTAAACCCTAAAATCTCAATTACGCAATGACATCGCGAGCTTTAGGTTTTGAGGCTATGAGGTGAGAAAAAAAAACGATCTCCAAGCTCCTGTGGTTTGGTTTACCCTAAACACAGGTATTTTTCTTTAATTTGGCCTGATGCATACAGTGCACTTAATAGGTCGGTCAACAAGTGATTATTTCCATACCTTTCTCTTTGAAAACTAAATGTAGTTGGGGTTGCCAGTGGAGGCATCTCTTAGTGCTATCTCCTGCTTACCTTACAAACAGTTTGAGCTCAGATCAGACTTGAAAGAATATCGGGCCTGATCTGGAACCAAGTTGTTTTACACTGACTGTAGATGTATTCCTGAAATATTTTTTTGAAGAAAAAAAACAACAAAAACCAGCAGATGACAAAGCAGCATGCAAAATTACCCTGTATGCATGGAGCCAACTTAGCCAATCATTTTTTACAATATAGCACTTTTTTTATAGCTACAAGCATCCATAGCCATAGTCTTACAAAATGAAGATACCCCGGTATCACACCGGACAGGCGATGGCCACAAACACTACTTTTCAAACTGCGTTTTTGATCGCCCCAAAAGCCATTTTCATGTAAAAATACAAACAACGACGACTGAAAATGTTCTATGGTAATGGTTTTACAATGGAAAATGCCTTTTAAGTGATTAGAAATCAGTGCATACGCAGTCATCACCTACCAGTGTGGATAAGGAGTATCCAGATATCCAGAATTTTCTTCCAGAAAATGGATATTGCTGTGAACACTCATTGGAGTCTTATGCAAATGCTACCAATTAGCAGTAGTTGCTTATCAGTAGCATTTGGATTAGACTCCGATGAGCCACCACAACAAAGCTTTTCGTTTGAGAAACAAGAGATAAATGGACGGTTTTCGGCGGAAAATCATCTTCTCCACTTGGATTTTTCCAATGCAAACAACTTGAAATTCTGAAAGAAACTAGAAAATACTGCAAAAAAGAAGGACTATTAAAAGCAAAACAGTGGTTTTTTAGATTTCTTATGTTTATTGTGTCAATTTCTCAGAACTTAAACATTGAACCATTAAAGTGAAGTACTGTATTTATCATAAATATTTAAGTTCACCCATAGAAAAATTTGAACATATTAATTTGATTACCTCATGTGGTGTTTATGAGAATAAGCAGGGGTTGTGGGGTCGAAATATTTAACAAAATTCTAGAAAACTTCCGATCTCAAAACCATTTTTTTTTCCGAGACTGGAATTTTGCACTCTTTCTCAGTTTTAAAATTAATGAAGTGGTACATGTATAAAGTTAAAAATTAGGTTGTTCTGACCTCAAGAATATAAAACTTTTTTCATGCTCAAAGCAAATCCACTGAGCATAAAAGTTATCATGCTCATAAATATTAAAATTCCAAAAGTTGTACGCATTTTAATTTGTATAAGCATGATAAAAATAAAATCTAGAGTTGAAAAGCAAGAAAAGTCTATTTTTCTGCATTTAAGTGTTCACAAGGTATTGAAATTTCATGCTCAGTTGAGTTGAGCATGTAAAAAGTTTTAGAAACATTGGCCTGGGTTTCAAGTCTAAATATTTAAGATAGCTACAGTCATCACAATTTCAATTTAAGCATGATAATTACTATAGTCAATGCAAGTATTACTGACATTAACATTTACATATATGTACATGAAATCCTCGAATAAATGTTCATCAAAAGAATACTTCATAAGTCATTGGAACCCGACTAAAAACCTTCATCCATGATTATATGAAACCATTCCTTGTTAAAAGAATCCTGGGGAGTTGTCACCAGGACACGATTTATAAGAGTGTGTAAATGATTTTTTTTCTTATTTCTCAATCAAAACATACGTTGTGGTTACTCAAAAGAAAAGCCTCAAAGAGACGTTCTTTTGAGCTCCCAAAACATATATTTAAATTGATTGGTAAGGAAAAAAATAGCAATTTTATGCTATTAAGAATTTGCTTAACCGAACTTGTGTGTTAAAATCTGACGTTTGCTAAAAACTAATGAAAATAATCAGAAAATGAATCTGTGATGCTTTTTTTTTTATAAATCTGGCTAGTTCTGTAATTTTAGCAATAAAATATGTTTAATCTAATTCAGTATATCGACTCAATTTTTTAGGCTGTCTCTCTGTGGAAAGGCAAATAAAACCCTAAAAATTGTGTTAATGAAACACTGTGCCCCCAACCAAATGCTTGACCATAGGGGGTTTCTCACCAGGTAATCTGCTCACCATCCCCTATCAGCAGAACAAATCTGAGGCTACTAGCTGTAATGGTTTTCGGGATATTTTTATTGTCCAAATTTGCAAAGGGCAATAACCGAAAAAAAATGCAAAGGGCAATAACTTTTTCTTAAATTTTCACCCTGTAATCTACTCATTATCTTCTATCAGCTGTCCAAGTTTGAAGCTCCAGGCTGTAATAGCAACCAACCAACGAGTTGTTGCCGCAAAGCGGCAACAACGAGGGTTGGTTGCTGTTACGATTAGAGGCTCTGTTCTGTTCTATTCATCTGCTATATGAAGGCCTGATTTCCGTTCTGTCAACCGAGAGTTCCGGTATCTATACGGAGTCGATTCGATCGAACTAAAAACCTTTTTCTACCGTCGAAAAATGTGCCGTAATCATCATGAACATTGAAAAAATACAAAAAAAGTGAATCCCGAAGATGCTAGTTTTGTTGATATTTAAGTTGTATTTTAGCCCAGAGACTTAGGGATTTCTTCGATCACCAGGAGCTTGAACGTTAACGATAGCTCTTTCAAGCAAGCGGCTGTGTGATCCCCATGACGTGACGTCACAATACTTCTAACGTAACGCCAACTGACACGTGCATCGTCGCGCCTTTGAAAGAGGCAGCGACATGAGATTTCCAACAATGTGATTTGTGCGACCAGCAAAGACTCAGATCAGCCTGCGCATATACGCAGTCTGATCAGAGCCTTTGCTAGTCGCTTGAATTCTCTATGCGTGTTATGCTATTGACTGAACATCATTTAGGAGGCTGCACAGGCTCGTCTGAGTCTACACTTCTCAAGCCGTGTCCCTTTTTCTCCTTTTGGCTTATTTTTCTTTGAGTGTACATTGTACCTCTGATGCGACATACCAAACGTTGCGCATGTCATAAATAGACCTTGCCAAGGTGTTAAAACAAGCAATCACAGAAATATGGGTTATGGGTCGCGTCGCGAGAAAACCTAAGGTAGTTGCATTTCAACAACAAAGGCGCAGACCAGCCTGCGCGGACGCGCAGTCTGATAAGCGACTTTGTTGTTCAATCTCTGGAAAGTATAATTGATAAACTTGCTAAATACACAACATTTCAACATCCTAGCTAATCTCTGTAACTGAGCAGGTTGGTTTGAGGCTTGCATGGTCGAAAACCCCGAAGACAGGTTTTCTCATGTTGAGACTCATTTATCAAAGCCATGGTAATTTCTGTGATCCAGTTTTGTTTTGCCTTTTTTCAACTTATTATTCTAAAGTTTAAAACGTTGTGAATTCATAAAGTATGAACATCGTGAGCCCATGTCTATTCCGTTAAGGATATACAAGTACTGCCTGTTCCAATTTAGCCCAAGAGTATTCGGTTCCCTCAACGGTCATTTGCCGTAAAGAAGCCTGGACCCCGGGCCTGGACCATGCGTACAGAGAAGTATTTTGCCGCCTTGGTTCGACATTAAAGATCTAACGTTTTGTCACCAACAAGGGAAGTCGTCAAGGAAAGGTGCGCAGTCAAAATCTAGATGAGACGCTATCACAACGGGTAGGCGGCAATCGAAATCGAGGAACGTAGATAAAAAATCGTTAGAAACAGATTTTTCGATTGCCATTTTTCGCCACACTGGCGACAAATGGCAATCGAAAACACTGTTTCTATCGATTTTTGATCCGCGTTCGTCGATTGTTGATAGCTTTTTCGATTGCCGCCTACCCGGTGTGGCTATAGTGTATATCTTTTCGAAACCACGACCCAAGGATCAGTGCTAAAAGTCCTCTGACAAAAAAATGCGGAGACGTATGTCAAAGTTACGTGCTGACGAAAAAAGTGAAAATCGTAACTGTATAAAAAGGATTTTGTCCTGCATTCGGTTTCTTACTCCACAAGGAAAACCTTTTCTGGCAAAAAACATTATCCAAAGCGACTGCAATCTAATCCGAAATGCATTAAAATCCATTAAAACGACTATAGAAACGCTCAAAATTTAATAAAAAATATCGGGGAGACCCCTAATGATAGGGTGGAATGATTACCCATTCGTGCTTTCAACCCTGTCGTGCCTTCGATGGTTTCCTCCGTCGGACCACTTTGAAATACACAGTGACGGCCCTGAGTCTAAGCTGACCTGAAGGCGCTTAGAACTGTATGTGACGTTTTCTTGTTCTTTTGTCACTTTCCCATAAGGTGTTCTGGGTCAGGTGTGGTACTAATTGTATCGATTCCTGACATTTGCCTTCTTCTATACTATTTATACTAACACGAGTACCGACTCACAAGAAATACCGTTTACTGTGCTATCCTCTCAGATCAAATAGTGGTTGGTTGCCCATTTGGTGTGCCTATTTCATATTAGTTTTTGAGATATCAAGCTTTCTATGTCAAAATTTTGAAAGGGCAATAACTAAAAAAAAACTTTTTTTAAATTTTCACCCTGTAATCTACTCATTATCCTCTATCTGCTGACTAAGTTTGAAGCTCCCAGCTATTATACCTTTTGAGATATCTTGATTACAAAATTTCTTTATGACCCTTTAAAAGGGGGCAAAACTCCAAGAAGGGTGACAATTTGGACCAAAAAAAAATACGGGTCAATTTTTTTTATAACATTCTATTTATAAAATTTCAAAACTGTAACTTAGTTTTTTTAACAGACGACAAACCGAAGGACAAGCCCAAAGCAATATGCCCCTTCAACCTTTTCAAAGTTGGAGGCATAAAAAGACAAGACCGCCCACATGTTCTCGGATATGGCTCAGTCAGAATCACTTCGCAATAACAGACAGCAGCTATTCAACAGACATGCCAATTTCTACAGGTTTTACAACAATTTCTTCAGTCTAAATAAACTGAAAAAATGAATATTTTATCTTAATGTTACTTCAGAACTTTAATATTTTGCAAGTACATCATGCTTAAGAAGGTTATACATGTATAAACCAAAAATCCAGTGCAGATATTATTTTATACCAAAAATACCACCGCAACAGCTATTTCTTTACTAGGATCAAGCTTCACTGTTTGCCTACAACAAATAAAATTCATATTAAGAACAGTAGCCAATGTAAATAGCAAATGTCAAGATATCTTAGCGAGGCTGCTGCTCTTAAAGAGCCTAGCTCAAACATCCTGGCATTTGCTATATCAATTTTGGTTAGATATATGTCAAACCAATTATAAACTTTAGAAACATTCTTTTGATGAAATTGATTGAGGATTAAACATTCTAACTGATACAAGTAATTAAAGCTGAGTATTAAACATAATAAAAATGAAACAAGATGTCTTCACATATTTAGGAACTGCTAAACATTACACGCAGACCCTAAGCAGATACTTCAGTCTCTTAAGGGTTTTTTGTCTTGGCAAACAGTGCAGACCCTGATGAAATACCGAATTTCATCTGGGCCTTCACTGTTTGCCAAAGTATCTGATTTGTATGTTCCACATCTCACAGGTTTAGGCACTTGTGCTTTCAGTTTAATAATGGCTAAGACAAATTTAAAGATTAGCACTTATATGACATTATTTACAAAATGCATTACACATGACACACAGCATTAATATTTACATTGTTAAAGAATATTTAAGTTGCTTTGACATGCCTTTTGATATGCCCTCTTTCAAATGAATCAGTTTGTAAAGTTCCTAACACCTCCCTGCTCATTCAGGAAATAAACTTCAGGAAAATGTTACATTCTTTTTTTTTTTCAAAAGCAGCTATCATACCCAACAAATTATTTTCAAAAGCAGCTATAATAATCACCAAAATATAGAAGTTTGAAAAATCATTGCATCTGCATTTTTAAGTCCGGGTTCAAGTATGTCTATAACACGCAGTGTATCCAGTACTCTAAACTGCACTTTTATTTCCATGCTGTGGATGCAAACAAATACTGTGCAGTGTAAAGTACTGTATAAACAAGGTTTTCAATGTAAAATTGTGAATGTTTTCTTATCCATCAGTTTTTAAAATTTATTGTGGGTGCTAAAATGAACCGTCTCATTTATTTGTAAATGCATTAGCCCTTTGTAGATAATGGAGCTGAATGGCAAGAAAATATTTATGATTTTACCCCCAAAATTGTGTTTATCTGTGCCTATAGATCATCCGGTGATGCATGCGCGGATCCAGAAAGTTTTGTCAGAGGGGTCCATCTCTTGTTGATGAGGGGAGAGAGAATCCAAATACCACTATAAGCTGGCCACCATTGGCCCACCAACGAAACTCCAAATGTTGTTTCGCTGGCAGGTTGATGATGGCCCAATATTGAATGCTGGCTCGGCACCTTTTTGATTTTCCAGGGAATCTGGACCAGCATTGCTAAGAAACCCTCAAGTTGATTTTTCAGGGGGGGGGGGGGGTCAGAAACCCGTCCCATCTTCTGGATCTGCGCATGTGATGGTCTTGATGCCTACTAATTACAATCCTCACACTTTTCTTAGCATTACTTGACCTGAAGCCTGCTAATACCTACACTTATACTACCCATTACTGAATACTCTGTCCGTTTCTGTAGTTCATTTCTTCACCTCTCATATCACATGACATGGTCTAAATAGCAAAAATGAATATTTTGAGAATATTTTCCCCAGAATATGTACAGTTGATACCTTCAAATTAAAAGACTTATATATGCATTTCTTATTACTTGCAGAAAACACATTTAACTCTATGCCAACTTAGTAAATAAGCAAGCTTTTTGGCTGTCTGCCGACGTTATTTCAAAATTATTTTGTGAATACCATCAGTGTCAAACAGTTTGGATCCAGATCCGGCCCAACATAATTTGTCCGGTGGATCTTGGTTCAAACTGTTTGCATAGATTATCAGAAGATGACACGAGTAGCTTGGCGACTCGTTGAGCATCTCCAAATAAAAAACTGACAAATTGGATACAAGTCTTAACTATGCCCCAAGCTTTTATTTGGCATAGGTATGCTAATCTGAAGATTTCAACATATACAACAAAGTACAAATTAAAAGTATAATGATCTCAAATAAAACCTTAATGTGTCATACTATATCGGCCTCATCATAGAAAACCTGAAACAAACAGACAGACCAGCCTGTATATTTGTGCAGTCTGATCAGCACCTTTGTTATCTGGATATTTGAACAATTTCAATTTTCTAATTGTCACAAC
Source organism: Loripinus fragilis (assembly GCA_964019695.1). NCBI lineage: Eukaryota > Metazoa > Mollusca > Bivalvia > Lucinida > Lucinidae > Loripinus > Loripinus fragilis. The sequence continues at coordinate 984,708 of OZ026526.1, read as the reverse complement.
CCATGAAAATGTGTTTCCTTGCAAGTGGGTCCGTATTATACTTAATGCCTAGAACTGTGAACATGATGGTCCCTAGTTTTAAAAAAAATGTTTAAATGTTTCTTTAAGAAATATTTATTCATCAATGAAATAAGGAATGTATTCTAAGTTGTATAATGATGAGAATTTTCAATGATAAATACGCGGATAAATGGTTCCTAAAAAGGTCATAAATTTTCATTTGTTTTATTGGACATTTTAGGTTTGATCAGATTGCAAGCTAAAATTAAGAGCATAATGAAAACTGATGACCCCAGAAATAGCAAAAAAGTTCTCTAAGGCTCTTACCATATAACAATATATTAAACTTGCATATTAAAATCACTTTATAATTTCCTTTAGCCTTTGGAGTGCTGACTACCATTTCATTTCATTTAATCTTTCGAATTAATAACATATATAGGAATAAGGTGAAAACAAATAATGCAATATACAAATTCTGTATGTAACAGGGTCTCACGCAAATTCAGACAAGAATGAATGGGTTGTGCTGACTGTATTTATTTAATTACAACTGGACCAGCCTAGTTGCTGTCATTTTTTCCCCAGTACCCAAATGGACAACAGTATTGTTTCATGCTAATTTGTCTTTGTCTGCCCATAACCTTTGCAAACAAATTGGGTCCAGATCAGGACCGGCATTGTTGGACCCAGATCAAGGCTGACAGAATGTAATTCCTGATCTGGACCCAAACTGTTCGAAACTGATATTGTTCCTTAAAGAATTTTTAGATAAGGTATTTTTTTTTAAAATGTCAGCAAATGACAACAATACATGAAAAATTAACCAGCATGCAGTTATAAATCTTCATTTATTTCAATTTTTCAAATGTGACGGACAAGATTTGCACGGATGTGTAGGCCAGACCCTTAGTTAATAGTGCGTAGCAGAAAAATAATTTTCTTATTTCTCAGCCAAAACATGTTGTGGGTACTCAAAAGAACCGTCTCATTGAGGCGGTTCTTTTGAGCACCCAAAACATATGCTTAAAGTTATGTGTAAGAAAATATCTACAAGTTTACGCCCCAAAAATGTGCTTATCTAATCCTGTGGTAGGCCAAAATATTTGAGTTCATGTTGCCTGTCCCCCCTTTTAAAAGCGTTAGCCACAAAATCTGATAAATTTTCTCAAGTTGCAAGTGCTTAATTGAACTGTTTCAGCCAGAAATGTCTACAATTTTCTGCATAAGTTATTAAAATTTTAAGATGCAGAGTGCTTAAATGTCAGGAATGTTCTAGTGCTTTAATCAAACAGCACCACAAGCTTACCCAGATTTTCACAAAATCTTAGATAAGACTACTTTGTCATGGTCGAGTATTAGGCGAGAAATATCTCACCATACTTACTCTTCATACTCATTCATACACCTTAATCTCATAAGAAACCAAATTAATCAGAATTTGAGCAAACCAATTAACTACCTGTTACCAATTAAGGGTGCTCAGTGTAAAATGATGTGACTGAATGATACAGTGTAAACCCAAAACAGTTCTGCTCCCATCAAGAGCTGACTGAGCTGAGTTTACTCGGCTTGATCAGAGAGAATAAATATGGTTTTAAGCCAGCACCAACACCATTCCATCTTCATGCCATGAAAGAGACCTTACCAAATTTTGTGATGATCTCACGACCCTGGGGTGCAACGGCCATGACGATCAACGACGTGGTACAACATGGTACAAGGACCACTTCACTCTCCAGCACATGCCTTGGACTGCATCTAGAAAAGAAAACTGACAAGATAAAGTTAGTAATGTGATTCACTTTTTTCTTAACTAATTACAGGATTCAGTATCTTAAGCATTGAGATTTCTACTAGCTTTACCAGAGGAACATTTGAGTAAGACCATTATAAAATTGTAACTTTTTAATTATGGTTCAAAAATTTTAAAAAAGCTTAAAACCAACAGAAATCTCAATGCTTTTACAGTGATGAAGAGTTCTGCGACTTCAGTTACTTTCAGGAACTAATCTTAACCCTTGTCCTTTGGCATATTCACTTGTTTTCGAGCCAACTCCACTAGATTGTGCACAATTTAATATAGTGGATTCCGAGCCTGCATTGAAAACAGAGAAAATCCAGATCAGATAGCTTCATCAGAAGCCAGCTGATCTGGACCTACTCTGTTTTCCTAAGAGGATATAGCTGGGACAAAAAACTCAAAATTACCTTTAAAAAAAAAATCTAGCCACGATGATGGTCTTACACATAATCAATGAAAATGCCTCCATGAGGCAAATCCAATCATTATCTGTTAGGCACAAACATGTACTTTTTAACACTCATCTGTTACGTTTTATCATTCTCATTACCATAGTCTGCATGGTATTGGATTTACAGTGATCCTTAGTATCATCAGTCTCACAAAGGGCCTGCAGAATGACCTGCGTTTATCATCTACACCTAGTTCTCTTACCGTATCTTCAGTATCTTACCATAACACCTGTCATAGTACACGATAGTTTTAGTTCCAACCTGCACTTACAGGCAGATGAACTTTGCCGTTCACGACTTATCATCCAAAGTAGACTGGGCCATACCAGCACACTTTGAACAGAATTCTATTGAAACATTTCCTTTATCTACATGAAGACACACTCCAGCTGTTGTTTTGGTTGTTTTTACACGCTTAGAAAAGTTATCGTAATCATGATCCATCTCCGCGCTTCTCTTCCTTTGAACGAAAGAGGATGAAAGTTTCACATTGTCCACATTACCAATGTTTTTCAAAAGTCCCGACAGAACGCTTTGATTTGCTATGATCCCTTTCAAGTATTCAACCTCCTCCTTGAGCGCATCCTTTTCCTTCAAGATTTTCTTATTAGAGCTATTCAAAGCAAAGTTCTTCATTTGTAAGTTGTCAATTTCATCCTCAAGACTCCTGATATAAGCCTTTTTCTTTTCACGATTCATTTTAGCCTGAACTGCATTCTTTTTGTTCCTTTCATCTATTGCCTGAATTACCTGATTATCTAGTGATGTGCTTGGTGCAGTTGCAGGCGTTTTAATAACTTTTACCACTTTAACCGAAGGCTTCACTGTTGCTGTAGATTCAGGCACTCGCTTAGATTTAGATGGGAGGATGTGTACATCTGTATTGTCATTGAACTTGACATGTCGTTTTGGTTTTAAAAGTTTTCTCTCATTAACTACATCATGTTCAATTACCTTATTAACACACTCCTGATCAGACTGCTCAGATTCAATATCAACATCTTTCTCAGGACTAATAGAAAGCACAGGGCTTGTAATCGCGCAACGAACAGTGACTTTCTGATTTACACTGCTAGGAGGGCTTGTAGCCATGCGACTACCAGTTACATTGTTATTGTCATCACTGTCGTCTGTTTTTTCAAAGTAACCTGCCAATTCTGCATCCAAATCCTCATCAAGAAGTTGGCTAGAAAATGCATCAAAGTCAAAAAGATTAGCAGTAGAACCCACCTCACCAATTCCATCACTAGATGGAGAGATCGAGCGAAGGTCAGTATCCAGGTCAACCATGTCAGATACCCCGCTGTCAGACTCGTGGCTTGGCGAACCCTTCACTGCTCCTTTCTTCTGGCCTGTCAACATGCCGAAGTCAATATCACACTTGATCACACCTTCGTCTTCTAGATTATCTAACAAACAAGGAATAGAAATATTATCATGATCCATCTTCACTTTAGTCAAATATCTTCAGCTACAGCAAAATATGGTTATATAGTGTTTACGTTTCAATGCAATTTCACTTGTAGCTCAATTGTTGTTGATGCTCTGTTACAGATTGTATGAAAATTTTCACTGTCAAAAAGCAACTGAATTTAATTGCCAATTATGTGTTTATTTGTGGTATTTGTCGCTATCTGACAAATTAAAATTATTTTTTCTTTCTTCGCCGTTTATCTGAGCGAATATTTTTTCAGAAACAAAGTGTTTTTACCAGATTATGTCTTCTTTTCTTTCCTTCTCCGACTGTTCCTTGTCCACTCCGATCCAATTTATTCAATGAAAAGTAGTACGCTTGCGACGAGTATAAATAGAGAGTTGTGAAACGTTTTCCCTACGATTGCAACGTTAGCAAAATTCGTAAAGCAATAGATTGGTCCATTTCAATCAGATGACCTATATCCAGAAATTTGATTGGTTGTACTAATTTTAGCGGTGACATCAATTCTATTCTATTCCAGTCAAAAATGCGTCGAAAAACGTTTTGAACCGCAGTTCACATTTTGAATGCAAGCGCAATCATTAAAAGAGTCCATCAGTAATTTACAAACAAACCATTATATAAGCAAAACATATGACTGTTTTTAATGGCACATTGTTATTGGTCAAAAAATTCCGAAAAACGTTATATTTATGATATATATAACCGTACTTTGATAAATAAATAAATGTTGATTTGCGTAATAATATTTGTCATATGGTTTATATTACGTAACGAATTAAAATAGGAAATCATGATATCTACATAAACCGTTCAAAATGAAATTTAAGGATTATTATAATAATAATAATAATAATAATTATTATAATAATAATAATAATAATTATTATTATTATTATTATTATTATACCCGCTTTTTCATAAGAAAAAATAATTTAAATAGTGTTTAAAATGATTCCCCATTATAAAAAGATTGGCTATAACATTAATGTACTGCAACAGACTGCTTGCTTGGTGGTCGACCCAATCACCGTTGGCAAAAATAGTAAGTGAGTATGATCAGGAACTACCACAATCACTAACCGCAGACAACCCAGTGGCACCGCAGGGAAGAGTCCCCCAACTTTGCTTTCCTCTTTAATTGCACGCCCGTGGGTCGGACTTCAGACCCTATGACGGTTTCGACTTAAAGACTTATCTGTTGATGAGATGGTAGGGGTCTGATGCTTTGACTGTTTGTCAGGGCTACTGGGGTTTACCTGTTGGATTTTTTTGCTCTGGTATTCAGTTTTATTTACTGTTGAGTCCTTATCTTTGCTTTATCTCCTTTTTATATCTTGATTTATATGTTTTAGGAGATGACTCATTGATAAGTTAGGGGTCTTTCATGCAAAATGAAAAATAGTGAGTATGATCAGGAAATACCACAATCACACACCGCAGACAACCCTATGGCACCGCGAGGAAGAGCCGCTCAACCATCACAAGGCACCAGGAAGACAAATTATAATCCCCTGCATCTCGCCTAAAATTCTGCTAGAAAGTACGAACACTTATCTTAATATAATCTGACAGCTCTGAGCATTCATTATTTTTACAACCTTATTGAAATCAAGTTTATCTGTACTTGTACCACTTTACACATTAGAAAGTCGGCTTTAACTAATTTGATTTATTTAACAGCTCAATAACACCATTACCCTATAAATTTCAGAACATTTGTCGTCTGCATGTGCATCTGATAATGATTTTTCAAACATTATAATCCATAATCGTCGTAGTCTGATCAGGGTCCATAGTGTTTTTTTTCCATGAAACAAAAGATTAATATTTGAATAAGATATATACATTTATAAGATCTTGTATAAATATAGGCGAGGTCTGCTGACAACCAGTTGTCACCAGACTTTTTGGTCTGCTGACAACCGGTTGTCACCAGACATTTTGCCGATGACAACCGGTTGTCACTAGCAAAATGTCTGGTGACAACCGGTTGTCACCAGCAAAAAGTCTGCTGACAACCAGCTGTATATTTTTCAATAACAATCAGTACCCTATTCAACAATATCAGGCAATTTAATGATATACTCTGCTATCAATTGTTTTTCTATACAATTACATATGTATGTATATAGAGATTTTTATACAAAAATACACATTTGTGTATATGATCAAATGATATTAATTTTCAATTATATAATGCTTGGTGATTATTGGTAAATTGACTAATCATGATTAAAGGTACTATTCTTTTAAGTCTTATAAAATGGAATCTTCCAGTTGATAATGTGGACCCTTATTTTCTGCAATGCAAACTATATAAATCTTTTTCTGTATTAAAATACCAAATTGTAAATTCATTATTTTCTTATTCAATATTTATTCAAGCTTTCAATAACTGTATTTAAAATGCCACAAGATTCAGGTAGATTTCCAAGAGAACATGCTAAGTATACAGTAGTATTGGAAAATACAGCTGGTTGTCAGCAGACTTTTTGCTGGTGACAACCGGTTGTCACTAGACTTTTTGCTAGTGACAACCGGTTGTCAGCAGACACTTCCATAAATATATACAGCAGACATAAAAGCAGACAACACGTTTTAAGACAAAGAATATTACTGAAACCTTATATTATAATCAATATAAGGTTTGACAATTTGGGGGGGGGGATGGGGGCCCAGTGGGGGGGGGACTGGGGTCAATAGTAGGAGGTCAATAATAATAAACTACATAACTATAATATGTTGTGGCAAACACAAGTACATAGAAATAGTCCTTTAAGAGCAGTGTGATTTGGGTGAATTGATAAAAAACCATTTCAATCATCATACAAATTACCCATTTTCATAACACTTCGCTCATTTGCAACCTGAGTTTTAAGGGTATGATTGGCGGTGGTTACTTTTTCATGCCTTTGTTTTCAATTTGCTGACTTTTATGAAATTCTTTTTTTTAATCTTTAAGAAACATGATCAGAGTGTCAAACTGTTTGTGTCCAGATCAGGACCATTGGTCAGTACCAGTTGCAAACTGTTTGAATCTAGATCAGGACCAATGGTCTGTATCAGTATCAAACTGTTTGGATCTAGACCAGGAGCATTGGTCCGTATCAAGATCTAGATCAGAACCATTGGTCCATATCTGAGTGTCAAGAGTGTCAACATCTTTGTATCCAGATCAGGACCATTGGTCAGTACCAGTGTCAAACTGTTTGAATCTAGATCAGGACCATTGGTCTGTATCAGTATCAAACTGTTTGGATCTAGACCAGGACCATTGGTCCATATCAGTGTCAAGATCAGGGTCATATCAGTGTCAAACTGGATCTTGATCAGGACCATAGATCATGACCATATCAGTGTCAAACTGATTGAATCCAGATCAGGACCCTTTGTCAGTACCAGTGTCAAACTGTTTGGATCTAGACCAGGACCATTGGTCTGTATCTGTGTCCAAATGTTTGAATCTAGATACGGACCATTGATTGGTATCAGTGTCAAACTGTTTGGACCTAGATCAGGACCAATGGTCCGTATCAGTGTCTAACTGTTTGCATCCAGATCAGGACCATTAGTCCGTATCAGTGTCAAACTGTTCAGATATAGATCAGGACCATTGGTCCATATCAGTGTCAAACTGTTTGGATCTAGACCAGGACCATTGGTCCGTATCATTATCAATATGTTCAGATCTAGATCAGGACCATTGGTCCGTATCATTGTGAAACTGTTTGTATCCAGATCAGGTCCAAATCATTGTCAAACTGCTAGGATCTAGATCAGGACCATTGGTCCGTATCAGTGTCAAACTGTTTGTATCCAGATCATTAACATTGCTCCATTCAGGTGTCAAACTGTTTGGATCTAGTTAGATCAGGACCTTTATTGCATATTAGTGTCAAACTGTTTGATCTAGGCCAGGCGCATTGGTCTGTACATGTATCAGTGTAAAACAGTTTGGATCCAGATCGGTACCATTGGTCAGACTGTTTGGATCCAGATCAGGACCATTGGTCCGTTTCAGTGTCGGACTGTTTGCATCCAGGTCAGGACCATTGGTCCATACATGTATCAGTCTCAGATTGTTTTGATCCTAATATGGGCCATTGGTCGGTATCAGTGTCAGACTGTTTGGACCCAGATCAGAACTGTCAGTACATATGAATGTCAATCAGGACTGTTGGTCTTTATCAGTGTCAAACTGTTTGGATCCAGATCAGGACCGACATTCCTGATCTAGGTCTAAATTGTTAGAAGAGGTTATCAGCCGACAACAGCACTCACTGCTAGCAAGCAAAGGGGTAGGAGTATGCATGCACACATGCTAATGGTCATAATAGCTGTTTACATTCCTTATAAATCATTATTATTAATAATTCTTGCTGCAACCCGCAATAAGTTTTTTTGTAATGCAATACTACTTTATAGCCAATTTCATACATAAAAATTAATGTGGACTCATCTTGTGGATGACACGGTGTGGATTCTAATACTCTGACTTCTAATGAAGCCAGCTGATCAGGTTCCACACTAATTTAAAAGAGTATACAATTTTGAGAACAAATTGTGCACTGTACACTGTTAGGTCAAATGATAAAATAATTCTCTTCAAGCCATGGCATAGCACCTTGATTTCAATATTCAACTCTGAAAGGTGCTAGAAAGGCATGTATTATTAATATTGTGGGGGCAGTATGATAAAAATTATTGGATCTATGTTCAGTTTGTTGTTTTAATCATTAGGAGCTGTCAGAATAAATCAACACTATCAGAGAGGCTTACTGTTATAAAGTTTTGGTTATTTTCTGAAATCCTGGCGAAATGCAGGGAATTAATTAAGCAAAGCAACCAGCTCTCTCTTCCCCATCAAGATCATTGCAATACTAGAATGGACATAAAGTAACGTACAACAAAACATAGAACAATTACAGACTCCCACAATGGGAGTAACAAAAAACAAAAAGTCAACAACAACATAACCACCGCCTTAGAACGGACAGCAGCCTAAGCCATCGGGGGGTCTTAAATGCATTTACTGGTACCAAATCTTCGCCCTAGATGATGAAACAAAGAAAAGGGCTCATGACTCACAGATAGTCAGAGCTAAAGAAAACCTCAAGTTGAGCCACGGTGGGTCCAGCTACAGATAAGCATCAGGCACCAACCCACCGATTAAAGCTTTACGTCAGAGCCGTCATAGAGTCTGAGGCCTGACCCACCGGTACTTCTTTTGTGGATTTTTTTTATGTTTTTGTTCTGTATTGTGTTTGCTATGTCTTTGTGCGCGTCTGTTTATATGTGCCTTGTGGTCACATGCTGGGAAAAGGCTGAACTCATGGCTCTCGTTTGTGGTGTCTTACTGTGAGTTTCTTACTTTCCCATTGGTGTCCTGGGTCAGGTGTGGTGCTTGATTGTATCGATTCCTAATCTTTGCACCCTTACTTACTTTTACAACCAGGCATGCAGACTGTCGCATGACATCCAAGTTATATCCAACCTTTTTTTATAACATTTAAAAATCTTTTTTAATTGATCACTAGAGTTTGGGTGCCATGGGGTTGTCTGCGGTTTGTGATTGTGGTATTTCCTGGTCATACTCACTTACTTATTTTGGTTTTCCAACAATTCTTTTGAATTTATAAACTAAATCACCATAAAATTTAGATTCTGATATGCCCTGTTGCAGAAGAGTTTTTGAACCAATGTTGTATTTAACAATTAACTCTGAGTGTCTGTGATAGAATTTAGAAAAAAATCGAATTTGATGATATCTATAGTCTTATTTTAATAACTTAGCAGTCAAAAATAGGTTCCTGTTGTTGAAGTCATCAAAATTTACAACACACTCTCACAAAGTAAATAATCTGCGAAATATATACGCCATAGGAATGGGAGTGAGGAGCATTTCCATCAAGAAGTGGGAAATTTACTATTTCAAAATTAATACCATCCTGTTTATCATAAATCTTAGATGAAACTATGCCATTCTTTTTTGGACAAGTCAAATGCCAAAAATTGGGCTTCAGTATCAGAATAATTCGACCTATTTAACTGAATTTCGGTGGGATATATCTGCCCCACCATTTATTAAAAAAACACCAGAATTATCAATATAAAGTAAGTCATCTAAATATCTGGAGGTGGAGTTAAAAGCTTCAAAAATATCATTTTGATTATTGTCTGACAGAGACAGCTTGAAAAATAGTAAGTGAGTATGACCAGGAAATACCACAATAACAAACCGCAGACAACCCAATGGCACCGCGAGGAAGAGCCTCTCAACCATCACGAGACACCAGTAAGACAAATTAAGCAAAGCAACCAGCTCTTTCTTCCCCATCAAGATGATTGCAATACTAGAATGGACATAAAGTCTCTCTCATAACAAAACAGAAACAAATCTGCAACAAGAGGAGCACCATTAGTACCCATTGGAATACCTGCAATTTGTCTATATAATTTCGAGCCAAATCTTATAAATATATTGTCCAAAAGATAATGGAGAGATTCTTACATTTTCTGATATGACCACAACTTATATCGTTTAGGTTGTTCAGAAGAAAAAAGGCGCAGTTCTCATTACTAGCCTAATAATTTCAGTCAGCAGTTTATGCTTATGGATTTTCATTGCCATCAATAAACACAATAGGATTTTGCTCCAGTATTCAGTTTTATTTACTGTTGAGTCCTTACCTGTGCTTTATCTCCTTGTTATGTCTTGATTTATATGTTTTAGGAGATGATGCATTGATAAGTTAGGGGTCTTTCATGCAAACCAAATATCTATGTGTCTTGATCCACATCTGAATTAAGGGTAAGGTTGGCGCTGTTAAAACGGTTTAAGCCCACCAGTAAAATATTTTACTGACCGTTCCAAGGCGGTACTTCTTTTGTGGATCTTTCATGTTTTTGTTCTGTCTTGTGTTTCCTATGTCTTTGTGCGCGTCTGTTTATATGTGCTTTGGGGTCACCTGCTGGGAAAGGGCTGACCTCTTGGCTCTCGTTTGTGGTGTCTACTATGAGTTTGTCACTTTCCCATTGGTATCCTGGGTCAGGTGTGGTACTTGATTGTATCGATTCCTGATCTTTGCACCCTTACTTACTTTAACAGCACTTTTCCGCGAACTTTCTGATCACCCATGTGTCACATCATGACAAAATCAACAAATGGCAGGTGATACCAGCGAAGTCTCAGATCAGCATGTACTAATGCTGAGCAGTATCTTTGCTATGCACTCTGTACATATAAGGGTCCAAGCTAACTTCATGTGTATAGCGACTACTGATCAGACTTGGCAGATGTACATGTACAGGCTGATCCGAGTTTGTGGTACTCACATTACATTTGGTTAATTGTGTTTGGAAATGGACATATTCATTAAACATAAATAAATGAGCCCATGCATGGATAAAGAAAGTTTTTTCAGAGGCGGTTCAACTTTGACCTCGTTTTTTGAGTTGATGAGGGGAGGGAGGATCCAAAATCCACTTTAAGCCGGCCATCATCGGCCTGCCAGTGAAATGCCATTTAAATGGCATTTTGATTTAAATGGCGTTTTGAAGGCTGGCCGATGGTGGCCCAACATTGAATGCTGGCTTGGTAGCCTTGTGGTTTTACAGGGGTTCCGGACCAGTATTGGTAAGAAACCCTATATTTTTGTTATTTTTCAGGGGGGGGGGGGGGGGGTCCGGACCCCCTGTCCCCCCTCTGGATCCGCACATGAAGCCAGTCCATTAGATTGCATGTTCGAAGATTGCACAGTGCTATATTGTCTCAGCAGATTTTTTTTTCACATTCTGGTCCTTAAGGAATATTGGGTTCGGACAGAAAGTAGAATACCGCTTAAGCCGGTGCTAGGGGGCGTGAGAATTGTTGCACTTTCCATTAGTTCTCATAATCAGACTCAATAAAACCATGTCTGCTGTTTTTCCTATATTGTAGGTTCTCTCTATTTCTGAAGGATCTGCTTTTCCAGATTATTTAGTAAGAGAGAGAGAAAGAAAGAGAGAGAGAGAGAGAGAGGCAGAGAGAGAGAGAGAGAGAGAGATAGAGAGAGAGAGAGAGAGAGAGAGAGAGAGGGAGAGAGAGAGAGATAGAGAGAGAGAGATTTTATCCCTTTTGAAGCAATCTACAATCTTCACTGTTATTCAGTATAGTGTCTTTTCTTCTAACACATACACTTTTATTTTGCCATTTTCTTGGATAAAAAAAAAAAAAAAAAAAAAAAAAAAAAAAAAAAAAAAAAAAAAAAAAAACAACTAGAATTTCGATTTAGAAATGCTTTGGAATAGCTAGAACAATGGTTCCCAGTAACGCATCGCTATTTTCAAAGAAAATTGACTCAGAACTTTCAATTAATTTCAAAATATTGAAGTTTGATCGTTCCAAGGCGGTGCTTTCTGATTCCTGATCTTTGCGCCCTTACTTACTTTCTTTTGTGGATCCTTTTGGATTTGTGTTTCTTGTCTGTTCCTTGCAGCCTTGTGGTCACCTGCTGAGAAAGGTCTGACCTACTGGCTCTCTTGTATGTAATGTTTTCTTGTGTGTTTTTGTCACTTCCCCATATGGTGTCCTGGGTCAGGTGTGGTATTTGATTGTATGGATACCTGACCTACTTTTCAATTGGTGTGGTACTTGATTGTATCGTTTCCTGATATTTGCCTTCTTCCTTACTTCAATTGGCGGTGTGGTTACTAGGAAACTATGTTTAGATATATAGATGGCAAACCATATGAAAACCTCAGCTGAAAGGTCAAAGGTCAACTTCCTTTTTTATTCCTAACTCGCAGAGGAAGAGAGAGTTGGTTGTTTTACTTTAATTATATTCTTGCTTGTATGTGTTTGTTTGTGTTGTTACGTGCCAGGCGTAACTAGAAAATAATTCAGGAAAACAAAATTTTGTTATTTGGAAAGTCAGCAAAAAGCACTTTTAAAATTTAACAAAAATTAATTAAAAACAAAAATATCATTTACAATAAGCAATGGAAAATAGTTATACAATCAAAGAAAGTCTAATTTACAGTACCTTATATGTCCAAACTGTCCCTCAGAATATTTATCAACACAAGTTCTGCAGCAGTTTCTGATCCCCAGATTTTGAAGTTAAATCCAAATGAACACTGAGTCTGAATCCAAAACAGAATAATCCAAAGTAATCCAGAATGAATAAATTAATCACAAAGTATTACAGTATAGAATTCCAACACAAAAGGTTTAGACTTTTAAATAGTGAAATTATTTCAAAGATGCCCTTATGAAAAATTTACTCTTATTTATACAGTTTAAGAAAGTTCCAGAACGATCAGGTGACAACTATGATATCATATGCTAAATATAAATCATTCTGGAAATTTCCACAAACTTCAAGAACTTGCTCAAAGCTTCTATTGGCATGGAAAAGAAAATTCTAGGGAATTCCAGACTTTTCCGGAAACTTCCATGACAATACATCTTTAATTTCTAGATGATTAGTCATCTTTCTAGAAAAATCTTATAATCAAATAAACACCTTGTTTACAACAACTTGTTTACCATCAATATCTCCAATATCTGGGTCAACAGAAACTTAGTAAGTAACATTTTAAAACAGACAAACATCATACATGTACCAGTGTTCTTATGTATCTTCCTAATGGTACATTTTTAATCATACAGAAAATGACACAATAAAGTACCACATACTAACTCATGACACCCAGAGAAACAGACTCTGTAACACAATCAAACAAATGAATACTTTAGAGGAAGAATATATAACCAAAGCAATCAGCTCTCTCTTCCTTAACTAAATTTGATTAAACACAGGGTGAATTCATACTCCTAACCGATAACCAATCAGAGCTAAAGAACAGGCACTGATCCAGAAAGTTCAGAAAGTTTTGTTGGTGGAGGGGGTCCAAAAATTTAGTGCATTTTTTTTTTGCTTTAGTCATCATATTTTACAGAGGGGAGAGGGGGTCTGTACCAATATTCTAAACAGGCCACTGCCAACCTACCAACGAAAAAACGATGATGGCGCTCGGTGATGGCATGATTTTCCAGGGGGTCTGGACCCCCTCTCCCCACCCTTCTGGATCCATGCATGAAGAAATCCACTTTTTGTTGAGTCTACACAGTATGACCAGGAAATGTCACAATTGCAGATCATAGACCAATGCTAATGTTGCACTTCAATATATGCTACTGGCCAAATTTTCGCACTAGATTCTGCTGCTGCTGCTAACACATATATAATAATAATATATAATACGTACTAACGTACTTGACGTACTTGATCCATCGGTGATAGGATAGTAAGCCCTATAGGCTTGTCTTCACCGCCAATATTGTGTCGTCTTGAGTCTTGTGGTCAAACTTCCGTTTTATGTGTATATATGCTCATTCCCATTATATATGTTGCCTTATATATCATATGCCCTAGCCAGTTAATACACCTCGTCAACGTTGAAACGAATATGCCTCCATTCCTTGTCCAGTTTATTCTTGAATTCATTTACAGTGCTCGAATCTATGACATTCTGTGAAAGACTGTTCCATGGGTCAATACTGCGTATACAGAAAGAGTGCTGTCTAAATCCCTTTGCACATCTTGGCTTATATAATTTTTTATTGTGTCCCCTAGTTTGAGAAGTTGCAAAAGTAAACATGGTCTGTGCATCAATGTTTTCAAATCCATTTAAAATTTTAAACAACTGAATCATGTCTCCTCTTTTCCTTCTATAATCCATAGAGAATAATTTCAAATGCTGTAGCCTATCGGTGTAGGACAGTCCTTTTAACTCTGGAATCATACGGGTTGCCCGACGTTGTATATTCTCAATTAATTTCTTGTTCTTTTTGGTGTATGGATACCATATGACATTTCCGTAGTCCACGATGGGGCGCACCAGTGCCTTATATAGCTTCATTAACAAATCACAGTCCATGTGTACAAAAGAACGTTTAATTAGACCAAGAATCTTGTTGGCTTTGCCTACACTACCTAAAATCTGCTTGTCAAACTTAAGATTGTCCTGGAATATAATTCCTAAGTCTTTTTCTTCAGTATCTTTAGCCAATGAGCTTATATTTCCTATATTATCTCTCATTTGGTAGTTGAAATCAAATTTGACTAGTCCATATTGTACATATTTGCACTTAAGAACATTAAACAACAACAGCCAATCATCAGACCAATCACAGCATTGGAGTAAATCTAATTGTAACATCTGTTGGTCATTGGAACACGATATGGCTTTATAAAGCTTTGTATCATCCGCAAAAATCTTGCAATAGCACTTGACTACCTCCGGAAGGTCATTTATGAAAATTATAAACAGTACTGGCCCAAGCACACTCCCCTGAGGGATACCAGATAATACAGGTTTCCATTTTGAAAAAGTTCCATTTACAACCACACGCTGGTGTCTGCCGCTTAAGAAGTCCTTAATCCACTTTAATACATTTCCTGTAATACCAAATGATTGAAGTTTCTTTAGCAAACGCTTATGCGGTACAGTATCAAAAGCCTTCTTGAAGTCTAAATATATGCAATCTACTTGTTTATTCATATCAATGTCCTTTGACCACTCATCTACTACTTTAAGTAATTGGAGTATACATCCTCTATTTTGACGGAATCCATACTGGCAGTCTGATAATAAGTTATTCTTGTTCAAATGTTTCATAATCGCTTCACGAACAATTTTTTCAAGAGATTTGCAGAGAACTGACGTTAAACTAACAGGCCTATTATAATAATAATAATAATAATAATAATAATAATAATAATAATAATAATAATAATAATAATAATAATAATAATATAACGCTTAATTGAATTCTTGATACTAATTTGATGCAACTTAACTTACCAACATGGCGACTGCGAGCACGGAAGAAACCTTAGATTTAGTTGCAGTTATAGAAGACTCGGGCGGAGGGATTACTTCATTGTGGGATCCCTGTTTAAGTAGTGACTGGGACAAAGAGAAACCTTCACAGCAATGTATTTTACGCATTAAAAGGTGATAAATCCATTGCAACTACTTTTAGTCTGAAACGAAAGTAGAAAAGTTCTGTTCTTTATAACATTGCCAAACTCCCCATCTATCTGCCTGTCTGTCTACCCACCAATTCGCCTACCAACCGGTCGGGTATGAAAGGCATGACAGCGCCACACTGCTGCGCCAGAAATATATTTTTCCCTTTCCCATAGGTTTAATGATTTTATTTTTCACTCTATCTGCAAATAATAAAGAAAGAGTGGTGGCTCAGTGGTTAGGCGGTTGCCTCTGGTGCTAGAGGTCCCAGGTTCAATCCCCGCTAGCGGCGAGGAAAATTTCGGTGTCCGAACACGCTTTCTCTAGTGTCATTTGCAGGTATGACACTAGATAAGTGCATCATCCTTCGGATTGGGATGTTAACTGGATGTCCCCTGTGCAGGGAAAATCACCCCCTGTGCAGGTTAAAGAACCCTACGGTAATTTAGATATGGTAACTTGTAGGCTTTCATCCTGCAACCAAGAGTGTACAAAGTACACCTGCCGATAATACTCGAAAGAGGGTCTGGCAGTATATATAGAGAAAGAAAGAAATAATATATTAACAATTGACAGTAACAAAGTACGTTAATTTTTCCAAAAAAATAATTTTAATGGCGATTTGAGATTGCCGTGCCCAATTGCATTAGTTCCCACAGTTTAATACTTGGACCCAATAAACACGGACTGGTCATTTATATACAGGTAAATGTAAATATTGGATATACGTTGTCGTGGCTCAACGGTAACTGAGCTTTCAAAACTGACGTATGTTGAAGATTTAATAATCATATCTCCATTATTTCGATGCATATATTTGAATATTCGTTAAAAAGCAATGGTTCAATATACTATCTTTAAGACTGCATTGTTATATTTATTGAAAGTTTATCCATCTTTATGAACATCAGCAAGAAACCTAGGTACCCTTTTTAGCTATTTTCAGCACCTTTAGCCGAAAATCGTCAATAATCAACATAAAAAGATGGGAAAACTTCAATTGTTTTTACTGTAACACGTAATATTTCAGCTTCGCATACCGGGAGTAACCTCTTATAATCTCGTGTATGTTCAGAATAAATTTTATTGGCTGTGGTACTTTGAAATAGCGCTAAAATAAAGCCTCGACAACATAACTGTGACCAGTCCGTTTATACTGGGTCCGAGCTTAATATGTGAAAATTTGCTGACACGAATGTCTTGTTTTTTTAACTAGAAAGTTGGGTAAGAACGAATAATTTTTCTTAGTATACTTTATATGCATTGGGATATATTTTTATCATAATTAAAAAAAGACAAAACATTTGACCAAAAAAACACACAATGGGCCCTTTTCATGTTTAACGGTCACATAGACATGATATTGATTAACACCTGTTGTGTTAACAGAAAAAGTACTGTATATCAACCATTCTTAGGTCATGGCTTTTTGGCGGGTAAACAGTAGGTGTCAGGTCCAAGCCTACATATCAAGAAAAAATTAGAGTACTCCCCTGGGCCCAGGGGTCCCGAGTTCGATCCCTGGGTCTCCCAGTCTGTTGGATGAGACTTTAAGCTGTGGCCTCATCTTCTGAGATGTTTTAAACCAGAACCACTGCCGGTTGAGACTTCGGGTGCTCCCGGACATAAAATCACAAAAAACATAAATCCAATGGTTCAGTACTGGTGACTGCCATGGAACAGCCACATAAAAAAAGTTGATCACTCTACCACAGAGCCACTGCGACTGGGCACCTCCTTTAGAAGTCGTAAGCATATTTGATTTGAAGTGCACAACCCCCATGTTTTAGCATAACAAAAAAGTTCCCTAACATTGCACACTTTCCGAAAAATCTTCAATATTAAGTACTTTTACAAAATATACCAGGGAAAGTAACACCAGGTTGTTCTCAACGGTTTACATCATCAATAACTTGTTTCAAAGTGAATATTTTGAAGCCTGGATTATTTGAAATTAAGGTCAGAAATTTTTTAACTGCATTTGCCAATTTTTGCAGAAATCCACTCCTGCTCAGCAGTGAAAGCAAAAAGTGAAAACCTTTTGCTGTTTTTCTCTTTCCAAAAGCGACCTGATATTAAATATCAAATTTGATTTTATCTGATTAAATCTGGCATTGTGATTTGGGCTAGTGTGCAATGTTAGGGGCCATGCAATGTTAGGGGACAAAACTGTAAATCATTTATCAAATTTCAGGGACATAATGACGATATACAACGAACCACCTCCAGGAATGTGTATTGTACCAGACAAAGATGACATCACAAAGGTTTGTATCGTCTAATTTTAATTAATTTAATCTTAACGGATACGCAGCAGCAAAACAAATTAAGAGAGTCAGCAAATTCAGGGCTTGCGTACCCCCCCCCCCCCCTCCCCCCCCATACACACACGCAACCCAAATTCTTATTTCTCAACCAAAATATATGTTGTTGGTCCTCAATGAGAGGGGTTCTTTTGAGCCTGGTAAAAATTATTAATTTTCTTATACTCAACCAAAATATATGTTATGGGTACTCAAAAGAACCGTCTCAATGAGACGGTTCTTTTGAGCATCCAAAACATATGTTAAAATTGATGGGTAAGAAATTATTTGCAAATAAATGCTTAAAATTTTGTTTATCTAAACCTATGAAAATTACAAGGAAATGACACCAAACAAGCTTATGCTCAGTGTTTTCCAAACTTTACAATCATTGTCACATTGTGGTATTAAATTCTTACTTTTTGATTCTGAGAATCAGAGGCAGGCCAGATGTTTTCATGATACTTATGTTGCAAATTTGACAAAGTTTTGAAAACTGATAAGAATCATTTGTCCTTATAAAAAAAAGCTAACTTTTGCAAAAGCCAGAATCGTGGTAAACTCTAGAGACCTTTTTGGCTGCAAACAATAAAATAATTTTTCCTCATGAAAACGCAATATAATTTTTTGAGTAGGGTCTTAAAAGTGGGTAGGTAGGTGAAGGACAAACAAACAAAATTTTAATTTTAGCCTTAACAAAATTTTCAATTTAACTTTTCATTCTAATGGATTATTCCATACAAATTGATGTAATAAGTTAGTATGGAATTGCCCATTTTGTATTTTAAGGGGTTTCTGCAGGACCTGAATAGCATTTCTGTCCCTGAAGACTGTTTTATCACAGCAAACACGCAGTTCCTGATGAAATGCAGCCATATGCAGCATTTCATCTGGGTCTTCACTGTTTGCCAAAGTACATGATGTGAAAATGTCTAGATTTTGCAATATATATGTGACGTTATAATGGACGTCATTTCAGAGCATTAGCAAAATCTGAAAACCAATAGTGGTATACTGATTTAAATACATCATGGCATTATATCACTCCCAGATGGGAGGCCATGTGATAAAATATGAAATGTAATTTAGTGATTGTATGAACAGTCAATTACTCACAAACTTGAAAATAATGTTTTATCACTGGTATTGTACAGTACAATTACTCACAAACTTGAAAGTATTGTTCAATCACTGGCATTGTACAGTACAATTACTCACAAACTTGAAAGTAATGTTTAATCATTGGCATTGTACAGTACAATTACTCACAAACTTGAAAGTAATGTTCAATCATTGGCATTGTACAGTACAATTACTCACAAACTTGAAAGTAATGTTCAATCACTGGCATTGTACAGTACAATTACTCACAATTTGAAAGTAATGTTTAATCATTGGCATTGTACAGTACAATTACTCACAAACTTGAAAGTAATGTTTAATCATTGGCATTGTACAGTACAATTACTCACAAACTTGAAAGTAATGTTTAATCATTGGCATTGTACAGTACAATTACTCACAAACTTGAAAGTAATGTTCACTCACTGGCATTGTACAGTACAATTACTCACAAACTTGAAAGTAATGTTCAATCATTGGCATTGTACAGTACAATTACTCACAAACTTGAAAGTAATGTTCAATCACTGGCATTGTACAGTACAATTACTCACAAACTTGAAAGTAATGTTTAATCATTGGCATTGTACAGTACAATTACTCACAAACTTAAAAGTAATGTTTAATCATTGGCATTGTACAGTACAATTACTCACAAACTTGAAAGTAATGTTCAATCATTGGCATTGTACAGTACAATTACTCACAAACTTGAAAGTAATGTTCAATCACTGGCATTGTACAGTACAATTACTCACAATTTGAAAGTAATGTTTAATCATTGGCATTGTACAGTACAATTACTCACAAACTTGAAAGTAATGTTTAATCATTGGCATTGTACAGTACAATTACTCACAAACTTGAAAGTAATGTTCAATCATTGGCATTGTACAGTACAATTACTCACAAACTTGAAAGTAATGTTCACTCACTGGCATTGTACAGTACAATTACTCACAAGCTTGAAAGTAATGTTCAATCATTGGCATTGTACAGTACAATTACTCACAAACTTGAAAGTAATGTTCACTCACTGGCATTGTACAGTACAATTACTCACAAACTTGAAAGTAATGTTTAATCATTGGCATTGTACAGTACAATTACTCAAAAAAATTGAAAGTAATGTTCAATCATTGGCATTGTACAGTACAATTACTCAAAAAAATTGAAAGTAATGTTCAATCATTGGCATTGTACAGTACAATTACTCACAAACTTGAAAGTAATGTTCAATCACTGGCATTGTACAGTACAATTACTCACAAACTTGAAAGTAATGTTTAATCATTGGCATTGTACAGTACAATTACTCACAAACTTAAAAGTAATGTTTAATCATTGGCATTGTACAGTACAATTACTCACAAACTTGAAAGTAATGTTCAATCATTGGCATTGTACAGTACAATTACTCACAAACTTGAAAGTAATGTTCAATCACTGGCATTGTACAGTACAATTACTCACAAACTTGAAAGTAATGTTCAATCACTGGCATTGTACAGTACAATTACTCACAAACTTGAAAGTAATGTTTAATCATTGGCATTGTACAGTACAATTACTCACAAACTTGAAAGTAATGTTTAATCATTGGCATTGTACAGTACAATTACTCACAAACGTGAAAGTAATGTTCAATCATTGGCATTGTACAGTACAATTACTCAAAAACTTGAAAGTAATGTTCAATCACTGGCATTGTACAGTACAATTACTCACAAACTTGAAAGTAATGTTCAATCATTGGCATTGTACAGTACAATTACTCACAAACTTGAAAGTAATGTTTAATCATTGGCATTGTACAGTACAATTACTCACAAACTTGAAAGTAATGTTTAATCATTGGCATTGTACAGTACAATTACTCACAAACTTGAAAGTAATGTTTAATCATTGGCATTGTACAGTACAATCACTCACAAACTTGAAAGTAATGTTCAATCACTGGCATTGTACAGTACAATTACTCACAAACTTGAAAGTTATGTTCAATCACTGGCATTGTACAGTACAATTACTCACAAACTTGAAAGTAATGTTCAATCACTGGCATTGTACAGTACAATTACTCACAAACTTGAAAGTAATGTTCAATCATTGGCATTGTACAGTACAATTACTCACAAACTTGAAAGTAATGTTCAATCATTGGCATTGTACAGTACAATTACTCACAAACTTGAAAGTAATGTTCAATCATTGGCATTGTACAGTACAATTACTCACAAACTTGAAAGTAATGTTCAATCACTGGCATTGTACAGTACAATTACTCACAAACTTGAAAGTAATGTTCAATCATTGGCATTGTACAGTACAATTACTCACAAACTTGAAAGTAATGTTTAATCATTGGCATTGTACAGTACAATTACTCACAAACTTGAAAGTAATGTTCAATCACTGGCATTGTACAGTACAATTACTCACAAACTTGAAAGTAATGTTCAATCACTGGCATTGTACAGTACAATTACTCACAAACTTGAAAGTAATGTTCAATCATTGGTATTGTACAGTACAATTACTCACAAACTTGAAAGTAATGTTCAATCATTGGCATTGTACAGTACAATTACTCACAAACTTGAAAGTAATGTTCAATCACTGGCATTGTACAGTACAATTACTCACAAACTTGAAAGTAATGTTCAATCACTGGCATTGTACAGTACAATTACTCACAAACTTGAAAGTAATGTTCAATCACTGGCATTGTACAGTACAATTACTCACAAACTTGAAAGTAATGTTCAATCACTGGCATTGTACAGTACAATTACTCACAAACTTGAAAGTAATGTTTAATCATTGGCATTGTACAGTACAATTACTCACAAACTTGAAAGTAATGTTCAATCACTGGCATTGTACAGTTCAATTACAGTAAAACCTGTCTTAAGCAGCCACTCAAAAATAGACAAAACAAAGTTCTTAATGGCAAATGATGGATTAATGAATGTCAAATGTATTGCAGAATGCTCCCCTTGGAGCATTCTGCAATATTTTTGACCTACATTAAGCGATAATTGGTCTTGAAAACCAATAGATATCTATTTGGTCTTCTTTTTGGGTGACCGCTTAAGACAGGTTTTACTGTACTCACATTGTAGTTGTATTATACAGCTATTCGGTCAATGTATCGCCACATCATATCTCTTTTTAAAGCTAACATAGATAGGAACCAGTTGGGGGCGTGACCCAATAGCCGAATAATACTGTACTATGTATGTTTCACAGATCCATGCATTGATAACAGGACCATTTGACACGCCATATGAAGGTGGCTACTTCTATTTTCTCATCCGGTGCCCACCAGACTACCCGATAAGACCACCACGAGTAAAACTTCAGACCACAGGTGAAGGCAAAGTGAGGTTTAACCCAAATTTGTACAAGAATGGCAAAGTTTGTTTAAGCATAATAGGGTAAGTATGATCTTAGGCCAGAAATTTTTTATAAGTTGATTTACAAACCCTCCTGCTGTAATTTTCCAGAAAGCAGAAAAAAATAAAATTTAATTTTTTAATTTTTTTTTATTTTATCTGCCGACTCTAAATATTATTTGTTTTGTTGAAAAAAAATAAAATATTTTATTAGGTTCTGTCTGTGTATTTTTGAGAGTGACATTGTAAAAAGTGATTGTCCTGTCCAGATTTTTAGGAAAATGATAAAATATTTAAAAATTTGATACAGACTGTTGGTTTGCCTTACTAGTTTTAATGTTTTTTCTGGAGATATTTTTAAAAAAAAAAAGCTCTGAATATGACCAGTTGTCATTTTCAGAGCTTTTTTATTTTTCGTCCCCCCGACCCTAAGTCTGAAAAAAATCCCTTAAATCAACTAATAAAACAATTCTGGCCTTACTACTGTAAAACACTTCTATTTGGTGTTTTTTTTTCATTTGACGCTATTGGTGGTATAAAAAAAAAATGCCAAAATATGAGACCGCTAAATACAATATTAAAGCAAAAAACAGACACTATTGTGGATACGGATCTGTATAGATAAACCAACTTTTGAACGGTAGAGTTTGTTTCCACGTCGAGTAAAACACTTCTTAAAAGGGGCTACTATTAAAGGAAAGAATATGCTCTCCATATGGAGCATATTCTTTCATTTAAGAGAAGCCCCTTTCAGATTAGAAAATAACTTTAAAGGGCACTAAATTGAGAAACCGCTAAAATTAAACTACGCCAAAATGTCAGCGTTTTAAGATGCCAAATTTTGATGCAGCAAATATTAAGTGCTTTACAGTATTCAATTGTCCTACTATGCGGTTCGTATTCTTTTTTGAAAACAATGTACATGTTCAGAGTGCACATAAGCAGGGCTCACACAACTTTTTCAAAAATAAACTTTGATTTGTGTAGGAATGATGGTGCTTTGCCATTTGGTGACAGTGACATTTTTACCGAGATGGCATTACATCCATGGTTACTTTATGTCACTTATAAACATGTGCAAAATGGTGGAACAGTGACAATGTAGTTCATTTGAGAGTGTATGTTTTTTTCTTAAACTATTGAATTTTGAATAAGGGCCATATGGGCCTCAAGGTAAGAAACCCTGTCTTGGTTGCAGCCTGTCAGGTAAAGACTGTGTGTTATTCATTCAAGAGTGGTTGCCTTCCTTTGCTTCCCGTTTGATTACCTCCCCAAAAAGAAAGGCAAAACCTTGACAGTCTTATAACTTTCATTCCATTTGAGATATTATGATATTTGGTGTGGTTATACCTTAGGTCACCATCAAGGCCATATCTTGAGGACCATGTGTAAAAATAATAAACTCAATTTTTTTTTGTTTTTCACAATGATTTATGGCGACGACTTTTATTTTTAATTTTAGCAAATTGTGTATGCAATGAAAGTTGCAGAGAAAAATAAGTGCCAACTTCTCCACTTGGTTCCGACTTTCAAGATGCTGCAGTTAGCTCTGTGCGTAGATGTACTTTTTTAGCATTTCAAGCAAAGAGCAAATAAACTAAGTTAAGTAAGTCAGTCAAATAGCTACTTTGTGCTGCCCTTATTCATTAGCTAAAGCAATGGTTGTCTTATTTAATTGTAATGGAAATCGCGCCTTTATCGCTCAGTCGATGAGCTGGTGGGGACACCTCAAAGCTGTCCCTTTTGGAGCATGCGCGTAACAGAAAAATGGCACGTCTCAGCTTCAGTAATTCCAAATGATTATGCTCAAAGTTGACTCTGCATATGCATGGTAAATTCTGGGTAGAATACCGGCAGTATTATGCTTTGAATAACCGTTGAATAATGATATTTTCGCCGCTTGTGAATATACTTTTGAGACGAACCCTTTCTGTCACACCTCTACGAAACTTATCTAAAGAAAAAGAAAATTTAGCTTAATTTAATATATTGCAAAATCTTCATCTATATATACGCAAAAATCTGTTTGCGCAACAAACTCCGGACCTTTTGGAGAAATTGGCTTTATTTTTTTCTTTACAAACACAGTTTTCCAAAATTAAAAAGAAAAAAGTTATCGCTGAAAATCAATGTGGAAAGCATAAAAAATCGAGTTAAGCTGATTTTTCTTTCTGTTTGGGTTATCTCCCATGAGCAAATTAAAGGACAGAACCATGTGTTCTCCCTTTGAGATAGTTTGATTACACTTGTCAAGATGATGTATATAATTATTCCATACTTGCTTCACTATTACATGTTGCAGTGGATACACAGTATTATGTCACCTAGCATTTTAGATACTGTTTGATCATATTGTAACAGCTTATTGTTTACCTTTAGGTTGGTGAAATTGCCATCTATCTTGTTTGCTATATTAATTTCTGCTTTGTAACATTATCAACAAGCAACTTAAAAGATAAGAGTGCCTTAATAAAAAAAATAAATATCCTATTTCTCAACCAAAACATATGTTGTGGGTACTCAAAAGGTCCAGCTCAATGAGATGGTTCTTTTGAGCAACCAAAACAAATGTTTAAACTGATGGATAAGGAAATATTTACAATTTTAGGCTAAAAATGTGTTGACATGTATCAATTATGTTTTGTCTTTTATTTTCAGTACATGGTCTGGTCCAGCCTGGAGTCCTGCCCAGAGTTTATCAAGTATATTGATATCAATCCAGTCATTGTTAAATGAGAAACCATATCATAATGAACCTGGGTTTGAACAGGTAAACACTGACATACCCCCCCCCCCACACACACACACACCATGGTCCTGTCCCAAAGTTTATCAAGTATGTTGATATCATGTTTTGTAAGCTCCCAGGCTTTACTACAGGGCTCTTCAACAGTTGGTCAAATGTAAACATAGATTAATATTATATGTTTAGATAAACTGTAAGCATCACTCCTATGACTAGAGTAAACTGTAAGCATCACTCCTATGACTAGAGTAAATAAATAGATCAGATCTGATCAGGTTTTCATAGCAGCTTAATGGAGTTCTATAAATAGCAGATACTCTAGTCGTAGTCGTAGGAGTGGATGAGTGAAAAATTGTGAATTCTTTCTTGTTTATCAGTTTTAACATTTGTTTTGGATGCTAAATCATTTCATCGAGATGGTTCTTTTGTGTAACCAGAACAAATGTTTTGGTTGAAAAATGAGAAAAATAAATTAAAATTATGCACTCTATCTTAAAATCTGAATATAAAATAAAGATCGCAGGATGAATATTGGGTCATGTAATAAGCCCTTGAGTTAAAATGATAGATAGCACGAAACACTTTAAGACATTGTAGATCAAAAGCTGAATTCCATAAAGCTTGAGCAAACACATTGTCCGATCTCATTCTATAGCCATGGAAATATATCCACAAAACGACCATATGGATCTAACTGGGGATTTTCTCAGCATTTTGGGAGCATGACCCAACCTCCAGAATTAGGAATTTTTCACGCTTTTTTATACAAAATTGGGAAAAACTCTCACCTATTAATGTAGTCCAATAATCCATATAAATCAAATGTTTGGTTCATTGACTCTTTTAACATTTCACTCATAAGCACATTCTAAATTTGGATTTGCAAAAATACAATTTGCTGTGGCACAGTGCAGTGAAGATGTCACAAAATGATAATTTTTTGTTCACTGACTGGGAATTTTCTCCTTGAAATTGGGAAAAAACCCATACTTGTTGCCATTGGGAACATGACCCAATATCTGTCATCAGAACAGGCCAAAGAACCCTGACGTATCTGCACTTTACCAGTCCAATTGGTCAATGATATAAAGAGAGTCCAATCCTGACATAACCAAATCCTGTAAATAATGGTCGAGTGGCTGAGACCCCAAGCTCTGACTCAGAGTGTTATACATGCCATACTGATAAATACTGTTTCTTGCTCTTATTTAAAGGAGCCCGCGAGTACCCATGTGACACTTATTGACCAATGACTGAAAACAGGACAGCCAGTGTTGACCAACAGGGGTGTCCATCTGATGCATTTTTTCATGCTCAACTCAATTGAGTATGAAATTTTAACTCCTCATAAAATTAAAATGCTGAAAAATATTGATTTTTCTTGCTTAAGAGGTCTCTGGTGTTGTATTTATCCTGCTAATAATTGGCATTTTAACAATTATGAGCAGGATAAATTTCATGCTCAGCTGAGTTGAGTATGAAAAAAGTTTTATAACCTCGGCGCAGATCTAGGACATTGTCTGATTGTCTTCTTTTTTTCCAGGAACGAAATGCCGGTGATGCCAAAAGATATAATGATATTATACAACATGAAACTTTACGAGTAGCTGTTTGTGATATGTTAGAAAAAAGGTGCCCATGTCCCGAGGCCTTAAGGTGAGAATATCTGAGTTATATGATCTATAAATAGACATGATCTATATCATAGTTTCGTTGGCTTCAACTGTAAGTGTAGCTGTTTGTGATGTGTTAGAAAAAAGGTGCCCGTGTCCCGAGGCCTTAAGGTGAGAATATCTGAGTTTATTTTTTAACTATTTTCCTCCTAGTGTCGTCTGCTGTTAACTTTTGAAAACAGTTTGGAACCAGATCAGGATCGACAAAACATCAGGTATTATCTGGATCCAAACTGTATGACACTGATGGTATATTGTATTCCTGAAAGAATGTTTTTGAAAAATTTGTTTTTGAAAATAATCAGCAGATGACAAAAAAATCATGAAAAATTACCCAGTAGGCAGAGTTAATCTAATTAACTCACAGGTTCTGTCAGCTAATTGTATACATTAAGTTTTTTTTTTCAAAGGCCATTTTTTCTTTAACTCTTTGCCTTCTAGTGTCATCTGCTAATAAACTTAGCAAACGGTTTGGAACCAGATCAGGCCTGACAGAACAAAGAGGAGCACTTTAGCTCAGCTGGTAGTGTGCTTGATTGGTGGCCAAGTGGTTGCTGGTTTGAGTCCCACCGCCACTGTTGTGTCCTTAGACAAAACACTTTATACTCACTGCTTAGTACTTAGTACACTCTAGCAAAACATCGGACAAAACTGGAGAGTTGTTAACTATAACTGAAGCAAAACTAGTTTTTCTTTATTCTTTTTCTTTATTCTTTTTCTTTATCCTTTTCTTTATCTTTTTTTCAGGGAGGTTATGGAGAAGTCTTTCCCGGATTATTATGAATATTATGAAAATATATGCAAATCAAACTCTCATCAACAAGGGAGATCAATGCAAGTAAGTAATTAACCTTTATCTTGCCAATATTGTTTTACCCTGAAAATATCATTTGCTTAAAAAGTCTGCTGATAACATGCGTGGATCCAGTGGGGGGGGGGGGGGGGGGGGGGGGGGGGGGGGGGGGGGGGCTACTGACGGAACATCATTTGGAGTTTCTTAACTTACCAGGAGGCTGCACAGGCTTGTCTGAGTCTACACTTGTAAAAATACCACATTATTGGAAATCGTATATCGAGGCTTATTTGTCTAGCCAGTATTATCAAGCAATTAACTGTAAAACTCCAGTGACTGGTCATGGAATATATATATATACCATATTATCATGAAATATACATTTTTCGCTTCATTTGATAAAATAAATGTCATTTTCATTCCAAAAATTTTAATATCCTCTATGTATTGAAAATCTCTTACAGGACTTAGTTAAGAATGCTTAACAGAAAAATAATTTTCGTATTCCTCAACCAAAACATATGTTGTGGGTACTTAAAAGAGCCGTCTCAAAGAGACGGTTCTTTTGAGCAACCAAAACACATGCTAAAAAGTATCGGTAAGAAAATATTTAGAATTTTACGCTCAAAAATTTTGTTTATCTAAACAGTGTTAGATTTAGGCTTGATTTCTATTGCGTCCCTGGGACCCAGGCCATCAACAAAAGTTGAGTCCCATGTAAATTTTACTGAGTCCCAGAAAGTTTCCCAACCTATTTTTTTTTTTGCAATATTAAACACAGAGAAGTTAGCTAAAACTATCAATTAACTTTAATCTCAAACATTTTCAGTTTACACTAAGTGACTGAAGATCAATTAAAAAAAACAAGAAAGAAGCAGACTTAGCAGTTGTGGAGTCTTTGACTATTAAACTTTTTCGCTTTTAAAAAGTCTTTACTTGACGCTCTAGACCAAGATTATTTTACTTGTGCCTGTTGAAAATCACTGAACCTGTTCGTGAACGCATTTTTAACGGATAAAACAATGAATTGTGATAGTATTGGCTTCAGAATACACTTTATTAAGTTATTTAAATGTTTCTAGTGTGATTCCTCGAGACAAACGCCATTTTTACCCAGCAAATCGATTTTGGAAAAACCGTAAATCATTATTTATAGCTGAGCCTCGTTCTGATTTCAACCATTGCTATGAACAACGGATGTCGGAAAACCACAACTGAATACTATTTATAGCAGTCTCTTTGTGAATTTGAAGCATTGGAAAGTACAAAAGACCGATATTCAAGGGTTTTAACTCACTTCACTATTGAGCTGGCTTAAATGTGTTGAAAGTCGACTGCTTTTGATCTTGCGTTCCATGGAGGCAAGCCACTTGTCTTTTTTGCGTTCCAACGATTTTCGCCGCATATTTAGCTATTATTACGGCGTAAACGGGAACACTGCTAAACCTATGTATCCTCTATGTATTGAAAATCTCTTGATCATTCTTTCAGGATCCTTTTGGTGAGAAGCGAGGACACTTTGATTATCAAACAATTTTAAAGCGACTCGAGACAATCAAAAAGACTCTTAGTGAGAAACAAGAGAAAAGTTCGGACGATGAATACTCAGAATCGGACAATGACACAAATTCTGCGGCAAGCTGATCCTGGTCTTCACTCCTGCAATATTTCTGTACTGTGTTCACATTACTTTTACCTGCTAGCAGTGTTCAATCTAGATCTGTTCATCAAATGGACCCTTGGTAAAACTAGAGTGTGCCATCTTTAACATTATATGAAAGAGGCTGTGTTTTATTTTCATATGACATCAAACGAAAATGACCCCCTTTAAAATTTCCTAGATTGAACACTGCTGCTAGTGTTGTTTGCTGATAATCTTTTCAAACAGTTTGGACCCAGATTAGGCCCGACAAAATGTTGGGCCTGATCTGGATCCAAACTGTTTGACACTCTGATGGTATTCCTGAATTTTTTTTGGAAAAAGTTGATTTTGAAAAAAATCAGCATATGACAAAAAACATGAAAAATTACCTAGTAGACAAAGAGTTAAAAACCATTGTATGACAAAATTAACAATTTGATGTCACACCCAGTGATGACTTTGAGTAGCCTAGACATCCACCCAGTCATGAGTAGCCTAGACATCCATCCAGTGACTGGGATTTAAAGATTTCTCTAGACCTTGCCCCGGGGTTATAAAACTTTTTTCATACTCATCTCAGCAGAGCACGAAATTTATCCTGCTCATAAATGTTAAAATGCCAATTGTTACAAAGAGAGACAATGTTATATGAGAGACTGCAAGGAAGAAAATTCTTCATTTGTCAGTATTTAAGTTTTTTATGAGCATTTTAAATTTCGTGCTCAGTTGAGTTGAGCATGGAAAAAGTTTTATAACCTCTAGGCCTGATCCAGTATTAGGGTCCTCACTGGGTTTTTGAAGAAAGATTTGATCCTCATCTATCTATTTAGCAGGCAGCAAAGATTCTTGTAAAATTGTAATTATTTTCATACCCATCAATTTAAACATTTGTTTTGGGTGCTCAAAAGAACCCTCTTATTGAGACGGTTCTTTTGAGTACCCACAACATATGTTTTGGTTGAGAAATAAAGAAAAGAGTTTCCAATATGCACTCTTATCTGGAGGCCTGCTGACTGGGCAGATGCTGAGACTGATCTGAGTCTTCCCCGGGTGCTAGGGCAATTTGTTGATTTTGACATGCATAGGCTCAACTACATGTAGCTTTGGGTATATGCTGCTTTTGTTAAACTAGAAATACAGTAAAACCTGTGTAAAACGGCTACTCAAAAATAGGCAAAACAAAATCTTAATAACAATTGGTAGCTAAATGGAGGTCAAAAGTATTGCAGAAAGCATTCTGCAATACTTATGACCTGCATTAAGCGATAATTGGTCTTGAAGACCAATTTTTGGTCTTTTTGAGAGTGGCCGCTTTACACGGGTTTTACTGTATGTAGCTTTGGGTATGCTGCTTGGGTAAAATACATGTAGAAATAGCATCTTTTTAATAGAACCTCACCGAAGCAGAGTGGGGCATGTTGTTTTTGGTGCGGACCCTGTTAGTTTTGGGTTTGCTAAACGCTTTTTTGTGTGCAAGATGTCTCATGAACTAGTGGGCGGATTGGAACCATAGGGCCAGTTAAGCAATTTTTTTAGCGTAAACTTGTGATTATTTTTTTTATCCATCAGTTTAAACATGTGTTTTGGGTGCTCAAAAGAACCGTCTCATGGAGACAGTTCTTTTGTGTACTCACAACATATGTTTTGGTTGAGAAATAAGAGAATAATTTTCAGGTACACACTCTTATCTGTCCCGCAATGACCATAGCTATTGACTTGGGACGTTAAGCAACAAAACAAACAAACACTCTTATCTGGGGGCCTGTGGAACTAAGTTAACATGGATATAACATTGGGGGCATGATGGAGACTTTATTACATCATGTGACACGATCTTGACTGCTGGTCAAGTTAAACAGAACCTTGGGTGCTGACTACTTAGCCAATCAAAAACATGATCCTGAATACTGGCTCATTCAAATTTATTGGAATCCCAAGTACTGGACCAATTCAAAACTTGGGATCCTGATAACAGGACCAGTCAAGAACCTGGATTGCTAATCAGTCAAAATATGTGATCATGACTACTGGACAAGTGAAAACAGTCTTAGGATCCTGGCTCCTGGACCAATCAAAAACATGATCCTGACTGCTGGACCAATCAAAAACATGCTATCCTGAGGAATGGACCAATTAACAACATGGGATCCTGATAAATGGACCAATCAACAACTAGGGATCCTGATGAATGGACCAATCAAAAGCTAGAGATCCTGATGAGTGGACCAATCAAAAACTAGGGATCCTGATGAATGAACCAATCAAAGGCTAGAGATCTTGGACAAATAGACCATCTTCAGGTTGACTGATATTGGCCTTACAAATTCACTCATGCCTAAATGTTGTATAGATTATACATAATAAATAGGTCTTGAGATAAAAAAGTAAAAATATGTACGTAAAATGGTGAGCATTTACTTTCATCTACTACATGTTTTAGCTATCCTACAGCTTAAACATGTTTTTGGGTACCCTAAATGGCTGTCAGTCTTAATCCTTTTTCTCATAGAGATGCCTTTTAACACTTTTGCAAACATAGCATACCAAGATCAGGCAGATATTTATAAGCTGCCTGATCAGGGTCTACTCTGTTTGCTTTTAGAAATATTAGATATAGATGCTTAGGCTGGCCTGTGTCTAGTTGTTTACTCGCTACAAAGTGAGGTTTTCAAACAACGAGGCCCATATGTATTTTCTTCAGCACCGTCACTGCAATAGATAATTTCACACCAGATAGGGGGCAATCGATAAAGCTCTTAACAATCAATGAATGCGGATCAAAAATTGCTAGAAACAGTGTTTTTTGATTGCCATATGTCGCCAGTTGGGTGACAAATGGCAATCAAAAACACTGTTTCTAACTATTTTTTATCTATGTTCGTCATAAGTATTAAGGTTTTTAATTGCCGCCTATCCGGTGTGATTATGGGGGTCGCAGGTTCAATCCCAGGCTTTTCCAGTCTGTCGGATAAACTTTAACTGGTGGCCTCATCTCCATATGACTTTAGCTGTTGATGGAACATTGAATGCAATCACACACAGCATGGCTTTTGATGTGTCTTTTCACTCATTGGCGTAGCTACCATAACACACAGTATGAATGTTTGTAATGAAAATGTACATTCAGGAAAGATCACCTAATGTGGAGATATTATTTATTGAATGTTTTCTCACACCATAAAGGACTTCTCCGAGAGCTAAGTCTTACTTTTAACCCTTTCCTTCATGAATATCTATGCTAGGCTCCACCCACTATGAACAATTACATGAATAAACTTTCATATTGGTGCATGCATAGGACAAAGAAATTACTTGTCAGATTCACTAGTGTAGGATCAGATATATCATATTTCCATAAGCAAACAGAGTAGACCCTGATCATGCAGCTCTCGTAACTGTCTGATCTGGATCTGCTCTGTTTGCAAAAGCGTTAAAAGGTGTCTCTATAAGGTAAAGGGTTAAGTGAAGTGACCAGTTTTGAAAGGAGACACAATAATTATTGATAAAAAATCACTGCTATTTCAGTTGTCTTTCTTTGCTTACTGGCTATGCCACTATTGACAGTACTGGCTTTGCAAATACGAAATTCAATATCCCTTACTTTTTTCCGGACTCCTTAGGGACATGATTGCAAGTGACTGGTATTTTAGAATAATTATGATATGTATGAGGATCATATTCTACACAAATGAATTCATTTTGTTTGTTTTACCATTGTGACCTAATAAATGCCCATACTCCTGTAAGGGTTGATTTCCAGTAAGTTCTGTGGCACTTTGGGTTGCAATTTCTTTATTAGCCCTTTCTATGCCAATGGAATGTTCAAGTTTGATACAGTTAAGTCAGGATGGTCCATTATATATATTGAGGGGTTACAAGTTTTAATTTCTAAAAAAATATTGTATTTCTATCTCTCAAGATCGAATTTTGCCTTAGCAAACAGTGTCTTCACTGTTTTCCAAAATGTCCTTTTAGGGGTTTCTGGTCCGCAAAGAGTTAATAAGGACCCACTGCATGGAAAGGGATCAGATACAGTCTGGATCCTGATCAGCTGACTCTAGAAACTAGCTGATGTGAATCTGTGCTATTTTACAATATTTGCAAAAAAGTATAAGCTTTAAAAAAAGTTATTTGCACAATGTGCTTATATTAGGTATGTTATGGGCCTTGACGTAAAAAACCTTCAGGGGTTTGCAATAAAAAAGGCGCAGACCAGTCTGCATAAATGTGCAGTCTTCATTTATTAGAAAGTATCATATTTAGACTTGCTACGAGGGAAATATCTTTTTCTAGCTAGTCACTGTAGCTGAGGAGACTTATTTGAGTCTCCCTTTGTCGGACACCCCTTAGACAGGTTTTGTCACGTCGAGGCTCATATGGAATGTTTTATTGTATAAATTTACTTTTCTGCTATTTTAGTCGTAGTCATCGTTTTAACCCTTATCAAACTGAATCTTTTTATATACTACACTCCCTCCCAGTTTCTATTCTGTTAACAATGCAGCATTCCAGTTGTATGCATGAATTTATAATCAGAATGGAAAACTAACATATTGTATTTCTTTATCTCAAGATCGAATTTTGCCTTAGCAAACTGTGCAGACCTTGATGAAATGCAGCATGATGCGGCATTTTATCTGGGTCTTCACTGTTTTCCAAAGTGCCCATTTAGGGGTATGGATAACAGTGTGGAATCTGATCAGATGGCTTCATCAGAAGCCAGCTGATCTGGATCTACAGTGTTTTAAAAAAGGATAAATTTGGGGTCAGCAGGACAAGGGTTAAAAGAGGAATAAGTTTAGCACATCATCATCATCATTGTCATGATCATCATCATCATATTCATCATTGTCATCATCATCATTACATCATCATCATCACCACTGCAATCATCATCATCATCATTATCATCATCATCATCATCACCACCGTCATCATCATCATCATGATCATGGTCATCACCATCGTCATCATTATCATCCTCATCATTATCCTCATCATCATCATCGTCGTCACCATTGTTGTCGTCATCATCATCACGGTCATCATCATCGTCACCATCATCATCATCCTAGTCATCATCATCATCCTCGTCATCTCCATGAACATCATCATCAACATCATCATGCATTTAAATCATTTGAGGTAGTACAAAAAATAGTCCACAGTATCTGCTTTACCCATTAAAGTGACGTTGAAACTCTTCGCCTGTTTATGTTGTCTGCTGATAACCCTTGCAAAGGGTATGAACCCAGATCAGGCCCGACAAAATATGGAGCCTGCTCTGGATGACACTCTGATGGTATTCCTGAAAGATTTTTTTGAAAAGTTGATTTTGAAAAAAATAAGCAGACGACAAAAAATCATGAAGAATTTCCCAGCATGCAGTTGTTGGTATTTTTATTACATAACCTTTTTACTCTTTGCCTATTAGTGTTGTCTGCTGTTAACGTTTGCAAACAGTTTGGACCCAGATCAGGCCTGACAAACCATTGGACCTGATCTTGATCAAAACTGTTACCACTCTGATGGTATTCCTGAAAGAATTTTATGAAAATATGCAGAGGACAAAAACTGTCAGGTCTGATCTGTATCCAAACTGTTCGACACGTATGGTTTTCATGAAAGAAATTTTTGAAAGCTTTGATTTAAAAAAGATCAGCAGATGCTTTAGTCACCAGCAGATGCTTTAGTCATCTGCTAATCTTTTTAAATCAAAGCTTTCAAAAACAACAACAAAACAACATGCACTCAGTATTCACAGAGTAAAACTAAGTGTTAGAAGCCATGCCTACAGGCTTTATTTTATTGACTTAGATTTGTATCCATCCTGTCTGCATTATTAGACCCTATTTTCAGAATTGTGAATGTTTCTGGGTTTATGTGAGAATGGGCTTTATTTCATTGCATTAGTTTTGCTTGCATCATATCTTGTTTATCCAACCCCATTTCCTCAACATGTTTTGGATAAATGTGATGAGCAACAACTATAAATAAACTTCATTTTATTGGCTAAGAGTTGTTTGCATGATGTCCCTCATTTTGCAGTAACAGTTATAGCCAAAGCTATAAATAGACATCATTTCATTGGCTAGAATTGCTTGCATCCTATAAGCATTATTGAACCCCATTTTCAGCAACATGTTTTGGGTAACTGTAAATAAACTTCATTTCATTGGCTAAGAGTAGCTTGAATGTTGTCCACATTGTCTGCCCTCATTTTCAGCAACAGAAAACTTTGGGGTGATTGTGAGAAACCATACCTATAAATAAGCATCATTTCATTGGCTAAGAATTGCTTGCATGAGGTGATTGACAGAAGCCATACCTATAAATAAACATCATTTCATTGGCTAAGAGTTGCTTGCATGCAGTGATTGTGAGAAATCATACATATAAATAAGCATCTTTTCTTTGGCTAAGAGTTGCTTGAATGCGGTGATTGTGAGAAGCCATACATATAAATAAGCATCATTTCATTGGCTAAGAATTGCTTGCATGAGGTGATTGATAGAAGCCATACCTATAAATAAACATTTCATTGGCTAAGAATTGCTTGCATGAGGTGATTGTGAGAAGCCATACCTATAAATAAGCATCATTTCATTGGCTAAGAATTGCTTGCATGGTGTGATTGTGAGAAGCCATACCTATAAATAAACATCAATTCATTGGCTAATAGCTGCTTGCATCCTGTGTCCATTATTCCTTCTTTCTATGACCATGATCATGTTTTATGCTTGCAATGTTAGTGATTTTTTTTCATTAAAATGATTGTACAGTTCTTATATCATTAGTTGCAATGTTTTACGTATAATTGAAATTAAACAATGAAATATGCATGTAGATTGTTAATGAGTCAGCGCATGAGATAACGGTACTTAGTAGGTGGGGAACCAGGCCTGAGGTGATAAAACTTTTTTCGTACTCAACTGAGCATGATATTTCAAATGCTCATTAAATCTAAAATGCTTAAAACTAAATACTTTTCTTGTTTTCAGATGCTCAGAAGTTGTATTTATCATGCTCATAAATATTAAAATGCCAACAATTGTTGGCATTTTAACATTTATGAGCTTGATAAATTTCATGCTCAGTTGAGATGAGCATGAAAAAAGTTTTATAACCTTGGGGCCCAGTTATGACCCAGAAAAGCCTGGACATTCACCATATTTACAGTAATTGCTGGTTCCCGTTTTATAGGTGGTCAGTACTGGAAAAATAGGTGACCAGTACCCTCAATATCGGGCATTGAGGGTGGGGGGGGGGAGGTACTGGCTACCTGTATAAGCTTGACTGAGCCATAGGATCAATGTGAGCTTTTGTGACTCAGTGGTCTTTGTCCTGCATCCAACTTGCGTTGAACCTAAACTTTTTCTTTGAACAACATCTCCTAAACTGTTGGGCCAAATTTAAAATAACTTCACCCAAATGTTCCTTCTAAGGTTCACTACCAAAATTGCCTAAATGGTTCCACTCTGAACCAGATGGCCCCCAGAGCTGTAGCGTAGATTTATTTTAAATGACATCTCCTCCTGAACCACTCGTCCAAATTCAACATACTTTCACAGAAATGTTTCTCATAATGGCCATAACCAAAATTGCCTAAATGTTCCCGCTCCACCAAACAAGATGGCCACCAGAGCTGCAGATAAGAAATATCTTTAAATTACACCTCCTCTGGTTCAAGTTTAAAATAGTTTCACAAAACTTCCTCATAATGCCCTTTAACAAAATTTTCTAAATGTTTTTCTCCTCCAAACAAGATGGCCACCAGAGCTGTAGATAAGAAATATCTGTAAAAGATATCTCCTTCTGAACCACTGGTCTGAATTCAAAATAATTTCATAGAAAAGTTCCTCATAATGTCTCTACCAAAATCGCCTAAATGGTTCTGCACCGCCGAAAATGATGGCCACAAGAGCTGTAGATAGATTATAATTTAAACGACATCTCTTCTTGAACCAGTAGTTCAAATCAAAATAATTTCACAGAAATGTTCCTCATAATGCCATCTACCAAAATTACCTAAAAGCTTCGCACCTGGAATAAGATGGCCGTCAGAGCTGTCGATAAGAAATGTTTTAAGTGACATCTCCTGATCCTTTGGTCCTAATTCATTATAATCTCACACAAATGATCCTTATATGACCCTCTATAACATTCCCCAAACAGTTCCACTCTACCGACCAAAATGGCCGCAAGAGCTCAAAATAGAAATATGATCTTCGATACTCCATGTTCCTTACATGTATATTGCTCAACTGATTTCACTATGTGCATTCAGGGTTAGGAATTCAGGTGAACGTTCAATGGGCAAGCCTGGCCCTCTTGTTCCAATACTGACCACCTTTGAATCGGGAACCAGCAATTAATGTAGATATGGTGAATATGGGCAGTCTCACCAGTGCCTTTACTGCTGGCAGGCACAGGGGCTTGAAGTTATGATTTTTTTAGTGATTTTATGCCTAGGGGAATATGATACATGCTTTAAAATGTCAAAAGTTCGACTATTTAAAGATTTGAAAAAATGTTCAAATCGAGTATAAGAAAAATGCTTTTTCTATGTATCACTTAGGTCAAATTTTCATTTTTTTTCATTGGCTGTTATTTTCTCGAAATATTTGGATGGAATTAAAGAGAATGCCCCTAAGCATCAGAAACAGTAGCAATTTTTCATAAATTCGAGCACCTTTGCTGGCAGGTATAAAGAAGGGAGATGATGGTTCTGAAAAAAAAAACAGTTTCAAGTCCTACTGAATAAACTGCGCATTGACGTGTAACATATTGCCTACTAGTGTCGTCTGCGCATAACCTTTGCAAACAGATAGGACCCAGATCAGGTCCAACAAAATGTCGGGCCTGATCTGGATCCTATCTGTTTGACACTCAGATGGTGTTCCTGAAAGAATTTTTAAAAAAGTTGGTTTGAAAAAAAAAATCAGCAGACGACAAAAAGCATAAAAAATTTCCCAGTACTGTGGTTCATCTGATGGGTTGGCACATTTGTTATTAGAAATGCAAAAATTAAAATCATGACAAACCAAATTATTGTTGTTGTTTTACATCTGAACAGTGCCTTCTGTTTGGTTATTAGGCCAGAACTTTTTTATTAGTTGATTTACGGGATTTTTTTTTCAGATTTAGTTGACTGGTCATTTTCAGAGCTGCTTTCTTTTTTCAGAGCTTTTTTTCTTTATTTTTAATATCTCCAGAAAAAAACACTGAAACTAGTAAGGTAAACACCAACAGTCTGTACTAAATCTTTAAATATTTCATCATTTTTCTAAAAACCTGGACAGGACAATCACTTTTAACAGTGTCACTCTCAAAATACAGACAGAACCTCAAAAATATATTATTTTTTCAACGAAACAATGGAAACAGAATCGGTGGATAAAATTTAAAAAAAAAAATAGAAATTAATTTTTTTCTCTACTTTCCGGAAAATTACAGTAGGAGGGCTTGTAAATCAACCAATAAAAATCGGGCCTTAGGGATATGACACACA
The DNA here is from genome assembly GCA_964019695.1 of Loripinus fragilis. NCBI lineage: Eukaryota > Metazoa > Mollusca > Bivalvia > Lucinida > Lucinidae > Loripinus > Loripinus fragilis. Next base: position 945,805 of record OZ026526.1, on the reverse strand, counting down.
GAAAAAGACAGAATTTTTTCTACAGGTTGGTCTCTATTGTCCCATTCCCTAAACTATTCAATAGTATTTCTCCTATCCAATCACGGTAGTGTTTGCTTTCAAGAATTATTCAAATGTATCTCCCCCCACCCCCCCCCCCCCCCCCCAAAAAAAAAAAAAAAAAAATCTTATATTAAAAGATTTGCAATTCTCAACTTAAGAGATTTCAGTGATTCTGTGGCCTTCCATTGATATAAGTAAGAAAAAGATTGAAATTTGGGTTTGGTCGGGAATTGAACCAGGGACTTCTTGCTTGATAATGAGCAGGTTTATTAATAACAGAGTAAATTTCATTGAGACTTTATATGACTACATTTATACCACCCTTACCAACTTTAGAACGAAATACGTCGTGCTGAGCAAGGTCTACTCTGATGTTAGTGGTATCAGGGACTCTCTATACATAGAAAGACCCTGGCGGTATAAAATAGTTATACCATGTTTGTTCGCCTATACGTAAGATAATCCACTCGCTAAATCTCGTGGATTATCTCCACGTACAGACGGACAACCCGTGGTATAACTATTACGTAACTTTGAAAGCCAAGTTTCTTGATTTTCTTGTGGTGATGGTCGCTAAGGTACGAATCGTACAGTGGTGAACATCTACGTAATAGTTATACCATGGGTTGTCCGTCTGTACGTGGAGACAATCCACGAGCTTTAGCGAGTGGATTATCTTACGTATAAGTGGAAAAACATGGTATGATAATTTTATACCACTAACATCAGTGTAGACATTGCACATCACGAGATATTTCATTCTGAAAATGGTAAAGGTTGTATAAATATAGCTACACTTTGTATTGATAGATAGCCCTCTACATTACACGAGTTTTGGACAAAGTACCGTTCACGTAATAAACTTCCCATGTCATGCCATCTTCGTTAAAGTTCCTTTTCTTTTTCTTTTTCAGTGGACAAGGCAAAAACTTTTAAAAGTCTTGACTTTTTTAATGTACCATACTCCCCAATATTTATCCAATTAATTTTCAGGCTTACAATTATTAGCGAATTGCAAAACAGTATGGATCCTGATCAGCTGCCTTCTCAGAAGCCACCTGACCAGGATCTACAATGTTTTCAAAATATGATTTATCCAGGTATAGCATGGAAATAGTAATTGCAGTCTTCTCGCGAAAAAAACAACAACAACGCACTGACAAGCCAGTATGAGCCACCTACAATTTGACAGTTGTCTTTTTTTTCGGGGTTTAAACGTCAAAAAGGTTCCGCTTTTTCAGGTAATTAGCAATTAAGAGGCGACTGTCACTCATCAGCGAAAAGTTCAGAAACACAAGATTGACAGACTGTTTTTAGGTAATTAAATAACAAACAAGTCGGAGAATTAACGAAAAAGGGGAGTACAGCATTCGGTCTGTTACATCGGGGCCAAATATTCTATGCAAATATTCTAAGGATCTACACTTCGACAGGGAGTAGTATTGAAGAAGACAACCTTGCGAGTCAATCAGACTTGCTGCGTGCCTATTAGGCTGTTATGCTATGTCATTTTGGTCTTGTACCCTTTGCTCCACCAGCAAAGAATGCCAGCAAGAGTAGGCGTACAGACGAGCAAGTCGTCAGAACATTCACTGGTCGAGCATACTAAGTTTGGTTCAGACAACAAAACGCCGACACCTGGTCCAGTTGAGTCCTGTGCATTCACCATAAACGCACCGCAATAAGTAGGCCTAATCGGCAAATAATTAAGACGGGGACATTTCTCGTGGTTCGGCAAAAAATGAGTCAGTCCCAACTTCTTATTTTTGTTTGTTTTCATTTTCTGATATTCATGAATTCGTGATTGCTTTGATTATAAATGTCTCATGTCAAGAAAAATGATGATATGAGAAGTAAGTAGTACAGAAAAACTAACCACCAATGAGAAAAAAAGAACTACCAAAGTTTATCATAGGGGTTCAACTCTAATAAGGTTGTTTTTTTTGTTATGAGAGTGAAAGAGGGATCAAAATTCCAAATAGCACTAAAACTGGTCATTATCGACCCGCCAGTGAAACGCCATTTAAATGGCGTTTCGTTAGCGGGCCGATGATTGCTAGCTTGGTAATTTTGTGATTTTTCAGGTGATCCGGACCAGTATTACTAAGAAACCCTATAGCTTTGTTTTTTTTCGGGGGGGGGGGGGATGGGGGTGGGGGGTCCGGACCCCCTGTTTCCCCTCTGGATCCGCGCATACTTTCCACTTGCCTGGAGTGTCAGCCTGTCGACTTACACTTGAACGACGACTTACACTTGACGCTGGGTCACCGGAGCTTTAACAATGCTAGCATGCCCATGTAGCCTTACTGCAGTCTAGTAAAAGATGATATGCAGCCTGGTCATTATCTGATATGAAAACCAATCATAGCTCGATATTGTTGAAATCTTGTCTAAAACGAGTCACATTCCTATAACTTATCATGGTTTCAACCTCGAAGTTTTCACATCACGCCAGTCTTCCAGAAATTTGGCTTTGAAAGTTGTGGTGGAAAACTTCCCAGTAGGTATAGCAGAGCTTTACTGCTTTCTTCTGGTACTATAAAGGCGTCAGATGCAAAAACAGTCGCCAAAGGTGGATTTCTGCGCTGTCTTTCATCTTTGCAAACAATGCAGACCCTGATGAAACGGTGCGTTCTGTGACATATCATCTGTGTCTTCACGGTTTGCCAGAATGTGCCATGATGGCAACCTAGGAAAACGTAAAAGGTGGGAATTTCTTTGTCCATTGAATGGTTTGTGTTCTAGAGATACTGTTTAAAAAGTATACATACTTACAGAGAGAGCTGGCCCCGTTTATAGAGCCCCGCCAGCGAATGTTGGTGGATCTCTATAATTGTTAGTCTGTCTGAACGCCCGTCTGTTTGTTCGCGATTGTGGTCACAATAGCTTAGTCATTCCTCGTTTGATTTTATTTTTTGCATTATTTCCATTGTTTCCCATTACTTTGATAGTTCAAAGACATGTCGCCGGTTCTCGTTAATATTTTTGGTCGTACTGATCTATTTTATTTATCCAGTACGTTTTATCAATATTATATATTTGATCGGTTCGAAATTAGAGTTAATGGTCACTTGCTGGGAAAGGGCTGGTCTCTTGGCTCTCTTGTAGTGTTTTGTCACTTTCCCATGTGGTGTCCTGGGTCAGGTGTGGTGCTTGATAGTATCGATTCCTGATCTTTGCCTTCTTTTGTTCTATATAAGGCCAAAAGTGTGGTCTTATCTGGTTTCCTCCGAACTGGCATTAATTTGAGTATCCAAAACAGGTCCTTAACTGATGAATAGGAATAAAACCAACCATAGAAATACGTCTGAAGATGTGAAGGGATTATTCTGATTTAATAATCGTACTTTAAACCAAAACACATGTTGTAGGGACTCAGGGGAGCCATATCAATATGAGACGGCTCTAATGGGTATCCAAAACATACTTTTGACCAATTAATAGTAATTCAGTCATCAATGGAAATATCCCTCTAGACAAGAGGGTATAATTCGGAGTTTGTCCTGTAACTTTTAACCAAACATGTTGTGAGTACTCCAAAGAGCCGTCCCGCATTGAGGCTTTGAGGCATTCGTGCTTTGAACTGATGGATACGCTTTCTGTCACTCTGCAAAATGCGACTCCATTTTACAAATAAGAGGGAGATCTTGATTTAAATTTGCAATTTTCAAACTAAATCACGTGCTATGGCGACTCAGGAGGGCCGCTCCAGTGTGAGACGGTTCTAATGAGTATCCAAAGCATGTTTTAAATGATGGATTGGTGTTATGTCATTCATTTAATTAAGCCTCAGGATAAGTGGGGATACTTAAAAAAAAATAAAAATCTGTAGTTCTTAACCAAACACATGTTGTGAGGATCCAGTGGAACCGACTCAAGATGAGACGATCCTGTTGAGTGCTCATAAAAATGTTTGGACTAATGGTATAGAAAGCGAACGCAATTTCCCGTAAAAGAAAAAAAGAAAAAGTTATATATCTTAGTTAAAAATCTCGTAAAGTGGGTGCTTTGTTTTCTTCTCGGTTAAAATCCTTAAATTTCGTTTCGTTAAGGTTAAACTTAGAGGTATTCAAAGCGGCACAGTCAAAGTAAAGTCACATTCTGACCCGACCTATCAGAACCTCAGTGGAACGGATGGGACTAGGCCAAGCATGTGACAGTAAGCGTCTCAATGATTGCAAACGACAGGGCGCAGATCAGCCAAGCACACGTGCAGGATGGTCTGTGCCTCTGTTGTTGTAGAGAACTATGGGTTCTCAAACATTTTGTAGATGTACATAACTATTTTGTCTTTGTTTTTTGTACGTTTTCTTCTGTATGTTGTATATGTGTTTGCATTGTGCTCTCCATATCTGGAGGATAATAAAGTATCTATCTATCTATCTATCTATCTGTCTGTCTGTCTGTCTGTCTGTCTGTCTGTCTGTCTGTCTGCCTGCCTGCCTGCCTGCCTGCCTGCCTGCCTGCCTGCCTGCCTGCCAGCCTGCCTGCCTGCCTATCTATCTATCTATCTATCTATCTATCTATCTATCTATCTATCTATCTATCTATCTATCTATCTATCTATCTATCTATCTATCTATCTATCTATCTATCTATCTATCTATCTATCTATCTATCTATCTATCTATCTATCTATCTATCTATCTATCTATCTATCTATCTATCTATCTATCTATCTATCTATCTATCTATCTATCTATCTATCTATCTATCTATCTATCTATCTATCTATCTATCTATCTATCTATTGAACAAGTTTCAAAAATGGTTTGTCATATGTAAGGCCATTGTGTCCGTGATTGGGGTAACTCCTCGTTGTTAAGGCTGCGCTTGATCTACTTCATTTTGTTGATTTTGTCATGCTTAGTTTTTGTGTGATAGGTACCATTTTTCGGCATGAGTGGGTCCAAATAATTGTTTTTTGGGTATAAATGTTTTGATTGAATCTTACGTCGTCATTAATTAAGACTTTGACATCATGGGGATATGGTGCGGAATATTCGTTCTTCTTTCGGCCCAGTGCTGCGTGGCTGGAATTCTGTCAAACTGGTTTGGAGGTAATCACAAAAACTACCATCTCTTTTTATGGATTTAACACTGCATATGGGGAAACTTTGCGTGATTTTTGTCGTCTGCTGACTTTGTTTCTTCAATTTTAACGTTTTCATTTTTTATGACTGATACCATCTATGTCATACAGTTTGGGTCCAGTTCAGGCCCGACGTTTTGTTTTTTTACCAATATTCCATTCGGGATGGCCAATTCTCAATAGATGTGACTAAAATAGTGAGCCTTTTCTTACAAGAGAAGAAAAATAAAGACAATTAAACCCAATTAGTTTAATGGGGAAACAAGTGCACTTAAACAGCAAGCCTCTATAAATAATGTAATCTGCCGCAAACCCGATCAAAATCGGATGTAAAATAAGAAAGTTATAGCAATCCGAAAATCAAAATTCTGACTTCTAATAAGGTAATGGAGCCCGCCGTGAATTAAAAAAAAGCAAATAAAACTCACAATTCCATCTCAAACTGAACAGTTTTTTTTTCCAAAATCAACTATTTTCAACAGAAGAATCAATAAAAAAGCAAACAAAGTTAAAATGTGTAGCAGAAAATAGCGTTTATGTTAATGGATATTTAATTCGGGCTGTGTTACGTCACACAGCCTAAAAATGGCCGCCCCCCATAGCTTTTAATTCTCCATTTTATAAAACGCCTGTATACTATAACTTTCTATTTTTTATTCGATTTTGATTGGGTTTGTAGCATGTTGCATGGTTTGATAAAGGCTTAAACTTCAGATTTATTTGCTTTCAATATTGATGTCCCCTTTGAGGTGGCACCTGACATATGTGGAAAGATAACCCTGTGTTTTATAAAAGTAAGAGTTGTCTTATTTTTTGTATAAGTATATTGGCGTCACGCGAAAAGCCTTCTCGTCGTTTGTCAACAAATTTCTATGACCAGGTATATTTTGGCCGTCGGGACCAGTTCAACCTAGCCTGGGTCCAGTCGTCAATATTTTTGCCATTTTTTTATGTAAATATTCTAAAAATAAGATATTAATAGATAACACATGAAAGGTATCGGTAGTCCGTTATTACTTTCGGTAGATATTGTCATTTTTGACCAAAAAACGGGAAATGAAGAAAAGGAAAAAAAGATCAGTCTGGAACCCAGGCTAAGTTCAAACACTCAATGGGTTCGAGCGATACCTGGTCAGACAAGTTAATACCAGTTCATGTGTACTCCATTGAAGTTAGATAGCTGTCACTCATGCCTTTGCACGCGAGAGTTTACTGGCCGTTCCAAGGCGGTGCTTTTTTGTGGATCTTTTTTGTTATTAGTCTTTGTTATGCCGTTTTGTCTGTTCCTTGGGGCCTTGTGGTCGCCTGCTGAGAGGGGACTGGCCTCTTGGTTCTCTTGTGTGTGGTGTTTTCTTGTGTTTCTTGTTTAACCATTACTAAGCAGCAGATAAAGTGTCATGCGCAAGGACACACCACTTTGATTGGTGAGAGTCTTGAACTAGCAACCCTTCGAACTCCAATCTAACGCTCTACAAACTGAGCCACTGCGCTCCTTATGTTCATTTATAAAAGAGACGTCGTGCGTGCGAGGGCTTCCTTTTGTAGCTTGGATGAAACCCAAAAGCCACCTAATGGGTACAATGAAAATACTGTCTGAATTCTAGGGTGTGCCTTTGCTCTAGCTGTACAAATATAGTTATCCAGTGGGGCTTTATATTTATTTGTGTCTGAGCATTTAGCTATGCACTTTCTTTGCATTTGCGAGCTGTGGATGCTCTAGTACGACTGTTCACATGTGCATGCTTGTCTGAGCATTCACTAATCGCCTATAATATATATTATGATAAGAACCAGCCTCGCTTACCATATCTGCTTTATCCATTGGCTCAGTGGTAGAGTGCTCAGCCTGAGACCTGGAAGCCCCTGATTTGAGCATTAAGTTAGTACCGGACTCATCATCATATGTCCAAAAAGTTGCAATCTTTTGATATGTTAAAAAATAGCTCAAAACTCATCTATTTTGACAAAAATAACAAGACCTTACCGTGCTTTTTAAAAAGTTATTAAACTTTAAAAATCGTAAAATATGAGTTTTTCAAAATATCAATTTCTCATATTTTAAAAAAAGATTGAAAGTGAGAAATGCCATATTTTTTCCTGGGAATACGCTACATGCTATTGGTTAATAAAAGAACACAAAAAACAGCGAAAAAAAGGCACGTAGTTTATTTTTTAAGCTAAAATCTATTTGTAAAAAAACAAAAAATCGTTTAAATCTTGAATAAAAAATGTCACACAATGTACCTACAGAAACAAAAAACTTATTATTTTGAAGGAAATTTTGCATAGACACTTATAATTAATTAAAATTAAGCATATGCCACTGTGCTCGTTTTTCCGTTTTGTGCTATTTCCTTTTCACCTCTGAAATAAAAACAGGCATGCAGTGCCTACCTGCTTCATTGTTTAATTTAGGTCCGTGAGCGTAGAGAGAGTAATGTTTGAGTTGATGTTGTTTAATTTAGGTTCGTGTGAGATAAGCCTATTATTTATCTACTCCTCATTTGGCACGTTCTAGGACCCCTTAAGACCTTTATAAGTGAGTTCGTGCGCGCGTGCTTGTGTGTCTGCCAAAATGAGGGTGAGTGTATGAGAGAGAGAGAGAGAGAGAGAGAGAGAGAGAGAGAGAGAGAGAGAGAGAGAGAGAGAGAGAGAGAGAGACAGACAGACAGACAGACAGACAGACAGACAGACAGACAGACAGACAGACAGAGAGGGGTGGAGAGAGGAAGGGGCAATTCACGTGCTGTTGATTCACAGCATTTTGTTGTTGCTTTTATTATTTTCTTTACTTTACGCACAGTACACGTATTCTGGATCCATAACAAAATTGACATCATCAGCAGTAACGCGTATAGAAGTGTCGTCAAAATTACGCAAGTCTTTGATCTGGAAAAAATGTTCTATTTCGAAAACGTTGATGCAAGTTTTAAAGCAAGAAAATGACCTTATGCAATAATGGTTTTCTGATACACTAATATCTGCTAGACCCCTCAGGGGTAGTCACAACCCTCACCTTCCTGGTTTGGGTTTCAACACCACCCTGGTGTTCTAGCAGGTGGCAATGCATAGAAAATCACGTTTGATCCCAATATTGAAGTTATTAATCGAGCTGTAAAAAGAGATGAAATGCGAGGCTTGCCAAGAATGTTGTCACTTATTCATGACTAGCTTAATAAATTTAATAATACAGGAGCACGACTGTTAGGTTCTATTTATTGTATGACCCTAAAACTGCTTTTAAATCGCGTTTAGAAATTGCGTGGAACTATGCTTTGATGTTGCCATATAATTATATGAGAAACCATTACGGACGTCATTACATAGCGTTACCAAAATTTGTAAACCACTGGTAGTACATGTCGTTATGTCACTCCCATGATAAACACAAACGAACAATCAAATAAGTAAACACACAAACAAGCAATAGGGCTCAAACCAGGGCCTACTTGGTCTCAAGTTGAACATTCTACCACTGCAGCAATGGGTAAAGAAGGGATGATACACGAGTTTAGTTCTTTTCATAAATGTAATTAGTTTATGCTAAGACAAGCACACATATGTGAACGGTCATATTAGATTATTCACAGTTCACACATATATATACAAAATAATCCTCAGTCAAAAAACTTCCCACTGGCTGGCTAAAAATAGCGCAAAGGCACGCCCCAGCATTTGGCGAGCGCTCCCACAGTGTCCAATATGTTGCTCTTGGGTTTCATCCAAGCTTAAAAGAGAGCCCTCCCACGTACGACATCATATTTACAAAGATAATGGACTTAAGAAGCACATTGGCTCAGTTCGTAGGGTGTTAAAATAGGGATCGAAGGATTACTAATTTGTGAATCACCAGAGTCATAGTGTTGTGTTATGGGGTAAGACACTTTATCAGCGAAAAGTATATACATTGAATATGCATGAATATTAACTTTTCTGACCAAAATTGCCTGACCAGGTATTAATAGACTTTTCGCTTACTGTAAAGGCGGTAACTTTAATATTCATATCTGGGCGTTGTTCGGCTATTTCATCTGCTAAACAAGATAAATCAGGTTCTATTTATAATTTGGTGAAGAATTAGTAAGTTGCTTGTGCCGCGCAAACGTGCGTGCATTTCATGAAAAACCTAGCCGTATACACTGAACTCACATTTATTAACCCTTAAAGGGCATTATCACAATATGTGTGTTTTTGTCGTCCACTAAAATATGTGACGCCTCAAAGACAAACAGTGCAGACCCAGACCAGACTGCTTCTATAGGAGCAGTCTGATCTGGGTCCACAATGTTTGTCTCTATGCTTATGTTAAAGAGACATTTTCAGATGCAGTTATTTTGCTGGCGTTTTAAGAACTAAATAATGTGTTTTGCGTCTATACTGAGATAATGGCGCAAGATGGTACAGTTACTTTTGAAATAAACCATGCCTCATTTTCAGCTTTTACCTATGCCTAAGGTTGACCAGTCCTAATTACGCATCCATGAGGCGCCGCCTTTACAGTAAGCGAAAAGTCAAAGAATATAACTCGGTGAAACTGGACCAGACGGTCAAAATATATTTGGTCATACAGATGTGTTGATAAATTATATTTTCTTTTGTGAACGCCAATACTTGTACGTTTTTAGACAATAAATAAAGATAACTCTTACTTTTTTTAAAAAAACACTCGGTTATCTTTTGAGATGGGTCCCGTACCACCTTAAGCAGTTATTTTGTGTTATTGCGCAAGACCTTTATCCTTACTGCTCAGCACTGGCTAGTACCCAAGTAAGCATCACGAAATTACTAATTTTTGTTTTCTAGATCGTTAAATATCAGCTGAAACAGACATTGCTGATTTCTAAACAATTTGTTTCTATGATTGTCTACGCCCATCGAAAATCAGTGAACAGGTTTGACAAGCCATACATGTTCTTATTTTAGAGGAATAAGAAAAAAAGGAACAAAAATAGGAAAACGAGCATGGTGCCATATATTTTTCTTTTATAAAATTATAAGTTTCTATTAAAAAAAAATCCCTCAAAGTAATACGTTATTGTTACAGTAGTTGCATTATGTGCCATATTTATTTAAGATATACGTTAATTTTTGACTAATATTTTTAGAAAAAGAGGTCTTAGCTTCATAAATAAAATATATGCATATCATTTCGCTGGTTTTTGTTTTCATCTAATAGCCAATAGCAATTTGTGTTCAAATGTTTAAAATATGATAAATTTTAAGTTTTCAACTTTTCAAATCAAATAACTTTTTAAAAAGGCTGGTAAGGTCAATTTTTGTCATAAAACATGAGTTTTGAATCTAGGGCAAAGATTTGGTACCAGTAAAATGCATTTAAGCCCCCGTGGCTTAGGCTGCTGTCCGTTCTAAAGCGATGATTGTGTTGTTGTTGACTTGTTGTTTATTGTTACCCCCATTGTGGGAGTCTGTGATTGTTCTATGTTTTGTTGTACGTTATACTTTATGTCCATTCTAGTTTTGCAGTCATCTTGATGGGGAAGAGAGAGCTGGTCGCTTTGCTTAGTTTGTCTTCCTGGTGTCTCGTGGTTGTTGTGTGGCTATTCCTCTCGGTGCCATGGGTTTGTCTGCAGTTTGTGATTGTGGTATTTCCTGACCATACTCACTATTTTTGAACTATTTTTAAATATTAAGAGAATGTGACTTTTTGGACACATAAGTCTACTTGATTATTAAGTTTTATGGCACAGATCTACTTTTAGAAATTTTGATACAATGTGTCTTTGTGGGCTTTTTGGTCACCTAGCAAAAATGGCAAAAATGACATTAACTGGTCTAAATGTCATCATGACCATCAGATCGTCCGTCCGTCTGTTCACCATTCCTATTTGTAAAACATGTAAGAACACCAAAACACATCTTTTGGTGTAAACTTACACTTACTTTCGTACTTAAACATCTTGAGGCCAACATTTTACTAGTGATAGATAGTATACATTTCTGCCTGTTATTGTCGTTATTACCCGGATCGATACAATCGAACAAATAATAGCTTTTAATGCTGCCAACAAAAACGTAAATTTACACTTAATTTCACAGCGTATAGTTTGAACATCAGGAAGTACTTTTTCGTATGATATTTGACCAATGGCTTCAGACAGTCATTAATTATGAGTAAGTGACCTTCAAAACAGGCTGACAACTTGCTTCATTAAAGTTCACGTATGTAACTTTTTTTGCCACAAACGTTACTTATTTAAGCCAGCCCATTTGAAAATAGAGCGTATAGCATGCGCTCAACGTATTTCTTTTAACGTGTATCCGCGGCTTAGCTACCCAGTGGGGCTAGATGCTTAATTTTTGTTCCGAACAAATCATCTTCTTTCAAAATGTATGTCCTGCGAATAGCAAATGCTCTGGCGAGACTGCGCACATGTACAGTCTCGCCAGAGCATTCGCTTGTCGCTTTAGTAACACTTTCTCATGGGCATGCTAAGTTGTGGTCAACTCAGATGTCCCCAAGTTGTAGCATGCAAAAACTTACAAAAACATTTTCAATGATTAATTGCATGCATGACTGTGTATGTTAGACATTTTGTAGGGTATATAAACCAAGATTCTAGTTTACTTCTCTCATCCTCGTACAAAGCCCTCTATATAGCAATCATGCTAAGAAATGTTTGGATTATTCTTTTAGTTCAGTTTGCTGGTGCTCGCCTCTTGCAAGGTGAGTAGATGAGTAGAAAATGAGTCAATATTTATGTCATGTACCGCGAGGACACGATACTTTGTTTTTTTTAATACATGTGTACTTTAAAAATGCTCAACTCGCTCAGCTACATGTACAGTGCCTAGTGCTAATTTTTAATTCCATGCTCGAAAATCAACTCAGCTACAGGGACTAGCTAGAATTTTAAACATATATTGATGATGACATATATTGGCAGCGAACAATAAGGAGGCTGATCCGACTTTGACAGTTAAAACCCCAATCACGGTTTATAGCTACGGATTCCTCTCGAATTGCACGACGGTGTGCCAGACCTCAGTCTCATTTGCGACCCTCACCTAGAACTTTCATTGGTTGGTTGGTTGGTTGGTTGGTGCTTGTCTTTGGCTGGACCCACCGTGGCCCAGTTATAGTGGTTTTCTTTAGCTCCGACTGCCTATTAGTTCAGAGTCCTTTTCTTTGTTTCATCACGGTTAGTTAATTTGATTTCATTGTTCCCTGTACTGGAAGATTCCGTATTTTAAAAGAATACATATCTCCTTTCGCAAAAGTAGAATCCAGGGCGAAGATTTGGCCAGTAATGGTAATTTTTCTATATACATGAAATCTTTACGTTTTGCATTGACACTGAATAACATGTTTTCTTTGGATCACAATTTTCTTTGGATCGCAATTTTCTTTGGATCACAAACAGGGGCGCATTACGTTTGAGCGGTAATCTGAACTGAAAATCCGCGCTTTTTGCCTTATGGTCCCTTTCGTAAAAAAAACCTCTGCATACAAATTTAGTAACTCGTCTCTCCAATGGTTTAAATCACATCTTAACTGTCGAAGACAGGCAGTCACAAACGCTGAGTTTATAACAGTTAATGCGGTTGTTCTTCAGGGATCTATATTAGGTCCAATATTATTTCTATTATTCATTTAGGATCTGCCTCTTTTCCTGAACTATTGTTATTCTGATTTCTTTACTGATGATGCTACTATTCATACAAATAGTAAAATATTAAAGAAAAAAAAACATTGAGAAATAAGAGAAACTTCAATCGTACACCAACTCTGCAAAACTGTGGTGCGAACTAAATAAAATGCATATAAATTTTGACAAAACAACATACCAGATATAAATTAACAGATTCATCATTAATCATGATGCTCAACAAAAATGCTGGGTTTTCATATTGGTGACAACCTATCTTTTACAAGCCATATCGATAAACTATGCTCTGCGATTTCATCGAAAATATCACTTCTACGGAAACTGTCAACAAGTCCAAAAGAAATTTTATACGGATCCATAACATGGGGAGGAACATCTTTAGCTAGCATAGAATGAGTATTACAACTTCAAAAACGGACAGCCCGCATATTAAATGCAGACTTTTCTTCTTCAAAAGATATGTTCGAGTTTCTGAAATGGAGGCCAATACACAAGCGATTTCTCTTTAACAAAGCAAATCTAAACGTAACAACGTATAAAGCTCTAAACGGTCTTAACCCTTAATAAAATATGTTGACACTTCATGATCGAACACTTAGATCATCGATCGACGGCACATTAGCGGTACCAAGGTCCTGCATACCTCTTTATACGATAAATAATTATCAATTTCAGCAACAAAATACTGGATTTCAGTTCAAACTTATATCAAAAAGCACCTTCTCTGTCTAGTTCTCAGACAAATTCAAAAGCTTAACTTATTATTATTTACTTAACAACTATTAGATGCTTCCCTTAGAAAATGCTTTAAATCAGTTTTCACTAAAATGTTCTCTTAAGTTTTATGCGCCAATCAGTCACATTCACCAGATCCTACCTGACTCAGGGCAATATCATCTTGATGAACCCATGCCTGTTGAAGACTGAAAGATTATGTCTGCATTAGGCATTTGCGCGATAAACTGTTGTTTTATTTATTATAAATTTCGTGTATAAGGATATATTTCATGTCTGTTATGAAGGACCACATGGTAGAATAGCCGATAGGCTCTGAAAGACATTAAATAAATAACTAAATAAAAATCCGCTCATTTTATGTATGGATCCGCTCAAACGTGATTCACCACACACACATACCTTACTATGTAAGTAGAGTTTAATATAAAATTGCAAATCACAATCGATTAAGCGATCATTTGGCCTAAATAATAATCATAGAGTATTGTTTTAGACAGGCTGATGGACGAGGACGAATGGGAGACGATATTCCGTGTTTACGACGGTGACAACTGGGACTCTCACGACGACTATCTCAGTCAAGAACGGACGGCCAGGTATGGCGATGGTGACGACTCCCAGTTCAGAAGTTGGAAGTTAGACCAATGGAATTATATGAAAATAAAGAAGGTAGGTATTTATCAGGTTTTTTTTTTAATTTTCAATTGATTTTTTGGGGACTTCTTGATCAATGTCGTCACCAAACGCTGTCCAATCGGCATAGATACAGTAGCACGAAATTCGGAGCACGAGTGAAAATACGGATATTTTCAAACATAATATGACTTTGGGGTACTTACCAAAAGCAGAGTGACTTTTCCAGGTGCGAAGTTGCAGGGTCTGCATTGTTGCTAGAATAAAACATCTTCAGGCACACAATACACGATGCAATGTATTTTTAAATTGCAATCCGCGACCTTCCAAATTATAAAAAGGTATGACCAAACTTAAACAATTCCAGATAAGAGAGGAGCTAACATTTTGCACATAGCCTAAATGGGCGCTAATGCTCATTTATGAATGTTTTCTTAACTTTTAAAGTTACACCAGCAAAGGACACTTTCTTTTAGAAACCAAACGAGGCTTGATATTTCTTCTGTCAGATATTGTTTGTTTGATTTGATTCTTTACGTGCCAGTCAACAATTTTCAGTTATGTAGGGACGGGTCTTAAGCTAGGATCAATGTCTCTTGCTCAAGCAACAACGCAGTGACGCCGGTGAGGCTCGAACCCGCGACCCCTCGGTCTGGAGTCAAGTACTCTACCACCGAGCCACTGTGCTCTCTCTCTCTCTCTTCTGGCAGATTGCATGCCTTCTTCTCCACATGTCATAAAATCGGTGGTTTGATGCATACGAGATTGCTAGTATTCTGTAGATCGCGAATCACAAAATATTGAAGTTTTTTCTTAAAATTTCAGGTAAAAATAGAAATTTTCGACGATGGAGACGAGGTAGCTGAATTTGAATTCGACGCTGATTTGAAAAATGCGACGGAGTTCTTTTCTCCTATGAACCTGAAACGTAGCTCCTATGATGATATTCCAATTGGCCTTCCTTTTACTGGCGACGGATTTAGCTTTGACGGGTAGGTACACCCATTCACGTGAACAAATGATGAAGCCAATATTGTATAAATACAAAGAAACGCATACAGTTAAACATCATTTTTTTCTGAAAGCCGTAAATGTAATACAAATTTTGTTTGCATCATTGTGTAAGCATTTAATCGGAAGTTTCATTCTTAAATTTTCTTTTCGAAAGAGTAATATTAACCTCAATAAAACCGTCTTCAAACCAGATGTGCGTCAATTTGCAAAATCACAAAAACGTTGTGTCTGCAATACCGCTTTATTTCAGCATCAAGCTAAAGCAATGAGACAATGATCAATGGACCAAATAGCTAGTCAAATAATCATGTTGTTTTTTTTTAAAAATCTTATATTAAATCATACACGCATATAGGCTCTGGTGTGGACTATCCAAAAACAGTTGATTACATACCATGGAGAACCCTTGTAAAATGTCAACAGACTAAAACGGCTGTATTAACTTTTAATCGTCAAACTTTGTGTCCACGGAAATGTAATCATACTTACCTAGAATGTCTGTTGAGCATACTGTACATAGAGTTTGTTGTTAAAAATTGTTATCTGAGACTGAGAATAAAAACATTACTCGCAGTAAAGTAGCACCATGAATTTGGATGGTTAAACTAACAATCAGCACTATGATGGATCAAACTGTTTCAAAGGCATCTAATCTTTACATTTCACGCGTAAAACCAACAAGGATAGACACAAAACATAAATACCATATACTGATACACATGTGTCACAAATTCCTTTACCAAATATGGCATTTAGGATAGAGCTTTGAAAAGCTGAATATAAATTGAATAGATCAAATTTTCATGCATTATGTAAGCTCAAGTATTTGCCAACAACGAACAAAATTACAATCGATTTTATTTATTAATGAACATTTTATTGGAAACACTTAATTGGCTATAGTTTTACCAACTGTACTGTATGCGTTTCTTGTTTTGTTGGGTATATATTTTTATGTCTGACAGATGATGATGATGCGCTGGGTAGGTATACTCCCATTCACGCCCACAAGTGACGATACGCCTGCTCAACAAACTCGAGATGTTTTACTTTCTTTTTTGTATCATATGATACCGGTAAAAGAAATTGGATAAGTGCATGGCAGATCCAACTGAGTTGGCTGTAAAAACAACAGCTCCATATACCAGCCTGGGCATAATACCCCCGTATTGTCTTTGCTGTGCGTAGGAAGATACCACAAGTCCTTAGCTCTCCAATGAGCACATGGTGTAGAGGCCCACCCAGGGGTTTTGGGAACCAGGGATAAGGATATTTACTTCAGGAGAACAAAGGGAACAAAAGCCAACTTTGAGGAGAACAAAGACAATGTTGAGGAACAAAGTACATAAAAAACATTTTTTATGTGAACAGGGTGGGGGTGGGTGAGGGGGCACGTCAGTTAATTTTAGGGAAACAAGGGAGCGGGTACTACATGTGCCATGTTTGCAAGGTTAGGTGGATGCGGGTGATCTAAAATAACGATTTATGTCACTGCCTATTTCCACATGCTTCTCCCACATGTATGGTTTGTACCAGAATGTTGCATTTGCATGTATGTTTATACTTATTAGGTTAAAAGAGTTGTATTAGGGGATAACTGTATTCAAAATTTTGATTTGGGGAGGTATATCGTCGGATATACGGTCGGAAATTTAGTTTTACGGCGACGCGTAAGCGGAGCCGTAAAACGTGATTTCCGAACGTATATCCGACGATATACCTCCCCAAATGAAAATTTTGAATATGGTTATCCCCATTCTAATGCACTATTAACATTTTCCTCTCAATAAAGCAGTGAAAATGTACTTTGTTGCGCATATACGTCCAGGGGCTGCCAGCTGCATATATTCACTTGTCAACCAATGAAAAGCGACGTTACGTAATGACGTCGAGTTTCCGACAGTATATCGCAGGATATACTGTCGCAAGTTTATGACGTTATCCAATCAGACGTCGCGTTGCATTTGCAAGTGCATTAGAATGTTGTTTATTTGCGCATTTGAAACGTTGTAACACACGCTCATTTTGTTTCTAAATACAGAGACGATGACGATGATCGACACTGGATTGTCAGTTCACGTCATGTGGGTAACTGTAGAGAGGACGAAGGCTGGATACAAGTTGTGGATAAACCAAAGCCTGGTAGGGACAGGTGTGTCTGTAGCTACGAGAATGTAGAAAAATATCCCGCCATAATGTATGCTAAAGGAAATAGAAAGACAAGATGGGCTGATAGAAGTAAGTAGCCTATAAACCGCCCAGTGTGCTCATTTCGGTCGTTTTGATGATGCCATTTTACTAGTATATGAAGCAATTTAGCATTAAAATGTAAAAAAAAAACAAAAAAAAAACACTGAAAATAGTTGCACACCCGGGAATCGATACAGGTCCTCTGGCTTTGTAGCCAGACACGCTAAACACTAGGCCATGAGGTCAGGTCGTGCGTGGCTCTAAATAATCGCAGATATAGTAGAGACTCTGCCACTTTCGTATTTGTAACCAGGTAGGGTAATGAGCTTGTCTGAGCTACATTTATCTAGCTTTGGTGCTGAGACGATCAGTTCTGATAAATGGTCTATAGATATTTCGGACACACGTTAATTACTTTATTTTGTCAATAAATTAGGAACACTAATATGACATAAGAATATCTGAAAGCTGTGTTGATCCAAATCCGTAAATGGTTGAAAGACTGGACCCAAACAACTTTACCGGTTTCCAGACGCGGGAAAGGTGCGCATGGGAAATAACAGCATATGTGTTTAAAGCGGGCCATCATTGTCCAGCCAAGTGCGTTGATGATGGCCCAACATTGAATGCTGAAATGGTAGTTTAGTAATTTTCAAGTATAGGGATCCAGACCAGTATTGTGCTAAGGAACCCTATAACTTTGTGATTTTCCAAGGGGGGGGAGGGTCCGGACCCCCAGTCCCTCTCCCCCTCTGGATCTGGGCATGAAGCAGCTGTCTCAAGGCTAAGTTCACTTTTGACCCAAAATTAAATGCAATTTCAAGTACATGCTAGTGTTATCTCAGAGTATTTGGAATAATCTGATTTATTTTTTCAGGATATGGTCTAGCTAATATGATGCAAATACGAGTGAGCCGGGTACCATATCGACAACCCCAGCAGCCCAGGATACAAACAATGCTTTGGGAAACCAAAAAATAGAGTGTTTGTTGAAACTCAAATTTACAATGTAATATAGAATTAAAACCCTTGACCTGCTGAACCCAGATTTATCATCACACTGTTTTCCACTCTGATAGACTATACAATTATAACAAGAAACAAATAAGATTTTTAAATATAGAAGTACCCTTTAGATCTGAGTTGTGAAGATTCGTACATGTATTTGTGAATAGCCTGCCAGCAGCCAGACAATTCAGTGAACTGGCAAACCTTTCCAGAAAATGAATAAACATGTTAGATTTTTTTTTATTTGCTACAGTTTTTGTTTGTGTTGATGCTTTACATCTCAGTCAACAATTGTAGAGTCATGTTGGGACGATTGGCTGCAGTAATGATTGGCCCCTTATAGGTTGAGCCTACAGCATTCAAGCTTAGGTGAGTCAGTATGTAAACCCTTTTCATTCGGGTTACCAGAAAGTTTCTTTGGAAAACAGTGAAGATCCTGATGAAATGCTGCACAAGGCAGTATTTCATCAGGGTCTGCACTGTTTATGGAGACAAAAGTGATCTTCAGAGAAAGAAATTTAATTTTATTTGGTTTTCTCCAATCAATTGGGCCTTGACGTGAGAAAACTTGCCTTCGGGGTTTCCGACAGTGAGATTCAAAATGGCCTGCTCAGCAACAGAGACTAGCTAGAAAATTGAAATTTCATTTGTAGCAAGTCTAGATAGAATACTTTTTAATAACCACTTAACAAAGGTGCTGATAAGACTGTGCCAATGTTGTTCGCAAACCCCTGAAGACAGGTTTTCTTGCATCTTGGCCCAATTAATAGGTTACAGCCTTGTTGTATCTGAGGGTTATTGAAAACCAACACTTTAGTAAATGCTTAAAACAACATTTAATCACCAAGTTAAAACAATACAACAATATTATTGACAATTGTGAGCTTTCAAATCTATTGCAACAAAATCTCAAAAATATTATATTAACAAGCACACTAAAATAAATTAATGAACCAGCACAGAAATAGGTACTTTACACATAGACTGGCAGTGAGGGCTCCAAACAAGCTTGTGCATACATTCAGTCTCGGGAGAGCTTGAGCCGTTTGCTTACACAAGTATGGTAATACTGTAGATTAACCCTTAACTCCATAGGCTATTTTTAGATAATGACATCATTTTCTATTTTTAGACAACATTGGAAAAGGAAAAAAAATACAGTTTAGTTTTGAATACTTTTGAAAATATTATGTAAAATGGAGGAATTGCTCCATTTTCCATAAAATTTTCAAATACATAATATTTCAAAGGTGTCAAAATGCAATATTATGGAGTAGAGAGTAAAGTCTTAGAGTCAAATGATCTATGTCTCGTGCCAGGCATCATAACCTCTCTCCGTTCAAAATACATGACGTCCTGTATAGCGTCCTGAATATGTGATAAGTGCTTGTAACCTTTGGCTGGTAATGAACCAAATTATTAAATGAGCCACGACATGTGATTTCCAACAATGTTTAGACTCGAACGAGCCTGTGCGGTCTCCTTTTAAGCTCAGAAACTCCAAATGATGTTCAGTCAGTAGCTCAACTGTCATAGAATATACAAGCGACTAGCAAAGGCTCTGATCAGTCTGCGTATATGCGCAGGCTGGTCTGAGCCTTTGATCGTCGCACATACCACATTGTTGGAAATCTCATGCCACGGCTCAAATGTCAATTCTAGTCACACTTTAAGAAAAAGCAGAAGTCTTTTCTTATGATACTGAATGGATTTTTGGTGATTTTTGTACCATCACTAAGACTAATCAATCATTATATTTATGTTAACGGATATCTATTCGTTAATTTGTGGCCAAAATAACAACAAGTCCAATGAGACTTGGAAACCAGATGATAACTCTTTGCCTACTAGTGTGTTTTGCAAACAGCTTCGACCCAGATCAGGCCCGATAAAATATTGATCCTGATCTGAATCCATTCTGTTTGACACTGATGGTATTTTCCTCAAACAATTTTTCGAAAAAGTTGATTTTGAAAAAAAATCTGCAGATGACAAAAAAAACAACATGCTAAATTACCCAGGATGCACATTGTTAATGTCATACTTTATCATCACACAATGTCACGAATCCTGCACATATATATATATATGTATGTATATATATATATATATATATATATATATATATATATATATATATATATATATATATATATATATATATATATATATATATATATATATATATATATATATATATATATATATATATATATATATATATATATATATATATATATATATATATATATATATGTGTGTGCAAAAATTCATAATTTCCTAAAATCAGGAACTTAAGAAGTTCAAATGCCTACAAAATGCAAAATGAAAAAAAAAAACAAGGTTTTTATTTAGGGTTTACCACTAACGGTTGTCTTCACAAATATGAAAATAAATTCAGAAAAGCTATTTCAATCTGCCTAATTCAGTAATTTGAGGCTGGCTTTCTATTGAAAAAGCTGACTTTCAAATGAAAGTCTATCTGAAAGTCCTGAATTCAGGAATATTCCTGATAACTTTCAAGCACTTATATGAGCCTTGTCGCAAGAATACCTGTCTTCAGGGCTTTGAAAGCAACAAAGATGCAGAACATTCTGCGCATCCCCACATTCTGATCAGCGCCTTTGTTATTCCCTTATTGGAAATTACCATATCTTACCTGTGCCATACAAAATTCCAATTTTCTTGAATCTCGTTTTGTTGGAAACCCCAAAGACAGGTTTTTCCCCGCGTAACAGCCCATATGATGTTCTAAAGGGCCATGAAAATAAATGCATTCAACCCCTTAACCATAAAGCATTCAAAAATGGTCAAATATAAATGATATTTTGTCCATTCTGAGTGCAAAAGGGTGATTTCGCTATTAATCAGGTACCACTAACACTATCACTATCAACACAAATATGAGAGCCTAGACAAGATACATGTTTGTTTGTTTTGTTGCTTTACATCCCAAGTCAACAGCTATGGTCATGGCGGGACGGTCAGTTCACCTAACCACACTTTTTCCTGGGCAAGCTTGAACAAGCAGTTAACCAGTACTTTGTTCACATACTTTCGCTTGTAACTTACAACATACCTTCTTGAATGATTCAGTGGAAGGGAGAATGACCGTAGATATTATTTCATGATCAATCTCCACGAAAGTATGGAACCAACTGGGATCAAACTCGTGACCCCTGGATCTGCAATCAGACACACATCTGTAGCCAGACAGGTGACCGACAGCGATATGCGGCCCAGTCTAGACAAGATACAACTTTAGATGAGTCATTTCTTGATCTACACTGGATATACAAATCCTCCTTTATATGAAGTCTAGGCATACTTTGGTTAATCAAATTCAATTTTCACACGACAGTTTTTAACTCTTTGTATACTAAAGACTCCTATATGCGTACTTTGACAAACAGTGAAGACCCAGATGAAATGACCAAAAATGTGACTGATACTTATCGCATCAGTTAACACCAAAGGCTCAGGTGAGCCTGCGCAGACTCACCAGAGGCTTCACTATATATACTCACATACAAGAAGTATGGAGCTAGATGAAAGCTCCGACCAAACATTACATGTCTAGACCCACTCGATAGCTGTTTGTTCATGTTTTAAGAATGACCTGAGGCTTATATGGTAAATGTCAATATGACATTTGGGGAACACAGTGGTTCAGTGCTTGACTCGAAAACGTAGGGCCGCGGGTTCGAGCCTGACGGGCGTCACTGTGTTGTGTCCTTGAGCAAGACACATTTATCCTCCCTTAGTACTGGTTCAACCCAAGAAGACCTTTCCCAACATAGCTGAAAAATTGTTGGCTGGGACGTAAAGAATCAAATCAAACAAACAATATGATATTGGCTGGTCATGATATATAGTAAACAACTTCCCTCGGGCTTCAGAGAATTGTGTGGTATCTTATCTGGGCCTACACTGTTTGTCAGTCAGTGTACCCATCAAATTATACAAACCCTAAGTTACATAATTATTGAATTAGCTCTTAAAGCGCCAATCACGACTGCAACAGATGACAAATTTTGTGACATCTTTCCTTATTTTCGAAAAAAAAATAAGGTATGATATTTCATGAGAATTGTCTGCCAGCAGACGATTCTCATGAAATATCATGCCTTATTTGTTATTTTTGAAAAAGCGGCAAAATTTGAAATTGTCCTCTTCTGCAAATTATAGGTGGCTCTTTATGGGTTAGAATATCACTGGTAGGAATTTCAAAATTAACATACTATTTCTATATCCGATCATTGTTTGTTTTTATCTTAGCGAACAGTGTAGACCCTAATGATATACTACTTTATGATTTTTCAAGACATCCAATTACTAGTTGGAAAGTTTATAAAAGCAAAACCTAATGCCCCACTCACACCAAAAATCAAACCTCTGGTTAAAATTAACAAACACTTCAACTAATTCCTCATCCTGCCAGTATTTTCCACTCTGAAATTGCCATCTGCTTAGAACATCTGTTGCTATAGATGTTCAAACCTTCTCTAGACTTCTTCTATCATAAAAGCAAACACAATGAACCACTTAGGAAATGACCAAAATAAGTCTCACGGCTTTCTGTCTGATCCCACTTCTATGATATTGTACTTATGTTATAGTGATTGATCAAAACCACTACCAACGGCACAGCCAGAATGCTGAAAAAGTTCCGCACATCAAAGGGAGACTACTGGATCAAGCAATGATTCTCTTCAATTGCGTCCCTTTTCAAAATGTGAACTTCTCTTAAAGGAAAGAATTTGCTCCCATAGGGAGCGAATTCTTTCCTTTATGAGCAGTTACTTATAGTATGGAAAATCACTTATCACATTGAGTAACCTCCCTTGGGTGTTACTATTTTTATTATGCATGTGCGTAACCTGCATAATGGGTGCTACGCCAATGACTACAGTGAACCCTGATATCAGGCTGCTCCTAAGGGAGTAGTCTGACCTGGGTCCACATTATTTGCAATACGGACTATTAAAGTACATCATTCGCCCAGGCAGACGACAACTGTTGTGAAGGGCAGGAAAAGAGTTAACCCTTAAAGTGCCAAGAAAAAAATGCATCTGAAAATGTTGTCTGCTGAAGTTGTCTGCTGCAAATAATTGCCTAACATTACTGACGAATTAAGTATAGAAGCAATCAGCGTGGACCCAGAACAGACTGCTCCTATAGGAGCAGTCTGATCTGGGTCCACACTGTTTGCCATAGAGGCTTCTGAAACATTTTAGCAGACAAGAAAAGCAGACGACTTTTGTTGCGATTGGCGCATTAAGGGTTAATACAATGTGAGTAATACACACAACATTTATGATATAAATTAGTTGAGCCAAGTCATAAGAAAATACATTTTGTAATGTCGTCTGCTGATAACCTTTGCAAACAGTTTGGACCCAGATCAGGCCCAACAAAATGTTGGGCCTGATTTTGTTTTATTGCTTATTAACCCTTTGTATACTGGAAACCCCTAAACAACATGTTGGGCCTGATGACACTCTGATCATTTTGTCTGCTGATAACCTATGTTAAAAATTTGGACCCAGATCAGGCCCAACAAAATGTTGGGCCTGATCTGGACCCAAACTGTTTGACAATCTGATCGTGTTACTGAAAGAATTTTTCGGAAAAGTTAATTTATGAAAAAAATCAGCAGCCGACAAAAAAGCATGCAAAATAACCCAGTAGGCAAATAGTTAATATAAGCACTTGTTTTCCTCTGTCCAATGACAACCTATCAGGCTAATGATGCTTTCTTAACTGACAGATACAAGGCTAATAGCAGGCTCCTAAATAGATATTGTTACTGAAAATCATTTTTCTTATTTCTCAACCACAACATTGTTGTGGGTGCTCAAAAGAACTGTCTCAATGAGATGTTTCTATTTAGCACCCAAATCATATATTTAGTCGTATGAATAAGAAAATAATCACTATTTAACGTTTAAAGAATTTCCTTATCTGAAACATGCAAGACCACAAGGTTTTCTATATTTGAGCCGCGACATGAGATTTCCAACAATGTGGTATGTGCGACCAACAAAGCCTCAGATCAGCCTGCGCATACGTGCAGTCTGATCAGAGCCTTTGCTTGTTGCTTGAATATGCTATGAGTGTTAAGCTACTAACCGAACATCATTTGGAATTTCTATGCCTAGAAGGAGGCTGTACATGCTCGTCTGAGTCTACATATGTCAAAATGCCACATTGTTGGAAATCACGTGTCACGGCTCATTTAGCTATCCTATATCAAAATGGTCTCCTATGACTTGGCTCTTACAATGAAAGATATTCACACACAAAATATCACAGAACAATATTGAAAATATTAAATTAACAAATGTCAGTGGTTTAAACAAGGCTTGAACTGCACCTGGTCCAAAACATCAAAGTTTAGTCCTTTGAATATTGATGAATTCTACCTTCCAGTTTAGTACAATAAACTTGGGATGGTTTAATGCTATCACCCCTGGATGCTGTGGATGACCACTTGCACTGCTGCCCTAGGCCTCAGTGCATCCGGTCATCTACAGCACCTCAGGATGATAGTTTTGACTTGCACAGAAAGGTATGAAATAGTTGTATACTGTGAAACCATAAGAGCTGAACCGCATTATCATATGAGCTTCAATTTTTAAAGCTTGTATTGTGCTTACAAAATATAAACAATGGTCAATTGTAAATCAGTTAAGCAATCAAAATCTGTCAAGTATTTTGAAGATGACTTTTGATGAAATGTCAACCTCACAAAACTAACTTCAGGAATAATCCTGATACATGCATAAGGACACAGGCAACAGTTACAAAACAGGGCTCGAGATAATAAAACTTTTTTCATGCTCAAATCAGCTGAGCATAGAATTGATCATGCTCATAAATGTTAAAATGCCAACATTAACATTTATTAGCATGATAAATACAACCTCTGAGAGATTTAAAGTAAGAAATTTCTTCATTTATCAGTATTTTAGTTTTTATGAGCAGTTGAAATTTGATGCTCAGATGTTTTGAGCATGAAAAAGTATTATAACCTCGGGGTAAGCATGAACATTCTATTGTCATGGTTTTATACTACAGTCACAATTTTATAACAACACAGCTATGAAGTCAAATTTTGATGAGAAACTGATAAGAAAGTGATATATATTATAAAATAACAATATATAATGATAGTTCCTTAACATGAAACACTTTATTATACCCGCTTTTTTCTTTAGAAAAAAAGGGTATATTAATTTCGTGTCAAAGTTGGTCCGTCGTCCGTCCGTCCGTCTGTCTGTCCGTCCGTGCGTACGTCCGTCCGTCACGTTTCTTGTAAATGTATCTCCTCCTAAACCGTTAGAGGTAGCAACTTCAAACATTGTAGGTGAATAGGTCACATGATGTAGAGGGTACTGGGCGACATTTCGTGTGACCTTGACCCCAAGGTCAAGGTCAAAGGTCAAATATTGTATTTACTTGTAATTGAATCTCCTCCTTAACGGTTAGACGTAGCATCTTCAAACTTTGTAGCTGAATAGGTCACATGATGTAGAGGGTACTGGGCAACATTTTGTGTGACCTTGACCCAAAGGTCAAGGTCAAATATTGAATTTTCTTGTAAATGCATCTCCTCCTAAACCTTTTGACATAGCAACTTCAAACTTTGTAGCTGAAAAGGTCACATGATGTAAAGGTTACTGGGCAACATTTTGTGTGACCTTGACCCTAAGGTCAAGGTCAAAGATCAAATAATGTATTTTCTTGTAAATGTATCTCCTCCTAAACGGTTAGACCTAGCAACTTCAAACTTTGTAGCTGGATAGGTCACATGATGTAGAGGGTACTGGGCAACATTTTGTGTGACCTTGACCCCAAGGTCAAGGTCAAAGGTCAAATATTGAATTTTCTTGTAAATGCTTCTCCTCCTAAAGCTTTTGACGTAGTAACTTCAAACTCTGTAGGTGCATAGGTCACATGATGTAGAGGGCACTGGGCAACATTTAGTGTGACCTTGACCTGAAGGTCAAGGTCAAATAATGTACTTTCTTGTAAATGCATCTTCTCCTAAACTGTTGGACCTAGCAACTTCAAACTTTGCAGGTGCAAAGGTCATATGATTTGGAGGGCACTAGACAACATTTGGTGCGACCTTGACCCATAGGTCAAGGTTATATAGTGTATTTTTTGTAAATGCTTCTTCTCCTTAACCATTGGACATAGCAACTTCAAACTTTACAGGTGCATAGGTCATTTTATGTTGAAGGTACTGAGCAACATTTTGTGTGACCTTGACCCCAAGGTAAAGGTTATAGGTCAAAAAGCGGGTATTTGCGATGGTGTACCATCGACTTCTGCTCTAGTTTATTCTTATAAATGCCCTTCCTCTTATATAGGCTTTGTAACACGAAAACCTCACTTACATTTTGTGACCTGTTACGGCTCTAATCAGCATGCTCAGCTACAGAGACAAGCTCGCATTCTAAAATTTTGCATTTTTGCTTCCATGCCCAATTTCAGATTTTCCAGCAATAAGGCCCACATTTTCCATGGGGGAAAAGATGGTCAAATGCAATTCAACTGGCTTTTGGTTGCTAGAATGTTTTTTTAAATTAACCCTATTGCACTCATGGAGTTTTAGCCATTCAGAGTGTAATACCATTAACCCAAATATTGTACCAAGAATGCTACTTGAAGGGTCTAAGATTGCAGCAACTCTGTGAATTTATGAGAATAAATAAAGCAAAGTAATAAGCAGTTATCATGTAGAATCCACTACAGGGTTCATATAGGCAAGTTTGGGTAAAATTCAAGGACATTTCAAGGACTTCTAAAAGACTCTCCTACAGTTTTCAAGGACTTTACTTTTATGAAAAATACTGATTTAAGTGTATAAATTCTACTTCAGAAATGCTAGACTGCTATAATGGAGAAATAAGTACTAGAAAATTAGTATAAAATTGATGTGCTTTTATTTGGTGCAGCATTTGCTGCACCAAATAAAGGCACAACAGTTTTATACTGATTTAGATCTCCATCATGCGTGTTGAGTCATTACAGAAAATAGTAAAATTCAAGGACTTTTCAAGGCCTTTGAGTGATTTTACAGTACTTTGCAAGGCAGATTTAATCTTCAAGGACTTTTCAAGCAAGCCCTCCAAATTCAAAAACTTTTCAAACCTGTGTGAACCCGTACTACGATCCTAACATAATGACGGTATTCACATTTGATATGATTCGTTTACACTAAACAGATTATCATATGTCTAAATAAAATTGTGATGGTTTTCTTATCCATCAGGTCAAATATGTGTTTATCTCATTAAAATGGTTCTTTTGAGTACCCACAATGTATGTTTTGGTTGAGAAATTAGTTCTCAACTTGGCTCTCTTATTTTGTAGACCTGTGATTATGAGTATTTTCTGTTATGACAAGATGATTAAATCATTATGCAATTCACAATACTTATACTAAACTAATTTGACTGGACTACACAAGTACTGTCAATCTAACCACTTAACACATGCTTCAGTCAATAAGTTGCTTGATGATGTTAATACCTAAAATAAATTGACTAATAAAATGTGCATACCACTTAACATATGCACCAGATGTACGTTTCAGCCAATAAGTTTACTTAATGGTTCAGATACCAGTTTCAGCCAATAAGCTAATTGATAAAATTGATACCTAAACTAATTTGAGTAATGGATCGCTCAATGGCTGTCAATCAAACACATGCTTCAGATACCTTTTTCGGCCAATAAGTTAATTGATAAAGTTGATACCTAAACTAATTTGACTAATGGATCGCACAAGCACTGTCAATCATACGGCTTAACATATGCTTCAGATATCTGTTTCAGCCAATAAGTTAATCGATAAGGTTGATAGCTAAACTTATTTCACTAAAAGACAATAAAAGGACTGCCGATTATACCATCTAACACTTGCTTCAGATACCTGTTTCAGCCAATAAGTTAATTGATAAAGTTGATGCCTAAACTAACTTGAGTAATGGACTGCACAAAGACTGTCAACCAAACTACCTAAAACATGACTCAGATACCTATTTCGGCCAATAAGTGCTTTGGTGAAGTTGATACCTAAACTAACTTGACTAATAGACAATACAAGGACTGCCAATTATACCATTTAACATATGCTTCAAATACCTGTTTCGGCCAATAATTTAATAGATGAAGTTGATATCTAAACTGATTTGACTTATGAAATGTGCAAGGTCTGACATTCAAACCACTTACCACAAATGCTTCAGTTACCTGTTTTGGCTAATAAGTTAATTGATGAAGGTGATTCTATGACTTAATGATGTAAAGCTAACTACTATGTCAAATTGTCAGAACAGAAGACATCTATTCTCTTAAACAGTGATATGTCATATCCCGCTCTGGATCATAAAGGTGCTTTACGCACTCGGTGAGTACACAGGTAATTCTCCGTTATCCCTTCGTATTTTGGTGAATATATAACTTGCAATATCTTTAAAACTACTCAGAAATTTGTGTTGAAATTTTCAGTATCGATTAGAAATATAATTTTCTTCTGATATAGAAAGTGATTATAAAATAATCGGACATATTTAAGGAAATATTATTGATTAAAATTTCAGGATTTTGAATGCTTTTTAATAAGCATCTGGCATTATTTTCACCGAGTATTTCAGCAGAGCTCTTCAGCGTGAGGTTACATAAAGCCTAAAATACCTGGATGACTTAACAATAGAACGCTAAAAATGGAATCATATCATAAAATGACAGCTTAACCCTTATCATGCTGCATATTTTTACATACTACATTCTCCCCCCTCCCCCCAGTTTTTATCCAGATAGCTTGATATTAGCATGTATTGGCAAGCAAATGGAAAACAGCGTGAATCCTGATCAAATGGCTTCTTGATCTGGATTTACACTATTTTTAAAACAGGATAAAACTGGGTTCAGCATGGTAAGGGTCAAGTCACGTGGTAATTGCTATCTTGTAGATTTTTTTCAAGGGTTTAAAATATGCAAGACAAATAAATGCAAAATTTGGTCTTCGAAATTGAAAATCTTCATGAAAAATTTCAATCAAAATAAGCAAATCAAAGAATTTCAAGTCCTACCATATTAACCCTTAATATTAACAGGGTGCCCACTCTTAGTCTGAAATGAAATTCCCTGACATTTCACTGAATTTTCCCTGACAAAAATTCATTTTTCCCTGACCATTTTACCGCGCTTTCACGCACGCCTTCTCCCCTTCCAGCCGTCTGATACGCCCGCATTTTATAAATACTGATATAAATCAAACTAAATCCTTAAAATGTACGAGTTTTACATCACAAATATGTGTTTAAATCAAAGACACACAAAAGGAAGCAAATGTGTAAGAAAATAACATTACATAACTTTGTGTTGTGTAAGATATTTTCTTAATATGTTATACAGCTTAATTGAGCTATTTGGGGAAATTTGCCAGGTGTAAATGGGAGCAAACGAGCCCCAGGACATGGCCAATTTGGACCCCAGGGACATGGTTGGCAAGATTTATGTAGGGGATCACTAAACATTGCTACATGTGCTTAATATATAAGCTGTAGGCCTTATGGTTTTAGAGGGTTTTTTTTTTATAGTCAACATAAAATAATGGCCCCCAGGGTGTGGCCAATTTGGACCCCAGGGGCTTGATTGGCAGGAAACCACTAGATATTGCTACAAATTAAATCAACAAGCTGTGGGGCTTATGGCTCCAGCCACTTCAGAGAAGATTTTTAAAGTTTTTCCCATTATAAGTCTATGGGAGCTTTATTTTACCCATCGCAGCCTTTCCCCTAGCTACTGTATGTGCTTAACATTAAATTTGATCAAAACTGATATATACTCCTTTGAAAATGGAAGCAAACAACGACAACAGACCATCAATATACTCATCATCATATCTAACTTGAGCCTTTAACTCAGGTGAGTTAATGTGACCAAAAATTAGGTTTTAGGTTATAATAACATTTCCTAGCCAAAAGATATATATATATTAGAACAACTGGATTGCATATTATATTCACCCTTACACTATTAAAGTCATCATCTCATATTTGTTTGTTTAATTTTTGAGGGGTATGTAACCAAGCATGATTTTAAAATTCCCTGACTTTTCCCTGACTTTTGAAGATTTTCTAATTTCCCTGCCCATTTTACAGAATTTCCTGACTTTTCCCTGACCTTGAAGAAAAACCAAATCTCCCTGACTTTTCCCTGGCGGGTGGACACCCTGATTAAGACATATAGGCCCAAGCAGACAGTGTTCACCCAGATCAGAATGGTCCCAAAAGGTATTCAGGGTATATAAGGAATGTCAACTTTCAGATCAAGACGTTTCTGAGCCACAAAATGAGAAAAAGTGGCATTGAGCATATGCAAATAACAAAGTCTATTTGTATTGCTCGCTGGTTTTACTTTATACCCAGTCAATACTATTTAGTCTGCGTTGGGTGCAGCTAGCTAACCTATAAAACTGTGGGTGGGCAGTTTTCAAACTGTTCACGGGTGGGATAAAATGTTCTAAAGTAAACCCGATTGGTTCTCAATAAATGCTTGATTTAAGGCTATGACAGCAAAAAATTCTTTTCTATTCTCTGTGGCACTTGATCCCAAACTGAATGTCTCTAGATCTCCTCTAGTTGCATATGCCTGACAGATCTTTTTCCTACATTGTGGTTCATCTAAGGTGAGATTACTGGGAGAGTTAAGGTCTCTTGCGGGTCGGCTCTTCTACTGAGTAATCTTGTAGTAGAGTCTCGAAGAAGAATGGATGGAAGAGCTCACCATCGCCTTTGTAGAATTTGGACTGGAATTCCACCCTGAAATAACAAATGAGCCGCGCCATGAGATTTCCAACAATTTGACATTTTGACATGCGTAGACTCAAACAAGACTGTGCAGCCTTCTTTTAAGCTTAGAAACTCCAAATGGTGTTCAGTCAGTAGCTTAACAATCATAGAATACTCAAGCAACTAGCAAAGGCTCCGATCAGACTGCATATATGCGCAGGCTGATCTGAGGCTTTGCTGGTCGCACATACCACATTGTTGGAAATTTCATGCGCTGTCTAAAATAATTTGGTGATGGTTTATTAATGATTTTTGTTTATTTGTTTGTTTTGTTGCTTTACGCCCCAAGTCAACAGCTATGGTCGGGGTGGGTCAGTTCACCTAACCACACCTTTTCCAGTACTTTGTGCACATACTTTCACTTGTAACTGACAACAACCCTTCTTGAATGATTCAGCTGAAGGGAGGAGAATGGCCATAGAAATTATTTCATGATCAATCTCCAGGAAAGTATGGGACCAGGCCTGGATCGAAATCGTGACCCCTGGATCTGCAATCAGACACACATCCTGTAGCCAGACTGACATTACTGACTAGGTTACACGGCCCGGTAATTACTAATGATTTATTGATGGTTTATTGATGGTTTATTGATGGTTTATTTAAGTCCAGTGGACACAACACAGTGACTCTGCCGGCATCGAAACTTCAACCGGCAACCCTTTGACCCCTAGTCTAACACTTCTAATATTAGGTGGAGTATGGCATAGATATTGTCTTCCTACCAGTGTAAACGGATGGCATGTAAGAATGCTGACATCCCTTCCATGAGAACCAGAACCAAGACAGTGAGGACGGCCCACATTGAGAACAGACAGAAGATATAAGGTGGAGTATGGCATAGACATTGTCTACCTACCAGTGTAAACGGATAGCATGTAAGAATGCTGACATCCCTTCCATGAGAACCAGAACCAAGACAGTGAGGACGGCCCACATTGAGAACAGACAGAAGATCATGATAGTTCCAAAGGTGGCATCCACTGAAAATCCTATCCTCATAACCATGTTCCACAATACCTCCGACAGCTCTGAAACAAAATAAACAGGTTAGGCAAGGTATAAGTTGAGCAACATTGAGGTCAAACATAGATTTGTCTCTGGTTAAACATAGGCCCAGTTAAGCAAATTAGCATAAAATGGTTATTATTTTCTTACCCATCAATTTTTTGTTTTTGTTTGATTTGATTCTTTACGTCCACTCAACAATCTTTCAGTTATGCGGGACGGTTCTTCCTGGGTTTAACCAGTACTAAGCTAGGATAAATGTGTCTTGCTCAAGGACCACAACCCAGTGACGCCGGTGAGGCTCGAACCCGCTACCCTTCGGTCTCGAGTCAAGCACTCAACCACTGAGCCACTGCGCTCCCTTACCCATCAATCTTAACATATGTTTTGGGTGCTCAAAAGATCCGTCTCAATGAGACAGTTCTTTTGAGTACCCACAACATGTTTTGGTTGAGAAATAAGAGAACTCATTTTCAGTTACGCACACTTACCGGAAAGGGCCTGGTTAAACTAGGTTAAATAAACAGGATCCAGAGAAGTACTTGTGTACAAAAATGTATTATTGAATTTATTTAATGAACTGGGGAAAAAGAGATAAAATGTGAGGCTTGCTGAGCATTGTATCTCTTTTTTCCAACTAGTTTAATAAATTCAATAATAGAGGACTATAAATATTAGATTCTCTCATATGACATTAAAATTACTTTGAAATCACAGATTTGTCATGAAAACATTAAGATTTAGTCGTTATGTAAACAACATCTTTATGGTTTTTGTTTGATTTGATTCTTTACGTCCCATCAACAATCTTTCAGCTATGTAGGGTTGAACCAGTACTTAACTAGGATTAATGTGTCTGGCTCAAGGACACAACGTAGTGACACCGGTGAGACTCGAACCCGCGGCCCCTCGGTCTCAAGTCAAGCACTCTACCAATGAGCCACTGCGCTCCCTAACATTGTTATGGATGTCATTTCATAGTATTACTAAATTATAAAACACTAGTTGTTTATCAATTTTAATGAATGCATTCTGTCGCTGCCAGACATGATTTCAGACAAGATTTTTTTGTTTTCACTCTACATGTCAGCTACTACATGTGACGCCCAGCATGGGGCCACTTTTGGCCATAGAACCATATTAATTTTACTTGGTTTGATTCTTTAGGTCCCAGTCTACAATTTTTCAGTTATGTGGGGACGGGTATTCCTGGGTTGAACCAGTTTTAAGCAAGGATTAATGTGTCTTGCTCAAGGACACAACGCAGAGGTGCCTGTGAGGCTCAA
The DNA here is from genome assembly GCA_964019695.1 of Loripinus fragilis. Lineage (NCBI taxonomy): Eukaryota > Metazoa > Mollusca > Bivalvia > Lucinida > Lucinidae > Loripinus > Loripinus fragilis. The sequence goes on along the minus strand of OZ026526.1, from coordinate 912,294 downwards.
ACCCCTCGGTCTTGAGTCAAGCACTCTACCACTGAAACATTGCACTCCAAGAACAATAATTTGAACAAGCTTTGTTATAAGTACCACTATGTGACTAGGTGATGCTACATACCAAATATCAAGGCTCAATGCCTTATGGTTTCAGACAAGAAGATTTTGAAGTTTTCATTTTGAGAATCTATTTTTAGCTCATTTGACCTAGATATGTAACAGACTGGAACCATTTGAACAATTACTAAAAAGGGCCATATAAGAATCATTCCTGCCAAGTTTGGCCAAAATCCAGCCGGTAATTTAGATGTTCTTTGAAGCAATTGTTGACGACGGACAAGGCACATCCAATGATCAAAGGCTCAGGTGAGCTAATAATCACTTCAAGAAGATTAAGGCTCAGGTGAGATAAATAATCACTCAACAAAGATTAACCCTTAAAGCGCCAATCACGACTGCAGCAGACGACAAATTTTACGACATCTTTCCTAATTTTTGACAAAAATAAGCTATGATATTACATGAGAATCATCTGCCAGCAGACGATTCTCATGAAATATCATGCCTTATTTGTTATTTTTGAAAAAAGCGGCAAAATTTGCAATTGTCTGCTGCAAATTATAGGTGGCACTTGAAGGGTTAAATACTTACGTCCATGGGCTAAACTGAGAGCCCAGAGTCGAAGATAGGAGGCTGTGTGGGAGATACAGCCAAGACAATATTCTATAGTGTGGATAGCATTGTCTATAATAACTTCGCTAAGATTAAATGGCTGAAATAAGGAAAAAGAACAATACAAACTAATATCATGGTTGAGACCTACAAAGTGCTGCATATATATACACTTGGAAATAAGTTAAGCATCACATTGGCTAATGTAAGGGTAAACTTAAGACTAAAACTTATCTACATTATAAAAAAGTTTCATCAAATCTTTTCAAAATATAAAAGGGGCTCTTGCATGGTATGGGAAATTAACATGGGAGTCTGCCCACGCTTGGAATTTGATGATATTATGTTTATTAATTGTCTGGGGTATGACTTTTATATTTATGGCGCATTTGAGTTTTTATGCAATTCCATTGCTAATTTATGACGTCATGTATGATATCACTACAATACCTTAGGGTATCCAGTTATAATCATTTCTAAAGTAATTGACATATCATGTAACGGGCGCAGAAATGTTTTATTAAATAACTATATCATAGATAAGTTCGATGATACTATAAATGGCTTTGTATGTATTAGGATAACAGGTGGGCAGTCATTTTTATGAGATGGTACCCCAATTTTCAACTGTATATTTTGTATTCAGTCAAATTTGGAATTAAAATTTTTACACGTTGCGGTCTTTGTCAAGATACCATTTCAACATATAAACTTTCCATATATGTTGAGAATATACAGACCAAATTTCATGAAATTCAAGGACCGGTAACATATTTTTTCAACTTGATGTAAACACATGGCCCTAATTCATTGAAATGTAAAAAATGCAATAATTATGTTTCAGTGTAAAACATACTTGAATACTTGCTTAGTTTGAATCACCATGCTAGTACGTTTATTGGTAGAAGTTGATATGTTCAGTGTTTTTCCCTGTTACTGATTGGAAAAGAAAATAAACAATATTCTTTGATATTAAGTGCCTTGATTCTTATTTAATGAAGTGCTTGCACAATAATATTACCCAAAACGATACAATATGGTGACACCGGACTTACCTCATCTAGTTTCGAACGTTAAAACTACATCTAACCAATGTTACACTTAATATGTAACATTATTAAGAATTTCAATTCATACAGAAGAGAAACCTTATGACAAGTCAGTTCATACAGGAAAAGAACCTTATATCTATGGTTTTATAATTGTAAGCCTCATTAATGAACCTGGTTGACAAGAATAACCCCCTGTCAAACCTATTGGTTAAAATTAACCATTTTGGTCACAGAGAACTCTTGGCTTCAAATGTATTGCTAAAAATGCTTAAATCTTCTCTGTTTATTCTGTTTTGTATAACTGATGCTGATTTCCATCAAATGGCAACATTTATTCTTTAACGGGCTGTATATTCCAGGCATACAGTTTCGTTTCTGGACCTCACTTATTCATGTAGAACACTGTTCTATGTTACCTTTGATATGACTCTGTTACACTTAATCCTGGTCACGGCACCAAAATGTGGTTACTCTAGTTCAGTTGGGATTGAAAGGGAAATATTTAGTCTTCTTGTTTTTCACACGTTTATTGATAGGGTATTATGTATCTTAAAAGATATCATGCAGGACTTGAGGAAGTGATACACATTGTCTTGGCCCCATAGTGCTATGACATGGGGTCATGACCTTTGGCATTTCCGGCCATTGAATCATTTGAAATTGTCTAAACATGTCTTTCTTTAAGAAAAGTGGAAGTAGATTTAAAAACAACCTCCTTCTGTTGAGTTATTGATTCATTTCATCTAAATAATTAATTTTGCTAAAACTGACCTATACCCATAATAGGTAGGAAATGACAAACTTCCCGGTTTTGGATTTTCATGAAATTTGGCTCAGATCAGCAGGATATACATGCCATGTTTTTGTGATAAAATGAATCTTGACAAAGACTAGAACATATCTATCTTTGGAATTTAATGTTGAATGTTTTGTAAATTTTTGAAAAAAAACACATTGAAATTCAATAATCACTTGTTCAGAAAACGTGAACCATAATGTATCCAAATGGTTTCCTGGTATTTATATAATGCCTATGGTATTTTGGATTCAATCTGGATGACAAATCATAGAAATAAACAAAACTATAGATTTAGGACATGGAAATTTAGAGACAGGTGCCACCTCAAAGGTGGAGCACGTCAGGGTTGCTTCCCAAGCTTTATTCTTATTTATCTAATTCAATAAATACATTTTCATAGTTTGTATATAATGAGTAATTATTATGCAAAGTTTAAAGAAAATCCATGTGTGGGCACAGATGCAAGTACCCCTTTGGTGAAAAAAATGTCTAGTAGTTCTCAAGATATAGAGCCGAAACGAAATTTTGGCGTAAATAAAGGGCCATAACTCTGGTAAACTAGGGAAAAATGATGTGTAACAATCCAAAGCTAGATTATGTCAATATCAATGCACATACAAAATTTGGATAAATTCTATAAAAGAGTTCTGAAGATATTGAGCGAAAACGAAAAATTATGACAGACGGACGGACGAACGGAATGACAGACAACCCAAATCCTATATAGCCCCCTCTTTTTCAAAGCGGGGCTATAATTATAAGAATTTGTATGATCCAAGATTACTTCTTTCGTTTTTTGTCTGAACATTTTGGAAGTTGCTAAATTTTGGCAAGAAACTGAACATGACCTTTTCAGACTTTCATAACACACAAGCTGGTCAAAGAGACACAGCAGAACTATCCTTATTAGGCTTTATTTGGAAATTATCAATGAATTTCTGTTTGCATAGCAATTAATGCAAAATGCAGATCATTTACGGTAATGTGGTTCAGAGCTAATACACTACTTTTCAAAACAAATTTAATGTATTCTTTGTGAATGCTTCATTCTTTCATTATACCCCCCGCAAACTTTGTTTGTGGTGGGTAAACTGTTTTCACGTTGTCCGTCCGTCCGTGCGTGCGTGCGTCCGTCCGTAACGTTTTGTTTCCTTAATATCTTGAAGAGTTCTTGCTGGATTTTCATCAAACCTTGCAAACATATTCATATATGCAAGACAAATACTTTAGACAAAAAAAGTAAGGGCTAGGAGCCAATTCTATTATAGTTATTTCCCTTTGTAGTTCTAAATGGCTTTTAATATAGGGTCTTATGCTTATGCTATTATAGGCCATACACAGGCCGATCAACTCCTACCACAGCTTTTGATGGAGCAATTTGATACTTTTCCCATACAATGCAGACACATTGAACATATGCATGAAGAAGTTTGGTTCACAAAAAATAATTTTTGACAAAAATGACAGCAGTGAGAACTTAGACAATTTTTCCCTAATAGGGCTTTTGTATATGCATAGATGGTGCCTTCATGGGCCGATCAACTCCTACCACAGCTTTTGATTGAGCAATTTGATACTTTGCCTATATAATGTAGACACCTTGAACATATGCATGAAGGAGATAGGTTCAGAAAAAATAATTTTTGACAAAATGACATTAGTGAGTACTTAGACAATTTTTCCCTAATAAGGTGTTTGTATATGCATAGAGGGTGCCTTCATGGGCCGATCAACTCCTACCACAGCTTTTGATGGAACAATTTGATTCTTTGCCTATACAATGTAGACACATTGAACATATGCATGAAGGAGTTTGGTTCAGAAAAATTAATTTCTGGCAAAATGACAGCTGTGAGAACTTAGACAATTTTTCATTAATAAGGTGTTTGTATACGTATGCATAGAGGGTGCCTTCATGGGCCGATCAACTCCTACCACAGCTTTTGATGGAGCAATTTGATACTTTGCCGATACAATGTAGACACATTGAACATATGCATGAAGGAGTTTGGTTCACAAAAAATATTTTTGACAATATGACAGCTGTGACAACTTAGACAATTTTTCATTAATAAGGTGTTTGTATACGTATGCATAGAGGGTGCCTTCATGGGCCGATCAACTCCTACCACAGCTTTTGATGGAGCAATTTGATACTTTGCTTATTGTTTTTGTTTGTTTCGTTGCTTTACGTCCCATGTCAACAGCTATGGTCATTGCGGGACGGTCAGTTCACTTAACCACACTTTTTCCTGGGCAGGCATGAGCAAGCGGTTAACCAGTTATTTGTGCTCATACTTTCGCTTATAACTGACAAACAACCCTTCTTGAATAAATCAGCGGAAAGGAGGAGAATAATCTCCACGAAAGTATGGTACCGGGCCGGGATCGAACTCGCGACCCCTGGATCTGCAGTCATACTTTGTTTATACAATGTAGACACATTGAACATATGCATGAAGGAGTTTGATTCAGGAAAAATAATTTTTGACAAAATGACAGCTGTGAAAACGACTATTTTTCGCTAATAAGGCTTTTGTATATGCATAGATGGTGCCTTCATGGGCCGATCAACTCCTACCACAGCTTTTAATGGAGCAATTTGATACTTTGCCTTCACAATGTAGACACATTATTGAACATATGCATGAAGGAGTCTGGTTGAATTTTTTTTTTTTTTGACAAAATAACAGCTGTTGGAACAACAGTTATTCCCTTATATGGCTTTTGTATATGCATAGATGGTGCCTTTATGGGCCGATCAACTCCTACCACAGCTTTTGATGGAGCAATTTGATACTTTGCCGATACAGTGTAGACACATTGAACATATGCATGAAGGAGTTTATACTTTTTTTGCACAGATTCTACTGAAATCTTTTTTTCAAAACTAAGGTCTGCTGGTTTGAACTATAACTTGCCAAGTTTTTTCACTGACTTTTACTGTGCTAATAAGCATTGCTTATTGACTTTTTTCATTAAATGCTGTTTTTGCCTCCAAAAATGATTTCTATGGTGTGCTGAAACAAAAAAGTCAAACTAACTTTCAGAAAAATTAACATTATTCATGTGTGGCATATTGTATCCTCCGTAGCCAAAAAACTTAATCTGACAGACTTCGATAATTCAGGCTGTACCTAGATGACGCTTTGAAATATGTCATAAAAATATCAGCATCGCCAAGCTATGAAAAAATTCGATTTTTTTTAAACATTTCCTTAGAACATAAAGTGATGCCTAACTTTTTTCCAAGTTTATATATCAAAATGTAGGAGTATTCTAAATACATTTTATGGAGCTTATGTGTCAAGGAGTAATTTCAGCATACAGTCAAACAGTGTGGACCCAGATCAGACTGCTCCTATACAGGAGCAGTCTGATCTGAATCAACACTGTTTGCTACAAAGACTAGAAGGCAATAAATCAGACGATATTTAGCCACGATTAGCAGCCGAAGAGTTAAAGGTATTCCATATTTGTTATTTATCTCTTGCATGTTGGGTAATTTTTCAGAGTTTTGTTGTAGTCTGCTGCCTTTTTTCAAAGCAAACTTTTCGTAAATTCTTTCAGGAACACGATCAGAGTGTCAAAGGATTTGGATCCTTTTACTGCTCTTACTTGCTTATTTTTTGGAATCAATTTCATGTTTTTGTCAACAATGATTCACTGGTTCAATAGGATTTGATATATGAACTCTTTGCCTACTGGGTAATTTTGCTTGCTTTTTTGTTGTCTGTTCATTTTTTTCCAAACTTTTTTGAAAAATTCTTTCAGGAATATCATCAGTCTCTGACATTTCTTCGTACCTGATATGGGTCCAAACCAGGCCCCCAGATAAGAGTGTGTAACTGAAAATTATTTTTCTCATTCCTCAACCAAAACATATGTTGTGGGTACCCAAAAGAATCGTCTCAATAGGACGGTTCTTTTGAGCACCCAAAACACATGTTTAAATTGATGGATAAGAAATTAATCGCAATTTTACATTAATTCTTTTTGCTTAACTGGCCCTATAGTCCAAAAATGTTTGGAAAGTTTATCAGCTGACAACACTAGTAGGCAAAGATTTAAATAAATTGTGAGGACAGGAACTTAGACCACATGCAAGAATGTGCAGGAAAAAAATACTAGAAATTTTTATTCTCTGCATAAGCAAGTTACTCAAAATCTAAATTCACTTTTTTTTCTGCTGATTAATGTTATTTACTTTATCACATGACGTCGCATCTGGGAGTGATATAATGCCATATCTTAAAATCGATTAACCAGATTTTGTAACGTTTCGTAATGACGTCCACTATAATGCTGCATATTAGTTGACAAAATCTTGACGTTTTTACACCAAAACAATGATTTTTAATTTATTTTAATGTCATGTGATAAATAGAATCTAACAATCATGCTCATGTATTATTGAATTTATTAAACTCATTGTGAAAAAGGGATAAAATGCTCGGCAAGCCTCTCATTTTATCTCTTTTCCTCAACTTGTTTAATAAATTCAATAAAACATGAGCACTCATGTGAGATCCTCAATATAAAAATCACTTTTGAAGCATAATTATTTTCTTTTACATTTCTAATTAATGCTAGCAGAAAAGCCATATGTGGTTATCATATTATATTACTCATATTTTCCTGTCAGACCTTTCCTGGGAGTTTTGTAAAGTTTAATTAAGATCACAGACAGATATACTACAAAGATATTAAAAAAAAAATCTACCCACATATATAAGTGCACAATCCCTTGTTTGTTTTGATGCTTTACGTCAACAATTTATCAGTCATGTCTTTCTTTGGGTTGAACCAATACTAAGCAGAGGATAAAGTGTCTTGCTTAAGGACACAACACAGTGTCTTCGGCGAGTCTCTAACCAGCTAGCCTTCAAGCTGAAGTCCAACACTCTACCACTGAGCCACCATGGGAAATGCAAAATCCCAATTCACAAACCCTAGTTTTGGGTAAGAGGGTCAAGATTGCCCTGGATGAACCATCTGAGTTGAAATAATAAATGCTATATTTTTTCGCAACATATACAGACTAATTTCATTTTAATTTTTAACTCTTTGCATGCTGGGTATTTTTTCATGCTTTTGTTGCTATCTGCTGACTTTTTTCAAAATTAATTTTTAAAAAAAAATCTTTCAGGAAAACTATCAGAGTGTCAAATGGTTTGGGTCCAGATCAGAGACAGACAGAATGTTGGACCTGATCTGAATCCAAACTGTTTGCAAAGAGTATCGGCAAACAACATTTTAATGACAAAAAATAGTGGTGGGTAACATAGATCCAGATAAAAAAAAACTATTAGTTTAAAATTGTAATTTTTTTCTTAATAATCAATTTAAACATGTGTTTTGGGTGCTCAAGAGAACCGTCTCTATGAGTACCCACAACATATGTTTGGATGAGAAATAATGAAAATAGTTTTCCAATACACACTCTTATCTAGAGGCCTAGGGTAAGGGTTAGATGAAAAACCCTGCATACATGTATATCTAAAACAACACTACAGTGTGAACAGGGTTACTTTTGCGCAAGCATGCAGTTATAAAAAGAGAAAGAAACTACAGTAGGTGCCCATAAATTTTATGAAATCGAACTAGCGCATAGCAAACATTGGCGGAGGAAGGGGGGGGGGGGGGCTGAAGATAGCCCGCTTATAGTATTTGGATCCTCCCTCCCCTCATCAACTAAAAAGAAATACGTTGTCAAAGATGGACCCTCTCTGCTTAACTTTCTAAATCTGCGCATGCAAGATTTTGGTAGTTGTCTCACCAGAGCCTTTGTTGTTTGCATAGGGAAGATATGGAAGTACATGTAGATGAAGTCTCGGATCAAATACACTGCTCAAAATATTTAAAGGACAACCTGATAGTTTTCCATAGGTGATAATGTTAACCCCTGTCCAATAGACAAGTAATGCATTTCACTAGACAATACAACAGAAACCCAGTTTCTTTTTCCATTTTTGCTTAGATAGTCAAAATTTGTGATCAAAAAAAGTTTTTGATAAACAAACGCTGCTTAAGTTCATGGCTCAAATTTTGTAATTTTCAATTTTCTTAAAAATAATGATTTTTTCTGGAACTCTGTAGAAGCTTCAGAATTTGTTATTAGTGTAACTTAATGATTTCTGCAACATTAAAAGGCTATTGGCTGTACAAAAATAATGCTGTTGTGGTGTTTGATTGAAAAGTTTGTCTTAAAATTTGGCTTTGAAAAAAGGGGTATTTTTAACAAAAGTCCATTTTTACAAACAGCGTTCCATGGAGATTCCTGAAAAAAGACTACTTCATTTTCATCCACAAGCATCGTCCTTGATAGTTAACCAAACGAATCACAGGACAAACATGTTTTTGCCTTATTAATCCAACACTCCTTATGAGTCAGACTATGAGTGCATTTGTATTGTGATCAATGGCAAAACACTCAGTGTTCCTTTAAATATTTTGAGCAGTGTTATTAGGCCTCAAGCTACACTAAATGGATGTGTTTATATGCTTTACTCTTTCCTTGCTAGCAGGGACTTTTGTTGTCTGCTGATAACCTTTACAAACAGTTTGTTTTGATTCTTTGTCCCTGTCAACAATTTTTCAGTCATGTCGAATTGGGTCTTGCTGGGTTTAACCAGTACTAAACAGAAGATAAAGTGTCTTGCTCAAGGACATAATGGAGAGGTACTTCTCTATCTCCAGTCAAGCACTCTACCACTGAGCCACTGCGCTCCACAAACAGTTTGTACCCAGATCAAAACCGACATTCTGTCCGCTGATAATCTTTACAAAGTTTGGACGCAGATCAGAACCAACTGAATGGTGGTCCTGATCTGGATCCAAACCATTTGATACTCTGATAGTGTTCCTGAATGAATTTTGCTTAAATTATTAATTTTGAAAAGTCAGCAGAAGACAACAAAAGCATGAAAAATTACACAGCAAACAAAGAGTTAAAGAGTCTTTAACCCTTTGCATTCCGGAAACCCCTAAACGAGAACTTATGCAAACAGTGAAGACCCACATGAAATGCAGCATCAGGGTCCACACTGTTTGTAATGGTAAAAATGATATTCAGAGAAAAAAAATATTTTTTGAAAATGATAACCTGACACCTCTAGATATGTACAATGGACTATCCCAAGTTTATTATATCAAACCAGAAGGTAAAACCCATTTGTATACAAAGGGATAAGCTTGTGCTATAATGAGCTGACCCAATTATTAACAAAAAGAAGCCGGCCTCCAGATATGAGTGGGTAATTCAAAATTAATTTTCTTACTTCTCATCCAAAACATATGTTGTGAGTACTCAAAAGAACCGTCACAATGATCACCCAAAACACGTTTTAAATGTTGGATTAAAAAATAATTGCAATTTTACTCAAGTTTGCTTATCTGGCTGTATAAAAACATTGTGCATATGGCTTCAATAATATGTTTGCTTGTTTGGTTTAAGGTTTTACGTCCCAGTCAACAATTATGGTCATGTCGAGACGGTCAATTCACCTTACCACATTTTTTCTTCAGCAAGCTTGACTAAGCGGTTAACCAGTGCTTCGTGCACATACGTTTGCTTGTAACTGACAACAACCATTCTTGAATCAGCGGAAGGAGAATGAACTTGGAAATTATTTCACAATCAATCTCCACGAAAGTATGGGTCTGGGCTGGGATTGAACTTGTGACCCCTGGATCTGCAGCCAGACTCACTACCAACTGCTCTACGGGGCCCTGTCTCATAATCTGTGGTCAGATAAATAAGTAGAAATTCGAGCTCATACAATTATGACATTATTGCATAGATAGCCAGTGAGTGTATGCTGCAGCCTGCAAACCTGCCCAATATTGCCCGAGCCATTATCAATAATTTTATACACATAAAGTACATGCGCGGATCCAGAAAGTTTTGTCAGAGGGGGTCCAACTCTTGACATTTTTTTTAGTTGATACGGGGAGAGAGGATCCAAACACTATACCACTATAAGCAGGCCATTATCGACTCGTAAGCAAAAGGCCATTTAAATGGTGTTTTGCTGGCGTGCCAATGATGGCCCAAAATTGAATGCTGGCTTGGCAGCTTTGTGATTTTTCAGGGGATTCGGACCAGTATTGCTAAGAAACCCTATATTTTTGTGGTTTTCAGGGGGGGGGGGGGGGTGGTGGTCAGGACCCAATGTCCCCCATCTCTCACACATAAAAAATAGGCAAGAAAATGAAGGCTTAGACATGAAACTCTACAAGAAAGCTGTGCATGAACATAAAATTTTTTCCTAAGGGTGCACTAAACATACCATTGTCATACGACATGGGTCGATTAAAACAATAATAAATAAATAATATACACAGCAAATGTGGTACCTCAGCAGTAAATCATAGTTTGGTGGACCAAGGAATATGAAAGGCTTAATGTATATTAGTCAACAAGTAGGCAAGTACCTTATCATAGAAATTACAAGTCAGATTTTCTGATTTTACAAAGAAATTACAGGTCAGATTTATAAAGAAATTACAGGTCAGATTTCACAAAGAAATAACAGGCCTGATTTTCTTATCTAAGAAAGAAATTAGAAAACCAACTTTCATATTACAAAGAAATTACTAGTCATATTTTCTTTTTTTTTAAAAAAAAGAAATACAGGTCAGGTTTTTCTTATATTTACAAAGAAATTACAGGTCAGAATGCTAATAAAATTGTGTGTCAGATTTCACAAAGAAATAACAGGCATAAAATCATTCTCATCTAAAAAAGAAATTAGAAAACCGACTTTCATATTACAAAGAAATTAATAGTCTTTTTTTCTTTTTTACAAAGAAATTACAGGTCAACTATTTCTTATATTACAAAGATTTTCAGGTTTACAAAGAAATTAAATGTCAGAGTTCACAAAGAAATAACAGGCAGAAAATCATTCTTATCTAAGAAATTAGAAAACTGACTTTCATATTACAAAGAAATTTCTAGTCATATATCTTTTTTACAAAGAAATTACAGGTCAGATATTTCAGATCTTTAAGAAATTACAGGGCTGATTTTCTTATTTTAAAAAAGAAATTAGAAAACAGACTTTCATATTACAAAGAAATACCAATCAGAATTTATAACACAGAGAAATTATAACATTACAAAAAAAATTACAAGTCAAAATTTAAAACTCATAAGACAAATTACATGGCAATTTCTAATAATTTCTTTATAAACTGTCCCTTGTGTAATGCAACTGTGATATTGGACATGAAGTTGGCTCTCATAACCTTATTACACTCAGAACGGCCAAAAACTCCACAGGTCCAGTTAAGCAATATTTTTGAGTGTAAAATTGTTATTATTTTCTTATCCATCATTTTAAGCATATGTTTTGGGTGCTCATTGAGACGGTTCTTTTGAGCACCCACAACATATGTTTGGGTTGAGAAATATGAAAAATAATTTTCATTTACGCACTCTTATCTGGAGGCCTGAAACTCTATGATAGAGTCTTGGCCTTTCTGAGAGCAACATGGTTCAGACAGGTAAATGCTAAGCACAGGTAGTCTTTAAGACAGGTAAAATGGATTTTGATGGATACTCTATATCTACTTGGTACTGATAGCCATTAAGCCCTATCTAATATGCCACCTATCATGCACGCTGGAGTGCGATTCTCACGCAATTCTCACAACAGCAATTATCTACCTCCTCCGGAATGATTGCCGGAGCCCCGCCCATCTCGCCATCACCGTGGTGAAGAATCTCTGTATCCGGATTGATCAAGTCCCCACTATTCACCGACAACTGTTGATGATTAAACCAATAAATTAATACTCATCACCCAAAAGTATACACATATTAGCCTAAGAGGAGTATTGAGCAGTAGAGCTTAAAGCAATCACATGAATAAAAATTTCATGCCCAAGATGTTTTTTAACCAAAAATCTTTCAGTACTTCTTTCAACTTTTGTTGAGGTGCTCACTGGACAGCCATGATGAGACGCTTCCAATAGGAATCCACAACAAAAGATTTCAATAAGTATGAACAAAGCCATTTTTCCATTGAAAAAAAAAGCTGATCTAGTTAGGGTTGTGTTCCATTTTTTTTTTATCTTAGTGGAAATTTCTGATGGACCAGCATGATATGTGCCATTCATGAGATTTTGGTATTTTTGTGTGAATAAATTCCTAATATATTTATGTGTGAATAAACAGGCATGCACAGCTATCTAGTGGGACTAGAGACCTACATTTTGGCCTCAGTCTTTATTGATGTCTCTTCTTATGTATGCAAAAAAACGAAGACTCTGACAAGACTGCACAGATGCACAGGCTGGCCTCAGTCTTCGCTGCCTGCATATGCAACAAGTACCAAAATCTAATTACTGAATATTTTAACCACATTTTCCTCTGATTTCTGTAAGAAATTTTCCACTGATTGCTTTAAACTTTACAAAGGACTAAACCATTTTAGAGATAATGTTTTCTTCTTTCTGAGGTTAACCTGAGTTGACCAAGGGCAGTAAAATGTAGCACTAGGTTAAGTCCACAAAACATAGGAGGAAGGTTCTCAGTGAAAGATTCTCAATGAGACACTCCCAATGAGCAAGTACAACAAAAGTTTTCATGGAAAAATATCGTAATTTCAATTGAAAAATAGATCTTATCTGGACATATATGGGCTTTAAAAGTGAGATCTCTAAAATGGTTCAAGGATATATCAAAGCCTCTGGTTATATAGCCTGTGCAAAGGAGGACATTTATGTAGCATGTTGGTAATAAGTGCCTATCGGCAGGGAACTTCACATTCAAAATAATTCCTACTTTATACATTAATCCTGTTTGTTTATAATCAAATGCACTGTATGTTTATAAAATGTTTAGATAAACTCATATTTAACATAAATTTGTGATTTTTTTTTTATACCCACAAGCTTAAATGTATGTCCTGGGGGCTCAAAAGAGCCGTTTCGTTGAGACAGTTCTTTGTGCACACAGAACATATGTTTTGGTAGAGATGGCATAACAGGCAATTATCTTACTTTCGGTGCGAAGTAAAATATAATTCCGGCGCAGAAAATAATTCTTGCCTAGCAAACAGTGCCTGATGTAACCAGCTTTAGAGTTACCAGTATACAGTAAAACCTGTCTGAGATGCCACTCAAAAATAGACAAAACAAAGGTCTTGAAGACAAATGGTAGCTTAATGAAGGTCTAAAGTATTGCAGAATGCTCCAAGAGACCTGCATAAAGCGATAATCGGTCTTGAAAACCAATTTTTGAGGTTTCTTTTGAGTGGCCTCTTAAGACAGATTTTACCATATCGTAAAAAGGGTTAACCTTTGGATGAAATGTATAATCTAGGTTATATATTTTGAGTCCAAGTACCCAGTTTCCGATCGTGACAGGACGTTATCTTTCTAAATCACCTCTTCCTCATTGTCATCCGCTGCATCAATGAGCCGATCATCATCGTCATGGTGAACTATCTCTGGCAGATCTATATTATTCGTTGCCTCTCCATTTAACAACCGATACTCATTCTTTTTCTGTATATATCAGTGAACAATAAAGACATACAGGATTTCATAATCCAAAGTTTGTGGCCAAATCTGGGCCATGTAACATTTAAAGTATGTGTAATAATATTCTAACTTAATACAGGTCAGTTAGTACACTAGGTCCATGTTATATTGATATTATCATTTGACGTTACTGTTTTGTTTGTTTGATTTGATTCTTTACGTCTCATCAACAATCTTTCAGTAATAAAGGGACGGGTCTTCCTGGGTTGAACCAGTACTAAGCTAGGATTAATGTTCTTGCTCAAGGACACAACGCAGTGACACCACCGGTGAGGCTTGAACCCGCAACCTTTCTGTCTCGAGTCAAGTACTCTACCACTGAGCCACTGCGCTCCATATTGATGTTACTGCTATTCAGTGGATAACGTCATGTCAAAAATAATGTTATGACCACATGTTACATAACATGAACAAATAATGTCATGACGACGTCCGTTATAACAATGCAAATTTTCATTGAAATACAAAAACTTTGAAGGTAATAAAATGGCATTTAAAGGTCATATGGTAAACAGAAACTTACACTCGTGATCATTTCATATTAAATTTATTAAAAGAGCCTTTGGCGAGTTTAATAATTTTCATATGAAATGATCACTGGTGTAAGATCCTCGATTTATTTGAACTAGATACCTGCATTCAGTATTTGAGTGTTTTCACAATTTCGTGAGAGTTCTATTTTCGTAAAACTTCGCAGCTGGCAAGCTTCGCGAAAATTAAACACTCATGAAAATTTCTCAATTTACAGTATGCTTGCCCATTAGTAAGGTATTCTTTTTAAAACAAGGGGCATAACTCTGGTAATACTGTTTTGGAATTCCTTCAAAAGTTATTCATGTAATCCACTTTATACATCTCTCATCAGGTAAACAAGTTTTAAGACTGTGTCTCTTAGTTATGTGTGACCAATAGAAGATTTGATGGAAGGATAGACAAGCCAAAGGAAATATTCCCCAGGGACAATGCATTTGAGCGAACAATATGTTGGAGTGAATACGTTTGGGTGAACTTTGTATGCATACATTTGGGAGAACTTTTAGCAAGTTTCACAATACCTTTGAGCATTTTATCCTAAGTTTTCTTTGTTTGTTTTGTTGCTTTACGTCCCAAGTCAACAGCTATGGTCATTGCGGGACGGTAAGTTCACCTAACCACACTTTTTCCTGGGCAGGCTTGAACAAGCGGTTAACCAGTAATTCATGCACATACTTTCGCTTGTAACTGATAACAACCCTTCTTGAATGAATCAGCGGAAGGGAGGAGAATGACCGTAGAAATCATTTCATGATCAATCTCCACGAAAGTATGGGACCGGACCTGGATCGAACTCGCGACCCCTGGATCTGCAGTCTTATCCTAAGTTACTTTGTGAGGTGCTTTTAGTATAAAAAATATTTTAACTAACAAAAGAAAGCCAAAGAATTTAGTTGATGATTTAAGATTTAGAACAAATTTACAAAAACAGTGGCTTTATGGAGATTTTTTTTTAATAAGGTTGTGATGCCAGGTGTAAATGAAAAAAGTCAATAAGCAATGCTTATTAGATACCCCCCGCACAGTAAGATTCAGTGAAAAAGCTTGGCAAGTTATGGTTCAAACCAGCAGACCTTAGTTTTGAAAAGAAGATTTCAGTAGAATCTGTGCCAACAAAAATTATAAACTCCTGCAAGCATATGTTCAATATGTCTACATTGTATCAGCAAAGTATCAAATTGCTCCATCAAAAGCTGTGGTAGGAGTTGATCGGCCCATAAAGGCACTATCCATGCACATACGAAAGCCATATAAGGGAATAATTGTCTAAGTTCTCATAGCTGTCATTTTGTCAAAAATCATTTTTTTCAACCAGACTCCTTCATGCATATGTTCAATGTGTCTTTATTGTATAAGAAAAGTATCAAATTGTTCCATTAAAATCTGTGGTAGGAGTTGATCGGCCCATGAAGCACCGTCTATGCATATACAAAAGCCTTATTAGGTAAAAATTTTCGAAGTTCTCACAGCTGTCATTTTGTCAAAAATTATTTATTCTGAATCAAACTCCTTCATGCATATGTTCAATGTGTCCACATTGTATAGGCGAAGTAACAAATTGTTCCATCAAAAGCTGTAGTAGGAGTTGATCGGCAAATTACTTATTCTGAATCAAACTCCTTCATGCATATGTTCAATGTGTCCACATTGTATAGGCAAAGTAACAAATTGCTCCATCAAAAGCTGTGGTAGGAGTTGATCGGCAAATTACTTATTCTGAACCAAACTCCTTCATGCATATGTTCAATGTGTCTACATTGTATAAGCAAAGTATCAAATTGCTCCATCAAAAGCTGTGGTAGGAGTTGATCGGCCCATGAAGGCACTATCTATGCATATACAAAAGCCCTATTAGGGAAAAATTGTCGAAGTTCTCACAGATGTCATTTTGTCAAAAATTATCTTTCTGAACCAAACTCCTTCATGCATATGTTCAATGTGTCTACATTGTATAGGCAAAATATCAAATTGCTACATCAAAAGCTGTGGTAGGAGTTGATCGGCCCATGAAGGCACCATCTATGCATATACAAAAGCCCTATTAGGGAAAAATTGTCTAAGTTCTCAGAGCTGTCATTTTGTCAAAAATTATTTATTCCGAACCAAACTCGTTCATGCATATGTTCAATGTGTCTACATTGTATAGGCAAAGTATCAAATTGCTCCATCAAAAGCTGTGGTAGGAGTTGATTGGCACATGAAGGCACCATCTATGCATATACAAAAGCCCTATTAGGGAAAAATTGTCTATATTAGAGCTGTCATTTTGTCAAAAATTATTTATTCCGAACCAAACTCGTTCATGCATATGTTCAATGTGTCTACATTGTATAGGCAAAGTATCAAATTGCTCCATCAAAAGCTGTGGTAGGAGTTGATTGGCACATGAAGGCACCATCTATGCATATACAAAAGCCCTATTAGGGAAAAATTGTCTATATTAGAGCTGTCATTTTGTCAAAAATTATTTATTCTGAACCAAACTCCTTCCTGCATATGTTCAATGTGTCTACATTGTATAGGAAAAGTATCAAATTGTTCCATCAAAAGCTGTGGTAGGAGTTGATCGCCCCGTTAATTGCCTATAATAGCATAAGCATAAAACCCTATATAATAAGCCATTTAGAACTACAAAGGGAAATAACTCTAATAGAATTGGCCCCTAGCCCTTACTTTTTTGTCTAAAGTATTTGTCTTGCATATATGAACATGTTTGCAAGGTATGATGAAAATCCAGCATGACTCTTCAAGATATTAAAAAAACAAAACGTTACGGACGGATGGACAACGTGAAAACAGTATACCCACCACAAACAAAGTTTGCGGGGGTATAAACATATTTTGGAAAATAAAATCATTCTTGATAGAAAACATGACCATGATCAAAGACCTGATGATGAGAGAACGCTTCAGAGATGCAAATACAGATCAGATTGCAAGCGAAAAGCGGAAACTGACCCATAAAATATATTTTATCTAGCTAACAGAACGGGGGTACCTAGGTATACCTGAATACCTGTGAAAAAAAAATCGATTAAACATATTCGCTCATTCGTATTGTAAAAATTCGCTCATATGTATGGTCGCTCAAACGTAAATTTGGAAAAAGTCGCTCAAACATGCTGCTCCCTATTCCCCTCTCAAGTTTGTGGGGGAGAGGGCGTAATTGTGTAATTATGTGTAGCATATATTAGCACTAATCACAGGTCAGTTATACACAAGATGTATTTTATTTGATTAGATGAAAAGCCCATCAGATTATTGGATATACAGTAAAAGCGGACAAATAATGCAAAGGTAAATCCCTTGACCTAAGACCTTGAGTCTAGGTAGCTGGGTTATATACTCTGCACACCGAACATTTGGGTGAAGTTTAATGAAAATTGATTAAAAGGTTTAGGAGATATGGAGAGGACACAAATTGGAGGGTAAATCACATGACCTTGAAGTGTGACCTTGACCTTGAGTCTGCATAGCTTCTGCAAATTGTCTCGCTGAGAGAAACATTTGGGTGAAGTTTCATGAAAATCGCCTAAAGGGTTCAGGAGATATGGAGCAGACACAAAATTAAAGGATAAATCCCATTACCTTGACCTGCGACCTTCAGTCTAGGTAGCTGGGTCATGTGCTCTGCACACAGTCTCACTGAGAGGAACATTTGAGTGAAGTTTAATGAAAATCTTTCAAAGGGTTCAGGAAATATGGAGCGGACAGAAAGTGTTATGGACGGAATTACGGGCGGACAAACGAAGGGCATTTCCTATAGCCCCACTTCCCAGGGGTAACAACCTACGTCATAGCATTGATGTTGCACATAGATTGGTGCCATCTTTGGTTTACAAGGTAAGATTTTCCCTTCAAAGATTATACAAATAAGTGTCTGTGGAAACTAAGCAGTGCATGCGGTGCATAACATCACACTTGGACAGAATATATAATGGTCACACCCAGAAATGCCCTTGCCTTTGTGATCATTCACCCGCAAATATCGAAGCAGAGGAAACAACGATGAATTAAGCAGAGATGTATTGTACACATTTATAAAAATAACCTATTTTACAGCTACTATCACCAGTCTTACCAGTATTTGTGTGATTGTAGTTAGCAGTTGTCCTCAACTCTCATTCATAAACATTATTTGGTGATGGAAAATCAAAGAAGCATTCAAATGGCCAATTTTGATCTCATAAACACTTATTTTGGCATAAATGTGGTGCACACTTATTTGTCATGTGATTCTATTAAGGAATTTTTGTGTGATAACGTGGATTGTGGACCCAGACCAACAGTCTTCATCAGAAGCAGCGGATCTGAATCTAAAACGTTTTCCAAAAAGACGATATAAAATTTTGAAAACAGCCACACATACAGCATACAAATTCGGTCAACTACGGTATTTGTTCCTTATCTAAGGGAGGTAAAAAACTGTTTGACTAACGTACCTGTCCGTATTTATTTTGACGATACAGCAAATATGGTTTAGCCACAAACAGCACTACAACACACAGCAGAGCTAGTATAACAAGAGTGGTCTGGAATGCTTGCTGAAAGTTAAAACACACAGGTTTCGATAAACAAAATTTTTCAGCGTAAAGATGTATATATTTTCTTACCCATCAGTTTTAACATATGTTTTGGGTGCTCAAAAGAACCGTCTCATTGAGACGATTCTTTTGAGTACCCACAACATATAGTTTGGTTGAGAAATAAAAAAAAAATTTCGTTTACGCACTCTTTAACTAAAGTCCTAAAACATAAGACAAAATGTTAATAATAAATTAGATCTTACGTGTAGTGCCTATTATGTACAATATGCAGGCATGTAATGACTTATACACATACAAGGGAGACCACCCAAGGTAGAAATGCTGTCCCTGACCATAAGAAACTGCTCTTAAAGTAAAGATTTTGCTTCCTGTGGAAGCGAATTTTTTCTTAAATTTTACTTAGCCCCTTTTGGAAAATGGAGACTAATACAGCAAATATCTCTTCCTTCAAGTAGTCTCCCTTTGATGATATACCCAAAAGTTATTCAGCCCCCCAGATAAGAGTGCGTAACTGATACTGATAATTGTTTTCTTATTTTTCAACCAAAAACATGAGATGGTTCTTTTGAGTACCCATAACATATGTTTAAACAGATGGAAAGAAAATTAATCAAAATTTTACGCTGAAATTTTTTGCTTAACTGGCCCTATGCTTATTTTCGATAAAAAAAACCCTGCTGAAGCTTGCCTTTTTACCCAGTATCAAGTTGCTCAAAGCATTATTAGCCTTACAAATACTCTCAATGTTATATGCTATAACTAAGGCCTTTAGCAAGAAAACCTGACTTTTTTTGCACACGGACAACAAAAGCATATACCAGCCTGCAAATCCACGTCTGATCAGTGCCTTGGTTATTCTCTCAAAGAGCAGTATAATATGGGCCTTGATGCAAGAAAACCTGTCTTCCATGGTTTGCGAACAACACAGGCGCAGACCAGACTGTGCATCCGCGCAGTCTGATCACCACCTTTGTTATTCGCTAATTGGAAAGTATCATATCAAAACTTGCTGCATGCAAAATTCTAGATTCTAGCTAGTCTGCGTAGCTGACCAGGCTAGTTTTGTAAGGCCTGATTGGAAACCCCAAAGACAGGTTTTCACGCGTCGCGCCCATATCAAATCTTGCTACATTTTGCTTAACTTACCTGTCCAGCATAAAATGGCTGCAGGCTATCGCTTCCTTTTCCCTTTTCTGGGTACGTCATTAAAAACATGTTTATTAAACCTGCGAATTAAACAGAAAGAAGCGTATTTAAAAGGTCAATATTTGTCCTGGGCATGTCATTAAAACATGTATACAAAACCTCTAAATGAAATATCAGTGTTTAAAATTCCATGGAGTTATAAAAAACATGTTTATTAAACCAGTAAATAAAACAGAAAGAAGCGTATTTAAAAGGTCATTATTTGTCCTTGGTATGTCATTAAAACGTGTATACAAACCCTCTGAATGAAATATCAGTGTGTTTGTTTGTTTGTTTGATTTGATTTTTTACGTCCCAGTCAACAATCTTTCAGTTATGTTGGGACGGGTCTTACTGGATTGAACCAGTACTATGCAAGGATTAATGTATCCTACTCAGCGACACAATGCAGCGATGGTGGTGAGGCTTGAACCCACAACATCTCTGTATCAAGTCAAACACTCTACCACTGAGCCACTGCGCTCCCACAAAAAAAGCATACAAAGAGTAAACTCTTAAAGCTCCTACAAAATTCTGCTGAATTCGTCAGATAATAACCTGACCCTTTACTCCATAATAATGCCTTTTGACACCTTTCAATTATCACATATTTGAAAATATTGTGGAACATGGAGCATTTGCTCTTTTGGAGCAAATGCTCCATTTTCCATAAGATTTTCAAAAGTATTCAAAACCTACTTTAAATTTAGCTTAATTTTTTTCAATGCTGTGTAAAAATATATCTTAAAATAGCCTATAGAGTAAAGGGCTAACATTACAGACTAATTCAAGAGTAGAAGCAAACATCATGAACCCAGATCAGACTGCTCCACACTGATTGTCATAGAGGCTTCTAAAACGTTTCAACAGACGACAAAAGCAGACAACTTTGTTGTGATGTCTCACTTACCAATAAGAAGATTGGGTGCCGTCTGAGAATCCTTCTCCGTAAATTTCAGCCACTTGATAAAGATCAGTAAAATCAGATAGCCAAAAATACTGAGGATGAATATTAGCTGGGGGATAAACATGACGTAAATGTTGAGAGGTCTACGGAAAAATCTGCAACAGAGAAATAACATTCAGAATATCTTATAGGAGGGCTATCAGTATCATAAAATTTGTTTTAAAATATCTTCAGAATATTAGCTGGGGGATAAACATGGTGTAGATGTTGAGAGGCTTTCAGAAAAATCTGGAACAGGAAAATTACAGTCAGGATGTCTTATAGGAAGGCTATCGGTATCATAAACTTGGTAAAACATATCAACATTTTGAACTGATTGCTAATTATGTGACACATTATGAGAACATCTGTTTAATAGACTCTTTTCACATTGTTAGTGCACATGCGCCAAACTGTCTCATTCCGCGTTATCTCCGCAAGAAAACACGTTAAGGGGCAACCTTTATACGGCTGCCTTACATTACACGATGAAATATGGAAAACAATTAATAGAAAAATAAATTCGCAAATAAAGATTTCACAAATAATAAAATTAAATGATAAATATTACAAAAATAAGCGATTTATTCCAATATTCTGAATATTTGAGATCAGAAAGATATCTAAGCATATCCACAACTGCATTTTTTCCAAATGAGCGGGTGCATTATACTGTGTTGGTCATACATTATAACGTACACTGTATCAATAATGTCCTTCCATACTATGCGAATGCGAGCAGTTAAGAGTCTGGTAAGCTTTATGTTTATTCAATGTCTACATGGTCTATGATTACATTCCACACACTTGGCGTCTAAACAGGGTCTTTCTGGTTAAAATAAGTAGTAAGATACATTTTAAAGGCCATCCTGCCAGAAAGCTGTCTTGCGGGTTTCTGACTAAGACTCAAACCAGTCTGTTCAGCTAGAGACAAGCTAAAACTGAAATTTTGCGGCAAGCAAGTTCAGATATACTTTCCAACAAGCGAACGATAAAGGCGCTGATCAGACTGCGTGGGTACGAAGACAGGCCTGCGCCTTTGTTGTTGGCATGCACCAAAGTTAGGCTTTCTCGCGTCGAGATCGAGGCCCATTTTAATATCTCCTACTGTGCATCCTGTCCTTTAATCCTATGCCTGGGGCCCTTTAAAGGCAATAAAAGCACACGTGCCATGATTGATTTATGACGTGATTCTTTAATTTGTACTAATTATCACATATAGGTAAAAAGCGCCACACAGTCATAACTAGTGGACTGGTGTTTTAAAAAGATATATAGATATGAGTCTTCAACTACATCCATAATTTGTGTGTGCGAGCAGCGATGGTTCTCGCGAGCCTGCACATAAGCGGACGTTGTGTACGATGTCATTTAATGGGTATATGATTGGAGGTAATTACTCATTACGGGCATACACGCACGTTTATTTGGTAGCATGCAGTACCATGCGTGCGCTACTGCATGTTTATCTAGTGGGGCTGGAACCCTTAGGTTTGTTTTTGTCTGAGCCTCCGTTTACATGCACCGCCTTTATTTATGTGCGCTCAGATACAACAATGGATCCGATGTGTGTGCGAGCAGGGAATGCCCTGGTGAGACTGTGCATTAGCCCAGGCTCGTCTGAGTTGTCGATATTCGCATAACAGACTCGTTTGTCTTATTAGTTGGCATGAGTTTCAAAAAGTTTTTGCGATTTTGTGCCTGAAGAAGCCGATTTTAGCTCAAGATCAAAGTATATTTTGCACTAAATAAAGTGAAAAAATACTGAAAATTTATAAAATGTATATGAAAACATTAATTTATCTAATTCCTAGAAAAAGATATCTCATTCTAGCGGTGAAAGGTCAAAACAATCGGCTTATAAAGCATCACTATGTGTTTTGCTAATGTAACTAATAAGCAATCTGCCCCTTCATTTTCAAAAACGGCTTTATCGATTTTTCAATTGAAGAGCGATTGCTAAGGGAGATAACAATGTGAAAGGGGTCTATTGTTTGTAACTGAAAAGACATAGACTAGCCTGGACATTTGCACAATCTGATCTTTCATGTCAAGGGCTTCCAGCTGCACCCTGATCTTGTCCTTGTTTTGCTTTTGTTTGTTTCAAGTTATCCTTTACGACCCAGTCAACAATTTTAGTCAAGTCAGGAAATCTTCCTGGGTTGAACCAGTACTTAGCAGAGAATAAAATGTCTTGATACTTTTGCTTGTTTGTGTATATTCTTTTTGTCCCAGTCAACAATTTTTCCAATATGCCAGAAAGGGTCTTCCAGGGTTGCAGAGGATACGGTGTATTGCTTAAGGACACAATGCAGTGCCTCCAATGAAGCTCGAACCCTCAACCACTAAATCTTGAGTCAAGTACTCTACCCTTGAGCCATCATGCTTCTCTATGTCTTAATGTAGGACACCTCTGAGGCTCCGGCTTGCGAAAACTCAATCTCAAAGTCATAACTGCTGTAAAACTTAAGTTGCAAACCAAATATCCGACGATATACCTCCCTAAATGAAAATTTCGAATACATTTACTCCCTAACTCTACAGATATTTGTTTGTTTGATTTGATTCTTTAAGTACTAGTCAACAACTTTTCAGTTATGTTGGGAAAAGTCTTCCTGGGTTGAACCATTACTAAGCAAGAATTAACATGTCATGCTCAATGACACAACACAGTGACACCGGTGAGGCTTGAACCCACAACCCCTCGGTCTCTCTACAGACCTACCTGTGATTAATGAGACTAAGAACGAGACCAAACAACATCTGAGATACACCAAATATTACAGACATCTTCATCTTGATTGAGTTGGTGATCGTAATCTTGTTGATAGACATTTGCCATACCTGTAGAAAAGATATACAGTAAAACCTCCTAAATTCGAACTTCGATTTTTCGAAATACTCGCTAATTCAAAATGAGCCGAGACATGTGATTTCCAACAATGTGGCATTTTGACATGAATAGACTCGGACGAGCCTCTGCAGCCTCCTTTGAAGCTTAGAAACTCCAAATGGTGTTCAGTCAGTAGCTTAACAACCATGGAATACTCAAGCGACTAGCAAAGAAAAAAGACTGCGCATATGCGCAGGCTGATCTTAGGCTTTGCTGGTCACACATACCACATTGTTGGAAATCTCATGCACTGGCTTAAATAAATTTGAGACTTAATGAATTCAGAGGAAAGGACCTATTCATGATCTATTTAAATAACTGTCTATAATAATGTTGTTTTAGTGTGCATAAAAGAAACAACGGAGCACGAAATTTATCCTGTTAATAATTGTTAAAATGCCAACACTTGTTGGCATTTTAACATTTATCAGCAGGAAAATACATCATATGAGAGACTTAAAAGCAAAAAATACTGATATTTTTTAGCATTTTAGTTTTTATGAGCAGTTGAAATTCCATGCTCAGTTGAGTTGAGCATGAAAAAAGTTTGATAACAGTGGGGGCAGGAATCGATATTGGCATCAATTGTTAGTTAGTTTATGCTTTTTTATTAATAAATTTCTTGCAATTCTATGAAAATCATTATATTCACATTGTCTACCAGAAAAAAATGGAAATGTTGCAGTAGTTAGGAGGTTTGTAGTATCAGGACCCTAGATAAGAGTGTGTAACTGAAAAACAATTTTCTTATTTCTCAACTAGCATTGTATGATCCAGGCCCCCAGATAGAGTGTGTAACTGAAAATTTTTTTTCTTATTCTCAACTAAAGCATATGTTTTAGGTACTCAAAACAACAGTCTCATTGAGACGTTTCTTTTGAGTACCCCAAAACAGATGCTTAAACTGATTGGTAAGAAACTATTCAGAATTTATGCTAAAAATATAGAGAATACTAGGTGAGTGTCTTTTGTTATCAAGTTTACAAGGTAAGGCTTTGAGAAGGCTTGTTGACATCGCGAGGTTTGTCAAGCGATTCATCATGCGTTCTAAAAGCAAAGCCTGGTAAACTTGATATCAAAAACGCGAGCCTAGTATCCTATTTATCAGTTTGCCCATTGTTTCACTCTTCAAACTAGCGATTATGACGTAATTTTGGATTTTTTTGTTGATTCAGCGTCATTAGCGACCTCATTAAAAAAATGCAACGACATCATGACTTGATAACATGCCGTGAAATAGCCCATGTTTATCAGGCCACCTGCAGCAATACAGTTAATATGAGAGGTAACTGATAAATTTGATTATCTGGGCCTATGAGTATCAAGGTAAAAGGGTACTTACAGGGTCAATACCAAATGGATATGCTCCACTGAAGCAGCTGGCGTTGGCACAGATTTTATAGTTGGCCAGGTCCATCTTATGGTAGTCATACATCCTGTAATCAGTCATTACTGTCACATTACTGCCCTGCCAGCCAAGCGTGACAGTGACTGACGTCATGTTTTGTTTACAATATCATCAGGAACTTTTAATCGATAGATCACTTGTGTATTAATCCTATCCACAGGATAGGATTAATACACAAGTGATCTATCAATTTGCATTAGCTCAAGTGGAGTGTACATGATGATGTTTTACTTAACAATTATAAACAAAACATGATGTCACTGTCACTTTTGGCTGGCATGACAGTAGAATCTCTGATATTAGTTATCCACTTTGATCTAGCAAATTCATAGGTTTGACATAGGCATGGTCAAACCCGTCTTAACTCTGATCCGCCTTTGAAATTTATCATGCTTTTGTGTCGTCTGCTGTTTTTTTTCTTCAAAATCAACTATTTCGAAAAATGTTTTCAGGAATACTTACTGAGTTTAAAACTTTAAACAGATTGGGTTCAGATCAGGCCGGACGTTTTATCTATTCTGATCTGGGTCCAAACTGTTTGCAAGGTAATAAGCAGACGACACTAGAAGATAATGAGTTAAGCAAGCAGTCAAGGGATAATTCAAAGTTCGCTTTTTTAATATTGGTTTTACTTTCATTTTTTAACATTTTTTCAGAATTACCATCAGAATGTCAAACAGCTTGGATCCAGAACAGGCCCACTCACTTTTGTGGTGTCTGATCTTGGTCCACATCTTCATAAATACAAAGGTTGTCAGCAGACAATCTTGGTCCACATTGTTTGCTAAGGTTGTCAGAAGACGATTTTGGTCCACATTGTTTGCTAAGGATGTCAGAGACGATTTGGGTCCACAGTGTTTGCTAAAGTTGTCATCAGACGATTTGGTCCACACTGTTTGCTAAGGTTGTCATCAGATGATTTGGTCCATACCTTTTGTATGCTTGCTCCTATTGATCTAATGTTAGATTTAACATTTAAAGGGCCAATTACGACTGCATCAGATGATACATTTTGAGACATCTTTTTCAATTTTTGACAAAAATAAAGTATGATATTACATAAGAATTGTCTCATGCCTTATTTGTTATTTTTGAAAAAGCAGCAAAATTAGAAATTGTCGTCTGATGCAAATTATAGGTGGCGCTTTACAGGTTAAGTGATCAATTGCTGCAGAAGACATTTTCAGCTATTTTTGCCTGGAAGTAAATGTGTTAAGGTTAAGCTACAGCTAATCAGAGAGTATACTGACTGGTGATTAGGACTCCAAGATGATCCAAAGAGGTTGAGAGACTTGGAGAATATGTCGTTATATACGAGACCTGTCTGTTAAGATTAAGCTATAGCTAAGAAGAGTATACTTATTTGTGATTAGGACTCCAAGATGAGCCAAAGCGGTTGAGAGACTTAGAGAATATGTCGTTATATACGAGACCTGTGTGTTAAGGTTAAGCTACAGCTAATCAGAGAGTATACTCACTGATGATTAGGACTCCAAGATGATCCAAATAGGTTGAGAGACTTGGAGAATATGTCGTTATATACAAGACCTGTGTACATTGAGAATATCCCCATCAATAAGATAATATAGCGGCCATCGAAGAACATCCCGAATATCTAAAAATAGAAAATTATGAGACCATTGTGTTTACTTATGAGACAACTGTGTTAACTAGATGTGTTTGTGCAACACTAAACCCCTGAAACATAGGAAATTGCATGCTGGGTAATTTTGTTTGCTTTTGTTGTTGTTTGCTGACTGTTTTCAAAATGAACTTTTTAAAAAAAAAATCTTTCAGGAAAACTATCAGAGTGTCAAACGATTTGGATCCTGATCAGGACCGACTTAGAAAGTCTGTCCTGATCTGGGTCCATACTGTTTGCAAAGGTTGTCAGCAGACAATAAGTCGCTACTAGCAAGGAAAGAGTTAAACTATTATTTATTTCTCTGATTAAGAAAGTCAAGGACATATATTTTGGTATAGTTGAGCTGTTACTACATGGTATGCCTGATTCTCATAAGTTCGTACATTACCATTGGATTCGTGTATATATAAATCACGCTTGCGCGGAAATAGCGCGTGTCGGAGTTCGGTACAGTTTGTTTCAAAAGCAAGTAGAAAATCATCTGCATCTACAATGAGGAAAAAACCAGTATAAAATTGATTAAATCTTGCTGAATATTATGTAAACTTGTTAAGCACATGGTATTTAACATAAAAAAAACTTACTTGCACGCGAGAAAATTCTTCAATTGCAATTATTCCAGTGCAAATTCAGCTCGTCTGTCAAATTTCAGCCATCTTGCAAGATCACGTGACCTTATCATGATTTTAAAGAGGCTGTATAGACAAGTATACTTCAGCAAAAAGTTGAGAGCATGTCAAGTCACTTCCAATTAAATTCCAATTAAATGACTGTGATGTTTTATTATGGATGTCTGAGAGTCACATGTATATTTGCTGTGGTGAGTAGAAATGACATTTTCCTCTGTCCACACTGTCACCAATACATTCAAATCACCCTAAAGTGTACATATGTTATAATTTCACAAGTTATTTTTGCATAAGTTGATATTCTGAGTTAGTCAATTTTGTGATGTTTAAAAATCATTGGTGTAACTGAAATGCTGTTAGGTTAATGATTTCCTGTGAATTTTGAAACAGCATGCACAAAAAATCCATTGTAACACTAAACCAGATAGATAAGTGCATTAACTTTTTGCTGCGGTATAGAAAAAAATATTCCCTCAATAGCGCCTCTATTTAGAATTGACTAATCAAAATGCACGAACCCATTGAGAAGCTTCTAGATGACTCGGAGCAGGCATGGTGACTCATTTTAAGGTAAATTGTTTACAATGTTGAACGAGTTGGATAACTTTTGAGTTTGTTAGTTGATATTTCACAAGTTAGTGTTTGTTTGCAAAAATATTCCTTGGTGATACTATACCCTAAATTTGCATGCGCTACATTTGAAATTTAACATGCACGAATCGGTGAGTAAACAGCATATACACTTGAAGGACTTTAGTTAAGAGTATGTAACGAAAATTTGATTTTCTTATTTCTCAACCAAAACATATGTTGTGGGTACTCAAAAGAACCGTCTCAATGAGAAGATTCTTTTGAGCACCCAAAACATATGTTCAAATTGATGGGTAAGAAAATATTTACAATTTTACGCTGAAATTTTTTGTTTACCTAAACCTGTGCAGTTGTCAAATATCAAAGCGCTAGGTACAGAATAACATTATCTGACTTACATGACAAAGTCATGATAATACTTTGCTGAAATCATAACTGAGCCACGACATGTGATTTCCAACAATGTGGCATTTTGACAAGTGTAGAACCAGTAGAGCCTGTGAAGCCTCCTTCTAAGCTTAGAAACTCCAAATGCTGTTCGATCAGTAGCTTAACAGTTGTAGAATATTCAAGCGACTAGTAAATGCTCTGATCAGACTGTGTGTATGTACAGGATGGTCTGAGCCTTTGCTTGTCGCACATTATACCACATTGTTGAAAATCTCATGTCATGGCTTACATATAAACTACAATTTGAAATTTGGTCAAAATCCAGCCAGTAGTTTAGGAGATGTCCTCTGTAATAATTGTTGACGACGCACTACGGACGACACACAATGGATGTCCAATGATCACAAGATCGTAAAAAAACCCAACTGCCTTCTATATGTACAATTATACCATCCTTAACTTTAGCATGAAATATTCCGTGATGCGCAAGGTAGGTGGTATAAAATAGTTATACCATGTTTGTCCACCTGTATGTAAGATAATCCACTCGCTAAAGCTCATGGATTATCTCCACGTACAGACAGACAGCCCATGGTAGAACCATTACTTAGTTTTATAAGAATAGAAATTTATTAAGTCTGACATGGTATTTCGTTAAAACAATTTGAAAATTGAAAAAAATAATGGCTGTCCTTCTACGTCCAATTTGCTTTGTAAGAACAGAGTTTTTATCAACTAATACTTATCAAAGGACAAGTAATAGAAATTACCACATCATCCACCTTCTTGGCCTGGTAATGTTTCTGAAATACAGGGCAAACTTTATACTTGTCCCAGGACAAGCAAATAGAAGTTTCTCACTTGTCCCAAATGAAGTGGGGCCAGACAGGACAAGTTGAGCATCATATTTGAACAATGAAAAAAAAAAAATGCTGCCTTTCTATGTCCAATTGGCTTTGTAAGAATAGAATTTGTCAACTTTATACTTGTAGGATAAACAAGTATAAACAGGCCCCCAGATAAGGGTGCATAACAGAAAATTATTTTTCTTATTTCTCAACCAAAACATATGTTGTGGGTACTCACCGAGACGGTTCCTTTGAGCACCCAAAACACATGTTTAAACTGATGGATAAGATAATAATCACAATTTTACCCTGAAATTTTTTGCTTAACTGGCCCTATGATAAAGTTGATAAAAAATGTATAGAAATTACCTCATCATCCACTTTCTTGGCCATGTAGTGTTTCTCTCTGAGGACGAGGTACAGGGCAGCCAGAAACATGATAAATCCATGTCCAATATCGCCGAACATCACTGCAAACAGGAAGGGAAATGATATGATGGTGAATGGGGCTGGATTCACTTCTCTGTAACTGGCCACGCCGTAAGCATCAACGATGTTCTGGAACACGGCAGTGAACTTGTTTGTTCTGTTGTAAGTCGGTGGCTCTTGTTTCGTGTTCATACGATTCAAGATGGACGGCACTGAACTGCCACTTCTTTCCTGTAAGACAGTAAGAATTCATTTTACCCTTTATGTATTTATGGATTCTTCCTTCAGGTTTGTTACAATAAACTTGGGATGGTCCATTGTATTTTTCAAGGTCACAGGTAATTTTTTTCCCAACAAAAATTGTATTTTTACATTGAAAATCATAAATTCTTATCTTAGCAAACAGTGTAGACCCTAATGAAATGCCGCATTATGCAGCTGCCAAGAAAACAAGTACCAAATATTTTATGTTTCTGACCACAAACAACGAAGTTATTGGGAGTTTAAAGTGCCCAAATCATACCTCATATCTGCCATGGTCTTCCGTCGTAAATGAACCGTATGTGCATCAGCATCACGCATATTATTACCCTTTGTAAGTTTTGTGTTCGGTAATAAAAAATTTATTTCATACCCTTCTGTGCTGTGGATGACCTGTTGCACAGAAAGGTATGAAATAGTTGTATACTGCTATCTAACGGGTTAAGCCAGCTCATAATATTTCGGTACTTACAGCTTATGTGCAAAATTTTCCTTTAAATGCCCATGCTGACTTATACAGAGGTGTCAGGTCTAATATTTGGTCAGAGTCTTAATATTCATCCATACTGCTGGAATGTGATAATAACCCAAATCATGCACTGGCTCATTTTATTAACTCTTTGCATACTGGGTAATCTTTCATGCTGATGTTGCACCTGCTGTCTTTTTACAAAATTAACTTTTTCATTAATTCTTTCAAAAACACTATTGGTCAAATAATTTGGGTCCAAACTGTTTGCAAAGGTTATCAGTAGACAACTAAAAAAGAAAATGTTCAAAGATTAGTTAATGTAAAATGGTCAAGAGCTTTAATCGGTGGGTTGGTGCCTGATGCTTATCTTTAGCTAGGCCCACCATGGCTCAACTTGAAGTTTTCTTTAGCTCTGACTATCTGTGCCTTGTGAGCCCTTTTCTTTGTTTTGTCATAGTGTGTTAATTTGATTGGAGTGTTTTTTCATGATTATACATTGCAATAGTTTGAAGGCTTCCATGGGAGCTGAGCATTTCTTGTACTTAAACAACAGCAGAATCTAGGGCGAAGATTTGGTACCAGTAAAAAGCATTTAAGTCTCCTATTCTGCCTGTAAATAAATTATTAAACTGGGGTCAGGCAAGCTAATCAGATAAATATTTAGGAGGAGTGTAGGTATAAAAAAAGCCAAGTATGAAAGAGTTAAAGAATAATTTTTAACCTTTTTATCGCTAGCAAAGACTTTGGTGTCTGCTGATAACTTTTGCAAACAGATTGAACCCCAGATTAGGATAGAATGTCAGTCTTGATCTGGATCTAAATTGTTTGACACTTTGAAAGTTAATTCAGATGACTACAAAAAAAGAGTGTGAAACAGAAAATTATTTTTTCTTATTTCTCAACCAAAACATGTGTTGTGGGTACTCAAAAGAACTGTCTCAATGAGACGGTTCTTTTGAGCACCCAAAACACATGTTTATACTGATGGGTAAGAAAATAATTATAATTTTACGCTAACATATTTTGCTTAACTGGACCTATGGCATGCAAAGAGTTAAGAAATCTTACGTTTCCCCTCTGTAGAGCCTGCTGTATCCTGTCAAGATCTCCAACTGGGCACCAGCACTCGGCGATGAGACATTTCTGTGTGACATCAAGATTGAACATATTCAACATGTAGTAGATGGCTTTGATTTTCCTCACTTTGATGAACCAAACCTTAATGTTCTTGGCAGCTGCAACCAGTACCCTATGTCTGTGGTCCTGGGTCTGCCCAAGCACCTGAAATCACAATAAGACATTTCTGTGTAACATCAAGGTTGAACATATTCAACATGTAGTAGATGGCTTTGATTTTCCTGACTTTAATAAACCAAACCTTAATATTCTTGGCAGCTGCAACCAGTACCCTGTGTCTGTGGTCCTGGGTCTGTCCCAGCACCTGAAATCACAATGAGACATTTCTGTGGGACATCAAGGTTAAACATATTCAACATGTAGTAGATGGCTTTGATTTTCCTCACTTTGATGAACCAGACCTTGATGTTCTTAGCAGCTGCCACCAGCACCCTGTGTCTGTGTTCCTGGGTCTGTCCCAGCACCTGAAATCACAACGAGACATTTCTGTGTAACATCAAGGTTGAACATATTCAACATGTAGTAGATGGCTTTGATTTTCCTCACCTTGATGAACCAGACCTTGATGTTCTTAGCAGCTGCCACCAGCACCCTGTGTCTGTGGTCCTGGGTCTGTCCCAGCACCTGAAATCACAATGAGACATTTCTGTGTGACATCAAGGTTGAACATATTCAACATGTAGTAGATGGCTTTGATTTTCCTCACTTTGATGAACCAGACCTTGATGTTCTTAGCAGCTGCCACCAGCACCCTGTGTCTGTGGTCCTGGGTCTGTCCCAGCACCTGAAATCACAATGAGACATTTCTGTGTGACATCAAGGTTGAACATATTCAACATGTAGTAGATGGCTTTGATTTTCCTCACTTTAATGAACCAAACCTTAATGTTCTTGGCAGCTGCCACCAGCACCCTATGTCTGTGTTCCTGGGTCTGCCCCAGTACCTGAAATCACAATGAGACATTTCTGTGTGACATCAAGGTTGAACATAGTCAACATGTAGTAGATAGCTTTGATTTTCCTCACTTTAATAAACCAGACCTTAATATTCTTGGCAGCTGCCACCAGCACCCTATGTCTGTGGTCCTGGGTCTGTCCAAGCACCTGAAATCACAATGAGACATTTCTGTGTGACATAAAGGTTGAACATATTCAACATGTAGTAGATGGCTTTGATTTTCCTCACTTTAATGAACCAGACCTTAATATTCTTAGCAGCTGCAACCAGTACCCTATGTCTGTGGTCCTGAGTCTGCCCCAGCACCTGAAATCACAATGAGACATATCTGTGTAACTTCAAGGTTTAACATATTCAACATGTAGTAGATGGCTTTGATTTTCCTCACTTTAATGAACCAGACCTTAATATTCTTAGCAGCTGCAACCAGTACCCTATGTCTGTGGTCCTGGGTCTGCCCAAGCACCTGAAATCACAATGAGACATTTCTGTGTAACTTCAAGGTTGAACATAGTCAACATGTAGTAGATAGCTTTGATTTTCCTCACTTTAATAAACCAAACCTTGATGTTCTTGGCAGCTGCTACCAGTACCCTGTGTCTGTGGTCCTGGGTCTGCCCCAGTACCTGAAATCACAATGAAACATTTCTGTGTAACTTCAAGGTTGAACATAGTCAACATGTAGTAGATAGCTTTGATTTTCCTCACTTTAATAAACCAAACCTTGATGTTCTTGGCAGCTGCTACCAGTACCCTGTGTCTGTGGTCCTGAGTCTGCCCCAGCACCTGAAATCACAATGAGACATTTCTGTGTGACATAAAGGTTGAACATATTCAACATGTAGTAGATAGCTTTGATTTTCCTCACTTTAATAAACCAGACCTTGATGTTCTTAGCAGCTGCCACCAGCACCCTGTGTCTGTGGTCCTGGGTCTGTCCAAGCACCTGAAATCACAATGAGACATTTCTGTGTGACATCAAGGTTGAACATATTCAACATGTAGTAGATGGCTTTGATTTTCCTCACTTTAATGAACCAAACCTTAATGTTCTTGGCAGCTGCCACCAGCACCCTATGTCTGTGTTCCTGGGTCTGCCCCAGTACCTGAAATCACAATGAGACATTTCTGTGTGACATCAAGGTTGAACATAGTCAACATGTAGTAGATAGCTTTGATTTTCCTCACTTTAATAAACCAGACCTTAATATTCTTGGCAGCTGCCACCAGCACCCTATGTCTGTGGTCCTGGGTCTGTCCAAGCACCTGAAATCACAATGAGACATTTCTGTGTGACATAAAGGTTGAACATATTCAACATGTAGTAGATGGCTTTGATTTTCCTCACTTTAATGAACCAGACCTTAATATTCTTAGCAGCTGCAACCAGTACCCTATGTCTGTGGTCCTGAGTCTGCCCCAGCACCTGAAATCACAATGAGACATATCTGTGTAACTTCAAGGTTTAACATATTCAACATGTAGTAGATGGCTTTGATTTTCCTCACTTTAATGAACCAGACCTTAATATTCTTAGCAGCTGCAACCAGTACCCTATGTCTGTGGTCCTGGGTCTGCCCAAGCACCTGAAATCACAATGAGACATTTCTGTGTAACTTCAAGGTTGAACATAGTCAACATGTAGTAGATAGCTTTGATTTTCCTCACTTTAATAAACCAAACCTTGATGTTCTTGGCAGCTGCTACCAGTACCCTGTGTCTGTGGTCCTGGGTCTGCCCCAGTACCTGAAATCACAATGAAACATTTCTGTGTAACTTCAAGGTTGAACATAGTCAACATGTAGTAGATAGCTTTGATTTTCCTCACTTTAATAAACCAAACCTTGATGTTCTTGGCAGCTGCTACCAGTACCCTGTGTCTGTGGTCCTGAGTCTGCCCCAGCACCTGAAATCACAATGAGACATTTCTGTGTGACATAAAGGTTGAACATATTCAACATGTAGTAGATAGCTTTGATTTTCCTCACTTTAATAAACCAGACCTTAATATTCTTGGCAGCTGCCACCAGCACCCTATGTCTGTGGTCCTGGGTCTGTCCAAGCACCTGAAATCACAATGAGACATTTCTGTGTGACATCAAGGTTGAACATATTCAACATGTAGTAGATGGCTTTGATTTTCCTCACTTTAATAAACCAGACCTTAATATTCTTGGCAGCTGCCACCAGCACCCTATGTCTGTGGTCCTGGGTCTGCCCCAGCACCTGAAATCACAAAGTTTTTTCCCATATTAACCCTTAAAGCTGCATAGTCTGTAACTTTTGATCTAATTTTTGAAATAAAGTTTCTATTTTTCCAGAATACAGTAAAAATACTCAAATTCAGTTAAACATTTTACCATTTTCGTAAATCTTATCAAATTATCACTATCAAAACAACAGCATTTATGTTAAATATCAACTGTCTAGAATTATTGGAGGGACGTAAATAATTACAAACAAGAGAAAAACACCTGTTTTTATAAGATAATTCACTTTTTCGTGCAGTTTTCAGCTGTACTGAACATGTTAATTGTGAAACATAACTTAATTCTATTTTTACAAATGACTTAAAAAGAAAAGAAAAAGTTTCGAAGAATGTTCATTGTTACAGACCTAGTCTCTTTAATGCGCCAATCCCAACAATAGTCATCTGCTTTTCTCGTCTGCTGAAATGTTTAAGAAGCCTCTTTGGTAAACAGCGTGGACTCAGATCAGACTGCTCCTATAGGAGCAGTCTGTTCTTGGTCCATGCTGTTTGCTTCTATACTTTATTCGACAGTAATGTTAGGCAGTTATTTGCAGCAGACGACTTCAGCAGACCACATTTTCAGATGCATTTTTTACTTGGCGCTTTAATGTTAATCCCTTTACTAAGAATTAATATTTTATTTTTCAAACCTTCATGATTTTGTTTTTTGATTTGATTCTTTACTTCCCAGTCAACAATATTTCAATCATGTTCTGAAGGGTCTTCCTGGGTTTAACCAGTAGAGGATAAAGTGTCTTGCTCAAGGAGTCTGGACACAACGCAGTACCTCCAGTGAGGCTCCAACCTGCAACCACTTGATCTCAAGTTAAGCACTCTACCACTGAGCTACTGCGCTCCTCTCAACTTTCATGATGTGATGACAGTGGACAGTGCTAAAATTCGAAACTGATGAAGCTTGAAAAATGAAATATTAATTTTTACACTTTATATTTTATGTAGGCAAATGAAGACAGTTGCAAATCTCTTCACTGGCAAATTCAGACAGGTGCTTGATAAAAGTTTACTAAAGGAAAGACAGCAGCAAGTGTAAATAGTACAATGAAATTGTCTATTCAGCAGGCACTAAGTTAGGAGATAACTTTATATTCTAATGCACTTGATTTTGTAACCTGATGTCTGATTGGATGTCAAAAATTTGCGACAGTAGTTCCTGCGATATACTGTCGGAAATAGTTTGAGGTCATTTATTATGTCACATCTCGTTGGATGACATGCAGCTTTATGCGGCTTCCAACACTCCAATTCGAGACGAAACTGCAGAAGTTCATTAGAATGTGGATAACTATGTTTGAAATTTTTATTTGGGGAGGTACATAGTCAGATATACGTTTGGAAATCATGTTTTACTGCTCTGCTCGTGCGTTGCCGTAAAACTAAATTTCCAACCGCATATCCGACAAATGAAAATGTTGAATACAGTTATCCCCTATTTAAAATTTCCATTTAGGTTTATATCCTCTTATTTACTAACACAAATTCTGTTTTATGGTGAAGAGTCAGCAGTACTGTAAAATGCTATTTGTGACTGTAAAACTTCATATGACACAACATGGAGATTAGAAAGTTTGTTTGTGTAGTTGCTTTACATTCCAGTCAAGGTCGCGACATTTTACTGACTTCCTGGATTGAACCCGTACTAAGCAGCAGATAAAGTGTCTGCTCAAGGACACAACACAGTGACTCCGGTGAGACACAAACTAGCAACACTCTGCCAACTAAGCCACTGTGTTTTGCAGATCAGAAAGTAAAGTTTCTATAATGTATAGCATCAGTTTTGACTGCAACAGACGACTGCAGCAGAGGACAGTAAAATAAACACCATGAATACCGCTTTTTCTAAGTATAACGATCCATGGCCCCTAATTGAAAGAGACCGAGAAAAGGTGGCACTTACTGTGTTGAGATCTTCAATCCTTGTCATAACACCAATAGCCATTTCACGTCTTTCTTGCTGAGTCTCAGGACATGGGTACAGAGTAGCACGGAATCTGTTAAGAGATAAAAACAATATTTGGGCTGTGATGTTAGAAAACCGGTTTTCAGGGTTTCTCACCAAGTAAGATTCTCAGCTGCAAAGATTATCAAGAATAATGAAATTTGGCATGGAGCTAGTTGGACTATAATAGTCCAACTAGCTCCATGCCTAACAGTGTTTTTTTTCTGCTGTTTTGGGGGCTGAAATTGGGCCCCATTCCCCTCGCCAAAAAGTATGTTTTTTTTCCCTATTTTGAAAGAAAATTCCCCTCAAAATGAAGCATTAAAAAAAAAAAAAAACGCAAAATGTGACGACAGCGTGTCGGAAGTGCGTATAAATTTGTTCTGTGCATTAGCCATGCCGTGAATTTGCGAGTAGCGTCCCTTGGTGATCGATAGACGCTTTCATGCGGTTTTCTCAAGAGCGTCTAAGGGATAAGTTCCAATCATGACTTCGCGAACAAAATGTTGCACAATAAGTGTTGTTACGTGGAGAAAATTAATAAATCGGTGGCGCAGGGATCAAGAAGAGTCGACTTAATGTTTAAGCAGGCTTCCCTGAAGGCCTTTACCAGTGACTTTGATGTTTGTGACAAGGATTTGGGGATTGACTCAGTCTCTTCGGCGACATGTATTGAGTCAAACAAATCAGTCCATCAACCTAATTTGTCTGCGACCGTTAGCACTTCTGCATGTGAAACAAATCCAGAGTCGGAGTCTAGTGGACAGGTACAGGCCCAGTTGTTCAAAACTTTTAACGACAAAATCCTTGATAACTTAATGAATCATCGTCAACATCTTTGTTCCATGTAGCAATATGTTTTGGACTTTGGTTCAAAACATTTATCAAAAATGACATGTTTTAACAAATCATTTAGGATAAATGTTTTGAACAAATGTGGCACAAAAGTTTAGGGGGGTTCGTTAGTTAACAAGCATTGTTTGGTAAAATGTTTTGAACAACTGACCCACAGTGCACTGAATGGATTTAATTAGTTAAATAAAAGTTAAATACTACAGTGTTATATCCTTTAACAGACTTATGGTACAATACAGCTAAACTTAACTGGATCCATTTTTTTCATTCTATTTAATAAATAGAATGGAAAACATGGATCCAGTTTGGCTGTGTTGTACCATAAGTCTGTCAAAAGATATAACACTTTCATTTTTAACTGCAAATGTTTCAATAAAAGATGCTATTGTGTTAAGTTAATAGTTTTCCCCTTTTTGCCCCTACGCACGCTAATTTTCCCCTTTTGAAAGGCCCCGCCACCATTCCCCTAAAACAGAGAAAAAACACTGCCTAATTTCAATATTCTAGAAAACTGTACTTTCAAGATTGGGAATAGCAAACATTGATCAGACTGTGTGAATGTGAAGGCTGGTCTGCGCCCATGTTGTTCGCATGCAAAAAAGTAAGGTTTTCTCCCATTGAGGTCCATTTATAGTTATTAGTAATGTACTAGTCATTTTTAACCACAGCCCCCCCTGATCCCTAGGGAAGAGTGGGGGATAGCAGTGAAATATGATGTCTTTTTACCATTAAGTTCTTCAAGCTGTTATGTTCTTCAGTGATTTTGTTTTTCTACCAGACCTAAGGCACTCACATCACCATTTTTTGTGCCGCTTTCTTGAAAAAAGTATGTTATCTCCCCCCCCCCCCCCACCCCCACCCCTCTCTCAAAAAGTTTAAGAATTCACGTTTTCTTTAGTATATCAGTATCAACAAGATGGGTCTTTTGAGCACCCAAAACAAATTGTTAAAACTGATGGGTAAGAAAATATTCAGAATTTTATGCTAAATTTTTTGTTTAACCGGACTTATATCTTGATACTGATGATTCAAATGTGCATAATTATAATCAATTACGCTAAAATACTAATACCTGATCAATGATTCAGATATGGACCTGTAATTTTGAGCGTGTGTTCAGAAAGACAATGACATTAATAAGGCATTTAAAGTTGGCAGGCCAAAAATTGACGGCTATTCTGTGCACTACAACTTTTGACCTTTGGGAAACTACAATTTGCATGCCTAGTTTCAACCCACGGAAATGACCGACCACATGAATGCTTGCTCGCA
This sequence comes from Loripinus fragilis, assembly GCA_964019695.1. Classification (NCBI taxonomy): domain Eukaryota; kingdom Metazoa; phylum Mollusca; class Bivalvia; order Lucinida; family Lucinidae; genus Loripinus; species Loripinus fragilis. The sequence goes on along the minus strand of OZ026526.1, from coordinate 873,019 downwards.
ACTTTAAAACTTTGTGAATAATTCGAAAATCAAAAAATCGTGAAATAAAGATCATGCGAAAATTTACGAATCTACAGTATATTACATTTCATAGAAACAGGTAAATAACAGTATACAGGCTTTCAAGTGCTCATCAACAGAAAAGTAGGGAAAAAGTAGGGATAAAAATTTGGAAAAAGTAGTGAAAAAGTAGGGATTATCGGTGTAAAAAAGCAGGGATAGTAGGGCTTTTCCAAATATAAAATTCATTACAACGAGTTCTTTGAAATAAGAAATTCCAGATTAAATGACCTCGATAATATCTGTAACAATAGTACTAGCCAAACAGAGAGACATGTAGGTTAAACATTAAAAATTGAGGTGTTAAGCGACCCAGTTTCATGTTAGTAACAGTGATGGTCAGATGGTCCCTGAATGAACATAAGTTAATTTATAAAACCCCGAGCGAGCAAAGCGAGCGAGGAAAAATTTCTGGATTTTTATGCGTAAATGACATTTTAGAGTGAAAAAGTAGGGATAGTAGGGCACTTTCATGAAAAAGTAGGGAAAAGTAGGAGCAGATCAAAAAAGTAGGGAAAAGTAGGAAAATAGGAAAAGTAGGGCCCGCTTGAAAGCCTGAGTATATATCCTTCTGCAGTCAGAGGCAATTTATGATATATACCTGTATAAATTACCCAAAACCTAGATTAGTTCATATTGTTTGCTTCTATCTTTGAATCATCAGTAGTCATACATGCAGTGCACTGAAAAAGTCAATACAATTTGTGTTTTTATCTATTCTCTAAATTCTTACCCTTCAGAGATTTTCTTCACCCTAGTCTTAAGTTGTTCCCCTTGGAAGAATATAATGAACACAGACTTGTACACTTGGTCTCCCTGTAAAAGAAAAAGAAATGGATACATTTACATAGATTGAGCATTATACTAATATCTTTTTTATTAACCTCTAGGGGACTTTTCTAAAATTTCAATCACTTTACTCTTTCTGTTCCTCAAACAAAATGTTGGTTATGAGGGCTGATAATCACAAAATGCTTGTCAAAATAGCAAACAGGGAAGACCCTGATCTGCAGATTTATTTCTTTTAAAAATGTCATAATACTATCAGTATGTATATTCTTCAGAAGTAGTCTGATCTGGTTCTGTGCTGTTTATAGAGGCGTTTTTAGCAAGCATTCATTATGTCACATTTAGTTGGATGACATGCAGCTACGGTAAATCTTGTATTAGTTCGTACAGTAAAAAATAATTATTTTTCGCTGTGTACGAACTAATAAAAATTATTTTTCTGAGAAACGGGACTGTACGAACTAATAAAATGAAATTCTGAAGATCGAAAAACGGGACCAAAACATGCGAAAATTTCCAAAGAGGGAGGAATTTCTGTTTATCCTTTTAGCCTAATTACAGGCTGAATGTCTGATCAGTATTTTCAATTAAACTGACATTCTTAATAGCATGGTGAAAGATTGAAAATAAACAACCAAACATAAAAGTCCGGATTGCCGTTTCAACCGACTCACATGCAATGTGCGATATACCCGGCGATATCACCCGGTTACAGGCCAACTTTACATAGGCCTGCTTTACGGAAGAGATGTCACTTCGGACTTGTTCTATGACAATTGTCTTGATTGGAATCATACTCGGACCCACTGGGTCCAAGGAATCATAACAAAAATACAACTTCTGTTCACTACCGACGGCTAGCTCAATAACGTAACAGAGCAATGTATATCGCAGCTTTCGTTTTTGGTCATGATGTAGATTCTTATTTTCTTAGAACCCTCGAAAATGCAGCATAGAAGTAGACAAGACAATACATGTACGTACATTCAGTCCTACAGGTTAGACGTACGCGTACACTCATTGATTTGGAATGAAAATGGCGACTTCTAAATATGAAATATGAACAACTGGAACGCAGAACTCCCATGAATCAGAGTAGTACATTTCTCTGCCTTCATATTGTAAAAAGACCAACAACTTACGTTTTTGCGATTGCTTACTCCATTTAAAGGCTTTGTATGAACACCTTTATTTCTGCATAGGTTGGTTGGTTCGAGTCTTCATCATACATCGTATTCCTTGTGGCGACATAACATGCTCAGCTTGTTCGCACACCCCCTTACGTGTTAGCTCGGACCCAATATAGCTCGGTTAGGCTGTTAGCATTCTAAGATTATGATGATGGCAATCAATGTAGAAACCAGATTCCCGTACTTTGTCATCTTCGGTCGCTTGACCATGGAAAAGCCATTACATGAGAAAATCTGTCTTTCGTGATTTGAGGCTGACTGACTCTTTTACAGCCAGAAACAGGGTTGGATGCACATGCTAGTCTTTGCACTGCTATTTGAACACCATGCTATCCCGTGTACACCTTGCTTTCCATGCGCGGATCCAGGATTTTTCGTCAGGGGGGGGGGGGAGGGTCCGCGTCAATCTGACAAAAAAGCCCCGACAACGTTTTATTTAGTCCTCAGCTTATTTTACTAAAGTCAAATGGTTAATTTCGAAGAAAACTGTCATTTTCCAAGGTTCCAGAGGGGGTCCAACATTTTCCAGGGGGGGGGGGGGGTCCAATTGTTTGTACCCTATAGAAACCCATATAACTTGTGATTTTCCAGGTGGGTCCGGACCCCCTGACCCCCTCTGGATCCGCACTTGCTATCTTGACCAGCAGAAGATAGCTTTTTTCCGTTTAGCCGTCGTTGGGTGGTATTTTTCGAATTTTAATTAAATTTTGATAGACCATGATTCTGTAAGTAAACAGTGGCGTCAGGCGACCCCACGTGCGGATCCAGAGGGGGCTAGGGGGTCCGAACCCCCTGGAAAATCACAAGTTATATGGGTTTCTTTGGACACCCCCACCCCCTGGAAGAAGTTGGACCCCCTTCTCCTCCCCTCTGTAATAAAACCATTGGATCCACTCTGTAAACTGTAAAATAAGTTGATGGCTAAAAAAACATTGTCCAGACCGTTTTCTGGCCGTCGGGCCTCGACCATCCCCCCCGCCCCCGCCTGACAAAAATTCCTGGATCCGCGCATGAATCCTGTTCGACTTGTTCATAACGCCTGGGACACTGTTTAATGTGTATTGTACATTTTCTTGCGTCAAGGCCATCATCAAGTGCGACCCCAAACTTTAAAACAATTCATGGTCGGAATTGATGTGCGCGGTCTCTTTGATCTTAAAAAGGATCATGCTGTCTTTGCCCTTGGCGTCAGCTGATATAATTAGCAGACGTTTTGTGAATTGACCAGGCCCAGCAAAAAAATAAATAAAATGTGAATTGAAACTGTTTGAAACTCTGATATGGGCGGAGACAGAGAGGGCAGGGGGTCTGGGCCTCCCCATGAAAATCATAAGTTGCCATTTGTTTCCTAGAAGAAAAATTGGTACGAACCTCCCTCGAGAAGCAATTCGACCCCCCCCCCCCCATACTTTCTAGAGATAATTGGTAGAACTGCGCTGGTGCCCTGGCTGATCTGCGCCTTTGTTGTTTGCATACAAAAAAGTTTCTCGCGGAAATGGGTAAAAAAGCTTTAGACTTGCACCTACATCTACATCCTTGTATGTGAGCATTTATGCCCCTGGCAAGACTGTGCGGGTGTGCAGGCTCGTTTGAGCCTTCGCTGGTTGCATGTGTGAGAGGTACCATAATCTCATGAAATGGCTCGTTTCATCGACAGCCCAATGTAAAGCATGATGCAGAAGCATGCATAAATCACTTTTCATCTTGGTTCGTGCGTCTGTGCGTACGTGTGATGATCCACAGGAATCATTTAATGTGTAAGACCCATAATACAATTTCATGAGGACGCCGCGCTAGGCTCATCAGTGTCGTCTTTGATAAAAAGTTCCATCGGATATACAATGTATATAGTTATTTTATTACGCTTATCGCGTGCGCGTTTTGGTGAAACTTAGAAATGAAATTGATGGACGCACATTTAAAGCACAGCTAATTGGTGTCTAGATTCTTCATCCACTCCAAAACTTTGAGTTACCCGACGAGATTGCACAAAAGCACAGGCTCCCCTGAGCCTTCGCTGATAACATTTGTGATAAACACCAGCCGATATGGTTTCATCATGCTCGGATCCAGTGATTAAAAAAAAGACGCTTGGGCATATTTATGACACAGAAAGACCAGAAAGGCTCAATGATCACAGACACGTAGGACACTGTGTGCACGCGCGCGTGGTTGTGTACATGTATTTGATTTTTGTCATGACTGGACAAAATATCTCCGCGATTTGCATCAGTCCGACGTTCATTGAACCTAGCGTTTATCATTGAATAAAAATTTGGCATGCATCAATGCTGGATGCACGCGCATAAGCGACGCTGACAATCGCACTGACAGGCGAAACGCTCCTGTTCCGCTGATATGTTTGTTAACTGACGTGCTCGACGAAAAACGAAAGCATCTTAGACAGACACACTGATTGACCAAATGAACGGAAAAAACGCTGTGTACGAACTATTAAAATTACAAATAGGAAAAATGACCACTGTACGAACTAATACATGACATTTTGAGCTGACCGGTCATGAATAATTTATGGTGTACGAACTATTCGAGTGTACGAACTAATACAAGATTTACCGTATATGCTTTTGTAGACAAGACTGCAGAAATGCATTAGAATGGGGATAACCAACTTACCGTTACAGGATCTTCCAGGGGTGTGTCTATCTCTGCTTGCTTCAGAAACACATTGCCACGGCAGACACGCCACAACATTCTTTCAAAAGCTGGAATTCTTTCTCTCAGAATAACACCAGCAACAAATCTGTAAATGGCATTGTAAAGTTTTTATATTTGAATAGAAGATCTTACATAAGTGCTCAGAAGTTGGGAAAAAAGAGATAAAAATGCAAGGCCTGCCAAGCAATTTATTGCTTTTTTGCAAATAATTTAATAATTTTAATAATACATGAGCAAAAATGATATCATATTTATCATATGACACTAAAATTACTTTCAAATCCTGCTTTTGGTGTGAAAATATTAAGACTGTTATTATATATGCAAGTTGTTATGGACGTCATTACATAACATTACAAATTCAGTAAACTACCAGTGGTTTTTTAATTGTTGTCAAAGCTCATGTAGTTCAAATACTCTTTACTTCCAAATAATTTCGGGACACACTAGATTCAGAGAATAGGACCTATTCGTGGTCTATTATAATAACTGTCTCTAATAATATGTTTCGGGTGCTTAAAGAAACACCTCCCTAATATGTTTCTTTTACGCACCCAAAACTTATATTTGATAGAAAAAAAAAATGATAATGCTTATATTTGGGGGTTATATATTTTTATGTCTACCTCCCTATAATTCAAACTGCTGATAATTTGAAATGGAACCTATCGCCTCCAGGACTTCAAATTTACGAGATTCGACTGTAGCCCCACTAAACATCTAAACCAGATGCATTGAAAAATTATGCATATATGCTTTAGTTTAACCCCAATCCTGCCATTGTTTTTGTCCCGAAAATGCCTCTGCTTATTACATCTACTGCATTTAATTAAAGGCACACTAGATTACTTTCATCAAGGGAACAAACAGGATGAATGAACCCTAATCAGACTGCTCCTTAGAGAGCTGTCAGATTTGGGTCCATATTGGGAAAAGGTTAAGTTCTATATTTGTTCTAAATACATTGTATTCAGACAGACAAAAAAGAGCAAATAATGTAAATCCTGATCAGACTGCTCCCTCAGGACAAGTTTGACTGCTCCCTCAAGACCAGTCTGATCAGGGTTTACACTATTTGCCATTCTAACTATAATGACTTGAAAAGCTTGAAGGCTTGACTTCTATTGAAATAGTAACAGGGACCAAGCTGGCCCAGAATTTTAGGGAGAAGTGACTTCTCCCTGCAGGAAAATTAGGGAGAAGTGACAGTCAGATAGGGAGAAGTTATAGCGCAAATTACGGCATTTTCTGTCGATTCAGAAGCAAATTAGCCATTACACATACTATTGCCATTTAATGGAAGGAGGAACACGATGCAGTGGTAGTAGATTGTCTGATAATGTCACCACAGCTTGCATTTGTGTGTTGACAGAATGAAAATGAGTCTCCATACAAAAAAAAAAAAAAAAATTTTTTTTTTTTTTTTTTTTAGGGAGACTCCCACTTCTCCCTGGGTTCCATTTAGGGCAAAATTTCGGCCCCTAGGGCGACTATTTCGCCCTAGTCGCCCCCTAGCTTGATCCCTGAGTAAAGATTTGTATACAGGTCAATACTAAGAGGTCACAACGGTACTTTACCTTTTTACACATTTTGTCATGTAGCAAAATAAATCTTGATCAAATATGATCTATAACCTGCCAATTTTTTTTGTCCTGAAAATGTTGTCTGCTTTTTACAACTGCTGCATATATTCAAGTGCACTTAAGACCTTATTTCATCATGAAAGCAACCACTATGAACCCTGATTAAACTAAGGGGTCCATATTGTTTGCAATATAGGCTACCTAAGAACATAAGCAGATGAGAGAGTAGACGACAAAAGTGTTGACTGCCGGGAAAAGGGTTAAAGATGAGCAAAAAGAAAAGAGCAAAAGGAAAGAGTATCAGGCATTTTTTGATTTTGTACACACTCTTAAGTTCTCAACCAAAACATATTTTGTGGGTACTAACAGAACTATCCCAATGAGTTGAGCATCCAAAGCTTTAACTTATGTTTAAACTGAAGGATAAGAAAATAATGGCAATTTTAGGTAAAATGACCTTGCACTTATTTTTTTTTTGTCTTACCAATAATAGGTACATGTATCAGTTTACAGCTAATCATGGCTCAGGTGGACAGAGCATTATTTACCACACAAGTAATCAACAAGAAAGCTTATAATTATCCTGGCACCTTTACATTTCTAAAAATCACCCACCTTGATTTGTCATTTTAATTAAAATATTGTAACACAACCTTTGAAGGTGAAATTAACCCTAACCTGCCAGTCACGACTTTTGTCATCTGCTGTCTCTTTTTCTTATGTAGTTAGGTAGCCTATATTGCAAGCAATATGGACCCAGATCAGACTGCTCCCTTTGGAGCAGTCTGATCAGGGTCCATAGTGTTTGTTTCCATGATGAAATCTAGTCTGAAGTGCACTTGAATATTAGCAGCAGATGCAAAAAGCAGACAAAAAAATTTCAGGACAAAAGATATCAGCGGGATAAGGGTTAATCAATTTCAGAGCTTACTGAAATAAAATACCTGAAGGTGGGAATACATTGTTTACTTTTGTTAATGAATTTTAGAGTTCCTGTGACATTCAGTTCCTGATTTTGCAATTCCTAACTTTATGCACCAGTCATTTCACCCCCTGTACCTTAATAGTAACACACAGTCCATTACGATAACAGACAGTCTTGTTTAGCTGGCCACATATGTTTTGGCGGAAATTAAATTGAGTCATTTTTCAGGTGTTTAACAAATCCTGGTGCTTAGAGTCAAAATGATTCTGTTTTAGATGGCCATTTGACGAGATACAATTATTTGACAAGCATGAATGTGAAAACATGATTATGTAGTATGCTAAGATAACAACCAGTCCAATCAAATGTTCACAGGGGTAACTTGCAGTCTGAAACTGTGATAGCAAACATCAAAAAACATATTTAATGAACGCTCCAACAGTAACAATGTTTGGATATGATCTGCATATGCAGGAATTAGATTGTAAGTTAAGGCTTAAAGTATCCAGTCAACAATATTTCAATTATACGAGGACTCCTCGGGGAGAGGCTGAGAGAAAAGAAGAATCCAAATTCATCCTGCCAACAGGCCAAATATGACAGGGCCATCTCTCTGACAACTGCAGCAGAGTGTGCACTTCCCTACCACCCACTGCATATGCAGGACGTTAGGAGTATATTTTGTAATGTTTTGATGTCAGAAGTAGAACATTGGAAAATATATTAAATTAAGCATTTTTTTTTTACTATCATGCCATCCTAGACAAGACTGTTGAGTGATCGTAACAGACTGTGTGTTATGGTTCCAATACAGGGGTGCATTTGCAATTGCAGGCAGAGATATCGGCGGCATTACCCCTACCTAAGTGGTGTCCTTGCAGTGTGGATATGCCAGTTGTTGTTTTTTAATTTCATGTCAAAACAGCAGAGAAAAATGAAGTTAAGTGTGTTTTATTCAAAATCAAGATTTTTTGTGACATAGTGCACCATTGGTGTTGATGCTTTACATCACAGTCAACAATTTTTCAGTCATGCTTAGTTTGAGTTGATGTTTTGATCCAAGTTGACAGTTTTTCAGTCTGACATTTGTTTTTGTTTGATTTGATTCTTTTACTTCCCATCAACAATCTTTCAGTTAAACAGGGACGAGTCTTCCTAGGTTGAACCAGTACTAAGCTATGATAAATGTGTCTTGCTCAAGGACCACAACACAGTGACGCCAGTGAGCTCGAACCTGTGGCCTCTCGTGTCTCGAGTCAAGCACTCTAGCACTGAGCCACTGCGCTCCCATCAGTCTGACATGTAAAATAGATAAACACATCAGACTTTTTTGACTGAAACTATTCTGAGAAAATGACAATAATCCTTAGTGGTCCCCAAAAGTTACCTAACTAATGCCTTGCATTATGTACAAGAGTCAGTCCAGCCATACAATACCACAGGTTTAAACAAAATTTTTGAGTGTAAAATTGTAAATATTTTCTTACCCTTCAGTTTTAACATTTGTTTTGGATACTCAAAACTAGCAACTCAAACATGTACTGTGGGCACTCAAAAAAACAACGTTTCAATAAGACCGTTCTTTTGAGAGCCCACAGCATATGTTTTGGCCGAGAAATAAGATTTTTTATGTTACGCAGTCACATCTCAATAAGACCGTTCTTTTGAGAGCCCACATCATATGTTTTGGTTGAGAAATAAGATTTTTTTTGGTTACGCAGTCTTTACCAAAGGCCTGAATTCAATTTGCCATCTTTACAAATAAATTGCAGGAACCTTATAATGCTATGTTTGGGGTCTGTATGAGTGGACCATGTTATACGTGAATCATGTTATAAGGGGACAATTTTATAAAGGAGTTATAGGAAAATATCCATTTTATGGTCACTTTTCTATAATTTCTTCGTAAAATCTAATGGTAAAAACATTGGGAGTCTGTGTTATTTCCTAATCCATGCTATAATGAAGTGCGTTATACTGGTACTGCACTGAACATTGAAATATACTATAAAACAAGTTTATTGCTATTTTATTGCTATTTTAGCCTGTTCTGTACATTGAAATAGACTATAAAACAATTAAGCATGGACTGTTCATTGAAATAGACTATGAAACAAGTTTATTGCTATTTTAGTCTGTGCTGTACATTGAAATAGACTATAAAACAATTAATTGCTATTTTTGGCATAGATAGGTCATTGAAATAGACTATATAACATTGCTATTTTTGGCATGGACTGTCATTGAAATAGACTATAAAACAAGTTTAGTGCTATTTTAGCCTGTACTACACATTGAAATAGACTATAAAACAGTTTATTGCTATTTTAGCCTGTACTGTACATTGTAATAGACTATAAAACAATTTATTGCTATTTTTGGCATGGACTGTTCATTGAAATAGACTATTAAACAAGTTTATTGCTATTTTTGGCATACTAAAAACACTGGACTGGTCTGGTGTTACATTCATGGCTCTTACCCTAACTTCAGGGCTTGTCCTTTTGGATGTTGGTCGTCTCCGAGCAGGCCCACCGTCTCATCTGTCAGCCCCGGCTCGTGCATTGCCTGTATATGATGATGTTCAGCCTAGTGAATGTCATGTGAAAGAAAAGAAAATTATCCCACCCGCTAAAACTCAGGCAAAAATAAGCTACAACTACCAGCTTTGTCACAGAAATATATCCATATATATGTGTTCAACTCTTTCCCTGTTGGGTAATTGCATGCCTTTTTGTTGTCTGCTGATTTTTTTCAAGATCAACTTCTTCGAAAAATTCTTTCAGGAATACCATCAGAGTGTCAAACAGTTTAGATCAAGATCAGGCTGGACATTTTGTCTGGCCTGATCTGGGTCCAAACTGTTTGCAAAGGTTATCAGCAGACAACACTAGTAGACAAAGAGGTTCATTAAACTAATTAATAAGCCATCTTAATTCATCTTCATCCTTCCAATATTTTTTGTTTTGAAAATGTTATCTGCTTTTTACATCTGCCGCTAATACTCAAATGAACTCACAAGTGCGGATCCAGAGGGGGGACAGGGGGTCCGGACCCCCCTGGAAAATCACAAGTTATATGGGTTTCTATAGGGAATAAGCAATTGGACCCCCCCCCCCCCCTGGAAAAAGTTGGACCCCCCCCCCCCCCTGGAAAATGTTGAACCCCCACTGGAACCTTGAAAAATGATAGTTTTCTTTGAAATTAACCATTTGGCTTCTGTAAAATATGCTAAGGACTAAAAAAAAAAAAAATGCATGACTCCAGACAACTGTCTTCATTGGAAGCAGCACTATGAACCCTGATCAGACTGCTCCATACAGACCAGTCTGACCTAGGTCCATATTGTTAGCAATATAGGCTACCAAAGCACGCCAGCAGATGATCATTTGTTGAGAATGTGGCAATAGGGCTAATATACGGGAAAATGTATGACAAATCTTACAAGATTATATGTGTGCTCAGCAAAGACTCCAAACACCCTCCACATTAACACTTATCCCACCACCATTTGTTTGTCCTGAAAACGCGGCCTTTTCCTAGTACCCCAACATACATGGAACCATAAATGCAGGACTTTAGTTAAGAGTGTGTAACAAAAATTTAATTTTCTTAATTTTCTTATTTCTCAACCAAAACATAAATTGTGGGTACTCAAAAGAACCGTCTCAATGAGACGGTTCTTTTGAACACCCAAAACATATGTTAAAACCAATGGGTAAAAAATATTTACATTTTTATGCTGAAAAATTTTGTTTATTAAAACCTGTGCATGAATGGACCCTGATATCAGAGATCCTGGCAATATATTTCTGTGACAAGAATGAAACAAAAGACACAACAGAATTACTCTAAACTACTCCATAGATAGATACAACACATGGGTGAAACAGGCCTCAAGATAAATGTGCGTAACTGAAAATTATTTTCCTTAATTCTCAACCAAAACGTATGTTGTGGGTACTCAAAAGAACCGTCTCAATGAGACGGGTCTATTGAGCACCCAAGACATATGTTTAGATTGCTGGGTAAGAAAATATTTGCATTTTTATGCTCAAAAGTTTTGCTAAACTGGACCTATGGTGAAAGTAAAAAAATTCCAAAATCATGAAGTGAAGAAATTCAAATCTTTAAAACTTTCAGCGTGCCTACTACAAGGTTAAATGATAAATTGTCTAAGATATAATCTGCTGAATTCAGTATTTTGAGGCTCAATTAACTCAGAAAGAAAGCCTCAAAATCCTGAATTCAGGGAGTAATCCTGAAACCTTTCATCCATGCATTCATGCCTACGAAGCTTGCAAAACCTAATTATGCTGAGAATACCATGTAGCTGATGTAGGGGCCACTTACCAACAATGCAGACCCAGATGAGATGCAGCAAAATGCTGCATCTCATCAGAGTCTGCACTGTTTGCTATCTTAAAAGCTACAATATTAAGCAAAATAATTTGACAATTTCAATCTCATTATCTTGGTCCCCTAATAATGAAGAATGGATCATTCCAACATGATAACACCATAAGGATGGAAGGTGTTATTTGGCATACATGGGTTAAACACAAGCAATATGAGAAAAAATAAAACTTGCAGAAAAATTTGAAAAGTGGTTCCAGAAAAGAATAAAGTAAAACATATCTTTAGCAAGAAATCAATGGGATAAAACAAACTAGAATTCTTTTTGGTTCTAGGATCAATTGCAATTTCACAAAATGACAAAAAGTGCCATTCTAATATACTTGTGAATGTAACATGACGTCTGATTAGATAACAGCAATTATTTGTGATAGTTTATCCTGCAATTTACTGTCGGAAACCCAACATCATTATGTAATGTTGCTTATCAATGGCTGACAAATGTTTTACACAGGCCCCCAGATAGGAGTGCGTAACAGAAAATTGTTTTTCTTATTTCTCAACCAAAGCATATGTTGTGGGTACTCAAAAGAACCGTCTGAATGAGATGGTTCTTTTGAGAACCAAAAACATATGTTAAAATTGATGGGTAAGAAAATAATTACAAATTTACGCTAAAATATTTTGCTTCACTAGACCTATGTTTACACAGCTGTCAGATGTGGCTGTTGGCACAACATAGTACATTTTCACTGCTTTTTTAAAGAAAAAAAAATGTTAAAGTGCATTAGAATGGAGATAACCATATTCAAAATTTTCATTTGGGGATATACGGTCAGAAATAACATTTTACGGCTCCCCTTATATGTCCCCGTAAAACTTAATTTACCAACAGTATATCCGAGGATTTACCTACCCAAATGAAAATTTTGAATATGGTTATCCCCTTATTACAAAAAATAAATTGCCTAATCACCTATTTACTACTGAACGGAAATTTTGAGTTTGCTCCCATATACAAAACTGAAGGTTTCCACCTAAGCCAAGTCCTATTTGTGCTCCTATATAAAATGATAGCAACAGATTTACACAACCCCAGATCAGAAGGTATTCACAGGTCTACATAAGCAAAAAAAATTTCAGCATAAAATTGTGAATATTTTCTTATCCATCAGTTTTAACATTTGTTGTGGGTGCTCAAAAGAACCGTCTCATTGAGACGGTTCTTTTGAGCACCACAACATATGTTTTAGCTGAGATATAAGAAATTTATATTTCAAATACCAAATCTTATATATGGGCCTGTATTGTCAAATGGTTTAGAATGAATACTGTCTTATCTAGGGCACTGATAGAAGAAAGAGCAAAAGCATGCCAACAAAAATTCCCACCCAATAAGAAAATGTGCAAAAACTGTTCATAACTACAATTAAGCCAGAACAGGAGATTTGGTTCTCACTACAAAAGCCTCCTTTAACACTTTGCCTGCTGGGAAATTTTTTCAAGGTTTTTTTCATCTGCTGATTTTTTTCAAAATAAACTTTTTTGAAAAATTCTTTTCAGGAATACCATCAAGGTTCAAACAGTTTGGATCCAGATCTTGCCCGAAAAAATGTCAGGCCTGATTTGGGTCTAAACTATTTGCTAAGGTTATCAGAAGACGGCATCACTAGAAGAAAGAGTTAATTACCCATACAGACATATTTAGTCAGGTCTAAGTTTTGCCCTGTGTCATCATCTATAACCATACCTTTTGTTCGCAAACAGCTAAGGTTCTGGCGAGACTGCAGGGATGAACAGGCTGGTCTGAGCCTTAGCTTCTAGGCAATGTCATAAGTACCAAAATCTCATGAACTGGCCTTTTTTTCTTCAATTTTGTGGAAAGATGTTAAACATTACACACATATTTAAATATTACATTGTCTCACATAAAACAATCATTTCATTTTACAGTGAAATCCCTTTAAAACACTATGTTTGTGGCCCATAGGTATGGACCATGATATAAGTGAATCATGTTATAAAGGGACAACTTTTACAAAGAAATTAGAATTTGTGTTATGAAATATTGTGTCCACAACCATATGTTTGTCCATAGGATGGTGCTCTTTTTTAAGTCAAGGGTCATCTAAGTTTCTGTGCATCATATCCTTGAGGCAAAGGCTTTTACATTGCCCCAGCATATGCTGCCCTAAATAAGCATGATAAAAGCACAGCAAGTAGCTCTGGTGAGTTTTGGTACATCAAACATTATTTGCACTGTTTTGCTTTTACTTCACTTTTATAATAGGAAAAATTCAAGTAGTTTCAAACCTTGATCTGATTTTCCCACCTCTTTCCACAGCAAAATACATTCTTACACTTCTCAAGGCAATCACTATTCATCCATATTTAACTTTCAAGGACTCTTCAAGTCCTTTCTTTTTAAACTTCCACGGACTTATCATGCCATTTTTTTTTTACTTTCAAGGACTTTTCAAGTCATTTTTTTTTTACCTTTTTCAAGTCAAATATTAATTTCAAGGACTTTTCCAGTCAAATGATACGTTCAAGGACTTTTCAAATCAAACTTTACTTTCAAGAACTTTTCAAGAAGAACATTTATTTTCAAGTACTTTTCAAGATACTTCTTCGTTTCCAAGTATTATTCAAGCCTGAGAAAACTACAGGCTTGACATACCTCATCAAAGAAGGTCTGTGTTTTTCTAAGAATGTGCTTTAGCTCTGTCAGTTCCAGAAAATTTCTCTTCAAAGCTTCAGAGTTTCAAGTAATTTTCAAGCCTGTGAAAACTACAGGCCTCACATACCTCATCAAAAAAGGTCTGTGTTTTTCTAAGGATGTGCTTTAGCTCTGTCAGTTCCAGGAAATTTCTCTTCAAAGCTTCAGAGTTGGAATTCACTTCATTCATTTCTCCCTCCAATTTCTCAAAAGTTGCCTGCAATGAATATGAACATACAGGTTTAGATGAACAAAAATTTTCAGAGTAAAATTGTAAATATTTTCTTACCCATAATTTTGAGCATATGTTTGAGGTGCTAAAAAGAACCGTCTCATCAAGACGGTTCTTTTGAGTACCCACAACATATGTTTTGGCTGAGAAATAAAAAACTATTGTTCTGTTATGCACTCTTAGCTAAAGGTGTGCTAACATAATGGGAAATCTAAAATCTCTCTTTGCCTACTCAGTAATTTTGCATTTTTTTTGTCGTCTGCTAACTTTTTCAAAATTGTTTTCGAAAAATTCTTTCTGGAATGACATCAAAGTGTCAAACAGTTTGGATCCAAACTGTGATCCAAACTGTTTGCAAAGATTATCAGCAGACAACAAATGACATCTTTAATAACATTAGCGACAGTTAATCTGCCATATATAGTTGGAAATCTGACGTCATCAGTTAAGTCACTAATCATTTGATGACGCATGGTTTAAACTTTTATGCTGCTTGCAACACTCCTTTGTGAGACAAAATAAAAGCTTATTTTACAAACAAGTGAGACATTACATAAGAATATAGATATCTGTATTTAATTTTCCATTCAGTAAGATATCAGGCCCCCCAGATAACAGTGTGTAACACAAAAATATTTTTTTTATTTCTAGACCAAAAAAAGTACTCAAAAGAACCGTCTCGTTTGCATTCAGGTTAAGATTATGAGAATCTATCATAAGTATGAGGGTGGGATAGAGCCCGAGGATCACCAATTTGCATCACAAGGCTTGCTGCGTGATGAAAATCGGTGATCATGAGGGATCAATTTTTCTATCCCATCCTCACACAAATAATGGTTTCTTATTCTTGCTCACCACTAAAAACCTCATTTTATATTGAAAAAACATGAAAAGAGCTTCCAGAAAATCCGGAATACGCTGAGATGGGACATATATGTGACATGGTGACGTCATTTAAACATTACAATGACATCATGGATTGAAGTGCGGTAGTTCATTTTTTATCTTTCCCAGCTCACATGGGTAAAAACAGCAGAAATCCTGATCTGATGTGCGAGATTTTTTTTTATTAAAGTGATAAATTGCAGCAGACAACATCACCAGCTCTGTTTTCAACTGGTAGTGACAGGTGTTTGGACCTGTGATTAATCCTCTAAATGGGTATTTTGGCAAACAGAGAAGATGGCATCAAATCAGGGTCTGCACTGTATGCTAAGACAAAACCGATCTTCAGAGGTAGAAATAATATATACTATTTTTTTTAAATCACAACATGTGACCCCTCAATGTATCCAATGGACCATCCTGACTTTATTGTATGTAGCTTTATGGAAAATTTCATTGGTCTGAAAAAGGTTAACTCTCTTGTCTAGAACCAATGAAAAGGTTACCTCGAGGTCAATCATCTCACGTGGTACCGGGGCCTCTGGATTGTCCCCTGTATCTAACATAGGGATACCATCCTTCCTGATCTCCTTCTCAAGGAACCCTGAAAACAGGAAAGATTAATTTCAACTCTTAAAATTAAAAATAATAATAATAATTTCAACCCTTTTCCTGCCATTCATGACACACCGAATAAATGCATTTCATCAAAGTCTGCATGGTTTGTTAAGGTTGGTTATAAATATATCATAATTTAGAAATTCTAAACTGTGACCCCTTAAAATGAATAATGGACAACCCCATCCTTAATTTATCGGATGCTTTTGTAATTTTCACATACTAGCCTGAGTGCAGATCCATAGGTTAGCCCAGTCCCATACTTTCTTGGAAATAGATCATGAAATAATTTCTGTCATTCTCCACCTTCAGCTGATTCCAGAAGGGCTGTTGTCAGTTATACCAGCAAAGTACTGGTTAACCACTTTGTCAAGCTAGCACAGGAAAAAAGTTTTGTTTGGTTTTCTTTGATTTGATTCTTTACATCCCATCAACAATCTTTCAGTTATGTAGGGACGGGTCTTCCTGGGTTGAACCAGTACTAAGCTAGGATTGATGTGACTTGCTCAAGGAAACAACTCAGTGACACAGGTGAGGCTCGAACCCATGCCCCTTGGTCTCGAGTCAAGCCCTCTACCACTGAGTCACTGTGCTCCAGGAAAAAAGTGTGGTTAGGTGGACTGACCGCCTCGACATGACCATAGCTGTTGACTGGGATGTAAAACCTCAACCAAACCAAGATTTTCTTGAAATAAATTCCATGTTTAAAATATTTTATCTAGAATTCTTTGTACTTCTTGACCAATAGGCGGACATGATCATTACACTTTACAAAATGGTAAAAATCTTTTGCAAAACAACACGTAAGAATTTACCTTGCTTCTGACATTTAAAATTACAAACTGTCTGCCATACGATAGAATTTACTTTTGTACAACAAAAGAATGATAATTAGAATGATCTGCTTTGACTGCCCATATTTACTTACATGTATGACTCATCAGTGTTTTCACGGAAGCGTTAATTTTTCTTGATGTAATAAAATCGCTTCTGACACACTGATAGTCAGTCAGTGTCTTTTCCCTGACTCAAAAATTTATCAGTTTATAGCCTAAGCGATCAACATTTTGTTAAAACTCTTAGCCTGCTATATCTTAATAACATTTGCAAAACAGGTCCAACCCAGATTTGGCTCAGCAAATATTCAGGCCTGATCTGGTGGATCCACACTGTCGGACTCTCTGATCATGGTATTAAGAGAACATTGATTTTGAAGAAAAAAATTCCCTGGACAGTATGCAAGGAGTAATTCTTTGCATACTGGAACATTTTGCATGCTTTTTTTGTTGTCTGCTGATTTGTCAAAATATCAATTTTTTTGAAAAATTCTTTCAGGAATGCCATCAGAGTGACAACCAAGTTGGATCCAAGTCAAGCCCAACATCATATCAGGCCTGATCTGGGTCCAAACTGGGTCCAAACTGTTTGCAAAAGTTATGAGCAGACGCCACTAGTAGGTAAAGAGTTAAAGATTCAAAATGATGCATGTTCAGTAAAAACCTACCAATGACATCGTGTGATAATTAGTGGATAATAAAGTGTACCGAATGTCCAGATCTACGTTGATCATTACCATGGTTTTCAAGAGAGCACTGTCTTTGCATTTCTTGACTCATTAAAAGTGCAGTTGACCCGCTCACATGTTTAGATAAACAAAAGATTTCAGCGTAAAATTGTGAATATTTCCTTACCCATCAGTTTTAACATATGTTTTGGGTGCTCAAAAGAACCGTCTCATTGAGACGGATCTTTTGAGTACCCACAACGTATGTTTTGGTTGAGAAATAAGAAAATTAAACTTTCCTTATGCACTCATAACTAAAGTCCTGCCCACTGATAGTCAGTCAGTACCTTTTCCATAACTACATGTAAATGGATTCAAACTGTTTGACCCTACCCGATGGCAGTATTCCTGATTTTTTTTTTGTGAAAATGTTCATTTTGAAAAATCAGCAGACAACTATCATGCATGCAAAATTACCCAGCATGCAGAGTTAAAAAATATTCTTTTTATCTAGAATCTCTGTTTTGCACTGCCATAAGTAAGAATTTACTTTGCTTATGACATTTTAAGTTACAAACTGTTGTACAACAAAATAATGATAATTAGGATAAACTGTTTTGCCTGCCCATATTTACATATATGTATGACTCATCAGTGTTTTCACCAGAGCATTAATTTTTCTTGACGTAATTAAATGGCACCAACTCACTGATAGTCAGTCAATGCCTTTTCTATGTCTCAAAATAGTATCAGTTTATAGCCTATGTGATCAAAACTTTGTTAAAACTCTTAGCCTGCTACATCCTAATAACATTTGCAGAATAGTTCGAACCCAGATTTGGCTTGGCAAATACTCAGGCCTGATCTGGATCCACACTGTCGGACTCTGATGATAATTTGAGAACATTAATTTTTAAGAAAAAAATCAGCAGATGGCAAAAAATAAATCATTAAAAATTACCCAGGCAGCATGCATCGAGTTAACTCTTGTCATACTGGGAAATTTTGCATGCTTTTTTGCCGTCTGCTGATTTTTTCAAAATCATTTTTTTTTGAAAAAGCCTTTCAGGAATACCATCAGAGTGTCAACCAGTTTGGATCCAGATCAAGCCCGACATTATGTAGGGCCTGATCTCGGTCCAAACTGTTTGCAAAAGTTTTCAGCAGACGTCACTGGTAAGTAAAGAGTTAAAGATTCAAACTGTGAAATGTTCACCAAAAATGTACAAATGACGTTGTGTGATAATTAGTGAAAGTCCAGATCTACGTTGGTCATTATCATGGTTTTCAAGAGAGCACTGACTTTGCATTTCTTAACTCATTAAAAGTGCTGTTGAGTCAGCACCTGTTCCATGCAGTGTTCCTGATTATTTTTTTTGTGAAAATGTTGATTTTTAAAAAATCAGCAGACAACTATCATGCATGCAAAATTAGCGAGCATGCAAAGATTTAATTCATTTTACTGACAATAAATTAAGGATTGAAGTGCAGATTTTAAGCTTGCACTGAATGATGCAAATTAATAGGCTTTCTTAATGTCTGTGAAGTCCAATGAGCATCCCGGAGACCTTAAAAAGCTTATGTTTTGCATCATCCAGTGCAAGCTAAAAATCTGCATTTCTATCGTTATATATTTATATTTTATATTATCAATCAAATATGGCGTACAATCTAAAACCCAGCCTCGCTTGTTACTCTTTTTAAATGATTTTTTTATTTGTAATGAAGTGTTGGAACAGCCATCCAGCCACCCACCCAAACTCTTGTTCACAAAGTCATAAAGATATGTTAATTACATCATGGTGATACGATAATTACATCACACAAACATGATGAGCAGAGCCAGTCATTGGCTGACGTTAACATTAGTCTGCCCAATGCGTATGTCAGATCACATGATTGTTCAATGTTTTACATCGAGATCCAAACATCTGGAATGTTAGGTTTCATCTAAAGGAACTACAATGGAACTGTTTGTAAAGGTTATCGCCCATCCTGATCTGGGTCCAAACTGTAAAGGTTATCAGCAAATGACAAAAGTTGCCGCTGGCCAGGAAAGAGGTAATTTTAAAGGCTTTATCAGCCTCATTTCCAGCTAGTTCAGTGTCTTTTGTTTTTTTTGTTTGTTTTGTTGCTTTACGTCCCAATTCAACGGCTATGGTCTGGCGGGACGGTCATTTCACCTAACCACACTTATTCCAGGGCAAGCTTGAACAAGCGGTTAACCAGTAATTCGTGCACATACTTTCACTTGTAACTGACCACAACCCTTCTTAAATGATTCTGGGGAAGGGAGGAGAATGACCGTAGAAATTTTTTCATGATAATTCTCCAGGTAAGTATTGGATCGGGCAGGGATCAAACTGGCGACCCCCGGATCTGCAGTCAGACTCGCATCTGTATCCAGACTCGTTACCGACTACGCTACACAGCCGGATAATAGTTCAGTGGTGAAATTTATTCCTATACCCAAGCCTCCAGATAATGAAAAGTTTTGGGCATAAAATTGTCAATATTTTCTTATCTTATTGCTCAGGTAAAGAGATAACTAGAAAGTTAGAATTTTGCTCGTAGCAAGTAGAGATACGTTACTTTCCAATAAGTAAATAATTAAGGCACTGATTAGACTGTGCGGATGCGCAGGCTGGTCTGCTTCTTTTTCTCGCATTGAGGCCCATATGGATTGTTTGGAGTCCCCTCAAAATAATTATGAACTGTCCAAACCGTATTGTAGGAGATTGAATGGAAGATTCACGTAGTTAAGAAAGGGTTAATTCTTTGCCTACTGGGTAATTCTGCAGGTTTTTGCTGTCTGCTGATCTTTTTAAAAACCAACTTTTCAAAAATTCTGCCAGGAATACCATCAAAGTGTCAAACACTTTGGATCCAGATCGGAGTGTTAAACACTTTGGATCCAGATCAGAGTGTCAAACACTTTGGATACAGAACAGGCCCTGTCGGGCCTGATCTGGTTCCAAATTGTTTGCAAATGTTATCAGCAGATGATGCTAGCAAGCAGGATTTTTAACAGACTTACTCAGCTTTCGTTCCATTTCATCACAACGTCTAACTTCATTCACAAACTTTCTTTGGAAAGCATTCACATCTGGATTCAACTGTAAAAGATAAATTCTCAAATAAAAGTACATTGTGTACCTATAGGCAGAAACTTTAACTTTATGCATGCTGTGATTCAAAATTTATTTTTCAAAAACTTCTTTCATGAACACTATCAGAATGTCAAACAGTTTGGATCAAAATCAGGACAGACGTAAAGTCACATTCTGTCAGTCCTGATCTGGTTACAAACTGTTTGCAAAGCCTAGGGAGCATATTCTTTCCTTTTAAAAAAAGACCCTATGAGATCAGAAAACAGCTTTAAAGGGTATTACATTGAGAAACCACAAAAATTAAACTACCCAACTATGTGTCTTTAAAAAATTACCAAATTTTGATGCAGTGAATATATATAAAGTGATTTACAGTACACTGTATTACAAAATGTGGATTTTTATGAGGTAATCTTGGATTCTTAAGAAATATTGAATTCTTTGCTATTTTTATGAAAAACTGGACTATTATTGCACTATTATTTATTTCATAAATTCCACCCCATGCTATACCCCTGGTGTAATATACTTACATCTCTAAACTGTACCAAGCCAGGTTCTACAAGATCAGACACACAAGCATAGGCAGCCTCAGCTTGCAGAAACAACTGACATAGTGTCATCTCTTAAGCCCACCCTGGTGTAATATACTTACATCTCTAAACTGTACCAAGCCAAGTTCTACAAGATCAGACACACCAGCATAGGCAGCCTCAGCTTGCAGAAACAACTGACATAGTGTCATCTCTTAAGCCCACCCTGGTGTAATATACTTACATCTCTAAACTGTACCAAGCCAAGTTCTACAAGATCAGACACACAAGCATAGGCAGCCTCAGCTTGCAGAAACAACTGACATAGTGTCATCTCTTAAGCCCACCCTGGTGTAATATACTTACATCTCTAAACTGTACCAAGCCAAGTTCTACAAGATCAGACACACAAGCATAGGCAGCCTCAGCTTGCAAAAACAACTGACATAGTGTCATCTCGTTAGACCTTGCTGGTGTAATATACCATAGGAACTTGTCACAAACTTATTTTTATGAAAAAGTAGGCGTGTGTATCTGTAATCATAGAAAAGTTAATATAGGCCTACTTTTTCTATTCTAAGGGTTTGTGACTAGTTCCTGTGTAATATACTTACATCTTTTAATTGAACTAAGCTAAGTTCTCCAAGATCAGACACACAAGCATAGGCAGCCTCAGCTTGCAGAAACAACTGACATAGTGTCATCTCTTAAGCCCACCCTGGTGTAATATACTTACATCTCAGGACAGACGTAAAGTCACATTCTGTCAGTCCTGATCTGGTTACAAACTGTTTGCAAAGCCTAGGGAGCATATTCTTTCCTTTTAAAAAAAGACCCTATGAGATCAGAAAACAGCTTTAAAGGGTATTACATTGAGAAACCACAAAAATTAAACTACCCAACTATGTGTCTTTAAAAAATTACCAAATTTTGATGCAGTGAATATATATAAAGTGATTTACAGTACACTGTATTACAAAATGTGGATTTTTATGAGGTAATCTTGGATTCTTAAGAAATATTGAATTCTTTGCTATTTTTATGAAAAACTGGACTATTATTGCACTATTATTTATTTCATAAATTCCACCCCATGCTATACCCCTGGTGTAATATACTTACATCTCTAAACTGTACCAAGCCAGGTTCTACAAGATCAGACACACAAGCATAGGCAGCCTCAGCTTGCAGAAACAACTGACATAGTGTCATCTCTTAAGCCCACCCTGGTGTAATATACTTACATCTCTAAACTGTACCAAGCCAAGTTCTACAAGATCAGACACACCAGCATAGGCAGCCTCAGCTTGCAGAAACAACTGACATAGTGTCATCTCTTAAGCCCACCCTGGTGTAATATACTTACATCTCTAAACTGTACCAAGCCAAGTTCTACAAGATCAGACACACAAGCATAGGCAGCCTCAGCTTGCAGAAACAACTGACATAGTGTCATCTCTTAAGCCCACCCTGGTGTAATATACTTACATCTCTAAACTGTACCAAGCCAAGTTCTACAAGATCAGACACACAAGCATAGGCAGCCTCAGCTTGCAAAAACAACTGACATAGTGTCATCTCGTTAGACCTTGCTGGTGTAATATACCATAGGAACTTGTCACAAACTTATTTTTATGAAAAAGTAGGCGTGTGTATCTGTAATCATAGAAAAGTTAATATAGGCCTACTTTTTCTATTCTAAGGGTTTGTGACTAGTTCCTGTGTAATATACTTACATCTTTTAATAGAACTAAGCTAAGTTCTCCAAGATCAGACACACAAGCATAGGCAGCCTCAGCTTGCAGAAACAACTGACATAGTGTCATCTCTTAAGCCCACCCTGGTGTAATATACTTACATCTCTAAACTGTACCAAGCCAAGTTCTCCAAGTTCAGACACACAGGCATAGGCAGCCTCGGCTTGCAGAAACAACTGACATAATGTCATCTCTACAGACCACCCTGGTGTAATATACCTACATCTCTAAACTGTACAAAGTCAAGACCTCCAAGTTCAGACACACAAGCATAGGCAGCCTCAGCTTGAAGAAACAACTGACATAGTGCCATCTCTTCAGCCATCCCTTGTGTAATATACTTACATCTCTAAACTCTACTAAGCCAAGCTCTCCAAGTTCAGACACACAAGCATAGGCAGCCTTGGCTCACAGAAACAACTGGCATAATGTCATCTCTTCAGACCACGCTGGTGTAATATACTTACATCTCTAAACTGTACCAAGCCAAGCTCTCCAAGTTCAGAAACACTAGCATAGGCAGCCTCAGCTTGCAGAAACAACTGACATAGTGTCATCTCTTCAGCCCACCCTGGTGTAATATACTTACATCTCTAAACTGTACCAAGCCAAGTTCTACAAGTTCAGACACACAAGCATAGGCAGCCTCAGCTTGCAGAAACAACTGACGTAGTGTCATCTCTTCAGACCACGCTGGTGTAATATACTTACATCTCTAAACTGTACCAAGCCAAGCTCTCCAAGTTCAGACACACAAGCATAGGCAGCCTCAGCTTGTAGAAACAACTGACATAATGTCATCTCTTCACTGCGAAATAACGAGCCCATCTTCTCTTCTTGCACTTCTGGCTTTTAAAAGTTAAACTGAAAAAAATATCGGTCAGGGCATGAGATTTTAGTAATCACACACATTATGCAGTCCCCTCAACCCTTTGGGGAGCGCAGTGGCTCAGTGGTAGAGTGCTTGACTCGAGACCCAAGGGCCACAGGTTCGAGCCTCACCGGCATCTCTGCGTTGTGGTCCTTGAGCAAGACACATTTATCCTAGCTTAGTACTGGTTCTACCCAGGAAGAACCGTCCCTATATAACTGAAAGATTGTTGATGGGACGTAAAGAATCAAATCAAACAAACAAAACCCTTAACCCTTTGTTTACTAATGGATTCTTCCTTCTTGGTTAATACAATAAACTTGGGAAATTCCATTGTTCATATCTAGAGGTGCCAGGTTATAATTGCACAAAATATAGCATTCTTTTGTCTGCAGTTCTTTTTTACCTTTACAAACAGTGTAGGCCATGATGAAATGCAGCATTATGCTGTATTTCATCTGGGTCTTCAATGTTTGCAATAGTATTCGTTTAATGGTTTCCCGAATACAAAGGGTTAAAACACACCTCATTTAACAAAAATTTTAATATTACACAATACTCAGTCATGTTTTGGGCCGGCTCACAACTTTTTTCACCATAGCCGATAGGACTTTACAAAGGAATAAAAAAAATCATAATTTTTATCACATGACACCCCATCTGAGAGTGATATAACGCCATGCAATAAAACAGATAAACCATAAGTGGTTTACAGATTTTGTTTTATAGCGTAATGCTGTCCACTATAATAATGTTGCGTAAAAAAGGCTAAATCTGGACTCTTTCACGCAAAAAATTATGCAATTTTTAAGTTATTTCTATGTCATGTGATCGCTTTCCTCAAATTGTTTAATAAATTCAATAAAACATGAATCATCAAAACCTGATGATGATGAGCACTCATGTTAGATTCTCCTTATAACATGATTAACTTACAGAGTCCAGCCAAAAGTGCACAATTTTTAGATGAAGGAATGTTGTTTTGGCTTGTGTTTTCAATTTATTAAATCACACTGACATTCCTTTGTAAAACAGTGAAAATCTTAAGTGCACAGGTAAATGGGTTCGGAAGGATTCCCGGACATCTCGGCCCCCAACCCAAATATTGTGCATTTGTTTCAGAAGGCTTGATTGTTTCGTTGTACATGTGTTTAGCCTATTTTTTCCAATTTTTCATTCTCATTGAGCATGCGTAATGGGTATGAAACAATTTGCTTGAGTGATGACTTTATGGGACATATGCAAACAGTGCATTCCCATTCCAGAAGCCCCATAATGTGGTGTCTCATAAGGGCTTGTTTCTGTAAAAATGAGTGATAGAATAGGTTGGTAGATGACAATCATGGGTCGTGACTGGCCGACTAAGGGTTAAAATAATAAATGTTTGCAAATGGCGGAGGCTCTATAGATGGGCAGTTGCACTTGAACCTTCGCTGGTTGCATATTGGACATAAAGGACCACTGTTTCATGGCATGTGATGATAGCAGGCCCCCAGATAAGAGTGTGTAACAGAAAGTTGTTTTCTTTTTGTTCAATTAAAACATGTGTGAGTACCAAAAACGCATGTTTTAATTGATAAATAAGAGAAAATATCGCCGTCAAGTCCCAAGCCCACTTGATTAAACTACAGTTTAGGCCTAAATGAAATATATGTGTGGTTCCTGTTGCATACCAACAAAATTTAGGGTAGGTAGGTAGGGAAATTATTAAATTTTGTTATAATTACATTTAACAAAGAAAATAGTGACAAAATCTGAAAATGTGCCCATTTTAGGGGTCTTCCTATTTACTGACAACAACCGACAACAACCGTCAACAACCAACAAGAAACCAAAATCAAACTGACAACAACCGACAACAAGATTTTTAAAGAGATATTTCCAGATAAAACGAGATTTTTATGCTAGTTTGCGCTTGAAACGTTTATATAAAGGTTAGGCTATAGGAAAGATTTGACCCTGGCGATTTTCACAATACGTTCTTTATAGCATTTGTTGTTGTTTTTATCTGATATAAAATGTAGCAAAAATGCCTTAAATGTTAAAGCAAAAGTTCAAAAGATGAAATTATTTATTAATCAGTCAAACTCAATCATCATCAAAGCCGTGTCAGATAAGCACAAAATTGGCTTGGGCATCCTCAATCAGAGCGATTTCAACATAAAAAAAAATTAACTTGTGATCATTAAAACCTGCTGTTGGTATTTGATTTGATTGCAAGGACGCTTCTGATTAACACTATGAACGCATATATATGCGAAGGGCACTGAAATCTCATGAGCTGATCCAATTATATTCTCCTATGGTATTGTGATTTTTTGTTTTGTTTTTGTTTAGTTGTGTTGTTGTTTTCTTAACAATAGACCAATGTAAATATTTAATATTCCTGAAAGAAGATCAAATCACTGACCGACATACAGTGAATTATTACTTAACAATTCATGCACTGGAGCTGATCTATTTCGATTCTAACACACAATAAAGGACGAAAACACATTCGAAGTCTTCATCTTCTTCCAACTTTCCGCCATTGCACTGAAGAACTCCCGCCAATACTTAGACTACGTCGCATACGTTTACATGAAATTGTAACGTCTTTCAAGCGTAAAAGCGACGCTACACCGTCTAATGCCATGAATGACGTCATTTTCCAGTGATGTCAACTATCACACACTTTAGCAGTGAATTATTGTCCGATATATCACAGTTTGTTACCGTTGGCTCTATAGGCGAGGTGTGTTAGAATAAACAATAAAACCCTTGTGATCTATTTGTATGAATTATATAAATGCATGTACAATCATATACTCTGTACATAAAGTATACTTACTCACATGTGTTCAGCGAAGGATCTGACAAGCCTGTGCATCTACATTGCTAGACAGCGCCTTCCCAGTCGCGTGCATAAAATGTGGACGTAGATAAATATTCGGTTCGAAAAAGACCTAACCCCCACTGCAGGGGTGGTTCCAGGATTTCTGGAAGGGGGGTTCATATGTATAAAGGGGAGGGGTATACAGGGAGGGGGTTCGAGCGAACCCACGTACCCCCTCTGGATCCGTCACTGCATTGAAAGGCGAACTAGCAAAGTTACGCTGTGGAGACTTTTTCTTTTAAAAGATTTACAATATGATCATGCACGATGTTAATACATATCAATATGATCATTATAATACATGCCAGAAGAGTTCTTTGTCGACCTTATGAATAAGATATTAAGCCAGACAACACTTGTTGTCGGTTGATCTGGGTCGTTGACAGTTGTTGTCGGTAATTGTAGGGTTGTTGACGGTTGTTGTCGGTTCTAGACGGTTTTTGTCGGTTAATAGGAAGACTGCATTTTAGGTATTTTTTCTCCAAAGACCATTTTAATGTTTAGGGTAGGGTTAAAAAAATTAGGGTAGGTAGGTCAACAGGAACCACATATACATTTCATTTAAGCCTTATTGTGAGTCCTAAAGCCAAAATGAGCTAGGTTTGAGTTAGGGCACTAAATAAAATCATTTTTACATGATCAGAAATATACTAATTCATAATATATGTTCATTGTTTAGACCTTGAGGCTTCGACATTTAATGGTTATTAATAGATATTAGGGGCCCAGTTGCTTAGGGGCCAAGTTTTTGGGGGCCGAGATTGTCAGGGGCTCAGATGTCCAGTTGCCGTACGGAAGCACAATAGATCAAAAGGATAGAAGTGTTCCCAACCTGTCAGAAGGGCCAGGAATATCCCAGCCCCACCTTTTCAGAAGGGACAGGAACCCTCAACAGTAACTGGCTATTTCCACAGCATGCAGAGAAAGCTCTCAGTCAATCTCTGCAATTCCCCCAAGCCCAGCACTACCCCACCCATTCGCTTTTATGCAACATTCTCTTTCACAAAGCACTTTCCGCCAGACTGTGCAAAATTAGTTAGGTTGCTCTATTATGTAACATACCATTGCAAAGCACCACAGAGCACTCGCGTTATGCAAACCCTGACAACACTGATGTCACTTATTTGACTGAATTTTCACACAGCGACTCAGTTCAGACTTCAGTGCTTGTTGAAGGACATAAATTATGAAAATCGAAATTACAGGTTTTTGACTTTTTTCTTACGTGGTCGTGTTTATCTGAATACCACCTTACATTTTATGTAAATCTTGGCATAATATACGCTGATAATTAGGATGCCATCGATTGTTTGTCTCGTGTCAAAATTTATTCATGACTGAAGTATCATGTGATCTATACGTACTAGTATTAGGTTAGTCGTGTCTGATTTATTCTAGCTGTATAAATGTCGTGTATGGTTCCCTCTCCTAGACCTGCCTTCCTACCGCCGAACGACCGACCGACCGACCGACCGACCTACCTACCAACCTAGCTAGCTAGCTAGCTATCTATCTATCTATCTATCTATCTATCTATCTATCTATCTATCTATCTATCTATCTATCTATCTATCTATCTATCGATCGATCGATATCGTCCGTCCGTCCGCCCTTCCATCCATTCAGCCAGCCAGCCAGAAAGCCATTCATCCATACAGCCGGCCAGCCAGCATGCCAGCTATACCCCACGTTACATAAGTCAAGGTGGACAACTAATACACAATATTCTCCTTTAAAGGAGTGTGTGACTTTGAAGATGAAGAACTTTTCTACCATTATGCATAAACGAAACATGGTCAGCCAGAAACAAATGTGCGCTAAAAGAAAAATTGTAATATACCTAAAATTTTACTTTCATTCTCCTAAAACGAATTTTCTTCGCCAATATCGCATCGATGGTTCAAAACGCGCAAAACTTCCGGAGGAGATGGCGGCAGCGAAGGGCAACTTAATTTCGTCATTTTTGACATCGTACATAGCCCAATCGTCATTTCATTCCCTCTGCATCAACCTGCCCCTGCATCAACCAGCCCCGGTCTCCTCTACTGTTCAATAACACTCCATGTCCACTTCAACATTAGTCAATAATTGTATATGATAGTAATAATGCCTGAAAATGACTGCATTCAACTTGTGAAAAAATAACACAAAATCTGAGGACTATATAGTCAAACCACTTGCACATCTTCATACCATGATCAAAACATCTGTAAAGTTTAAAAAGGATCAGTATAAAACTATAGGAAGATTTGTGCACATAGGTTAGAGGGAGGGAATGGCGGAAGCTCGGATGTACGGATTACGGAATACTATGCCCCATTGCTTTTCTTTGAAAAGGCGGGGGCAATAATGACATACATGTACGCCTTTGCAATGAAGAAGATCAACCTGAAAATCTATCCAATCTGATCAGTATTCGCTGTCGATTTTAAGTTAGCGAAGACACTGGTCAAAGTGGGTTGAAGACCAGACTGATGTTGCTAATACCATTTTGTTTATTTGCTAATATGTTATGAGCCTCGACGCGAGAAACCCTGTCTTTGTTGCATGCAAAATTAATTTTATTAATTTTGCAACTTACGCTTATTAGTTTTAGCTTACCTGAACACGAAGTTGAAATATAATTCTAACTCTTTGCTATTAATTATTTATTATGGCCAGAGCTTCTCTCCGATGAACAATATTGATGCACTTATATACGGTTCCGCTCGCGCGTCGCCGTAAAACTAAATTTCCGACGCCGACGATATACTTCCCCAAATAAAAATTTTGAATACAGTTATTGCCTAATTGTTGCTCCCTTTATTTCTGGGGGTTCTGTGTTTAAAGTGGTCCCTTCTAGTTATGCAATCATATTAATGGGGAAGAGAGAGCTAGTTGAATCGGTCGACAAGCCTCGCGATGTCAACAAGCGTTCTCAAAGCCTTGCCTTGTAAACTTGATATCAAAAGACACTCACCTAGCTAGTATTCTCTATTTATCAGGTACCTCTCATATTTACTGCATTGCTGCACGTTGTCTGGTAAACTCGGCAAACCTCGCGATGTCAACAAGCGTTCTCAAAGCCTTGCCTGGTAAACTTGATATAAAAAGACACTCACCTAGTAATCTCTATTTATCAGTTACATCTCATATTAACTGTATTGCTGCGCGTTGCCTGATAATTTGGTCTATCTCACGGCATGTGCCTTTATCAGTTCATCATGACGTTACATTTTTTTTGAATGACGCTGAATCAACACAAATATCGAAAAGTATGTCACAATCGCTAGATTCAAGAGTTAAACAATGGGTAAACTGATAAATAGAGTACCAGGTTCCTGTCTTTTGATAACAAGTTTACCAGGCTGGGCTTTGAGAACGCATGTTGAATCGCTCGACAAGCCTGCTGCACGTTGCCTGATAAATTTGGTCTTTCTCAGGGCATGTGCCTTTACCCAGGTCATTATGACGTTGTACTTTTTGAATGACGTCGCTAATGGCGCTGAATCAACACAAAAATAAAAAATACGCTATTATCGCCAGCTTGCGATGTCCACAAGCGTTCTCAAAGCATGTATCAAAGGACACCCACCTATTATTAACTATTAATATGAACACTCAGGCCAAACTGTAGACAAACAGCTCCGATGAACACGTCAGCACGTGCGTTGAAAGGAGGCTTATACGCATATATGTGATAAGTACTAAACTCTCAGGAACTGTTAATTAATGACCAGTCGTTTTTGGCGTCTCTTACAAAAGAAACGACTCCTTAGTGATTCTTCTATTCACTACCAGTGGCCCTGAGAGAGACGATACCTGATACTTTGATACTTGAGGTAATTTCATTTTAAAACTTTTTTCTTCTTTTAAAAATATCAAAGTACCCCTATGGCGTGAGCCTGTGCAAATGTGCAGACTCGCTAGTGCATCCGCTGCTCGCATCTGAGAACTGTCTTACAGACAGGATATTTTTGTTGCACACAACATAGCGTTTGTCAGTAAATCTAATTGGGTCCATCAATGTCAGGCGAGGTTCCTAAAAAATTAAGTTCTATAGGTTTTCTGGCATATAGTTAGTTTAAAGATGATTTCTCCTCTCTATATACTCCATTGTCTCATGATTACAAAGAGAAACTTATTGAATCAATTGCACAAAAATTTAAAAATAAGAAAGAGGACAAAGATCAGGAACCGATGCAATCAAGCACCACACCTGGCCATCGTCACAATTAGACATAACAAATGAGAGCCAAGAAGTCAGCCCTTTCCCAGCAAGTGACCACAAGGCATCAACAAACAGACGTGCATGAAAGCATAACAAAACAAGACAGAAATAACATAAATGATCCCCAAAAGAAGCACCGCCTTGGAACGGTCAGTATAATATTTTACTGGAGGGCTTAAACCGGTTTAACGGTGCACCAACCTCACCCTTAGTTCAGATGTGGGTCAAGCACACATATATGTTTGGTCTGCATGAAAGGCCCCCAACTTATCAATGCATCATCTCCTAGAACATATAAATCAAGAAATAGAAAGGAGATAAAGCAAAGGTAAGGACTCAACAGTAAATAAAACTGAATACCGGAGCAAAAGAAATCCAACAGGTAAACCCCGGTGGGCCTGACAACAGCCAAAGCATCAGGCCCCCTACCATCTCATCAATAGATAAGTCTTTAAGTCGGAACCGTCATACAGTCTGAAGTCCGACACACCGGCGTGCAATTAAAGAGGAAGGCAAACTTGCCAACAGTGATTTGGTTGACCACCAAACATGCAGCCTGCAGCCTGCTGCAATACATCAATGTTATAGCCAATCTTTTTATAATGGGAAATTATTTTAATGAACTGCGCTGAAAAATTATTAGAGTCAACAATCTTCTTCAATTAATACACCAAGTCACCATAGAATTCAGGTTCCGAAAGACCTTGGTGCAAGAGAGATTTAAGTTCAATTTAGAATTTAGATATCAAATCATAGTATCGTCTATAAAATTTAGAAATGGTTTTGCGAAGCTTATGATACCGATAGGCTATAAGAAGTTTCTGAGTTAATAACTTATTGTGAGTGTTGAAGTCAGCAACATTGCGAAACGAATGAATTGATAGACTCCAGTCTCATTTCTGACGTAAAAACGTTATAATTTTGTCATTATGTACGCAATGTTGTTATGCACGTCATAACCTTTTCCGAAATCCTGTAAACCACTAGTGGTTTATCGATTTTATTGCATGGCGTTATTTCATTTCCAGACTTGACGTCATATGATAAAATTGTTTCAGGAAACCTCCACGTGAGCAAAACAGTTTTTTGTGTGTTTAAACAACAACAAAATCTAGGGCGAATATTCCGCAGGTAAAATATGTTTAAGCCCCCAGCGGCCTTGGCTGCTGTCTGCTCTGAGGCCGTGGATCCATTGTTTGTTCTAACACACCTCGCCTATAGAGCCAATGCTAAAACATGTTATATCAAACAATGATTGCCAGATTGGAAAGCGCGAGGAAAGCGCGTACTAGCTGACGTCATTTGCTACTACAAAATGACGTCTGTCATGGCGTTAGAAAGTGTGACGTCGTTTTTTTACCCTGGAAAGACGTTACAAATACATTTAGACGTATGCGACACAGTCCAACTATTGGCGGGATTTCTTTAGTGCAATGGCGGAAAGCTGGAATAAGCTGTTCAAAGACTTCAAATGTGTTTTTGTCGTTTATCTTGTGTTGAATCGAAATAGATCAGCTCTAGTGCGTGAATTGTTGAGTAATAATTCACTGGTTGTCGGTCAGTTGCAGGTTGTGCGAAAATAAATCAGTCGCTCTGCGCGCTCGTGATTTGATCTTCATTACAACTGACCTCTACACAGTAAATTATTACTCAACAATTCACTTCTATAGCTTATATATTTCTAAATTGTTGTTCCCATTGTGTGTTGGGGTTCTGTGTGTGGAGCGTTTTATAATACAGTACTTAGTGTCGTTTTTTAGTCTTTCAATCATCTCACCGAGGAAGAGAGAGCTGGTTGCTTTACTTAAATTGCGTCCAAGCTGTCGTGTGGTTGTTATTGTTCCTAGGTGCCGAAGGTTAGTCTGTGGTCTGTAATTGTGGCGTTTCCTGGCCATACGCACCTACTTAAGGATGTAGGTGAAGACTCGGGCCAAAATTTAGACTGATTGTCCCTCTGGATACGCCAGCATGGGCGTTTAACCCTTTCCTTCATAAATATTCATGCTAGGCCACACCCACTATGAATAATTATATAAATAAACATTCATGTCTGTCCGAGTACATAGAGCAAAGCAATTACTTGTCAGATCCACGAGTGTGGGATCAGATATATCATATTTCTATAAGCAACCAGAGTAGACCCTGATCAGGCAGCTCTTATAAGAGCTGCCTGATCGGGGTCTGCTCTGTTTGGAAATGCGTTAAAAGGCGTCTCTATGTGGTAAAGGGTTAAATGAGGCATATGCAATAAGTACCAAAATGAGAGTCATGAGCTGTTAGTTATTGATCAGCCCACGGTTGTCGTTTATGGCGCCTCTTACAAAAGAGAGAGGCCCTCAGTGATTCTTCCATTTACTACCAGTGGCTCTGACAGAGACGATACTTGATACTTGTGATAGTTCCAATAAGGTAAATTCATTTTAAAACTGCTTTATATCGTGTTCTACTGCTGTTGCTGCTGCTGCTACTGCTACTTCGGCTGCTTCTGCTACTACTACTGCTACTACTACTACTACTACTACTACTACTACTACTACTACTACTACTACTACTACTACCACCACCACTACTACTACTACTACTACTACTACTACAACTACTACAGAATAATAATAATAATAATAATAATAATAATAATAATAATAATAATAATAATAATAATAATAATAATAATAAAACTATTAATATTAAATAAATGATAACAATTAAGTATTATTATTATTATTATTATTATTATTATTATTATTATTATTATTATTATTATTATTATTATTATATAATAATAATAATAATAATAATAATAATAATAATAATAATAATAATAATAATAATAATAATAATAATAATAATAAAACTATTAATATTAAATAAATGATAACAATTAAGTGTTATTATTATTATTATTATTATTATTATTATTATTATTATTATTATTATTAAATAAATGATAATAATTAAGTTAAATATTATTATTATTATTATTATTATTATTATTATTATTATTATTATTATTATTATTATTATTATTATTATTATTATTAAACAAGGAGATTCCGACTGCGAAGTCATAATATGTTTTGGTACTATTTAAGTTATTTAAGTAGATCTAACAGTTATTGAAAGTTATAACGGTTTGGGGATTTACCATAAGTCATTTATTTATTTATTTATTTATTTATTTATTTATTTATTCATTCATTTATATACATTATTTAATAAGGGTTAATCACATTTAGCTAATACCACGTGGCCCTCAGTAACAAACGCAACATACATACAAAAAGTACATCCACATTACAGATATAAAATGATAAAACCTATACTACCATAATGAAATGATCAGCATGCATCCTAGAGGAGTGCCAAGCTTCTGAACTCAGGCAACAAAGAATCACTGCTCAGTCGCCCAGATTCAGCAGATGGGTGTAAAAAAACAACGAGTTTGGGTGTCAAAAACAACTTGTGAAATAGTATTATTTTTTTATCAACTAACACAATGAAAAACTAAGTAAGTAAATATATATAATAATAAGTGAGGCCCGAAGAAAAAAACACTTTGAAAAAGTCCTAGTTGACAATATAAGAGTTTCGACACGAGAAACCATTCCTTCGTAATTTACGACCAGGCTCCGAGGTTATATCTTTCATGCTCAACTCAACATAGCATGGAATTTATCCTGCACATGGATGTTAAAATGACAATTGTTGGCATTTTAAGATTTATTTATAGGATAAATACAACATCTGAATGCTTAAAGCAGGAAAAAAATGTTATTTTTCTCTGCTCTGGTTCTGCACTGTTTGGTGATGTCCCATAAAAAAGACGCCATGTGCTAATATGGTCTACTAAGCCGCAGAGACTGGCTAGAATCTTGAAATTTTGGGACGGTAAGCAGGTTTAGCTATCAAACTATCCAGAGAGTGAATAACAAATGTGCTGATCAGACTGCGCGGATGCGCAGGCTGGTCGGCGCATTTGTTGTTCGCACAAAGCAATGCAGTGTTCAAGTCCTATGACGTGGATGCGGTACAACGACACATACCGATAAGAGCATTTTTCTATTTCGCCGAACAAATTAACAATAATTATTTTCTTCTGTTTTTGAGCATGTTAAATTAAAAATTTCCTTTGGAAGCCGTAAATGAACAACACAAACATTAGCCCAGGAGAAAACCTAATATATATTCAACAGCAAAAGAAACGCACATTTTATGTTTTGGGCATTTTGTGTAAATTGGGTGTTAAATATTGATTTAACAATGTGATGGGCGACATGATGTATGGAACATATGTTCATGCAAATGCATCACAAACGTTTCGCTCATACACAAATGCGAATAAAGTGGAATTACTCTGTGCGGCATAGAATAACGAATAAGAATAATTAATGTGAAATTCGAGATGATAAACCTTTGCTGTCGAGAATATATGCGCATGATTTAGGCTCAGCGACTAAACTTTTGCTCTATAATGCCAATGCATATGCTATTGTTATTTAAAAATGCTCATCTGCAAACTCTGGATCTCAGGAAATCTAAAAACAACAACAAAGAACAAACAAAAAAACACACACAAAAAAAAAAAACAACAACAAAAAAAAAAAAAAACAACAAAAACATGCAGATATTACACAAAGCACATGGTTTCTTTTTGTCAGTTCGACAAAACATATTGGATCAGTCATTTTGAAGGACATTTGAATTTTATTTTCAATACTGTTATCCTTTGGCTTGCTGTATACCACTCCATTGGAACATATGGACCAGCACCTGTGAGTTAAGGCACTTATCAGATTGTTGAGCAACGAAGGCTCTAGTAAGTCTGCATATGTGCAGACTTACAAGAGCCTTCACTGCTCGGATACATAAAGTATGGATGAAGATGAAGACTCAGGCCAAATTTTAGAGCCCTAGCACCTCTAGATATGGCGGCGTAAACGTTCATCAGAGGCATGTGCTCGGTTATCAAACTTTTATAGGCTGGTCCATGTATTGGAAAGATCGACACAGCAGGCCCCAAGGTTTTATTTGTGGCATTTGTGTTTTACCCTTAGCTCAACTGAGCATAAAATTTCAACTGCTCATAACACTTAAATGGTAAATTATACGGACCTTTCTTGTTTCAAACTTTAAGATGTTGTATTCATCTTGCTTTTAATGTTGGCATTTTTAAACGTTTATGAGCATGATTAATTTCATGCCCAGTTGACCTCGAGGCCTCTATTTTATACATATGATGTATAAATGATATTGTTGGGTCAAATGGGGAGGGTCATAAGTTAAAATCTTAAATCACCGCATCATTTATACTATATGACGAGCATGCACTTAAATTTTGAATCACAGCTGTCCAAGACATTGTGATGATACGATGTGAAGGGAAGGTAGGTAACTCTTGAATTATCTCCCCGTTTGATAATTAAACATGTATTTTCATAATGTGTTTTATTGTATGCATTAAATGCACGAACCATGTGGGTTAAGGGTTCGACCCTCACCGGCGTCGCTGCGTTGTGTCCTTGAGCAAGACACATTGAACCCAGAAAGACCCGTCTCGGATTGATTGAAAAAATGTTGACCGGAACGTAAAAATATCAAATCAAACAAACAAAGCACGAACCGTATATTATTAAAGGTTGACTCTATATTGGGAAACGGGGGGGAAATGCAAGCCTTATGGATAGACGTTCGTTATTTCCGTCAAAGAGAACAAAGTGTATTTTGATTCTACACGGTGGGTAGTGCAAGTCGAAATAATCGAATATAACCAATCATACGCTCTTTCGCAGATTTGAATGAAATTAGATTAATCCTTTGATGCATATGAACTTGCAGGAAGTTTAAATAATCATCGATGATATGCAACATATTAATCCTTTAAATGGATGTTCATGATATTTTAATACTGATCGCATATGCTAGCAACGAAGGCTCAGACGAGCCTGTGTATATGCGCAGGCTCGTCAGAGCCATCGCTGCCCGCACTCTCAAAGCATGAAAGACATAGATCGGAACAGAACAGAAATCTTCTTTATTACTCTCAAGTCATACAAACATGATATATGAGGACAAAGCAAATACAGTGAAATAGGTGGTGTATTGGTGCATTCTATAAGTTCTATATGCTCCTCTTTACTGCTAAAATGGACCACATATTGACTCCAATATTCCTTATAGCAGCAGTTTGCATCAGCATAGAACACAGAGAATTCATTGGTGGAGGTACATGTAAGAAGGTAAAAATAACAACTTACGAATTGGATGGGGTTGGGATAGGGTGGGAGAGCAGTGATAAAGAAGACTATAAAAAGTAAACAATTAGACAAGATAGGTCTAAGATATTAACAAAAAAAAGATAAAGAAAAGAAAAATAAAAGGTAAAGAAGGAAAATACCAACAATTTGAAAGGTAGATCTATAGCTAAATAATGACTGTACGTATGCGTGAGAAGATCCATTCTCCCATTGGGTTGTTTCAGTCTGGGACCTCTACTCCTTTCTGTACACGATTGAGAACCCTTTCTAGACAAAATTTTAGAGCTTAAAGATGTTTTCTTTTCAATCATCTTGACGAGGAAGTGAGAGAGCCGATTGTTTTACTTTAATTGTCTTCCTGATGTCATGTGACTGTTAGTGCGCTGTGGCTCTTCCTCACGGTGCCGTGGGTTGGTCTGCAGTGTGTGATTGTGGTATTTCCTGATCATACTCGCTTACTTCTTTTTATTCCCTTTGACTCGATATATGCAGCATAACCTTATTCTGAAAGGAAAAAATGGCCTCGATTTACCGCTTGGGTCTACTCAGGTGATCGAACTCAGACCTTTAAAATAGAGTCCCGTTTAAAATGCTTTGGTTTTTTTCTTTATTCATTTGGGTCTATAATAACTGAATGTTCTAGTATAATTTACAAAAATTAATAGTATATCACTTATCAGCGTGTGGCCTGGTCAGATGAAGTAACATCTACGCATGAATCGATGGGTCAATTGGTACTAATCCATTATCATATCTTTAGATATACTCAGAAGAATCCAAATGAATTTCCAGCGTGTGGGGTGGCCTGTTCAGATGAAGTAACATTTACCTATGAATCGAGGGTTCAATTGGTACTAATCCGTTATCATATCTCCAAAAGTATACTCAGAGAAGTCCAAACGAATTTCCTTTAATTTCCCTATCTGCGTGTGAGGCCAAATTAAACTATCTGTGTTTAGGGTTACCCGAACCTACCTAAATTTACTTGCGAAACCTGGATTTTTTTCATGTTTTCTAGATAAAGTATAATTTTATGCATTTTGAAAGGCATTTCGCCTTAATTATATTTTTTTCCAGAAAAAAAAGTATTAAAGAAAAATATGTGTGCCTACCCAACCGTAAAGGATCATTGACGGTTTGGGCCTAATACGCCTATTTTTCTGATTCCCAGAACACTACTTTTGAGCTTCTAGTGTGGTGCATGTAGTATCAGTGCAATAGGTGAATCTAATAGCAAGAGCCAGCTAGCAAAATATTTTCAAAATTTCTACGCACTCGAGAGTTATGGCGGGTAGAAAGGGGAGTGGGTCTGAAATTTCATGAAAATAAAAAGTGCTTTAAAAAGTGATTTCTGCACGTTTTCTTGATTTATTTGGTAGGCATGGTGATATCTACTGAACATACCATATGCAGAGTATTAACGAATCACGATATTTAATGAAGTTGTTTTAAAAACAAAATATGTTTTGTAATAAAATGATTTTGGGGAGGTAATTTAGAAGTTACCTGTACATTTTTGACTACATGTACCGTAAATAATACAAAACTGAAAGCTCAACAAAAGAAATAAATATTTTTGAAGGAATGAAAGTGTCCCATTAAGCATTGGAAAGTAAAACTGATTCTAACTAGATCCTTTGAATATTACTTTTGCTTTGTTTAAAGGACATAGCATGTTGAATGTATTTAAAGTGTCCTAATATTTATGGTATACATGTTGCATGTATAGCCCTATATGAGACAATATATTGAACACTAAAGTATTTACCTGTTATAACTCTTTGCATGCTAGTGGATAATTTTGGCGTCGGCCAATATCCTTTTGCAAACGGTTTGAGCCCAGATGAAGACCAATAGAACGTCAGTCTTGATCTGGATCCAAACTGTTTGACACTCTGATGGTGGTCCTGGTTGGTTTATTTTTAAAAACTTAATTTTGAAGAAAGCCAGCAGACGAAAATAAAAACATGAACAATTCCCTAGCATGCAAATAGATAAATACAAGACGTTTGCAAAATAATGTGTCATTTAATAACAGTGAGATTTTTTCTTATGAAAAATTGCATAAAGCCTTGCTAATTCTACTTTTAATCTTTAAGTACTTTATATTAAACTAGCACAGAATATAAAGCAATTTAGGAGGTTGGTTCTAGAGAACTTCATTACTGTCATTAGTTTCTTATTTGGTAGAAAAGGCATTTTATGGGCTTAGGCCCTGGGTTTTTGGGCTGCTGAACATTTTTCCGCCCCTTGTGCCAGCAAGCCACTTCCATACAATGTGTAAAATATGGTAACACATATACATGCAAAAGCTTTTGCTGGCACACGGGGGGGGGGGGGGGGGGGAATGATATTTTAAAAAATAATTTCGGATTCCTATATATCTTAATGTAAAACTGATTGTTCTACCAAAAATTTTCTCCTTTAAAGCATTTAATATCGAAAACGGATTTCACAGCCATAAAGTACTCAGGTCAGGGTAGCTTCAAGGTGAAGAAAGGGACGATTGACAAACTTTTATTTTTACTGAAAACCATAGGCATTTACCCATAGCAAGTGTCAAGGATCCTTTTCAGGCCCGTTACCCGAAACACACTTATTATTTTATTTGGCCTTAGCATATCCTCGTCAAACCTGTTCAGTCCCAGTTTGAAGGCACTTGATTGTATCGTTTCCTGATCTTTGCACCCTTACTTACTTTCATAGTAAGTTTAGGTTTATTAGGTCATGCAATGGTTGGTTAAACAATGCCCCAAGTCCAGGATAACTATTCCTGTAAGCAAATGCAATGTTTTGTTTACAATGATCTCAGTCCAGGACAAATTTTCCACTGAGGCTCGTAAGCAAATGCAATGTTTGGTTTACATTGTTCTAAGTCCAGGATAAATAATCCTTTGAGGCCGGTAAGATCAAGAAAAGTTTTCTTTACAACGGTCGTAGTCCAGGGTAAATATTCAGTTTAGAAGTTGAGACTCGTAAGATAATGCCATGTTTAATTGCACATTAATCAAGTCCCGGATAAATATTTCGTTGAGGCTCGTAAGATCATGCAATGTTCGGTTTAAATGAT
The DNA here is from genome assembly GCA_964019695.1 of Loripinus fragilis. Taxonomy (NCBI): domain Eukaryota; kingdom Metazoa; phylum Mollusca; class Bivalvia; order Lucinida; family Lucinidae; genus Loripinus; species Loripinus fragilis. Next base: position 832,799 of record OZ026526.1, on the reverse strand, counting down.
CTCAGTCCAGAATAAATGTTCAGTTGATGCTCGTAAGCTAATGCAATGCTTTGTTAACAGTGATCTCAGTCCAGGATAAATATTCAGGCTCGTAAACAAATGCAATATTTGGTTTACATTGCTCTCAGTCCAGGATAAATATTCCTTTGAGGCCCGTAATATCTAGATTTTTTTTACAACGGTCGTAGTCCAGGGTAAATAGTCAGTTGAGAAGTTGAGACTCGTAAGATCATGCCATGTTTGATTATACAATAATCAAGTCCAGATCAGGCAATATTTGTTTTACAATGATCTCAGTCCAGAATAAATATTCAGTTGATGCTCGTAAGCAAATGCAATGTTTTGTTAACAGTGATCTCAGTCAAGGATAAATATTTTGTTGGTTTGAAAAAATAACACTTCTGCAACAAGGCATATCAGATCCAGAAATTTATCATGATTAAGTTTAAAAATGCAAAATAATTGTTGGAAAGCATTCTTTTCCAGATCAGTCCAAAACCACCGAGCGTTATAAAATAGAATGGGATATAACATGTTTAATGGATATTATACAACTATAAACCAAATCACGGTTTATAGCTATGTTTTCCCCTTTCATTGCATGGCGGTTGGTCAGGCCTCAGACTCAATGACGACCATGACCTAAAACAGTCAGCGGTGAGTCAGTGACTGGTGCTTTTCTTTGCTTGGCCCTCCGTGGTTCAACTTGAAGTTTTCTTTAGCTCTAACTGTGAGTCATGAGCCATTTTCTTTTTTTCATCATAGGTTGTTTTGATTAGATTGTTTCTCTGTGATGATGCCTTGCATTAGTAAGGAAGCCTCCATGCGAGCTAAATGATTTTTGTATATTAACAACAACAAAATTTAGGTCGAAAATTTGGCGCCGGTGAAATGCATTTAAGCCCACCCCACCCCTTAGTGGCTTAGGCTGCTGTCCGTTCTAAGACGGTGGTTCTGTTGTTGTTGATGTATTGTTTTATGTACCTCCCATTATTTGTGGGATTTCCGGGTTGGTCTTTATGTTGGTATGCATTACTTTGTCCTTTGTAATTTTGCAATCATCGTGACGAGGAAGAGAGAGCTGGTTGCTTTGCTTTTATTGTCTTTTGAGTGTCTTGTTACTGTAAATGTCCTGTAGCTCTTCCTCATGGTGCCGTGTGGTGGTCTGCAGTTTGTGATTGTGATTTCCTGATCATACTCACTTACTTTTTAATATTCATTTGAGGCTCGTAAGATCATGCAATGATCTCAGTTCAGGATAAATGTTCAGTTAAAGCTCGTAAGATCATGCAATGTTTGGGTTACAATAATCTCGTTCCAGGATAAATATTCAGATGGATGTCGTAAGATCATGCAGTGCTTGGAATACAATAATCTCAGTCCAGGATAAATATTCAGTTGAGACTCGGAATAAGATAACGCAGTGTCTTGTTTACAATGATCTTACTCCAGTCTGAGGCTGAATATTCAGTTGAGGCACGTAAGGTCATGCGATGATCTCAGTCCAGGATAAATATTCAGTTGAGGTTTTAAGAATAATGCAATGTTTAGTTTACAATTATCTCAGTCCCGAGTAAATATTCAGTTGAGGCTCGGATAAATATTCAGGTGAGGATCAAACGAGCATGTAATGTTTGGTTTTTGATACTCATTAGAGCATAAAATTTTGCATAGAATGTACAAAAATAGTCCCAGCCCTTGATCATGCGGATGTGACTTTTATGTGTTTGCAGCACTGATTTCGTGGTCAGTTCAGGGATTTCCCTATGCCTAATTTGGAGCCGAATATCGACCCCTACCCAACTCAAAAATGAGCAAAAACTTCCCAAAATGGTGTATATCATTCCCAATCTTTTAGTTCTACATTTTGGTGAAAATAGCAAAGTTACTGATCCATTGAAATTTGCATAGACTGAGAATTAAAACATGTTTTCATTCACATTTTATGCAAATTTTCAAGAGTTTTATGAAGGGCAATTAAAGCAACAAATATGTTACAGCTTTATACTGCTAATTTGAATCTATTAAAAATGGCGGTCCAGTTCTTTTAGACTGATTAATTTTCCCCAATTTTGATGGTCCAAAAGCTTTTCCCCCAAATTCAACAGGCCTCTGGTCCCTGCAGTTGATACTCATAAAATCTGAAATGACGTTTGGATTATTACAATGACCCCAGATATTTAAAGCTGTCTAACAGAATATATCTTTACATATAACAGCCTCAGATCTAAACTAACGAAGGACCTTTCTCTACCAGGGTGACAAGATGGAAATTATTATTTTTCAAAGAGTTATCAGCAGACGGCAAAAGTCGACAACAGCAATAAAAGAGTTAAATAAGGAATTATAACTGAGGATGTCAAAACCTTTCATGACAAAGAGTTGCAGAAGTAAACACATATAATGTAAGCCTAGCATCCTCTTTTGTGGCACATACTTCGCTGAACAATGCAGGCCAAGATCTGATCATGCAGAAAGCGGCTTCTGATCAAGGTCTCCAGTGTTTGCTTGATAAAAATGAAAAATACAACCCTTAAACGGAAATGGCCTGGTCCAATTGATACGAGTGGGGAGTTCCGTTAGGCTGAAATGGGTTAAATACATACATTTTAATCAAAATGTGCGTTCGCAGATGCAGAAATGCCAGAATAGGAAGCTGAGTAAACAAAGTTTGCACATTGTTTTCACCCAAGAGGACAATTTATATATAGCAGCATGCCGCAAAAAGTCATAAGGAAAGACACTTTGTTTATGATATAAACAGTGACCTCGATGGCGCGTTCTACGAAAGAGCATTAGGTAATTGAAAAAACACACATGAAGCGTAACTTTTTTTCTTAACTCGAAATTATGAGCTCAGAAATCGGAATGACGACATGTTAAGTTAAAATTCCATGATATCATCCAAAAGTGTCGAGTTGTCTTTCGTTTTTACTGCTACAGCCAAGACTACATACACATGTAGATAACATTTCGAATTATTGACTTTTGGACTCGGAATTTTCATTTGGCATCGCGTAATTTTGACTGTTGTTTCCTAAATTTCATTTGGCATCGCGTAATTTTGACTTTTGGATTTTTAATTTTCACTTGAAATCTAGCAATTTCGACTTTTGGAGGCATTGCTTTGCCAAAGTTTCCTAATTCTCACATGGCATCGCGTATTTTTGACTTTTGGCTTTCTAATTTTCACATGGAATCTCGCAATTTTGACTTTTGGACTCATAATTTTCACTTGGCATCTTGTAATTTTGACTTTTGTTTCCTAATTTTCATTTCGAATCTCGCAATTTTGACTTTAAGACTCGTAATTTTCACTTGGCATAGGGTAATTTTTGACTTTTGTTTCCTAATTTTTACTTTGCAACGCGTATTTTTGACTTTTGGACTCGTAATTTTCACTTGGCATCCGCGTATTTTGGTTTTTGGGCTCGTAATTTTCACTTGGCATCCGCGTATTTTTTACTTTTAGACTCGTAATTTGTACTTGGCATAGTGTAATTTTTGACTATCATTTCGTAATTTTTATTTTTCATCGCAAATTTTTGACTTTTGAATTCGAAAATTTTACGTATCATCTCGAAAGTTTGACTTTCTAACTCAACAGTTTTGCCCATCATCTCAACATGTACACTCTAAACTCGAAATTTCATATTCTTTACCAAGTATAATATTGTTGTTGTTTTCCAACTGGATGTCAGTTTGAGAAAGTTTACCCTCCGCGTCATTTTGACAAACTCCCCGCCACTGTTTAAGTTTTTTCCCAGCTTGCCACCAGTGTTTATGTGCGTATACAAGCGTCAGTGTTTTCGAAGGCAAAAAAAGATAATGGTTTCTCTAAGTTCTTGTTTCAATGAGACTAACTCGATAATGGGAGAACGATGAACAACGAGCTAGGGGAATTGTTGTGATTCCTAATGCAACGAGCAAGTTTTCTTCATGATGGAGCTACCCCATGGGAAACTCCCACAGTTCAAAATCGCAAAATGAAAGCAACGTTTGGGGAGTTGTTGGGGAGTTCCCTACTTTAAAGCCGCTTTGCCTATCTGTGCGATCAAAAGAAGCGCCTACTCAGCAAATGTACACACAGGCTGGCTAGGTCCTATGCACAGTTTTTACGCGTTATACGTATCGTTTTCTTGAGAAACTCTCCAATCTATAATTGCAATAATAATTATAAATGTGTAAAACGTCTCTTTAAAATTCGCTCAAATTGTCAGGCAGTAGCTAATTTTGGTGTCCATACGTGGGTTTTAGTACTTATCGCAAAAACCGAGCAACGAAGGCTCAGACGAGCCTGTGCATATGCACAGACTCGTCAGAGCCTTCGCTGCTCGCACACAAAGTTTGGATGTTGATGAAGTCTAAGACCAAAATTTAAACCAATAGCCCCGCTGTATACGTCAGTGTGTGCGCTTAAATTGGAGAGTTCTGCGCAAATGCGAAAACTGTCAAAATCTCATGTGCTGGGCCATGAATGCCTTTAATTCAGATTCACTAACCTAAAATAATTGTTGTTGTTTTGAAACAGCAACGTTATCGAAGTTCAATTTAGAAATGAATTCAATTTTTGGAATGTTCATGGAATCATGAATACTATGAATTCATGATTCTATGAACATTAAAAATATGAATTTATTGCTTATATTTACATTTTATTATCTCTATCTAAAATATAGAAATTATTTATAATTAGGGAAAAACAGTTGTAATCGTATTAACGGTTTTGTCGGAGTGTAAAACGGAAAAGCGGAACAGCCAGTGTGAACACGCAAACAAGAGGTCAGTGTCAAGATCTGTGGCTGAGATGGCTCACTTAAGTAGTGCCTGGTCGCTGGACCTCATTACAGGTTTTTCACGCCAGGGTCGCGCTTTTGATCATGAATGAGTTGCATTACACCAGACCTGTTCTCTGCTGGCACATATCGGACTGTGCAGACGTGTATTTATTTACACATTTGCATAGCCTGATTTGGGCAAATGTTACCACCACATAATTAAAATGAAGCTACATTCTGTCTATAACAACAACTGTTTAGAACTCATTTTAATTATCCAAATACATCATGTGTATACTGCAGAATCAGGCATGATAAAAGACTAAAAGTAGTTACATATAGGCAATGCCACATTGAACGTTACTAACACACTGGGATTTTAAGTTGAGCTTATAGCAACTCTATTTTGTACACTCCTCTGCCACAGCGATACCAATTCGCCTTTGGTGCATTGCACGTTTTGTTAGTATGCCAGGAGCGATTTGGTAGGACATAAACCCAGCATTAAGATCCGAGCGTGTTTTTATATTGTTTTGGCGTCACCAACTATATTGTATTTACTGTTTAATCAAATGTCTGTTCTCTAATGCCACCTGCGAGTGGCCTGGGAACTATATTTCAAAATAAAGTTCTTTCTGTTCTGTTCTGTTCTGTCACTTCGATGTTCGAAGCAAGTGCAAGTGCACGGGACACTCACACTCACCTCGTATTCTCTATACGTTCGTCCTGGCAGTGCATTTTCTATTGTTACAATTAATCGTTAGAAGCTGACTGAGTTGAAACCATCTTGAAAACAGTTTTAGACATTGCAGCTCAATATAGCGTCACTTGGCCGTGCCATACTAAAGCGTCCGCCAGCCAGCAAGCCATTTTTGTCATTTGTTATTATTTCGAAAGTACATGAATTTTTTCTTTGGCTGAATTGATTGCACGCATGAGAGGTTGTGCGCATGACAGCATAATGGATTGCATATACATAATGTCCGCGAGCATGCCACAGGCGCTATACATTATTCGTCAAGCGATACTTTTATTCATCAAAATAAACAGCATTAAAGACATATACAGCTTATTTCCATGCGCACAGTTCCTGTATCAATACTCAAAATGGAAACCGAGAAATCCCTTAAGAATGTTGACTGACGTAGTGGCATATTAGTTAACATGTCCGTCTGTTTTTCCGAATTCCGGAATGGGAAGTCTTAACTTTTTCTAAATATAAATTTGGGAATTTCTTCGGAAAAATATCCTATTTTCGAGGATTTGCCAATAGATATCATGCAGTATCAAGTCGCGTCTTGGAAGATTTTCTAGAAGTGTGTGGTCATAAGCAATATTTTTTTTTATAATTTAATCTTACACATTATAAACAAAGATGAACATGCATATATCAAAAACTAGTAAACAAATATATGGCATACAGCACTATATACGTGTAAATGAGCAATACTTTATATGAAAAATTGAACAAGGTTGATTAAAGCAAAAGAAAACACCCAAATAACTGACAATTTCCACTCAACATTGAGGCATAGTTTAGTTGTTCATCACAGCTAGCATCAGTTGAGGCGACAAACCAATAAGTGACGTTGTATATCAGGGTCTACGCTGTTGGACTTGGTTAGTGGAACGCAGTGGCTCAGATGATAGAATGTTGGACTGTGGATTGAAGTCACTGTGTTGTGTCCTTGGTTTAAACATATTTATTCATAACTCTGTCAAAATACATACACATAAGAAAGTACAACATAATGAGAGGATCTGAACGAAAGCCTATTGCTTATAGAGTTCATTTCCTCGAGCAATGAACTATATCTGCTGCCTAATACTTGTTTAACCCACCGGGAAGACAGGAAATGGTCCCGACATGACTGAAAAACTATTGACTGGGATATCAAGTTTCAAAACAAAACAAACAAAACAGGCTTGGTTATAGACACGGAACTAAAGCCAAATTTAGATGTGTGTGATATTTATGGAGCTGATCGCGGTCTTAGTAACGCCTTTAAACATTCAAAATTGCCCATAAAGTATGCGAGATGCCAATTTTCCAAAGATTTTCCTAAAACTGCTAACTAATGAAAATCAAATGATTGCTTAAAACTTCAATGAAGGTAAATTGAGCCGCGGCAAGTGATTTCCAACCATGTGGTATTTTGACAAGTGTAGCCTCAGATGAGCCTATGCAGCCCACTTTTAAGCTTAGAAACTCCAATTGGTGTTCAGTCAGTAGCTTAACAATCGTAGAATATTCATTCGACTAGCATAGGCTCTGATCAGACTGCGCGTACGCGCAGGCTGATCTGAGGCTTTGCTGGTTGCACGTACCACATTGTTGGAAATCTCATGTTGCGGCTAAATTATTCATATATTCAAAGGCCTATATTTATGTCCATGAGAGGTCATTAGCGGATTAACTAATAAGGTACAGATTTAATAAATTTCAGTATCTCACTGGATTAAAGGGGCCTTAAGAGGGGACTTGCCGTGTATAAATCAATATTTCATCAGAAAATAGGGACACTTTGTTACCCCCTGTAAGGAGGTCATAGTCACCTCATAAAGATTAGCCTTTGTTCTTTCTGGAATAGCGATTAGGCAGTGATTCCACTTTAAAGTGTAAAAATATAAGTCTTAGATTATAGAGGGGTTTATAGTGCATAATACTGAAGGCAAAAGGAAACGTACAATTTTATACCACTCTTACCAACTTCAGCACCAACCATCTCGTAATGTGCAAGGTCTACACTGATGTACAAGCGGACTAACCGTATTACGTGTTCCGTATTCCTGTTGAACAAGATAAAAACAAACGAAAAATTAAAGCTGCATACTCTGTAATTATGAACATTTTTCGAAAATTTTTATTTTCTTTTTAAATCATTTGTAAAAGTAGAATTAAGCTATGTTTTCACAATAAAAATGTTCAGTACAGCTGAAAACTGCATGTAAAAGTGAATTATCTTATCAAATTGGTGTTTATTTTTCTTGTTGGTAATTATTTGCGTCCCTCCAATAATTATAGACCGTTGAATTTTAACATAAATGCAGTTGTTTTGATAGTAATAACTTGTTAAGATTTACGAAAATGGTAAAGCGTTTACCTGAATTTGAGTATTTTTACTGTGTTCTTGAAAAATAAACAAATTATTTTTAAAATTAGAAGATCAAAAGTTACAGACTATGCAGCTTTAAAACAACAAAAACAACAACAAACAAATAAAACCTCGCTGCTCGACTATGCGATAAGAAATGCGTCATATGTAGGTAAACTATTAAGAGAGTAATGCTATAATGCTCCTAATTGTACGTACATGTACTTTTCCCCCAAAGTATCCCTTTTTACACGGGAAACCCTAAATTATGCGGCATTTCATCTGGGTCTTCAGACGAAAGAAAACAATGTTTTTCAACAATATAACATGACACCCCTATATATGTACAATGGACTATCCCAAGTTTATTGTTTCAAACCAGAAGGAAGATTCCATTAGTATACAAAGGATTAACATGTATACATACTGTTCTTCTATAGTTTGATTATTAAGGATAATTAGTTTTCGCGACAGGCGTGTGTCCTTTACTGTTCTGTAATAAAGGCGACAGGACTGTCAATGGTCGCTTTGGGAGCTCTTCTAGCCAAATGGTAAACACCACTGCAAATCTATTACTCCAACGTGCTATCTATTCAATGAAATAGAGGATCTTACATGAGTGCTCATATTTTATTGAATTTATTAACCGAGTTGAGGAAAAGTGATAAGATGCGAGGCTTTCCGAGCATTTTATATCTTTCAAGTTCGCAACGAGTTTGATAAATTCAATAATACAAGGGCACGAATGTTAGATTCTATTTATAAACAGAGGATCTGACTTGAGTGCTCATAGTTTATTGAATTTAATAAATGAGTTGATTTTCGCTTGTTTGATTTGCTTAATTACGTCCAAGTCAACAATTTTTTCAGCTATGTCGGGACGGGTATGTATGGATGCATGGATTAATGTGTCTTGCTCAATGACACAACGCAGTGACGCCAGTGAGGTTCGAACCCGCGGCCCTTCGGTCTCGAGTCAAGCATGCTACCACTGAGCCACTGCGCTCCCATTAATCGAGTTGGGGAAAATGATAAGATGTGAGGCTTGCCGAACATTTTATCACTTTTTCGCAACGAGTTTAATAAATTCTATAATACAGGAGCACGAATGTTAGGTTCTATTTATCACATGACATTAAAATTACTTGAAAATTGCATCTTGGGCGTGAAAGGGTCATGATTTTGTCTTCTTTTACGCAGCGTTATAATGGACTTGAGATTTTGAGAGCCAAAGAGATTCGACATAGTGTTGTAAGCAGTACCTCAAAGAATGTTATAAAATATGACCTATTTAAAGTGTTTTTTGCACAAAGAAAAGAAAAAAATCCCAGGAATTAATGATAATGGCAGACGGTTTTATACAATAACTAAGAAGTGTTTAAACTAGATGCTTTGTGCTAACCTAATCTTCCAGGCATTTATAGGATTTATATTTCTTTTACGATCTTTTGTTGGAATGTGTATCGCATTTTCTCAGCTAAGAGACGGAAGGGGTTTCCTTTCAAAATTACCACGCACGTGCAGTAAACCATCAATAACTGAAAGTCGGATAGCTCGACTAACCTGCTTCACTCATTGCTCTTCTGGGATTTTTTCATGTATTTTTATCTGCTGATTTTTTTTCAAAATCATTTTTTTTGGGGGGGGGGGATCTTTCATGAATACCAATAATCAGTTTGGATCCAGATCCTTGTCAGGCCTGATTTTGATCTCAATTGTTTGCAAAAGTTATCAACAGACAACACTAGGAGGTAATGAGTTAAGACCAAACGTGGTACATTGTGTACAGACCAGGGGAGGGGACACTTACTTTATAAGTGTACGTAGAGACAATCATGTCAATCAAATGGGTCTATAAATGTTTAGAGTCTGTCTGGAACTAGGGATGTTCCATCACTTATATGAGCCGCGGCTTGAGATTTCCAATAATTTGACATTTTGACAAGTGTAGACTCGGACGAGCCTCTGCAGCCTCCTGTTGAGCTTAGAAACTCCAAATGATGTTCAGTCAGTAGCTAAACATTTGTAGAATGTTCAAGCGTCAAGCAAAGGCTCTGATCAGACTGCGCGTATGCGCAGGCTGGTCTGAGCTTTTGCTGGTCGCACATACCACATTGTTGGAAATCTCATGTACTCGCTCATATATGAAGGGCTTCAAACATACTTGTCTGGAGAGAGTTGTATGGAAAGGGGTTTATAAACGTTTGAGCTAAATTAAAAAAAGTAAACTAAAATGTAAGACTGTAAAAGAATAAAACTCATGGAACGAAGTATGTTTGTTTGATTGATTTGATTCTTTACGTCCCATCAACAATCTTTCAGTTATAAAGGGACGGATCTTCCTGGGTTAAACCAATACTAAGCTAGGATTATTGTTCTTGCTAAAGGACACAACGCAGTGACACCGGTGAGGCTCAAACCCGCGGCCCTTCGGTCTCGAGTCAAGCACTCTACCACTGAGCCACTGCGCTCCCTTGGAACGGACTAGAGACCACCGAATGTGTTGTAAAGTAGCACTTTTTCATAATGTGTATAATTCTTCTTGGTTTCAGAATGTCGAGCCAACGAGTGAAGCTGTACATAGCAACAATGTTAATATGCCTAAAATGTTGTGAAGCGTTATTCTACACGAACAGTAAAGAGAACGATTACCCGCGCATTGGGAAAAGACCGAGCTACCTAGACCAGCTGAACAAGTTTGGATATTCACAAATTCAGGATAATTTTTTCACACATAAAAGAGGGGAGAGTGAAGAGTATGTGCACAGTCTAAGAGAAGCATTGATGCCAAGTTCTGAAGAAACATATGATATTATAGATGGTAAGGTATAGTTCTTTACTGAACTACAAAAGAAACGAATACAAGCAGGTGGCGGATAGTGATCTGTCACCTGATACAAGGCATACCCCGACTTCATTTAGAGTTTAAGGTATATGCTTTCACGTTTAGGCAATTTAGCTTCCCTTGCTCATCATGCAAGGTGTAGATAAACAACGATTTTCAGCATAAAAAGGTTAGTATTTTCTTACCCATCATTTTAACATATATTTTGTGTGCTCAAAAGAACCGTCTCAATGAGACGTTTCTTTTGAGTACACACAACATATGTTTTGGTTGAGAAATAAGAAAAGCATTGATTTGTTACGCACTCTTAAATAAAGTCCTTTAATATTATTTTAGGTGCCCTTTGAGAGCTCAATCAGAACTGAACAACACACAATCAGAACTGCATTACACTAAATCAAAACTGCATTACACACAATCAGAGCTCAACTACAAACAATCAGAGCTGAACCACACACAATCAGAGCTGAACTGCATACGACCAGACCTGAACTACACGCAATAAGAACTGAACTACACACGACCAGAGCTAAACTACACACGACCAGAGATAGACTACACACAATCAGAACTCAACTACACACAATCAGAACTAAACTACACACAATAAGAACTAAACTACACACAACCAGAACTCAACTACACACAACCAGAACTCAACTATCCACACAATCAGGACTAAACTACACACAATCAGAACTAAACCACACACAATCAGAACTGAACTACACACAATCAGAACGCTAAACTACACACAATCAGAACTGAACTTCACACAATCAGAACTGAACTTCACACAATCAGGACTAAACTACACACAATCAGGACTAAACTGCACACAATCAGAACTAAACTACACACAATCAGGACTGAACTACACACAATCAGAACGAAACTTCACGCAATCAGAACTAAACTACACACAATCAGGATTGAACTACACAATCTGAACTGAACTACACACAATCAGAACTGAACTACACATAATGAAGATTGAACTACACACAATCCAAACTAAATAGCACACAATCAGAAATAACTACACACAATCAGGGCTGAATTACACAATCAGAACTGAACTACACACAACCAGAACTGAACTACACACAACCAGAACTGAACTACACACAACCAGAACTGAACTACACACAACCAGAACATGAATTGAACTCTATCAGCTTTTAGCTTCCTTTCTTATCCTAGAGATGTTGTACTTATTATTGTTTAGTGAAATAAAATATGTTTTAAACTCACAGGAATTGAATTGTTAAAACACAACACACCAAATGTTTGTAATGAAAATGTAGCACAAGGCCAATAAAACAAGCAATACATGTATTTGGAGACACTGTAGGTTTGAAAGACCCTTTACAGTGTGGAACATTTTTGCTCTTTAGACATAGCCTCAAACACAATGCAAAGCGACCAGTTTCTACCTGGAAAGCTGGCGATATCGATATACTAGCACACTCACTCCAATAGACACCAAGAAGGGGGTTGGCTCCGTTTAGTTAAATTGTTGCTTTATCATTGTATTTGTTAATGCAGAAGAATGATTTTATACATGCAGCTCTGCGAAAATCTTATAACAGACTTTTGGGGCATTATTTTTCTATCCAGCTCGATTTGTGATTTTGATGTGTGTAATTCAGTTCTGACTGGGTACCTAATGAGCACATGTATATACACGCAGAATAACAATCTGTTTATAAAATTTATCTCTATTAACTGATTGAAAGTTTCAAAGTCTTTAAACACTGATGAAGGCGTCAGCAAAATGTGCTCCTTTTGAATAAATGTCTTGACTGTTACACCACTTGTACAATTCAGTTCCCACAAAAAAGTTCATTGGCCATTTGTGAAGCTTTGAAATATTTGCCAAAATTCTTCTAAAGCTCATTGATGGTTTCTTTAGTTGTTTCCCATTCGTTGATTTTGAAAAAAAAGAACATTGCTAGGAACATATTTCCACCTACTTACCAATATATGAAGAAGGTTTAGTATTGATTAATGAATTTTGTCAGACAATTTTCAGACAATTTGATATGATTACTATCAGCTTAACCCCTAGTAAGGGATTTGTAAAGAACACTTTCAAATCATGTCGGAACCTCACAATGAATTGATATGTCAATATGTGGGAGTGTATTTGGAGAAAGAATATACCCATTTATCATCTTATATGTATCATTAAAATCATTATATATAGGCCATTCCTAACTGGACCCAGTGTCACAGGAAAGATATTTGTCAATTTCTGCTTCTTTGGTGAAAAAATAACAAACTATTAGATTCAACAAGTATAAATCTGTATTTTACTAACAGAATGATTAAATTAAATATCATTATAATTTGTGAGGAAATACTCAAATAAATGACTACCAGCATAAAAGGTATATGAATGATTTGAAAATGATATATCAACAAGTACATGTATATGCTGTCGAATCTGTTTCATTCAAACTCCTCGGGATCAGAGTATTTTCTAGTATTAAAGGGATCTAAACGTTTAAAAATATTATACAAGAGGTGTTTCATGTTTATTTGAACAAATTTGAAAATGCTGTTACTATTCTATTTCTCGTTACATTCGGTAATAATTTATTTCCATGTGTTAGTCTGATCTTCAGAAACACGCAGCCATCAAGAAAACAGTTCTTGATTTTTATTTTCTGGTTTGAAACAGTCTCTGAAGATGAGCAGTCAAATTTTATGCGTTTATAAATGCTGTCTGAAACGAAATGTACTAATTCTTTCTCGAACAATTTCTCTAAAATATATGAAGTTTTTTCTCTTGGAACCTTTTATATATTGTACATAAATGATTAAAGTGTGTTCAGTTAGAAAATAAAACATTCTAGATGGATAATTACTTTTTAGCATCAACTTGAACATCAAATTATACGGTTTACAGGTTCCATAGCAACACTAAAATGTATACAAAGGTACTCAAATGCAATATTTGGTGATCAGTTTTATCGGCGATAGATACTTAAAATATCTAAGAAATTGAGTTGGCTGTGAGTTTTGAGAATTTATTTTTTCAAAATTCTTCCAAGACACATTTTATACATGAGATACCCATTTGGGCACTTGTATGGAAGAACTTATTAAGCCCAGTTGGCAAGCAAAAACATGCACACATAGGCTGTTTCTCATTTGAATAATAGACTGAATGTTCCTCTAAACTTAAAAGAAAGTCTTACACTTAAATATGTATTTTCTTAGAATATACGCTCGTTTTAGCTCTTAAAATCAGTTAAAGGGGGTGGGGATGTATTTAGGACCGCCGCGTCATTGTTATGCTTTAAATTGTCACCTTGTTTAGTTGGCAATACCAGGGACACGTCCGTCATGTATGGAACGACAAAATGTGTTTGTTTGTATTTAATGCGACCGCAAAAAATGAAATTCGAATCTGTTCAAATAAACATGAAACATGTCTTGTATAACCCCCAAAACGATTATTTCAGCAATTTCTATCAAAACTTATATTCTAGGTACTTAAAAGAAATGTCTTCACATGTGCGGATCCAGAGGGGGGGGGGGCGGACCCCCTGAAAAATCACAAAAATATAGGGTTTCTTGTAATAATGGTCCGGATCCCATAAAATTCACAAAGCTACCAAGCAAGCATCCAATGTTGGGCGATGATGGCCGCTTTTAGTAGAGGTATTTTGATCCACGCTCCCTCATCAACCAAAAAAAAAAAAAAAAAAAAAAAAAAAAAAAAAAAAAAAAAAAAAAAAAACGTTGTCAGAGTTGGGCCCCTTTGACAAAACTTTCTGGATCCGCGCATGCTTCATGAGACAAATATACGTTTTGAAAGGAATTTATTAAGACAGTTAATGAATATGTCATACTCTCCACACAGTTAATGAATATGTCATACTCTCCACATTCTCTGTTCGAATGTATCCAAAATGTAATTTGAATAAGCGGGTATTTCGAATAAATAACAATTTATAATATGGTTATCTATGGTTTAAGTTGGTTGCTGCTTTCGTACGAATCAAAGCAAGCGGCATGAGCATCAGCACAGGTCTGCGACAAACGTTTTTAAAACATTTGTCGCAGACGGGTGCATGAATATCGACGCAGGTCTGTGACAAACGTTTTTAAAACGTTTGTTGCAGACCTAGGACACGAGCATCAACACTGGCCGTGACAAACGTCTTTACGTTTGTCGAACACCCGGAACATGAGCATCAACACTGGCCATTACAAACGTCTTTACGTTTGTCGAACACCCGGAACATGAGCATCAACACTGGCCGTGACAAACGTCTTTACGTTTGTCGAACACCCGGAACATGAGCATCAACACTGGCCATTACAAACGTCTTTACGTTTGTCGAACACCCGGAACATGAGCATCAACACTGGCCGTGACAAACGTCTTTACGTTTGTCGAACACCCGGAACATGAGCATCAACACTGGCCGTGACAAACGTCTTTACGTTTGTCGAACACCCGGAACATGAGCATCAACACTGGCCGTGACAAACGTCTTTACGTTTGTCGAACACCCGGAACATGAGCATCAACACTGGCCTGTGACAAACGTCTTTACGTTGGTCAAACACCCGGAACATGAGCATCAACACTGGCCGTGACAAACGTCTTTACGTTGGTCGAACACCCGGAACATGAGCATCAACACTGGCCATTACAAACGTCTTTACGTTTGTCGAACACCCGGAACATGAGCATCAACACTGGCCGTGACAAACGTCTTTACGTTTGTCGAACACCCGGAACATGAGCATCAACACTGGCCGTGACAAACGTCTTTACGTTTGTCGAACACCCGGAACATGAGCATCAACACTGGCCTGTGACAAACGTCTTTACGTTTGTCGAACACCCGGAACATGAGCATCAACACTGGCCGTGACAAACGTCTTTACGTTGGTCGAACACCCGGAACATGAGCATCAACACTGGCCGTGACAAACGTCTTTACGTTGGTCGAACACCCGGAACATGAGCATCAACACTGGCCGTGACAAACGTCTTTACGTTGGTCGAACACCCGGAACATGAGCATCAACACTGGCCTGTGACAAACGTCTTTACGTTGGTCGAACACCCGGAACATGAGCATCAACACTGGCCGTGACAAACGTCTTTACGTTGGTCGAACACCCGGAACATGAGCATCAACACTGGCCGTGACAAACGTCTTTACGTTGGTCGAACACCCGGAACATGAGCATCAACACTGGCCGTGACAAACGTCTTTACGTTTGTCGAACACCCGGAACATGAGCATCAACACTGGCCGTGACAAACGTCTTTACGTTTGTCGAACACCCGGAACATGAGCATCAACACTGGCCTGTGACAAACGTCTTTACGTTTGTCGAACACCCGGAACATGAGCATCAACACTGGCCGTGACAAACGTCTTTACGTTTGTCGAACACCCGGAACATGAGCATCAACACTGGCCGTGACAAACGTCTTTACGTTTGTCGAACACCCGGAACATGAGCATCAACACTGGCCTGTGACAAACGTCTTTACGTTTGTCGAACACCCGGAACATGAGCATCAACACTGGCCGTGACAAACGTCTTTACGTTTGTCGAACACCCGGAACATGAGCATCAATACTGGCCGTGACAAACGTCTTTACGTTGGTCGAACACCCGGAACATGAGCATCAACACTGGCCGTGACAAACGTCTTTACGTTTGTCGAACACCCGGAACATGAGCATCAACACTGGCCGTGACAAACGTCTTTACGTTTGTCGAACACCCGGAACATGAGCATCAACACTGGCCGTGACAAACGTCTTTACGTTTGTCGAACACCCGGAACATGAGCATCAACACTGGCCGTGACAAACGTCTTTACTTTTGTCGAACACCCGGAACATGAGCATCAACACTGGCCGTGACAAACGTCTTTACGTTGGTCGAACACCCGGAACATGAGCATCAACACTGGCCTGTGACAAACGTCTTTACGTTTGTCGAACACCCGGAACATGAGCATCAACACTGGCCGTGACAAACGTCTTTACGTTGGTCGAACACCCGGAACATGAGCATCAACACTGGCCTGTGACAAACGTCTTTACGTTTGTCAAACACCCGGAACATGAGCATCAACACTGGCCGTGACAAACATCTTTACGTTTGTCAAACACCCGGAACATGAGCATCAACACTGGCCGTGACAAACGTCTTTACGTTTGTCGAACACCCGGAACATGAGCATCAACACTGGCCGTGACAAACGTCTTACGTTTGTCGAACACCCGGAACATGAGCATCAACACTGGCCGTGACAAACGTCTTTACGTTGGTCGAACACCCGGAACATGAGCATCAACACTGGCCTGTGACAAACGTCTTTACGTTGGTCAAACACCCGGAACATGAGCATCAACACTGGCCGTGACAAACGTCTTTACGTTGGTCGAACACCCGGAACATGAGCATCAACACTGGCCGTGACAAACGTATTTACGTTTGTCGAACACCCGGAACATGAGCATCAACACTGGCCGTGACAAACGTCTTTACGTTGGTCGAACACCCGGAACATGAGCATCAACACTGGCCTGTGACAAACGTCTTTACGTTGGTCGAACACACGGAACATGAGCATCAACACTGGCCGTGACAAACGTCTTTACGTTGGTCGAACACCTGGAACATGAGCATCAACACTGGCCGTGACAAACGTCTTTACGTTTGTCGAACACCCGGAACATGAGCATCAACACTGGCCGTGACAAACGTCTTTACGTTTGTCGAACACCCGGAACATGAGCATCAACACTGGCCATTACAAACGTCTTTACGTTTGTCGAACACCCGGAACATGAGCATCAACACTGGCCGTGACAAACGTCTTTACGTTGGTCGAACACCCGGAACACGAGCATCAACACTGGCCTGTGACAAAAGTCTTTACGTTGGTCGAACACCCGGAACATGAGCATCAACACTGGCCATTACAAACGTCTTTACGTTTGTCGAACACCCGGAACATGAGCATCAACACTGGCCATTACAAACGTCTTTACGTTTGTCGAACACCCGGAACATGAGCATCAACACTGGCCGTGACAAACGTCTTTACGTTGGTCGAACACCCGGAACATGAGCATCAACACTGGCCGTGACAAACGTCGTTACGTTGGTCGAACACCCGGAACATGAGCATCAAAACTGGCCTGTGACAAACGTCTTTACGTTGGTCGAACACCCGGAACATGAGCATCAACACTGGCCTGTGACAAACGTCTTTATGTTTGTCGAACACCCGGAACATGAGCATCAACACTGGCCTGTGACAAACGTTTTTACGTTTGTCGAACACCCAGAACACGAGCATCAACACTGGCCAGTGACAAACGTCTTTAAAACGTTTGTCGCAGAATTGTGACATGAGCTTCAATACAGGTCTTTGACCTTAACGTCTATACGTTTGTCGCACACCTGGAACATGAGCATCAACACCGGTCTGTGATTAACGTTTTTAAAACGTTTGTCACAGAAGTGGGACATGAGCATCAACACAGGTCTGTGACAAACGTTTGTCATGACCTGCTGCATGAGCATCACCACGTTTTTAAAACGTTTGACGTAAACCTGTGTTGATGCTCATGTCCCTCTTTGCATCATAAAAACGAAATGCTAGTGGCTGTGTATTCATTGGTGCTAAGAAGATATTTAGTCAGTTATCTTAAGCCAGTGGCTTAAAACGTTTGTCGCAGATAAAAACGTTTGTCGCAGACCTGGGGCATGAGCATCAACACGTTTTTAAAACGTTTTGCGTAGACCTGTGTTGAGGTTCATGTCCCTCTTTGCATGCTGAAAACGAAACGTCAGTGCCTGTGTATTCATTGGTGCTAAGTTATCTTAAGGCAGTGGCTGCAGATAAAAACGTTTGTCGCAGACCTGGGGCATGAGCATCAACACGTTTTTAAAACGTTTTGCGTAGACCTGTGTTGAGGTTCATGTCCCTCTTTGCATGCTGAAAACGAAACGTCAGTGCCTGTGTATTCATTGGTGCTAAGTTATCTTAAGGCAGTGGCTGCAGATAAAAACGTTTGTCGCAGACCTGGGACTTGAGCATCACCACGTTTTTAAAACGTTTGATGTAAACCTGTGTTGATGCTCATGTCCCTCTTTGCATCATAAAAACGAAATTCTATCGGCTGTGTATTCATTGGTGCTAAGAGCATATATCGCCAGTTATCTTTATTACCTTTCATAGTTACTCACCATCTTCGCAAGCCAAGGGTACTAACTCCACTTCGTTCCTTACGCGTAAGGAACGAAGTGGAGTTAGTACCCTTGGCTTGCGAAGATGAGTTACTCACTTGTCTACATACTTTTACATTTTTCAGGTTTTACCAACGACGTCGATGTATCAAAACAAGATATTCTTCTGAACGCCGTGAAAAAATACATCAGGATGTTAAGATCCCACCAGCTTTACGACATCAAAAAGTAATACTCAATTCAAGGGACACGTTTCTTGGATTACCCAAGTTTTTGTGTGGAAAAATATGACAATCAAAACTGTACCTGTGATCGCATAGTAAGGTCTACATATTTATAGAAAAAAATGACATTTTATAGTCGAGGAGAAAAAGTAAAGATAAAGCAAAGATCGTGAAAAACTTCAGTCTGCCTAATAAAACCTATCTCTGACTAATGACTAAAACTGCAGATATAAAATATATACAGTATACCCTAAAATCTGGAAGACAGGGATGTAACAGAAATAATGTCAGTTCTAATTTTCAGGAATGTCTTTAATCCTTTTCATTCAGGATACCAGTGAACAGGTACTTTAAGAAACAGTGAAGACCCAGATGAAATGCTGCATAAGGCGGCATTTCGTCAGGGTCTGCACTGTCTGTTAAGATTAAAAAACAATCTTCAGGACAGAAATACATAATTCTAGAAAAAATAATGACTTACAATCCCTTAAAATACAAAATGGACAATTCCATATTTATTGTATCAATATGTATAGAATAATCCACCAGAATGAAAGGGGTTTAAAAGACATAGAGCTTGTTAAGGCACATCTTCTTTTGAGAATACTGGTTATCGTAGAACGTTATCGATCGCCAAAATGTGTCAATTTTTTAGGTCAAAAGTGTCGTTTTGGCGATCGGTAACGCAGTTTTGTCTGCTTCAAGATCGCTTCCTACCTAGTGTGCTTAGATAAGTTTTACATTGAGTACACGTATCAGAGAGTCCGAATTGGGTGGTTCGGAATGCAATACAGCTCTCTAATTTCGGCCGCGTCACGAGAAATCTAATTTTGTCGTATGCGAACACCAAATGTCCAGACCAGTCTGCGCATCCATGCAGTCAGATCATTGCCTTTTGAGTTCTATTTCTAGAAAAGATTATAGCTATATTTGCTGCATGCCAATTTAAATAGTTAAGCTTGTCTCTGTAGCTGAGCAGATTGGTTTAGTCTTACATAGTCGCAAACCCCGAAATATGTATTTTTCGTAACGTGCCCCATATATTTGCATGCTGGGTATTTTTTCATGCTTTTGTTGCTGTCTGCTGACTTTTTTCTTTCAGAAACACTATCGGAGTGTCAAATTGTTTGGTTCAAGATCAGAACCGACGTTCTGTCGGTTCTGATCTGGGTCCAAGTTGTTTGCAAAGGTTATCAGCAGACGACAAAAGGAAAGAGATATGCTATAACCTAGGAAATCAGTTTATCATATCACGCGTTCATTTTTGTCAGTCACTCTCAAAATAAAAATTCCTTATATTCCAACCAGTACGTGTACTCTTATACATTTCCCTATCCATCTCGCCTGGTATCAACCAAACCGTGATGAACCAGTAAGGGATCAATAAATGTCCGTCGTCAACAACAACTCTTACAAAAACTTGGCCTATTTCAACTAAACTTCACAGAATTGATCCTTAGGTAGCGGACAAAATGAAGCTGAAAATGTAAGCCCGTATTAAATCATGCAATATGCCACAAACCTAATCAAAATCGAATGAAAAATAATAAAAAGTTACAGATATTTGTGTAATAGAGAATTGACAGCCATTTGACGTCACACAGTCCTAATTGAATATGCATAAACAGAATAACTAGTTTCCTGCTACCCATTTAACTTTGTTTGCATTTTTATTAATTATTCTATTGAAAATAGCTGATTATGTACAGTTTTCGATGGAATTTGAAATTTTATTGGCTTTTAAAACTTTACAGAACGCGAATTAAATATTCAAAATGGCGGCCTCCATTGGATTATTGGAAGTCCAAATTTAGATTTTTCGGATTGCTATAATTTTCTTATTTTTACATCCGATTTTGATTGGGTTTGCTGCAAATTACATGATTTAATTAGGGCTCTAACCTCAAAGTAAGTAAGGGTGCAAAGATCAAGAATCGATACAATCAAGTACCACACCTGACCCAGGATACCAATGGGAAAGTAACAAACTCACAGCTAGACACCACAAACAAAAGCCAAGAGGTCAGCCCTTTCCCAACAGGTGACCACAAGGCACATATAAACAGACGCATACAAATGCAAAGCAAACACAAGACAGAAAAACATAAAAGATCCACAAAAGAAGTACCGCCTTGGATCGGTCAGTAAAATATTTTACCTTAATTTATTTTCAAAGTCTCTTGTTTTCTGTGTTGCCGTCCCATTTACTGAAATGAATTCGATCCTTCGTAAGATATATAGTGCCGTGAGGGGGCGTGGGTCATTGAGGCCAAGGGAAACTTAAAACATCTTCTCTGAAAATTGCGATCATGCCTTCAGAATTCCACCAAGTATAAGTGTCACTATTTGAATGGCCCTAACGTTTCAGCTAATGAAGCGAAATAAAAAAAAAGCTCGCAGTTAGCACACAATGTTTGGAAGTCAAGGGTGTAGAGCTTACATTTTTAAGAATTCTTTATGAAACGGGTACAAAACGTGAGCGTGACTTTACCCCGAACGGATAAATGTAGTCATGAAATTCCATATTTTGTTTGTGTTGATGCTCTACATCCTAGCCAACACTTTTTCAGTCAGGTCGAGAAGATTTCCTGTCTTCCTGGGTTGAACGGATAACGTGACTTGCTCATGAACACACCATAGCGTCTCCGGTTAGTCTCGACCAAGCAACCCTTCGATCCTAGCAACTGAGTCCCTGTGCTCCTCAACTTCCATATTTAGTTTGTGCGAACAACGAAGACTCTTTGCGCAATCTCGCCAGAGCCTTCACTGGACGCAAACTTCCCACAGCGGTGTACTTTCGGTTCAGAGACCTTCAGAAAGGAAGTTGCCACTGTTTGGGGAGTTTGCGCTGGACGCTGAAGCGATACGAACCTTTTTACCTGGACGGGCGAAAATTTTGTAATGATGATAAATAGGCGGTTGTACTTTTTTCGTCCCAGAAGGTAAAAATTATGCTATTATTACAGAGTTGGTGGGTTTGACCAGACACAGCTTTGAATACTGTCATAGGAATACAGACGTCTCATTTCCTCGGATTTACATCAAATGTATTGCCTTTATTTGCTCTATCCAACACAATCTATAATTGCGAAGCCACATGTACAATTCATGTTCCAATGTCGTGTTAAAAATAGTGAGTATGACCAGGAAATACCACAATCACAAACCGCATACAAACCCATTTCACCGCGAGGAAGAGCCACACACCAATCACGAGACACCAGGAAGACAAAACAAGCAAAGCAACCACGTCCTTCTTCCGCCATCACTAGAGTGGACATAAAGTAACGCATAGCAAAACATAAACAATTAAGACTCCCACAGCGGGAGTAGCCTAACAATCCACAACAAAACCACAACAACAGAACCACCGCCTTAGAACGGACAGCAGCCTAAGCCACCGGGGGGGGGGGGTTAATGCATTTTACTGGTACCAAATCTTCGCCCTAGATTCTGCTGTTGTTGACGTATAAAAATGTTTAGCTCGCATGGAGGCCTTCTAACTATTACAATGCATTATCATGGAGAAACACTCTAATCAAATAAACACACCATGATGAAACAAAGAAAATGGCTCACGACTCACAGATAGTCTGAGCTAAAGAAAACCTCAAGTTGATCCACGGTGGGCCCAGCTACAGATAAGCATCAGGCACAAACCCACTGATTGAAGCCTTACGTCAGAGCCGTCATTTAGTCTGAGGCCTGACTCACCGTCGTGCAATTAAAGAGGAAATCATAGCTAGAAACCGCGATTGGGTATAAAATCCAGGCATGCAGACTGTCGAATGACATCCAAGTTATATCCAACCTTTATATAACGTTTGATAATCTTTTTGAATTGATCACTTAGGGGATAACTGTATTCAAAATTTTCATTTGGGGTCAGGGCCGTCGCCGCGTTTTTAAAAGTGGTCCGGCGGAGGAAATCATCGAGTGCCGGCGGCATGAGAGGGGGAGAGCACGAGAGGGGGGAGAGCACGAGAGGGGGATTCTCGTCAGGGGGTTAGGGGGTATCCCCCGAGAAAATTTTGAATTTTCTGCGCTTCTTTATGCGCTTTTAATGGGTTTTTAAGCGTTTGGGACCAGATTTCAGTCACGATTTTTTTGCTAGAAAAGATATTTCTTGGCGCGTGAGAAAATCCGAATGCTAAACAAAATCATTTTCAGATAGTCACGATTTTCTTTTTAATTTTTTCTTCAGCATATTTCTTAGACATTATGTCACCTATGTTCCCGCAGATTTTGGCAAAGTACTTTTAGCACTGATCCTTGGTTGTCTTGGGCGGATCCAGAGGGGGGCGGCAGGGGGTCCGGACCCCGCCCCCCCCACCCCTAAAAATCATAAAAATAGGGTTTCTAAGCAATACTGATCCAGATCTCCTTAAAAAAACAAAGCTACCAAGCCAGCATTCAATGTTGGGCCATTATCGGCCCGCCAGCCTCTGACATAATTTTCTGGATCCGCGCATGGTTGTACTTCAAAGAGTTGTATTTTCGAAAAGATATACATAAGCGTCTTTTCAATTAGTACACCCTTTACTTTAAGGATGCAGAAGGCTTCATCTAGATTTTTGCTGCACAACTTTCCTTGATGAGTTCCCTTGTCATTAGGCATAACGTGAGATCTTTGGCTTCATCGTAATGAAGCCAGGACCTACTGTCGAACTGCGACGGCTAAACCCTTCTCTGTTCATGCTTCTTAAAGTCGAATGAACGTTGGGGGAACCGAAATGTCTTGGGCTGAATTGGAACAGGCAGAACTTGTATATCCGTTAGGGAATGAATTGTAACAACACATGCCCACGATGCTCGTAACGTTTAAACATTCTTAGTAGCTCGACATGTTATTTAGAAGAAAAAAAATGTCAATTTGAGGGAAATTAATCTTGTGCATAGAAATTATCTGGGCCTCAATGCGAGAAGACCTGTCTTCGGGGTTTAAGACCATGCAAGACTCAAACCAACCTGCTCAGTTACAGAGAGTACATGCAGCTAGAAAGCTGAAATTCTGCGTGTAGCTAGTTTATCAATTATACTTTCAAGAGGGCGAACAACAAAGGCACTGATCAGACTGCGCGGATGTGTAGGCTGGTCTGCGCCTTTAATCTTCGAATGCAACTACGTCATGTTTTCTCTCGACACGGCCCATAAGTATGATAACTGTCATTATAATAATTGCATTGTTTTTCAATGTTTTCACACCTTGGCTAGGTCGGTCTATGGATGACACGCGCAACGAGCGTTATTGATGATAGCATCAATAAATTGAAAATCAGAGGTAAGCACAAAGAAAAATGAGCCAAAACGAGAAAAAAAGGGACACGGCGGAAAGCATACTCGTCCAAAAAAGTGGTCCGGCGCTCGCCGTCCTGCCGGACCGGCGACGACGGCCTTGGGGGTTAGGGGATAACTGTATTCAAAATTTTCATTTGGGGAGGTATATCGTCGGATATACGTTCGGAAATTTAGTTTTACGGCGACGCGTTAGTCTCTCTCATAACAAAACAAAAACAAATCTGCGACAGAGGAGCAAATTAGTACCCATTGGAATACCTACAATTTGTCTATATAATTTAGAGCCAAATCTTATAAATATATTGTCCAAAAGATAATGGAGAGCGTCATAATTTTTCTGACATGACCACAACTTATATCGTTTAGTTTGTTCATAAGTAAATGAGGCATTGTTATCATCACAAGCCAAATAAAGTGAACCCTCTCTGTTAAATGTTTATTCAATTAATTTCGTTAGCTTTTCTGTGATTATTTTATGAGGCAACGTAGTATAGAGAGTAGAGAAATAATATGTAGACAAACTAGATGCTAGAAAACCTCGAAATTTTAGTTTATTAAGAATTTCACCCAAATGCTTATCTCTAAGATGTTTAATATGTAAAAACTAAATGACACACGATATACATTTTGCATTTTGAAAATGAGCAGAGCAACAAAAAGGCTAGGGTATCAGAATATCACATCATACTTTCCTTGTCAATAAATATAAACGAATCTGATTACATGTAAAAAAAAGATCAATCGAAATAGGTCAGATTATGCCAATATCATTGACACCCCAACCCTAAACTTTAAAGAAAATGTGTTAAGCTTTGGGGTACGCGGAGATACAGAGTTAATCAGCCTGTTGCGTTCCGATATCCAAGATATTGCGGACATCTTCAAACCGTCCAACCCAATTCCCCTAGTACAGATGATGCCTTTAGCATAGATGACTCGGGTGGAGGGCGTTTTTTAGTAGAATGTCAGAAAAGACCTGATTTAAACAGTTCCCACAGGATTTGATCCAAACCAATGGTGCATTTCATTTAGGTATTGTTCAGTCTTCCACTATACAAAATTTGGCTCTGGTCAGCCTTTTGATGTATGAGCAATCAATTGAAATAGGTACATTTTTCAAGAAAAAATAAATTTTTGATAAAACCTCGCTCAAAATCACATTTAAACATCATTTATCAGAAATATACCTATCGCATGAAAAAACCCAACGCCTTTCCTTCCATTTTGCCCAACAACAGTCCTCATTTCCCTTGATTTACCCAGTTATTTAAGAAGATGGCATAAGTAAAAATATGATAACGCTATGCACAGATCACTATCCGAAAAGGATATTAGCACAATTCATACACAAAATATGGTAACGTTTACCAGAGTCATATCTTGTTTCCATATCCTCAGTTTGAAAAGATTTTTGCTTATAGCCCTTGCATTTTGCATCATAAATCAATTGTTTATTTTCTATTAGACGCCTCATAACGATTATATCTAAACAGATGCAATACGTTCCAAATGGTGCATTAGAATCGCATTGCTTCCAAAAGTAAGGGGTTCATCCGGAACCTTCTGATGGGTGTACATGTACTTGATTTAGTTAATTTTCATGGGCCGAAATGGTTATAGACTGAATTGGTCATTTGTGGAAATGATAATTTGCTGAAATGATTCAGAACCTAGAGATTTGGGTGCTGGTTCCCTATTTTATAAAGGCCATATGATAGAAATGCTTGAAATTTACGGTACCAGTGACTTTTCTCATAGGTAAATAGTCTGTCCTAAATGAGATGCACCATCCATTGGTTTTGGATCAAATCCTCTCGGAACTGTTTAAATCAGGTCAATACTTACAGCTCGCTTTTGGTCTCTATTTTATGATTTTGCATTTGATTTCCTATTGCCATGAATGTACGGCTTTATTTTGGTGCTAAATGGTCACTTTTTGTATTATACATATAGGAAATAGAATTTTTTTTTCAAACATCACCCCCCCCGAGTCCCAACTAATCCTTTTGCACGTAAGTGTGTTCTCATATTTTACATAATATATGTGAAAAGCTAGTTAGGACTCGGGGGGGGGGGGTGTGATATCCAACAGCCCATAATGTGACGTCTGGGCGAGCCCGAACATTCGCATTTGGATTTTTGGTGGGCTCTCTTGAAAATCTTTATTTCCAGTATGATAAATTAATTAGTACAAGTAAGCTGCCTTTGCATAACCCATTAGTCATGAATATTACAACGTTTTTAGCATATTTTTCTTTAGATTATAAAAATTGTCCTTTTACTAAATTCAGTTGGTAGATTATTTGGCACATTTACTGTATCTACCCAATACACATAAACGACAGGACATGGTTCTTAGGTGCACTTAACGCACGGATGAATGGTTATAGTGCATTGCTGCATAATATTGCACCAGAGGCGAGTTCAACAATGCGAGAGCTCGCTGAGCGCCTATCTTTATTTGTAATGTGTAAAGCCTGATACCAGTACAACGAGCGCTTGAAAGCGCTCGCATTGTTGAACTCGCCTCAGGTAAATACATTTTCATCAAGGTTGAATATGGACTACAGTTGCACTTCAAAATGTTTCTTAACAAATCAGATAGAAAAAAAAACAACAACAAAAATAATCATTCAAATGCTCATGATTTTGGACTTTAAAATACTTCCACTGTGATTTGTAATCGAGTATTGGTGATATATTACCATTACACGTGAAAATGATTGATTTCAAAATGTTTTGGTGAAGTCAACTTGTGCAACCCCTTCCCCTTTGATAGCGTCTCCTGTTTTGTTGTAGAAGTCTGCCTGTCTAATTATAACATTAATTCGTTCCTTATACATCAAGCGTCTTATTCAAAAGGATACCAGTGATATCTTATGCATATGGAAGTTTTGGGAAGCATCCGAAAAAAGGCAGATACCCTATTAAAGTGTCAGAGGTCCTTCCATTAGGCATAAATGAGTTAAACTTCTTCAAGCGACATTTCCTGGAACGTAAGTCGGATTAATGGGAGCTTTCAGGGTGACTTAAGATACAAAACTGTTACTTATCTTATTTTGCAGGATCTAAAACAGTAACATTTAGTTGACCGCAAAAATAAAATACGCTGAACCAACAATTACCCAGTGTATGGTCTGCAAATAGGGCATTGAGTGATGGTGCTGGAAATAGGGCATTGAGTGCCAGGAGACCATTCAAAAATGGAAGAAGTAGGACACTCTATTTTAAGCTCTAATACTAAAAATGACATTGTAACGTCACTCTTACAAAAGTACGCCATGACTATTATGCCAACAAACTATACGACATTCTCCTCAGGGTATCATTATTTCCTCAGCTTTTTTCTTCATTTCCTGTGTTATACACATTCTTTTCAGTTGGTAATATTATTTTTCAAGACTATATTAACCCTTAAAGCGCCAAGAAAAAAATGCATCTGAAAATGTCGTCTGCTGAAGTCGTCTGCTGCAATTAATTGCCTAACATTACTGACGAATTAAGTATAGAAGCAAACAGCGTGGACCCAGGATCTTGGTCCACACTGTTTGCCATAGAGGCTTCTTAAACATTTCAGCAGACGAGAAAAGAACTTGGCCATTGATCGTAATGTGTAAAATACCGTATGTATTCTAATAAGCGCAACAGCACGCTTTTCAACGATCGAATGCGTGACCGTCGGTATACTGAAACAAAGCATTTAGATTACGACTTCCGGTTTTGGAATTCGATCATACAAAAATGTAAACGGACTTTGTATGTTATGTTTATCATTAGCAGTAAAGAATTAAAATATCACGACATAAGGTTTTGGAATTCGATCATACAAAAATGTTAACACCCTGTGTATGTTATGCTTTCCATAAACAATATAAATTTTGCAGGGGAAAGAATAAAAATATCGGGGAAAGGTTTTCTCGAGCCCATAAATGTTCACGTGTGTGGAATGAATATGAGATCACTCACTCTTCCCAATTTTACTTTGAACATGCCGAAGATATCTAGAAGGATGGCTAGAAGTTTAAGGGCACCACAACGCACTAATGACATACATGTACGGCTGTATATGTGATCAATGCTGAAAATACAGTGTGACTGAGCAATCACGCACGGGGGGGGGGGGGGGGGGGGGAATGTCGAACGTACTTTGTTGCGCATCAGATCAATATAAGCAATACTAAAACGGGAAACCATCAAACTCTTTATTTCGGTTCCACAGTTCTAGAAATACATTCAGCTTTTTAAATGGAGACTTGCATGGCTTACTACAGCAAATAATTGAGCCCCCGACATGTGATTTCCAACAATGTGGCATTTTTTCAAGTGTAGACTCAAACGACTCCTTGCAGCCTCCTTTTAACCCCTTAGTGCCCGGTGTATCATATATGCTGCATTTTCTTTTTTGGTGCCGTGACCGGGATATAGGCTTGTAATGCAAGTTAAACTGCTAGAAGGGCAGTTAAGATGTTAAGCAACTAGAATAAATCATTTCAGTTGAGACCGTTTGTCTGAAATGGGTTTTATCAGCCACCAAAGCTCGCCAATGTTCAAAAACAAAAATGTATCATATATGATACATTGGGCATTAAAAAAATCAAAAATAAGAATTGAGATATTGACTTCACCTTTTCAGAATGACATGATATAATTTTATAAAATTCTATTCCTAACATCAAATTGTCATCAAAAAAGATTTCCGGAAATTATAATTGAAGCTTGAGTTATTCACCTTTAAAAATCATGTCATGAAAACTTAATGCCCATTGTAGCATATATGTCGCATGCCAATCTCGGCAACCTTTGACCTCAACAAAAATTCAGACCCTGTTTTCTATTTGACTTTCCAATGCTAGTATCTGGGTGGAATATAAATGTTTTCTGAAAGTGCGTTTTATGTTTGGGCACTGGATGGTTAAGCTTAGGAACTCCAAATGATGTTCAGTCAGTAGCTTAACAATCACAGACTATTCAAGCGACTAGCAAAGGCTCTGGTCAGACTGCGCGTATGCGCAGGCTGATCTGAGGTTTGCTGGTCGCACATAACACATTGTTGGATATATAATGTTGCGGCTCAATTTTGTTTATGCTACCTGAGCCTTTCTGTGGTCCAGCAAATGTCTATATGATCCAACATGTTTAGAGATAATTTCTTTTCGTGGAGAAATGCAAAGCTGATTTTCTGTGGATAAGCGTTAGATTGATGTCGCATATTGCAGCATCTTATCTAAATCTTCACTGGGATTTTGTTTGTTTGTTTGATTTGATTCTTTACGTCCCATCAACAATCTTTCAGTTATAAAGGGACGGGTCTTTCTGGGTTGAACCAGTACTAAGCTAGGATAAATGTGTCTTGCTCAAGGACTACAACGCAGTGACGCCGGTGAGGCTCGAACCCGCGGCCCTTCGGTCTCGAGTTAAGCACTCTATCACTGAGCCACTGCGCTCCCTTCACTGGGTTTAGCTGCATGGTTGCGCATGAGATAGCTCGTAAGATTTTGCATTATTGGTACTTATCGCATGTGCTCGCAGCAGAAGGTTGATATGGAAGTGAACAAATGCTCAAATGCGAAGTATTACCAGAGCCTTTGCTACCAGTTAATACAACGTAGGCACCAACGTAGGCACCTACATGCAGCTGACGACTCAGATTAAAATGTATGGTGTCTAGCCACATTCAGTAGTTGCCCCATGCGTTATTACATAAAGGAATGACGCTAGGCATATGTGATAAGTGCCAAATCCTCATAAGCTGGTCGAAATGGGTGAATAAGGTTTTTCAGATCAGGATTCTCATCAGGTCCCGAGGTTATAAAACATTTTTATGCTCAACTCCACTGAGAATGGAATTTATCATGCTCATAAATGTTAAAATGCCAACATTTTAAACATTTATTATCATGATAAATACAACATCTGAGGGATTGAAGGCCAGGAAAATTCTTACTTTTGAGCATTTTAGTTTTTATAAGTAGTTGCAATTGTATGCTGATTTGAGAGTTGGGTATGAAAAAGCTTTTTGACCTCGGGCCCGGAATTCCCATTGTTTTAATTTCTGTTTTCAAGCAATTGACAGTCATCTAGTCTAATTTCGTTTACAAAAACACACACACTTTTTTTAAACCCCAATGGTATAGCAGATTACTGAAGTTTATATCGCGAAATCTAATTGGCATGGCCAAAGGAGCGTACATGTATTAAACTATTACATAGAAACCAATATGATGAGGGCACTTGTCAATATTTGAGTTTGGTTAGGGTTGATAAAAGCTTTTTTTCAAGCGGCTTAGGAGATGAAGTAAAAAAAATGTTGATACTTCACTGACTGTCTGAGAACAAAATTTTCACTCACTGATTGTCGAAAATATTCAATATGCTGATACTTTGAAAATGCATATGGATAATGTTAACCCTTAGAGCGCTCGCAAAACAATGCAACTAAAAATGCCGTCTGCTAATGTCGTCCGCTGAACACCGATTGACTAAAGTAAGTGTAAAGGCAGACAGTGTGGATCCAGATCAGACTGCTCCTGTGGACCACACTGTTTGAGCAAGAGGCTTCTAAAACAGTTCAGCAGACGACAAAAGCAGAAGGCGCTTAAAGAGTTAACCTCAGTCTGTGACCATTCTCCCACTAAGACTGAGATTCTATAGATTTCGGTAATGCGTTAATTCATTACCAAGACAGTTAGGGAGGCGCTAATTAAAAATCATTAAGGACACACAGAAAGTATTCAGTCTAACCATAACTTTATCATCCCAAACAATAAACGCACAAAAAGATGCCCAATATGCTCCAAAGCACAGCGAGAAAGGACCCATCATCAGCAAAAGCATGGTGTGCAGTTTATTGAGCATTCAGTCATGGCCATTTCCGTTTAATTTTAAAACCCATTCGTCTGCCGATAACTTTTGCGAACGGTTTGGTCCCAGATCAGACCCGATCCAAACTGTTTGACACTCTGATAGTATTCCTAAAAGAATATTTCAAAAAAGTTGATTTAAAAATCGGCAAACGATAAAAAAAAGCATGCAAACTTTCCCAATAGGCAAAGGGTTAAAATGAGACACAACATGAGAATTTCAACAATGTGGCATGTGCGACCAGCAAAGACTTAGATCAGTCTGCGAATACTCTATGAGTGTTTAACTACTGACTGAACACAATTTGGTGTTTCTAAGCTTAGAGTCTTCACTTGTCAAAATGCCACATTGTTGGAAAATCACATGTGTTTGCATGTATCTTAGTTTGCCCTGTGGTAGGTTTAGCCCATAATAGCATATGAACATAGATGCTGAAAAAGGAGTGATGCCGGACAAACTGCAAAACTCAAAATTTCAAGATGACATAAGTAGCATAACCAGGCCGACATAGGCAGTCATCATGTCGTGTACTGTAATAATTACCCCTGTCAGTAACCAAAAGTAATTACACAAAGTCAGAAATCCCATAGACTTCAATGTATTTTCACTTTTGCAAGAAATACAATGTTTCAGCTAGCCAACATAGTATTACAGTAAAACCGGTCTTAAACGGCATCTCAAAAATAGACAAAACAAACTTTGCAGGTAAATAGGCGACATGATGCAGAGGATACTGGGCAATGTTTTGTGTGACCTTAATTCCAAGATTAAGGTAAAAGTTCAAATAACACATAATGTTATCAAAGCATCTCCTAAACCGTTGGACATAGCAGCTCTAACTTTGCAGCTGCAAATGTCACATGATGTAGAGGGTACTGGGCAAGTTTTCGTGTGACCTTGGCCCCAAAATTAAGTTCATACATGTAGGTCACTTGATGCAGAGGGTACTGGGCAAGGTTCCGTATGACCTTGGCACCAAGGTTAAAGTTATAGGTCAAATAATTTATTATAGGAATGAAATTTTGTTTTTTGGTTTTTATCGATGTGTAAACTCCGGCGAATCACTCACAAATTGAATAAAGCCCGGAGGGCTTTATGTTAAATTTGTGAGTGATTCGCCGGAGTTTACACATCGATAAAAACCAAAAAATTAAATTTCATTCCTTATAATTCCAACTTTGGAACAAAACAGCATATTTGTAAAAGGTTGTTGACAAAATTTCAAATTTAAAAGCCCACTGAAGAAAAATAATTCATAACCGCTGTCTATGAACGATCGGGCAGCCATCTTGAAAATTCTGTCAGTCCAAACTTTGTTTTGCTAAATAATGATTAAAATTGCACCCTATTTGGGGCGAATATGTGAATATGGGCTGATCGGGCTCAAAACAACTCCATTTTGTTTGGGAAATGTTTTCCTTTGTCAAATATACGCACAGCTTGCTGGGCTCATTGAAAGGCCTTACCACGGATTGGGTCACAGATCGAAGCACTTACCTTC
Source organism: Loripinus fragilis (assembly GCA_964019695.1). Lineage (NCBI taxonomy): Eukaryota > Metazoa > Mollusca > Bivalvia > Lucinida > Lucinidae > Loripinus > Loripinus fragilis. Next base: position 799,947 of record OZ026526.1, on the reverse strand, counting down.
ACAAGTCCTGCCTTAAATCTCCGAAGTAGATCTAAGATCTTAGCGTCAATTTTAAAAGTGCGATTTGACAAGTTCAAACTGCGTTGAAACATTTCGGTGTTCATGGATGTGAGCCTTGACATTGTTTTGATGACGATTCTCTTTAATTACGTGACCGTTTGTTAAGTGACGTCACATAACTCCCCATCCTGTTCATTTCTTAGAGTTCCCCCGTTGCTTTGAAGATGCACCACCATGTACAGCGTAAGGGCTTTTGAATAAGCTTTAGAACACACTTAACTATATTTAAACTGGTGAAAGTGTTATGTTTATGTATATCTACAGTTCGTTATTATTAACACAATCTACCTCTGTGATATCAAGGCAGTTATCAAATATTCCTACGCATGGGCTTTTATCGAAGTGTAAAAACAATTTAATTTTGCCAACGGACCAATCAAAATCTCTGAAAAAACGATAAAAGCATTGAGTTGGAATTATTGTTTTATAATTCCAACTCAATGTTTTTATCGTTTTTTCGGCGAATTTGATTGGTCCGTTGGTAAAATTAAATGTTTTTTACACTTCAATAAAAACCCGTGCGTATGAATATTTGTTATCTGCCTTGATTTCACAGTGCTAATAACGAACTGTACATAAAACTTTGAACACAAGTGACAAGTAGGGTACCCTATTGTTGTGTCCGAGATAAAACATTCACCACTTTAAATATAGTTAAACATGTTGAAAGCTCATTTGAAACCCTAGCACCGCATGAGGCTGCATCTTCAAAGCAACAGGAGGAACTCTAAGAAATGACGTGGCTATGTGACGTCACTTAACACAGTCACGTCATCGAAGAGAATTGGCATCAAAACAATGGCTACATCAACAACGAAATATTACAATACAGTTTGACAGCTTGAAAACTAACTTTTAAGGTTAAAGCTTAGGGCCCACTAATGTTGGGAGTTTAGGCAGGGGCTTGTGAAGGTAAACTTGTGCTTTTTAAAACCTGTCATTCCGTGGACTGGAGGGGCCTTCATCTAAATGCTCTTCAATGAGCCCAGCAAGCTAGATCTAAAGAAAACCAAGCTAAATGGAGTTGTTTTTGAGCTCATACTCATATACTCGCTTCAAATAAAGTGCAATTTTAATTAATATCTAGCATAACAAAGTGAATAATTTTCAAGATGACTGGACAGCGGTAACGAGCGGTTACGAACTATTTTCCTTCAGTGGCCTTTTCATGCTTTTAAATTTGAAATGTTGTCAACAACCTTTTACAAATGTGCTGTTTTGTTCCAAAGTTGGAATTATAAGGAATGAAATTTAATTTTTTGGTTTTTATCGATGTGTAAACTCCGGCGAATCACTCACAAATTTAACATGAAGCCCTTCGGGTTTTATTCAATTTGTGAGTGATTCGCCGGAGTTTACACATCGATAAAAAACAAAAAATAAAATTTCATTCCTATAGTAAATGCCTCCCCTCTTAAACTAATGGACGTAGCAACTTCAAACTTTGCAGTTGTATAGATCACATGACGTAGAGAGTGCTGGGCAAAGTTTTGTGTGGCCTTGACCGTAAAGGCCAAATACTGTACTTTCTTGTAAATACATCTATTGGTTTTAAGGCCATTTCACATATACACCGAAACCGAACCGAAACCGAAACGAAACCGAACCGAAATAATAAAATGCCTTAAGCCCAATGAGAGCTTTCACATATGCGCCGAAACCGAAACCGAACCGAAACCGAACGCCGAACCGAAAACGTGCACGATTTTGATTTTATTTTTTTCGGTTTCGGTGGCCGAATTTCAGCAAACACGACAGGTAATCTTAATAAAATCTGTACATACACAAACCACGTGCGTTGTATAAACTTAGTAACCATGAAGGCCATTGATGGATTGTCCAGCGAGACAATTGTGCGATTATTTTACAAGCACAATACTGTTGACTACAGATTTTTGTGGGACAATACCCAGACCGACTATAAAGACCACGAACTTAATGCAGTGGCATGGAACAATTTGTATTTTTAATGTATTTCTGCTATCTGAGAGGGAAATGAGTCCAAATTATGCAGGCATTTTCTTAGATTTCGTCCACGGATTCGGTGCATATGTGAAAGGTCTGCCGAAAACGAAACGATGCAATTCGGTGGCCGTTACGGTTTCGGTTCGGTTTCGGTTCGGATTCGGTGTATATGTGAAGAGAAAAAAGTGTGTGTTTGCGATGGTGTATCATACACTGCGCTTTGATAGCAATTATTTCAGATTCTTACTATTTTATTGAGTTAAAAGCAGCCGAAGTTTCACACAGAAGGCAGGTTATGTTCCTGACGTGACTAATAATATTAAAGTTAATAAAGTTACAGTGTGAATAATTGAGCCGTGGCATGAGATTTCCAACAATTTGGTATATGCGACCGGTAAAGCCTCAGATCAGCCTGCGCATACGCGCAGTCTGATCAGAGCCTTTGCTAGTCGCTTGAATAGTCTATGAGTGTTAAGCTACTGACTGGACATAATTTGGGATTTCTAAGCTTAAAAGGATGCTGCACAGGCTCGTCTGAGTCTACACTTGTCTAAATGCCATATTGTTGGAAATCACATGTCATGGCTTTCATATCAATTGGATTTCACCTGAGCCAGGTAGATGATATGAGAAAAACACACTGGTCATTGTGGTACGGTGTCTGTATCAATCTCAGATGCACATATTACATTGTAAAGCACCTGTAAGTAGCTAGCACTTACTTTCTCACTATGACAACTTGAGACCAACATTTCTTAAATGATACATTTCAAGCATTTCTACCTGTTATTGTTGTAGCTATTATCCAGACCAGTACAATCGATTTAGTTAACACCAAAAGTGGTGGCAGATTAGCTAAAACAACTTGAGGCCAACATTTCTTAAGTGATAAATGTTAAACATTTCTACCTGTTATTGTTGTAGTTATTCGCTCGGCCAATACAATCGAACAGAACATAGCTTTAAAAGTAGTTTTAAAAAGGTTACATCAAGATTAGTGGAAGTTCAACTGCCGCCAAATTTGGGATAAAATGGTCCTTATTTCTTTCAACTTTGAGCAACTCAACATAGTTGAGGGTGCAACTCTTGTCCATGCAAAATTCGGTCACGATACAACGCATGTTATTAATTTATCAAATGATTAGAAATAAACGATAAAAACCGAGGAGGAACAGTGATACCGATATTCTTTGAATCAAATTGGCACTTTCTTCAGATCAGGAATTCATGGTTGTAAATCATTACCATTTCTCAAACTTTTGTTTGAGACGTTGTATGAAGTCAGAATGGACGACGCCATTGTTACTTACTTGGCGTCACGTGACGTATCGCTGGACCAAAATGGCGTACGGAATGTGTTTCTAAATGAACTCTGTGACTTTTACCATCATCACTACTGATAATTCTGAATTAAACTGCATATTTCTGCTAGTTTTACAGCGCAAAAATAATGATCAAGCTGATATTGCGCTACAATAATTGCAAAATGCTATCACAATTACTGATAGTTTTTTACATGGATAACGCACTTATTTGAAACCACCAAGTCTTGAACCAAAAATGATAGAATGGGAACTAAAAAAAATGGAGAACATTTTTATAGCTAAATAATAAAAGGGTCATTACACTTTTCCGTCATTGACCCGGATATGTACGGAAACTCTCTAAGCTCACGCATCGTGTTCCATTAATCTGAAAAATCTGTCAAGAAGGCTTGCGGAATACGCACAAACAGCGAGTCCGCCATGACGAGTTGTTTATGCGCATTCACGATCAAGTTCGAGTAACAGATATTATATACCTTTTTAATGTTTTGTGGAAATAAGAGCGAAAAAGAGACAATAAATTGTGCGTAGCTATACATAGGCTGTCAGGAAACTATAATCTTCACTTGTGAAGTATGACACTGCTCATACACAGGCAGCCAGGAAATCATTATCATCACTTGTGCTCATACACAGGCAGCAAGGATATCATAATCAACACTTGTGCTCATACACAGGCAGCCAGGAAATCATAATCATCACTTGTGCTCATACACAGGCAGCCAGGATATCATAATCATCACTTGTGCTCATACACAGGCAGCCAGGAAATCATTATCATCACTTGTGCTCATACACAGGCAGCCAGGATATCATAATCATCACTTGTGCTCATACACAGGCAGCCAGGAAATCATAATCATCACTTGTGCTCATACACAGGCAGCCAGGATATCATAATCATCACTTGTGCTCATACACAGGCAGCCAGGAAATCATTATCATCACTTGTGCTCATACACAGGCAGCCAGGATATAATCATCCTTTGTGCTCATACACAGGCAGCCAGGAAATCATAATCATCACTTGTGCTCATAAACAGGCAGCCAGGAAATCATAATCATCACTTGTGCTCATACACAGGCAGCCAGGAAATCATAATCATCACTTGTGCTCATACACAGGCAATCAGGATATCATAATCATCACTTGTGCTCATACACAGACAGCCAGGAAATCATAATCATCACTTGTGCTCATACATAGGCAGCCAGGAAATCATAATCATCACTTGTGCTCACACACAGGCAATCAGGATATCATAATCATCACTTGTGCTCATACACAGGCAGCCAGGAAATCATAATCATCGTTTGTGCTCATATACAGGCAGCCAGGAAATCATAATCATCACTTGTGCTCACACACATGCAATCAGGAAATCATAATCATCACTTGTGCTCATACACAGGCAATCAGGAAATCATAATCATCACTTGTGCTCACACACAGGCAATCAGGATATCATAATCATCACTTGAGCTCATACACAGGCAGCCAGGAAATCATAATCATCACTTGTGCTTATACATAGGCAGTCAGGAAATCATAATCATCACTTGTGCTCACACACATGCAATCAGGAAATCATAATCATCACTTGTGCTCACACACATGCAATCAGGATATCATAATCATCACTTGTGCTCACACACATGCAATCAGGATATCATAATCATCACTTGTGCTCACACACATGCAATCAGGATATCATAATCATCACTTGTGAAGTATGCCACTGCTCAATACAGTGAGCCACTTTAGTAACACACCACTTATAAAATTACTCATTAAAGAAATAAGATATTTTATTCTTAGACTACCAGCGTAAAGCGCATTTATATTCGCATTATCCATTGAAGTTTCATCATGATCAAATCAGAAGCGAATGAGAAAATGGAACTTAAAGGGCACTACCCTCAAAACACCATTTCACATTGCATTACTTCGAATGAAAGTGAAATTACTTTGCACATTTCAGGGTCGCATTTCTGCTATGCCAGAGATAAGAGCCGATTTATTCTTGGCAATATCTAAGACTGGAATGTGTTTGTTAAATTCATCATTTTTTGAAACATTTGACTATTTTGGTTCCCAGCTGACCAAGGTTTGAAAAAAAAATGGTTTTAATAAAAAAAACTAAAGTTAGTTAAAATTTCGTATGATTCTGAGTAAACTTGTTTTCAAAAATTTTCTTTTATCGTTTCATTTTAAACAACCATGTATCCGCCGTTTATTTTCGTAAAAGAATAATGGGTTTATTGGCGTCATGGTGTTGGCGTTAGTGATGACGTCACTACTACCAAGGTTATAAGACGTGTCAATGATAAGACGTTTTTTTTTTTTTTTTTGTTTTTTTTTTTGTTGCTTTACGTCCCAAGTCAACAGCTATGGTTATTGCGGGACGGTCAGTTCACCTAATCACACTTTTTTCCTGGGCAAGCTTGAACAAGCAGTTAACCAGTAATCGTGCACATACTTTCGCTTGTAACTGACAACAACCCTTCATGAATGATTCAGCGGAAGGGAGGAGAATGACCGTAGAAATTATTTCATGATCAATCTCCACGAAAGTATGGGACCGGGCCGGGATCGAACTCGCGACCCCTGGATCTGCAGTCAGCTTCGCATCTGTAACCAGACACATTACCGACTGCGCGTTTTAGTGTTTTGTCTATGTCAACAAGTGACTCATAGCAAAACGCTTTGCGAAGGAAATGTAACTGACGTTAATATGACGTCAAAACGAGTATTTCTTCAAAAAGTAACGGTGTTATTAAATTCAACGACTGAAAAAGGGGTTTTACTTAAACAAAATAATTGTTCTTGGTGTTTTTTCTGTCACAACGATCACCATGGATAATTCCTTGCGCAAAACGCAAATTGAAAATATAGACGTTAACGTTGCACATGCATTTTTGTCAAAATTATGTTTCGCATGAGTGATTCCGATATCCTTTTGATGTCAACAAACAGATAAAATGTCAATAAGTAAAGTATCATAGAGAATGTTCGATTCCAGCATTTTTGTCCAAAAATATGGGCCTTGAAAAGTGGTGCGTAACTAAAGTGGCTCACTGTATGCTTATAAGCTATTATCAAAATGGAATTTCGGCAAAATTTTATGCTAGATTCAACGTTATTTAAAAGATATGCCAAGTATTTTATTCTTATATTCTCGGATGCATTCGCTCGTTACCGTTGCATGTCGCTGAAGCCGTCAACGCAAACATGTTTGTCCAAACAATTATAACATATAGCCAGTGCAAAGTCATAAAAAGAAATTACCCATGAAAAGTAATAAGTCACTTATTAGGAAATTCTTTAAAATTAATCTTTCATTCAGTTTGCATAGTTTTATTGAAAAACGTGACACACGAATGATCAATCTTTAATGAAAATAAAACACTGTTCGCTGATACAGCATGCCATTTTGTATGGTAGCGTGTAGATTCGCATGCGCTATGTCAATTTGCAGTAGCACCAAACTGACGCGGGCGTAATAGCGACGTAAATACGACGTTTTGTCAGTGTTTCTCGTTGAGCAAGTTACATGGCACTCTCATTGTTTCCCAGGCACTCATAGTTAAACAGATTTTTAATATCGGTAATAACATGAAATCTATTTCAAGTTTCAAAATTAAACTAAAAGCATTTTAATTTATATTTGGATTAGTTATAGTTTGTATGTCTTAACCACTGGCTTGATGGAGGAACTCTAAGCCATTGACACGCTGAAGAAATCAATCCCACTCAGTCGGAACGCCAAGTTTGTGTAGTTACGTACTTCGGTTCTTAAGCTGTAATTAATTATTGCAAGCAGTGCCGATCCTGACCATGCTCAGAAGTCGGCTGATATGGAGATACATGGTTTTAAAATAGATGTATAAGGAAACATAAAGATATAGGTTGATTTATAAAACAATTGAATCAGTCAGATTTATCAGTTTCCTATTCGCATGCTGTGTTTGTTGTGTTGTGATTTTTTTTTCACAATTAACTTTTCGAAAAAATATTTCATTCAAACAGTTAAGGATTGATCCACATCAGGACCGACTGCATCTTGTCTTGGCTTAGGTCCAAACTGCTTGCAGGGAGCACAGTGGCTCAGTGGTAGAGTGCTTGGCTCGAGACCGAGAGGCAGCGGGTTCAAGCCTCACCGTGTTGTGTCCTTGAGCAAGAAACATTTATATCATTGCTTATTACTGGTTCAACCCAGGAAGACCCGTCCCGACATAACTGAAAAAAATTGTTGACTGGGATGTAAAGGACCAAATCAATCAAACAAAACAAACTGTTTGCTAAGGTCATCATCAGGCGACACTCTCTAACGCTGTGCACACTGCTGGGTAATTGGCATGCTTTTTATTGTCTGCTGAGTTTTTTCTTTGAATTTGCTTTTTCGTAAAGTTCTTTTTGGGAATATCATCAGAGGATCGAACAGTTTGGACCCAGATCAGGTTGGACATTAAGTTGCTGGATGATTTAAGTTAACTTGGGAAAAGATCAGCAGATGGCAAAACCAAGCATACAAAGTGATCAGGTCCCGAGGTTATAAACTTTTTTCATTCTCAACTAAACTGAAGATCATGAAACTGGGCATTTATTAGCAGGATGAATACCATAGGTCCAGATAAGGAAATTTTATATGCGTAAAATTTTAATTATTTTCTTACCCATTAATTTAAACATGTGTTTTTGGTGCTCAAAAGAACCGTCTCATTTGAGACGGTTGAGTACCCACAGCATATGTTTTGGATGAGAAATAAAGAAAATAATTTTCCAATACGGGGATGGCAAGATAAATGTACCATCTTACATTTGAGTTATAAAGCCAAAAAATCTTTATTTTTCACAAATTTACCTTTAATCAACAGCAATGTTTAATGAGCAATTGAAATTCAAAGCTCAGCCGAGTTGAGCATAAAATGCTTTATAACCTCGGTACCTGGACAAGGGAAAGCTTACATGTGTAGACATGTCAGTTAACATTTTCTCTGCATGAGGCCTGGATGGGGAACTAGAATCACCTAAACGGGTACTTTTGCAAACAGTGAAGACCCAGCCGAAACGCTAAAGAAGAAGCTTTTACCATATAATGGCATGGCGCAAATTTGAGTTCAATGGGCCCAGTGGTTTAAGTAGAGAATATGTTTGAAAATATTGACGGATGGACGACAGACAGACGGACAACAGAGGCAGGAGTATACTATTACCTCACCTCAAAGCCTCTGGCTCAGATGAGCTAAAAGCCAATATAGCTTTCGCATCATAATTGCCTAATCTAAGTCAAGGGCAATAACTCAAGTGTTAGAGAGTCGATTATATTGACTATCCATGGTACTAAGTATTTATACTGAGAATGTGTCAATTCGGTCCAAGAGGTACTGAGATATGGTTCCGGACAGAATGGACAGACGGACGCACACACAGACGCCGCCAAACTATATCCCTCTGACTTCATGGGGGATAATCAGGGACCGAAAGCTAAGTAGAGACTTGGAAGAAATAGTCTAACTAATCCGTTTTTAATTGAGGGACAATAAAAATTTTAGACAAAAAAATCGCCGAAAGCAGCTCAACTTCTTCCTATTTGAGAGCTCTAGAGATCGCTGGGTACTATTGCCTTTTATAGTCTTATCAAGGCAGGGGCAGACTATTAGACGCAAACTAAGCCACCTATTCTCATATATACAATATCCACCAAAGAGTAAACAGCCCCTGTAACATTCTAATTTGATTGGCTGTTGCTTTGCCACAGACTATACCCATACATAGCTCTTTATCATCTCAATGACCATGCTGCTTACCAGCCAGGTCAGGTTAACTATCTAATCTTTTTTTGTTTGATTTGATTCTTTACATCCAATCAACAATCTTTCAGTTAATCAGGGACGGGTCTTCCTGGGTTGAACCAGTACTAAGCTAGGATAATACAGTCTAATCTTATCTGAACAGTAGCTGAGCAGTGGGGGATCCAGAGGGGGTTCAAGGGGTTTGTTTGAACCCCCATTTGTGACAAACTATTCCATTTTCATGGAGAATTTTCAGAAAAATCAGGAATAAATAGCAAATAATCAGTTACAATCAACAAATCGAACTCCCCTTTTTAAATTTGAACCACCTTTTGAACCCCCTATCAAGAAATCCTGGATCCGACCCTGCTGAGGTCTGTACATTTACTGCCTTATACAAGCAGCTACGGTAAATGTTCTAAATTTTTGAACATTTTCTCTTTCTGTTCTCAAATGCAATGTTGGATTTCAGGCCTGGAATTCACGAAATGCTTGTCAGAATAGCAAATACAGTAAAACCTGTCTTAAGCGGCCACTCAAAAAGAAGACAAAAAATTGTTTTTCAAGACTGATAATCGCTTAATGTAGGTCAAAAGTATTGCAGAATGCTCCAAGGGGAGCATTCTGCAAAACTTTCGACCTTCATTAAGCTATCATTTGTCATTAAGATCTTTGTTTAGTCTTAGTATAATTTTTGAGTGGCCACGTAAGAAGGCTTTACTGAAGGATCAATAGGGAAGACTCTGATCTAGGTCTGCACTGTTTATCTAAAGCCTTTTTGTTAGGCAATTAGTGTTCGAAGTTTTAGATCATTTACTATAATTCTCTGCCTAGTGGTTGAGTTGGAATGGGGTCAGGAATGCTTTCTTTCTTTCTCCATATACTGCCTGACGCCCTCACGAGTATTATTGGCAGGTGAACTTTGTACACTCTGGGTTGCAGCATGAAAGCCTACAAGTAACCATATCTAAATTACCGTAGGGTTTTTAACCTGCACAAGGGGTGATTTTCCCTGCACTGGGGACATCCAGTTAATGTACCGATCCGAAGGACGGCCAGGGGCGTGCCTGAGGAAATATTCAAAGTACGCAGGGGGTGGGTAGGGGAGGGGGTACCTGAGTGGGCGGGTGATACAAATGACTGGTGCGTAAGAAGTGGGGGCATGGGTACCGTAGGCCCGTCAAAGGTCAGGAAGAGCCCATGCAAAATTGTTGTTCCTCACAGTTCTGTAGCAAATCGTAATTCTCACACGGACCCACCCGTTTCACAAGTATATGAAGTAGGGAAAGTCACGGAAAATATCTCACAATTTGCTGAACCAATCAGCCTCATAGTCGCCGAGGTGTCTCCAACATAGTCTCAAATCTTCAATCGTGTTTTAACGCTCAGTAAGTGTGAGGGATTGGCGGTCAATGGAACTATGTTGTGGCTACAAATATAATAGGAGACGAAGATGGAAACCTTTCATTATCGCGCAAGACATGCGTTTTGTACATTACAGTTGATTACAAGCTTAAGTGTTTAATTATATAGAATACACTAAATGCCAACATTTCACCAGCGATATATGTCCATCCTTTCCTTCTGTTGTAAATCCAGATTTTCTCCGAGCAGAACATAGTTTTTAAAGCACCAATGCCGGTGGAAGTTCGGCTGCTGCCACCAAATTTGGTGTAATGATTTACTTAGTTTTTACAGTCATTGATGTCATTGGAACCATTTTGGCATATTTAAATTGTGGATCTGCTCAGCAATCCAGTTTCATTGTGCCTACCGACCGAACTTCTAAAATTCGTGCTCATTTTTTATTGAATTCATTAAACGAGTAGAGGAAATGTGATAAAATACTTTTTATTTGACCTGGAAAATTTGCTCATTTGAATTATTTATCCATACGCTCTTTTGACTGTATGGTTCTACGCTCATTTCATACTGGCTCCGTCACGGTATGATTTCCGTTCAAACTTAATTCGCCCGCACAACGAGTTTAATAAATCAAATAAAATTAGATTTTATTTATCATATTATGACATTACAATTACTTTGAATACTCATTTCTGGCGTAGTGTAATTACAAGGTTAGCTTTTAAAAAAGCTTAGAACCATCGCATGGCGTTTTACTGTTATTAAAGAAGAACTTTTATAGTGTTTCATTATTGCATTTGCTGAAGCCACTCATTTCAGTGTTTCGTGGGCTTCAAGCTCTGAATATTGTTTGTTTTAGTTGACGATTTGTACATAGGTGATCCATTGGAAACAAATAAAAGACAGAATATGTATACTTAACTACTAAAGAAACCTGACACATACTGTATGTCAATTTTTTGGTAGTAAATGAATACGATGCACACTTGACTTTCCATTGCGTAAAGTTGAACAATGGTAGGCAAAGATGCACTGAGATTATTTGAAAAGCTAAACTAATTGCAGACGTCAACTATCAAAACGTCCCGTAACCCCTAAAATCATTTTTGCAAGAACAAAGAAATCACGCAAAGTTCATCACAAAACCGCTTTAATGTGATTCTTTGATATTTCATTGACATCTGTGCATTCAAATAAAGCATGCATCCATTGTTCAACCCAGAAGCGTATTTTCATTTTCTTAACGTCAATTTTACGTTATCAGCGTGTTCAAATGATGAGCTATTAATAAGGACTGCCACTTTATTAACCTTTTTCACTTTGTATCATGTTTGGAATACATTTTGACATTGTTTCAGGCCTTTTAAACTTCGTAGCTGCCGCCTACGTCCATTTAGCGACGTCAAGCGTTACAATTACATACTGATATGTGCATACTGCAAAGTTTTAAATTCATATGCGATTAAAGTGAAGTGCAGCCAATTGGCGCTATAACAAATTAGACAGCACACGCCAAACGGTGAAATACGTTGACAAAGAAAAACGGCTATTAGCCATAGTTTACGTTATTTCTTAATTGACGTTAAATTTGGTTTATTCCGCATTTACCCTTTAACGTGACGCAAAACATAAGTTCTGATTCTTGAAAATGCATTCTCCTACAATGATTGTTTGACTGCAAGTCATTTCCGTTCCTAGAAATTGCTTAAACAAAGGAAAAACACACTTTCTTATTGACAACGTCGAAAGCACAACTTAAAACCCCCATATCATACGTCACAGCTAGAAATTGCAAATTTTTAAAATGCACTTTTGTCTGTACTGGTATTGGCCTTGCATGCATAGAAAAAGTTTTCAAAAAAAATCTAGACATACACTTACGAGTCAAAAGTGATAAATACGGTGTTTTTGACGTCGTGACGTCATTTGCTATGTTTGATGATATATTTTTTCGAAGAATACTTTCTAATGTCTTGCTTTTAAAATAAGCATATCGGCTTAGCTCTATAATTTGTTATTTACTAGTTTGAAGCTACTGAAAAGCGTCAGGTTTCTTTAGTAGTTCAGTATATATTCCAGTAAGACTCTGCTCATAATTACACTGAATAATTGTAGAGTTAACCCCCTCCCCAGCAGTATGTATTAGGTCATTCAACCATATTCCTCAATCGAAGTCAATGCACATAATGCCTAGGGGGGCATATTGAAACTGACCCATCTACATCTAGATATTTCGTCACATTTAGTCTAGAATATCCGAAGGGCCCATGTTTGATCGGGATTCTCGCTCAGTGGTAAGGTCTCTAATAGGCCTTTCGCTTATAGAAGCACTTCAGTATCCAAAGTATATCAACATCGCTCACGCAATGATGGAATTTTGGAGGTAATTTGGTCGACGGGGAGTCTGAGAAAGAACTGTAAAAGACACTGCTGTTGGGGAGTTAACACCTGATCCATTTCCGCAACTTGCTAATGGAACAGGCCCAAATCGAACACGCGCCCAATGGAAGTTTACTAACGTTTATCACGTATATGATTGCAACGTTCTTTAGTGGTTTATCGATTTGAATACATGGCGTTATACAAACCCAGACGCGACATCATAATTGTAATAAAACTTGTTCAAAAAGGGCTGTTGTCAGTTTCAAGCGAATGTATTTGACATATCTAGAGAACTGGTTAATCGCTTAGTCTAAGCTTGTCGTTACATGTAGTTTAACTGACGGTCTCCGTATGACCATAGCATTTGACTGGGACGTTAAACCACAGACCAATGTGGGAGGCAAGGCGCAAGAGGTGTAAATTAGATACAATACTGTGGTCACAGAAAATAGAATTCTCTACGCCCTGCCAGACGTACAGGCACCAGCGGAAGCGAAAATTAACTTTAGCCATGAAATTGATACATCATCGCGCCGCCAGACAGACAGGAGAGTCATTGGGAGTCCACCGCCAGACAAGCTGGGCAAGAGGCGAAAATTAAAAAAACAATAAACCAATCAAGTTGGTAGGGTGTTAGGCATAGGGTGGAAGGTGTCGCTAGTTCGAGACACACCGGAGGCATTGTGTATGATTCTCAATCCTGTCAGATCAGTATCAGGTACCCCCTCCCATACGTTAGGAAAAAAATAAGATATGATCTAAATGGTGGCTTCTCCTGCATTTTCTGATCCTAAACACCGGCTTAATTGTTTCCAAAACAAAAGTGAAGAACAGTCAAAATCCTACTGCTTTGGTTCAGGATTATTGGAAAATCGGTATTCTTCGGTATTTAAAGACCTAGCCTGGGTGAGGCATGTTTTTCATTGCATTTTTCGCGATTTAAGAAGTTTTTATTTTTTGGACATTCAAAAATTGAAGTACGCAGCTGCGTACTTTGCGTATACGCAGGCACGCCCCTGACGGCACACTTATCTAGTGTCATCCCTGCCAATGACACTATGGAAAGCGTGTTCTGACACCAAAATTGTCCTTACCACAATGGGGGATCAAACCTGAGACCTCTAGCACCAGAGAGCAAGTGCACTAACCACTGAGCTACCACGCAATGCTGCCTTTCACAGTTTTTTATTTGAACAAAACAAGAGTGTTTTTTAAGATTTATTCTCAAAATGCATCCGGGATGATGTATTGCAGGCCAAAATGAATTTTTAATAATTCCCAGACAGAAGTGTTGTAATAAATAATGTGACTTAGGCTAATCAGATTTTTTTTTTAATTTATTGCTCTGAAAAGACAAATGAGCCGCAACATGAGATTTCCAACAAAGTGGTATGTGCGACTAGCAAAGCCCCAGATCAGCCTGCACATATGCGCAGTCTGATCAGAGCCTTTGCTAGTCGCTTGAGTATTCCTTGATTGTTAAGCTACTGACTGAACACTATTTGGAGTTTCTAAGCTTACAAGGAGGCTGCAGAGGCTCGTCCGAGTCTAAACATGTCAAAATGCCGCATTGTTGGAAATCTCATGCACTGGCTCAAATGGTGAAATGAAATGACATACATCTGTAGTGGTGTATGCATTCACTATAAATTAGGTCTCATCGCCAGAAAACCTATCTTCAACAAGGTATGGTTCAAACCAACATGCTCAACTACACAGACTAGCTGTGATATTTAAATTTTGCATGAAGCAAGTTTCTCTATTATATTTTGCAGACAACCAATAACAAAGGCGCAGACCAAGCTGCCCATTAGTGCAGTCTGATCAGACTGTGCTAATGGGCAGCTTGGTCTGGGCTTTTGTTGTTCGAATGCAACAAAACCAGGTTTTCTGGGGAGAAGCCCCTACAAATCAGAACAAACATATTTGACATAAAAAGTACATAATAATGTGCTTAATACTTTCTATGTAGATCCATCCATAATGAAGCTGAATCCACAATGAAGCTGATTGAGCAGGATCCACATTTTACATCCACATGATGATTGTTTATAATTATCAAATGACATCACTTCTGGCAGTGAAATAATGCCTTGCAATAAAATCAATAAACCACTAGTGGTTTACAGATTTTTGGGAAACATTATGACGTCCATAACCATGTTGCATACATAATGACAAATATATAACCTTTTACGGCAGAAATAAGATTTTAAAGTAATCTTAATGTCAGATGATAAATAGAATCTAACATTTTTGCTCTTGTATTATTGAATTTATTAAATGAATTTCGAAAAAGAGATAAAATGCTCAGCAAGCCTAGCATTTTATCTCTTTTCCGCAACTCGTTTAATAAAATCAATAAAACATGAGCACTCATGTAAGATCCTCTATATAAATAATGAAGTTCATACTTTTTATTTATGTTCATGCTTGGTATTTTTTCATGCTTTTGTTGTCATCTGCTGACTTTTTTTCGAAATTTGCTTTTTGAAGACATATTCTGCAGGATCACCATTAAAAAGTTGGGCCTGATCTGGGTTGAAACTGTTTGCAAAATTTATCAGCAGACAATAAGTCACAGCAAAAAAGTGTTTTTGTTTGATTTGATTCTTTATGTCCCAGTCAACAATTTTCCAGTTATGTCGGGACTGGTCTTCCTGGGTTGAACCAGTACTAAGCAAGGATCAATGTGTCATGCTCAAGGACACAACACAGTGATGCCAGTGAGGCTAAACCCGCAACCCCTCGGTCTAGAGTCGAGCACTCTACCACTGGGCTCCCACAGCAAGAAAGAAATGAATGACCCATAAAATACTAAGTGTGTGCATAATACAAAAGCCTTTATTAGGTCAAATATGGTATCTGTATGACTGTGCAAAGATTTTGACTTGATTCCAGGAATCATATTGTTATTATACATCTTTAGCAGAGCAAACCAGGGTAATCTCGACACATGTATATTACCGACACTCCCCCTGTAATCTGATACCCCTCGTTTATTGATTGGTTTATTTTGATTGTCGTCATTGAAATATTCAATTCCAGCTACACAGCACTTTTTGAAGGTTCACAGGATAAGAAAATCACAGACATACGAAGATCCAGGCATTCTTATACGTTCTTATAAGAGCACGGATATAATGTGTTGAAGTTTCACATATCCAGATTCTAAGATATCCCATTTCTGTTTGATAGCTTGACTGGGCATCATGGGTCATCTGTGAACTATATGGCATGTGATATGCCCATAAAATCTCGTTCTTCAATCACTCACGGTAGATAAACTGGAAGACCACGATTATTATTGTGATAGGTCGGCGAGTGGGTGGATCTATTGCATCCGATTGAATTTAAACAACCAGACAATGAAATATAGACCTGCTGATCTCTTAACAATGTTGTTTTAATTCAATTAAATGTAATTCAAGTCAGATAGAATGGTTATCTCTAATTCATGCTTGTATTTTTTTTGAAAAGCTTTTAGATGTTGATAAGTCACTGGGGGTCTCGATAACGCTCCCCTTTACCCTAGGTGCTACAACATTCAGTTGTGGACCCATATACGGTAGTTTGTATAAATAGTCCTCTTATTTCAGCCAATCAAATGTTGTTTATCATATCACCATTTAGAGAAAAGTTATTACAGCCAATAGAAAGGCTCAAAACATCGAAACCTTTTTAAGGTGTCGATAATAACCCGGGTTGCTCTAGCACTTTTCAGACAAATTAAAAATTCTATTTTACAAAAGCCAATTAACTATGCAAAGACACATATGGCACACAAAAATTAACAATGTCAGAAAATAAATGAAAATAAAGCTATAACATACATGTATTCTGAAAATAAATGAAAACAAGACAAATTCGACAAATTTACATCCCCTGACGAAGGTTTATTTGAGAGAAACATGTAAATCACAAAACAAAAATCCCATTCATCTAACCCTTAGTTCAACCTCAGTATTATTCAGATCATAACAAACGCCTGTCAAGTATGTTTTGGTGCTTAGTTTAATAAAAAATATACTTACATCTGCACAATTTAAATATCTGACCTTTAAACCCAACAGCAGAGGTCAAGGGTGTGTGTAAATTCAAAGTGTTACCTTGCATGTAGGTCTACACTTCTTCCACTTTAATTTGATATGCAACATGACCACTTTTAGAAAAGAAAAATAATGACCTTTTGACCCCTCCCCAGAGGTCAAGGGTGTGTGTAATGACAGCATATTTGCTTTCATGGTGCTTAGTTCCCTTTAATTTGATATGCAACATGACTACTTTCAGAAAAAGATATAGTTTGACCTTTTGACCCCACCCCCTGGATCGAGGGTGTGTCTGTGGGCAAAATATTTGCTACCATGTTGCTGCCAGCGTCGTCAGCTTTAATTTGATATGCAACATGACTACTTTCAGCAAAAGATATAGTTTGACCTTTTGACTCCACCCCCTAGGTCGAGGGTATGTCTGTGGGCAAAATATATGCTACCATGTTGCTCCCAGCCTCATCAGCTTTAATTTGATATGCAACATGACTACTTTCAGAAAAAAGATATAGTTTTACCTTTTGACCCCACCCCCTGGGACGAGGGTATGCCTGTTGGCAAAATATATGATACCATGTTGCTGCCAGCGTCGTCAGCTTTAATTTGATAAGCAACATGACCATATTCTGAAAAAGTTTAATTCTGGCCTCGACCCCACCCTCTAAGTCCACTCATCGGGCTCGGACTCAGGCCTTAAAACTGAAATCTGGTTTGATATGTTTCATATCTATTGCTGCTCTACCTGTATGCAAAATTTCAGCAAAATATTAACAATTGCCTTAGTTATTGCGAAATTTAAATATTTGACCTTTGACCCTTAGGTGGGGTCAAAGGGGTTGGGGTAGAACTTTGACACTGCCATGTTTATCTACAGGCACTTGGCAATCATGGTCTATAGTGAGAAGTTGTTAAGTATAATAGCTTTGATGAAATGTGAAGATTATCACACAAAAAAGCTAATATAGGTTTTGCCTTATAATTGCCTGTACTAAAACAAGGGCAATTACTCAAGTGTTAAGAGGACGATTTTGACCAAACTTATAGAATATTTAGAGTTTATGGTACTGATCATTTGTACCAAGAATGAATCAAATCTGACCAATAGGTACTGAGATATGGTTCCAGACAGACAAAAAGTGTGAACAGACGGACACACACACGGAATGGATGGACAGACGACAAAACTATATCCCTCCAACTTTGTCGGGGGATGATAAAGCTATAACATACACATATTCTACCTTATAAGCATGTTGTGTAAATGAGGAGTTGCATGTTGGAGCCTCACCAGAGGCACTGCATTGTGTCCTTGAGCAAGACACATTATCCTGTGCTTAGATTTGCTTCAACCCAGAAAGACCCGTCCTGATATAACTGAATAAATGTTGACTGGTATGTAAAGAATTAAAACGAACAGATTCTCTGTATTATCAAAGTAGTGAGTGCAGATAAAATTCTTCGATTCTTGCATCTGGTTACTTTTGTGAAAAATATCCCAAGTGTTACAAAAATCAAACATTTACACTGAACATAACACAATCATGTCTTGCCTCCCAAAACTTAGAATTTTTCAAAGAAACTATATGAAAATAACCATTTCATGGTCATTTTTCTATATTTCCTTTGTAAAATTTCTCTTTTGTATATATATATATATCATTTATAACACTGTCTAGTCCTATGGACCCCAAACATATAGCCTTATAAAGGGGCTGCCTTTTTTATGTATAATAATACATTAACCCTTCACATACTATTGACTGCAAACAGTGAAGCTGCATAATGCGCCATTTCCTCTAGGTCTACATTGTTTGCAAACACAACAATGATCTTTAGAGAAAGAAATACTGTTTTAATAGGAAAGTATAACCGGTGACCCCTCTATATACAATGGAACATCCCAAGCTTATTGTTTTAAACCATGAGGAAGAATCTATAAGTTCATAAAGGGTGAATTATCAACTGTTCTTACCATTCTTGTCTTCGTTTTTATCGTAATTAAGAAACAATTTTGTTACCATGGTAACAGAAAAAGTAAGTACGCAAAATTTAGTAAATGTAAAGAAATAGAAAAATACCACATTGGTCTGACTTGGTTTCACATTTTCTACAAACTGACATAGAATTAGAGATAGTATCACATGTAAAAGTTTAACAAAGAGACAAGACTTCTCCTCGGAAGGTTTAGAGTTGGTTGACATAAACATATAGTGGTAGATTCCATAACCTGAAACACAATATATAAAATAGCCTTGATTATTCATAGAATTGTTGAACTTTCCATTAGTTCTCATGAACAGACTCAATGAAACCGAGTCTGCTGTTTTCTAATATTGTAGGTTCTCTCTATTTCTGAAGGATCCGTTTTTCCAGATTATTTAGAGGTCCCAACAGCTGTCATTGTGCCGCTTGGAGTTGGTAAAACTTCTCCCTGGACATCAATATAGTGTTACTGACAGATATTTTTTTTCATATTCTGTTCCTTCAGTAATATTGTGTTCTGATGGAAGGCAGAATACCGCTTAAGTTGGTGCTAGTGGGCGTGAGAATTGTTGCACTTTCCATTAGTTCTCATGAACAGACTCAATAAAACGGAGTCTGCTGTTTTCTAATATCGTAGGTTCTCCCTATTTCTGAAGGATCCGTTTTTCCAGATTATTTAGATATTAAACAAAATTTTGAATGTAAAATTGTAAATATTTTCTTACCTATCAAGTTAAACATATGTTTTGGGTGCTCAAAAGAACCGTCTCATTGAGATGGTTCTTTTGAGTACCCACAACATATGTTTTGGTTGAGAAGTAAGATTTTTTTTTTGGGACACACTCTTAACTTTAAGCCTGGTTAGGCCAGAATTTATTTATTAGTTGATTTACGAACCCTCCTACTGTAATTTTCCAGAAAATAGAGAAAAAATTAAATTTAATTTCTGAAATTTTTTTTTTATTTTATCCACCGACTCTAAATATTATATGCTTCATTGACAAAAATAATATATTTTTGAGGTTCTGTCTGTGTATTTTTGAAAGTGACACTGTTAAAAGTGATTGTCCTGCCTAGATTTTTAGAAAAATTATGAAATTTTTAAAGATTTAATACAGACTGTTGGTTTACCTTACTAGTTTTACTGTTTTTCCTGGAGATATTTAAAAAAAAAAAAAACTCTGAAAAAAAAGCTCTGAAAAAAAAGCTCTGAAAATGACCAGTTAGCTTTTTTTTATATTTTTTTCGTCCCCCTCGACCCTAAATCTGATTTTTTTCAAGTAATAAAAAAAAATCTGGCCATATAACAGATGATGAAGAAGTATTTGTCACTTAATTCCACTATTGAGGGGGTACTTGCTCCCTTCATTCTCTGGAATACATTGGCTTGTTCCCCTGTTCCCTGAAAGTATTTTCTTGCTTTCCCTGTTCCGCAAATTGTTTTTGTTACCCTCAAAATTTGGTCTTTTTACCATTCGTAAGGTCGGTTAAGAACTCTTCTGGCAATAGAAACCACAAACAGTTGTCTTATGCGCCACCTAGGGGCGTTAGTTAGAGGTACTAGCTTCGGTCTTTATCGTTGAAAGATGCCAACTTTCAGCTAAAATATTACCGAATAAATCATTTTCTCACACAAACCACACAAAAGAATCTAAGAAAAAAGTTGCTTCCTACATCATATTCCTGTTGTTTGTGGGTTTTCTCCTCTGGTGTTTGATATATTGTCAATCATAGTTTTCAAAATATGATTAAATCCTGTGGTTTAAAACCAAGGTGCTCCGAGTTTTTCACCTCATAGATGAAAAAATATGGCGACTGTGACGTCAGAAAGACCTTATGAATTGAAATAAAAGCCACTTTCCTTCTGTTCCCCCTCAGCTGTAACTGGTATCGGGCATACGGTACAAATTGACATGTGTGTACCTCAAAGATTCAAATGAGTCTGTGCATAGGCACACCTTGATCAGTCTTAGTTTTCAGCTTGAAGAAACATTGGACCCTTGGCTACCCATAGAGCACCCATCAAAGACTCTGATCAGACTTCACAGATCGGCAGGCTGATCTGAGTCTTTGATAGGTGCACATGCCAATTTGTTTTGTTTTGTTGCATGCGTCCCAAGTCAACAGCTATGGTCATGGTGGCCCGGTAAGTTTGCCTAGCCACACTATTTCCTGGGCAAGCTTGAACAAGCAGTTAACCAGTACTTTATGCTCACACTTTCGCACGTAACTGACAAAAACCCTTCTTGAATGATCCAGCAGAAGGGAGGAGAATGACTGTAGAAATTATTTCATGATCAATCTCCATGTGACCCTTGAATCTGCAAACAGACTCGCATCTGTTGCAAGACATGTTACCCACTGTGCTATGCAGCCCGGTTTGTGCCAATTTGTACCATTTGCTAGAAACCAGCACATACACTCACCTAGAATACTGCCAGCATCTCTAAAAATAGCATTAAATGGTGTAGTATCCCAGTGAACCCATTCTCGTTTCAGACACCACCTGTCCGCCAACTTGAACGACCACTGTGGATCAAGCCCGAGAGCCTCCAGTGAAAAGTAGGTCACCTCACATGTTAAAATGATGCATATACTGACTATCACATACTGCTTCAGACTAAACTTTTCTGCGTGAATCCAGTCAAAAGAGATGGTTAGAAAAATACCTGGAAGAGAAGGAAGAGAGAATATTTTACCATAACCAATGAATGTTGTCATGTCAACAATTTGATCCAGTACCAAATGTACTAGTACTTAATGGTCTGCTCAAGGACACAACACAATGCCAGGGCTGATTTAGTATGATTTTTGATTCTATAGGTCCCAGTCAACAATTTTTCAGTTATGTTGGGATGGGTATTCCTGGGTTGAACCTGTATTAAGTAAGGATTAATGTGTCTTGCTCAAGGACACACCACAGTGATGGTGGTGAGGCTCGAACCCATGACCATTCGGTCTAAAGTCAAGCACTCTACCACTGAGCCACTGCGCTCCCTGCCAGGGGTGAGATTTGAACCCATGACCACATTATTACAAGTCCAGCACTATACCAACTGTGATATGGTGCTCTCACAAAAAATAATCCATAAAAAAATTAATGAAAAAAGTCTAATTAATCAAGGCTTTTGATATCATAAATATTGTAAAGCATTTTCTAAATCCTGCCACAGCCACTAAGTGTTGATTGTTAAATACAATGTTGGCTTGAAAACTGTTGACTGTGAAAAACTCTTCTGCAACAAGGCATATCAGAGGTAGTATTTCATGGTGATTTGTTTTATAAATGCAAAAGAACCAATGGAAAGCCTTCTTTTCCTGATTAGTTAAACAAAGTGGAATATAACATGGATATATCTGGCACTCTATAAACCTAGTTGTAAACACAATCACAGTTTATAACTCAGTTTAAAGCTATATATGGTTTCTTCTATAAATTAAACCTGTCTTAAGCAGCCACTCAAAACGACCAAAAAATGGTTACAAGACCAATTATTGCTTAATGCAGGTCAAAAGTATTGCAGAATGCTCCCAGTGGTGCATTCTGCAAAACTTTTGATCTTCATTACACTACCATTTGTCATTCAGATCTTTGTTTTGTCTATTTTAGAGGCCGCTTTAGACAGGTTTTACTGTAGTTGCAAGACATTGGGTTAGACCTCAAATGATGACCCCAACCTAAAACTTTCATTGGTGGGTTGGTGCCCAATGCTTGTCTTGGCTGGGCCCGCTGTGGCTCAACTTGGGGGTTTATTTAACTCTGACTGTCTGTGAGTTAAGAGCCCTATTCTTTGTTACATCATGGTATGTTAATTTGATTTGATTGTTTCTTGGTGATGATACATTGCATAAGTAAGGAAACCTCCATGCAAGCTAAACCATTTGTTTGCTTAACCATTGTCCTAGCTCCCATTATGCAGTTACGCACGTGAGTAATAAAAATAGTAACATTCAAAGGAGGTCACCTAATGTGGTGAAAGTGATTTTCCATGCCATAAAGAACTGCTCTTAAAGGAAAGAATTTGCTCCCTCTGGGAGCCAATTCTTTCCTTTAAGAGAAGTTCACATTATGAAAAGGGACGCAATTGAAGAGAATCACTGCTTGATCCAGTAGTCACCCTTTGATGTGCGTAATGTTTTCAGCAATCTGGCTACGCCATTGTTAAAGAGACTAGGTCTGTAACTATGAACATTTTTCCGAAAAATTTTCTTTTCTTTTTAAATCATTTGTAAAAATAGAATTAAGTTATGTTTTCACAATTAACATGTTCAGTACAGCTGAAAACTGCCTGGAAAAGTGAATTATCTGATAAAAACAGGTGTTTTTTCTCTTGTTTGTAATTATTTACGTCACTCTAATAATTCTAGACAGTTGAGTTTTAACATAAAAGCTGTTGCTTTGATAGTGATAATTTGTTAAAATTTACGAAAATGGTAAAATATTTACCTGAATTTGAGTATTTTTACTATATTCTTGAAAAATAGAAAATTTATTTCTAAAATTAGAAGATTAAAAAAAGTTACAGACTATGCAGCTTTAACAACAGCAGAATCTAGGGTGAAGATTGGCCAGTGAAATATATTTAGACCCTCCCTCCCCCTCTGTTTTGTGGTGTGGTTCTTGGTGTAATCTCTAGTCTAGTAATTATCTTGCTGAGGAAGAGAGAGCTGGTTGCTTTACTGTGTTGTGGCTGTCTGGGAAAAAAAGATCTTCATCCCAAATAATACAATATTTTTTAAAATTATAACCAGACACCCCCAGATATGTACAATGGACTATCCCAAAATTATTGTATTAAACCAGAAGGAAGAACCTATCAGTATACAAAGGGTTAAAGGATGGGGAGGATATTTGATTCCTTCTAGTAAAATGACATACCTACGGCAGCTCCAAAGATCACTTGATGTGGAAAGTGGGTGGCTATATAACATCTTGAGACACAAACAGCTAGCATCATACCAACAAATACTCCCCAGGAAAATAATCTTCCAAGAAACCTGAATATAAATTTAACCCTTTGTTTTACCATTTAAGCGTCAATCATGAGTGCAGCAGATGACACATTTTGCGACATATCTCCTAGTTTTTGAAAAAAAAGGTACAACATTTCATGAAAATTGTCTGCTGGCAGACAAATCTCATGAAATATCATGACTTATTTATTATTATTGAAAAAGCAGCTTAATTGAAATATTTAGTATGTTGCAAATTGTAGGTGGTGCTTTATGGGTTAAATAATAATAATTCAATTCTCCCATCAGGTTTGATAGTCAACACAAACAGCATTGTACATATGCAGGGACGTAACTATATGTACACAAAAACATATTACTTGTTTGTGCGTAAAACACTACACCACCAGTATAGAGCCTTAATATATAGCTATTTAATTTGATTTTTCGAAGAAAAGATGCAAAGTGTTTAGATGAATGTCTTCAGAGTTCAAAACTAATTTGGATCCAGATCAGGTTTGATGTTTTGTTGGGCTTGATCTGGGTCGTAACTGTTTGCAAAAGTTATCAGCAAAGAGATAAAAATGTATTTCAGTCTCTGGGGAATGTTTTAATGATAGCAAACAGTACAGACGCTAGTGGAGTGTTTTTGTGGCATTTTAATCATTCAATATTTGAGTTTTCCTGTTAACACGTCAGATTATAATTTTAAAAAAATCATTTTTGTCTGAGGATCCTTTTTACCTTAACAAACAGTATAGACCCGGATGAAATCTAGACTCCACTGTTTGTAAAAGTACAAATGTACCAGTATCAGGGCTTGTATTCACCTGTTGTGTGTGGGTCAAAGTTCTGGGCAGATGTGGTGTTGATTGGTCAGTGATCTGACGTTGTAGTGTTTCCTGGTCATACCCACTTGCTTTTTTTGTATTTCTTTGCTTTGTTCGTCATAGACATCAAAACAAATGCAAGACCTCCACAGCTAAACACTTGTCACGTTGAATCCAGAATTATCCATTTATCCATTTTTGGAAACAAAATAACAAGGGCTAATTGTTGTAAATAAGAAGGAAATTTCGTCAGTGTTTCTGATGTTACTTGTTTGATGCTCCAACCTCTCCTCTTTCTGTGGTATTTCCTGGTTATATATTCACTTGTTTTTGTTCGCTGTCTTCTGATATGATGTTTTTGTCCTTACTAAATAGACATTTCCGGGTCTTTTTTTTAGAATTTTCAATGTAAGAATAGCCTTTCATTGAGTTTGTTGAATGGTCAGTGACCTGTTGTAGTATTTCCTGGTCATACCCGCTTGGTTTTTTGCTTTTCTTTGCTTTTGTCATAGACACTATATCATATGAGCCGCCACATGTGATTTCCAACAATGTGGTATTATGACAAGTGTAGACTCAGACAAGCCTAAGCAGCCTCCCTTAAAGCTTAGAGACTCCAAATGATGTTCAGTCAGTAGCTTAACACTCATAGAATACTCAAGCGACTAGCATAGGCTCTGATCAGACTGCCCGTATGTTGGAAATCTCATGTTGAGCCTCATATGCATTACCTCCTCTGCTAAGCCCTTGTCCTGTTGAACCCGGATTTATCCTTTTTTGAAAACACTGTAGATCCAGATCAGCTGGCTTCTAACGAAGCCATCTGATCAGGATCCACACTGTTTTCCTCTCTGATTGAAAAACAGGTTTATAACTGGAATGTTGTAGGCTAGCAGGATAAGAATTGGGGAGGAGTGTGATACATAATAATATTCAACATGGCAAGGGTTAATTGTTGTAAACTAGAAGAAAATTTCGTTAGCATTTCTGTTGTTCTTTGTTAGTCACCACAACCTCCTCTTTTTGTGGGAGTTTTCAGATTGACATTTCACGGTCGTATCAATTGTTCTTGCCCCTTGCCTTCTGATATAATACTTTCGGCCCTTCTAGTTAGAGATATATGGGCCATTTTACCAAATATAATCAAAATATCTCAAAGGGTCTAAAGTTATGGAGCAAACATGCTTTCTTCTACAGGCAGATGGACATAAGGGTTCCTCATGGATGGACATTTACGTGGCTAGCCCACATCTATTTACATTATAGAATTTTAGGCACACAATTTCATTTTTTGCCACATAAAACACTGATCTTGCAGAATAAATCCCATCTAAATACATCAATTTAGCCACCTACAAACAGGCTCCCTTATATATTATTGGTAGGTACAGATGGGCATCAGACATAGGATGGACAACAGGCGATACCAATAGCTGACCTGGAGCTTGCTGGAGGTGAGCTGGGTTCAAGCTGGGCACTGACAGTAGATAGAAGTGACTTCTCCCTCCAGGACAATTAGGGAGAACTGAGCCACTGCGCCACCATATAAATCCCATCTAAATACACCAATTTAGCCACCTAAAAACAGGCTCCATTATGTATTATTGGTAGGCATAGATGGGCATCAGACATAGGATGGACAACAAGCCATACCATTAGCTGACCTGGAGCTTGCTTGAGGAGAGCAGGGTTCAAGCTGGGCTCGGACAGTTGGGAGAAGTGACTTTTCTCCATCTAGGACAATTAGGGAGAAGTGAAAGTAACATAGGGAGACTCCCACTTCTCTAGGTCCCATTTAGGGCAAAATTTCAACCCCTATAGCAACTATTTCATCCTAAGCGCCCCCTAGCTTATTCTCTGGTGAGTAAACAACCTGCAATGTACTTCTGTGTGACTGCTTTATAGGTTGTTTGCACAATATGTATTTCTGCACCTAGAAAGCACTCTGTGTGATCGAGGAAGTGTTAAGTGATAGAGTGCTCAAAAGGCCACCTGCTTAGAGCCTCATCTGAGACATTATGAAGTTTCCAAATATTATAAGACAATATCCTCACAGCTTTGTACTGGTTCAACCCAGGGAAACATCCAGACAAGATTGAAAAATTGCTGACTGGGCTGTTAAGCATGAACTAGAACAAACTCTGTGTGCTAACATAGGGCCAGTTAAGCAAAAAATATTAGTGTAAAATTGCGATTTTTTTTTCTTACCCATTAATTTAAACATGTGTTTTTGGTGCTCAAAAGAACCGTCTCATTGAGACGGTTCTTTTGAGTGCCCACAACATATGTTTAAGATGAGAAATAAAGAAAATAATTTTCCAATACACACTCTTATCTGGAGGCCTGGGACACTTTATCCTCACAGCTTTGTACTGGTTCAACCCAAGGAAACACCCCAGACAAGATTGAGAAATTGTTTACTGGGCTGTAAAGCGTTAACTCAAACAAACTCTGTGTGCTTCTTAGAGAATAAAGGTGCAGTTGGCTGATTTATTTTATACTTATCAGTGAAATCAATGCATATCAAAAACAAATAAAAGTGATATCAATCACTATTCTAACACACCTCGCCTATATAGCCAATGGTTAAACTCAGTGATTTATTGGTTGATAAATCACTGCATGGACAGGGCCCGGCCCGGCGTGACATCAGTCGGTCGCCAGTTTGAATTTTCATGACGTCATCTATCACATACGGCATTGTTACGTTGACAATAGACGGCGTAACGTTGTTTTTACAACTGCTTAACGTTCAAAATGTACGTAAAAATACGCATTTCAGTCTAAACAAGAGTTGGGGGAAATTCTGACAGTCTGTTCAAGATGGCGGAATCGTTATAGACTATGAAGGATTTGTTCATATTTTTAATCTTATTGTGTGTTAGAATCAAAATAGATTCCCGCTAGCAGTGATTTGTTGCTTGATATATCACTGTCGCGCTCATGATTTATTCACTTCAATGACTGACCTCCAGCCAGTGATATATTAAGCAACAAATCACTGCTAGCGTGAATCTATTTCTTAAGTAAAATGATATGATATCAATCACTAGTGATTGATATCAGCCTATATTTTCACTGTAGCGTTTTTTGGATCACCTCTGACTTTTCCATTCACTTAATGCAGCTCACTTCGAAAGTTCAAACGCCTATACCTTTCTTATTTGTGAACAAAAACACCAAGTGTGGGTAGTCATTTTCTTAGTTAGAACATGAGGAACATTTTGGTACCAAAATAATTCAGATTTGCTGAAATTTTTCGATTTTGAATTTTCAACACCTCCCGCTTCAGTGAGTGAGTTAATGCATGTAACCTATGCTACGCAACGCCATCAACATAATATGCGCACTCATGAAAATTCTGATGTGTTCAACACACTTTATGAAATATATTTGGTATTCACCTCAAAAAAGTAAATATCCTCTATGTTATATCTATTTTCTGTAGCTAACCTAGAAGCCTGTCCAGAGCAAGCTGGTTTTTAAGTTGAACATACATGTATCTGAAAGCTACATGCATGAAGGGGCTATTTATGAGGCAAAAAAATACTTTAAATGAATTTCTTATAATTGGTTTACATCACTCTACATCCTATGGAGTCTATATCTCTCAACTTATTTGTTTTGCTAGAGCATCTAGCCATGTTTCTGACTTCAACACTCACAATAAATTGTTAACTCAGAAACTTCTTAAACTTTGCAAAACCTTTTCTAAATTTTATAGATGATACTATGATTTGATATCTAAATTCCAAATTGGACTTAAATCTCTCTTGCACCAAGGACTTTCGGAACCTGAATTCTATGGTGACTTGGTGTATAAATTGAAGTTGAAGGACTTCCTACAATTATTGTATCAGATGACTGACATCCTACAATCACAATAGGGAAAAACGCTGATAAAACTATGCCTACCTAGAGTTGTTGATCTTGTTGAAGGAGAGCACCATACATAACATTACAGATGCTGTAGACATCACATGACCTGACAGACTTCCTACGATCACTATAGGGAAAAACGCTGATAAAACTATGCCTACCTAGAGTTGTTGATCTTGTTGAAGGGGAGCACCATACATAACATTACAGATGCTGTAGACATCACATGACCTGACAGACTTCCTACGATCACTATAGGGGAAAATGCTGATAAAACTATGCCTACCTAGAGTTGTTGATCTTGTTGAAGGGGAGCACCATACATAACATTACAGATGCTGTAGACATCACATGACCTGACAGACTTCCTACGATCACTATAGGGGAAAATGCTGATAAAACTATGCCTACCTAGAGTTGTTGATCTTGTTGAAGGAGAGCACCATACATAACATTACAGATGCTGTAGACATCACATGACCTGACAGACTTCCTACGATCACTATAGGGGAAAATGCTGATAAAACTATGCCTACCTAGAGTTGTTGATCTTGTTGAAGGAGAGCACCATACATAACATTACAGATGCTGTAGACATCACATGACCTGACAGACTTCCTACGATCACTATAGGGGAAAATGCTGATAAAACTATGCCTACCTTGAGTTGTTGATCTTGTTGAAGGAGAGCACCATACATAACATTACTGAAGCTGTAGCCATCACATGACCCGATGGACTTCCTACAAATATTGCATCAGTCATAGGTTTAGATAAACAAAAGATTTCAGCTTAAAATTGTAAATATTTTTTTACCCATAATTTTTAGCATATGTGTTGGGTGCTCAAACGAACCGTCTCATTGAGATGGCTCTTTTGTTGTCTTATGTTTTGGTTGAGAAAATAAGAATTTTTTCTGGTACGCACTCTCAAATGAAGGCCTGATCAGTACAGTAAGATGACGTTCAAATATTTTATTTCATTTTTAGCTCTAATGGCCATGTACTTGTGCAATTTTGAAAAAGAAGTCATCATGGGGAACATTTGTGTGAAAGAACAGGCCTTTAGTTAAGAGTGCTTATCAGACAAATAATTTTCTTATTTTCCAAACCAAAACATATGTTGTGGGTACTCATTGAGACATTTTTTGGAGGGCACCCAAAATGAATGCTTAAACTGATGGGTAAGAAAATATTTACAAATTTATGCTGAAATTTTTTTGATTATCTTAACTTGTGAAGTAGTTTGAATTTCAGGGTTTCTGACATTTCTGCAGCCAACACACGAGATTTAAATGCGTTTAAACAGCTATCTAGTGGGGGATAGATCTGAGCCGCCATCTTATTCAATATTTTATGCATAAGACGGACCTTTGGTTAAAAATGCATAACAAAAATTAAATTCTCATTTCTTAACCAAAACATATGTTGTGGGTACTCAAAAGAACCGTCTCATTGAGACGGTTCTTTGCTAAAACTAACGTTTTGTTTGTTTGTTTGATTCTTTTCGTCCCATCAACAATCTTTCAGTTATAAAGGGACGGGTCTTCCTGGGTTGAACCAGTACTAAGCTAGGATTAATGTTCTTGCTCAAGGACACAACGCAGTGACACCGGTGAGGCTCGAACCCACGGCCCTAAGGTCTCGAGTCAAGCACTCTACCACTGAGCCACTGCGCTCCCACTAAAACTAACTGGTAAGAAAATATTTACAAACCTATGCTGACATTTTTTGTTTATCTTAACCTGCGAAGTAGTTTGAATTTCAGGGTTTCTGACCTTTCTGCAGCCAACTGCGTTTAAACAGCTATCTAGTGGGGGATAGATCTGTGCCTCAATCTTGTTCCATATTTTGTGCATCAGACAGGCCTTTAGTTAAGAGTGCACAAAAATAAATTTCTTATATCTCAACCAAAACATACATTGTGGGTACTCAAAAGAACCGTCTCAATGAGAAGGTTCTTTTGATCACCCAGAACATACGCACAAAATTATGGATAATAAAATTTTTACAATAAAATGCTGATTTTTTTTGTCTATCTAAACCTGTGAATCATGTTTGCTAAATTCTATTGTATTAACCTTTCCTGCTGAACCTAGATTTATCCTTTTTTTAAACAAGAAGATCAAGATTATCCTTAATTGCTCACCTGGGATTTCAATGCCACAGTGTTAAAATATCCAATGTGTTGTGGACTTTTAGCAATGTTTAAAATTATTGTAGAGAAGCATATAAAATGCACAGAGGTGTGTGATTTATGGAAAATTGTGAGATCTGTGATAAACGAAACCCCTGGCAGCCATGTTTTTTTGATGGATCAAATTTATTTTAGCTTTTTTTGTAGAGGGTCACCTAGTGACTATTTCTCCCAAACTGTTTTCAATTCTGTCTTGGTTTTAGAGAAGATCTTCTACAGGTTTATAAGGGAAACTGGCCAAGCCCCCTGGTGGCCATGTTTTTTTTTTGACGAATCAAATTTGTTTGGCTATTTTTGTAGAAGGTCACTCAGTGACCATTTCTGCTACATTGGTTTGATTCTAGTAAGAGGTTTCAGAAGAGAAGATTTTTTAAATTTTCCTTACCGTGATAAGCCATGCCCCCTTGAGGCCATGTTTTTTGATGGAACAAATTTGTTTTAGCTATTTTTGTAGTGTAGTCTGAAAAGACTGTGTTCAGACTGGGCAGGAGCCCAGGCTGACTTGAGTCTTTACTAGATGTACATGCAACTTTGCTGGTTTTGCAGTCATGGTCCACTGAACACTGGTAATAATCTAAGTGTGAGCTTATTAGTGCATGTGCATTTACAATACAGTAAAAACCTGTGCTTAGGGTATCCCGACCCTAACTAAATCTACAGGTGAAACCTAGATTTTTTTTAGGTTTTCTGGAAAAAATAATTTTATGCATTTTGAAACTTAATGAAAGGCATTTCGCCTTTCAAAATGCATAAAATGATATTTTTTCCAGATAAAATAAATATGTGCGCCTACCCTACCTAAAATTTACAGACCCGTTATCTGAAACACACTTATTTTTTATTTGGCCAAAGTGGCCACTCAAAAGAAGACCAAGAAAATAGGATTTCGAGACTGATAATCGCTTAATGCAGGTCAAAAGTATTGCAGAAGAGTACTTTTGACCTGCAAGGGAGCATTCTGCAGTAATTTTGACCTGAATTAAAGGACCTTTGTTTTGTCTATTTTGAGTGGCTGCTTACTGTACCATATACGGCAGGCCTCCAGATAAAAGTGTGTTCTTTATTTCTCATCCAAAACATATGTTGTGGTTACTCAAAAGAACCGTCTCGACGAGACGATTCTTTTGAGCATCCAAAACACATGTTTAAATTAATGGATAAGAAAATAATTAAGATTTTACGCAAATAAAATTTCCTTATCTGGATCTATGATACGGTACCATGTATTACCTGGTCCTGTCTCACAGGTGAGTCTATACTGTTGTAAATACGGAGCCTCTCCTCCTTCATATAGATCTGTCTCATGTACCCACCAGAATGGACGATGACCAAACAAAAGCCTAGAAGCAAATAAATGCCATGGTAAATGTACTGTTGTAAATACGGAGCCTCTCCTCCTTCATAGAGATCCGTCTCATGTACCCACCAGAATGGACGATGACCAAACAAAAGCCTAGAAGCAAATAAATGCCATGGTAAATGTACTGTTGTAAATAAGGGGCCTCTCCTCCTTCATAGAAATCTGTCTCATGTACCCACCAGAATGGACGGTGTCCAAACAAAAGCCTAGAATAAAATAATTACTATAATAATAGTAAATATACTGTTGTAAATAAGGGGCCTCTCCTCCTTCATAGAGATCTGTCTCATGTACCCACCAGAATGGACGATGACCAAACAAAAGCCTACAATCAAATAATTGCCATGGTAAATCTTCTAAAATTTCGAACACTTTTCACTAACTGTTCTCCAATGAAATGTTAGTTTTCAGGGCTGGAATTTACAAAAGGCTTATCAGAATAGCAAACAGGGAAGACACTGAGATCTAAAATTTTGTTCAGTCTTCTTATACAGTAACATCCAAACTCTGTATATGCAAGCAGTGAAGGCTCTGGAGAGTCTAGGCATGTGTAGGCTCACCTGTGCCTCTGTTGCTGGACAATGTGATAAATTACCAAAATCTTAAGTGCTGGCTCAAATACAGCCAAACCTGTCTTAAGGGGCCACTCAAAAAGAACACCAAAAATTGGTTTTCCATATCAATTATCGCTTAATGCAGGTCAAAAGTATTGCAGAATGCTCCAAGGGGAGCATTCTGCGATAGGTTCGACCTTCATTGAGCTACCATTTTCCATTAAGACCTTCGTTTTGTCGATTTTTAAGTGGCCGCTTAAGACAGGTTTTACTTTACATAATAACTCTTTACCTATACTAGTGTTGTCTGCTGATAAACTTCTCAAACAATTTGGACCCAGATCAGGCCCAACAAAACATCCGGCTTGATCTGGATTCAAGCTGTTTGACAGTCTGGTGGTAAAATGTAATTCCTGAAAGAATTTTTCAGAAAAGTTGATTTGAAAAAAAATAAACAAAAAAAAACAGCAGATGACAACAAAAGCATGAAATATTACTCAGTAGGCTAGAGTTATTAAGTCAAATGTCAAATACAGTAAGTCAAATACAATAATTCAAATACAATGATTCAAATACAGTAAGTCAAAGACAGTACTCACCATTTTAAAATAGCATTGATCCACTCAGCGAGGGCAGCCAACCAGAGCACTTTCTCACCAGTAGGTTTGTGTAAGCAGAAAGACAAGGGGAAATATATAAGGAAAGCATTCCGAGGGTCACCAAGGTGGGAAAGATGTAACATCAAATCACTCTGGTCCTGGGGATAAACATAGGAAAACTCATACATTCAGGTAAGCACACTTTAAGGGGCGCCTTGCATTTGCGCAGTTTTTGAAATTAGCGATGATATCTTTTGTGCGTTTTTTTGCGATTTTATTTGCACATTATTTTCTAACCCCAATCAGGAGCAATTAGTGATAAGTGGCCATGAAATGATGACTTATACAGTTAACCGTGCCTGTGCAATGAAGTCAGTGATGTTTTC
This sequence comes from Loripinus fragilis, assembly GCA_964019695.1. Taxonomy (NCBI): domain Eukaryota; kingdom Metazoa; phylum Mollusca; class Bivalvia; order Lucinida; family Lucinidae; genus Loripinus; species Loripinus fragilis. Next base: position 766,265 of record OZ026526.1, on the reverse strand, counting down.
AATGATGGCACTTTTAAATGTTGTTCAAAGTTCTTTCTTCAAATGTACAATATACATGGATTATGCAATGGGCATTTAGTGTTTATGCTGTTGCCTGGAAAGTCAGAGAGCATTTACCTTAGCATGTGGAGTGCCATAAGAACATAATGTGAAAGACGTAGTTTAATCCTTGAACCTACCACCATTCACATGGACTTTGAAGTAGCTATGCATACAGTGCTTAAGTATGCACCTTTAAAAATGAGATATAACTAGCTACAGTGTAACACCTTTCAACTAGCTTAATAACCCCATGAGGTGTGAAATAAAAGCACCGCAAGCACTGCGTAATACCCCGCCACTGCTGGGGGCACCAAAAGTTATTTTGTGAGATATATAATGCCTAAATAGCAACAGAACTGAGATAGACAGTGATATGACGTCCTTAGTCACAATATGTAACCTTTGATGATCAACATATCTGTGAAGTTTCATTCAGATACTCCATATAGTAAATGAACTACAGGTCAAAAACCATTTTTCAGAACAATCAAGGGCAGATAACTCATGAACTGGAAAGGTAAGGGTGACGATCCTTACTGAAAATATGTAACCTTTGATGTTCAACATATCTGTGAAGTTTCATTCAGATATTCCATATAGTAAATGAACTACAGGTCAAAAACCATTTTTCAGATCAATCAAGGGTAGATAACTCATGAACTGGAAAGGTAAGAGTGAAGATCCTTAGTCACAATATGTTACCTTTGATGATCAACATATCTGTGAAGTTTCATTCAGATATTCCATATAGTAAATGAACTACAGGTCAAAAACCATTTTTCAGATCAATCAAGGGCAGATAACTCATGAACTGGAAAGGTAAGAGTGATGGTTCTTTGTCACAGTATGTAACCTTTGATGTGAAACATATCTGTAAAGTTTCATTTAAATATTCCACATAGTAAAGGAACTACGGGTAAAAAACATTTTTTAATTCAATCAAGGGCGGATAACTCACAAACGGGAAAGGTAAGAGTGACGGTTCTTAGTCACAATATGTTACCTTTGATGTGAAACATATCTGTGAAGTTATATTCAGATATTCCACATAGTAAAGGAACAATAGGTCAAAAACCTTTTTTCAGACCTATCAAGGGTGGATAACTCACAAACTGGGAAGGTCAGAGTGAAGGCCCTTAGTCACAATATGTAACCTATTGATGTGCGACATATCTGTGAAGTTTCATTCAGATATCATGAACAGTAAAGGAATAACAGGCCAGAAACCAGTTTTCCAATACGAAAAAGGGCAGTAACTCCGTTAAAAATGGACGGATTTTGCCCATTAACAATCCCATACCACTCATCGCCGATAACAATATGTATGCAAAATTTGAAAAAATTCCGTGAATAAATACTCAAGTTATCGATCGGAAATGGTGAGCACGGACGGACGGACGGACGGACAGACGGACAGACACCGAAGGGTATAACATAATACCTCGCCACACTTTAGTGGCGGGGTATAAAAAGACACATAAAGGAAGCAATAGAACAGGCCCTGAGGTTATAAAACTTTTTTTTCATGCTCAACTCAACTAAGCATGGAATTTCAACTGCTCATAAAAACTAAAATACCGACGAATAAAGAAGTTTCTTGCTTTATGTCTCTCAGATGTTGTATTAATCATGCTAATAAATTGTTATAAAAGCACCGCAAGCACTGCAGAATACCCCGCCACTGCTGGGGGCACCAAAAGTTATTTTGTGAGATATATAATGCCTAAATAGCAACAGAACTGAGATAGACAGTGATATGACGTCCTTAGTCACAATATGTAACCTTTGATGGTCAACATATCTGTGAAGTTTCATTCAGATACTCCATATAGTAAATGAACTACAGGTCAAAAACCATTTTTCAGATCAATCAAGGGCAGATAACTCATGAACTGGAAAGGTAAGGGTGACGGTCCTTACTAAAAATATGTAACCTTTGATGTTCAACATATCTGTGAAGTTTCATTCAGATATTCCATATAGTAAATGAACTACAGGTCAAAAACCATTTTTCAGTTCAATCAAGGGTAGATAACTCATGAACTGGAAAGGAAAGAGTGAAGATACTTAGTCACAATATGTAACCTTTGATGATCAACATATCTGTGAAGTTTCATTCAGATATTCCATATAGTAAATGAACTACAGGTCAAAAACCATTTTTCAGATCAATCAAGGGCAGATAACTCATGAACTGGAAAAGTAAGAGTGATGGTTCTTTGTCATAGTATGTAACCTTTGATGTGCAACATATCTGTGAAGTTTCATTCAGATATCATGAACAGTAAAGGAATAACAGGCCAGAAACCAGTTTTCCAATACGAAAAAGGGCAGTAACTCCGTTAAAAATGGACGGATTTTGCCCATTAACAATCCCATACCACTCATCGCCGATAACAATATGTATGCAAAATTTGAAAAAATTCCGTGAATAAATACTCAAGTTATCGATCGGAAATGGTGAGCACGGACGGACGGACGGACGGACGGACGGACGGACGGACGGACAGACACCGAAGGGTAAAACATAATACCTCGCCACACTTTAGTGGCGGGGTATAAAAAGTGCGCAAATGATATGCAGAATCGTGCGCAAATGAAGGATTCAAAGTGTGCAAAAGATATACTGAAGTGCGCAAATGAAATGCATCGACTTTACGAATTTCATAATCGATATGTATTCATGTAAAACAGTGTGGATCCTAATCAGCTGGCTTCTCATGATGTGTAAATTTTGATAGAATTATGTAGAGTGGGCTTATTAGGACAAATACCATAAACATTTTGATGAGACCCTTTAAATCAGGAAATAATTTTTCAGAGTAGGGTCAATTACCAATGGTTCTATTGGGAGTGATTTTCGGGCCTTAGCAGTAATACGCACAATGTACTTAAAAAAAAATGATAAAGTTTTCTCTGACAAGTAACGGTCCATTCCAGTCTCACACTTGTATTTATTCCACTTTCTGTTAAACACAATGCCCATTAGACAAGAAAAGCAAATATTTTGAGTGATTTTTTTTTCTTTTTCTTATCTACCAGATTAAACATGTTTTGGGTTTTTTCAATGTGATGGTTCCTTCCAGTAATCACAACATGTATATTAACTCTTTGCATGCTGGATAATTTTTCATGCTTTTTTGTCATCTGCTGATTTTTCTCAAAATCACCATTTTCGAAAAATTCTTTCAGTAATACCATCAGAGTGTCAAACAATTTGGATACCAATCTGTTTTGCAAAAGTTATCAGCAGACAACACTAGGAGATAAAGAGTTAGCTGCATAATGGCACTGTCCATTTTGTTATTTAGAGGGTTGCCAGTGAGAATCTATAAAATGGTGTATTGCTGCCCTTTTAGGTTCAGGAAGGTTGTTTTTATCACAGGTTTAGATAAACACATTTTTTCAGCGTAAAAGTGTTAATATTTTCTTACGCATCAATTTTAACATATGTTTTGGGTGCTCAAAAGAACCGTCTCAATGAGACCCACAGCATATGTTTAGGCCGAGAAATAAGAAAATTAAATTTTCGTTACACACTCTTAACTAAAGTCCTGTTTTATCACAGAAAAACAGTGCAGACCTTGATTGAATATGGCGGCATTTCATCTGGGTCTTCACTCTTTGCCAAAGTACCTGTTTAGCAGTATTCAGTATGAAAAGGGTTAAAAGGTTAAGAATATAAGAATCAACCATGAGTGTGAGGGTAGGATATTAAAATCCGTCCCGGGGATCGCCATTTGGCATCACAAGGCTTGCTGAGTGATGACAAATGGTGATCCCAAGGGACAGATTTTTCTATCCTACCCTCACACGAATAATGGATCATTTTCTTGCTCACCACTGTTTTTATACCCGCTTTTTTCTTTAGAAAAAAAGGGTATATTAATTTCGTGTCAAAGTCGGTCCGTCGTCCGTCTGTCCGTCCGTGCGTACGTCCGTCCGTCACGTTTCTTGTAATTGTATCTCCTCCTAAACCGTTAGAGGTAGCAACTTCAAACTTTGTAGTAAAATAGGTCACATGATGTAGAGGGTACTGGGCAACTTTTCCTGTGACCTTGACCCCAAGGTCAAGGTCAAAGGTCAAATGTTGTATTTTCTTGTAAATGTATCTCCTCCTAAACAGTTAGACATAGCAACTTCAAACTTTGTAGCTGAATAGGTCACATGATGTAGAGGGTACTGGGCAACATTTTGTGTGACCTTGACCCCAAGGTCAAGGTCAAAGGTCAAATGTTAAATTTTCTTGTAAATGCATCTCCTCCTAAACCTTTTGACATAGCAACTTCAAACTTTGTAGCTGAAAAAGTCACATGATGTAGAGGGTACTGGGCAACATTTTGTGTGACTTTGACCCCAAGGTCAAGGTCAAAGGTCAAATATTGAATTTTCTTGTAAATGTATCTCCTCCTAAACGGTTAGACCTAGCAACTTCAAACTTTGAAGCTGAATAGGTCACATGATGTAGAGGGTACTGGGCAACATTTTGTGTGACCTTGACCCCAAGGTCAAGGTCAAAGGTCAGATGTTGAATTTTCTTGTAAATGCATCTCCTCCTAAACCTTTTGACGTAGCAACTTCAAACTTTGTAGCTGAAAATGTCACATGATGTAGAGGGTACTGGGCAACCTCAAGGTAAAGGTTATAGGTCAAAAAGCGGGTATTTGCGATGGTGTACCATCGACTTCTGCTCTAGTTTATTTATTTATTTATTTAATCTATTTATATGCTAGAAATACCAATGTTATCTGGAGGCCTAAATTGTCTGTTGTTACATACCTTGAATACTCTCTGTAACAGCTGAATGGCTGTAACACCTGATGTATGTAACATGTCCATCTTGGCAGCTGTTCCACTGACTTGACATATGTTAAATTGCTGAGGTAACAAGCTTAAATTTTCCCCTGAAAATTGAAGGAATAACAATTATTCACAGCTGGGTACGGTATTTTGACTCTTGGGGGCAATGTTGGCAAAATGCTGGCAAATAAGCATATTTGCCATGCCAAAGGCATTTACCGAGAAATACCGGGAAATACTGGCAAATAATGGAAAATACTGACAAATATGATTTACAACCCTCCACATTTGGATTGGTAATAATAATAGAGGTTATTTGATATGATATTTCATTTCTTCTAGTTCACCAGGCTAACAGCTCAATGATCTTAGTTAAAGGTATAAGTCTTATTCTTTAAACATTTAAATTTAATAAAGTGAATTTTAAAAAAAAGAAAAAAAACCAACCCGTTTCGTACCTGCCGAAGTACTCATCAGTTGGCTTGTGCATAGCTGCAGATAACTGTTGGGTGAGTGACCTTTATCTGTACTAATCAATTAAAAATACCCCTGTTTGTGGTCACCTGGACTTTAATTGTCTTAAGTTAAAATATGAAGTTAAGGTTTGGTATTTGGATGAGTGACCCTTATCTGTACTATAACTTAATTAAAGACACCCCTGTTTGTGGTCACCTGGACTTAAATTGTCATAAGTTAAAATATGAAGTGAATCATGACATCCTATTGTTCATCCTTGCCCCTGGCTATACAGTATCCACTTGAATAAGGTTTGTTGGAGCTGTGTTGTTTTAACAGTTTATGACAGGCACAGGTGTCAAACAATTGCCAGACACACAGGTAAATTTTAACCCCATTTAAAGGTCAAATTGAAATTTACCCTTGTCCTGCTGAACCCAGAATTAACCCTTGTCCTGTTGAATCCGTTTAGGAAAACACTAGATCCTGATCAGCTGGTTTCTTTCAGAAGCAATCTTATCAGGATCTACACCGTTTTCCACACTAATTGAAAATACAGATTTTAGCTGAACAGGATAAAATTTGGTAGAAGTGTTACTGTGTTGTACATAAAATATTAAGCATGATACGGGCTAAAGATACTATTTATTGTTAAAAAATATTTCAAAATTTCAGTCTTAGATTCATTTTTGGTTGTTTTAACAGGTTGAAATGTGTTAAAAGGTTATATGAAGATATCGTAGCCTCATATTAAATACTTATATTTTCACTCATTTAGTTAAATTTTACTATTTTAAGTCAACTTCCTTAAGATATCTGCTGCATTTTATAGCTAAAAATCATATTTTCCAGTATTTCCCGTCAAAAAAGTTATATTTGCCATTATTTGCCATTATTTGACACTTGAGCCTTATTTGCCACGCCGGGAAATACCGGTAAATTCTACCAGTAAATAAAGGGGGGCATTTTTCCGCCCAACCTTGCCTGGGGGACAAGCTGCCAGTAGGTATTTGACAAGCTATTTACTGGTTGGGGACAAGATACCCAGGACTCAGTATCATGACCCCCATCCCGCCCCCAAACTTCCAAGCTGTCCTGGAGTAAGATGCCCGCAGGGGGCAAGCTATACATGCGCGGATCCAGAAAGTTTTGTCAGAGGGGGTCCAATTCATAAAAAGTTTTTTTTAAGTTGAAGAGAGGAGTGAGTATCCAAATAACACTAGAAGCAGGCCATCATCGGCAAAGACACATTTACCCTAGCTTAGTACTGGTTCAACCCTGGGAAGACTCGTCCCTGTTTAACTGAAAGATTAATTTGTTGATGGGATGTAAAGAATCAATTCAAACAAACAAAACTATTGAAATCCTATTCAAATCATGTCAATATTTATAAGCCACTTCCAAAAATAATAGTTAGAAAGATGACTTTTATATGTCCTAAATTAAGTTTCTGCACATGGATATACTAAATACACCCAATTTAGGAGGGTCTTGATGGGGTATAATGATTAGTGAATAATGGCCCTTTTTTATAATGAATAGTGAATAATGAGCCAAAAAAATAATGAATAGTGAATAATGAGATCCTAAAAAATAATGAATAATCCTATTTTTTTAATGAATTGAAGAAAAAATTAATGAATAGTGAATAATCAGATTTCTTTGCCACCTTTCTTACCTATAATGAATAAATGGTTTTATTTTAATGAATAGCCCAAAATTTTAATGAGATGAATATTGGGCTAAATTTTTTAATGAATAGTGAATACCAGACCCCCCCCCCCCCCATCCAGACCCTCATTTAGAACACTGGCTGCTGAACAACAAAAAGTGTAAAAAAAAAATCATCTACATATATATATGAATTTGGCAAAAATCTTGAAAGGCCGTTTCTGTTTGTGCGTGAGTTTGATCTGACACTGATAAAGTATTCTGTATGTGAAAGAGACTGCAACTCAGATGCTGTTTTTATCTTCTTGTTGTTTTATCTATATTTTTTGTGAAAGGTAATACTTGCTATATAAAAACGGTCTCGGTGTCCCATCTAGCTATCAGAGAACTTACAAGTGTACAAAAGGGATAACAAACAAATCATATATCGATCTATATAAAATGGTGGAAATAATGAAACTAGATTATTTTATATTTAACGTATAGATTCTAAATCTAAACACATAATAACATACGTTGCAATCGATGGGAGCGGCCATTTTTTTTTTCTAAAAAAATAAACTCCCCAGGAACTCACGGCATCACGAGATAAAAAAAATAGTGAGTATGATCAGAAAATACCACAATCACAAACCGCAGACAACCCCTTGGCACCGCGAGCAAGAGCCGCTTAACCATCACGAGACACCAGGAAGACAAATTAAGCAAAGCAACCAGCTCTCTCTTCCCCATAAAGATGATTGCAATACTAGAATGGACATAAAGTAACGTGAAACAAAACATAGAACAATTACAGACTCCCACAATGGGAGTAACAATAAACAAAGTCAAGAACAACAGAACCACCGCCTTAGAACGGACAGCAGCCTAAGCCACCGGGGGGCTTAAATGCATTTTACTGGTACCAAATCGTCGACCTAGATTCTGCTGTTGTTGAAGTACAAGAAATGTTCAGCTCGCATGGAGGCCATCTAACTAATGCAATGTATCATCATGGAAAACACTCTAATCAAATTAACACTCCATGATGAAACAAAGAAAAGGGCTCATGACTCACAGATAGTCAGAGCTAAAGAAAACCTCAAGTTGAGCCACGGTGGGTCCAGCTACAGATAAGCATAAGGCACCAACCCACCGATTAAAGCTTTACGTCAGAGCCGTCATATAGTCTGAGGCCTGACCCACCGTCATGCAATTAAAGAGGAAACCATAGCTATAAACCGTGATTGGGTTTAAAACTAGGCATGCAGACTGTCGCATGATATCCAAATTATATCCAACCCTTATATAATGTTTTACTATCTTTTTGAATTGATCACTAAAATTAGGTTTTCCAACAATTCGTTTGATTTTATAGACTAAATCACCATAAAATATAGGTTCTGATATGCCTTGTTGCAGAAGAGTTTTTACCCTGATGATGTATTTAACAATTAACTCTGAGTGTCTGTAGTAGAATTTAGAAAATGCTTTTCGAATTTTATGATATCTATAACCTTGTTTTAATAATTTAGCAGTTAAAAATAAGTTTCTGTTGTTGAAGTCATCAACATTAGAGCACACTCTAGCAAAACGAATAAGCTGAGAAATATATACACCATAGGAAGGAGAGCGAGGAACATCTCCATCAAGAAATGGAAAATTTACTATTTCAAAATTAAAATCATCCCGTTTATCATAAATTTTAGAAGAAACTATACCATTTGTTATTGACAAGTTCAAGTCCAAAAACGGAGCTTCAGTATCAGAAGAATTCGCCTTATTTAACTGAAGTTCAGTGGGATATATCTGACCTACAATTTGTTCAAAATAAGGATTATCAATATTAAGCAAGTCATCTAAATATCTGGCGGTAGAGTTAAAAGCTTCAATAATATCAGCTTGATTATTGTCTGACAGAGATAACATAAAGTCTCTCTCATAACAAAACAAAAACAAATTTGCAACAAGAGGAGCACAATAAGTACCCATTGGAATACCGACAATTTGTCTATATAATTTTGAGCCAAATCTTATAAATATATTGTCCAAAAGAAAATGGAGCGCATCACACATTTTCTGACATGACCACAATTTATATCGTTTAGGTTGTTCAGAAGTAAAAAAGGCATTTTTATCATTACAAGCCAAATATAAAAGTGAGCCCTCTCTGTTAAATTTTTGTTCAATTAATTCTGTTAGTTTTTCTTTTATTAGATTATGAGGCAATGTAGTACAGAGAGTAGAGAAATCATCTGAGACAAACCAGATGCTAGAAAACCTCTAGACTTCAATTTATTAAGAATTTCACCTGAATTTTTAATAGACCAAAATAGATTTTTACCATTTCTTTCATAAACTGTTGTGCAATATTTAACGACATGGTTTTTAATCGCAGTGAGGCAAGAAGTCAAAAGAATAGACAACTCAGTAGTTGTACATGCACAAGAATTAGCAATAAAACGTGACTTATAGGGTCGTTTATGAAGTTTAGGTAACCAGTATAACGTATGAAGCTTGCTATGGTCCTCATCAACAAAAAACCCAAACTTAGCTGCCATATGGCATCGATGCCTATCAACGATAGACGTCTCATCAAACCTGTTCATATGTTTTGGCAGTGCTAAGTTCTTGCTTTAGGGTGTTAATATAGTATCTTTTCAAACGACCACAACATTTTTAGCAGCCTTATCTGCAGGGGCCAAAACAAACTTCCTATGGAATTCCTGGATCCCTTTCTTCAAGTGTCTAAAAGTGAATTTAGGTTTAGGTGGTAGAAGATCTAAATTGTTGCAATAAAATGAAATTCTACCATCAATAATTTTAAAAATATTTAGTTTCCAACTATTTAAGGCATTAGACTCAACATGCTCTCGTTTACACCAGTGATTACAAAATTCTTGTAAGGCTCCTGCAATTTCCTCACGACATGATTTGAAGTCTATTTGCACAGGAAACCTATATTTAGGTCCCTTACATATAATAGACCGAATTCTTGAATCAGTTATGATTTTTAAATCCCCTGTGACTATATGACCAGCAGGTTGATAGCAATACTTAGAGTCTATGCAATCTCAGGAGTCAGGAATAGAATTTTCGATATCAAGTTCTGTTACTAATTTGTTATAGTTAAAAACAGTACTACAAATAGGTTTATTATATTTATAGCAAATGATAGGGGAATCCCAACTACTTGTCTATAGAGCTCGGTGCCAAATCGAATAAAAATGTTGTCCAACAAAAAGGTCAGCGCATTACATACATTTTGACACGACCATGCATGATATTTTTCAGGTTTTTCTTAAGTAAAAAATGCATTTCTGTCATTACATGCAAGGTAAGGAGAGCCTTCTCTCTGGAAGGTTCTTTCAATAAGATCAATAAGTTTATCTTTAATTAAATTATGAGGTAAAGTAGTGTAAAGAGTAGAAAAATCATAAGTAGACAAACTGGTCGCATTGAAATCTCTAGCTTTAAGTTTATCTAAAATTTCACCTGAATTTTTTATAGATCAAAATAGGTTTTTACCGGATCTCTCATATACCTTATCACAATATTTGATAACATGTTTTTTTAACAGCTGTAAGACACGAGGTTAACAATTTAGAAAGTTCTGTTGTCGTACACCAACTAGAATTAGTAATAAATCCTGCTTTATAGGGTTTTTTATGGAGTTTAGGTAACCAGTACAACGTAGGAACTTTGTCTTGATTTTCTTTAGCTTTGACACCAAAATATAGGGCTGTATGACAGCCATGCCCATCAACAATCACCCTCTCACTTAAAGAAGGCTGCAGTTGATAGGCATTAGTGTCAACAAGCTCACACTTAAGAGTATTAATATAATACAATCGTCAAACAACTTCAACATTGTTAGCAGCTTTATCTGCTCGAACCAAAACATAGTTCATTTGAAAATCCTAGATAGCTCGTTTAAGATGACGAAAAGAAGATTTAGGTTTAGGGGGCAAAAGGTGTGTATTACGAGAGTAAAATGAAATACGAGTATCAATAATTTTAAAAATGTTAATCTTCCAATCCCTCAAGGCATCAGGTTCAACATTTTCACGTTTGCACCAACGATTACTAAAGTCATTTAAAGAAGCAGCGATCTCTCTGCCACATTTAGAGAAATCAATATTAGAGGGAAATCTATATTTAGGACCTTTAGAAATGATATTGCGAACTCTAGCGTCAGGAATGACACATAGATTACCTGTACTAAGATGCCCTGCAGAGGGATATAAATAATTAGAATTTTTTAAATCTCAGTAGGCAGGAGTATTGGAATCTATATCTAAATCATTTACAATTTTATTAAAGTTAAATATAGTAGACCTAATTGGTTTGTTATATTTATAACAAATGATAGGAGATTCAGAATTATTAAAGTAATTTGGAATAGATGAAATCACTGAATTATCCTTGAAGATACTATGTAAATCAATAAACTCAATACCTTTGTTAATGGATGGAATTTTGATAAAATGTCGTTTATGGTTGACCTCAGAATCAGTATAAGGACTAAGGAAATGTTGAACATAACACCTTGTAAGGAGTGCTGCTTTATATAATTTGTTTGCTCTATCGTAAAGTTTATTAGCCTATAACTCTAAATTGCTTAAAACTGAGATAGGCAAGGAACTTAAAAATGAAAATAAGCCATGCCAACCATGATTAGTTAAAGCCAAAGATAGATCCTTTAGAGAAGTATTTAAGCGTTTTTCAGTACAAATTTTGCGCTTAATGTTGCCAGTTTTACGTTTACCATGAGATCTACTTTTACGTTTTTTACATTCCAAAACAGAAAAAATCAAAATCTGGCATTTTAGAAATGTTACCTTCATGGTATATATTATCATTAAAGCCTAAAGGAAAAGGTGATTGCAAAATTTAACCCATTTAAGTTCAGTTTCATGTCTCTTTATATTTTTTAATCTAGTTGATGAATTTAGATCATATATCATTTTTTCAACCGGCTGGATTACACAAGCCTCAGATCCAGTCCCTGTTTTATCCGGTGTACCCCGGGGGTCGGTCTTAGGACTGATCCTTTTTCTAACTTTCATAAATGATTTACCGGATAATATCAAGTCTTCAGTTCGCCTGTTCGCAGACGATTGTGTCCTTTATAGGAACATTCATTCACTGCAAAAAAAGTAAGTAAGTATGATCAGGAAATACCACAATCACAAACCGCAGACAACCCTGTGGCACCGCGAGGAAGAGCCGCTCAACGATCACAAGACACCAGGATGACAAATTGAGCAAAGCAACCAGCTCTCTCTTCCCCATCAATATGATCCAACGACCTGGGTTTTGATTCCCGACTGGGGCAGGTAAAATCTTTTCGCTCTACGACAATGGCACCACCATAAATAGCCCATTTTTATGACCGTTCTGTGCATAAATATCTCCCTTGGTCTCATTTTACGTGATACCTGTACCAAGAAATTCAGGGACGAATTTCAAATTGGAGGGGTAGTATGTCACAGAGTTTAAGTATATATAAATTCACTTCTACTGCCTTGCGGTAGAAGCCAGCTTTTACAGCGACGTGGTAGAGTGTTTGCCCGTAGATCCAGCGACCTGGGTTTGATTCCCGGCTTGGGCAGGTAAAATATTTTCCCTCTACCACATACCAATTACCCAATTATTAACTGCAATTAGTACACACACCTCCCATAATCCTATAGGTGATTGAAAGATAATGCCTTTAAGCATGAGCAAACGAGGCGTTTACGGGTAAAAACTTTCATTTTAATCCACATTAAAGAAAATATGAACTACATTATTCACCTCGGTCTTACTTAAAATGCAATGCCTGCTCCCAATCTATAATTTTACTCAGCCGTAAATAGGCAAACCATATATTAGATATTGTTTTAAGACACGAGCAGCTGCATACCAGACATTTAGTTTGCCCCAATTTTCAGCATTTTCAGATAAGCCGCCCCCCCCTTTTCTAAGAAAAAGGTATATGACTGGCCCAATTTTTCATCATTGATATATGAATGATCCCTTTTTCCTGATATCCCTGTTTAAAAAACACATATTTTTGCTCCATAATTCAGCTCAGAAACCAAAATTGAAACAGCTTAAAAAATAGTAAGTGAGTATGATCAGGAAATACCACAATCACAAACCGCAGGGTCACTGGACATTTCGGCCCATAACAATTTCGGCCCATGTCAATTTCGGCCCATAACCAAATCGGCCTATACAATTTCGGCCCACAAATGTATAATTGGTATGTTGATCTATAATTGGAATAATTAGATCGGCTTACCTTTAATTATCCACACAAACATAATAATTTATAAGAATGATTCGTTTTAATTGATTAGGAGTTTGTATGTTAGAGTAGAGTTCATCACATAGGCAACGAGCAGCCAAGACTCAGATGAGCCTGTGCATTTGCGCATTCTAGCCAGAGTGTTTCCTGCACGCATCTGAAACGCAAGCCATTCTTTCTTAATCCAATTATCCAGTTTAACACACTGAACAAGTTGTTTTTGCTAATGAAAAATGCCTATGTGATTTATGATACTAGTCTAAGCGTTTTCTTGTCTTTACATGTTTGTAAAGTCAATCTATTTTAATTTTTTTCTCAATATAACTCTATTTATCAATTTCAAATAATTTTTTATAATATATCATCGCTTTTGCAGAAATCCAGGTTGACAAAATTTATGGGCCGAAATTGCTGTGGGCCGAAATTGACATGGGCCGATTTTGTTATGGGCCGAAATGACCCGGAACCAACCGCAGTCAACCCCATGGCACCGCGAGGAAGAGCCACTCAACCATCACGAGACACCAGGAAGACAAATTAAGCAATAAAGCTTACTGTCCGATCCTGAATATATTGACATTTTATATGTTTGTCTACATTGAAATTATCTGAATAAAATTTTATTTAAACTAAAATTGAAACAAAATTACAATATTTATTTGTAAACGACAGCCAAGAGTTTATATAAAAATCAGAGGACAGTATGTGAATAGGTAAAGAATTTTGTTCAATCAAGTATATGAATAGGTCATTCTTTTCCAAGACCAAGTATATGATTTGGGTAGGTTTTTGTCGACCCCGTTGGATTTCTGTTGCTCCGGTATTCAGTTTTATTTACGGTTGAGTCCTTATCTTTGCTTTATCTCCTTTTTATATCTTGATTTATATGTTCTGGGAGATGATGCATTGATAAGTTAGGGGTCTTTCATGCAAACCAAATATCTATGTGTATTGATCCACATCTGAATTAAGGGTGATGTTGGCGCCGTGAAACGGGTTTAAGCCCTCCAGTAAAATATTTTACTGTCGGTTCCAAGACGGTTCTTCTTTTGTGGATCTCTTATGTTTTTCTGTCTTGTTTTTGTTATGCCTTTGTGCGCATCTGTTTATTTGTGCCTTGTGGTCACCTGCTGGGAAAGGGCTGACCTCTTGGCTCTCGTTTGTGAAGTATAACTGTGAGTTTGTCACTTTCCCATTGGTATCTTGGGTTAGGAGCGGTACTTGATTGTATCGATTCCTGATCTTTGCACCCTTACTTACTTTTAAATTCTGGCTCGCAAACCCGTACCAAAATTACCGCCCCGAGCAAATATCATGCCTCATCGTTACAAGGCGTCTCCTGGCGAGAACAAACCACACTCACATCAGCGTCGCACGTCTCTTTATAACCAAACCTTACTTAGACAGTCTACGCGCTACAATAAAACATGTTGGGGAGTTTGATTGGCCGGGGTTTTACCAAAACACGTGGGAACAACTTCCGGGAAAATATGTCATAATCGGGGAAAAAAGTTCAACGAAAACAAACACACATCAACCATATATTATAGGCACATATTCTTTTTCCATTCTTCGTAATGGCACATTACAATTTTAAGAAAATAACTGTCGTGCCTACAGCGAAGGTAAGCGCGAGCGCGAAACTGCAGTTGCTTGTTTTGGCTTTCCCCTATTGGCTCGAGTGGGTGGGGTATTTTATCTATCTTCATTACGTCTTAACCCCCGGGGACGTCAGACGGGTATTCCGGAATACCAAGTGCTGAGGGGGTTAGTTGAAACAAAGTGATAGAAAAGGTGATGAGATGAGTTTGTACAGTGCGAGAAGGAGTGTTAGTATAGGTAACAGGTTGGGAACACTTCATTGTTGATCTATTATAGATCAATTGATCTAAAATAGACCGATTTGTCTACTTTAAAGCACTGAAATAATGCTTTTAATGCTCTGCGTAGCTGTTGCCAAAAATTTGCAAAATCATTCTCAAGCCAAATTGTAGCCTTTGTTGATGCGATCTTGATGGTGTAAAAGTTTTGATTTTTCATCGAGGAAATTTTTGCAGAAAACCTTTTTTTATAAATTTGTCTGCTGATTTTGTTAAAAATTCAATTTAACAGATGAACTTTCAATAAATGCTGTTGAATATCCAGACTTTTTGGGACCAACATGTACACTGCATTTCTGGAGCCTTTCTTTGACCCAGTCATGATAATAAGGTCAATTGGGCTGCTGCAAATCAAATTTTCCATAACAGCATCCAAATGTATGGTGGCCAATAAGTGTCATGCATATATAGAGAAAGGGGTTTACAGTTAATATACAGTGCATAATTCAATTATCTTTGATTTACAATAGCCTTAGTAAAAGTTTGGTTCCATTTATTTATTTATTCTAAAACTCATGGGTTTTATTCTCCTTATATAATTTTTATCTAGTATTTTGTTTCTGTGTCAAAATTTTAAAGAATTTTCAACTTTTTCTCAGACAAAATATTATTTCAATAATTTGTAGTCGCCTCCCTTGACATGCTTACAAGTATTGGCTTTTTAAAACAATACAAGCAAAAACATGTTTTATGCAACTCTTAAAATTTGCACTGGGACATTCAAAACCCTTAGGAAGAGAGTCCTAAGTTGACTCCTGTAATACAAACCTGAAGGAAAACCCTGAACTGGCACACAATAAAGACTAATTTCTGAAAAAATATAAAATTTTCTCTGTATATGCATGTCATTTATTTGCCTTCATACTTTTGAATGCTGTTAAGTGGAAAAATTGGATTTGCAGCGGAACATGTGACCTTATTATCACCTTTCTGTCCAGACATTAATGTGTGCATATCGTTCTCAAGAATCCTGTAAGGAATAACATTATTTACTGAAAATTCATATGTTAAATTAAATTTTTAACAAAATCAGCAGACAAATTTATAAAAAAAGGGTTTTCTGCAAAAATTTCCTCGATGAAAAATCAAAACTTTTGCATCACCAAGATCGCATCAACAAAGACTACAATTTGGCTGGAGAATGATTTTGCAATTTTTTGGCAACAGCTGCGTAGAGCATATAAAGCATTATTTCAGTGCTTTTAAGTAGACAAATCGGTCTATTTTAGATCAATTGATCTATAATAGATCAACAAAGAAGTGTTCCCAACCTGGGTAAAAGATAAAACAGAAGCTGGTATTCAGGGGGACACATGAATTACCCGGCAGACAGCACTGCTAAACTGTGCCAGGGTGGGAAGGGTCTGTATGTTGGCAGGGAGGGCGTTCCAGTGGATAATTGTTCTAGGGAAGAATGTGAACCTGTAATAGTCTTTGAGAGTCTGTGGTGTGGGGATACCATACATACTGTTGAAGCATACTCCATCTTAGTCCGAGTTTTCTCTGACGTTTTAGTGGCTTTTCTTTATTTTGATATTTGCCACAACCGTCAGAGCAACTTAGCTATCGAAAATCCAGAATTCTCCCAGCCAGTCGTGGCTAGGGCTGGCAGGATTAATCGAAATATCGGTTAATCGGTCGATATACAAAAGAAAAACGATTATCGATATGAAAATTCAAAAATCGGTTACTTTTAATGTATGTTCTGTCTATTTATTCAATTAAAATCCAAGCGTAATTGCCTCCTTCTATTTTCTATTTAAACCGGAAGTGCCGTAAAGTGCATTGTCGTAAACAGTAGATGCGTATAAATTGCTGTAACGAAGTAGTAAAACGTTGTACTTTTCAGGCTAACTCAACAACTGATTGTTAGAAAAAGTTATACCTACGCTCCTCTGTTTTAAATAAAGTAGTACAAAATCAAGAAAATTCATCAGATGAATAATCTAGCATGAAAGTTGTTTTTCTCCGCGGTTAAATTCGAGTTTAGAAGCTTTCAATTTTACCGACGTTTACAGTGGGTCTTATTTTACACAAAGTTGTTCGTGTCATGCAACTTGGCTTCCTTTTGTATGACGTCACGCAACATGCCGAAATTAACAACAAACAATGGCGGACTGCGAGTTCAATTACCGACTTTCTTTCAATTTTCTTCCAACAGAGTGGATGACAACTTGTTTTGAGCAAAGGTGCCACTTTTTATTTAAAACCTATTACCTTTTGAATCTATAACACGTCCTACTTAGTGTTGTTTTGCGAAATGATGGGAAAATCAATGTCGTTGACCATGCAAGAGTTGTCAAAATGTTCCGAGACCCTCTGTCAAGTTTGAGCGATTAGTAATCGGTTATATATCGAAATGCAAGGACCGATTATCGATTAGCATTGTGGCTTCGATTAGCCAGCCCTAGTCGTGGCTGGGCACTTTCAATGAAAAATTTGGTAATTGAATGAAAGATCGGTGACTTAAAAAGTTAAAATAGGGTTGAGTTATGATTTATCTCTAAAATAAAATGATATTTTCATTTAAATCGTACAAAGATGGAAATTATCCACACCTATTGTAGCCTACCCTCTGTACACATATAGTTGGTGATTAAGCTTTATTCATTACCCATCATTTCCCATTAATCACTAAAAAAGTAGAAGTACTTTTATTTTTCAGTTGTATGTTCATTAGTTTTATCATTTTAAGCAGTTATCTAATGAATATACCATTCATCTGTCAACATTTTTGGTTAAAATACCCAATTTTTGATAGGTGAAGAAAATTCTGGATTTTCGTAATAGGAGTTACTCTGATGTTAGTGGCAAATATCAAAATATGGAAAAGCCACTTAAACATCAGAGAAGGCTCGGATTAACTCCATCTGTGGCCTTACAAGAGTTTTGTATGCTACTGATTTTAGGTCCTTATTAAGGACCTGGATATTTCTTTTAAGGAAACCAAGAGTTTGGTTTGCCTTTTTTTGTGGTGATGTCGATATGTTTGGACCATTAAAGGTCGTCCGCAATGATGACCCCTAAGTACTTTGCTGCTGGGACACTTTCCAGCTCTACATTATGTAGAATGTACTTGGTGTTGAGGGGTTTTGCCTTTTTTGTGATTTGAAGGACCTGACATTTAGAGGGGTTTAATTGCATATCCCACATCTTTTCCCATTGTTCGAGACTTGCTAGGTCTGTTTGTAGGACCTCGCTTTCTGTGGTTGAGCTGATTGTGAGGTATAAGGCAGTGTCGTCTGCGAAAAGTCTGACTCTGGATTTGGCCTGCTCAGGCAGGTCATTTATGTATGCAAGGAAGAGAATTTGAGAACAGAGCCCTGTGGGACGCCAGAGGAGACTTGGATTTTTTCTGAGTTAATTCCATTGATTACCACGGCTTGTTTTCGATTATCCAAAAAGTTCTTTATCCATTTTAGAGTGTCTCCTCTGATGCCATAATGGTGAAGTTTTAGGAGGATTTTTTCATGGGCAACTTTATCAAAAGCTTTACTAAAGTCCAAAAGTATAAGATCAGTCTGTTTGCCCATCTGCATATTTTTGGCTAGTTCATCGATTAACATTATAAGCGACTCACAGGATCTCTTTTCTCGGAAGCTATGCTGCATTTCGTAAAATATGTCCAGTTCAGTGAAGTGTTTTATCCTTGGCCCCAAATAATTTATCCACATGTTGGGGAGTTCAGCAATGTTGTCCATCATAAACCTAACGTGACATTCTTAGATGATTGGAAACATTGTTTATGCGTCAGTAGGCCTCCTATTTTGGGTCACAATAGGCGTTTATATTGTCATGGGAACTGGTAAGATGGTGGCCAGACACAGCCCGCATACCTCCAGGAATATACTCCATAAGCAAGGCCCCACCCTGCAAATTCTACTGCAAAGAAAAGGCAGGTTGTAGGTGCAGCCCCTGAGCTGGTTTCTAAAGCTGGTGAGCCAATTTTGTGCCGTTTTTTTGAGCATACAGCCTCACCTTGAGGCGGCTCCCCAAGCCACTTTTGGAAGCCAGGAGCCGTTTTTTGGCCTGTTGCCAGGGAGCCATCTAGCCTCACTTTGAAAACGGCTCCAGGAGCCGTTTTTGGGAGCCTTGAGCCGCTTTTGGAGCCGCTTCTTACGACTATATAAAGCACGAATGATTGCTGTTCAGGCATCATTGGATTCTTGACAACAGAGTCCAAAACATAGCAGGAAACCCCTGAAGAGTCTTATTATAGACGAAACCTAGGTCAGGTTAGTCGTGTTTAAGCCATGGACAAAGCCCAGGAGTCCATAGAGGTGGCAGCCCTGGCTAGATTTCTCAGTCACGTCCTTGTACATTTACCACTTCAGTCTGGTCAGGACCTGCCACCCAGTTGTCAAAAACGAGAAAGTTTGCACTCTTGTGTAGTAAGTATATGCCTCCAGCAACGAGTATTACTTTGCATTTAGATTTTCACACATTTACCGTTAAACATCTGTCACGGTATGGATGAATGAACTTTGGCAGCGGCAAAATGCTTTGATGTCGACAATTTTATCAGCTGACTGGCTTTAAGACTGGTTACCCTCTTGCAATAATGGTTACCCGCTTACAAAAAAAAAATTAAGTGGTGTTCGTTTAGCGTATTCAGGTTTTCGATTACTGTCGACGCCGTTTTTAATCCATATGTGCTGGTTTCCTTAACCATGTCGTAGTGTTTGATTAGCGTAAACACTTGAACTTAGTTGATTTCGGCCCCGTTGTGGTTCGACTGCACCACAAACTTCCAAATAGTTGGGCCCAATAACCTCGACATAGGGTAGCGGCCGTTGAAATATTTATTCTGGGAGACACCACTGCTGGGGAGTTTAATTGCACCAAGCATATGACCGGTGCAAAAAAGTTAATCGATGAAATTTAATCGAAACTGGCTGCATCAACGCATAGAAATTGGCCGTTTAAAGACACAATTTCAGTGTTTTGGGGGGCGAATTTTGCCGACCGCTGGCCGCGTTGGACAGGTGCACGCTTAATACAGGTGCATTTGCATTCAAAAGTGTTCGGGGGGGGGGGGGGGGGGGGGGGGGGGGGGGGGGGGGGAGGGCCGCAACAGCAGGTTTGACTGTAGTTATGTCAACTCCTTTGTGCTTTGGAAGACCTGATGCACTATTGCAGGAGGCCAACCATTCAGGAAAGTCCGCCACAATTCGAGAATCGAATCATGGCTCGGGTCCATGTAAGGAGCATCATGCGTAGTGCTGTGTACCAAAAAGCTTTGTTCGCTGGATATGGCGCAGTGAAAATGTGTGCTGTCCATGGTCTGTCTTCAATCTTCAACAGTTTTGTTTGAATGATGTAATCTCGTAAACTGCTGATTGAATTTAAACTAAACTTGACGGAAATTATCATTAGAGACAAAGGGGGAAAATGCGGCTCAAAGCCACAACTCTTTGAACATTATTTCGGCGCTCTAACCAGCGAAGGGAATGAATTAAGTCTCAAGGCAAGACAGCTTTCCTAACTGAGCTACCTGGATCTAAACCTGTTTGCGAAGGCTATCAGCAGATGATAAAAGTCCCCACTAGCTAAGAAAGAGTTAAGAGTTCTTTTGTCTTCTTTAATTTATAGAATCCAGGGCTCTCGATCACCCGATTTTGGGGCCGAAATTCGGCCCCATTCCCAATGCCCAATGCCAAAAAGTATGTTTTTTTCCCAATTCCAGAAAAAAATTCCCAATTTGACAAAAAAAAATTTTTTTTTTTTTTTTGGGGGGGGGGTTCTCCAGCTTTATTTCATATAATAAAAATACAGAACATATTGTTACATATTTACAATGTCACAGAATAATAGAATATAATAACTTTTGCTTTGTTCTCTCCCATAGTACACTAAGGTATTGGAATCAATCTAGCAGTGGAAACGTCATACATAGGGATGATGTCAAATTTCCCAATTTTAGTCAAAACGCAGCTAATTTTCCCAATTCCATGGGCCTCGGCCCCATTCCCAAAAAGGGATGTGAGAGCCCTGGAATCTTCTATCTTGTCTGGTACAGTAAATTAAAGTGTGGATGACCTTTTATACATAATATCATGACAAGAGTTGTCTTTTCTGTCATCTGAAATGTTTTAGAAGCCGTTTTGGCATACTGTGTAGACCCAGAGCAGGAGCAGTACAATTAAGACTGCAAAAGATTTTCCAAACTTGATGGTTAACAAGTTTTTTCACTTAACTCAAATTCAACAGGCCTCTGGGCCAACTTTAGAAAGGTAGAAAATCTGTGCTTGGATAAATTGTTTGAATGAAAAAAAACAAACAGTGTGAGTACTAATCGGCTGTCTTCATTAAAAGTCAGCTGATCTGGACCCAGATTGTTTCATAAGAGAGAGAGAGAATTTTGAAAAAAAGGGCAGTACTCTTATTAGGTTGGACATGGTGAATTGCTATTGTGGCAAATGCTGTTGGTTTTCTTTCAACAGCCAGTAGAAATTTTCACTGCTGGCAAATTTTATTCTGTATGCTGGGTATTAATTTTGAATAATTTCTGTTTACCTGCCAAAAAAAATTAAGCCTTCAGGATTATCAGGAATACTATCAGTATCAAACAGTTTAAACCCAGATCTGAGAGGAACCATTTGTTTTGTTAACAGATCTGGGTCCAAGCTGTTTGCAAAGCTCTATGTTTTAGACTATTTTTGTAAGTTTTTGCTCATTTTTGATTGGGAAGAGGTCTATATTTGCCCCCAGATTAGGTGTCCATATTAATAATGAAATTGCACCAAGGAAATGACTGGAAATCAGAAGTTTATAACGGTTCAAATAAAAAATACCTGTGTTTAGCATAGGGCCAGTTAAGCAAAAATAATTTGCCTAAAATTGTGAATATTTTCTTTTCCATCAGTTTAAACATGTGTTTTGGGTGCTCATAAGAATTGTCTCATCGAGACGGTTCTTTTGAGTACCCACAACATATGTTTTGGTTGAGAAATAAGAAAAACAATTTTACAAGGGTAACATGACCCTACCTAAATTTACTTGTGAAACCTAGAATATTTTTCAGGTTTTCTGGAAAGTATATACAATTTTATGAATTTTGAAAGGTGAAATGCCTTTCAAAATGCATAAAATTATATTTTTTTCCAGAAAAAAAAAACAATTAAAAAAGATATGTGTGCCTACCCTACCTACAATTTTTAGACCTGTTACCCGAAACGGTTTAAACAAGATAAAAAGTTCTCACTGTGCACTTAAATGAGCAGGTCTATTCAAGTAGTGCTAGCAGGCTTCAAGATAAGAGTGCGTATTAATTAAAAGTTAATTTCTTATTTCTCAACCAAAACATTTGTTGTTGGTACTCAAAAGAACCATCTCAATGAGAAACATTTGCTGTGGGTATTCAATAGAACCGTGTCACGGAGACAGGTCTTCTGGCCATCCAAACAAATGTTTTGACTGATGGATAAGAAAATCAGAATTTTATGCTCAAAAATTTGTTTATCCAGAGCTATGGTGCTAGTATTTATCCCCTTCTGATCTTTTTCAGGATTTTGTTGATATAGTACTTTCAAAGACACAACGGAAGACCCCTACAGTGATCCACAGACACTATAAGATATCGAGAATACGACAGTTCTACACAAGAAAAGTGAAATTTTCTCAGCAGACCTTTCATGATAAACTGACCCAGATTATAACAGATTTTCCCAAACTAGAGGTGAGTTCGCATGGATCACACCGGATAGGTGGCAATCAAAAATGCTCTTACCAATCAACGAACCCAATCAAAGATTGGTAGAAAAGGTGTTTTCGATTGCCATTTGTCGCCAGTCATGTGTCCGGCATCTCTATGTGCAACATAAACAAATCCACAATTGTTTAAAGAGGAAAATATAGTCAATTCTAACACACCTTGCCTATAGAGCCAATGTTAAAAAAGTGTGATATAACAAACAATTATTCTCTGTGAAAGTGTATGATACTAGAAAATGACGTCATTCATGGCATTAGACGGTGTAACGTCGTTTTTACGTTTGAAAGCCGCTACACATACATATAAACGTATATGCGACATAGTCTAAGTATTGGCGGTAGTTCTTCAGTGCAATGGCGGAAAGTTGGAAGAAACTGAAGACTTTAAATGTGTTTTTGTCGTTTAATGTGTGTGAGAATTGAAATAGATCAGCTCCAGTGCGTGAATTGTTGAGTCATAATTCACTGTTTGTCGGTCAGTTGTTCAAAGATAAATCACTTGCGCTACGCGCTTGTGTTTTGATCTTTACAACTGACCTCCAAACAGTGAATTATTACTCAACAATTCACTGCTGGAGCTGATCTATTGCTTAAACAACATCTGAGTAGTTCAATGGGGGTGAGGGGGGCTACTGCCCCCTTAAAGAAATGTATTAATATACCGTCATTTCCTGGGCACTGGTATACTGAAAGTGTTCCATATTGCATTCTTTTGTTCGAAGATCTTTTTTCCTTTACAAACAATGTAAACACTGATGAAATGCCACAATATGGGTCTTCACTGTTTGTAAAATTAAAGTACCTGTTTAGGGGTTTTCCGAATACAAAGGGTTAAAATAGCTTACAGCATTTTTCCCTGGCACCCAAATATGTAGGTTTTGTCGCATTTTTGAAGCAAATATTCCACATTTGTTTTGACAAAATGTGTCGCAGAGTGTTTATTTTTGTGTTTTGTTCCATAAAGGCAAATAATTAATCCGTCAAATACATGTAAGTGCTTGAATTAACACAGTGAACTGGACTTTCATCCTTGATTGTTATTGATAAATATTTGGTTCTCTTTCTGTAATTGATCAAGTCATGGTTATTATTGAATGCGTAGAACCAGTAATTGTTGATAAAATAGTCTCATTAAAACACTGTTTCTTCAGCCAACATAAGAAAAGACCAATCAACTAAAACATTCTCAGCAGAATAAGAAAAGATTAAATCCTATCCGCAAGCAATCTTAATGACACATTGTTTATCAATTTGAAAGTACTCAAATTGCAGTTAGGTTAAGTGACCATCTCGACATGACCATAGCTGTTGACTGGGACATTAAACCACAACCAACCAAACAAAACAAAAACAGTGCATCCTAAAAAAAGCAAGAGACTTTGACATGTTCCCTTCAATTTCTAAATGTCCCTTAAAATCAAATTTTAGGGAATATACAGGGGGAGACCTTGAGCTTATGATTTTTTAACCCACTTGCTAGAGGTGTTGGCTTGGTTAACATATTTGAATATTCTAACTTTTAACAAATAAGATACAGTGTCCTCTCTTAATAACACCGATTTGGATATATATAACACAATCATGTTGTGGTCCCAAACTTTTTTTCCATGGGAATTTACAAAGGAAATAGGGAAATGACCATAAATGGTAATTTTTCTTAACATTCCTTTGTAAAATTGTCCCTTTATATAAATTTGATTCACTTATAACAGTGTCTATTCCTATAGATCCCTAAAATAGCGTTATAAATGGACTCACTGTATTTGTCATCTTGATATTTGTTACTAAAAACAGAAATGTTCATAAATTCCAGGATGTCCATCCATTCTATGCAGACCTTATTAATGTCTTGTACGACAAAGATCACTTTAAACTTGCCCTTGGACAGATCAATACAGCTAGACACTTGATAGACAAGTAAGTATTGCTTTATATCTGTTGCACTTGAATCTACCTTCTAGACTAGTGTCATCTGCTGATAACTATTGCAAACAGTTTAGACCCAGACCAGACCTGTTTTGTCAGGCCTGATCTGGATCACAACTGTTTGAATGAAACTCTGATGGTATTCTTAGAAGAATCATTCAAAAAAGTTGATTTTGAAAAAAATCAGCTGACAAAAAAGCATGTCTGTCGATGTCAGTAGAACTAAGTAAAGTCCTCCCAACTGGGGAATAAAACAAAAAACAATCAAATAATCTGGAAAAATGGATCCTTCAGAAATAGAGAGAACCTACAATATTAGAAAACAGCAGATTCGGTGTTATTGAGACTGTTCATGAGAACTAATGGAAAGTGCAACAATTCTTATGCCCCCTAGCACAAGCTTAAGCGGTATTCTGCGTTCTGTCAGAACCCAATATTCCAAAGCTAGTTTTGCAGTTATGGATATACATGTATTGAAAACATTAAGGAGTGCAGTAGCTCAGTGCTAGAGTGTTAGAATTGAGATTTATGGGTCACTCAGGGATTTTCCTACATTCTGAAGTTGGGGCCGGTTGAATTTGGGAAAATATTTGAGCCATCAAAATTGAGAAAACTAGATTTAGTGTTAAAGAACTAGGTCTCCATTTTAAATTGTCAGATTTAAATCCATAATAAATATCAGTGTAGTTGCATTGACCTTATAATTGCTCATGAATATATTCATCAATATTTGAATGTAAGTATATGCAACTTTGCTTTTTTTTAGTCCGATTTTCAGGAAATGTTCACCAAAATGTAAAGCTAGCCAATTGGGAATACTATTCATTTTTTGGGGAAGTTTTTGCTCATATTTGGATTTGGTAGGGGCCAATTATCGGCCCCAAAATAGACCTAGGAAAATCCCTGTCACTAGTTTGAGACTCCCCAGAGACACTGTTGTAGGGGTGACTATTGCAGCCAAAAATGACTATTGCGATAGTATTGACATTGCAGGAAGCACCATTGCGATACTATTACTATTGTGGACTACCATTGCAATACTATTGTGATACTATTGTCTGAAACATTTATGCTTGTTTGAAGGAAAAAATTAATAAAATGGTAGGACTTGTCTGCACGTACGGGTACCAATTTTTGTATAGAAACAGGAGAAAATTTCAGAATATTGTAAAAGTCTACCAATTTTGTTGTAATGCATTGGAGGCAACAACATATACATCCTATTGCCATTTAACTTTCTTTTTTGGCCTAACCAAGCAATTATAAAGTGAAAATCCCTATGTCTAAAAACTATTGAAACTATTGCAATAGTGAAAAGACTATTGCCGATACTATTGACATTGCCACTTTCCTATCGATGCAGTAACATTGCCTAGGTTACTATTGCGATGCATCGATAGTCCGATGTATTGTAACATCCCTACACTGTTGTGTCCTTGATTTTGACAGTTTAGGAATTGTCCGCATTGTCTGCTGGCTAGTATTGTATACATATTGGTACACAGGTGGGGCAAGCAATATGGTTGGTGAGACGATTCTTTTGACCATCCACAATATATGTTGGTTGAGAAACAAGAAAACGAACTTGGAATTAGCCACTAAACTTTATAGTTTTATCCTGGGCAGAATTGATGGGTATTCAGATTTATCTTGATAATAACATCAGTTACAGTAAATGTTCTAAAATTTCGAACACTACCATAGTTGCCTGCTAAAACAGCCTAGACAAACAGTGCAGACCCAGATCAGACTGATGAAGGTTTTTCCTGTTTGCTATTCTGACATCCATTTTGTGAATTCCAGCCCTGAAAATCAACATTTTATACGAGAACAGAAAGAGAAAAGTGTTCAAAATTTCTCAATTTCAGCGTAGCCAAAGACTATGTGAGGCTGATGAAGTATGCTGACAGTTTGTATCGTTGTAAACAGTTGAAGAAAGCAGCTCTAGGCAGGTATGTATCGATATGATATACACTTTCTTGTCTGATAGATTATTCCATCCAGCTTGAGAAAATAAAATTTGACTGGTCTATTTCATGGTGTGGCTGTGCTGGGTGAATGTTTTCAAAGTTATGGCTGAATTCAGAATTTTGAGGCTGACTTTCCCATGTCTAGCTTGCCACTTATTCAATATAAATTTTTCACTCACAAAATAAAAAACTTTGATATTAGAATTTAAATACAGCATTTGTCCGTTTTTTGATGTCACTCAATGTCCTATATCTTCCTACACTGAGACCACAGGAGACGAACAAGCTGGAAACAAAAAAAAATCAGCAAATTCCAGCAATTTTTATAAGCCTCACATTAAATCTCTTCCTGGCCCTGAGGTTACAAAACTTTTTTCATGCTCAACTCAGCAGAGCATAAAATTTATCATGCACATAAATGTTAAAATGCCAACAATTGTTGTCATTTTAACATTTATTAGCATGATAAATACAATATTTGCGAGGTTGAAAGCAAGAAAAGTCTGTACTTTTTAGCATTTTTAGTTGTATGAGCAGTTGAAAGCTCATGCTCAGTTGAGTTGAGCACGAAAAATGTTTTATAACCTCGAGGCCTGAACTTGTTTAATGAATTCAATAATACATGAGCACTCCAGTAAGATCCTCTATAAAATTAACTTGATGAAAATCATTCTGGTTTGTGCGGAGCAAAGAGGCCCAGTTTGTAGAGCGTTAGATTGGGGATTGAAGGTTTGCTAGTTCGAGACTCACTGCCAGCAAAGTCACTGTGTTGTGTGCAAGACACTTTATCCCCTGCTTAGTACTGGTTGAGCCTAGAAAAGACCGGTCCAGACATGACTGAAAAATTGTTGACTGGGACGTAAAGAATCAAACCAAACAAACATTCTGGTTTGTACTGATTGGTTTTTGCCAAAGTGATATTGGATCATACATTATATATTTTAAAGGGTCACAGGCGGAATTTCCAAATTTTGGTGCATTTCTGTCCTTGAAGATTGTTTTGACTTTAGCAAACAGTGTAGACCTTGATGGAATGGCATACTCTGTGGCAATCATCTTTGTCTTCACTGTTTACCAAAGTACCCATTTACGTGTTATCAGAATTAAAAGAGTTAACCCCATACCTGCCAGTCAACTTTTGTCGTCTGCTCTCGCGATTGCTTATTTTTTAGGGAACAGTCTGATCATAGTTCATAGTGTTAGCTCTATATAAAATTTATCATAAAGAGCACTTGAATTGATAAACAGACATCAAAGCAGACAACATCTTCAAGCTAAAATATTTGCGGGATAAGAGTTAAGCCAGTGTCACTATCCAGGCCTTTAGTTAAGAGTGCGTACCTAAAAAAAAGAATGTTCTTATTTCTCAACCAAATCACATGTTGTTGGCACTCAAAAGAACCGTCTCAATGAGACGGTTCTTTTGAGCATCCAAAATATATGTTTGAACTGATGGGTAAGAATGTATTTACAATTTTACTCTCAAAAATTTTGTTTATCTAAACCTATGACTATCTTGGGGCGCAGTGGCTCAGTGGTAGAGTGCTTGACTCGAGAGCAAAGGGCCGCGGGTTCGAGCCTCACTGGCATCACTGCGTCGTGTCCTTGAGTAAGACACATTAATTCTAGCATAGTACTGGTTCAACCCAGGAAGATCCGTTCTGACGTAACTGGAAGATTGTTGACTGAGACGCTAAGAATCAAATGAAACAAAATATGACTATCTTATTTCACCAGAATGTGTACTATCATGAAGAGACAGAAACAGAGTTTAGAGTACCTAGAACAGGTGCGGCAGCATTTATCTCGTCTACCAACTATTGATCCTAACACAAGAACACTTCTCATATGTGGCTTCCCGAATGTTGGAAAATCAAGTTTCATTAATAAGGTATGCTCACTTGCTAAACTGTCCAAATGCCGGGCTCAGTGGCTCAGTTGGTAGAGAGTTAGACTGGGGGATTGAAGGGTTGTTAGTTTAAGACTCACCTGAGTCACTGTGTTGTGTCCTTGAGCAATACACATTATCCACTGCTTCATACTAGTTCAACCCAGGAAAACAGGAAATCGTCCCGGCATGACTGAAAAATTGTTGACTGTGCCGTACAGCATCAGCCAACAAATATAGAAATAAATAAATAGTGCGAATTAAGCAATTATCACAATCTGATTTCATCAGAATATGTACAGTTATGTTCAATAGCACAAGACAGGTGTGTTAGCATTTATCATGGCTACCTTTTGTGGCATTGATTCTGACATTAGAACTCTTTTAATATGTGGCTTCGAGACGATTGGAAAATCAAGTTTCATTTGTCAGGTATGTTAATTAGCCAGAATAAAGTGGTTAAAATCTTTGCCGCCTGGTTGGTCTGCAAATAACTTTTGCAAACAGTTTGGACCCAGAGCAGACCCGACAAAATGTTGGGCCTGATCTGGATCCAATCTTTCACTCGGATGATATTCCTGAAAATATTTTTCGAAAAAGTTTTTTTTTTTTTTTTTTTTTTTTTACATTATAATCGGAAATTCCAGTTTGATCTATATGGCCTCCACCTGAAAAGAGAAAGAAGGAAAGAAGATATCTAAACATGGTATAATAAACATGTACTTTGATCTTAACAAACTAAACTGTTCCGATGAAGTAAGTGACTTGTCAGATAACACAGAATGTGCAGGTGATGAGCTCATAGCTCGATACTCATTTTTATACTTTTGATTAATTATATTATTATTATTATTATTATTATTATGTCCAGGCTTCTGACTCCTCAGCGCATCACGAGCACCGGACACTGTCTCCAGGGTACCCGTGTCTTACTTTGCTGTCATGCTCATCTCCTCAGCCTCTCGCTTAGTACCGATCTTGCCCCGTCCCAGCCCCCTTCGACCATTGCGAGCCCAACGTTAATCTAGGATCAGATCTCCTCTTCCCAAGCAAATTCGTAAGCATAATATAAAAATACTAATATAAAAGGCTAAATACATATATATATATGTTTATTTATACTATTTTTTTTTCCAATACCCTCGTATCAACCACGAACTGCATTCCGCTTCGAGTGTGAGCCAAAAAAGTTGATTTTGAAAAAAATAAGCACACAACAAAACAGCATGAAAATTTCCAGAGTTGAATAATTAATAATACAAAGTGTCATTCGATATGAAATGTATAAACAAATAGGCCAAATAAAGTGATGTTCTCTATTTCTGTTTTGTTAAAAGAGTCAGATTTATATGGGGAATCCGTATTTTTATGACATGACCATTTATGTATAAATTGTTTATTGTTCAGAAGTGAAGAAGGCATGTATCTCATCAGAGGCCAAATAAAGTGAATGCTCTCTAGTTTTACTAAAATTAATAGAGTAAATTATGTTTTTCAGATAACAAGGGCAGATGTAGAAGTACAACCGTATGCCTTCACAACAAAATCTTTATTTGTCGGACACACAGACTATAGATATCTCAGATGGCAGGTAAATTGTAGGCCTTCACAACAAAATCTTTATTTGTCGGACACACAGATTATAGATATCTCAGATGGCAGGTAAATTATAGGCCTTCACAACAAAATCTTTATTTGTCGGACACACAGATTATAGATATCTCAGATGGCAGGTAAATTATAGGCCTTCACAACAAAATCTTTATTTGTCAGACACACAGATTATAGATATCTCAGATGGCAGGTAAATTATAGGCCTTCACAACAAAATCTTTATTTGTCAGGCACATAAATTATACGAGGGTCATCCAATAAGTTCTGACAATGACCCCATAAAACAAAACCTATTTCTCTAGGATGTGTTTCAATTATCTTCAAATGTTATTTAGAATATAAGGAATTGAATCACCTGTTCAAATATTTTCCATGCTGCAATCGCAATGGTTGCTAGGCAACTATAGAACACAAGGTAAAGGGTCATGAACGGGACACTGTATGCGGTATACATGCCCAAATTTCATAAAAATTACAAACTCCTCTTTAAAACTTTCTATATGGATAAATAAAGACATTATCTATGTTGATTCAAAACGTCATAGATAATGGTTTAACTTGCGACTGTGGTGTAAGCAGGGTTTTTGATTATGACATATCACATATTTTGCAGGAAATATTTTCCTTAAAAATGGGCTGTACTAATAGTGTATTATATTTTTGGTATATAGCATTTATTGAAACTTATTATTTTCTATGCGTCAAAAAGACTATAGAACAGATTTATCGAAAAATGTATCTATGAATACGCAAATTGATCGTAATGGCTTTTTTTAAGTGTTCAAAATATACTATTTTATAAATAACACTTGAAGTGCCACAAAATGTATGTTTCTGTTGTTGCCTACCAACCAATAATGTTCGAAGCAACTAGGTAAATGCCATTGTGATATTTGCTTTTATGAGTCAATTGTGTATTCAGACAACTTCACCAACCACTAACATAACTTTCCAAAGAAACATACTGCATCTTTCACTTCTACCCCCAGCAAAAATTAGTTAAAAACGTGATTTTTCGTGGCCATGGACTCTCACGGTGCTGTTTACAAATTTGTATAGAATAAGATCAGGTTGCGATAAAAAACTCCATATTTCAAACATAAATAGGCAACACCCATGGCCACATGCAGTGGGTAATTGAAAGCTGACTTCAATAACAGTTTCTGAGATATGAGACCATTGTCAGAATTTATTGGATGACCCACGTAGATACCTCAAGATGGCAGTTAAATTGAGCTTAGTTTGTTTTTGTTGCTATACGTCCCATGTCAACAGCTATGGTCATTGCGGGACGGTCAGTTCACTTAACCACACTTTTTCCTGGGCAGGCTTGAGCAAGCGGTTAACCAGTAATTTGTGCACAGACTTTCGTTCGTAGCTGACAACAACCCTTCTTGAATAAATCAGCGGAAGGGAGAAGAATGACCGTAGAAATTATTTCATGATCAATCTCCACGAAAGTATGGTACCGGGCGGGGATCGAACTCGCGACCCCTGGATCTGCAGTCGGACACGCATCTGTAGCCAGACACGTTACCGACTGCGCTACGCCGCCCGGTAATTGAGCTAAGTCAAAGTGAGAAAAGCTGTTTATGTTGTAAGCTAACAACAAAGGCACAGATCAGCCTGTGCATACGCACATCAATGTCATTGTTTTCATGTTTAAGGTGATAACTTACAACTAAGCTATGGAATTCAAACCAGTTTTTCAAAACTGGTAATTTTCAAGTAAAGAAAATAAATAGCTCAAAAAAATAGCATCAAGATATATTTGGTCCAAGCGATACCTTAAAAACCTAAAAAAAAGTACATGATATAAAACTCTTCAAGTAGGTTTGTAATGATACTCGTATAATACAATACAGGGGATAAAAAATCCACTCGCCCGCTCGTAATTACGAGTGAACTCTAGGAAGGACAAGTAATTCTTCCCAAAGTGAGTGCTTTGGGAAGAATTACTCAAGGAAGTCATATTGCATATTATTCCCTTATGTTCTTAATTACATATGCTTTTAAAGGACAAGTGCATGTGTCAGCAGGACGGGTGAAAATTGTAAGTCACTCGTCCTGCAGGACAAGTGCAATATTGAAATATATTTGTCCCCTGCAATAACATCTGTTTTGAATGTGTAGGTTGTGGACACCCCTGGTATATTGGATCATTCTCTGGAAGATAGAAACACCATAGAGATGCAAGCAATCACAGCATTAGCCCATCTTAGAGCAGCTGTGTAATGATATACTTGTATAATACAATAATATTGTTACATGCCAGGCGTAGCTAGAAAAGAATTCAGGAAACCAAAATTTTGATGTTTGGAAAGTCAGCAAAAAGCACTTTAAAATTTAACAAAATTTATTAAAAAACTAAATTATCATTTACAATAAGCAGTGGAAAATATTTATACAATCAAAGAAAGTCTAATTTACAATACCTTGTATGTCCAAACTGTCCCTCAGAATATTTTTATTATTTTTTTTTTTTTATTTTTTTTTTATTTTTTTTTTATTTTTTTTGTTTTTTGTTTTTTTATTTTTTTTGTTTTTTTTTTGTCCCTCAGAATATTAATCAACACAAGTCTTTTAATATTCAGTAAAATATTTTACTGACCGTTCCAAGGCGGTACTTCTTTTGTGGATCTTTTATGTTTTTGTTCTGTCTTGTGTTTGCTATGTTTTGTGCTCGTCTGTTTATATGTGCTTTGTGGTCACCTGCTGGGAAAGGGCTGACCTCTTGGCTCTCGTTTGTGGTGTCTTCTGT
This sequence comes from Loripinus fragilis, assembly GCA_964019695.1. Lineage (NCBI taxonomy): Eukaryota > Metazoa > Mollusca > Bivalvia > Lucinida > Lucinidae > Loripinus > Loripinus fragilis. The sequence goes on along the minus strand of OZ026526.1, from coordinate 733,270 downwards.
GAGTTTGTCACTTTCCCATTGGTATCCTGGGTCAGGTGTGGTACTTGATTGTATCGATTCCTGATCTTTGCACCATTACTTACTTTTAGTAGTTACTGATCCCCAGATTTTGAAGTTAAATCCAAATGAACACTTAGTCTGAATCCAAAACTGAATAATCCAAAGTAATCCAGAATGAATAAATTAAACACAGTATTCCACTATAGAATTCCAGTACAAAAGGTTTAGACTTTTAAATGGTGAAATTATTTCAAAGATGCCCTTATGAAAAATTTACTCTTATATATACTGTTTAAGAAAGTTCTAGAACACTCAGGAAACAACTATGATATCATAACGCTAAATATAAAACATTCTGGAAAGCTCTACATTCTGCTGGATGATTCCACTGAATTCCAGAACCTACTCAATGCTTCTTTTGGCATGGAAAAGAAAATTCTAGAAAGATCTGGACTTTTCTCCAAGTTTCAAGAACCTTTCATGACGATGCATTTTTTAATTTCTAGATGATTAGTCATCCTTCTAGAAAAATCTTATAATCAAATAAACACCTTGTTTACATCAACTTATTTACCATCAATATCTCCAATATCTGGGTCAACAGAAACTAAGTAAACAAAATATGAAACAGATAAACACCATACATGTTACAACTATCTATTTAAATATGTAGGTTGTGGACACCCCTGGTATATTGGATCATTCTCTGGAAGATAGAAACACCATAGAGATGCAGGCAATCACAGCGTTGGCCCATCTTAGAGCAGCTGTGTTATATGTAATGGATGTTTCAGAACAGTGTGGCTATAACTTACACCAACAGGTATGTACCTTATCTATCATAATATATAAATACCAACACATGATTTTAATTATTTAGGAAGAAAATTTTATTAATATAATAAAAATAAAATGTGAAGGATTTTTTTTTTTTTTTATTTCAACGTTTCAGATTGAAGCCAGTTTAGTCAGTACACTATTTTGTTTTTTTGTCAATGTGAGATACAAACCAGCCTGCTCAGCTACAGAGACTATCTAGAAAATTGAAATTTTGCCAGTAGCAAGTCTAGAGATGATACTTTCCTCTAAGTGAATGACAAAGGCGCTGATCAGACTGTGAGGATGCAAACCCCCGAAGACAGGTTTTCTCGCACCGAGGCCCTTTTGTACTGTATTGACACAGTGCATCCATAACTTTGTTCAATATTTCATGCCAGTCAGTGTACAGTATAGAATACAAACCCTAGAGGGAGTCTGGAGGTACTCCCCCATGGGGTATTAAGGGTCAAACCTGACAGAAAATTGTTTTAGATCATTTCACAGGGCTAAAATGAGCTCTCAAGACACACAATTAATAAAATTAGGTGAATTTTTTCTTCCGAAAATCAAATTAAACACCCCTGCTAGTTCCAATAACAGGGTAGATCTAGATGATCTAAATCCAAAATGTTTTTAATTTCATTCACAGGATGAATTGAGCCGTGGCATGAGATTTCCAACAATGTGGTATGCAACCAGCAAAGGCTCAGACCAGCCTGCACATACACGCAGACTGAACAGAGCCTTTGCCTGTCACTAGAATGTTCTATGAATGTTAAGCTACTGACGGAACAGCATTTGGAGTTTCTAAGCTCAAAAGGAGACTGTACAGGCTCGTCTTAGTCTACTCTTGTCAAAATACCTCATTGTTGGAATTCACGTGTTGGGGCTCAATTAATGTTAATAATGAAATTGCACCACTGGACGGGTTGGAAATCTGAAATCATTAAAGCATTCAGAACTGACAAAGAAAGCCATGTGTACTTATAACAGCTGGTGTGCTTATCAGGTTTAATATGGTATTGATTAACCCTTTATATACTAATGTATTCTTCCTTCTGGTCTGAAACAATAAACTTGGGATTGTCCATTGTATATATCAGATTATAATTAATAAAATATCTCTTTTTATTGTCTGAAAATGTTTTTTTTTACCTTAACAAACTATCCTGATGAAATGTGTGTAGAAAGCACAGTGGCACAGTGATAGAGTGCTTGACTCGAGACCGAAGGGCCGTGGGTTCGACCCTCACTGGAGTCACTGGGTTGTGGTCCTTGAGCAAGACACATTTATCCTAGCTTAGTACTTGTTCAACCTAGGAAGCCCCATCCCTGTTTAACTGAAAGATTGTTGATGGAACGTAAAGAATCAAATCAAGCAAACAAAACTGATGAAATATGGCATTTCATCTGGGTCTTCACTGTTTGTTAAAGTATCCATATACTGTAAATTTTCGCGAGGATTTTATTTTCGAGAAACTTCGCATATTCGAAGTTTCGTGATAATAAAACCCTCGCAAAATGGCGAGATCATTCTGCCTTTTACTGATATAGGTAAATCATGCCCTAGTCGCAAATTTTTAACGTCGTAAATATGTCTTTTAATGCTATTCGCGAAAATAAAATTCTCGCAAAAATTTCCAAATTTACAGTAGTGGGTTTCCAGGCCCCTATACAAAAGGGTTTTCTTTGTTTTTCAGGTTGAATTATTTAACAATATAAAGCCACTGTTTGCCAACAAACCATTGATGATCTGTGTTAACAAGATAGATGTTCTACAGGTAGATGATTTACCAGAGGATAAACAGGTAGGTAGATCAGTTAAAGAGACTAGGTCTGTAACAATATAAAGCCTCTGTTTGCCAATAAGCCATTGATGATCTGTGTTAACAAGATAGATGTTCTACAGGTAGATGATTTACCAGAGGATAAACAGGTAGGTAGATCAGTTTAAGAGACTAGGTCTGTAACAATATAAAGCCACTGTTTGCCAATAAGCCATTGATGATCTGTGTTAACAAGATAGATGTGCTACAAGTGGATGATTTACCAGAGGATAAACAGGTACGTAGGCATGTGCGGATCCAGAGGGGGGGGGGACAGGGGGTCCAACCCCCCCCCTGAAAAATCACAAAAAATATAGGGTTTCTTAGCAATACTGGTCCGGATCCCCTGAAAAATCATCAAAGCAACCAAACCAGCATTCAATGTTGGGCCATCATCGGCCTGCCAGCGAAATGCCATTTAATGGCGTTTCGCTGGCGGGCCGATCATGGCCCGCTTATCGTAGTATTTGGTTCCTCTCATCAACTGTAAAAAACAAAAAAAAAAAAAAAAAAAACGTTGTCAAAATTGGACCCCCTCTGACAAAACATTGATCTGCGCATGGTAGGGCCAGTTAAACAAACTTTCTGAGCGTTAAAATGTGATTTCCTTAGTCATCAGTTTTAACTTCTGTTGTGGGTGCTCAATGGAACCGTATCATCGAGACAGTTCTTTTGAGTACCCACAACATATGTTTTGGTTGAGAAACAGGTAGGTTACTGTCAGGTTCAAAGAGTTGAGAACTGCAAACACATTCGAGACGGTTCTTTTGAGTACCCACAACATATGTTTTGGTTGAGAAACAGGTAGGTTACTGTCAGATTCAAAGAGTTGAGAACTGCAAACACATTCCTTGGGTGATAGTGGAGCGCAGTGGCTCAGCTGGTAGAACATTAGACTGGGAATTGAAGGGTTGCTTGTTCTATACTCATTGGAGTCACTGTGTTGTGTCCTTGAGCAAGGCATTTTATCTGCCTCTAGGCACTGGTTCAACCCAGGAAGACAGGAAATTGTCCAGATATGACTGAAAAATTGTTGACCAGGAGAGAAAGCATTAGCACAAAATCAAACCTACATGGATGAAAGTTTTCCGATGTATTCCTGAATTCAAAGTACTGAATTGGGTAGAATTAGGGGATAAATGTATTCAAAATTTTCATTTGGGGAAGTATATCGTTGGATATACGTTCAGAAATCACATTTTACGTAAAACTAAATCTGACCATATATCCGACAATATACTTCCCCACATGAAAATTTTGAATATGGTTATCCACATTCTAATGGACTTTTGCAGTTTTCTCTCAAAATGAAGCGTTGCAAGACGCATTAAGCTGAATGCCATCCAACAAATGTGACGTAATTAATGGCATCAAACTTTTTCCGACAGTATATCACAGGATACCGTAAAATGGGAAATTTTCGCGTCGTCCAATTTTCGCGGTATTTCGCGGTAAGTCACGAACCGTGAAAATTGAAATCCGCGAAATATTCTCCAAGTTTGACGATTTTTTCATTTGCCTTTGTACAGAACAATAATTGTGTATTCATTTGTGTTAATAAAACACCGTTTTTCATAGTCTGACCAGCGTAGTTTACAGGTCAAGATACATGTTTACTGTTCATTGATCATGTATAGATCAATCAAGGCCCGTGAGCGTCCAATCGTTATGCTAGGTTTACACTATGTTCCGGGCAGTCACGGTAGCCAGAAACGTAGCTCGCCGTGATGTTTTAGTCATTTTTGTCTTTGTGTTCAAGTTCTGTTAAGTCTCGCTACGTTTTCTCACGGTCTGTCAAGGCCTGCCGTGGCAGAGGCTCGCTGGCGCGCTACGGTCTGTAACGGATGGTTCTACGTTCCATCCCGGCCTGCCACGTTCTGTTGGGACCTCTCACGTTTTGTTACGTTGCGATCAAGTTCTGCTACGTCTATCAAGTTGTGTCAAGGAACGTGGGCGATGAATGGTGTTTGAACCCCAATATGCACACGGTATAAAGATGAGGTGCACAAAGCTGCTGCAAGCTTATATTATGCACCTATATTATGCACCCTTGATCAAAAACATCTTTACATGTAATGGAAATGAAGAAGCTGATTTCGTATTTATATAATTGCTAGGAGCTGCGGCAGAAAGTAGGCCACCAGCAGCTGTGTAGAAGAATGATCGTCTAGCAGGAAGGTTAAAGACGGATGCAAAGTGCGGGCATGGTTTTCGGAAGAACGATTGCAACATTTGGGATATTTCTCACTTTTTATAGCAAGAGAGCTTCGCATCGAAGATGTCAACGATTTTCTTCGAAGCTCTTCGAAACTGTTCGATGAGAGTCTTGAAACAATAACGCCAGCCATTGGTATCAGCATTAACCCTTTGTACTCTAGTGACTTATTTATGAGTGTTTTTAAACACAAAAGATTCTAATGAAATGGCGCACAATGCAGCATTTTAGCAATGTATACACTGACTGATCTTCAGAGAAATAAATGCAATATTCTGCCACGGGAAATTATAACCTATGACCCCCTCGATAGTACAATGAAACTACCCAAGTCTTTATTGTATTAAACCAGAAGAAGAAGAAAAAAAGGTACAAAGGTTTAATTGCACACACTAATGCACGCACGCACACAAACACATTCGGTAATGATTGTTTCTTCCCTTGTCACTACTTTCCTAATCAGATGCATCTATCTGAGATTCTTAGACTCCATGTTCAGGTTTGAGCTGTGGGGTCGGGTTAGGAAAACGTGGCAGATCGCAACAGAACTTGATAGACCTTGACAGACCTTGGCAGACCTTGGGTTGCCGTCTCGTAACAAGCCGTCCCGCTACGGACATACTCCAAGTTGTGTTAAGGTCTGTTACGTTCTGTCACGTTTTGTTGCGTTCTCCCCGTTCTACTACGGCACATTTAAGTAGGTCAATCCCGCCGTGGCTGCCGTGGCAAAATTTTTGACTGTTTAAAAATCTGTCCCGGCGATCACGGCGACCACGGCGAGCTACGTTTGTCGACCCCGTTCCCCTACGTTGTGTTACGGTCACCCCGTTTCGTCCACGGTGGCCGAAATCGTGACTGCCGTGGCCGCCGGGGACATAGTGTAAACGTAGCATTACACAATAGATGTCTTGGACAAGCTGGAAAGATAATTGGTTAATTACCCTTAAATTACCTGATCATTTATTCAGACTTGGAGCAGTAATTGTCAGTATGTGTTCACATATTTTGCAAAATGCATGTATCTATAATTTACTTTCACGCGAGTTCACATAATTATTAAATAAATGGTATTAAAAAGTGATTGTTTTTGGAGAGAAAAAAGACAATGTCATGTCATTGCCAGTTAAAGTCGACACTTAAAATGTACAGCTATTCTATGCACAAGGTACAACTTAATACCAATGAGAAATAACGATTCATCTTCCAGATGATATACGGAAAGCATCTAGTTTCAACGAATGGAAATGATCAGCTAAATGCATACTTCAGACGAAGACTTCAGACATTTCGCAGGTCAATTAACTTGCAGATATAATTTTCGCGGGTACATTAGACCGCGAAAATTAAAAACCGCGAATATTTATCCTCATGTTTTTGAGGCAAAAGCGCGAAAATTTGGCGACGCGAAAATATTCCATTTTACGGTATACTGTCGCAAATTTTTGACGTTCTCCAATCAGACGTCTCGTTACAAACTCAGGTGCATTATAATATGTTATCTTCTCAATTTTTAGCTCACCTGAGCCGAAGGCTCCGAGGTGAGCTATTAGTATACCAGTGACTCCGGCGTCCGTCGTCTGTCCGTCGTCCGTCCGTCCGTCCGTCGTCCGTCCGTCCGTCAACATTTTCAAACATCTTCTCCTCTGAAACCTCTTAGCCAATTGAACTCAAATTTCATATGGAGACTCCTTAGGATGGGGGAACGAAAGTTTGTTCAAATGTTCCTGGTCACATGACCAAGATGGCCGCCATGCCCATATATGGTAAAAACCCTTTAAAAATCTTCTTCTCCAGAACCAGAAGGCCGATGACCTTGGGACTTGGTATGTAGCATTGGGGATGTGGGGCCTACCAAGTTTGTTCAAATAATGATCCTAGGTTGACCTTGACCTACTTAACGTCAAGGTCAAATTTGCTTCGTAATAGATTTAAATGGGAATTTTTTTGAAAATGTGATTTTTTGTATACTGTTAAAGCCAAAGTGATTATTCTCACTTGATATGTTGAAACTAATGAGACAATGGCTATAAATAAGTTTCAAAGGTCAAGGTTGACCTTTGCCCTTTCAGCCAAGGTCGCTCATATTGTGGTCCAATCAATATATTAAAACATAGTTTACTCACAAACCATTGGCCCAATTGAGCTCAAATTTTATGTGAAGACTCCTTATGATAAGTCAGCCAAAATTTATACAAAATATTTTGGTCACATGACAGAGATGGCCGCCACACCCATATATGGTAAAAACCTTTTAAAAATCTTCTTTTCAGAACCAGAAGGCCAGTGACCTTGAGACTTGGTATGTAGTATTGGGGATGTGGGGCCTACCAAGTTTGTTGAAATGATGATCCTAGGGTGACCTTGACCTACTTAACGTCAAGGTCAAGTTTGCTTCCTAATACATTTGAATGGGAAATTTTTTGAAAAGTTGATTTTTTGAACACTGTGGAAGCCAAAGTCATTATTCTCACTTGATATGTTCAATCTAGTGTCTATAAATAAGTTTAAAGGTCAAGGTTGATCTTTGACCTTTCAGCCAAGGTCGCTTATATTGGAGTCCCATCAACATATTAAAACATAGTTTTCTCAGATAATTCTTGGCCAATTGAAAGCAAATTTCATTTGACAACTCCTTATGACTGGTTAGCCAAAACTTATACAAATTGTTATGGTCACATGACTAACATGGCCACCATTCCCATATATGGTAAAAACTCTTTAAATCTCTTCTTCTCTGGAACCAAAAGGCCATTGGCTTTGGGACTTGGTATGTAGGATCGGGGATGTGGGCCCTACCAAGTTAGCACAAATGTTTAATCTAGGTTGACCTTGACCTACTTTATGGCAAGGTCAAATTTGGTTCCTAATGCATTTACATGGAGAAAATCTTAAAATGTTCATTTCTATAACTGAGCCAGCCAAATTCATAATAGTTAAACCTATTGCGACAATGGTTTATTACTAGTAAGTACCAGATGTCAAGCTGACCTTTGACATTTTATCCAAGGCCACTTATTTGGACTGCCACATACCTATCTAAACATTTTTTTCTCAGAAATCACTGGGCTGTTTGATGGATTATTCATTAGATTGTTTAGGTCACTTGACCAAAATGTATATGGTAAAAACAAAATTTGTTCCATTAAAAGCTGTAGTTGACCTTGACCTATTTTAACATTATTAAGGAGATCAGGTGAGCGCCTCAGGACCTTCAGGTCCTCTAGTTTTACTGTTTATAGTTGATGCTATGCATTTTAAGACTCTTACATTTGTTTGTCATCATCTGTTTCATTCAGGCACTGATCAAGCAGTTTGAGGAGGATGATATTCCAGTATTACACATGTCAACATTAACAGAGACCGGAGTCATAGAAGTCAGAAATGAGGTAAGAAGATAAATGTAACTTGTGGTTAATATCTGGGTGCTTCATGGTTTGAAAGAATCCTTGCTGGACTGTTACTTATAATTGAGCCATGACATGAGATTTCCAACAATGTAGTATGTGCGACCAGCCAAGGCTCAGACCAGCCTGCGCATCTGCACAGTCTGATCAGAGCCTTTGCTAGTCTCTTGAATATTGTATGACTGTTAAGCTACGGACCAAATAGCATTTGGAGTTTCTAAGCTTAAAAGGAGGCTACACAGGCTCATCTGAGTCTATCTATGTCAAAATGCCACATTGTTGAAAATCACATGTGGCGGCTCATATGTGAATGACATTCAAAAAAATTGCTCTCTTTCTACCTCTGTTGCAAGAGGGACGGTTGTCAGTTACTGACAAAGCATGTATTCTATACACCAAATGTTGGCTATTTGCTTAGGAGACTGCCCAGGAACAGTGTTTTCTGTGAACTCACCATCATGATAGAGGCCTCCTCATGAGAAAACCTGTCCAGTGTTTCCAACCAGGTCATGCTCAAACAATGAGCCTCAGAGACTACATATAATATTGAAATTTCGCTTATAGCAAGTTTAGATATAATACTTTCCAGTACTCAAGTGAATAACAAAGGCGCTGATAAGACTGTGTGGATGTGCAGGCTGGTCTGTGCCTTTGTTGTTCACAAAACCCAAAGACAGGTTTTCTCATGTTGAGGCCCATATGATCTAAGTCTAAACTGTTTTCTTATGCCTTTATGTCATGTAGGTAACATTCAAACTTTCAGATTATTTACAAGATTAAAGTAAACAGCCTAATAAGTTATAGATTTCTGTCTTTTACTCAAAAGTTGATGAATAACAAAATTAATTAAGAATCATCCCTTTTATCTGAATGCCTTAGATACCATTTTAGCAAAGTATTTTTCATTTTCTTTACAGGCGTGTGATAGATTATTAGCCCACAGAGTCGAATTGAAATTGAAAACAAAGAAAGTGAATGATGTCGCTAACCGTCTCCATGTAGCTATGCCTGTCAAAAGAGATCAGAAGGTATATAGTTTGCATGACTTTGCTTGGAAGGCTCATGCTGGAAAAGTACTTGAAAATTTTAGGCTTTCTTTAAAGTCCTTGAAAAGTCTACAAAAATACCTTGAAAAGTTATGTATAACTACTGTAAGGCCTTAGAAGCACAGTGGATCAGTGGTATGAATAACACTATTTACAGTACTTTTAAGATTTAACTGTGTTAATCATAAATGGAAACGCATATCAATGTAGCAATTGCTGCACCAAATATTTCAAAACCATTACTTTATATTGTTTGGTTTTGGCTCAAACTTTGATCATCAGCTTGTTAGTGAATTATAAATGTTATATGCAACAGCCACGGAATGAAGCTGGTGCACAGAACAGTGTGGCAAAAAGTGAATGAGGTCATAGGACATCAAAGAAAGTTTTTGGCTGACAACGATATTACTTCACTTAAAGGTGTGGTCTAGATCAAATGATTGTTTAACTTGCAAGCAGCTAGCAATGTTAACTTTCATCTAAGACAACTACAATGAGAGTGTTACTAACTGATTAGGGTAAAGTCAGGTAATTTTGGACATCAGGTAAATTTGGACATTCATTTGCAAACAGTGGAAATCCAGATGTGACGGCTCATAAGGATTTTGACTGTTTACTTTATTTATGAGGGTCATTTTTTATGTTCGTAGAATCGGGCTGTATCTCTACAAATATAGAATTTACGGTGCCATAAGTATATATATTTTGAAAGGCCTGGCTTTTGTCTATCAACTGATATAAATTTTACATCATTAGCGCTTAGTTCGGTCAAGAAAAAAAGCTTTGAATAGGGCTAATAAAGGACACTGGTCGAAATCCATGCCATTTTAACCACGCAGCAAGCAGGAAATAAGACGCTGTTAAGTTCCATTCCCTATGGTGAAATAAGCATTTTTCAAGCTGATTTTTCTTTTGCACCACCGAAATTAATTATTCAAACGCTAATCGTCGACAAGTGCAGCAAAACTATAAGTTTGTTGTTTGCTCTTCTATAACAATTTTAAAACACCCACCAATATACCAAAATAATCACAGTCAAGTGCTAGTTATTATATCTGTTAAAATCACGATTATGAACAAATTTTAAAATTTCTTCTGGTTTTGCATAGCACATGGTATACTCAATCATTCGTCAGCAGTTATATTGATTTATCGATTTAAGCGTGTAACTTGCAACAACAGGAACTGGCATACCCCCATGTTGTAAAAAGTGGGTGGGGTAAATCAACCCCGCGTAGAAAACACAATAACAATCGGATCTGCATAATTTTGTTATTGCAGTGATTTCAACACCTGTTTAGAAGCACAAAAACAGTTTTAATGTATTTTCTAAATATAGTAACGCTCCATGACGTCATTTATGTACTAAATAAGGGATTTTAGCACCCCCTCGGCTATTTATTTTGCAGTTCATTTCTACTAAAACAAAAGTATAAACTTTGTTTTTGGATGAAAGTTACCATAACACTTCTATCTACCATATAAACACGAAAAAATTTAATACTACTTTACAACTAACATATTAAGCCACATTCAAAAGCCCGTGTCCAACTTCTACTTGTGTCAACTTTTTACAATAAAAGTTTATATGCCTACTGTTCAATTTGCTTAGGTTCCAAACAAATCTTCAATATCCAATAATTGCTGCGCATTTGCTATAATGCTTATATAATATTGTAGCACGTTGTGTCCTTGATCTGCAGCCAAAGTTTCAGAAGCTGTGCATGGCTATGGACCCATTTTCATGCAATTGTTGCTAACGTTCTGTCAGAGACTAAGTCCATAAAATGTCACATTTCTACCATATTTCCAGTGTGTGATATATAGGTATGTCTTTGCCACTTAGAAGGCATTAAAGTAATGTATTTTGAAATAATTTAAGGTTGCATGTAAAGATAAAATCTCAATCTTTTCAAATATATGCATGATGTATGCATTTACTTTCGCCGTTTTCATTAAATCTACCTCTCTACGAACATAAAAAACGTCCCTCGTATTTTTTTTCTTTAATAATTAAAATATGAAAAAAACAATGTGGCTGTCTGATATTAAATGATGTCTGAAGTTACCTGAATTTACCCTATATTTTTTGTATGCTCCAGGAAAGACCTCCATGTATACCAGAATCAGTCCGCCGTAAACGTGAGGCAATGGAAACCAACCAGAAGAAGAAGCTGGAGAGAGATATAGAGCTTGAGGAGGGAGATGATTATATCCTAGATCTTAGAAGTAAGGCCTAGGGTTAGACTGTCAAGATGTGGAACAAAATAGGGGGCCATTCCCAAATGAAAAAAACATGGCTTGCAGGACAATTAAACCTTAGATTTTAGAACTGTCATAAGTATGGCCATGGGGTTGGCTTGTCCAAATTTGGGACAAAATAGGGTAGTAGAAAAGAATTGATTGTTGAGAGGGAAAAAAATCCATCAAAGCACAAAATTCAAATAAATCTTTCGCACTAATGATGACTTTCCTTGTTTACTGATTACCTTGCAAACTTTGGACACAGATCAAGCCTGATCTGAGCCAATGGTTTGACACTATGATGTCATTTCTGGGTACTCCATGATAAGATAGAAATGGTCTTCAGGGACAATTTGTAAGTTTTATCCGTTTTAGAGATTTTCCCCACCATCCCAATTTTTGGCCGCAAAATACGAGAAAAAAAGCATTGTCAATTAACTGGATGACAGTCCATTTCTAAACTTGATTTAAAATGTTTAATGTGCCTTTACAAAACAAAACATGCAACTGCTAATTTTGGTCCAAATTCATGAACTTTTTTCCTTCACCAAATGTAGAACTAAAACCAGATAAAAGTGCAAACTTGATATTTCTTTTCAACCAAAACAAATGTTGTGTGTCCTGAAAAGAACTGACTCAATGAGATGGTTCATTTATGCACCCAAAACAAATGTGAAAATTGATAGAAAAGAAAAAAAAAACAGTTTTATGCTCAAAGATTTTGTTTAACTGGGTCTATTGATGAATGTCATTGCAATATAACTCATTCTCTTCCCTGGCCTCCAGATGAGAGTACATATTTGAAAACTATTTTTCTTAATTCTCAACCAAAACATATGTTGTGGGTACTGAAAAGAAACATCTCAATGAGACAGTTCTTTTGAGGAATGCGGGTCAACTCGGCCTTGGGTCAAGTCGGCCAGAGTCAACTCGGCTTGGGTCAACTCGGCCTGGTCATCTCTACCTGGTCCTATATAGCCTACTATTTTCAATAAGGATGCCATTACCATTTTGGTTGGTGTGTGTTTTATAAAAAAAAGTCCAACAAAAGTTTAAGGGAATAATCACATGTTTGGTCCTATCTATATCGTTGGTCAGTCAATCTTGACTATATTTCTCAACAGGTCCGACTTCATACGTACGTTTCATGTTAGGCCAACTTGCTTTGATCAGACATTTAATCGCAATCATTGTTTTTACTAATTAATTGTTAAGAAAACGATAATTGCCTTGTTTGCAAGATATTGGAAGTCAGTGCTTGGCAAAGTGTGAAAACTTTCATTAAGTTCAAGACAGCCATTACCTTTAATCAAGTAGCAATTTTTAAGTTCACCCTCGATTTGATCAATTAAAAGCTTAATTGCAATGTTTGTCAATCATTGTTTAATATTTGTCTTTGATTTAGTCCGACAGATTATGCAAAACTCAAAACCATATATCGTATATGTAACTAAACGCTCTGAAAATACTCCGGGCCGAGCTGACCAGGCCGAGTTGACCCAGGGCCAAGTTGACTCAGGGGCCTACTTGACTTCGGGCCAAGCTGACCCGCTACCCTTTTGAGCACCCAAAACAAATGTTTAAACTAAAGGGTAAGAAATTAATTACAATTTTATGCTGGACCTATGGTTGAAAGTCTCAATAAAACTCATGCTTTGTTTACAGAGACGTGGGATCTTAAGAAGCCAGAAGAAAAGTATGATGTGATACCTGAGATCTGGGAGGGACATAATGTTGCTGATTTTGTGGATCCTGATATTATGAAGGTAGGAATGAATTGAAAGATTCAAAAGGTTATGGTACTTACCATATATGAATAGCTAATTCTCAGACAAAACTGCACAAAGGCACAGTCTGGCTAAAGCCTTCAGTGCTCATATACTATAAGTATCAATGTAGATGAGCATCATCTAAATAGTTCTACAGTTTTGGTCAAATTATGGCCTTGGGTACTATGGTATTTGATATGTAGCATCACCTAGTAGTCCTCTAGCCGCTATTCCCTGGGTGTCTTGGAAAAAGTTATGGGCCTTGACACGAGAAAATGCGACCAGATAAGGCTAAAACCAGTCGGCTCAGCTACAGAGACTAGCTAGAATAGTGACATTTTGTGTGTAGCAAGTGGGGTATGTATACTGTCCAGAAAGTGTATGATAAATAGAGAATACTAGGTGAGTGTCTTTTGATATCAAGTTTACCAGGCAAGGCTTTGAGAACATTTGTTGACATCGTGAGGCTTGCAGAGCGATTCAACATGCATTCTCAAAGCCGAGCCTGGTAAACTTGATATCAAAAGATGTAAACCAGGTATTCTATTTATCACTTTACCCATTGTTTCAATCTGCAAACTAGCGATTTTGACATATTTTTTTTGTGTGTCGATTCAGTGTCATTGGCCACGTCATTCAAAAAGTGCAATGTCATCATGTCCTGATAAATGCACAAGCCATGAAATAGACACAGTTTATCAGGCAACGTGCAACAATGCAGTTAATATGAGAGGTAACTGATAAAGGGGCTGATCAGGCTGTGTGGATGTGCAACAGTCCGGTTTTTTCTTCTGTAGGAGACTGGCATGGTTTCAAACATTGATGAAATTTTAGCATTATTAATTTATTAACAATAGTTGGTTCCTTGAAAAAGCAGTGCTGAAATGACATTTGGTTCTTTCATTTTTCAGAAACTAGATGAACTTGAGAAAGAGGAGGAGTTACGAGAGAGAGCTGGTTACTATGACAACGAGGACAGCGAAGAAGATGAGGAAATGAAGGAAATAAGAAAAACAGCTGGCATGTGAGTATTGATGTTACCCTTACACATGAAACTAATGGAATACTAAATGTTTTGGGGAGGTCAAATTTTGCAGCCCCTACCATCTTCGGTAGCATCTCCTGTTTTGTCATCGGAGTCTGCCTGTCTAATTATAAATTACAGTAAAACCTTCTTAAGCGGCCACTCAAAAAGAAGACCAAAGTTGTTTTTCAAGACCGATTAACGCTTAATGCAGGTCGAAAGTATTGCAGAATGCTCCCCTTGGAGCATTCTGCAATACTTTCAACCTTCATTAAGCTACCATTTGCCATTAAGACCTTTGTTTTGTCTATTTTTTAATGGCCACTTAAGACGGGTTTTACTGTATATTCATTTCTTATACATCAAACATCTTATTCATGAAACTATCAGTGAGATCTTAAACAAAGGGAAATTTTGGGAAGCATCTGAAAATTATTATAGGCAGGTATCCTATCAAACTGTCAGAGGTCTTTAATTAAACTCCTTGCAAAAAAGTGATGAAATGCCTGGCAGAACCTTGCAGTTTATCTCTTTTGCCTGATTTGTTTAATGAATTCATTAATACATTAGCACTTATGTAAGATCCTCTATGTATTTATTTCTTTTAAAACCAGAATTCGAGAGAAGAGACAACTTATTACTCTGGAGTCCAGAGAGAGGAAGAAATGTGCTAAACCTCGCCTACCCCGCTCAGCTCAGAAGCTGGATGCCAACCGTATGGAGAAAGAGATGGAAGAATTAGGAGTGGATATAAGTGATCAGGTAGGGAGATAGTAAATAAAAAATAATTTTCTTATTATGTCTCCACCCTTCAGGGTCGGGAGACATATTGTGTTTCCCCGGGCGTCCGTCTGTCTGTCTCAAATCGTGTCCGCTTTATAACTTGAAAACCGCTTAAGCTCTATTCACGAAACTTTATACAAATATCAATCCGCGTGAGATGAAGTGCAGAGTGCAAGAATGATAACTCTGCCTTTATACTTTTTGAGTTATTTCCCTTTGAACTTTGTGCATCACAAAAATCGTGTCTGCTCTATAACTTGAAAACCACTTAAGCTATATTCACGAAACATTATACAAATATCAATCAGCATGAGATGACGTGCAGAGTGCAAGAATGGTAACTCTGCCTTTTATACTTTTTGAGTTATTTTCCTTGGAATTTTGTCCATCACAAAAACCGTGTCCACTCTATAACTTGAAAACCACTTAAGCTATATTCACAAAACTTTATACAAGTATTAACCAACATGAGTCGACGTGCAGAGTGCACGAATAGTAACTCTGTTATTTATACTCTTTGAGTTATTTCCCTTGGAACTTTGTGCATCACAAAAACAATTTCCATGACTATTTTGTACCGGGTTATGATTGTGCAATAGTTAACTACATTGACAGCTATCTTTACTAGATACGAGCTGATTGTCTGCATGAAATGACTAGAATTTACGTTGGAAATTGTATTTAATGTTTTTGTTTTAAATTGTATTTAATGACTCATGCTTTTGACATCAAAAGGGGCGAGACATCTGTTTTTGTGTAGAAAAACAGTTCTAGTTTTTCAACATGCGTTGTGGGTACTCAAAAGAACCGTCTCAATGAGACGGTTCTTTTGAGTACCCAAAGCAAATGTTGAAACTGATGGATTAGACAATACCAGGGTTCCCACAAGATCTGGATATCATGGAAAACAAGGAAAATCACTAAAAAAAGTTCTATGCGTGGAAAAATCATGGAATTTGAAAAAAACTTGAATAATCATGAAATTTTGTGAAATAATTTCACTAAACCACCAGTAGCCAGAAAACTAGCTGGCGGTCCAACAGCTAGTTTTCTGGCTACTGGTGGTTTCAAGTTCTAATTATTTCAAAATGCATGCATGGTCTACAAGCATGCTGTTTTTGCTGCATTCTGCATTTATGCTCAGCATGGTGGAGATGACAATTACATTGTTGATCATGGAAAATCATGGAAAAATCATGGAATTGTGTTTTTTTCTGTGGGAACCCTGCAATACTCAAAAAATTTGGTCATCACGAGCTATGGGTTGGGAGTTCAAGAGAGAAGCTTACATAGCTCTGTGTCTCTGAAGCAAGACATCAAAATATGAGCCACATCATAAGGAAATCAACAGTGTGGCTGTGCAACAGGAGAAGACTACTCAGCGTAGGCATCTGATCAGTCTTGCTGTCTGCATGAAGATAGCTTGGGTCTTTAGTTAGCACAGCTAAGACTCTCATCAGACTTTACACTTTTATGCCCAAAAGTTCGATTATCTATATAAAACTATAGTATATTTCAGTAGTGTACTGTAAAGATTTTATTGTATACAAGGGGACAAATGTCCCATGTTCTATAAATACTGTGGGTCCGGGTCTTAAAAGTAAGGAACAAAATGATTAAAACATAAAGAAACAGGCACACATTTCTTTGGACAATGTCCCATTGAAGCCAAGGCAAGTGGGACATTTCAAAATTAAATGTGCCAAATGGTGCAAATATGAAGCAGCTTTGGCAGAACACTGAGTCGGTATCATTACCATTTTAGGCCCACTATACAAGAGTTGGATCAAGAAGCGCCAGTAGGAAAGCATTGAAGAGGAAGAGAGAAGAATCTATGTCCCAGACTAGATCTGTGTCCCAGTCTAAATCCAGAGCCAGAAGTTCATCTAGGACGCCCAGAGACCAGTCTGGTGTTAGAGATGCATCGGTAAGTTAACCATGTATGGATATTAAAGTGGGATTACCACCAAAGATATATGAAACCTGTGGAGTGTTGTAAGCTTATCCTTGAAAGTATTGCTAAAAGTGCATCTGGATAAACACTGTCTGAATGTTGAAGAGCATAACTACCCATAGAATGGCTACCAGCGATTAGGCAATTTTTTGAAAATTGAGTTTATTGTAGGAAAAAAACCCGTAATTTTAGGAGGAAACTGGGCCCTGGGTTTGATTCATTTCAAAATTATTTGGGATATGACGCAAGAACACCTGTCTCTGGGTTTGGCAAACAACAAAGGTGCAGACAAGCTTCTGCAGCCTGATCAGTGCCATTGTTATTCTATTATTTGAACATATTTTAAAACATGTGAAATTTCAATTTTCTAGCTAGTCTCTGTAGCTGAGCAGATTGGTTTGATTGTTGCTTTGTTGGAAACCCAGAAGACAGGTTTTGTAGCATCTAGGCACATTTTTCAGCCTTATCAAGAAGGCAACATTTATCAGTCAACTAGTGAAAGAAAGGTCTCCATATAAGCACCACTTCATAATTGGTTTACTCCCTTCTTGTCAACAAATGTATTTGCTATTTTGTGAGAAGTGATATACTCCCATTCTAATCTTTGAAAATGGTTATGACCATAACCTTTTCCCTAGCTAGAGGAGAGATTAGTCTTCTGATGATAACCATTGCAAACTGCTTGGACCTGATCTGGATTCAAACAGTTTGACACTGCTAGTGTTCCTGAAAGAATTTTTTGAAAAAGTGAATTTTGAAAAAAAATCAGCAGGCAACAACAAAAACATGAAAAATTACCCTGCATGCAGAGTGAAGAGATCACTCATGATTGGGTGAAAGTTTTCAGGATTATTCCTGAATTCCATAGAAAGTCAGCCTCAAAATACTGGATTAGGCAGAATATAATAGCTTGTCTGATATATTTACAGTTGATCTAAAGACAATTAACCATTTAAACTTGAAATATTAATATTTTGAAGGCATACTGCAATTTTTAAAATTTGAATTTCAAAAGTTCAGGATTTTAGAAATTTTGAACTTTCACCCATGCTCATGTACGTTCCTTTATTTTTAACACATCAAAGACCAGATCAGAGTTGTTTCAAGAGCTGGCTGATGAATGTTTAAGATTTTAATCTGTATGAAAAGTGATCAGCCTGTGTTATGAATTATTATTATACCCCCCGCAAACTTTGTTTGTGGTGGGTATACTGTTTTCACGTTGTCCGTCCGTCCGTCCGTCAGTCCGTAACATTTTGTTTCCTTAATATCTTGAAGAGTAATTGCTGGATTTTCATCAAACCTTGCAAACAAGTTCATATATGCAAGACAAATACTTTAGACAAAAAAGTAAGGGCTAGGGGCCAATTCTATTAGAGTTATTTCCCTTTGTAGTTCTAAATGGCTTTTGATATAGGGTTTTATGCTTATGCTATTATAGGCCATACACGGGCCGATCAACTCCTACCACAGCTTTTGATGGAACAATTTGATACTTTGCCTATACAATGTGGACACATTGAACATATGCATGAAGGAGTTTGGTTCAAAAAAAATAATTTTTGACAAAATGACAGCTGTGAGAACTTAGACAATTTTTCCCTAATAAGGTGTTTGTATATGCATAGAGGGTGCCTTCATGGGCCGATCAACTCCTACCACGGCTTTTGATGGAACAATTTGATACTTTGCCTATACAATGTAGACACATTGAACATATGCATGAAGGAGTTTGGTTCAGAAAAAATAATTGTAGTTCTAAATGGCTTTTGATATAGGGTTTTATGCTTATGCTTTTATAGGCCATACACTGGCCGATCAACTCCTACCACAGCTTTTGATGGAACAATTTGATAACTTTACCATACAATGTAGACACATTGAACATATGCATGAAGGAGTTTGGTTCAGAAAAATAATTTTTGACAAAATGACAGCAGTGAGAACTTAGACAATTTTTCCCTAATAAGGCTTTTGTATATGCATAGATGATGCCTTCATGGGCCGATCAACTCCTACTACAGCTTTTGATGGAACAATTTGATACTTTGCCTATACAATGTAGACACATTGAACATATGCATGAAGGAGTTAAGTTGAGAAAAAATAATTTCTGACAAAATGACAGCTGTGAGAACTTAGACAATTTTTCCTTAATAGAGCTTTTGTATAAGCATTGATGTTGCCTTCATGGGCCGATCAACTCCTACCACAGCTTTTGATGGAACAATTTGATACTTTGCCTATACAAAAAAGACATATTGAACAAATGCATGAAGGAGTTTGGCTCAGAAAAAATATTTTTTGACAAAAATGACAGCTGTGAAAACTAAGACAATTATTCCCTTATATGGCTTTATATGCATGGATAGTGCCTTTATGGCCGATCAACTCCTACCACAGCTTTTGATGGAGCAATTTGATGCTTTGCTGATACAGTGTAGACACATTAAACATATGCATGAAGGAGTTTATATTTTTTTTGCACAGATTCTACTGAAATCTTCTTTTCAAAACTAAGGTCTGCTGGTTTGAACTATAACTTGCCAAGTTTTTTCACTGACTCTTACTATGCGGGGGGTATCTAATAAGCATTGCTTTTTGACTTTTTTCATTTATGAGCCTGTTTTATCATAGGTCCAGGTAAGGATAGTTTGTGCACCTAAAATTGCATTTATTTCCTTATCCATTAATTTAAACATGTTTTTTGGGTGATCAAAAGAACCATCTCATTGAGATGGTTATTTTGAGTACCCACACATATGTTTTGGTTGACAAATAAGGAAAAAATGTTCTAGTACACTTATCTGGAGGCCTGTTTTATGTTCGAAAATTTATAAGCCTATTTTATGAGTGGATTTGTTTTCTCTAGAGATAACAAAGTTTTCTAAATGTTGTAATAATTATTTCAGATGGCCCAGAAGGCTAAGAAGATTGCCCGCAAGGCTCAGAAGCCCATGAATATGGATGCTAGGAAGGGAGAGGCAGACAGGAGGGTGCTTGATATGAAACCGAAACATTTGTTCTCTGGCAAACGAAAGATGGGCAAAACCCAGAGAAGATAATTGGAGGAGAAATATTTAAAAACAAGAGACATTGTTTACTGAATGCAATGTTGTTGTTGTTTATTATGAGGGGGGGGGGGGGGATGAATGAGACCAAAATTGAATTTTATGGGAAATATTAAAAGAAAGGACAAACAACATTATGACCCTCAAATTAACCCCGAGATGTAAAATTATGCCTTTTTTAAGTTAGTTCAATACAAATGCATGCTGGGCAGAAGAATTCATTTTGATAACCACAAAATATTATAAGGAAAGTCAACACATCAAATTTTTCAAATAAACCTTATCTGGAGCTTCTGGAACATTTCATTTGAAAATACAATCATGGATTCCTTTATCATTAAAGATATTGTTACATAGTTTTTGTGTTATTCGCTTTAGTACCCCCTTTAATTGTTTGATTTGATTCTTTACATCCCAGTCAACAATTTTTCAGGGTGTCGGGAGTCAATTGGCCATACATCTGTCTGCCCTTCAACTGCAGGGTGGGTAGTCACATGGTTTTTGCTTGGATACACTGTACGGATGTTCGAATACACTGTAGGGACATTCTGATCGAATGTAGGAAGATTTCTCTATGTTTTCTCATCTATACCCAAAGAGTTATACACCATTTTCCAGCCCACATTTTCCCCTATCAAACGCTACCAGGATAGCATCTTTAAGCTTCTTACTTTGAGTAGTAACTCTGTCACAAATGTTGTCCGTACAGCTTATTTCCAAATTCAGTCCCGATCTTCGCCGCTAAAAAATTTGTGACAGTCTGTACTCAAAGTAAGAAGCTTTATGAGGATATCCTGGCATCGTTCGATCGGGAAAAATGGGGGCTGGAAAATGGTGTATAACTTTCTGTGTAAAGATGAAAAAACACGCAGAAATATCTACTTACTTTTGCTTAAAACATCGGTGTGGAAAGAAGTCCGCCATTTTTCCGTACAGTGTATCCTAACAGAAACCACGTGACTACCCACCCTGAACTGGACTGGCTGGATATATCAAAAGTTGTAGACTTCTTGATAAAACAGCATAATTAAAAATTAATTTTAAAACATGTTGTGGGTACTCAAATGAACCATCTCATTGAGACGGTTCTTTTGAGCACCCAAAAAAATATGTTAAAACTTACAGATAAGAATATATTAACATTTTTACACTAAAATTTTCTGTTCATCTAGACCTATGACTTGATATTGCAGTCACAACTCAAAGTTGAAGGGCAGACAGATGTATGGCCAATTGACTCCAGAGCCCTTGGTATACTTTTAGTTCATCCACGAGCCCTTGGGGGAGCTCAGTGGTAGAGTGCTTGACTTGAGACCTAGGGGTTGCAGGTTCAAGCCTCACTGGCGTCAGACATATTAATCCTTGCTTAGCACTGGTTCAACCCAGGAAGACCAGTCCTGACATAACCCTGAAAAATTGTTGACTGGGATGTAAAGAATCAAATCAAACAATCTGGATCCCAAAATAACTATTCAAGCTAGCTTGATAAAATTTAGTAAAACAAGTGGCAATGGGCTGATTATGCACATCGTTTTTTTCTAAAATACTTTCAATACCCAAACCCGTAGGGGACTGATGTGTTGCGGCATCCTCTGTGCCTTGTTTCATTAGTAATGATTCACCATATGAATGAAACTTTTTAAAATGTGTGGATCCTGATCATCTGGCTTCCAATGAAAGCAGCTAAACTGGGTCTACACTGCATAAAATGGTATAAATTTGGAGAGAAAAATATGGGCACAGTAGGCTTGTAAGGTTGAATAACACATACATGTGTGCTGGTATGATTTCTGAAACGATACACATATATATCAACCATATGAAATCACTTTTTATTCACTTGAACAAACACCCAAATAATGGATAATTTTAAGGAGAAAGGAATGAAATTGGAGAAAGGAACAAAATTGTGCAAAAATGTTTAATATAAATTCATATATTTTTAACATCAACATTAAAAGAACTTTTTCCCCATTGAATTGACTTTGGTTACACACAACATTGAATTGAAATAATTATACAATCAAGGTCAATATTGAATGAACTGTGCACAGTCAAGGTCAACAGTGAACTGACATCTAACATGCTTCAATAAAGTTATTTTCACTTTCACTACTATCTTGTGAAATCTTACCACAGGGATCCAGCACATGGCAAAACGAACTGCATCCCCAAATGAATGCTAGTACTCTTATCCCACTGTTTGCATTCTACTTTCTTTATGTTTTCAAATGATTCCACTATGTGTGTTTACATTTTAACAAGATATTTTCTTTTTTACAAAAACGAAAAAAGAAACTTAAAGGTTCATTTATACTTGTCGAAGACAATGATGCTTGAAACTTTAAAATCCTTAAAGAAAGCAAATGCACTGTAGCATAATCAGCTTTTCAAAAAGCAGCTGGTAGAGTCACTGTGTTGTGTCCATGAGCAGACACATTATCCACTGCTTAGTAGTGGTTCAACCAAGGAAGACCATCCCAACATGACTGAATAATTGTTGACAGGGATGTAAAAAATCGAAACAAACAAAATAGCTCTTCAAAGTGAACTAGTCTACCAGCTTTGTCTGAAAATTACATACCAGTTAACTCTGCACATGCTGAAACACTTATAGTCTACCTGGTGTATTGATACAATGTTGAAACGCATTTTTGCAACTGAAGTAAAGTT
Source organism: Loripinus fragilis (assembly GCA_964019695.1). Lineage (NCBI taxonomy): Eukaryota > Metazoa > Mollusca > Bivalvia > Lucinida > Lucinidae > Loripinus > Loripinus fragilis. Next base: position 710,442 of record OZ026526.1, on the reverse strand, counting down.
TTGGCCTGTATTGTGTTCATAATAGAACTATAATAAACAGAAGTTCTTTTTCTTAATGATGAAAATTTGGCCTGTCTACATGTTCTTTTAGATAGGGCTTCATATTAGCCTCGTGTGGTGAGATCTCATTACATCTGAACAAACTCAACTGGATGGCTTGGATTTGTCAGGGTGTATTGTGCATCTGAAAAGTATAAATAATAATTGAAACTAGTATTATTTTGAGAGAAAACATGTCCCACACCACATATGTTCAAATTTGGTGTATTTAGCTCCCATTTGATCTTGAAAATTAGGGTAAGGTCACTAAAACCCAAGTTAAGAGTGCATAACAGAAAAATAATTTTTTTATTTCTCAACCAAAACATATGTTGTGGGTACTCAAAAGAACCGTCTCAATGAGACAGTTCTTTTGAGCACCCAAAACAAATGCTAAAAATTATGGGTAAGAAAATATTTACAATTTTACGCTGAAATTTTTGTTTATCTAAACCTGTGCCCAATTAAGCCCACTAGCTCATGAATTATCTTGCACACAAGAAAGGGTCGGGTAAATGCTGATGCCAACTCAATCCAAAAACAATATGTCTCTTCCCCTTCCGTGGGTAGACATAAATTGCAACCTATCCCAATATAAGACTGTTAGTGTTCTGTGGATCTTCCTCATGGTGCCGTGGGTTAGTATGCAGTGTGTGATTGTGGTACTTCCTGATCATACTCACTGTTTTACCAAAACCATCTTCTTGGACATAAATATGAAGTAACTCGATCCCCAAAATTATATTAATGTTACATTCAAACTTATTGTATCAAGCTAGATGGAATGATCCATCAGTCAAGAATGGATTAACCCTTAAAGCGTCAATCACAACAAAAGACGTCTGCTCTTGTCGTCTGCTGAAATGTTTTAGAAGCCTATTCGACAAACAGTGTGGACCCAGATCAGACAGCTCCTGTAGGAGCAGTCTGATCTGGGTCCACACTGTTAGCACCTATGCTTACATTATTCAAATAGCTAATAAACGATGCAGCAGTGGACTTCAGCAGTAGTCATTTTCGAATGTAGTGTTTTTGCTGGCACTTTAAGGCTTAAAATAAACTCACCCTAGCAGACCTTTATCTTTATGCCACCTCTGAGGTATGATATTGAGATTTAACACTTTATCAGCTCTCTTTACTGTTACTGGTATTGATTTCTGAAATAGACAATATTGCTGTGATTGAGAGCACAGTTAATCAATGATAGAGGGCTTGACCGGTGTCACTGCGTTGTGTCCTTGTGCAAGACACATTAATCCTTGCTTAATACTGGTTCAATGCAAGAAGACCCGACCCAACTAACTGAAAAATTGTTGACTTGGGTGTAAAGAATCAAATCAAACAAACAAATATTGCTGTGATCAAAATTAGCAATTTTAATATTAATACCATAAGAGATAAAATCTAGTTAACCCTTAAAGCGCCAAGAAAAAAAATGCATCTGAAAATGTCGTCTGCAGAAGTCGTCTGCTGCAAATAATTGCCTAGCATTACTGACAATTTAAGTATAGAAGCAAACAGCTTGGACCCAGAACAGACTGAACAGACTGCTCCTATAGGAGCAGTCTGATCTGGGCCCACACTGTTCGCTATAGAGGCTTCTTAAACATTGCAGCAGACGAGAAAAGCAGACGACTTTTGTTGCGATTGGCGCGTTAAGGGTAAATCAAGATCATGCAACAATGGGACACAGTGGCTCATTGGTAGAGTACTCAACAGTGGCTCATTGGTAGAGTACTCAACTTGAGATAGAGGAGTTGACAGTTGGAGCCTCACCAGAGGCACTGTGTTGTGTCTGAGCAAGACACAATATTCTCTGCTCAGTTCTGGTTCAACCCAGGAAAAAATACTGGCATGACTGTAAAACTGTTGTCTGGGACAAAAACATCAACTCAAACAAACAACAGAGTGGCCAAATTGAGCCATCAAATCCTGCAGTGATCACATACTACAGTGGTAAAATTAACATAGTGGCCAAATTTAGCAATCAAATACTGCAGTAATCAAATACTACAGTGGTAAAATTTTGACTAAATTTAGCCATCCAATACTGCAGTGATCAAATACTACAATGGTCACATTTTGACCAAATTTAGCCATCCAATACTGCAGTGATCAAATACTACAGTGGTCACATTTTGACTAAATTTAGCCATCCAATACTGCAGTGATCAAATACTACAGTGGTCACATTTTGACCAAATTTAGCCATCCAATACTGCACTGATCAAATACTACAGTGGCCAAATTTTGACCAAATTTAGCCATCATATACTGCACTGATCAAATACTACAGTGGTCACATTTTGACCAAATTTAGCCATCCAATACTGCACTGATCAAATACTACAGTGGTCGAAATTTGACTAAATTTAGCCATCCAATACTGCACTGATCAAATACTACAGTGGTCACATTTTGACTAAATTTAGCCATCCAATACTGCACTGATCAAATACTACAGTGGTCGAAATTTGACCAAATTTAGCCATCCAATACTGCACTGATCAAATACTACAGTGGTCACATTTTGACTAAATTTAGCCATCCAATACTGCACTGATCAAATACTACAGTGGTCGAAATTTGACCAAATTTAGCCATCCAATACTGCACTGATCAAATACTACAGTGGTCACATTTTGACCAAATTTAGCCATCCAATACTGCACTGATCAAATACTACAGTGGTCATATTTTGACCAAATTTAGCCATCCAATACTGCAGTGATCAAATACTACAGTGGTCACATTTTGACCAAATTTAGCCATCATATACTGCAGTGATCAAATACTACAGTGGCCGAATTTTGACCAAATTTAGCCATCCAATACTGCACTGATCAAATACTACAGTGGTCACATTTTGACCAAATTTAGCCATCCAATACTGCAGTGATCAAATACTACAGTGGCCAAATTTTGACTAAATTTAGCCATCCAATACTGCACTGATCAAATACTACAGTGGTCATATTTTGACCAAATTTAGCCATCATATACTGCACTGATCAAATACTACAGTGGTCACATTTTGACCAAATTTAGCCATCCAATACTGCACTGATCAAATACTACAGTGGTCACATTTTGACTAAATTTAGCCATCCAATACTGCACTGATCAAATACTACAGTGGTCGAAATTTGACCAAATTTAGCCATCCAATACTGCACTGATCAAATACTACAGTGGTCACATTTTGACCAAATTTAGCCATCCAATACTGCACTGATCAAATACTACAGTGGTCATATTTTGACCAAATTTAGCCATCCAATACTGCAGTGATCAAATACTACAGTGGTCACATTTTGACCAAATTTAGCCATCCAATACTGCAGTGATCAAATACTACAGTGGCCAAATTTTGACTAAATTTAGCCATCCTATACTGCACTGATCAAATACTACAGTGGCCAAATTTTGACTAAATTTAGCCATCATATACTGCAGTGATCAAATACTACAGTGGCCAAATTTTGACTAAATTTAGCCATCCAATACTGCTGTGATTAAATACTACAGTGGTCGAAATTTGACCAAATTTAGCCATCATATACTGCAGTGATCAAATACTACAGTGGCCAAATTTTGACTAAATTTAGCCATCATATACTGCAGTGATCAAATACTACAGTGGCCAAATTTTGACTAAATTTAGCCATCCAATACTGCTGTGATTAAATACTACAGTGGTCGAAATTTGACCAAATTTAGCCATCCAATACTGCACTGATCAAATACTACAGTGGTCATATTTTGACCAAATTTAGCCATCCAATACTGCACTGATCAAATACTACAGTGGTCGAAATTTGACCAAATTTAGCCATCATATACTGCAGTGATCAAATACTACAGTGGCCAAATTTTGACTAAATTTAGCCATCATATACTGCAGTGATCAAATACTACAGTGGCCAAATTTTGACTAAATTTAGCCATCCAATACTGCAGTGATCAAATACTACAGTGGCCAAATTTTGACAAAATTTAGCCATCCAATACTGCACTGATCAAATACTACAGTGGTCGAAATTTGACCAAATTTAGCCATCCAATACTGCAGTGATCAAATACTACAGTGGCCAAATTTTGACTAAATTTAGCCATCCAATACTGCACTGATCAAATACTACAGTGGCCAAATTTTGACTAAATTTAGCCATCATATACTGCAGTGATCAAATACTACAGTGGCCAAATTTTGACTAAATTTAGCCATCCAATACTGCTGTGATTAAATACTACAGTGGTCGAAATTTGACCAAATTTAGCCATCATATACTGCAGTGATCAAATACTACAGTGGCCAAATTTTGACTAAATTTAGCCATCCAATACTGCACTGATCAAATACTACAGTGGTCACATTTTGACTAAATTTAGCCATCAAATACTGCTGTGATTAAATACTACAGTGGTCACATTTTGACTAAATTTAGCCATCAAATACTGCAGTGATCAAATACTACAGTGGTCACATTTTGACTAAATTTAGCCATCATATACTGCACTGATCAAATACTACAGTGGTCACATTTTGACTAAATTTAGCCATCAAATACTGCTGTGATTAAATACTACAGTGGTCACATTTTGACTAAATTTAGCCATCAAATACTGCTGTGATTAAATACTACAGTGGTCACATTTTGACTAAATTTAGCCATCCAATACTGCACTGATCAAATACTACAGTGGTCACATTTTGACTAAATTTAGCCATCAAATACTGCTGTGATTAAATACTACAGTGGTCACATTTTGACTAAATTTAGCCATCAAATACTGCAGTGATCAAATACTACAGTGGTCACATTTTGACTAAATTTAGCCATCCAATACTGCAGTGATTAAATACTACAGTGGTCACATTTTGACTAAATTTAGCCATCATATACTGCACTGATCAAATACTACAGTGGTCGAAATTTGACCAAATTTAGCCATCCAATACTGCACTGATCAAATACTACAGTGGTCGAAATTTGACCAAATTTAGCCATCAAATACTGCTGTGATTAAATACTACAGTGGTCACATTTTGACTAAATTTAGCCATCAAATACTGCAGTGATCAAATACTACAGTGGTCACATTTTGACCAAATTTAGCCATCATATACTGCAGTGATCAAATACTACAGTGGTCATATTTTGACCAAATTTAGCCATCATATACTGCAGTGATCAAATACTACAGTGGTCACATTTTGACCAAATTTAGCCATCCAATACTGCACTGATCAAATACTACAGTGGTCGAAATTTGAACAAATTTAGCCATCCAATACTGCACTGATCAAATACTACAGTGGTCATATTTTGACCAAATTTAGCCATCATATACTGCACTGATCAAATACTACAGTGGTCGAAATTTGACTAAATTTAGCCATCATATACTGCACTGATCAAATACTACAGTGGTCGAAATTTGACCAAATTTAGCCATCCAATACTGCAGTGATCAAATACTACAGTGGTCACATTTTGACCAAATTTAGCCATCCAATACTGCACTGATCAAATACTACAGTGGTCACATTTTGACTAAATTTAGCCATCCAATACTGCACTGATCAAATACTACAGTGGTCACATTTTGACTAAATTTAGCCATCAAATACTGCTGTGATTAAATACTACAGTGGTCACATTTTGACTAAATTTAGCCATCAAATACTGCAGTGATCAAATACTACAGTGGTCACATTTTGACTAAATTTAGCCATCCAATACTGCAGTGATTAAATACTACAGTGGTCACATTTTGACTAAATTTAGCCATCATATACTGCACTGATCAAATACTACAGTGGTCGAAATTTGACCAAATTTAGCCATCCAATACTGCACTGATCAAATACTACAGTGGTCGAAATTTGACCAAATTTAGCCATCAAATACTGCTGTGATTAAATACTACAGTGGTCACATTTTGACTAAATTTAGCCATCAAATACTGCAGTGATCAAATACTACAGTGGTCACATTTTGACCAAATTTAGCCATCATATACTGCAGTGATCAAATACTACAGTGGTCATATTTTGACTAAATTTAGCCATCATATACTGCACTGATCAAATACTACAGTGGTCGAAATTTGACCAAATTTAGCCATCATATACTGCAGTGATCAAATACTACAGTGGTCACATTTTGACCAAATTTAGCCATCATATACTGCACTGATCAAATACTACAGTGGTCATATTTTGACTAAATTTAGCCATCCAATACTGCAGTGATCAAATACTACAGTGGTCACATTTTGACTAAATTTAGCCATCCAATACTGCAGTGATCAAATACTACAGTGGCCAACTTTGACCAAATTTAGCCATCCAATACTGCAGTGATCAAATACTACAGTGGCCAAATTTTGACCAAATTTAGCCATCAAATACTGCACTGATCAAATACTACAGTGGTCACATTTTGACTAAATTTAGCCATCCAATACTGCAGTGATCAAATACTACAGTGGTCGAAATTTGACCAAATTTAGCCATCCAATACTGCAGTGATCAAATACTACAGTGGTCGAAATTTGACCAAATTTAGCCATCCAATACTGCACTGATCAAATACTACAGTAGTCGAAATTTGACCAAATTTAGCCATCCAATACTGCACTGATCAAATACTACAGTGGTCGAAATTTGACCAAATTTAGCCATCCAATACTGCACTGATCAAATACTACAGTGGTCGAAATTTGACCAAATTTAGCAATCAAATACTGCAGTGATCAACTACTACAGTGGTCACATTTTGACCAAATTTAGCCATCAAATACTGCACTGATCAAATACTACAGTGGTCGAAATTTGACCAAATTTAGCCATCCAATACTGCAGTGATCAAATACTACAGTGGTCACATTTTGACCAAATTTAGCCATCATATACTGCACTGATCAAATACTACAGTGGTCACATTTTGACCAAATTTAGCCATCCAATACTGCAGTGATCAAATACTACAGTGGTCGAAATTTGACCAAATTAAGCCATCATATACTGCACTGATCAAATACTACAGTGGTCGAAATTTGACCAAATTTAGCCATCCAATACTGCACTGATCAAATACTACAGTGGTCGAAATTTGACCAAATTTAGCCATCCAATACTGCAGTGATCAAATACTACAGTGGTCACATTTTGACTAAATTTAGCCATCCAATACTGCACTGATCAAATACTACAGTGGTCACATTTTGACCAAATTTAGCCATCATATACTGCACTGATCAAATACTACAGTGGTCATATTTTGACCAAATTTAGCCATCAAATACTGCACTGATCAAATACTACAGTGGTCGAAATTTGACCAAATTTAGCCATCCAATACTGCAGTGATCAAATACTACAGTGGTCACATTTTGACCAAATTTAGCCATCATATACTGCACTGATCAAATACTACAGTGGTCACATTTTGACCAAATTTAGCCATCCAATACTGCAGTGATCAAATACTACAGTGGTCGAAATTTGACCAAATTTAGCCATCATATACTGCACTGATCAAATACTACAGTGGTCGAAATTTGACCAAATTTAGCCATCCAATACTGCACTGATCAAATACTACAGTGGTCGAAATTTGACCAAATTTAGCCATCCAATACTGCAGTGATCAAATACTACAGTGGTCACATTTTGACTAAATTTAGCCATCCAATACTGCACTGATCAAATACTACAGTGGTCACATTTTGACCAAATTTAGCCATCCAATACTGCAGTGATCAAATACTACAGTGGCCAAATTTTGACCAAATTTAGCCATCCAATACTGCACTGATCAAATACTACAGTGGTCGAAATTTGACCAAATTTAGCCATCCAATACTGCAGTGATCAAATACTACAGTGGTCATATTTTGACCAAATTTAGCCATCCAATACTGCACTGATCAAATACTACAGTGGTCGAAATTTTACCAAATTTAGCCATCCAATACTGCACTGATCAAATACTACAGTGGTCGAAATTTGACCAAATTTAGCAATCAAATACTGCAGTGATCAACTACTACAGTGGTCACATTTTGACCAAATTTAGCCATCATATACTGCACTGATCAAATACTACAGTGGCCAAATTTTGACCAAATTTAGCCATCCAATACTGCACTGATCAAATACTACAGTGGTCGAAATTTGACCAAATTTAGCCATCCAATACTGCACTGATCAAATACTACAGTGGTCGAAATTTGACCAAATTTAGCCATCCAATACTGCAGTGATCAAATACTACAGTGGTCACATTTTGACTAAATTTAGCCATCCAATACTGCACTGATCAAATACTACAGTGGTCACATTTTGACCAAATTTAGCCATCATATACTGCACTGATCAAATACTACAGTGGTCGAAATTTGACCAAATTTAGCCATCCAATACTGCAGTGATCAAATACTACAGTGGTCGAAATTTGACCAAATTTAGCCATCCAATACTGCAGTGATCAAATACTACAGTGGTCGAAATTTGACCAAATTTAGCCATCAAATACTGCAGTGATCAAATACTACAGTGGTCAAATTTGACCAAATTTAGCCATCATATACTGCAGTGATCAAATACTACAGTGGCCAAATTTTGACTAAATTTAGCCATCCAATACTGCACTGATCAAATACTACAGTGGCCAAATTTTGACCAAATTTAGCCATCCAATACTGCACTGATCAAATACTACAGTGGTCGAATTTTGACTAAATTTAGCCATCCAATACTGCACTGATCAAATACTACAGTGGTCGAATTTTGACTAAATTTAGCCATCCAATACTGCACTGATCAAATACTACAGTGGTCGAAATTTGACCAAATTTAGCCATGAAATACTGCACTGATCAAATACTACAGTGGTCGAAATTTGACTAAATTTAGCCATCAAATACTGCACTGATCAAATACTACAGTGGTCACAATTTGACCAAATTTAGCCATCCAATACTGCACTGATCAAATACTACAGTGGTCGAAATTTGACCAAATTTAGCCATCAAATACTGCACTGATCAAATACTACAGTGGTCACATTTTGACCAAATTTAGCCATCCAATACTGCAGTGATCAAATACTACAGTGGTCGAAATTTGACCAAATTTAGCCATCCAATACTGCACTGATCAAATACTACAGTGGTCATATTTTGACTAAATTTAGCCATCCAATACTGCACTGATCAAATACTACAGTGGTCGAATTTTGACTAAATTTAGCCATCCAATACTGCACTGATCAAATACTACAGTGGTCGAATTTTGACTAAATTTAGCCATCCAATACTGCACTGATCAAATACTACAGTGGTCGAAATTTGACCAAATTTAGCCATGAAATACTGCACTGATCAAATACTACAGTGGTCGAAATTTGACTAAATTTAGCCATCAAATACTGCACTGATCAAATACTACAGTGGTCACAATTTGACCAAATTTAGCCATCAAATACTGCAGTGATCAAATACTACAGTGGTCATATTTTGACCAAATTTAGCCATCCAATACTGCACTGATCAAATACTACAGTGGTCGAAATTTGACCAAATTTAGCCATCCAATACTGCAGTGATCAAATACTACAGTGGTCGAAATTTGACCAAATTTAGCCATCCAATACTGCACTGATCAAATACTACAGTGGTCGAAATTTGACCAAATTTAGCCATCCAATACTGCACTGATCAAATACTACAGTGGTCGAAATTTGACCAAATTTAGCCATCCAATACTGCAGTGATCAAATACTACAGTGGCCAAATTTTGACTAAATTTAGCAATCCAATACTGCACTGATCAAATACTACAGTGGTCGAAATTTGACCAAATTTAGCCATCCAATACTGCAGTGATCAAATACTACAGTGGCCAAATTTTGACCAAATTTAGCCATCCAATACTGCTGTGATTAAATACTACAGTGGTCACATTTTGACCAAATTTAGCCATCCAATACTGCACTGATCAAATACTACAGTGGTCGAAATTTGACCAAATTTAGCCATCCAATACTGCACTGATCAACTACTACAGTGGTCACATTTTGACCAAATTTAGCCATCAAATACTGCAGTGATCAAATACTACAGTGGTCGAAATTTGACCAAATTTAGCCATCCAATACTGCAGTGATCAAATACTACAGTGGTCGAAATTTGACCAAATTTAGCCATCCAATACTGCAGTGATCAAATACTACAGTGGTCATATTTTGACTAAATTTAGCCATCAAATACTGCACTGATTAAATACTACAGTGGTCCGTTTTGACCAAATTTAGCCATCATATACTGCACTGATCAAATACTACAGTGGTCACAATTTGACCAAATTTAGCCATCCAATACTGCAGTGATCAAATACTACAGTGGTCGAAATTTGACCAAATTTAGCCATCGAATACTGCAGTGATCAAATACTACAGTGGTCACATTTTGACCAAATTTAGCCATCGAATACTGCAGTGATCAAATACTACAGTGGTCATATTTTGACTACATTTAGCCATCCAATACTGCAGTGATCAAATACTACAGTGGTCGAAATTTGACCAAATTTAGCCATCCAATACTGCAGTGATCAAATACTACAGTGGCCAAATTTTGACCAAATTTAGCCATCCAATACTGCAGTGATCAAATACTACAGTGGTCGAAATTTGACTAAATTTAGCCATCGAATACTGCACTGATCAAATACTACAGTGGTCGAAATTTGACCAAATTTAGCCATCCAATACTGCAGTGATTAAATACTACAGTGGTCGAAATTTGACCAAATTTAGCCATCAAATACTGCAGTGATCAAATACTACAGTGGTCGAAATTTGACCAAATTTAGCCATCCAATACTGCACTGATCAAATACTACAGTGGTCGAAATTTGACCAAATTTAGCCATCAAATACTGCAGTGATCAAATACTACAGTGGTCGAAATTTGACCAAATTTAGCCATCCAATACTGCACTGATCAAATACTACAGTGGTCGAAATTTGACCAAATTTAGCCATCCAATACTGCAGTGATTAAATACTACAGTGGTCGAAATTTGACCAAATTTAGCCATCAAATACTGCAGTGATCAAATACTACAGTGGTCGAAATTTGACCAAATTTAGCCATCCAATACTGCACTGATCAAATACTACAGTGGTCGAAATTCTACCAAATTTAGCCATCAAATACTGCAGTGATCAAATACTACAGTGGTCGAAATTTGACCAAATTTAGCCATCCAATACTGCACTGATCAAATACTACAGTGGTCACATTTTGACCAAATTTAGCCATCAAATACTGCAGTGATCAAATACTACAGTGGTCATATTTTGACTAAATTTAGCCATCAAATACTGCACTGATCAAATACTACAGTGGTCGAAATTTGACCAAATTTAGCCATCCAATACTGCACTGATCAAATACTACAGTGGTCACATTTTGACCAAATTTAGCCATCAAATACTGCAGTGATCAAATACTACAGTGGTCATATTTTGACTAAATTTAGCCATCAAATACTGCACTGATCAAATACTACAGTGGTCGAAATTTGACCAAATTTAGCCATCCAATACTGCACTGATCAAATACTACAGTGGTCACATTTTGACTAAATTTAGCCATCATATACTGCAGTGATCAAATACTACAGTGGTCGAATTTTGACCAAATTTAGCCATCATATACTGCAGTGATCAAATACTACAGTGGTCATATTTTGACTAAATTTAGCCATCCAATACTGCAGTGATCAAATACTACAGTGGTCGAAATTTGACCAAATTTAGCCATCCAATACTGCAGTGATTAAATACTACAGTGGTCGAAATTTGACCAAATTTAGCCATCATATACTGCAGTGATCAAATACTACAGTGGTCATATTTTGACCAAATTTAGCCATCCAATACTGCAGTGATCAAATACTACAGTGGTCACATTTTGACTAAATTTAGCCATCAAATACTGCACTGATCAAATACTACAGTGGTCGAAATTTGACCAAATTTAGCCATCCAATACTGCAGTGATCAAATACTACAGTGGTCGAAATTTGACCAAATTTAGCCATCGAATACTGCAGTGATCAAATACTACAGTGGTCGAAATTTGACCAAATTTAGCCATCCAATACTGCAGTGATCAAATACTACAGTGGCCAAATTTTGACCAAATTTAGCCATCATATACTGCAGTGATCAAATACTACAGTGGTCATATTTTGACTAAATTTAGCCATCATATACTGCAGTGATCAAATACTACAGTGGTCATATTTTGACTAAATTTAGCCATCAAATACTGCACTGATCAAATACTACAGTGGTCGAAATTTGACCAAATTTAGCCATCCAATACTGCAGTGATCAAATACTACAGTGGTCACATTTTGACCAAATTTAGCCATCATATACTGCACTGATCAAATACTACAGTGGTCATATTTTGACTAAATTTAGCCATCCAATACTGCAGTGATCAAATACTACAGTGGTCGAAATTTGACCAAATTTAGCCATCCAATACTGCACTGATCAACTACTACAGTGGTCACATTTTGACCAAATTTAGCCATCAAATACTGCAGTGATCAAATACTACAGTGGTCGAAATTTGACCAAATTTAGCCATCCAATACTGCAGTGATCAAATACTACAGTGGTCACATTTTGACCAAATTTAGCCATCATATACTGCACTGATCAAATACTACAGTGGTCACATTTTGACCAAATTTAGCCATCCAATACTGCACTGATCAAATACTACAGTGGTCGAAATTTGACCAAATTTAGCCATCCAATACTGCAGTGATCAAATACTACAGTGGTCACATTTTGACCAAATTTAGCCATCATATACTGCACTGATCAAATACTACAGTGGTCATATTTTGACCAAATTTAGCCATCCAATACTGCAGTGATCAAATACTACAGTGGTCGAATTTTGACCAAATTTAGCCATCCAATACTGCAGTGATCAAATACTACAGTGGTCGAATTTTGACCAAATTTAGCCATCCAATACTGCAGTGATCAAATACTACAGTGGTCGAAATTTGACCAAATTTAGCCATCGAATACTGCAGTGATTAAATACTACAGTGGTCGAAATTTGACCAAATTTAGCCATCAAATACTGCAGTGATCAAATACTACAGTGGTCGAAATTTGACCAAATTTAGCCATCCAATACTGCACTGATCAAATACTACAGTGGTCGAAATTTGACCAAATTTAGCCATCAAATACTGCAGTGATCAAATACTACAGTGGTCGAAATTTGACCAAATTTAGCCATCCAACACTGCACTGATCAAATACTACAGTGGTCGAAATTTGACCAAATTTAGCCATCCAATACTGCAGTGATTAAATACTACAGTGGTCGAAATTTGACCAAATTTAGCCATCAAATACTGCAGTGATCAAATACTACAGTGGTCGAAATTTGACCAAATTTAGCCATCCAATACTGCACTGATCAAATACTACAGTGGTCGAAATTTGACCAAATTTAGCCATCAAATACTGCAGTGATCAAATACTACAGTGGTCGAAATTTGACAAAATTTAGCCATCCAATACTGCACTGATCAAATACTACAGTGGTCACATTTTGACCAAATTTAGCCATCCAATACTGCACTGATCAAATACTACAGTGGTCGAAATTTGACCAAATTTAGCCATCATATACTGCAGTGATCAAATACTACAGTGGTCATATTTTGACTAAATTTAGCCATCCAATACTGCACTGATCAAATACTACAGTGGTCGAAATTTGACCAAATTTAGCCATCCAATACTGCACTGATCAAATACTACAGTGGCCAAATTTTGACCAAATTTAGCCATCATATACTGCAGTGATCAAATACTACAGTGGTCATATTTTGACTAAATTTAGCCATCAAATACTGCACTGATCAAATACTACAGTGGTCGAAATTTGACCAAATTTAGCCATCATATACTGCAGTGATCAAATACTACAGTGGTCGAAATTTGACCAAATTTAGCCATCATATACTGCACTGATCAAATACTACAGTGGTCATATTTTGACCAAATTTAGCCATCCAATACTGCAGTGATCAAATACTACAGTGGTCATATTTTGACCAAATTTAGCCATCATATACTGCAGTGATCAAATACTACAGTGGTCATATTTTGATCAAATTTAGCCATCCAATACTGCAGTGATCAAATACTACAGTGGTCACATTTTGACCAAATTTAGCCATCCAATACTGCAGTGATCAAATACTACAGTGGTCGAAATTTGACCAAATTTAGCCATCCAATACTGCAGTGATCAAATACTACAGTGGTCATATTTTGACTAAATTTAGCCATCATATACTGCAGTGATCAAATACTACAGTGGTCATATTTTGACTAAATTTAGCCATCCAATACTGCACTGATCAAATACTACAGTGGTCATATTTTGACCAAATTTAGCCATCCAATACTGCAGTGATCAAATACTACAGTGGTCATATTTTGACCAAATTTAGCCATCATATACTGCAGTGATCAAATACTACAGTGGTCATATTTTGACTAAATTTAGCCATCAAATACTGCACTGATCAAATACTACAGTGGTCGAAATTTGACCAAATTTAGCCATCAAATACTGCACTGATCAAATACTACAGTGGTCGAAATTTGACCAAATTTAGCCATCGAATACTGCAGTGATCAAATACTACAGTGGTCGAAATTTGACCAAATTTAGCCATCCAATACTGCACTGATCAAATACTACAGTGGTCGAAATTTGACCAAATTTAGCCATCCAATACTGCAGTGATCAAATACTACAGTGGTCGAAATTTGACCAAATTTAGCCATCCAATACTGCACTGATCAAATACTACAGTGGTCGAAATTTGACCAAATTTAGCCATCCAATACTGCAGTGATCAAATACTACAGTGGTCATATTTTGACTAAATTTAGCCATCATATACTGCAGTGATCAAATACTACAGTGGTCATATTTTGACTAAATTTAGCCATCCAATACTGCACTGATCAAATACTACAGTGGTCACATTTTGACCAAATTTAGCCATCATATACTGCAGTGATCAAATACTACAGTGGTCGAAATTTGACCAAATTTAGCCATCATATACTGCAGTGATCAAATACTACAGTGGTCATATTTTGACTAAATTTAGCCATCATATACTGCAGTGATCAAATACTACAGTGGTCATATTTTGACCAAATTTAGCCATCCAATACTGCAGTGATCAAATACTACAGTGGTCGAAATTTGACCAAATTTAGCCATCATATACTGCACTGATCAAATACTACAGTGGTCAAAATTTGACCAAATTTAGCCATCCAATACTGCACTGATCAAATACTACAGTGGTCGAAATTTGACTAAATTTAGCCATCCAATACTGCAGTGATCAAATACTACAGTGGTCATATTTTGACTAAATTTAGCCATCAAATACTGCAGTGATTAAATACTACAGTGGTCGAAATTTGACCAAATTTAGCCATCATATACTGCAGTGATCAAATACTACAGTGGCCAAATTTTGACTAAATTTAGCCATCCAATACTGCACTGATCAAATACTACAGTGGTCGAAATTTGACCAAATTTAGCCATCCAATACTGCAGTGATCAAATACTACAGTGGCCAAATTTTGACTAAATTTAGCCATCCAATACTGCAGTGATTAAATACTACAGTGGTCGAAATTTGACCAAATTTAGCAATCAAATACTGCAGTGATCAAATACTACAGTGGCCAAATTTTGACCAAATTTAGCCATCCAATACTGCACTGATCAAATACTACAGTGGCCAAATTTTGACCAAATTTAGCCATCCAATACTGCACTGATCAAAATACTACAGTGGTCGAAATTTGACCAAATTTAGCCATCCAATACTGCAGTGATTAAATACTACAGTGGTCACATTTTGACCAAATTTAGCCATCCAATACTGCAGTGATCAAATACTACAGTGGTCATATTTTGACCAAATTTAGCCATCAAATACTGCAGTGATCAAATACTACAGTGGTCGAAATTTGACCAAATTTAGCCATCCAATACTGCAGTGATCAAATACTACAGTGGTCACATTTTGACTAAATTTAGCCATCCAATACTGCAGTGATTAAATACTACAGTGGCCAAATTTTGACTAAATTTAGCCATCCAATACTGCACTGATCAAATACTACAGTGGTCGAAATTTGACCAAATTTAGCCATCATATACTGCAGTGATCAAATACTACAGTGGTCATATTTTGACCAAATTTAGCCATCCAATACTGCACTGATCAAATACTACAGTGGTCGAAATTTGACCAAATTTAGCCATCATATACTGCAGTGATTAAATACTACAGTGGTCACATTTTAACCAAATTTAGCCATCCAATACTGCACTGATCAAATACTACAGTGGTCGAAATTTGACCAAATTTAGCCATCCAATACTGCACTGATCAAATACTACAGTGGTCGAAATTTGACCAAATTTAGCCATCCAATACTGCACTGATCAAATACTACAGTGGTCGAAATTTGACCAAATTTAGCCATCCAATACTGCAGTGATCAAATACTACAGTGGCCAAATTTTGACCAAATTTAGCCATCCGATACTGCACTGATCAAATACTACAGTGGTCGAAATTTGACCAAATTTAGCCATCCAATACTGCAGTGATCAAATACTACAGTGGTCACATTTTGACCAAATTTAGCCATCCGATACTGCACTGATCAAATACTACAGTGGTCGAAATTTGACCAAATTTAGCCATCCAATACTGCACTGATCAAATACTACAGTGGCCAAATTTTGACCAAATTTAGCCATCCAATACTGCAGTGATCAAATACTACAGTGGTCGAAATTTGACCAAATTTAGCAATCAAATACTGCAGTGATCAAATACTACAGTGGTCACATTTTGACCAAATTTAGCCATCATATACTGCACTGATCAAATACTACAGTGGCCAAATTTTGACCAAATTTAGCCATCCAATACTGCAGTGATCAAATACTACAGTGGTCGAAATTTGACTAAATTTAGCCATCAAATACTGCAGTGATCAAATACTACAGTGGTCGAAATTTGACCAAATTTAGCCATCCAATACTGCACTGATCAAATACTACAGTGGTCGAAATTTGACTAAATTTAGCCATCCAATACTGCACTGATCAAATACTACAGTGGTCGAAATTTGACCAAATTTAGCCATCCAATACTGCACTGATCAAATACTACAGTGGTCGAAATTTGACTAAATTTAGCCATCCAATACTGCAGTGATCAAATACTACAGTGGTCATATTTTGACCAAATTTAGCCATCCAATACTGCACTGATCAAATACTACAGTGGTCGAAATTTGACCAAATTTAGCCATCCAATACTGCACTGATCAAATACTACAGTGGTCGAAATTTGACCAAATTTAGCCATCCTATACTGCAGTGATCAAATACTACAGTGGTCGAAATTTGACCAAATTTAGCCATCCAATACTGCACTGATCAAATACTACAGTGGTCGAAATTTGACCAAATTTAGCCATCCAATACTGCACTGATCAAATACTACAGTGGTCGAAATTTGACTAAATTTAGCCATCATATACTGCAGTGATCAAATACTACAGTGGTCACATTTTGACCAAATTTAGCCATCATATACTGCACTGATCAAATACTACAGTGGTCACATTTTGACTAAATTTAGCCATCAAATACTGCTGTGATTAAATACTACAGTGGTCACATTTTGACTAAATTTAGCCATCAAATACTGCTGTGATTAAATACTACAGTGGTCACATTTTGACTAAATTTAGCCATCCAATACTGCACTGATCAAATACTACAGTGGTCACATTTTGACTAAATTTAGCCATCAAATACTGCTGTGATTAAATACTACAGTGGTCACATTTTGACTAAATTTAGCCATCAAATACTGCAGTGATCAAATACTACAGTGGTCACATTTTGACTAAATTTAGCCATCCAATACTGCAGTGATTAAATACTACAGTGGTCACATTTTGACTAAATTTAGCCATCATATACTGCACTGATCAAATACTACAGTGGTCGAAATTTGACCAAATTTAGCCATCCAATACTGCACTGATCAAATACTACAGTGGTCGAAATTTGACCAAATTTAGCCATCAAATACTGCTGTGATTAAATACTACAGTGGTCACATTTTGACTAAATTTAGCCATCAAATACTGCAGTGATCAAATACTACAGTGGTCACATTTTGACCAAATTTAGCCATCATATACTGCAGTGATCAAATACTACAGTGGTCATATTTTGACCAAATTTAGCCATCATATACTGCAGTGATCAAATACTACAGTGGTCACATTTTGACCAAATTTAGCCATCCAATACTGCACTGATCAAATACTACAGTGGTCGAAATTTGAACAAATTTAGCCATCCAATACTGCACTGATCAAATACTACAGTGGTCATATTTTGACCAAATTTAGCCATCATATACTGCACTGATCAAATACTACAGTGGTCGAAATTTGACTAAATTTAGCCATCATATACTGCACTGATCAAATACTACAGTGGTCGAAATTTGACCAAATTTAGCCATCCAATACTGCAGTGATCAAATACTACAGTGGTCACATTTTGACCAAATTTAGCCATCCAATACTGCACTGATCAAATACTACAGTGGTCACATTTTGACTAAATTTAGCCATCCAATACTGCACTGATCAAATACTACAGTGGTCACATTTTGACTAAATTTAGCCATCAAATACTGCTGTGATTAAATACTACAGTGGTCACATTTTGACTAAATTTAGCCATCAAATACTGCAGTGATCAAATACTACAGTGGTCACATTTTGACTAAATTTAGCCATCCAATACTGCAGTGATTAAATACTACAGTGGTCACATTTTGACTAAATTTAGCCATCATATACTGCACTGATCAAATACTACAGTGGTCGAAATTTGACCAAATTTAGCCATCCAATACTGCACTGATCAAATACTACAGTGGTCGAAATTTGACCAAATTTAGCCATCAAATACTGCTGTGATTAAATACTACAGTGGTCACATTTTGACTAAATTTAGCCATCAAATACTGCAGTGATCAAATACTACAGTGGTCACATTTTGACCAAATTTAGCCATCATATACTGCAGTGATCAAATACTACAGTGGTCATATTTTGACTAAATTTAGCCATCATATACTGCACTGATCAAATACTACAGTGGTCGAAATTTGACCAAATTTAGCCATCATATACTGCAGTGATCAAATACTACAGTGGTCACATTTTGACCAAATTTAGCCATCATATACTGCACTGATCAAATACTACAGTGGTCATATTTTGACTAAATTTAGCCATCCAATACTGCAGTGATCAAATACTACAGTGGTCACATTTTGACTAAATTTAGCCATCCAATACTGCAGTGATCAAATACTACAGTGGCCAACTTTGACCAAATTTAGCCATCCAATACTGCAGTGATCAAATACTACAGTGGCCAAATTTTGACCAAATTTAGCCATCAAATACTGCACTGATCAAATACTACAGTGGTCACATTTTGACTAAATTTAGCCATCCAATACTGCAGTGATCAAATACTACAGTGGTCGAAATTTGACCAAATTTAGCCATCCAATACTGCAGTGATCAAATACTACAGTGGTCGAAATTTGACCAAATTTAGCCATCCAATACTGCACTGATCAAATACTACAGTAGTCGAAATTTGACCAAATTTAGCCATCCAATACTGCACTGATCAAATACTACAGTGGTCGAAATTTGACCAAATTTAGCCATCCAATACTGCACTGATCAAATACTACAGTGGTCGAAATTTGACCAAATTTAGCAATCAAATACTGCAGTGATCAACTACTACAGTGGTCACATTTTGACCAAATTTAGCCATCAAATACTGCACTGATCAAATACTACAGTGGTCGAAATTTGACCAAATTTAGCCATCCAATACTGCAGTGATCAAATACTACAGTGGTCACATTTTGACCAAATTTAGCCATCATATACTGCACTGATCAAATACTACAGTGGTCACATTTTGACCAAATTTAGCCATCCAATACTGCAGTGATCAAATACTACAGTGGTCGAAATTTGACCAAATTAAGCCATCATATACTGCACTGATCAAATACTACAGTGGTCGAAATTTGACCAAATTTAGCCATCCAATACTGCACTGATCAAATACTACAGTGGTCGAAATTTGACCAAATTTAGCCATCCAATACTGCAGTGATCAAATACTACAGTGGTCACATTTTGACTAAATTTAGCCATCCAATACTGCACTGATCAAATACTACAGTGGTCACATTTTGACCAAATTTAGCCATCATATACTGCACTGATCAAATACTACAGTGGTCATATTTTGACCAAATTTAGCCATCAAATACTGCACTGATCAAATACTACAGTGGTCGAAATTTGACCAAATTTAGCCATCCAATACTGCAGTGATCAAATACTACAGTGGTCACATTTTGACCAAATTTAGCCATCATATACTGCACTGATCAAATACTACAGTGGTCACATTTTGACCAAATTTAGCCATCCAATACTGCAGTGATCAAATACTACAGTGGTCGAAATTTGACCAAATTTAGCCATCATATACTGCACTGATCAAATACTACAGTGGTCGAAATTTGACCAAATTTAGCCATCCAATACTGCACTGATCAAATACTACAGTGGTCGAAATTTGACCAAATTTAGCCATCCAATACTGCAGTGATCAAATACTACAGTGGTCACATTTTGACTAAATTTAGCCATCCAATACTGCACTGATCAAATACTACAGTGGTCACATTTTGACCAAATTTAGCCATCCAATACTGCAGTGATCAAATACTACAGTGGCCAAATTTTGACCAAATTTAGCCATCCAATACTGCACTGATCAAATACTACAGTGGTCGAAATTTGACCAAATTTAGCCATCCAATACTGCAGTGATCAAATACTACAGTGGTCATATTTTGACCAAATTTAGCCATCCAATACTGCACTGATCAAATACTACAGTGGTCGAAATTTTACCAAATTTAGCCATCCAATACTGCACTGATCAAATACTACAGTGGTCGAAATTTGACCAAATTTAGCAATCAAATACTGCAGTGATCAACTACTACAGTGGTCACATTTTGACCAAATTTAGCCATCATATACTGCACTGATCAAATACTACAGTGGCCAAATTTTGACCAAATTTAGCCATCCAATACTGCACTGATCAAATACTACAGTGGTCGAAATTTGACCAAATTTAGCCATCCAATACTGCACTGATCAAATACTACAGTGGTCGAAATTTGACCAAATTTAGCCATCCAATACTGCAGTGATCAAATACTACAGTGGTCACATTTTGACTAAATTTAGCCATCCAATACTGCACTGATCAAATACTACAGTGGTCACATTTTGACCAAATTTAGCCATCATATACTGCACTGATCAAATACTACAGTGGTCGAAATTTGACCAAATTTAGCCATCCAATACTGCAGTGATCAAATACTACAGTGGTCGAAATTTGACCAAATTTAGCCATCCAATACTGCAGTGATCAAATACTACAGTGGTCGAAATTTGACCAAATTTAGCCATCAAATACTGCAGTGATCAAATACTACAGTGGTCAAATTTGACCAAATTTAGCCATCATATACTGCAGTGATCAAATACTACAGTGGCCAAATTTTGACTAAATTTAGCCATCCAATACTGCACTGATCAAATACTACAGTGGCCAAATTTTGACCAAATTTAGCCATCCAATACTGCACTGATCAAATACTACAGTGGTCGAATTTTGACTAAATTTAGCCATCCAATACTGCACTGATCAAATACTACAGTGGTCGAATTTTGACTAAATTTAGCCATCCAATACTGCACTGATCAAATACTACAGTGGTCGAAATTTGACCAAATTTAGCCATGAAATACTGCACTGATCAAATACTACAGTGGTCGAAATTTGACTAAATTTAGCCATCAAATACTGCACTGATCAAATACTACAGTGGTCACAATTTGACCAAATTTAGCCATCCAATACTGCACTGATCAAATACTACAGTGGTCGAAATTTGACCAAATTTAGCCATCAAATACTGCACTGATCAAATACTACAGTGGTCACATTTTGACCAAATTTAGCCATCCAATACTGCAGTGATCAAATACTACAGTGGTCGAAATTTGACCAAATTTAGCCATCCAATACTGCACTGATCAAATACTACAGTGGTCATATTTTGACTAAATTTAGCCATCCAATACTGCACTGATCAAATACTACAGTGGTCGAATTTTGACTAAATTTAGCCATCCAATACTGCACTGATCAAATACTACAGTGGTCGAATTTTGACTAAATTTAGCCATCCAATACTGCACTGATCAAATACTACAGTGGTCGAAATTTGACCAAATTTAGCCATGAAATACTGCACTGATCAAATACTACAGTGGTCGAAATTTGACTAAATTTAGCCATCAAATACTGCACTGATCAAATACTACAGTGGTCACAATTTGACCAAATTTAGCCATCAAATACTGCAGTGATCAAATACTACAGTGGTCATATTTTGACCAAATTTAGCCATCCAATACTGCACTGATCAAATACTACAGTGGTCGAAATTTGACCAAATTTAGCCATCCAATACTGCAGTGATCAAATACTACAGTGGTCGAAATTTGACCAAATTTAGCCATCCAATACTGCACTGATCAAATACTACAGTGGTCGAAATTTGACCAAATTTAGCCATCCAATACTGCACTGATCAAATACTACAGTGGTCGAAATTTGACCAAATTTAGCCATCCAATACTGCAGTGATCAAATACTACAGTGGCCAAATTTTGACTAAATTTAGCAATCCAATACTGCACTGA
Organism: Loripinus fragilis; assembly: GCA_964019695.1. Lineage (NCBI taxonomy): Eukaryota > Metazoa > Mollusca > Bivalvia > Lucinida > Lucinidae > Loripinus > Loripinus fragilis. The sequence continues at coordinate 687,292 of OZ026526.1, read as the reverse complement.
TCAAATACTACAGTGGTCGAAATTTGACCAAATTTAGCCATCCAATACTGCAGTGATCAAATACTACAGTGGCCAAATTTTGACCAAATTTAGCCATCCAATACTGCTGTGATTAAATACTACAGTGGTCACATTTTGACCAAATTTAGCCATCCAATACTGCACTGATCAAATACTACAGTGGTCGAAATTTGACCAAATTTAGCCATCCAATACTGCACTGATCAACTACTACAGTGGTCACATTTTGACCAAATTTAGCCATCAAATACTGCAGTGATCAAATACTACAGTGGTCGAAATTTGACCAAATTTAGCCATCCAATACTGCAGTGATCAAATACTACAGTGGTCGAAATTTGACCAAATTTAGCCATCCAATACTGCAGTGATCAAATACTACAGTGGTCATATTTTGACTAAATTTAGCCATCAAATACTGCACTGATTAAATACTACAGTGGTCCGTTTTGACCAAATTTAGCCATCATATACTGCACTGATCAAATACTACAGTGGTCACAATTTGACCAAATTTAGCCATCCAATACTGCAGTGATCAAATACTACAGTGGTCGAAATTTGACCAAATTTAGCCATCGAATACTGCAGTGATCAAATACTACAGTGGTCACATTTTGACCAAATTTAGCCATCGAATACTGCAGTGATCAAATACTACAGTGGTCATATTTTGACTACATTTAGCCATCCAATACTGCAGTGATCAAATACTACAGTGGTCGAAATTTGACCAAATTTAGCCATCCAATACTGCAGTGATCAAATACTACAGTGGCCAAATTTTGACCAAATTTAGCCATCCAATACTGCAGTGATCAAATACTACAGTGGTCGAAATTTGACTAAATTTAGCCATCGAATACTGCACTGATCAAATACTACAGTGGTCGAAATTTGACCAAATTTAGCCATCCAATACTGCAGTGATTAAATACTACAGTGGTCGAAATTTGACCAAATTTAGCCATCAAATACTGCAGTGATCAAATACTACAGTGGTCGAAATTTGACCAAATTTAGCCATCCAATACTGCACTGATCAAATACTACAGTGGTCGAAATTTGACCAAATTTAGCCATCAAATACTGCAGTGATCAAATACTACAGTGGTCGAAATTTGACCAAATTTAGCCATCCAATACTGCACTGATCAAATACTACAGTGGTCGAAATTTGACCAAATTTAGCCATCCAATACTGCAGTGATTAAATACTACAGTGGTCGAAATTTGACCAAATTTAGCCATCAAATACTGCAGTGATCAAATACTACAGTGGTCGAAATTTGACCAAATTTAGCCATCCAATACTGCACTGATCAAATACTACAGTGGTCGAAATTCTACCAAATTTAGCCATCAAATACTGCAGTGATCAAATACTACAGTGGTCGAAATTTGACCAAATTTAGCCATCCAATACTGCACTGATCAAATACTACAGTGGTCACATTTTGACCAAATTTAGCCATCAAATACTGCAGTGATCAAATACTACAGTGGTCATATTTTGACTAAATTTAGCCATCAAATACTGCACTGATCAAATACTACAGTGGTCGAAATTTGACCAAATTTAGCCATCCAATACTGCACTGATCAAATACTACAGTGGTCACATTTTGACCAAATTTAGCCATCAAATACTGCAGTGATCAAATACTACAGTGGTCATATTTTGACTAAATTTAGCCATCAAATACTGCACTGATCAAATACTACAGTGGTCGAAATTTGACCAAATTTAGCCATCCAATACTGCACTGATCAAATACTACAGTGGTCACATTTTGACTAAATTTAGCCATCATATACTGCAGTGATCAAATACTACAGTGGTCGAATTTTGACCAAATTTAGCCATCATATACTGCAGTGATCAAATACTACAGTGGTCATATTTTGACTAAATTTAGCCATCCAATACTGCAGTGATCAAATACTACAGTGGTCGAAATTTGACCAAATTTAGCCATCCAATACTGCAGTGATTAAATACTACAGTGGTCGAAATTTGACCAAATTTAGCCATCATATACTGCAGTGATCAAATACTACAGTGGTCATATTTTGACCAAATTTAGCCATCCAATACTGCAGTGATCAAATACTACAGTGGTCACATTTTGACTAAATTTAGCCATCAAATACTGCACTGATCAAATACTACAGTGGTCGAAATTTGACCAAATTTAGCCATCCAATACTGCAGTGATCAAATACTACAGTGGTCGAAATTTGACCAAATTTAGCCATCGAATACTGCAGTGATCAAATACTACAGTGGTCGAAATTTGACCAAATTTAGCCATCCAATACTGCAGTGATCAAATACTACAGTGGCCAAATTTTGACCAAATTTAGCCATCATATACTGCAGTGATCAAATACTACAGTGGTCATATTTTGACTAAATTTAGCCATCATATACTGCAGTGATCAAATACTACAGTGGTCATATTTTGACTAAATTTAGCCATCAAATACTGCACTGATCAAATACTACAGTGGTCGAAATTTGACCAAATTTAGCCATCCAATACTGCAGTGATCAAATACTACAGTGGTCACATTTTGACCAAATTTAGCCATCATATACTGCACTGATCAAATACTACAGTGGTCATATTTTGACTAAATTTAGCCATCCAATACTGCAGTGATCAAATACTACAGTGGTCGAAATTTGACCAAATTTAGCCATCCAATACTGCACTGATCAACTACTACAGTGGTCACATTTTGACCAAATTTAGCCATCAAATACTGCAGTGATCAAATACTACAGTGGTCGAAATTTGACCAAATTTAGCCATCCAATACTGCAGTGATCAAATACTACAGTGGTCACATTTTGACCAAATTTAGCCATCATATACTGCACTGATCAAATACTACAGTGGTCACATTTTGACCAAATTTAGCCATCCAATACTGCACTGATCAAATACTACAGTGGTCGAAATTTGACCAAATTTAGCCATCCAATACTGCAGTGATCAAATACTACAGTGGTCACATTTTGACCAAATTTAGCCATCATATACTGCACTGATCAAATACTACAGTGGTCATATTTTGACCAAATTTAGCCATCCAATACTGCAGTGATCAAATACTACAGTGGTCGAATTTTGACCAAATTTAGCCATCCAATACTGCAGTGATCAAATACTACAGTGGTCGAATTTTGACCAAATTTAGCCATCCAATACTGCAGTGATCAAATACTACAGTGGTCGAAATTTGACCAAATTTAGCCATCGAATACTGCAGTGATTAAATACTACAGTGGTCGAAATTTGACCAAATTTAGCCATCAAATACTGCAGTGATCAAATACTACAGTGGTCGAAATTTGACCAAATTTAGCCATCCAATACTGCACTGATCAAATACTACAGTGGTCGAAATTTGACCAAATTTAGCCATCAAATACTGCAGTGATCAAATACTACAGTGGTCGAAATTTGACCAAATTTAGCCATCCAACACTGCACTGATCAAATACTACAGTGGTCGAAATTTGACCAAATTTAGCCATCCAATACTGCAGTGATTAAATACTACAGTGGTCGAAATTTGACCAAATTTAGCCATCAAATACTGCAGTGATCAAATACTACAGTGGTCGAAATTTGACCAAATTTAGCCATCCAATACTGCACTGATCAAATACTACAGTGGTCGAAATTTGACCAAATTTAGCCATCAAATACTGCAGTGATCAAATACTACAGTGGTCGAAATTTGACAAAATTTAGCCATCCAATACTGCACTGATCAAATACTACAGTGGTCACATTTTGACCAAATTTAGCCATCCAATACTGCACTGATCAAATACTACAGTGGTCGAAATTTGACCAAATTTAGCCATCATATACTGCAGTGATCAAATACTACAGTGGTCATATTTTGACTAAATTTAGCCATCCAATACTGCACTGATCAAATACTACAGTGGTCGAAATTTGACCAAATTTAGCCATCCAATACTGCACTGATCAAATACTACAGTGGCCAAATTTTGACCAAATTTAGCCATCATATACTGCAGTGATCAAATACTACAGTGGTCATATTTTGACTAAATTTAGCCATCAAATACTGCACTGATCAAATACTACAGTGGTCGAAATTTGACCAAATTTAGCCATCATATACTGCAGTGATCAAATACTACAGTGGTCGAAATTTGACCAAATTTAGCCATCATATACTGCACTGATCAAATACTACAGTGGTCATATTTTGACCAAATTTAGCCATCCAATACTGCAGTGATCAAATACTACAGTGGTCATATTTTGACCAAATTTAGCCATCATATACTGCAGTGATCAAATACTACAGTGGTCATATTTTGATCAAATTTAGCCATCCAATACTGCAGTGATCAAATACTACAGTGGTCACATTTTGACCAAATTTAGCCATCCAATACTGCAGTGATCAAATACTACAGTGGTCGAAATTTGACCAAATTTAGCCATCCAATACTGCAGTGATCAAATACTACAGTGGTCATATTTTGACTAAATTTAGCCATCATATACTGCAGTGATCAAATACTACAGTGGTCATATTTTGACTAAATTTAGCCATCCAATACTGCACTGATCAAATACTACAGTGGTCATATTTTGACCAAATTTAGCCATCCAATACTGCAGTGATCAAATACTACAGTGGTCATATTTTGACCAAATTTAGCCATCATATACTGCAGTGATCAAATACTACAGTGGTCATATTTTGACTAAATTTAGCCATCAAATACTGCACTGATCAAATACTACAGTGGTCGAAATTTGACCAAATTTAGCCATCAAATACTGCACTGATCAAATACTACAGTGGTCGAAATTTGACCAAATTTAGCCATCGAATACTGCAGTGATCAAATACTACAGTGGTCGAAATTTGACCAAATTTAGCCATCCAATACTGCACTGATCAAATACTACAGTGGTCGAAATTTGACCAAATTTAGCCATCCAATACTGCAGTGATCAAATACTACAGTGGTCGAAATTTGACCAAATTTAGCCATCCAATACTGCACTGATCAAATACTACAGTGGTCGAAATTTGACCAAATTTAGCCATCCAATACTGCAGTGATCAAATACTACAGTGGTCATATTTTGACTAAATTTAGCCATCATATACTGCAGTGATCAAATACTACAGTGGTCATATTTTGACTAAATTTAGCCATCCAATACTGCACTGATCAAATACTACAGTGGTCACATTTTGACCAAATTTAGCCATCATATACTGCAGTGATCAAATACTACAGTGGTCGAAATTTGACCAAATTTAGCCATCATATACTGCAGTGATCAAATACTACAGTGGTCATATTTTGACTAAATTTAGCCATCATATACTGCAGTGATCAAATACTACAGTGGTCATATTTTGACCAAATTTAGCCATCCAATACTGCAGTGATCAAATACTACAGTGGTCGAAATTTGACCAAATTTAGCCATCATATACTGCACTGATCAAATACTACAGTGGTCAAAATTTGACCAAATTTAGCCATCCAATACTGCACTGATCAAATACTACAGTGGTCGAAATTTGACTAAATTTAGCCATCCAATACTGCAGTGATCAAATACTACAGTGGTCATATTTTGACTAAATTTAGCCATCAAATACTGCAGTGATTAAATACTACAGTGGTCGAAATTTGACCAAATTTAGCCATCATATACTGCAGTGATCAAATACTACAGTGGCCAAATTTTGACTAAATTTAGCCATCCAATACTGCACTGATCAAATACTACAGTGGTCGAAATTTGACCAAATTTAGCCATCCAATACTGCAGTGATCAAATACTACAGTGGCCAAATTTTGACTAAATTTAGCCATCCAATACTGCAGTGATTAAATACTACAGTGGTCGAAATTTGACCAAATTTAGCAATCAAATACTGCAGTGATCAAATACTACAGTGGCCAAATTTTGACCAAATTTAGCCATCCAATACTGCACTGATCAAATACTACAGTGGCCAAATTTTGACCAAATTTAGCCATCCAATACTGCACTGATCAAAATACTACAGTGGTCGAAATTTGACCAAATTTAGCCATCCAATACTGCAGTGATTAAATACTACAGTGGTCACATTTTGACCAAATTTAGCCATCCAATACTGCAGTGATCAAATACTACAGTGGTCATATTTTGACCAAATTTAGCCATCAAATACTGCAGTGATCAAATACTACAGTGGTCGAAATTTGACCAAATTTAGCCATCCAATACTGCAGTGATCAAATACTACAGTGGTCACATTTTGACTAAATTTAGCCATCCAATACTGCAGTGATTAAATACTACAGTGGCCAAATTTTGACTAAATTTAGCCATCCAATACTGCACTGATCAAATACTACAGTGGTCGAAATTTGACCAAATTTAGCCATCATATACTGCAGTGATCAAATACTACAGTGGTCATATTTTGACCAAATTTAGCCATCCAATACTGCACTGATCAAATACTACAGTGGTCGAAATTTGACCAAATTTAGCCATCATATACTGCAGTGATTAAATACTACAGTGGTCACATTTTAACCAAATTTAGCCATCCAATACTGCACTGATCAAATACTACAGTGGTCGAAATTTGACCAAATTTAGCCATCCAATACTGCACTGATCAAATACTACAGTGGTCGAAATTTGACCAAATTTAGCCATCCAATACTGCACTGATCAAATACTACAGTGGTCGAAATTTGACCAAATTTAGCCATCCAATACTGCAGTGATCAAATACTACAGTGGCCAAATTTTGACCAAATTTAGCCATCCGATACTGCACTGATCAAATACTACAGTGGTCGAAATTTGACCAAATTTAGCCATCCAATACTGCAGTGATCAAATACTACAGTGGTCACATTTTGACCAAATTTAGCCATCCGATACTGCACTGATCAAATACTACAGTGGTCGAAATTTGACCAAATTTAGCCATCCAATACTGCACTGATCAAATACTACAGTGGCCAAATTTTGACCAAATTTAGCCATCCAATACTGCAGTGATCAAATACTACAGTGGTCGAAATTTGACCAAATTTAGCAATCAAATACTGCAGTGATCAAATACTACAGTGGTCACATTTTGACCAAATTTAGCCATCATATACTGCACTGATCAAATACTACAGTGGCCAAATTTTGACCAAATTTAGCCATCCAATACTGCAGTGATCAAATACTACAGTGGTCGAAATTTGACTAAATTTAGCCATCAAATACTGCAGTGATCAAATACTACAGTGGTCGAAATTTGACCAAATTTAGCCATCCAATACTGCACTGATCAAATACTACAGTGGTCGAAATTTGACTAAATTTAGCCATCCAATACTGCACTGATCAAATACTACAGTGGTCGAAATTTGACCAAATTTAGCCATCCAATACTGCACTGATCAAATACTACAGTGGTCGAAATTTGACTAAATTTAGCCATCCAATACTGCAGTGATCAAATACTACAGTGGTCATATTTTGACCAAATTTAGCCATCCAATACTGCACTGATCAAATACTACAGTGGTCGAAATTTGACCAAATTTAGCCATCCAATACTGCACTGATCAAATACTACAGTGGTCGAAATTTGACCAAATTTAGCCATCCTATACTGCAGTGATCAAATACTACAGTGGTCGAAATTTGACCAAATTTAGCCATCCAATACTGCACTGATCAAATACTACAGTGGTCGAAATTTGACCAAATTTAGCCATCCAATACTGCACTGATCAAATACTACAGTGGTCGAAATTTGACTAAATTTAGCCATCATATACTGCAGTGATCAAATACTACAGTGGTCACATTTTGACCAAATTTAGCCATCATATACTGCACTGATTAAATACTACAGTGGCCAAAATTTGACCAAATTTAGCCATCAAATACTGCAGTGATCAAATACTACAGTGGTCATATTTTGACCAAATTTAGCCATCAAATACTGCAGTGATCAAATACTACAGTGGCCAAAATTTGACCAAATTTAGCCATCAAATACTGCAGTGATCAAATACTACAGTGGTCACATTTTGACCAAATTTAGCCATCCAATACTGCAGTGATTAAATACTACAGTGGCCAAAATTTGACTAAATTTAGCCATCCAATACTGCACTGATCAAATACTACAGTGGTCGAAATTTGACTAAATTTAGCCATCATATACTGCAGTGATCAAATACTACAGTGGTCGAAATTTGACCAAATTTAGCCATCAAATACTGCAGTGATCAAATACTACAGTGGTCACATTTTGACCAAATTTAGCCATCCAATACTGCAGTGATCAAATACTACAGTGGTCGAAATTTGACCAAATTTAGCCATCATATACTGCACTGATCAAATACTACAGTGGTCACATTTTGACCAAATTTAGCCATCATATACTGCAGTGATCAAATACTATAGTGGTCATATTTTGACTAAATTTAGCCATCAAATACTGCAGTGATCAAATACTACAGTGGTCGAATTTTGACTAAATTTAGCCATCCAATACTGCAGTGATTAAATACTACAGTGGTCGAAATTTGACCAAATTTAGCCATCATATACTGCACTGATCAAATACTACATTGGTCACATTTTGACCAAATTTAGCCATCCAATACTGCAGTGATCAAATACTACAGTGGTCGAAATTTGACCAAATTTAGCCATCCAATACTGCAGTGATCAAATACTACAGTGGTCGAAATTTGACCAAATTTAGCCATCATATACTGCACTGATCAAATACTACAGTGGTCACATTTTGACCAAATTTAGCCATCCAATACTGCACTGATCAAATACTACAGTGGTCGAAATTTGACCAAATTTAGCCATCCAATACTGCAGTGATCAAATACTACAGTGGTCATATTTTGACCAAATTTAGCCATCATATACTGCACTGATCAAATACTACAGTGGTCACATTTTGACCAAATTTAGCCATCAAATACTGCAGTGATCAAATACTACAGTGGTCGAAATTTGACCAAATTTAGCCATCCAATACTGCACTGATCAAATACTACAGTGGTCGAAATTTGACCAAATTTAGCCATCCAATACTGCAGTGATCAAATACTACAGTGGCCAAATTTTGACCAAATTTAGCCATCCGATACTGCACTGATCAAATACTACAGTGGTCATATTTTGACCAAATTTAGCCATCCAATACTGCAGTGATCAAATACTACAGTGGTCATATTTTGACCAAATTTAGCCATCAAATACTGCAGTGATCAAATACTACAGTGGTCGAAATTTGACCAAATTTAGCCATCATATACTGCAGTGATCAAATACTACAGTGGTCATATTTTGACCAAATTTAGCCATCATATACTGCAGTGATCAAATACTACAGTGGTCATATTTTGACCAAATTTAGCCATCCAATACTGCAGTGATCAAATACTACAGTGGTCATATTTTGACTAAATTTAGCCATCCAATACTGCAGTGATCAAATACTACAGTGGTCACATTTTGACCAAATTTAGCCATCAAATACTGCAGTGATCAAATACTACAGTGGTCGAAATTTGACCAAATTTAGCCATCCAATACTGCACTGATCAAATACTACAGTGGTCGAATTTTGACCAAATTTAGCCATCCAATACTGCAGTGATCAAATACTACAGTGGTCATATTTTGGCCAAATTTAGCCATCCAATACTGCTGTGATTAAATACTACAGTGGTCGAAAATTGACCAAATTTAGCCATCAAATACTGCAGTGATCAAATACTACAGTGGTCGAAATTTGACCAAATTTAGCCATCCAATACTGCAGTGATCAAATACTACAGTGGCCAAATTTTGACTAAATTTAGCCATCAAATACTGCAGTGATCAAATACTACAGTGGTCGAAATTTGACCAAATTTAGCCATCCAATACTGCAGTGATCAAATACTACAGTGGTCGAAATTTGACCAAATTTAGCCATCCAATACTGCACTGATCAAATACTACAGTGGTCGAAATTTGACCAAATTTAGCCATCCAATACTACACTGATCAAATACTACAGTGGTCAAATTTTGACCAAATTTAGCCATCCAATACTGCAGTGATCAAATACTACAGTGGTCGAATTTTGACTAAATTTAGCCATCCAATACTGCACTGATCAAATACTACAGTGGTCGAAATTTGACCAAATTTAGCCATCCAATACTGCACTGATCAAATACTACAGTGGTCGAATTTTGACCAAATTTAGCCATTCTATACTGCAGTGATCAAATACTACAGTGGCCAAATTTTGACTAAATTTAGCCATCCAATACTGCAGTGATCAAATACTACAGTGGTCGAATTTTGACTAAATTTAGCCATCCAATACTGCACTGATCAAATACTACAGTGGTCGAAATTTGACCAAATTTAGCCATCCAATACTGCACTGATCAAATACTACAGTGGTCACATTTTGACTAAATTTAGCCATCCAATACTGCACTGATCAAATACTACAGTGGTCATATTTTGACTAAATTTAGCCATCCAATACTGCAGTGATCAAATACTACAGTGGTCGAAATTTGACCAAATTTAGCCATCAAATACTGCAGTGATCAAATACTACAGTGGTCACATTTTGACCAAATTTAGCCATCCAATACTGCACTGATCAAATACTACAGTGGTCGAAATTTGACCAAATTTAGCCATCCAATATTGCACTGATCAAATACTACAGTGGTCGAAATTTGACCAAATTTAGCCATCCAATACTGCACTGATCAAATACTACAGTGGTCGAAATTTGACCAAATTTAGCCATCCAATACTGCACTGATCAAATACTACAGTGGTCGAAATTTGACCAAATTTAGCCATCAAATACTGCACTGATCAAATACTACAGTGGTCGAAATTTGACCAAATTTAGCCATCATATACTGCAGTGATCAAATACTACAGTGGTCATATTTTGACCAAATTTAGCCATCATATACTGCAGTGATCAAATACTACAGTGGTCATATTTTGACCAAATTTAGCCATCCAATACTGCAGTGATCAAATACTACAGTGGTCATATTTTGACTAAATTTAGCCATCCAATACTGCAGTGATCAAATACTACAGTGGTCACATTTTGACCAAATTTAGCCATCAAATACTGCAGTGATCAAATACTACAGTGGTCGAAATTTGACCAAATTTAGCCATCCAATACTGCACTGATCAAATACTACAGTGGTCGAATTTTGACCAAATTTAGCCATCCAATACTGCAGTGATCAAATACTACAGTGGTCATATTTTGGCCAAATTTAGCCATCCAATACTGCTGTGATTAAATACTACAGTGGTCGAAAATTGACCAAATTTAGCCATCAAATACTGCAGTGATCAAATACTACAGTGGTCGAAATTTGACCAAATTTAGCCATCCAATACTGCAGTGATCAAATACTACAGTGGCCAAATTTTGACTAAATTTAGCCATCAAATACTGCAGTGATCAAATACTACAGTGGTCGAAATTTGACCAAATTTAGCCATCCAATACTGCAGTGATCAAATACTACAGTGGTCGAAATTTGACCAAATTTAGCCATCCAATACTGCACTGATCAAATACTACAGTGGTCGAAATTTGACCAAATTTAGCCATCCAATACTGCACTGATCAAATACTACAGTGGTCAAATTTTGACCAAATTTAGCCATCCAATACTGCAGTGATCAAATACTACAGTGGTCGAATTTTGACTAAATTTAGCCATCCAATACTGCACTGATCAAATACTACAGTGGTCGAAATTTGACTAAATTTAGCCATCGAATACTGCACTGATCAAATACTACAGTGGTCGAAATTTGACCAAATTTAGCCATCCAATACTGCACTGATCAAATACTACAGTGGTCGAATTTTGACCAAATTTAGGCATCATATACTGCAGTGATCAAATACTACAGTGGCCAAATTTTGACTAAATTTAGCCATCCAATACTGCACTGATCAAATACTACAGTGGTCGAATTTTGACTAAATTTAGCCATCATATACTGCACTGATCAAATATTACAGTGGTCGAAATTTGACCAAATTTAGCCATCCAATACTGCACTGATCAAATACTACAGTGGTCACATTTTGACTAAATTTAGCCATCCAATACTGCACTGATCAAATACTACAGTGGTCATATTTTGACTAAATTTAGCCATCCAATACTGCAGTGATCAAATACTACAGTGGTCGAAATTTGACCAAATTTAGCCATCAAATACTGCAGTGATCAAATACTACAGTGGTCACATTTTGACCAAATTTAGCCATCCAATACTGCACTGATCAAATACTACAGTGGTCGAAATTTGACCAAATTTAGCCATCCAATACTGCACTGATCAAATACTACAGTGGTCGAAATTTGACCAAATTTAGCCATCCAATACTGCACTGATCAAATACTACAGTGGTCGAAATTTGACCAAATTTAGCCATCCAATACTGCACTGATCAAATACTACAGTGGTCGAAATTTGACCAAATTTAGCCATCAAATACTGCACTGATCAAATACTACAGTGGTCGAAATTTGACCAAATTTAGCCATCAAATACTGCAGTGATCAAATACTACAGTGGTCACATTTTGACCAAATTTAGCCATCCAATACTGCAGTGATCAAATACTACAGTGGTCACATTTTGACCAAATTTAGCCATCCAATACTGCAGTGATCAAATACTACAGTGGTCAAATTTTGACTAAATTTAGCCATCCAATACTGCAGTGATCAAATACTACAGTGGTCAAATTTTGACTAAATTTAGCCATCCAATACTGCAGTGATCAAATACTACAGTGGTCACATTTTGACCAAATTTAGCCATCCAATACTGCAGTGATCAAATACTACAGTGGTCATATTTTGACCAAATTTAGCCATCCAATACTGCACTGATCAAATACTACAGTGGTCATATTTTGACCAAATTTAGCCATCAAATACTGCACTGATCAAATACTACAGTGGTCGAAATTTGACCAAATTTAGCCATCCAATACTGCACTGATCAAATACTACAGTGGTCGAAATTTGACCAAATTTAGCCATCATATACTGCAGTGATCAAATACTACAGTGGTCACATTTTGACCAAATTTAGCCATCCAATACTGCAGTGATCAAATACTACAGTGGCCAAATTTTGACCAAATTTAGCCATCAAATACTGCAGTGATCAAATACTACAGTGGTCATATTTTGACCAAATTTAGCCATCCAATACTGCACTGATCAAATACTACAGTGGCCAAATTTTGACCAAATTTAGCCATCCAATACTGCAGTGATCAAATACTACAGTGGTCGAAATTTGACCAAATTTAGCCATCCAATACTGCACTGATCAAATACTACAGTGGTCACATTTTGACCAAATTTAGCCATCCAATACTGCAGTGATCAAATACTACAGTGGTCGAAATTTGACCAAATTTAGCCATCGAATACTGCAGTGATCAAATACTACAGTGGTCATATTTTGACCAAATTTAGCCATCATATACTGCACTGATCAAATACTACAGTGGTCACATTTTGACCAAATTTAGCCATCAAATACTGCAGTGATCAAATACTACAGTGGCCGAATTTTGACCAAATTTAGCCATCCAATACTGCACTGATCAAATACTACAGTGGTCACATTTTGACCAAATTTAGCCATCCAATACTGCAGTGATCAAATACTACAGTGGTCACATTTTGACCAAATTTAGCCATCCAATACTGCACTGATCAAATACTACAGTGGTCACATTTTGACCAAATTTAGCCATCATATACTGCAGTGATCAATACTACAGTGGTCACATTTTGACCAAATTTAGCCATCATATACTGCAGTGATCAAATACTACAGTGGTCACATTTTGACCAAATTTAGCCATCAAATACTGCAGTGATCAAATACTACAGAGGTCATATTTTGACCAAATTTAGCCATCCAATACTGCACTGATCAAATACTACAGTGGCCAAATTTTGACCAAATTTAGCCATCGAATACTGCAGTGATCAAATACTACAGTGGTCATATTTTGACCAAATTTAGCCATCATATACTGCACTGATCAAATACTACAGTGGTCACATTTTGACCAAATTTAGCCATCCAATACTGCAGTGATCAAATACTACAGTGGTCGAAATTTGACCAAATTTAGCCATCCAATACTGCACTGATCAAATACTACAGTGGTCACATTTTGACTAAATTTAGCCATCCAATACTGCACTGATCAAATACTACAGTGGTCATATTTTGACTAAATTTAGCCATCCAATACTGCAGTGATCAAATACTACAGTGGTCGAAATTTGACCAAATTTAGCCATCAAATACTGCAGTGATCAAATACTACAGTGGTCACATTTTGACCAAATTTAGCCATCCAATACTGCACTGATCAAATACTACAGTGGTCGAAATTTGACCAAATTTAGCCATCCAATATTGCACTGATCAAATACTACAGTGGTCGAAATTTGACCAAATTTAGCCATCCAATACTGCACTGATCAAATACTACAGTGGTCGAAATTTGACCAAATTTAGCCATCCAATACTGCACTGATCAAATACTACAGTGGTCGAAATTTGACCAAATTTAGCCATCATATACTGCAGTGATCAAATACTACAGTGGTCATATTTTGACCAAATTTAGCCATCATATACTGCAGTGATCAAATACTACAGTGGTCATATTTTGACCAAATTTAGCCATCCAATACTGCAGTGATCAAATACTACAGTGGTCACATTTTGACCAAATTTAGCCATCCAATACTGCAGTGATCAAATACTACAGTGGTCACATTTTGACCAAATTTAGCCATCCAATACTGCAGTGATCAAATACTACAGTGGTCACATTTTGACTAAATTTAGCCATCAAATACTGCAGTGATCAAATACTACAGTGGTCATATTTTGACTAAATTTAGCCATCATATACTGCACTGATCAAATACTACAGTGGTCGAAATTTGACTAAATTTAGCCATCCAATACTGCAGTGATCAAATACTACAGTGGTCACATTTTGACCAAATTTAGCCATCAAATACTGCAGTGATCAAATACTACAGTGGTCGAAATTTGACCAAATTTAGCCATCCAATACTGCACTGATCAAATACTACAGTGGTCGAATTTTGACCAAATTTAGCCATCCAATACTGCAGTGATCAAATACTACAGTGGTCATATTTTGGCCAAATTTAGCCATCCAATACTGCTGTGATTAAATACTACAGTGGTCGAAAATTGACCAAATTTAGCCATCAAATACTGCAGTGATCAAATACTACAGTGGTCGAAATTTGACCAAATTTAGCCATCCAATACTGCAGTGATCAAATACTACAGTGGCCAAATTTTGACTAAATTTAGCCATCAAATACTGCAGTGATCAAATACTACAGTGGTCGAAATTTGACCAAATTTAGCCATCCAATACTGCAGTGATCAAATACTACAGTGGTCGAAATTTGACCAAATTTAGCCATCCAATACTGCACTGATCAAATACTACAGTGGTCGAAATTTGACCAAATTTAGCCATCCAATACTGCACTGATCAAATACTACAGTGGTCAAATTTTGACCAAATTTAGCCATCCAATACTGCAGTGATCAAATACTACAGTGGTCGAATTTTGACTAAATTTAGCCATCCAATACTGCACTGATCAAATACTACAGTGGTCGAAATTTGACCAAATTTAGCCATCCAATACTGCACTGATCAAATACTACAGTGGTCGAATTTTGACCAAATTTAGCCATCATATACTGCAGTGATCAAATACTACAGTGGCCAAATTTTGACTAAATTTAGCCATCCAATACTGCAGTGATCAAATACTACAGTGGTCGAATTTTGACTAAATTTAGCCATCCAATACTGCACTGATCAAATACTACAGTGGTCGAAATTTGACCAAATTTAGCCATCCAATACTGCACTGATCAAATACTACAGTGGTCACATTTTGACTAAATTTAGCCATCCAATACTGCACTGATCAAATACTACAGTGGTCATATTTTGACTAAATTTAGCCATCCAATACTGCAGTGATCAAGTACTACAGTGGTCGAAATTTGACCAAATTTAGCCATCAAATACTGCAGTGATCAAATACTACAGTGGTCACATTTTGACCAAATTTAGCCATCCAATACTGCACTGATCAAATACTACAGTGGTCGAAATTTGACCAAATTTAGCCATCCAATACTGCACTGATCAAATACTACAGTGGTCGAAATTTGACCAAATTTAGCCATCCAATACTGCACTGATCAAATACTACAGTGGTCGAAATTTGACCAAATTTAGCCATCCAATACTGCACTGATCAAATACTACAGTGGTCGAAATTTGACCAAATTTAGCCATCAAATACTGCACTGATCAAATACTACAGTGGTCGAAATTTGACCAAATTTAGCCATCAAATACTGCAGTGATCAAATACTACAGTGGTCACATTTTGACCAAATTTAGCCATCCAATACTGCAGTGATCAAATACTACAGTGGTCACATTTTGACCAAATTTAGCCATCCAATACTGCAGTGATCAAATACTACAGTGGTCAAATTTTGACTAAATTTAGCCATCCAATACTGCAGTGATCAAATACTACAGTGGTCACATTTTGACCAAATTTAGCCATCCAATACTGCAGTGATCAAATACTACAGTGGTCATATTTTGACCAAATTTAGCCATCCAATACTGCACTGATCAAATACTACAGTGGTCATATTTTGACCAAATTTAGCCATCAAATACTGCACTGATCAAATACTACAGTGGTCGAAATTTGACCAAATTTAGCCATCCAATACTGCACTGATCAAATACTACAGTGGTCGAAATTTGACCAAATTTAGCCATCATATACTGCAGTGATCAAATACTACAGTGGTCACATTTTGACCAAATTTAGCCATCCAATACTGCAGTGATCAAATACTACAGTGGCCAAATTTTGACCAAATTTAGCCATCCAATACTGCAGTGATCAAATACTACAGTGGTCGAAATTTGACCAAATTTAGCCATTCAATACTGCACTGATCAAATACTACAGTGGTCACATTTTGACCAAATTTAGCCATCCAATACTGCAGTGATCAAATACTACAGTGGTCGAAATTTGACCAAATTTAGCCATCGAATACTGCAGTGATCAAATACTACAGTGGTCATATTTTGACCAAATTTAGCCATCATATACTGCAGTGATCAAATACTACAGTGGTCATATTTTGACCAAATTTAGCCATCCAATACTGCAGTGATCAAATACTACAGTGGTCATATTTTGACCAAATTTAGCCATCATATACTGCACTGATCAAATACTACAGTGGTCACATTTTGACCAAATTTAGCCATCCAATACTGCACTGATCAAATACTACAGTGGCCGAATTTTGACCAAATTTAGCCATCCAATACTGCACTGATCAAATACTACAGTGGTCACATTTTGACCAAATTTAGCCATCCAATACTGCAGTGATCAAATACTACAGTGGTCACATTTTGACCAAATTTAGCCATCCAATACTGCACTGATCAAATACTACAGTGGTCACATTTTGACCAAATTTAGCCATCATATACTGCAGTGATCAATACTACAGTGGTCACATTTTGACCAAATTTAGCCATCATATACTGCAGTGATCAAATACTACAGTGGTCACATTTTGACCAAATTTAGCCATCAAATACTGCAGTGATCAAATACTACAGAGGTCATATTTTGACCAAATTTAGCCATCCAATACTGCACTGATCAAATACTACAGTGGCCAAATTTTGACCAAATTTAGCCATCGAATACTGCAGTGATCAAATACTACAGTGGTCATATTTTGACCAAATTTAGCCATCATATACTGCACTGATCAAATACTACAGTGGTCACATTTTGACCAAATTTAGCCATCAAATACTGCAGTGATCAAATACTACAGTGGCCGAATTTTGACCAAATTTAGCCATCCAATACTGCACTGATCAAATACTACAGTGGTCACATTTTGACCAAATTTAGCCATCAAATACTGCAGTGATCAAATACTACAGTGGCCGAATTTTGACCAAATTTAGCCATCCAATACTGCAGTGATCAAATACTACAGTGGTCACATTTTGACCAAATTTAGCCATCCAATACTGCACTGATCAAATACTACAGTGGTCACATTTTGACCAAATTTAGCCATCCAATACTGCAGTGATCAAATACTACAGTGGTCACATTTTGACCAAATTTAGCCATCCAATACTGCACTGATCAAATACTACAGTGGTCACATTTTGACCAAATTTAGCCATCATATACTGCAGTGATCAATACTACAGTGGTCACATTTTGACCAAATTTAGCCATCATATACTGCAGTGATCAAATACTACAGTGGTCACATTTTGACCAAATTTAGCCATCAAATACTGCAGTGATCAAATACTACAGAGGTCATATTTTGACCAAATTTAGCCATCCAATACTGCACTGATCAAATACTACAGTGGCCAAATTTTGACCAAATTTAGCCATCGAATACTGCAGTGATCAAATACTACAGTGGTCATATTTTGACCAAATTTAGCCATCATATACTGCACTGATCAAATACTACAGTGGTCACATTTTGACCAAATTTAGCCATCCAATACTGCAGTGATCAAATACTACAGTGGTCGAAATTTGACCAAATTTAGCCATCCAATACTGCACTGATCAAATACTACAGTGGTCACATTTTGACTAAATTTAGCCATCCAATACTGCACTGATCAAATACTACAGTGGTCATATTTTGACTAAATTTAGCCATCCAATACTGCAGTGATCAAATACTACAGTGGTCGAAATTTGACCAAATTTAGCCATCAAATACTGCAGTGATCAAATACTACAGTGGTCACATTTTGACCAAATTTAGCCATCCAATACTGCACTGATCAAATACTACAGTGGTCGAAATTTGACCAAATTTAGCCATCCAATATTGCACTGATCAAATACTACAGTGGTCGAAATTTGACCAAATTTAGCCATCCAATACTGCACTGATCAAATACTACAGTGGTCGAAATTTGACCAAATTTAGCCATCCAATACTGCACTGATCAAATACTACAGTGGTCGAAATTTGACCAAATTTAGCCATCAAATACTGCACTGATCAAATACTACAGTGGTCGAAATTTGACCAAATTTAGCCATCATATACTGCAGTGATCAAATACTACAGTGGTCATATTTTGACCAAATTTAGCCATCATATACTGCAGTGATCAAATACTACAGTGGTCATATTTTGACCAAATTTAGCCATCCAATACTGCAGTGATCAAATACTACAGTGGTCACATTTTGACCAAATTTAGCCATCCAATACTGCAGTGATCAAATACTACAGTGGTCACATTTTGACCAAATTTAGCCATCCAATACTGCAGTGATCAAATACTACAGTGGTCACATTTTGACTAAATTTAGCCATCAAATACTGCAGTGATCAAATACTACAGTGGTCATATTTTGACTAAATTTAGCCATCATATACTGCACTGATCAAATACTACAGTGGTCGAAATTTGACTAAATTTAGCCATCCAATACTGCAGTGATCAAATACTACAGTGGTCACATTTTGACCAAATTTAGCCATCAAATACTGCAGTGATCAAATACTACAGTGGTCGAAATTTGACCAAATTTAGCCATCCAATACTGCACTGATCAAATACTACAGTGGTCGAATTTTGACCAAATTTAGCCATCCAATACTGCAGTGATCAAATACTACAGTGGTCATATTTTGGCCAAATTTAGCCATCCAATACTGCTGTGATTAAATACTACAGTGGTCGAAAATTGACCAAATTTAGCCATCAAATACTGCAGTGATCAAATACTACAGTGGTCGAAATTTGACCAAATTTAGCCATCCAATACTGCAGTGATCAAATACTACAGTGGCCAAATTTTGACTAAATTTAGCCATCAAATACTGCAGTGATCAAATACTACAGTGGTCGAAATTTGACCAAATTTAGCCATCCAATACTGCAGTGATCAAATACTACAGTGGTCGAAATTTGACCAAATTTAGCCATCCAATACTGCACTGATCAAATACTACAGTGGTCGAAATTTGACCAAATTTAGCCATCCAATACTGCACTGATCAAATACTACAGTGGTCAAATTTTGACCAAATTTAGCCATCCAATACTGCAGTGATCAAATACTACAGTGGTCGAATTTTGACTAAATTTAGCCATCCAATACTGCACTGATCAAATACTACAGTGGTCGAAATTTGACCAAATTTAGCCATCCAATACTGCACTGATCAAATACTACAGTGGTCGAATTTTGACCAAATTTAGCCATCATATACTGCAGTGATCAAATACTACAGTGGCCAAATTTTGACTAAATTTAGCCATCCAATACTGCAGTGATCAAATACTACAGTGGTCGAATTTTGACTAAATTTAGCCATCCAATACTGCACTGATCAAATACTACAGTGGTCGAAATTTGACCAAATTTAGCCATCCAATACTGCACTGATCAAATACTACAGTGGTCACATTTTGACTAAATTTAGCCATCCAATACTGCACTGATCAAATACTACAGTGGTCATATTTTGACTAAATTTAGCCATCCAATACTGCAGTGATCAAATACTACAGTGGTCGAAATTTGACCAAATTTAGCCATCAAATACTGCAGTGATCAAATACTACAGTGGTCACATTTTGACCAAATTTAGCCATCCAATACTGCACTGATCAAATACTACAGTGGTCGAAATTTGACCAAATTTAGCCATCCAATACTGCACTGATCAAATACTACAGTGGTCGAAATTTGACCAAATTTAGCCATCCAATACTGCACTGATCAAATACTACAGTGGTCGAAATTTGACCAAATTTAGCCATCCAATACTGCACTGATCAAATACTACAGTGGTCGAAATTTGACCAAATTTAGCCATCAAATACTGCACTGATCAAATACTACAGTGGTCGAAATTTGACCAAATTTAGCCATCAAATACTGCAGTGATCAAATACTACAGTGGTCACATTTTGACCAAATTTAGCCATCCAATACTGCAGTGATCAAATACTACAGTGGTCACATTTTGACCAAATTTAGCCATCCAATACTGCAGTGATCAAATACTACAGTGGTCAAATTTTGACTAAATTTAGCCATCCAATACTGCAGTGATCAAATACTACAGTGGTCACATTTTGACCAAATTTAGCCATCCAATACTGCAGTGATCAAATACTACAGTGGTCATATTTTGACCAAATTTAGCCATCCAATACTGCACTGATCAAATACTACAGTGGTCATATTTTGACCAAATTTAGCCATCAAATACTGCACTGATCAAATACTACAGTGGTCGAAATTTGACCAAATTTAGCCATCCAATACTGCACTGATCAAATACTACAGTGGTCGAAATTTGACCAAATTTAGCCATCATATACTGCAGTGATCAAATACTACAGTGGTCACATTTTGACCAAATTTAGCCATCCAATACTGCAGTGATCAAATACTACAGTGGCCAAATTTTGACCAAATTTAGCCATCCAATACTGCAGTGATCAAATACTACAGTGGTCGAAATTTGACCAAATTTAGCCATTCAATACTGCACTGATCAAATACTACAGTGGTCACATTTTGACCAAATTTAGCCATCCAATACTGCAGTGATCAAATACTACAGTGGTCGAAATTTGACCAAATTTAGCCATCGAATACTGCAGTGATCAAATACTACAGTGGTCATATTTTGACCAAATTTAGCCATCATATACTGCAGTGATCAAATACTACAGTGGTCATATTTTGACCAAATTTAGCCATCCAATACTGCAGTGATCAAATACTACAGTGGTCATATTTTGACCAAATTTAGCCATCATATACTGCACTGATCAAATACTACAGTGGTCACATTTTGACCAAATTTAGCCATCCAATACTGCACTGATCAAATACTACAGTGGCCGAATTTTGACCAAATTTAGCCATCCAATACTGCACTGATCAAATACTACAGTGGTCACATTTTGACCAAATTTAGCCATCCAATACTGCAGTGATCAAATACTACAGTGGTCACATTTTGACCAAATTTAGCCATCCAATACTGCACTGATCAAATACTACAGTGGTCACATTTTGACCAAATTTAGCCATCATATACTGCAGTGATCAATACTACAGTGGTCACATTTTGACCAAATTTAGCCATCATATACTGCAGTGATCAAATACTACAGTGGTCACATTTTGACCAAATTTAGCCATCAAATACTGCAGTGATCAAATACTACAGAGGTCATATTTTGACCAAATTTAGCCATCCAATACTGCACTGATCAAATACTACAGTGGCCAAATTTTGACCAAATTTAGCCATCGAATACTGCAGTGATCAAATACTACAGTGGTCATATTTTGACCAAATTTAGCCATCATATACTGCACTGATCAAATACTACAGTGGTCACATTTTGACCAAATTTAGCCATCAAATACTGCAGTGATCAAATACTACAGTGGCCGAATTTTGACCAAATTTAGCCATCCAATACTGCACTGATCAAATACTACAGTGGTCACATTTTGACCAAATTTAGCCATCAAATACTGCAGTGATCAAATACTACAGTGGCCGAATTTTGACCAAATTTAGCCATCCAATACTGCAGTGATCAAATACTACAGTGGTCACATTTTGACCAAATTTAGCCATCCAATACTGCACTGATCAAATACTACAGTGGTCACATTTTGACCAAATTTAGCCATCATATACTGCACTGATCAAATACTACAGTGGTCATATTTTGACCAAATTTAGCCATCCAATACTGCAGTGATTAAATACTACAGTGGTCACATTTTGACTAAATTTAGCCATCCAATACTGCACTGATCAAATACTACAGTGGTCGAAATTTGACCAAATTTAGCCATCATATACTGCAGTGATCAAATACTACAGTGGTCGAAATTTGACCAAATTTAGCCATCCAATACTGCAGTGATTAAATACTACAGTGGTCGAAATTTGACCAAATTTAGCCATCCAATACTGCAGTGATCAAATACTACAGTGGTCGAAATTTGACCAAATTTAGCCATCCAATACTGCAGTGATCAAATACTACAGTGGTCACATTTTGACCAAATTTAGCCATCCAATACTGCAGTGATTAAATACTACAGTGGTCACATTTTGACTAAATTTAGCCATCCAATACTGCAGTGATCAAATACTACAGTGGTCGAAATTTGACCAAATTTAGCCATCATATACTGCACTGATCAAATACTACAGTGGTCGAAATTTGACCAAATTTAGCCATCCAATACTGCACTGATCAAATACTACAGTGGTCACATTTTGACCAAATTTAGCCATCATATACTGCACTGATCAAATACTACAGTGGTCGAAATTTGACCAAATTTAGCCATCCAATACTGCACTGATCAAATACTACAGTGGTCACATTTTGACTAAATTTAGCCATCATATACTGCAGTGATCAAATACTACAGTGGTCACATTTTGACCAAATTTAGCCATCATATACTGCAGTGATCAAATACTACAGTGGTCACATTTTGACCAAATTTAGCCATCCAATACTGCACTGATCAAATACTACAGTGGTCGAAATTTGACCAAATTTAGCCATCCAATACTGCAGTGATCAAATACTACAGTGGTCGAACTTTGACCAAATTTAGCCATCCAATACTGCACTGATCAAATACTACAGTGGTCGAAATTTGACCAAATTTAGCCATCCAATACTGCACTGATCAAATACTACAGTGGTCACATTTTGACTAAATTTAGCCATCATATACTGCAGTGATCAAATACTACAGTGGTCACATTTTGACTAAATTTAGCCATCCAATACTGCAGTGATCAAATACTACAGTGGTCACATTTTGACTAAATTTAGCCATCATATACTGCACTGATCAAATACTACAGTGGTCACATTTTGACTAAATTTAGCCATCATATACTGCAGTGATCAAATACTACAGTGGTCACATTTTGACCAAATTTAGCCATCCAATACTGCAGTGATCAAATACTACAGTGGTCATATTTTGGCCAAATTTAGCCATCCAATACTGCTGTGATTAAATACTACAGTGGTCGAAAATTGACCAAATTTAGCCATCAAATACTGCAGTGATCAAATACTACAGTGGTCATATTTTGACCAAATTTAGCCATCCAATACTGCACTGATCAAATACTACAGTGGTCACATTTTGACCAAATTTAGCCATCCAATACTGCACTGATCAAATACTACAGTGGTCGAAATTTGACCAAATTTAGCCATCCAATACTGCAGTGATCAAATACTACAGTGGTCACATTTTGACCAAATTTAGCCATCCAATACTGCAGTGATTAAATACTACAGTGGTCACATTTTGACTAAATTTAGCCATCCAATACTGCAGTGATCAAATACTACAGTGGTCGAAATTTGACCAAATTTAGCCATCATATACTGCACTGATCAAATACTACAGTGGTCGAAATTTGACCAAATTTAGCCATCCAATACTGCACTGATCAAATACTACAGTGGTCACATTTTGACCAAATTTAGCCATCATATACTGCACTGATCAAATACTACAGTGGTCGAAATTTGACCAAATTTAGCCATCCAATACTGCACTGATCAAATACTACAGTGGTCACATTTTGACTAAATTTAGCCATCATATACTGCAGTGATCAAATACTACAGTGGTCACATTTTGACCAAATTTAGCCATCATATACTGCAGTGATCAAATACTACAGTGGTCACATTTTGACCAAATTTAGCCATCCAATACTGCACTGATCAAATACTACAGTGGTCGAAATTTGACCAAATTTAGCCATCATATACTGCACTGATCAAATACTACAGTGGTCGAAATTTGACCAAATTTAGCCATCCAATACTGCAGTGATCAAATACTACAGTGGTCATATTTTCAATGAAATAAACAAACTTTAAAGGTGATAAAAACTCACCAAAGGCTTGTATAATAAATTTCATATGAAATGATCACTCGTATAAGATTGATCCTCTATATCTGCTTGGATATATGTTTGGGTGCTCAAAAGAACATTCTCATCATGACTGGATGCTCAAGAGAACCATCTAACAGAGGCGTTTTTAAGAGCACCCATAGCATATGTATGAAAAATAAAAAAAATATTTCGGATTTACCCCCATTTATATGCTTAGGCCAAATAAAAAAAATACATGTGTTTAGGGTAACCCGACCCTAAATTTACAGGTGTAACCTAGTCTTTTTTCAACTTTTCTGAAAACAAAACAAAACAATTTTATGCATTTTGAAAGGCTTTTAAAACAAGAGGGCCAAGTGGCCCTTAATCGCTCACCTGAGTTTTGTTTAAAGCTAACATGAAAGCTGACCATGTCTCTGGTGACACCCAAGGCAAGCCATTTTTGGCCCCAAGAGCATTATTTGAACAAAACTAGGTGATGCTACATACTAAATATCAAGGCTCTAAGCCTTATGTTTTCATGTTTTCCCCTATATAGGTCTATGTAAACATGTGACCCCGGGGGCGGGCCATTTTGGGCCCCAGGGATATAATTTGAACAAACTTGGTAGAGATTCACTAGGTGATGCTACATACCAAATATCAAAGCTCTAGGCTTTGTGGTTTCAGAAGAAGATTTTTTCATGTTGCTCCCTATATAATCCTATGTAAAACCAATACTGTGTTGTATTATAGCTGCTACATTCTGTGTTACTCACCCCAATACTGTGTTGTACTATGGCTGCTATATTCTGTGTGACTCACCCCAATACTGTGTTGTATTTTAGCTGCTATATTCTGTGTTACTCACCCCAATACTGTGTTGTACTATAGCTGCTATATTCTGTGTTACTCACCCCAATACTGTGTTGTACTATAGCTGCTTTATTCTGTTTTACTCACCCCAATACTGTGTTGTACTATAGCTGCTACATTCTGTGTTACTCACCCCAATACTGTGTTGTACTATGGCTGCTATATTCTGTGTGACTCACCCCAATACTTTGTTGTACTATAGCTGCTATATTCTGTGTTACTCACCCCAATACTGAGTTGTACTATAGCTGCTATATTCTCTGTTACTCACCCCAAAACTGTGTTGTACTATAGCTGCTATATTATGTGTTACTCACCCCAATACTGTGTTGTACTATAGCTGCTATATTCTGTAAGCCCTGGAAATTATCTGCTGTTACTGAACCAAACTGTATAACTTTATCATCTACCATCAAACCCTTCAACAAAATTAAGAGCAAGATGAGGCCAAATAAAAAAATACCTGTGTTTAAGGTAACCTATGTCTTCCTAAATTTACTAGTGAAACCTAGATTTTTTTTCAGGTTGTCTAGAAAAAATATAATTTTATGCATTTTGAAAGGAGAAATGCCTTTCAAAATGCATAAAATTATATTGTTTTCCAGAAAAAAAATAATTAAAAAAAATTTTGTGCCTACCCTACCTAAAATTTTCAGACCCATTACCCGAAACACACTTATTTTTTTATTTGGCATAACTGTTTAGCCATATCCACAGGACGTATTCTAATCAGAACATAAGGTGTTATGGTAATGGCCAGTTTTTTCCACTCAGAAAAATTTCAGTTTTGGGAATACACTATTAACCCATTTTAGCTGAATGGATTTTCCATGATTAACAATTGGACCAGTCACTTTTTGTTTTAAGGGTAGTTGGGTGGTAGTTTTCATCTTTATTCACATCTTAATAGAACATTTTGTAAGCAAACAGTGGAGACCCTGATCAGACGCTGCATTCTGCGGTGTCTGAGCTGGGTCTGCACTGTTTGCCTATGTCCTACAAAAAGGAGGCTAGGCTTATATGTGTTAATATGAAACTAATGTTGTTTTCAGTGAAAATAGTTATCCCCCTTCCACACATGCTCAAATTTGACCTGTTTAGCTCTGTTTTGACCTTGAAAATTAGGGCAAGTCACCCAAACCCAATCAAGTCTTCATCAAGCCCCACAGCTATATCCATGGAAATTTGGTTCTAATCCCCCTGCCAGTTCATGAGATATGTTGCACAGTCAAGAAAGCATCCCCCCAACAGGATTAACACCAAAACCAAAAGTCCCACTGCTCTTTGGTGGTGTTGGGGAGAGGGGTAATAATTTATATGAAATATTAAATATAGTGTTAATAGCACAAAAGGTGCTCTGTTTTCTTATAGGAGCGTGTGTTTATGTCAAATACGGTATACTATTCTATAGTACAATGCAGTCTCTTTCGTCATATTGTGGCTCCAAAGTTTTTATACCATGGAATTTGACAAAGGAATTAAAGGATAATGACCATGAAATGGTCATTTTCCTGAAATTTCTTTGTAAAATTGTCCCTTTATAACACAATTCAACTTACAACACATCAAACGAGGCATTATAAAGGGACTGCATTATAATGCAGATCTTAAAATAGGCACTTGCCCTGCATCACAAAAATATTGGCATGGTGGAAAAGATGTTAATTAACAATGGAAATCATCCAATAATTCACTTCCCCTGC
Source organism: Loripinus fragilis (assembly GCA_964019695.1). Lineage (NCBI taxonomy): Eukaryota > Metazoa > Mollusca > Bivalvia > Lucinida > Lucinidae > Loripinus > Loripinus fragilis. Next base: position 659,418 of record OZ026526.1, on the reverse strand, counting down.
AGCGTGAGGCATTCGTAAATACGAGCGGACGAGTGATTTTTTTTTTTTTCGAGCCTGGATACCCACAGCAGTATTAGCAGGTGAACCCTCATCGAGCTTAGTAACTGTTCCAAATGCTAATCTCTCACTACCAGATGGTGGTACCCGTTCATCATTCACCACATTCTCATCTTCCCCTCTAGTTCTTCTAGCTTCAGCATGTATCTTGTATAACTCTTCTTCTATCTCATCCATGATTGCTTTATGATCATTCTGTAGGCCTGCAATACATAAGAACAGTATTTCATGGCGTGTGTATCCATGTATAATGTGTACCAAATGTTTTTACTTTTGTATGACATATTAAACTATGTCAATCAAAAAGATCTGAATAAAATTCTTCACTCTTTGTTTCATTCACAAAGGATCCACTCATTGCGTCTGATATGCCAAAAATGATTTGTTTAATAAAATCCAAAAAAGGGCCCTCGGATCCTTGGTTGCTCAGTTTATAAGGTCAGTGGAATGCCTTATCGTGGGTAAAATTGTAAAAAAAAAATTACCTATCAGTTTTAACATCTGTTTTGGGTGCTGAGTTGGTTCTTTTAAGTACCCACAACATATGTTTTTGTTGAGAAATAAGAAAATTATAATATTTTATCTCAACTAAAGGCCTGCTGACTTGACTCACTGTTTCGTGTTAAATTTTGAAAAAAGACTACATTGTTCTATACTGAACATATAAATCATGTAATTAATCATGTAGAAGCATATAGTACTCACATATAATGCCATGCCTAGCATGCCTGACAGAATACACATCAATATCTGCTCTAGGAAAACCTTCAGTATCAACAAGTGGTCCATCCATTCCCACACCTTGTTGCTGGAATGTAAAGGATTGGTTTGTGTTATATCCAGTCAACAATAGTTCAGTCATGTTGAGACTTTTGCCTGTCTTGACAGACCTTAGCAGAGGATAAAGTGTCTTGCTCAAGGAGCCAGGGACACAACACAGTGCATCCAGAGAGTATCAAACTCATGACTGTTCGACCTCAAGTCTAACACTACCAACTGAGCCACTGCCAGTAAATATAGAAAGAAAGGATCTAATTAAACTTTTGAACCCACTTAGGAAGTAGAGACTACTTAAATTAGAAATGATACTGTTATGTAAATGGGTCTCCAATTATAATTGCCCATTGCAAAACAGTAGCCTAGGAGGCTAAGGAAGTGATCTCATTTCTAGCTAGACTCTACTGTGCTATATACAGGAAGCCCTTCTCACTGTAAGAACATATTAAACCAGACAACCTATCTTGACAAAGAAATGTTCCTATGCCTTTACAAATCTTTGGTACGACCACATGTCGAGTATGCTACAACAGTTTGGTCTCCAATGTACAAAAAAGATGCAGTGGTACTAGAAAATATACAAAGGCGAGCTACCAGGATGGTAAATTGCTTAAAACACCTACCATACAACTAAAGGCTGAAAAAACTGGGTATTCCATCCTTAGAGTACAGGAGGCTTAGGGCAGATGTTATTGAAGTTTACAAGATAGTGAACCAGATTGACCGTATACCAATTGATAAATTCTTTATGATCAATGACGAAATATCAACACGAAGCAACGGTCTTAAGCTATTCAAAAAACGGTCAAGACTAAATGTTGGGGCAAACGTGTTTTCAAATAGAGTTGTGAATGCCTGGAACTTATTACTATGTGAAGTTGTACTGGCACCCTCCCTAAACACATTCAAATCAAGACTGAACAAATTCTGGTACGGACACCCATTAAAATTCACGCCAAGTTGCTACACCTCCGGAGAAACAAATGTATCAGTCACAAGAAGATATCGAAACGGGCCATTAGAAGTGGTTTAACCGCTTAAAGAAGGTCTCTAGGATGGTAAGAAATGGTAAGAAAAGCAGTTCTCATGGAAAAATAAAAATCTGGATTATAGTTTCCAGTATACCCCCCCCCCCCCCAAAATAAAATATATTACTTTCCCCATGCACACATTGGGCATTTCTATGTGCAGCATAAACTAATCCTCAATTGTTTAAAGAGGAAAATCTAGTCAGTAATTCAACAGTTAGAGGGACCCTGGTGTGGGGGCAGAAAATAGCCCCCATAACAGCCATTGCCTGGGGACCAGTATACTGGAAATGTTAAAAAAATCTCTAGACAGTGATTGTGTTTTTAAAAATGAATTTAATTGCATTCTAAAGGCTGAAATTAATATAAACACGACTGTCGTGCATTAGAGCCATACTTGCACGACCAATATGCCGATGTGGTTTGGACATACAAAATCCTCATAATTTGTATCTTAAAACTCAAAATTGTGGATTTTCTTTCACTCTTTGAATGAATTGTAATATAGAAAATATATACCGAGTCCAAAACTTCACTTAGAGCTTTTATTTCAGCTTCGATATCGTCTCGTTTCTTCATTAGCTGATTCATTCTGATGGAAGCTGCCATCTTGGAATTATTTGGTTGGTACTAACTATTGCCTCGAAATATTGTCCGTGATTATATTATTATTATTATTATTATTATTATTATTATTATTATTATTATTATTATTATTGGAATATATAATACAATTTTTGGTTGATTTAATGCATAGGTTTTTTTTTTACCTTAGGCTAGTTTGTTTAGTTGTAAAATTGTTATGATAAATTTTCCAGCGAAGACATATGTTGTGGGTGCTCAGAAGAACCAGCTGAATGAGACGGTTCTTTTGAGCACCCAAAAACACATGTTTTAACTTATTAAATAGTTATCCTTTTATCTATTTGGAATTATCAAAGATCCATAAATATTTTATTTCATATGCAATTTTATGATGTAATAGTATCAATTTTAACACCATTGTGTTTTTATACATATGTTTTTTTTTCAGTTTATTAAGGTTGCAGGCAACATTTTCATTTTTAGGCTATTGTAAATAATAATTTTGTGATGTGTCATATTTAAATGTGCTAATGCTTTATACTGTGATATTTGTCCTATATGTATCTTGTCGTCAAGTAACTGTACTAGTCGGTAAATAGCTATACATAGCTAATGTTATCTCTGTTTATACTCTCCGACTTTAAATAAAATTTGTCTTATGTCTTATGTCTTACTTCACCACATTCACACAAGTGCTCTTGTATGCAAGCAAAAAAGACGAAAAAAAACAGCTTGGGCATTATGCATGTTGTCTGATTGGAACTCTTGCTATTTGCGGTCCGGCCGTCTTGAAAGTACAATGTGGCTTATACATGCTACATTTGTAAGTCTACATTTTCAAACGTCTGACTAGGCAGGTACATGTAGGTATGAGTCTAATCAGTTCCTGGGGTTATAAAACTTTTTAGGCTCAAATCAACTGAGCATGAAAATACAACTTATAAAAACTAAAATGCTGAAAAATAATGTTTTTTCTTGTCTTGCTTCAGAACTCTAACGCTAATAAATGTTAAAATCCAATTGATGGTAAGTAAGTAAAGTAAGTAAGTAAGTAAAGACTTTATTTATCGAGGGTTACAACATTTAGCACATATATATATTTACATAAGTACATGTTGCTAATCTTCCATGAGGCCCTCACTATTTACATTTTTACATAAATATACATGTATATAAATAAACAGACAATAAATTACAGTTACCATATTTAACCTTATAAGTACTCTCTTCACTTATCAGTTTTAAAATCCATATCCTCCTAAAAACATGGAATATCCAGACCAGTTGCCTTCTGAAGAAGCCAGCCTATCAAGATCAGCTGGTTTTCATCCATGCTTCTAATGGCATTGCACCACCTGACCAACTGGAAATCAGATATTTATATAGTGCAAACAAACCTTCAAGCATTCAGTGTGTGCTTATAAGATTAAGTATGGTATTTTGATATATGAAAATCATATATGTGCCCATTTGAAGTCTGAGCATCAAAATCCTGCAATACAAAAGTTTTCATTGTTAAATGGAATATGAGATCTGAAGAAATATTGTACAAGTAACTACTGTAGTAAGGTTCAAATAAGCAGACTTCAAGCAAACACTTAAACCCTTTACATACTAGTGATATCTGCTGATAATCTTTGTAAACAATTTGGACCCAGATCAGACCCCACACAACACGGGGCCTAATCTGGATCCAAACTGTTTGACAACCTGATGACAAGCACCCCCGAAAGCATCCTTCTATCACAGCAGACAAAAAAAAACCTTTATGGATTTCCAGTAGGCAAAGAATTATACATATAACGAATTCTGATTTCTCACATCAGCAGATACAAAAAGATACTGTAGAGTGTGCATTTATCAGGCAATAGCTACATACTACAAATGTGTCAAGAAACAAAATAAGAATTGGGGTGCACATTTTTTAAGAACTTTATGAACAAAACAGAGAAGTTGAGAAATAAAATGTACGTGTGCAGTAATTATTGATTCATGTTTTAATTTACTAGCCATCTTAAACATCTATTATGAAAGGTGCTAATTGTTTGGGCATTCTTTACTTCCTCTGGCAGACTGTTCCATATCAGACATCCAGAGTACCTCAGACTTTGTTTGAAGCATTCTGTCCTAGGCTTAGGCGGGATAAAACAACCAGCAGAAGATGATCTTAGCTGAATATTGGTATTTTCATTATTTCTTAGGGTGAAATTTTCAGAAATGTATGCAGGTGCAATATTATTATAGACTTTAAACATAAATTTTGCTTTTCTTAGATAAAGCCGATCATATATAGACATAATCTTCAACGAGTTCATTGCTTCAATGGAGTCATCCACATTGTAATCAAGGATAACCTTACATGCACGTTTTTGTAATCTAAATATCTTCAGCTTATTGGACTCTGAAGAGCTGCCCCATACAATGTTACAAAAGTCAATATGTGGTTGAATATACGATTTGTAGAACTGAACTCTATGAGCTTGAGACAAGAAGTTTTTAATTTTTGATAGAAGCCAAATACTTGATGCAATTTTTTTCGTTAAATGCTTGATGTGATTTGACCAAGTCAAATTATTGTCAACAAAAACACCTAAAATTTTGTCGTTTGAAATCATATTCAGAGACTCCTTGTTGTATGTAAGATCTAAGTGATCATTAGTGAGCCGTTGTCGTTTTTGGTAGGTTGTTACAAGCATTACTTTTGTTTTTGATGAATTTAGAATCATGCCATTGTTTCTACACCAGATTTGTAGATTGTTCAAAGAAGACTGAAGGTTATTTTCAATCTGTTCCATGGAATCTTGGACATCGTACAAGGTTGTGTCATCCGCATAGAGATCAGTAAAGACATTGCTGGTGTATAAAGGTAGATCATTGATGAACAGGAGAAATAAAAGTGGCCCTAAAATAGAACCTTGGGGGACACCATATGAGATTTGCTTAAAGTCTGACTTACAGTTGTTAATTGCCACTTGCTGCTTTCTGTTAGTTAGATAGGTATTAAACCATGATAATGCTTCATCTTTTATGCCATATATTTTTAATTTGTCAATTAAGATTTTGTGATCTACAAGATCAAATGCTTTCTTGAAATCGACTAATACCACACCAACCATTTTTCCACTGTCAATAGCATTCATCCATAAATCTATCATGTTTACAAGAGCAGTTTCACATGAATGTTGGGCTCTGAAGCCAGACTGCGTTTTATGTAATAAGTTATAAGTATGCAAGAATTCAGAGAGACTCTCATGTACGTGTTTTTCAAGAACTTTAGACAAAACAGGCAAAATTGATATGGGGCGATAATTATTAACTTCTTCATGTGGACCATTTTTAAAAAGGGGAGTAACTTTTGCTTCTTTCCACTTACTTGGGAAAACAGAATTAATGATACTATGATTGCAAATAAAAGTGACTTCATCAGCTATGTAAGGGGCAGCAACTTTCAGCAGACGAGGTCCAATCATGTCTGAACCTGTGGCTTTATTGATGTCAATGGTTGAGAGAAATTTCAAAATCTTTTCTTTTTGAATTGATGGAATTATGAATTTTGCATCTTCGGGAAGCTTTGTCCGACTGAACTCTTTCAATTTAGTGTGGTCGGTATTAGTTACAGGTTCTTTTAACTTTGATACAACATTTACGAAAAAATCATTAAATTCATTTGCAATACCAGTGGAATCTTCAATAAAAGTGTCTCCAACTTTTACTGACCCAATGGTAGATTGTTTCCTAAGGCCTTTTCCTGCACCGACTTCCTGAAATATCTTATAAATACTGCTTGGATTGTTTTTGTTGTTGTCAAGGAATGTTTGGTATTGGATTCTTTTTGCTTTTTGAATCATTTTGATGATTTTATTTCTCCATAGCTTATATTCATCTTCATTTCCAATAGACTTATGCCGATCCCTACATTTCATTGCATCGAGAATTTCTGGTGACAACCACTGAGGCTGATTTTTTTGTTTTACCCTATGTTGTTTTATAGGTATATGTTTGTCCACTACCTGCAAAAAGAGGTCTAACCAAGCTTCCATTATGTCATCTGTATCATCAAATATTTTTATGGTATCCCATGGAACAGATTGAAGATCCTCTGTAAATTTGTCTTCATTAAAATTTTTAAAACTTCTATATGATATTGTGTAGTGATCTGTCTTTGGGGGTTGAACATGCATTTTTCGTGTAAAAAATATGGGGAAGTGATCACTAAGCCCTATCTTGGGTATATTTAATGAGTTCACATTTTCTGGACAGTTTGCGTAAATATGGTCTATGAGAGTGCTGGAATCACCTGTTACCCTAGTAGGTTCAGATACTAACTGTGTTAGACCAAAAGGTTCCATATAATCAGTCCAGGCATTTTTGATTTGATTGTTTAATAAATCCCTGTTTATGTCACCCATTAGATAAATTTCCTTATCTTCTCTTAGTACATTTTCAATGCAGGCTTCAAAAATTTCATTCCACTGAATAGTTGAATTTGGTGGCCTGTAGATGTTTCCAACCAAAAATGCTTTACTTTTCTTTGGTTTAATTTCCAGCCAAACACATTCTAAGTTTTCATTTTCAAGATCAGTTCTTCTGCAGGTTTGGATACCCTCTTTAACATAGACTATAAGACCACCTCCAGTGTTCAATTCCCTGTCTCTCCTACAGGGCTTTTGAAAACCATTTATTTCAAAACTTGAATCAGGGTGGATAGAATTTAATTTAGTCTCACTTAAGCCTAGGACATGAATTTCATTTTTGTCTGATTCTAATAATAGACGCACCTGGTCAATTTTGTTGCTTAAGCCCTGAATATTTATATGTCCCATTCTGAAACCTTTACATTTTAGACCTAAATCAAAAATGTATTGAGAATTGGACTGATAAGATGCAGACCCATCTGACAGATCACTGTCTGTACTGCAACTATTATCAGACACCTGTGTTGTAAACAGAGAGGAGTTTTGGTCACTACCTGTTGATAAAGACCTATCAGTATAAGAGCCCTCATGCTCAGCAGGAGACTGAATGCCTGCAGATGTATCTGTACCTGAAATTGAAACATTGTTTACACATGTATTTGATGTAGACAAAGTTGTGTTATCTAAATCAGCACTGGAGGGCCTCATGGATACATTAATTAAATTATCATTAGTGTAAAATGTGTCTTGATGTTTTGATGCTACCATATATACTGGCTCTGAAAATGAAGAGTTCTGATCACTTATTTGACTGACTTCATTATGTCTTTCTGAGTTTGTATTATCTATCCCAATAATCAGACTATTACATACACAGTTAGTAAATTCACATTCTGAACAAATATAACTTAGATATGAATATCTGTTAGACAAAATTAGATCCTGTTCAGTAACATTATATGAGGCATCATAGCCGAATTCCTATAACTTTGGGGCACAACGACCTGACTTATGTCCTAGTAAACCACAGTGATAACATTTTAGTTGATGTTTGGTATTTTAGAAATGATAAGCATGATATATTGCATGCTCAGTTGAGTTGAGCATGAAAAAAGTTTTTTATAACCTCGGGGTCTAGCCGCAAATCCCATATTCACACAACACGGCAGGAGAATCTTAGTTTCAGATGAAAATATTTTGTTTCCAAATGACTGCTTCGTACTTTCTTGTTGGTTGCAGTTTACTTGTTCCTTTACTTTCAAGCTTTCACTTTTAGACACCCTCCCATTTTCGCTGACTAGTCAAGGCTGTGATTCTTTGGGTGTCATTTTGCGGCAATCTAAATGTCAAATCGCCAGCCCTATACATCGAAACGCTCATGTTCTGGTTGGAGGAGATTTCAATTGCGGCGACATAGAGTGGAGTCACATGCAAGTACCTCATGGGGTACAAAAAAGACAGTCTCAGCAGCAACTTTTGGATATTATAGAAGAGCACTGTCTAACTCAAGTTGTAAACATACCAACGCGCAATGATACAACTCTTGACCTGCTTTTTACTAACGCCCCATCCCCTGTGAATAGAGTCAAGGGGATGCCCCCGATCGGCAAAGCTGATCACGACATTGTATATGTTGAGTATGACATTAAGGCTAAAAAAATAAAACAGGCATCACGCAAGATCTATCTCTATAAACGTGCAGACATGGTCGGACTTAAAGACCACATGGCCCAATTTAAGGACGCGTACCTTTCTGAAGACCACAGTCACATGTCAGTTAATGACATGTGGGTCAAATTCAAAACAGGCTTTGCAGAGGCTGTAGAAAGGATTATCCTATCAAAAATGACTAAAACAAAATACTCTGTGCCATGTATCGATGCAACGATCAAACGGCTTGTAAAAAAGAGACATAAGCTTTACCTTTGTGCTCGCAAATCAAAGGACCCTGATGTCAAGATTCATTACAAGCGGTTCAGAGCACATGTTCAGAAGGTACTGAGAGATGCCTATTGGAAATACGTTTCCAATATATTTACGTTCGAGAACGATAGCTCAGATCCCGACACTCCCAAGCCTGAAAAGATTAAAAAGTTTTGATCATTTGTCAAATCACTTAAAAAAGACGCGTATGGGATCACATCACTCAGAGAAAACGGAATTCTTAAGACAGATTCTAAGGAAAAAGCCAACATTTCTAATAGGCAATTCCAATCAGCCTTCACACGTGAAGACGACTCTGACCCGCCCCCAAAAGGGGCTAGTCCGTTCTCCTCCATGGGGGACATAACAGTTGACCCGAAAGGGGTCACCAAACTGTTGGACGGACTAAATGTTCATAAAGCCTCTGGCCCGGATGGACTGAATGCCAGAGTACTTAAAGAGTGTAGCAATGAGATCTCTCCAATACTGGCACTCATCTACAATGAGTCTTTAGCTCGGGGCGAGGTACCAGATGAGTGGCGACAAGCAAATGTTTCTCCGGTCTTTAAAAAGGGTGAAAAATATGATGCTGCTAACTACAGGCCGGTGTCGCTCACATGCATCTGCTGCAAAACCCTAGAGCATATTTTAGTCAGCAACATCAACAAACACTTAGCCTTAGATAGCATACTTGCTGACTGTCAGCATGGTTTCCGAAGTCAGAGGTCTTGCGAAACCCAGTTGGTCCAGTTTGTGCACGATATCATCAGCAACCTGGATGGGGCTGTGAATCGTGGGCACAAGCAGACAGATCTAATCATAATGGATTTTGCTAAGGCCTTTGACAAGGTTCCACACAGGAGGCTATTACACAAATTGCAATATTATGGGATTAGAGGATCCACCCACAAGTGGGTCAACTCATGGCTCTCTGGGCGCACTCAACAAGTTGTTTTAGATGGCCAAGCCTCAGATCCAGTCCCAGTGCTATCCGGCGTGCCCCAAGGATCGGTCTTAGGTCCGGTCCTGTTCCTCCTCTTCATAAATGATCTGCCGGATAACATCAGGTCTTCTGTTCGCCTGTTCGCAGACGATTGTGTCCTGTATAGGAATATACATTCACTTCAGGATTGTTTGACCTTGCAAGAAGACCTCACCAGCTTAGGACAGTGGGAAGCCGATTGGCAAATGTAATTTAACGTAGCCAAATGTCACTCAATGAGAGTGACTCGGCATCAGCATCACAAACAAATTCTTTTCGACTACTCACTACACAATCAAACTTTGGAAAATGTTCAGTCGGCAAAATACCTTGGTATCACCATTACAGATAACATGGATTGGGGTCAGCATGTCTCTGAAATCTCTTCCAAAGCAACTAAGACACTTGGTTTCCTTCGCAGGAATTTGGCTTTTGCACCTAGGAGTACAAAGGAAGTTGCATACAAAACTTTGGTTCGGCCTAAACTAGAGTATGCAGCACCCATTTGGAGCCCTCACTCGAAACTTCAGATTAATCAGATTGAGAAAGTTCAGAGGACAGCAGCCCGCTGGACCTGCAGGAGATGGCGAAACACCAGTAGCGTCGGCGAAATGCTTGATGAGCTTGATTGGCCATCTCTTGAGGCCCGTAGGGACCAGTCCTCCTTGCTTCTCTTTCACAAGATTCATTGTGGAGCAGTGTCTATTGAAACAGACAAGTATATGACCCCTGCTCATAGTTTGAAAACTACCAGGTCATCACATAGTGCTCAATACCGCAGACACCAGACATACAGTGATGCCCTCAAGAATTCTTTTTCCCCCGTACTATTCCACATTGGAATAGTCTGCCTCCTTCTGTGGCAAATGCCCAGTCCACAGAGGAGTTTAGGGCACTCCTTATTTAAACAAAAATTCAGCCAAAAGTTTTTGTGTTTTTTGTGTTGTTTTGTTTTTTTTTGTGTTTTTTGTTTTTTTATTTTATCAAAATTTCCAAATTCGCACTCCCTGGTGTAATGCTCATGTATGAGCGAAACAGTAAAGATAGAAAGAAAGAAAGAAATACAGTCATTGCACAGTACGAAGTTCCTTTTGGTGAGGGCTTGATACTGGCGCATCGATCCCGCTGCTGATGAATTTTATTTGCATATACATTTATTTTTTTAATTTTTATACTTATTTTAGTTTAATTTTTATATTTACATGCTGCGACATATTTGTACATTGTTCTTCGTTCATATAATACTGCTTTAATATGTGCATGCTCTTCCCATGCTGTGATATTTGCTCACGAAACAAAAACGCTATATATGTATACTGGGCTTATGTTCCTTGTTGTACTACATTTGACAGAAAATTAGCTTGTGTTTGAAAAGATATCAGCAGACAACACCAGCAGGTAAACGACACAAGCAGGTAAAGATTTAAAACTCGACGTTTTTAAGAACCAGCGCCAAACACGACTGCAGCAGACGACAAATTTTGCGACATCTTTCCTTATATTTTCGACGTTTTTGCTTGCGGCGCTCTCGCCGCAAGCATTTGTGTCGGAATAGTGATACCCTTTACTTGGTTGTCTATTTATATAACATACTGTTAGCATACCGGTCGTGTGTATGGGAACAAAACAGTTCAACGACAAGACAACTCACCGACAGCAAGCAAAACATAGTGTTAAGACAGAGTTCGTATGGAAATGGAAAACAGAACTTTTCCAGGACTTTTTCATTTTTCAAGGACTCAATTTCTTCCCAATTTTGTATAAAACAACGTGAAAAATGCATGTTTTTCAGCCAGTAGCGTCGAAAATAAAAGGCGCACTCGATTTCTTTGATTCTGACACTGGGGATAAAAACCGGGACTACCGCACAAATTGAATAGAATAGAATACGAGTTGCACCTCGCTCTTTGACGTGTATCTAGCGATTTTCACTCATTTTTTTTTGCGATTTTCACACAGTTTTTTGTGCATCCTATAAATCTGAAAGGACTAGTTGTATTTTTATATTTTTCAAAGACTTATGCATATTTTAAAGGATGATTTTACAAAATTCTAGGACAATTCCAGGACAAAAGGCAAAAGACTTTCGGAACCTGATTTCTATGGTGACTTGGTGTATAAGTTGAAGAAGATTGTTGGCTCTAATAATTTTTCAGCGCAGTTCATTAAAATAATTTCCCATTATAAAAAGATTGGCTATAACATTAATGTATTGCAACAGACTGCATGCTTGGTAGTCAACCCAATCACAGTTGGCAACTTTGCTTTCCTCTTTAATTGCACGCCGGTGGGTCAGACTTCAGACTCTATGATGGTTCCGACTTAAAGACTTATCTATTGATGAGATGGTAGGGGCCTGATACTTTGGCTGTTTGTCGGGCCCACCGGGGTTTACCTGTTGGATTTCTTTTGCTCCGGTATTCAGTCTAATTTACTGTTGAGTCCTTATCCTTGCTTTATCTCCTTGTTATATCTTGATTTATATGTTTTAGGAGATGATGCATTGATAAGTTAGGGGTCTTTCATGCAAACCAAATATCTATGTGTCTTGATCCACATCTGAATTAAGGGTGAGGTTGGCGCCGTTAAACCGGTTTAAGCCCTCCAGTAAAATATTTTACTGACCGTTCCAAGGCGGTACTTCTTTTGTGGATCTTTTATGTTTTTGTTCTGTCTTGTGTTTGCTATGTTTTGTTCGCGTCTGTTTATATGTGCTTCGTGGTCACCTGCTGGGAAAGGGCTGACCTCTTGGCTCTCGTTTGTGGTGTCTTCTGTGAGTTTGTCACTTTCCCATTGGTATCCTGGGTCAGGTGTGGTACTTGATTGTATCGATTCCTGATCTTTGCAACCTTACTTACTTTTTTCAAATTCCAGGAGTTTTCCAAGACAAGGTCAAATTCAAGGACTTTTCCAGGTCTGTTCGAACCCTGTAAGAGCATGTCTCATATCATATGCCATATTAACCCCCAAATTCAATTTGTGGATATATGTTGGGGTCATGGAATGCGCCCACTGTTTTCATCCACTGTGACCTTGATCTCAGGAGTCAGTTCTTGAAAAAATGCACACACAGCAGATCGCCTATTTTATTTATGGCAGCATTTCATATTTGGTATGTAGACACATCTTGGGCCCTGGAGGGTCACCAACTGTTTCCATGTCACTGTGACCTTGACCTCTGGTTTCAGTTCTAGCAAGGTCGAGCTCAGAGCATATCTGTATATAATTTGAGGTAGGAATCCTAAATTTGGTGTGAGGATATATTTTGGAATCATGTTGTGTCGCATTCACTTCTTGGTCTCTTTGACATATAGCATGTACATAAGTATGTATAAAAACACTGCAGCTTTAGTTTTATAACTTTATTAATCATCCCACGATTGTCCAAACATGAACGATCTGGCGCAATTGGAATGATATTGGCCCACTTCGAATCGAACTAAGTTGCTACTAAAGTTCTTACGCAATAGATTTGTGCGTACGTTTATACCCAAATGGCTACAGTTGCGACCTTTTATTAGTTGTCAAGTAAACAAAGTGAATAGCCCTGTATGCCCTACCTCAATTCTTCATCATAGACAAAAAGGTTGTGCATTAACTGCACAGCCTACTCTAATTAACAATGATGAATAAGAGGGACCGCAAATAGAACACATCAAGGATTTACTTTGTAAAATAAAACATTTTGAGCTATTGATAGATCTTGAACCCATCTTGCTAGATAAGTCTAGAGGAGGGAACCAGACAAGCTTATAGAGTAACGGTGCTCTGATCCACCGTTGATCTTTAGTAGGTCTGTGACGTCACTATTGTAGCGACAATAGATGTTCGAATTGAACTATAGTAGGAACTAAACTTCGATTCGAAGTGGGCCACTATAATTGCCATCAATCAACTATATAGAATAGCTACCGGTCAAAAGTGGTCATTATTAAACGTAAAATATTGCAATAATATTTTTTTCTTTTCGAAATGGTTATGTTCATGGCTAGTTTATAAATGTAATTGTCTTCAGTGGAGTTGTATGATTATCAGAACTTAGCACCAGCCTATAGACTAGCATAGCAACAAATTAGGAATATGTTTATATGGAAAAAATGAAATGACTATTTGAAAAGATTCCGGGACATCTCGGCCCCTAACAAACTCGGCCCCTGACAAACTCGGCCCCTAACAAACTCGGCCCCTATATATTCGGGGACCAAATACGAACCCTACAAACTCGGCCCCAACCGAAATATGGTTCAGGAGGTTGGCTAAATTCATTATACATGCGAATCATTGGTTAAAAACATTAGTGCCCATTTAAAACGTATGCAGACAATGCATACTCGGGTATGTTTACCCAAACGTGCATGAGCCATCTACATGTAACCCGGGGCAGTCTCGATGTTGAGAATTCGACGCGAGAAAACCAGAGCTTTCGACCGCCATTCTGTAAATAAAGCTTACATATGCGGAAATCGAATGGGTGATATGGGTCTTGGTTAAGCTAAAGCTCTCATGATCGAGCCTCAGCAAATGCACAGACTCGAAAGAGTTTTGGACTGCTCCTCGGATAAAAAAAAATGTTGTGGCTAGAGCATCATACATTACATGTGAAAATTGAAGGAGTGATCTCGTTCATTTATCGCACTTGTTTTAAGCTCAATCGAGCCTGAGCAAATGCACAGACTCGACAGAGCTTTCGACCACCGTTCTGTGAATAAAGCATACATATGCGGAAATCGAATTGGTGATAGTACCAGTCTTGGATAATTTTAGACATTTTTAATATACAGTCGAATCTCGAAAATTCGAAGTCGTAGGGACTAGAGATTTTATTTTGAAATATCGAGAGTTCGAATTACAGGGAGAAAAAATAAGAAAAAATATGTACTTTCGAAAATTGATTATTATCAGCTTTTTTTCCTTTACAAACAAATATTTTGTGTGCATAGAAGAAACGTCTCGGGGAGACGCTTCTTTTACGCACACAAGCATAATATTTTAAATAATTTATAAATAGGCCCTATATTCACTTATTCCAATGTGTTCTAAATAAATTTATTTCGAATTAAGGTGTATTTCGAAAAATCGGAGTTCAATTTTCCGAGGTTTTACTGTACACAATTCGATTTTTTAGCGAATATTTCCAAATACTTCCGTTTCGCGAAGGAACTAGCATTATATCAGAACGATAATTATGTGGGAAGTAATGAAAATTCGTTTATATATAATGGATGCAGTACACAGGCGAGGAAACCCAACGCAGCTCGCATATAAAAGGCAGTGATAAAGGTGTCACTCACTGACAAAAGATGTAACATCTATAGCCCCACTTTAGACACCAGTTACAATTCGTTCTGTGCAAAAAAACTGTACATTATTTAGGTTATATAGGGGCCGAGTTGGTTAGGGGCCGAGTTTGTCAGGGGCCGAGTTTGTCAGGGGCCGAGATGTCCAGAAACCTTTGAAAAGTTCTAGGCCTTTGGGAAAGGCGATCAACTATACATCGCCACAGATATCGTTATCAGGCTACAGAGACAGTTAAATATCGACGCAGGTCTGGTTAACCAAAAAGACGGCCTGACGTTACGACCACAACTTACGTCGAGTGTATCAACGATATTTGCATCGATGATATCTGTTCTGGCTGGCTATCGTCAGTTCCAGACAAATAATAGGGCTTCGAGGGTAATTTGTATCTAGGTTCTAAATAAAAAATATTTGATACAATTACTTAAATCACGCCTGATTCCTAGACAAATCGATAGACTGTTGTCCTAATATTATTTATTATTTTAGCATGAAATTAAAAACATGTTTAACTGACATATTGATGTTCACTGTTGCCAAAATTAAAAAAAATGATACATTAAAAGTAAGTAAATTTTATTAATTTCATTTTTTGCGTTTTGCAAGTCCTTCAGTGTATGGGGCTAGGTGCCGCTTTAGATAACTGTTTGTGTTTTTCTTTTGCCAGAAGAGTATCTTACCCGTCGACTCATTAACTATTGTTAATGCTGATGTGGTTTTAGTGCAGTGTAAAAATTAACCAAATTTGGAGGTGTTCCAAACATATAAGGTGCACATGCCGTTTTTCAACCAGGCAAGCCCTCCTTTAAAAAGGAAAATTTATTTAAGAACCAGCGGGCCATAGCACTTAAAGCGCTAAAACACGACTGTAGCAGAGAACAAATTTCAGCGACAATTTTCCTTATTTTCGAAATAAGGCATGGTATTTCATGAAAATCAATTGCCAGCAAATGATTCTCATGAAATATCACGCCTTATTTGTTATTTTTTGAAAAAAGTAGCAAAAGTCCTTTGAAATTGGCGTCTGCTGCAAATTATAGGTGGCGCTTTATGGGTTAAATCTAGGGAAAATCTCAGAAGTATGCTTTCCACAAGTGTTTGCTGCACCGAGAGAAATGGGTATTGTTACTTAAAATTTCTTAGCATTGCCTGTGTATAAATCATGTTACTGCCACAATTAACTTGCTTATGAGTATCGCAAATAATGGTTTGTGCTTCAATCTGTAGAAATATGCACATTTAAAATTAACAAATTCTAAGACTGATCAGCGTAAGTTTGTCCGGAAGGATCTTTTCCCACCTGCTCTTTTCATATGTCATGGCTATTCTATAGCTTCATAAGCATACTTAAAGCATATCTTATAATCTTGTATTTTAGCTGTCGGCGTGTCAAATTTCTCACTTAGAATTTTTCGAAAAACTCCACACCATTAGAAAAGAGTCTTATAAATCTGGTCACTAAAGGTAACTTTTTTACGGGGGGGGGGGGGGGGGGGGGAGGGGGAAGCAATACTTAAACCGCACAATTTAGCCACTCATTAAACATACATTTGCAGCTATCTAGCGGGCGTTTCCCGTCAAAATGCGATTTTCTACAATAAATGCAATGTTCAAAATTACATAATCTATGGCATCCGTTGTGCGGTAAGATTTGCCATGTCGTCGAATCGCAGGAAATATACATAAGATGCATGTTGAGTTTGCACATACATCATATTTTGTAATTTTCTAATCGATCTGTTCATACTGTATTTATAGTGATTTTTGAGCTAACTATAAGAGTTTCGCCTCTTCTATACTGCTGAAGAACTATTTCCATATCAACTTCCCATGGCCTGGCTTCATCAGTGGTTTTTGAGTTGAAACCGTTTTCTTGCTGCAAATATATATTCCCACGATAGAAATATAAGAATATAAAAAAAGAGAGAACACAATATACAGAAAAACCCTCAAAAGTGAAGCTGTGTGAACTGTTAAGCTATAAACCCCATCCGGGATGTCTAGTTAAAATCCTATATAAAATATTAGAAGACATAAAAACCGCAAGACATGAAGGGCAAGATGGAAAATACATTATAAGCGGCGTTACCCGTTTAAAAGTACATGCATGCGTTTAAAAGTACATACAACAATACTGCTACTGTGCTGTTTGTTAGCAAAAGAAGCCCTTCTGTCTGATGATCCAGGGCCCGGAGTTACAATGCCTCCTTAAAGTTAAGGAAGCATTGTAACTTAAGACTTAAGTTAAGTATTGATATTTCAACATGCTATATTAATTGCTAAATAAATTACCTGGATCGATGCGGTACTTGTGGTCAAAGATATCATTGTGATCTTCAGAAAAAATGAAACTATTATGATTTTAATCAGTTTGAAACGTTATTTTTTGCATCCTGAAAAATCAATACTTAACCTAAGTCTTCCTTAACTTTAAGGAGGCGTTGTAATTCCGGGCACTGATCGCGATGACCATATAGTTCATGCAGGCATCGAGCAATATTGTACTTCAATGTTAGGTTAGGTCTGCTTTACACTCCTGCCTGGACCAATAGCTACGAGGGCACTGGTATGCGAACAACAACGTCGGAAATGCACATCGGCCCAACGCAACTTTGCTCATGGGATCAACATGGGACCAATATGATAGCTCCACGTCGAGCCAACGTATGGTCAAATGTATGTTCCACGTCATATCCACGTTTGCAAAATAAAATTTTATTATTTTATTTAGTATTTAATTTTTTTTATATTAATCATTAAATGTTGTATATGTCATCATAGAAGATGGGCTGTGTGCTATTTGTCTGATAGTAAACAATCATTATCCAGAATATTATGTATAGATACAGATGATTTTTTTGCGATATTTCATTTTTGTTAAATAAATCTTGTGAGAGAAATAGTTGACATTGTTCACCGTTGGTCCAACGTTGGCATGTCGACGCCCACGCATGTCCACCGACTTCTTACGCAGGCCCAACGTATCATTGCTATCTGGGAAAGGCACATAATAGCCTGCACTTCCATGCAGTCTGAGCCCGAGTTTATATAACCCACTCAACTCACTTTAGCATGTATTCTCTACAAACAAGCACAGAATAAAAAATCTTGCTCAGAACAACAGAAAACTAATGCGAGAAACCCTAACTTTGTTGCACGAACTGCAGTCTGACCAGTGTCTTTGTTGTTCGCTTTCTGGAAAGTCCTAGTATTACTTAAAACTTGCTACATAGGTGGTTTCAACACTCTAGCTAGTCTCTGTAGCTGAGCCTCAGAGATCTGAACAGTATGGTCGCAAACCTTGAAGACATGTTTTCTCGCGTCGAGGCCGGATGTCTCGTGTTCATGTGGTGTTTCCTGATACATATAATGGCAAAAACAATGAAGTGTAGAAAAGGCAACTGCATCCATCTGTTTTTGCAAACCGACAATGGTCGTCACCGAGGGTAGGAGGAAACTACAGAAATCTCGAACATTGAAACGACGTTTGCTGCCTCCCGCGGGACAGTCTGTGAAATGAACAGAAATCTTATTTGCAAGCATTGTAGACAAAGATCAGACCCGACAGAAACTGTGACCTGATCTGGCGTCACGCTATTTGACACGTTGATAAATGGTATTCCTGAGAATCGTTTTCGAAAAAGAAAATTTTGAAGAAAAAAAAAAACAGCAAAAAAATATGTTAAAATCAACACAGCATGCAGACTAGCGAGACAAAAAATGTGCGTATATCTATGTCGTCTTGGTATGTGCATGTTTGCCACCAGATTCATTTTTACCATCCAATTTCAACACATTTGAAACTAGGCCAAAGTTATACATGTACTCTAAGAGAGATAAGAATAGAGTTCCAATTTAAAACTATAAAAATAACAGATACAGGTCGCTAACCGTCCGGTGAAGTTTAACCAAGCGTTTAACCAAAGCAACATTTCTGACTGTTTCCGAGAAAAGAGAAAGTTGGTGCAGTATTGGAAAGCGCCGCATAGCTCAGTTGGTAGAATGCCGGGTTCGTGACCAAAGAGGTCTCAGGTTCGAATCCTACCGTGAATGCGGTGTTGTGTCCTTGAGCATGGCATTTTATCCCAAAGCTAAAGTACTGGTTCAGTCCGGGAAAAGTGTTGGCTGGAACGTGTAAAGCATCAAAACACTGTCGAAATTACTATAACGCCACTAAGTCTACATGAAGTTGGAAAAGTTGAAGGCACATATTGCTTCGAGCTTGTCCGTGCGTTCTTCCTTCCGCCCGTCCGTCCGTCCGTGCGTCCGTTCAAAATTTATTAAGATACAGTGTTGAAATTTCATATATGAATTCTTTATAAAAAATAATTGACACACATTTTTTTTAAGTCTGAATTATCTCCCTTTGTGGAGTTATACCCCTTTTAATGATATATCTCGAAAACTGTAACAGCTATGAGCTTCAAACTTGGTCAGGTAATAGAAGATAATGAGTAGATAACCTGGTGAAAATTTAAAAAAGGGTTATTTCATTTTTTGGTTACTGTCCTTTGCATAGACTTTCCAAAGTCTGTTAATTTTTCCTCTTCTTTCTATTATTTTTTCTTCATAAACTTCATGTCTTTAATAACATCTTCGAAAACTGAACGATTTTGAAGTCAATATTCACTTTATTAAACAATAAGCAAGAGGTTCATCTAAAATCAATTCTGAAATGTAGGGACTTGTGCAAGTCTACCCTTTGCAAATTTTGGCATTGAAAACTTGTAATCAACAGCTATGAGCTTCAAACTTGGTCAGCCAATAGAGTATAATGATTAGATAACCTGATGAAAATTTTAAAAAAGTTATTTTATTTTTTTTTCGAGTTATTGCCCTTTGCAAATTTGGGCATTGAAAACTTGTAATCAAGATATCTCGAAAATTATTATAGCTAGCAGCTTCAAACATGGTCAGTTGACAGAAGATGATGAGTAGATTAACTGGTGAAAATTAAAAAAATATATATTTTACTTTTTTGAGTTATTGCCCTTTGCAAATTTTGGCATTGAAAACTTGTAACCAAGATATCTAAAAAGCTGAAAAAAAGCTATAACAGCTAGTAGCTTAAAACTCTGTCAGCTGATAGAAGAAAATGAGTAGATTACCTGGTAAAAATTAAAAACAATATATTTTACTTTTTTGAGTTATTATTACCCTTTGCAAATTTGGGCATTGGAATACTGTAACCATGATATCTAAAAAATGTTTTAGCTAGAAGCTTCAAACATGGTCAGTTGGTAGGAGATGATTAGATTACCTGATGAAACTTTAAAAAAGTTATTTTTTTAAGTTATTGGTCATTGAAAACTGTAATAAAGATACTTGCATCTCTAAACATTTTATAGCAAGCAGCTTCAAACTTTGTCAGCTGATTACTCGGTGAAATTATTTTTTTTAGTTCAAATAAGGTCAGCTGATAGAGGATGATGAGTAGTATAGCTAGACGCTTCAAACTTAAGACGACCCTTGTGTTATGAACCTTTCTTGACGAGCAAAGGGATGGGGGCATAGTATTTTATTTACATCATTTCTAATATTTTTTTTTAGATTTTCCAGGTAACGATATCCCCCTTCCGTTCGCCATCTAAGAGTCGTGGAACCAAAACGAACGTTTCTGCAATTTGCCTGTTTCATTAGTGTTGTCCTTGTGATCATAAGTAGTATGTTCAGCTACTGGCTTTAGATATTGCCTAAGCCAAAGTCCTAAGTCTGTATTTACTCAACCAAGCACCTGCAATATTGTCGTAGGCTGTAATATGTGATTGGGATATTCGTAATTAATATTTCATTATATTGCTCAGTATTTTTAAAATCGATGACAGATGAATAAGGGAGCATCATCATCCGCTCTTTTGCGTGTATGGGTCGCCGCACATTTCATACTTCGCCATGGAATGACTTCCGCTCAAACGTAATTCGCCCTGCAAAGGTTATCAGCAGACAAAGCTATATATATATATATATATATGTTTATGGTGGAACTAGATGTCTTCTTAAAGAGGACGGCAACCCTGATGATTACTATGTTTTATATGAAAGATCTTAATAAACCATGCATTTTGATACCAGTTTTTTTCTCAATCGGTTGAAAATCGTACAGTGTAGAAGTTGTGGGCGTTTGAATATTTGCAAATGGACTGTAATGGAAGCAGCCATTGCATATTGTAGGCTTAGTGACGTCACACAGCCTAATTAAATATACGTAATCAAAATAGAAGACAAAGCAATGAGTTACTTGCAATTATCCTGTGCCTACTCTGTGGGAATGCGAACAGCGATGGCTCTGACAAGACTGCGCGGATGGGCAAATTCGTCTGAGCCGGGCTTTAGCGAGGTTTGCTTGCTGATGCGATAAGAACCAAAATCTCACGTGCTGGCTAATAATCTATTTGAACATGATGAATATGGGAAATGGCGAAACTCCATGGCATCACATATGTTGTTTTGTAGTGTTTTTGCAAACGACTGTTTTCCCATGTTGGGATTTATTCATGATACACGGTAATTGAAATATCAGTAGCAGTCTGCATGAAAAGCAAACATGTATGTAAAATTATATGCAGAGTGAATGCCGAGGACGCAGAAGCTCATTCCTTGGTAGTGGCGAATTTTGTCGTCTACTGATACCCTTTGCAAAGAGTTTCGACCCAGATCAGAAGCGACAGAATCGGTCCTGATCTGAATCGAAACCGTTGGACTCTGAGCCGTTTGACACTCTGAAAGAATGTTTTACAAATTTAATTTTGAAAAAAAGTCAACGGACGACAGCTACCCAGCATACAAAGGGTTTTTAGAATATTAAGCAATCTGTAAGTTTTGTAGCAAGTCAGCAATAAAATACATTATTCTATAAAACATACAACAAAGGTGCAAAGTTCTACGTCATACGAGAGGAATTTGTATAAATTGGAAGTGGAATCGTGGGTTCGAACCTCGGCCTGACACATAATTCTCTACCTACCACTGATTGCAAAAGAAACGTAGTGGCCATACCATTAACGTAGGTACTGGTACGTAAAGAAACATGCCCAGGAACAGAAAGTAGGCGTGACAATCGTGACTGTTGTGAAAGCGACGTTATACCCTGTGCCAACGCACAATTATCATAAAACAAAACAGTTATAGAAACACGCGACCAGCAAATGCTCTGTACACTCGCACAGCCTCGCCGTATCATTCACTCGCATTAGTATATCATGGTAGAAAAATAGGTATATATACTTAAACCAATCTCTAATCGGTCACTTTTCAAACTCATCATTTCTGACGAAACGATATAAAATTGAAACGAAATGTCTATATATGTGCATTTTATGGGCAAACGTTTAGCGGTGTTTTTGAACAGTTTTCTTTTACTTCAAAATTTTTGGGGCTAAAACGGGTCAGTCAAGATCAGGTGTCCATTGAACCTTGCACTTAGACAAAAAAATAAAGTTTTCAGAAAACTGTTAAAATATTCAAATCTTTGTTTCTTAATATATGGAGCAGCTTTCCAGAAAATTTTATGACTTAGACTCCATGCGCTTCTTCTCAATTTTCGTTTGAATGTACATACCATCTAACCGTCACGGACACTACATAAGGGTGTTATAAATAATTTCTGAAGCCTCAAAGCATCAGAGAAAACTCAGTTAGATGTATAAATGTTTATTAGATTGAAAATATAAAAAGGATAACTTGAAAATTTGAATGTATTTTTCAACAGAGTCTAGCTTTTTTGATATTTCAGAGACTTCACAAAGATACAGAAAATCAGTCTCTTCATGTATTTTCATGTTACCATATTCCAATTTTTATTTAGTAAATTGCAAGAGGATTTGTTCTAAATCTTCATTATTTTCTCAATATTTAAACATATATCTATTTTGAAGTTGTGTTCTTTTGGGTATATGTGCCACAGATTTCTCCAAACTAGACATTTTCCCAACAAACTGTTATGCGTCACGGACACTACAAGACAGCTAACAGTATCACCTGAATAGTCTAAAGTTCATTATAAGGTCAAATCATTGTATGTAACTTTCAAACTAAATGGAATAGAACAAAATACAATAATAAATCAATAAACCGCAACATTTAAGGAACATTTTACGTGGAGTAGTCAAGATCAGGTGTTCATTCTGACATTATTAGAATCTTCTTATCACATATTTGCAGTTGTCATAACTTTGGTTCATGGTTACTTTTAAGGACTTTTTCATTTTAAGTCACATAACAATGGCTAACCCTACAAAATACTATTGCTTTTCCTGAAGTTTTCAGCCAAGCTATTTGTAAATGTCATTTTTTGCCATACCATTTGTCCGTCACAGACACTACATGTACATCTATGTATAGGACACTTTATGCATTTATATCTTATAAATAGTTTATGTTGCTAAAAATATTACTGGTTCCTTTCATAGACAACTGGACAGTTTTTAATGGTATTAACAAAGTTACAAAAGTTGCTGATTGCATAATGCACATGCTTATGGATAAGATACTAGTTTAAAAACGACCGATCTTTACAAATAATCTTCAATTATTTGAGCTAAATAAAAAAAATGGAGGTGAGAAGTTTTAAAACGGATATAAAAAGACATTAAAGGCTTAAAACCTGATGATGTCCTTCCTTGTTTGGGCAATATGTCATGAACATACAGACTTAAAATCATAGCATTTAACTGTCACGGACACTACAGCAAAAAATGATTTAAGTTTTCATATTGTTTTATTTGACATTTAACGATGCACACGTCTAAAGCTGTTGAAAAATGGGATATTATAACTACTTATAATTATAGTTGTATTTAAAATTCATCAATGTAAAAAAAAATTATATATTGACAATTTTCTTCATTTAACAAAAGTCTTCGTTCAATTTAAGAATTTCTGTCGGAAGTTATTTTAAAAAGGATCACTGTGTTAAGTGTTTCTGTCGGAAGTTATTTTAAAAAGGATCACTGTGTTAAGTGTGTTATGCTTATATTTAATTTACGTAAAGATTTAATTAATAGAATTGTGACAGTTTTTAAGAAGTGTAAAAGAAATCTTAATTTTTGAGACTAAGAGATCTAGTTTTGTCAGTAAATATCACTTTTTGATCAGCTACATTATCAAAATTCCATTTCATTTCTAAAGGCTATGGACAATACTATGTTCTAATTACCAAATCAAGTCAAATCTGAGAAAAGCATAAATGTGAATGAAAGTCAAAAGTTGAAACATTTCAAATGACTCATTTTATTACTTTAAATCGAGGCAAAACATTTCAACACCTCTCAATTCACACTCATGTCATGTTCGAAAGTCACATTAAAAGGACTTCAGCACAGAACCATATACAATGTATTAACAATATGCTCTTACCAAAATTGTTTTCAAACATTTTGTTCACCTCTGTGAAATGCCAATTTTTAACAGGCCTTTAATAGGCGATATATGTATATTGACATTAGTGATAACTTGCTTACCTGTACTTGCAGTGAAATTTTGGCTTTTCTGTAGTGTCCGTGACAACTGTATCAATAAACAGTGCCAAGGCCATTTCCTAAACTTAAACATTGCCCTAAGTTGATTCAGATAGAGAGTATTACTTAAGTTTGAAGTAGTATATATATCAAAGTCATATTGCAGTGTTGATACTTATGTGAGAATTGTTCTAACAGGTGTCCGAAACAAACACACACAGCAGGACAAAACTCAAATCCAATAAAACACTTAAACTACTTTCACTTTACAATTGACATATGACCCTGGCATGAATTTAAGCAGTTTTTTTAAATGAACCTGATATTTAACCACTCTGAACAGATATTTCATGTCTTTGTCACGGACACTACAGCCGTCACGGACACTACATTTTAGGATTTGCCTCAAAAAATCTGAAACAAATACAGGACTACACATTTCGTAGCTTGAATCAAAGTAGACAGGGGGAAGCATTGTAAGATGAACAGATAAACTTCCAAGTCCCATGTCATGCTGACAAGATATTTGACTGTCACGGACACTACAAAAATTTGTCTGAATATTTTCGTTTGCCTTTGAGATAACCTGATTTTCTAAAAAAGGCAGGGACATGTTTATCCTTATTACTCTGAGTTATTTGATTCAACATGACCTCAGAATTGCAGCAATTGTTATAATCCTCTGCATTATTTTCTTTTGGATAGCCAAATTAAGTTACTTGTGGTATAAAACCGGGAATTGATAACGAATGAGTAGTTTGGCTAAAATGAGAATAACTTCCTTTCTACTGTATCGATTTTGTTCATTTAAAGACCTGCTTAATGGCAAGTCATCTGTCCACAATGTTAAATATGTTGCTTTGTAGTGGACTGAATAATAAAATAATAAAACAAAGATGAAATATTGCAAAATTCTGAGTGCAAACTGATAACGCTTAAAAAAGGGCTTTTTTGACACTTTCTGAGGCTGGTGAGAAAAAAAGTGCTTCCGTACCAAACTTTTTGCTTTCTGATAAGCTTCAGCATATTCCCCAAAGTGTTTCAAACAACAGACTTTGTCTTTTCCTTTAACCTGTATCTAGATATGAGTTGATAACACACTGAAAAATTCTACGGACACCTGATCTTGACCAACCCGAAAATGCAAAAATCGACTTTTTTTTAAAGAAAAAATAGTTTTGAGAGTAGTTGTTATAAAATTGACCTCTATAGATGGTTACAAACTGGTCTCTCCGACTTAAAAAACCCACCAAACATACGCGCAGTCTTATCAAAGCCTTTGCTTGTCGCTTGAATATTTTATGACTGTTAAGCTACTGACTGCACATCATTTGTAATTTCAAAGCTTAAAAGGGGGCTACGCAGGCTCGTCTGAGTCTACACTTGTCAAAATGCCACATTGTTGGAAATCTCATGCCACGGCTCAATTTATCTTTTAACAGAGTAGTTTCAAAAACAGAGACAGAGAAAATGCATGATGATGCTGGCGTGGACAAATTCAAGTGGAATTTGAAAAAAGATTCAGTCTGTACTAGGGAGACACCCGTTTACTGATAAGTAGGGATTCTCTCTCTCTAAAAATGGGGTGCTTCTACCGTGTTTACCTTCTAGATTGGAGACCCCAGACTGCAAATAAACTGCATAAGTTTCTCATGTAACCACAGTTGTTTATCTTACTCAGACATAAACAAATAATAAAGATAGAGACACTTCTTTATTGTCTTAATTCTGTCTGCTACAATGCATTCTTTCATGAACCATTTTAATGACATTAAGCAGCTGCAGTTGCACTTTTTATCTATGGAAACATATAAGGACCGGAAAGAAAACAAAATTTCAAGATGACAAGTGCATGTGGAACGAATGGTTCCATTACCACAAATTGAATAGAACATAGAGGATCCTGATCAGTTTCCACACGGTTTTCAAAACAGGATATACCCAGAGGAGTGGTATACCCAGATGGGTACTCTGAAATTTCCATATATACATAGGCTTCACCCATTTTTTGGCGTTCAAAATTTTAACTTCAACAATATTTTTCTTTTGTTTTCAGAAATATGAATATTTTTTGGGGTATGAAAATTGTGTGGATATTTTTTGGGGTCATTGCAAAATTGGACTACATTTTGGGGGCATTTCTATGTATTTTAGGGTATTTTTTTAAGGCCAATGTACAGAATGGGAATATTTTTTCGGGGGTTGCTAAAATTTGAAATATTATATTGGGTAAGCCTGATATTCCTGATATTTTTTTTTGGTAAACAGTAGATGCTGCAACATTGAGAGTAACCACCCCACCCGCTCCCTGGTGATACCTCTGGGCGGGGGTAACTTAACGATATAACAAATTGAAATGTCATTTCAAAATGTTAACACATCTCGTAATTTCGATTTCGGTTTTGTAACTTCTATTTGCCATATCATATTATCGCAATTTCGATTTCTTTTCTCTTAACAAAAACAATTGTTTTGTCTAAACGCTACGACAAGTCAAAAGTTCGAGTTGACATTGAGCGAGACTTCGACATGTCGTAGCGTTTAGACTTAAAACTTATTTTTTCTGCTTCCGTAGTTTTGCAACTTTTCTTTCCAAAAGAAAGGGAAATCGTTTGTGAGTGCACAATGAACACACTATATATTTTACAACCTGTCAGTCGGTTATGATTCATGCATTTCTTTACAAAAACACAGCATGCTGCACACATTATGTTGAGTGGCTTCCATGATTAAAAGTAGTCCCACTCAGTTGTTACGACAAATTTCATTGGCTACCGTCTGCGTCAATCATATCCCCCTCCCTCCGCAAGAAAAATGAGTCCCTAGCATTAGCCAGTTCGGCTTTTACCCGACCAAAGCTCGCTTCCAACATATTCTAGGAAACCGTGGTTGCTCAGATAAGCAGCACGGCTTTTCCTGGGCCAGGAGCTCGAACACGGGCTTCTTGTACACCCCCGGATTTGGAATTACGAACCCTCGAGTTTACTGTCATCTTCTGATGCAGTAATAGAGACTCGTAGTGACTCAATATGGCATCGGACACGGTGCGGTGGGGCCTTGTGTGCCTAATAACGATTCTTGGATTAGCTAATGCTCAGGAAGGGGGTGAGTGAATTGCAACCATAAACTTAATTGCATAATTATGCAATGAACATTTTATGACTTTTTTATAAAAGGCCTCGTCGCGAGAAAACCAGATTTATTGTACGCGAACAATAAAGACGCAGACCAGACTGCGCATCCGCGCAGTCTGATCAGCGCCTTTGTTATTCGCTCCCCGGAGAGTATATCAGCTAAATTTGCTACATGCAAAATGTTAATATTCTAGCTAGTTTGTGTAGCTGAGTTTGTGTCCTGCATGCGGACAACGAATTCTGATCAGACTGGACGAATGCACGGGCTGGTCTAGGTCTAGGACGCACAGGTTGGTTTCGTCCTGCAGCGGCTCAATTACATGGTATATACATATATTTAGAATGAGTTAATATATTTTAACTTTCTACGTCTGTACTTGGGCGAGCTACTTAGCGGGGTCGCGAGTTCGAATCCAGTTCAAACTACATGCTGTTATAGTTATTATTCAATCTAAATTGTATATGCGCATATTTCCCGCAAATTTATGCCCAAAGCAATATTTAGTAGCGCTTGAGCCAATCCGATAATATATAAGTGACATGTCTGCACAACCTTATCTTGTTGGACTGGGAGCCTAAAATTTTGGATAAGCCTTTTATCTACTTATCTCCTTGAGAAGGCTATGTAATACTGTGTGGGTGCGCAGATTCGTCTGAGCATACGCTACTCGCATATCCGATAGTTACCAAATCTAAATGCACTGAGATGCAGTGGCGGGTCAAAAGGAGTAAAGGGGGTTCACTCGAACCCCTCCCTGTCCCCCTGGTTTAAATATCCTATGAAAATGAAATAATTTGGTTTCAATGAGACCAAATCATTCCATTTTCATTGGATATTTAAGAAAAATGAGATAAAATAAGCAAGGAGATATAGGCTTATTATATGATATACGCAAATAATTGCATGGTCAGTGCGTCTGTGCATGCGGAAATCACTTCTTTAGGTTCGCCACAGGTCTACGCGCAAACTATTTAGAACTTTATACAACATGCACAAGCATATGTTTTGGCCCTTAAAGATTGAGAAACGATAAAAATGTCAAGTTTATAGCAAAAAATCAAATAAATGGCCGTTCTTTTCGAGACCGAACGGGTCTTAATATTTATTTATTTTCAGCCTCATCAATATATTGATTTATTTTCATATTAAAAATATCAACTGTATTATTCATTTTTAATGTTGTGATAAGTTTTTGAAGGATATAGTGCATTCATATCTTTACACATGTGACAATCAAATTATTCAGACATTTACCACCACCACGAGACACAACAACAGCCGTTGCGATCATTAATCCATTTATGCCTAATGGAATTTCCCTTCCTTATCATTTGTACGAATTCATTTCGAATTTAAGGGTTGTTGGGTGGTGAGTTTCAATCTAATTCATTTTTTAAAAGTACATTTTGTAAGCAGACAGTGCAAAACTTGACTCTGGGTTTTCTCTGTTTACCAATGTCCCATAAGAAGGACGCTATGCTTAAATGGGTTAAATAAGTTGCAATGAGTGGATAATAAAGATTTATAGGGAACCCGCAAACTTTCAAAAAACAATTGAGTCTGTTCATGGGAGTTAATCATCGGACAAGTGCAAGCGGTATTCTGCTTTCTGCAAGAACCTCTAAGTCCCAGAGGAACAGAATCTGAAAAAAGCGATCGTTTATTGATCGAGAAATTTTAAAACCTTAAAAATCAAAAAGCAAATATAGATTACCGTTTGTATATGCTATCTATAGTGACTCCTAAATGCGTACATTGGAAAACCGCGAAGACTCAGGTGAAAAGCCGCATAATGCTACATTTCATCAGGGTCTACACTTT
Organism: Loripinus fragilis; assembly: GCA_964019695.1. NCBI lineage: Eukaryota > Metazoa > Mollusca > Bivalvia > Lucinida > Lucinidae > Loripinus > Loripinus fragilis. The sequence continues at coordinate 629,942 of OZ026526.1, read as the reverse complement.
TTGCTAAGACATGAACAATATTCAGAGAAAGAAATGCCATTTGAGCCGCCGCATGTGATTTCCAACAATGTGCCATTTTGACAAGCGTATACTCAGACGAGCCCGTGTAGCTTAGAAACTCCAAATTCTGTTCAGTAAGTAGCTTAACACTCATAGAATATTCAAGCGACTAGCAAAGGCTCTGATCAGACTGCGCGTATGTGCAGGCTGAGCTGAGGCTTTGCTGGTCACACATACCACACTGTTGGAAATCTCATGCCGTAGCTCATTTGTTTTTGACATTATAACCTATGGTCCCTCGATAGATAAAAAAGGATCAGCCTACGTTATTGTATCAAACTATAAGGAAGAATCCATTAGTGCATAAAGGGATAATGAAGAAAACAGTTTTAAAATCTGTCGTTTTAGAGTACGATTGTACCGGTATCAATGACGGTGGATTCTTTGTGCCATATGACAAGCCATGCATGCGGTGCTATTGTAATGACGGGAAGGCAAAGTGCCAAGACATATCACACGAATGCGACTTTGACATAAAGTGTCGCCCAAGCGAAGACGTCATCATTCCATTTGGACAGTGCTGCCCGATTTGTAGAATGATGGCGGCGGCTACGGGTGAGTTTCATATCTCTCATGTATGGTGGCTTAGCAATGTCATCCCTTTGATAACAACTAACCGTAATTTTGTCTGCACGGAAACCAACACTGCGTTTGTTTGAGCACACATGAGCTACATTGCGACAAAGGGCTCTTCAAATATAAGCACAAACGTAGGCATGTACGGATCCAGAGGGGGGGGCAGGGTCAGGGGGTCCGCCCCCTGAATAATCACAAAATATAGGGTTTCTTAGCAATACTGATCCGGATCCCCTGAAAAATCACAAAGCTACGAAGCCAGCATTCAATGTTAGGCCATCATCGGCACGCCTGCGAAATGCTATTTAAATGGCGTTTCGCTGGCGGGCCGATGATGGCCCGATTTTAGTGATATTTGAATCCACTCATTAATTAAAAAAGAAAAAGAGAAAAAGTTGGACCCCTCTAAAAAACTTTCTGGATCCGCGCGTGGTAAGTCAAGATAAGCATGTGCATTCTTCATTTTTAAAGCAAGTTATGGTGCATCTTGTAACCAGAATAAAACAATAAATATACCTTAAAAAGGCACATGTATACATCAGTAAATATGCGCCAGATATTGACTTTTGGTCAGCGACTGCTGGGTACATTCATTTGGCATTGGTAGTTTACATTAGCCATAAGGTCCTTTTTGCAATGTGGCTCATTCACATGCACTTATGAATATAACACGACGTTTGATTGGTTAACATCTAACCTTTGGAAATCTATGTTGCGATTTAATGTCAGAAAGTTGACGTTTTGACGCGACGTCATTACACTGCACCATTTTTCGTTGGCCAACGTCTGATTTTACGTCACTGACAGTGCTAGCAAGTACTGCCTCCACGGTGAAAACAATAAATGTGAATTGCATTAAATTTGGGAAAAGAGTATAACTGATATTCGGGAGGGCGGGGGGGGGATAAAATGACGATTTAACTCCAAAAAGGACAATTTTGAAGATATTTATCACCTTAAATTGTTTTCTTTTAAAGAAAAATGCAATAGTGTAAGCGTTAACGCTGGATGCTGGACATATGGTACGCTACCATTAAACAACATACTTCAAGTGCATTGCTAAGCCAACAACTTGGATGCCTCTCTAACAGTCAGCGACAATCATGATGTTTTTATATCCTTTTCTGGCAATCATTTACTTTGTGTAAATATGGAAAAATAGAACTACCAATATTGTTCCAATGTCAATTTGACGTTGATACAACGTTGCATTAACGGTATAATATAGCCACTGAGCACTTTCCAAGAAAATAAAGTATAACTTTTGGGCCCTGTGATAATTTGCCAATAAACTCAATAGAAAATAACAAGGCATCATATGACGATATTCCTACTTCAATTCTATTTTGGGAACATGTTTTAAAAAGAAATGTTTTTTTTTTTATCAATGATTGCCAGTTCTTTTAACACTGAATATATTTACACTATGCGTCAGAGAGGCATGCAAATTTTGAGATATGACTCACCGTCACGTTCAATCATTTATTCATAATAAATAGAGAATACTAGGTGAGTGTCTTTTGATATCAAGTTTACCAGGCAAGGCTTTGAGAACGCTTGTTGACATCGCGAGGCTTGCCGAGCGATTCAACATGCGCTCTCAAAGCCGAGACTGGTAAACTTGATATCAAAATACGCGAACCTGGTTTTCTATTTATCAGTTTACCCATTGTTTCAATCTTCAAACTAGCGATTATGACGTATTTTTAATTTTTGTGTTGATTCAGCGTCATTATCGACGTCAGTCAAAAGTGCAACGTCATCATGACCTGATAAAGGTAACATGCCGTGAGATAGGAAACGTTTATTAGGTTATGTTGAAACGATTCAGTTAATATTTGGGGTGACTGATAAATAGAGAATACAAGGTGAGTGTCTTTTGATATCAAGTTTACCAGGCAAGGCTTTGAGAACGCATGTTGACATCGCGAGGCTTGCCGAGCGATTCAACATGCGTTCTCAAAGCCGAGCCTGGTAAACTTGATATCAAAAGACGCGAACCTGGTATTCTATTTATCAGTTTACCCATTGTTGAACACTCTTCAAACAAGCGATTATGACGTAATTTTTGATTTTTGTATTGATTCAGCGTCATTAGCGACGTCAATAAAAAGTGCAACGTCATCATGACCTGATAAAGGTAACATGCCGTGAGATAGGAAACGTTTATAAGGTTATGTTGAAACAATTCAGTTAATATTAGGGGTGACTGATAATTATGGTTATTTTTCGAAATTGGATTGGCTAAAGGTGATCTAATCACACCTCGATAAAATTTATTTGCAGAGCTACTGAGCTAGTCTCATTTAATTTGTTCGCAAGTATGCCAAAATGATGAAATCAATAGCAAATGATAATAATAAAAAGCAACATCAACAAAGAAATCAACTGACTGTAATGTGCACGAACTATGGTGAACGTAGATTAATCAGTATCCGGTGCCAGAAGGAATGCTAGAAAGCAAATTGGACAGACAGTCGGACTCATGATTATAGTGCATTATTGCGGTTCGTGCAAAATTTCGACCCCAAGTCTTTAAAATATTGTTTTTATAGATAATTTCTTTTCGCAAATTTTTCAATTTAAATAGATTTTGTGAAAATCGGCAGATTTCTATGTTTTAAATTCTCCCAGCAGCCTCGTCAAGGTTTTGCATACCAGTGGCTGGACAATTTTAAAATGAATAAGTATGCAATTTTATCCAAAATTACCATGTGGTTCAAGGGTTATGAGCATTTTCACTGACCACGATTATCCGGACTGATGCTCGGCAAAGCCTCGTCCATCTAAAAAGGCCGTTACATATGCCAGTGGTTAGACAATGTTGACATGCATACATATGCAAAATTTGATTAAAATATACCAAGTGGGTCAAGAGTTGTTCACATTTTCACTAACTGGTAGCTGATGGACAGACTCACCCATAGTTGGTCTTGCAATTTATGCCTAAAGTGACGATTTCATCCACCATTGTCGCACAGGAAGTCCGCGAGCACGAACTAACCTGTCGCCTTTCGCTCGGTGCACACTGGGATGGAACTGCCATTTTTATATTAATATATTTTGCAATCACTGCTTGCATGACTCAGGGCTTTACATTCAGAAAATATTGATTAAATGAGAAATGATAAACTATCAAAAATTTAACTTTTTTGCTATTTTAACAATAAATTCTGTCACCACAGCAGTGCGAGAATTGAACGGGATTAGCCAAATATCGCTAGATACCCATGATGCAAAGGGCGAAATGCGAGAGATCTAGATGAGGTATCGTCAGGTCTCGCGAGAATGTTTCATCCACCTACAAGCAAATCAAAGTGTCCGTACAATAATAGTAAAAAAAATGCAAAATTTGATTAAATGTACCAAGTAGTTCAAGAGTTATTCACATTTTCACTAACTGGTAGCTGGTGGACAGACTCACTCATAGTGGGTCTTGCAATTTATGCCTAAAGTGACGATTTCATCCACCTACAAGCAAATCAAAGTGTCCGTACAATAATAGAAAAAGAAATGGTTATTCGTTAATTCCAACATCCCAGATAATATTATACAGTTCCCTCTATTAGTCTTAGAAAATATGTTGAATATTAAATATCTGTATCAAGAAACTGAAATATTATGCGTTTCCGCATGTTGCAACTTTACTTACGTGTAAACATTTTGCACATGAGAGCTAATTCACTAATTCTTTAATGTTAAACCGATAGGCAAATCTTTATTCCATATAAAAGTTAATATTATTTTGAAAGGTTTCTTGGGATTTATGAAAAAAACTATTATTTAGAGTGTTATTTTTCTTGTTGTTTATACTACCTAACATAATTTGAAATACCGAAGACAACCTTAAAATGTATCAGTATGCAAATTTTAATAAAAATATACCATGCTTGCTAAAGAGTTATGAGCATTTTCACTAACTGACCATGACAGGCCAGACTGATACTCACCAAAGCCTCGTTGCATACCAGTGTCCAGACAATGTTTAACTGTATAATGTATGCAAAATTTGATCAAAATATACCATGTGGTTCAAGAGTTATGAACATCTGACCGGGATCTGCCGTATTTATCCTTGGCAGATCATTGTCACTAATTCGCATACTAGTGTCTCGACAATGTTAAAATGTATAAGTATGCAACATTTGATTAAGATTTATGGTGCGGTTGAATAGTTATGAGCATTTTCACTAAAAGACCTGGACTAGCCAAAATGATACCTTTTTGAATACCAGTGGCTGGACAATGTTAAAAAAATAAATATGCTAAATTTGATCCAAATATACCTTGCGGTATGGGCATATTCACTAACTGACCACAACGGGCTGAAATGATGCTCACGTCCATAAAAAAGGCAATTACACATGCCAGTGGTTAGATAATGTTGACATGCATTTGTATGCAAAATTTGATTAAAATATTACATGTGGTTCAAGAGATAAGCATTTTTACTAATTGACCACAGACGGACAGAGGGACTGACATTGTAATTATAGTGCAGATCCAAGGGTTATGCAATGATGGAATTTGTATTGATAGATAGAGTGTTTCCCTGGAGCCTGATACAAATTATTGCTGTTATTTTTTATTATCTCAAACCGTTCGAACCATTTGAGCTTTAGCGGTTGCTACACATCCTACTCAACATTTTTCAGTAATGTCGGGATCGTAAACCAGTACCAAGAGACGCGGATATTTGAGCCGCGACATGAGATTTCCAACTATGTGGTATATGCGCCCAACAAAGCCTCAGATCAGCCTGCGCATACGCGCAGTCTGATCAGAGCCTTTGCTAGTCGCTCAAATAGTCTTTGATTGTTAAGCTACTGACTGAACACCATTCGGAGTTTCTAAGCTTAAAAAGAGGCTGCACAGGCTCATCCGAGTCTACACTTGTCAAAATGACACATTGTTGGAAATCTTATTTCGCGGCTCAATTGGTCTTCGCCTCCCCCAAGGTGAGCCACAGTACATGTAAATGTATTGCCCAAAGAAAAACGAATGCTGACCAGGCCACGAGGTTATTAAACTTTTTTCATGCTCAACTCAACTGAGCACGAAATTTCAACTGCTCATAAAAACTAAAATACCTATAAATAAAGAAGTTTCTTGCTTTAAGTCTCTCAGATGTTGTATTAATCATGCTTATAAATGTTAAAATGCCAACAATTGTTGGCAATTTAACATTTAAGAGCAGGATAAATTTCGTGCTCAGCTGAGTTGAGCATGAAAAATGTTTTATAACATCGAGGCCTGGTGCTATATGCTCTCAGAGAGTGAGCGGGTGGGGTGAGAAATGCCATCTGGATATACAATTTAAGCGGTCTTTCAAGTTTTAAGCGCCCTTAAAAGGACCATTTGATAACTGTTAAGACCTTGATGAAACACTGCATAATTCGTCAGCTTATCAGGGTCTGCACTGTTTGGTTTGTCGATTTTCAACAAACAATCAAATTAGATAGTTTAAACCATCAACCTCATCTTGATCTAAAGGACAGCACAAGTCAATAACATTTTTAAAGAGCTGATTGGGAGGTTTTGGCATGCATTAACTCTTTGCCTACTGGGTAATTTTGCGTGTTTTGTGTGGTCTGTTTATTTTTTCGAAATAAACTTAAAAACTCTTTCAGGAATTTTATACCATCATAGTGTCAAACAGTTTAGATCTACACCAGGGTTCAAACTGTTTGCAAAGGTAATCAGAAGATGACATCAGAAGGCAAAAAGCTAAAGGGTTAAATTTCAAAGGCACCCATGGCTCCAGTATCCAGTAGTGTATACAACCGTGGCTAAGATTATTTAATAACACTTTCAGTGCATTTCGAAGTTGCAGCTGAAAATGTCGTCTGCTGCCTTTTTTCTAACATCAAAACTATTTTAATCTTACTTTTTTATTATTTTATTTCTGAAACATATACATTTTCAGCATAGCTCAACATGCATGTATCATAAATGGAATCTAATATATACATGTATAACTATATATAACTGTCTTAACATAGCTATTCAACACAAATATATGCTGTCTATGTACTGGTACTTTACAAATGTATCTTCTACACAATATGTTCAGAAATAATTTTGAATTAACAAAAAGGGGAAATTTTGCTATTACCAAAGAAAAGTAAAAAAATTACAAAAAAAAAGAAAAAGAAAAAATGTGCAGGAAGCACACTAAACATTTTCAAACATCTGTTTCTTCCTTATATAAATAATATGGTATGAGAGAGAGAGAGAGAGAGAGAGAGAGAGAGAGAGAGAGAGAGAGAGAGAGAGAGAGAGAGAGAGAGAGAGATTTTAATCTTACTTGTTTGCAAAATACCTTGGACCCTGATAGGGCCGTTCCATGTGGATCAGCTAGCGCCTAGTCAGGCGGACGCCAAGAAGCCTGGGCTTCAACAATATATTGTCCTCGACGCGAGAGGCCCTAACTTTGTTGCTTGCAAATAACAAAGGTGCAGACCAGCCTGCGCCTACACGCAGTCTGATCAGCACCATTGTTATTTGCTATTTGAAAAGTAATGTTTCTAGGTCAGATATCTCTAAAATCTCCATTTTATTTTGGTGGGCTTCAACAAGATAAAGACTCTGGCTACATCCCTGATCAGTCTCATCAAGGTCCACATTATTTTGCTACATATGCTTGTATATGCCAGCAGGCGACACTGTAGATGATTTAGTCGTGTATAACACTAAACATATTAAAATGCAGAAGATGGAACTGGTTGTCCGTATAGGCTCGAAAGATGTTTTTCTTGCATGACTGCATTAAGACATGATTTTTGCTCCCTCCTGCAGAGAAATGTTCCCTCAGGCAGAGAAATGGCTATCGGTTTCAATATTGTATTAATCTGCTTCACCACGTGTCACTGGAACGCTTCAATGATCTGAATTCATCAATAAGTTAGCGATCTTAGCATCTCTTGATAACTTGAAGAAAGAAAGAGGGCAAAGATCAGGAATCGAATCAATCAAGTACCACACCAGACCAAGGATACCAATGGAAAAGTAACTGACTCACAATGAGACATCACAAACGAGAGCTAAGAGGTCAGGTATCAATAAACAGATGCGCAGGAAAGCATTACAAAAAAGACAGAAATAACATAAATGATCCACAAAAGAAGCACCGCCTTGGAACGGTCAGTAAATATATTTTACTGGAAGGCTTAAACCGGTTTCTTGGCACGACAACCTCACCCTTAGTTCAGATGGGGATCAAGACACATATATGTTTGGTTTACATGAACGATCCTAACTTATCAATGCATCATCTCCAAGAACATATAAATCAAGATATAAAAAGAAGATAAAGCAAAATAAGGACTCAACAGTAAATAAAACTGAATACCGGAGGAAAAGAAACCCAACAGGTAAACCCCGGCGGGACTGACAACAGCTAAAGCATCAGGCCCTTACCATCTCATCAATAGATAAGTCTTTAAGTCAAAACCGTCATAGAGTCTGAAGTCAGACCCACCGATGTGCAATTAAAGATAAAAGCAAAGATGCCAACCTAGGTTGGGTTGACCACCAAGCTTGAAGTCTGCTGCAATACATTAATGTTATAGCCAATCTTTTTATAATGGGAAATTATTTTAATGAACTGCGCTGAAAAATTATTAGAGCCAACAATCTTCTTTAATTTATACACCAAGTCACCAGGTTTAGAATGTCCTTGCCGCAAAAGAAAAAGTCCAATTTGAAATTTAGATATGATAGCGTAGTATCGTCTATAAAATTATGAAAAGGTTTTGTGAAGTTTATGATACCAATAGCCTTGTTTAAGAAGTTTTTGAGTTAGATTTTTATTGCGAGTATTGAAGTCAGCAACATGGCTAGATGCCCTAGCAAAACGATTGAGTTGAGAGATATAGACTCCATAGGATGAAGAGTGAGGAACATCACCATCTAAAAATGGGAAATTCACAATTTCAAAATCAAAGTCGTCACGTTTATCATAAATTTTGGTGCAAAAATATCATTGGAAATTAATACATAACATTCAATTTCTGTCCTTAGTACGTTTCTGTTCATTAAATTCCTCCCTTACCATTTCCCCAATTTCCATCTAAGAAAACCTATTGGTTCATTTAAAACAGTAAATGAGTATGATGAGGAAAAAAACACAATCAAAAACTGCAGACAAACCCATGGCACCGCAAGGAAAAGCCACACAACAATCATGAGACACCAATTAGACAAAATAAGCAAAGCAACCAGCTCTCTCTCCCATCAAGATGATTGCAAAACTACGAGACCTGTTTCATGTTTATTTGAACAGATTTGAATTTCACTGCTTGCGCTTGCATATAATTGAAAAAATAAATTTTGCGTTTATGCACAATGGACGTGTTCCTGGTATTGCCACATAGACAAGATGACAATTTAAAGGATAGCCATAACACGATGGACCTAAATGAAGCCCCACCCCCTTTTTACTGATTTTAAGCGTTAGAACGGGTGTTTCGTCTAAGAAAATACGTATTAAAGTGTGAAATTTTCTTTTAAGTTTAGAAGCACACTCAGTCTATTATTAAAATGAGAAACAGCCAATGTGTGCCTGTCTTTGCTTGGAAACTTGGCATAATAAGTTCATCCATACTAGTGCCCAAATGGGTATCTCATGAATAAAATGTGTCTTTGATGAAGTTTAAAATGCAAATTCTCAAAACTCACAGCAGACTCAATTTCTTAGATATTTTAAGTATCTATTACTGATAAAACTAATCATCAGATATTGCATTTGAGTATTTTGCATACAATTCAGTGTTGCTATGGAAACTGTAAACCCTAAATTTTGATGTTCAAGTCGCTTCCAAAAAGTAAATATCCAACTGGAATGCTTTATTTTCAAACAGAACATACTTTAATTATCTATGTACAATAAATAAAAGGTTCCAAGAGAAAAACTTCATATCTTTTAGAGAAATTGTTCGAGAAAGGTTTAGTACATTTCATTTCAGACAGCATTTTAAACGCTTAAAATTTGACTACTCATCTTCAGAGACTGTTTCAAACCAGAAAATAAAAATTAAGAACTATTTTCTTGATGACTGCGTATTTCTGGAGATCAGACTAAACCATGGAAATCAATTGTTACCCAATATAACGAGAAATAAATGAGTAACAACATTTTCAAATTTGTTCAAATAAACATGAAACACCTCTTGTAGAATGGACACAAAGTAACTCACACCGGAACATAGAACAATTGCAGAGTCCCACAAGTGGAGTAACAATCAACAACCAATCAATAAGAACAACAGAGCCACCTCCTTGGAATGGAAAGCAGCCTAAGCCACTGCGGGAGTTAAGTTTAAGCCCTCCAGTAAAATATTTTACTGACTGTTCCAAGGCGGTACTTCTTTTGTGGATCTTTTTGTTTTTTTCTGTCTTGTGTTTGCTATGCCTTTGTGCGCCTCTGTTTATAGTGCCTTGTGGTCACCTGTTGGGAAAGGGCTGACCTCTTGGCTCTCGTTTGTGGTGTCTAACTGTGAGTTTGTCACTTTCCCATTGGTATCCTTGGTCAGGTGTGGCACTTAATAGTATCGATTCCTGATCTTTGCACCCTTACTTACTTTAAATGCATTTTACTGGTACCAACTCTTTGCCCTAGATTCTGTTGTTGTTGAAGCACAAAAATGTTAAGCTCACATTTAAAACCTTGGATTTTAACTATTGTATGGATACAACGATCTTTTGAGTATGTTCAATGTTGCTATTTTTTTGGATATTTTAGTCCATTAAAACTAATTCTGCAATGAAGACAATGATACACCTTCATATTGAGAGTTTTTACACAAAGCATCATACTCTAGTTCATTTGTAGCAAAACTGATTGTTAGGCTTGGTCCGAATCCCTCAACTTTATTTCACATTCTCTACACTTATATAGTCTCCCCATTCTCATTTTGAGACATGTCTTGAACTAATTTACAGTTCATGGGTGGATTCAGAAAGTGGGGAGCAGAGGGTCTAGACCCTCTCATGGAAGATCAAAAGTTGCTATAGGTTTCCTTAGAAACACTGGTACAGACCCCCTTCAAGAGGCAATAGGACCCCTTGAGTCCAATTACTTCTTGAGGGAGGCTCTTATGGCGCTCTGTGAATGACGTTGATGACTAAAAATAAGCAAACAACAACAACAATGAAAAAATATCTTCAGGATCCCCTGACTGAGTTTTCTGGATTCACCCATGTAGTCAAACTGGCTGCTTTTAAGTGCCAACCCCGTACTAGTATTTTAGGGGCATTTTGAATTCACAATAGCCTCAAAATTACAAGAAAATGCTGTAACAAAAGTATACATAGTGGCATATATGATGTTTATCTAGAATTTGGCTGGATAATTCAAACACGCATCTATGATCCTGATAGTTTTCTTAAAAAAAAATCTTTATTTTATCGATATTTCTTTAGATGGAAAGTGGCATTTCTTCTGTGATGGTGTGCAAAACTTTTCAAATGTTTTTTAATGTAGAAAATATAATCATTCTATCGCTAAAAACTATAATACATATTTGGGTGTTAAATCCACAAACAAAGTATTTATAGTCATTTTCCCTTTTTACTTAAGTAATGCATACAATGTATTAACACAAAGTCCACTAGCGACCAGTGATGCGCCATAGCAGTCAGGTTGATCTTCAGAGAACAAGACATGAAATACATACAATGGTTAGAATGAATGGCATGTGTCAACAAATGCACAATTCAACACACTTAAATGTAAGGGACAAACTTTTTACCAGGCACACGCTACAAGCTGGAAGGTTATTGTGAAGAAACAAAACCTGCCTATGAGTATCATGGTTGCATGTTCCATGGTTACCCTGTTTTAGGAATAAGGCGCATACCATCCATTCACCAAGCATCTCTTGGCAAATTGTATGCTTTGACTATGAAAAAGAAAAGCCTACCTTGAGATTTTAGGAATGAAATACATTTGCATTTGGGATTACGAGTTTCATAAACTAAAGATCAAAACATCAAATGAAAGGTTTAAAATGGATCATAGAGACAGACTTTTTATTTTCTTGCACATCAGAAACAAAATATGAGATTTTGCCCTGGGAAAGAAAATCTTTATCTTGTACCAAATTGTTCAACCCAGACTCATTAATATATATTAAATTGCACCTCAGCTATTCAACCTCTGGGAGTTTTTTTAAATAATAAAATGGTGAATGAGAATAAAATCCATAAGTTGTGAAACAGCTGTACCTAATATCATCATTTGTCAGCACTCTGCAAAATAAGGAAGAAGGCAAACATCAGGAATTGATACAATGAAGTACCACGCCTGACCCAGGACACCAAATGGGAAAGTGACAAAACACATGAAAAACATCACAAACAAGAGAGCCAAGAGGTAAGCCCCATCCCAGCAGGTGACCACAAGGCTGCAATGAACAGACAAGACAGCATGGCAGAAACAAAACATAAAAAACAAAAAGGATTCACGAATTATTTTTACTCTAGGGCTCATACTAGTTTTATGGTACCAACATCACCCTCATTTCTGATGTGGATCAAGACAAATAGATGTTTGGTTTGCATGAAATATCCCTAGCTTATCAATGTGTGATCTCCTAGTAAATACAAAATGCCTCCTTTATTACTTGTATAAAAAAGGAGATAAAACAAATATAAGCACTCAAAAGTTTTTACAACTAAATACCAGATTAAAAGAAACCAAACAGTTAAATCCTGGTGGACCCTACTACAGACGCAACATCAGGTCCTAACCCTCTCATCTATAGATAAGTCTTTTAGTCAGGACCGTCATAGAGTGTGAGGTGGCCTGCAGTTAAAGAGGAAAGCGAAGTTGATTGGGTTGACCACCAAGCATGCAGTCTGTTGCAATACATTAATGTTATAACCAATCTTCTTAACCAGGCCGCAAAGCACAGTCAGTAACGTGTCTGACTGCAGATCCGGGGGTCGCGAGTTTGCTCCAGACCCGGTCCCATACTTTTGTGGAGATTGATCATGAAATAATTTCTACAGTCATTCTCCTCCCTTCTGCTGATTCATTCAAGAAGGGTTGTCGTCCGTTACATGCAAAAGTATGTGCACAAATTACTTGTTAATCACTTGTTCAAGCTAGCACAGGAAAAAGTGTGGTAAGGTGAACTGACCGTCCCCCATGACCATAGCTGTTGACTGGGATATTAAGCAACAAAACAAACAAAAAAACAAACAATCTTCTGATATTGAGAAATTATTTAATAAACTGCACTGAAAAACTATTAGAGCCAACAATTTTCTTTAATTTAAACACTAAGTCGCCATAAAATTCTGGTTCTGAAAGACCCTGGTGTAAGAGAGATATAAGTCCAATATTGAATTTATATATTTTAAAAATCATAGTATCAGCCGTAAAATTTAGAAAAAGTTTTTTGAAATTTATGATGCCTATAGCTTTTTTTTGAGAAGTTTCTGAGTTAACAGTTTATTGCGAGTGTTGAAGTCAACAACATGGCTAGATGCTCTAGCAAATTGGATGAGTTGAGACATATAAACTGCATAGGATGTAGAACGAGGAACATCACCATCAAAAAAGGGAAATTGACAATTTGAAAATAAAAATTGTCACATTTATCATAAATTTTGATAAAAAGGATATTATTAGAAACGAACAAAGGCAAGTCCAAAAACGAGGCTACACCTTCTTGGAAAGGGTTGTCCTCTTGGCTCTTGTTTGTGATGTTAAATTGTGTTTTTGTCACTTTCCCATGTGGTATCCTAGGTCAGGTGTGGTACTTGATTGTACCCATTCCTGATCTTTGCTGCCTTTCTTACTTCAGTATTAGAGGTATTTGCTTTACTAAGTTGAAGCTCTGCAATGTGTATTTTACTTTAACCATGTCTTCGGCATGTGCCTAGCACGACTGCACATACATGGTATATTTATATAGGAATTTCAAATGGCACGGCATTGTTTCTCTGTACCACAAGGGGCGAATCCTAAAGGACAAAATTTGTTCCTTCTGGGAACAAGGTTTTTTTCTGTAGGAGTACTGCCCCCATTTTGAAAGGGCTGGCTTTTGAAAAAAAAACATTTTGCCTGCTTCATTAGTTTCCCATTGAAATGGGTAAATATTTTATAATTCTGACTAAGCTTCCACTGTGTAAATTAGATTTCATGCATTTAGATGAGTGTGTGTAATTAAAAAAATCTTATTTCTCAACTCAAAAATATGTTGTCAATAGCAAATGTTTGAACCAAGGTATAAGCTAGTATTTACAACTTTACGCACATTTTAACGTATGATGTTTATTTTGAATTCTCTTTTGTTTCAGTACGGGGCGTGAATGATCGGGAGGCAGTGGTAAGTACCTCACTCTCTATTTACTGTAACATTTGAGGAACATCTATTTTATGTAACTTTGATTATTGATTATTGACTAAAACAGTTATTATGAGTAGCTGTTGACTGTAACATTTTTATGAATTACTATTGACCATAACAATTGTTATAAATGACCATTGACCATACCATTAGTAATGAAAAGCTCTTAAACGCAAGATTTGTTAAGAATACTTATCCACCATAGTATTTGTTATGAATGGCTAATGACCAATAAAATTAGCTATGAATAGCTCTTAAAAGTAAGATTTGTTAAGGTTATCAATTTACCCTAATAGCTATTAATATTCACATTAGATGTGATTAGCTTTCTGTCATATCACTGTTATGAATAGCTGTTAAATGTTTTAAAAGCTTTTGACCATAGCAAATATAAAGAATCACTATTAAAAAGAACATTTTTATAGAAAGTTATTGGCCATAACATTTTTATGAATATATATTGACTATAACATTTGTAATGAATAGTTTTTGAGCAGAAAAATGATTATGTGTATATTTTGACCGTAACATATTTTAAGAATAACCACTGACAAAAAGAGACGCTAATGACCCACATGTGTTGATGCATCGTTAAACATCATCACCATTTGCAAAAAGCTATTGATTATAACATTAGTTACAATTAGCCTTCAATCGTAAACTATATATTTATCAAGCATATTTATTGACTAAACATTTGCTTTGATTCTATTGACCAAAACATTTGTTATGACTAATATTTATAATGAAACGCTTCTTATCATTTGAGCCGCGACATGAGATTTCCAACATTGTGGTATGTGCCACCAGCAAAGGCTCAGACCAGTCTGTGCATACGCGCAGTCTGATCGGAGCATTTGCTAGTCACATAAATATTCTATGAGTGTTAAGCTACTGACCGAACATCATTTGGAGTTTCTAGGCTTAAAGGGAGGCTGCAGAGGCTTGTCTTAGTCTACACTTGTCAAAATGCCACATTCTTGGAAATCACATGTCGTGGCTCATTTAGGGTAAAGTCAGGTAAATTCAGACATCAGGTAAATTCGAACACACATTTGCAAACAGTGTAAATCCAGATGAGACGAGACGGCTCCTTATGAGCCGTCTCATCAGGATTTTCACTGTTTGTTTAGTTATTTTATTTTTTATTCCAATATTTGAAATATGAAACAAACAAGGTCGCTCTCCGAATTTTGCTGTCTGTCCGAATATACCCGACTTTACCCTATATTATATCTTCTATTTACAGGCTGCAAATGAAGAAGGTGCCTTCGTGGCGGTAAGTAGAGAGAGAGAGAGAGAGACAGAGAGAGAGAGAGAGAGAGGGAGAGAGAGAGAGAGAGAGAGAGAGAGAGAGAGAGACACACACACAGAGAGACAGACAGAGAGAAAAGAGAGAGAGAGAAAGAGAAAAGAGAGAGAGAGAAAAGAGAGAGAGAAAGAGAGGAGGGGAGGACATGTGTTGAACGCCATCTGGGTTTTCAAAATGGTGTTACATTTTCAGTTAAAATTGTTCAGCTGCATATTTGTTTGCCAATACTCCACTGTTTTCTTTTGCAACAATAATCAATTCTAATATTTCTTCTTAATTTATATCTATTAACGTACCAAAATGGCAACCAATTTCGAAGGTGGCCACAATTTAAGCATCTTAAAGCCAGAGTTGTTAATTCATTTATTGTACTTTTCTTTACCAAACTAATTATTTCAAGCAGATATTTTTTCAATTGTTTGGTGTGGACATATTTTTTTTAATAACAAATATATATCATGGCAGCCACTGAAGAGATGGTCCATGCATGACAATGGTCTTTTTGTTTTCGTATATAAATTTAATGATTGAAGCTTAGTTTTTTTTATCTATATAAAGATGAAGACAATATACTTGAATTTGAGTTACCCCCCCCCCCCCCCGCGTATTCTCCTGTGACATTTGATGACAAAAAAGCAAACAAAAACAACAACAAAAAAACAACAAACAAAAAACAACAGTAACAACAAACAAACACACATTCCAAATGCAAAGTTAAGCCAAAGTCAGCAACCTTATTCCAGCTTCTCTGAAGTATGGGCATGTTTTGCAGGTTCCAATCGTATCTGACGAGAAAGCCGGACCAGTTTACCCTGCTCAACCCTATCCAATACAAGGTGTAAGTATCTATTATTTATTCCGAGGGTACATGGTACACCCTCCCACTTCAGAGATTTGACCACGCAAATGATTATATTGCTCACTTGCTAAATGTGTAGGCAACTTGTTTATTCAATGAAACTGAGTTCTTACAGGAAACCAGATGCATTCTTATAACCATTTATTGAATTGAACAGCATTAGGACAAAAATGTAACATTTTGAAATACACATTATAATTGACTTATATTTTCCATTATTAATTGTACCAAATAAACAATTCCTGTGTTTAGGGTAACCCGATCTTACCTAAATTTACTGGTGAAACCTAATTTTTTTTCAGGTTTTCTGAAAAAAAAATAATTTTATGCATTTTATGCATAAAATTATATTTTTTCCAGAAAAAATGTGTGCCTATCCTACCTAAATTTTTCAGACCCTTTGCCCAAACACACTTATTTTTTTATTTGGTCTTAACTACACTGCTGAATTTCTGTATTGATCGATAGCTAATCAATATTGACTTGAGGTCAACGGTACTAGTCTCAGGTCAGCCAAGGTCAACCAGTGTGACACATATATATTTGCCTGTTAGAGTGTTATATATAGCTGAGGTCAACCAGTGTGACACATACATATTTGCCTGTTAGAGTGTTATATATAGCTGAGGTCAACCAGTGTGACACATACATATTTGCCTGTTAGAGTGTTATATATAGCTGAGGTCAACCAGTGTGACACATACATACTTGCCAGTTAGAGTGTTATATATATAAAGTAGTAAATCAACCCATATAAGCCTAGCGTCTGCTTTGTTGGACATCGGCAAACATTGCAAAACTAGATCAGACGCCACAAAACGCGGCGTCTGATCAGGTTCCCAACTGTTTGCAAAAAGAAGTTTCCTTTTATAATTTGAATTAAATGAAAATACCACCCAAAAACGCTAAAATTGGGATACACATAAAGATGGGAAATTCCATTAGGCATAAATGGGTAAATACAAACATGATTAAACACGTGTTATCGTATTGGTCCTATTACAGGTCCTCCGTCAGCTGTGTTGGTACTCGGGCAAATACAGCTGACCTAGGAAGGTCAAGAGGCAATACAGCTGACTAAGGAAGGCCAAGAGGCAATAAAGCTGACTAAGGAAGGCCTAGGGCCAATACAGTTGACTAAGGAAGAAGGCCTAGGGCCAAAACAGTTGACCGAGGAATGCCTAGGACCAATGAAGATGACCTAAGAAGGCCTACGGCCAATACAGCTGACTAAGGAAGGCCTAGGACCAATACAGCTGACTAAGGAAGGCCTATGGCCAATACAGCTGACAGAGGAAGGCCTAGGACCAATACAGCTGACCGTAGAAGGCCAAGAGCAAATATAGCTGACCATGGAAGGCCTAGGGCCAATACAGTTGACTAAGGAAGACCTAGGACTAATGCAGCTGACTAAGGAAGGCCTAGGGCCACTACAGATGACCGAGGAAGGCCTAGGGCCAATACAGCTGACTAAGGAAGGCCTAGGGCCACTATAGCTGACTAAGGAAGGCCTAGAGCTAATACAGCTGACTAAGGAAGGCATAGAGCCAATACAGCTGACTAAGGAAGGCCTAGGACCAAGAAGGCCTAGGGCCGATACAGCTGACTAGATAAGGCCTAGAGCCAATACAGCTGACTAAGGAAGGCCTAGGGCCAATACAGATGACAGAGGAAGGCCAAGGGCCAATACAGCTGACTAAGGAGGGCCTAGAGCCAATACAGCTGACTAAAGAAGGCCTAGGGCCAACACAGCTGACTAAGGAAGGCTGAGGCCAATACAGCTGACTAAGGAAGGCCTAGGACCAATACTGCCGACTAAGGAAGGCCTAGGGCCAATACAGCTGACTAAGGAAGGCCTAGAGCCAATACAGCTGACTAAGGAAGGCCTAGGGCCAATACAGATGATAGAGGAAGGCCAATGGCCAATACAGCTGACTAAGGAAGGCCTAGGGCCAATACAGCTGACTAAGGAAGGTCTAGGGCCAATACAACTGTATAAGGAAAGCCTAGGGCCAATACAGCTGACTAAGGACGGTCTTGGGCCAAAACAGCTGACTGAGGAAGGCCTATGGCCAATGAAGATGACCAAGGATAGCCAAGAGCCAATAAAGCTGACTAACGACATCTAATAGGGCCAATACAAAATCACTTGATTGATAACATACTAGTTTTACATCAATATCTATTTAATGAAAATATCATGCTTTTCATATTGTCTGTTTTATTACTAGTTGTACTTGAGCTCTGTGCTATTTTTATACCTTTACATTGCAATGAGTTATACTAAAATGCACTGTTGACTAAGATTTGATTGTTAGAAATGCATATAAATGGAATGCCACTGTCTTTTCAGGGAGTTCCAGGACCCCGTGGACCAGTCGGACCCCCAGGACAACCCGTAAGTAATCTCAGATCCGTTATAAGGAGATATCATATGAATCACTGAAACACCATTATCCAAAAAGACACACACTGTATGATACTGCTAAAATTATACAGAATTTGCTATCTTGACCACAATTATTATTAACAAGAAATACTTTTAAACAGACGATCAGTGTAAATTAAATGGATGGAAATATGCAAATAAAGAGGACTATTTTTCTGAAATCGGATGATATCTGCTTGTAAAATGTATGGCCATTTCTGACCACCATAGCAACACAATGGTTCTATCACTAATTGTGATTAGGAACTTAATTGCATAGTTACAACAACAGAGCACACAGCGCAGCCGCAGTACATTGGAGCCATGCAGACGCCGACATATCTTCCGTTGATTAAAAACCATTGGATATTCGCTCCCCACCCCTATGAGGCAAAAAAAATTGCTTATCATCAATATCTTCTTTTTTTTATAAAGTATAAAACTCTTGTATTTATTTGACTTTAAACATTGCACTGATAACAGAAAAAAAACTATTTCGATGGCCATTTTCTGTTATTATATAGCAATTGTAAAAATGAATATATACCAACTACTTACACTTCAAATATTTTTCTAATAAAATGTATTTTTTTCTTTATATACACATGTATCTATAATGTTGAATTATTGAATGTTCATAAAACCCAGGAAGAAATGTACTGATATTCATGAATATATGCATGCTTCTGTTTATTTCATATTGTCACACTTTCTTGCTATGTTTTTTTAGATTTTGAAATACTTAATGTACAGTAAAACCTGTGTAAAACGGACACTCAAAATAGACAAAACAAAGACCTAAATGACAAATGCAAGCTTAATGAAGGCTCCCATTGGAGCATTCTGCAATATTTTTACATGCATAAAGGAGGGTCTGGATAAGGGGGTCTGGTATTCACTATTCATTAAAAAATGAGCCCATTATTCATCTCATTAAAATTTTGGGTTATTCATTAAAATAAGGCCAATTATTCATTAAAAGTAAGAAAAGTGGCAAAGAAATCGGATTACTCACAATTCATTAATTTTTCTTCAATTCATTAAAAAAAGGATTATTCATTAAATTTTAGGCCCTCATTATTCACTATTCATTATTTTTTGGCTTATTATTCACTATCATTATAAAAAGGGCCATTATTCACTAATCATTATACCCCGCCCAGACCCTCATTAAGCGATAATTGGTCTTGAAAACAAATTTGTGGTCTTTTTGAGAGTGGCCGTTTTACACAGGTGTTACTGTAGTTTGAACTGTTTTAACTTCAGGGATCACAAGGATTCCCAGGACCCCGCGGAGAATCTGGAGAACCTGGACAACCAGTAAGTAACTCGCACGCACACTCGCAAGCATACACAGAGTAACATTTTAGACCCATATATATACTCAGAAGAAAAAGTTTAGTCAGCATTTATGTTTTCTCATAAAATCATCAATACTGAATATATTACTGTCAAATTTTATACATGTGTTGTATAATGGTAACTTTACATGTACCTGTTTATTGTATGACAAATAATGCCTCTATTAGACTGTATCAATCAAATTTCAAAATACACGATTTGCACGAGCTGCGGTAAACCGGCAGGGTTATTTTCTCATATGCTTTTCGATATTGAAAGAGAGTTGTTCCTATTGCAATAATCCGGAGAGAATTCAGTGCTACCCAGCTCAAGTTGCAGTCCAGGGCCCGGAAGTACAAAGCCTCCTTAGATTTAAGAAAGACTTAAGTTAAGTATTGATTTTTCAGGATGCGAAAAGTAACGTTTAAAGCTGATTAAAATCAAAACAGTTTTAATTTTTCTGAAGATCACAATGATATCTTTGACCACAAATACCACATTGATCCAGGCAATTTATTTAGCATTTAATATATCATGTTGAAATATCAATACTTAACTTAAGTCTTGCTTAACTTTAAGGAGGCATTGTAATTCCGGGCCCAGGCTATCAACAAATTACAGAAATACCGTGTTTTGACTTCTTGAAGCAGGTACACGTGTTGCTGACTTGCCACGCAGTTTTTGATGTAATGAACAAACAATTTATCGTCTGCAAAGACGTTTTCGACATCTTGGCAGTAAAAATGACAAGCCTCCTTAAGGGAGACCAGTTAGAGTCATAGTGACGTCAACATGACGTAATCGCTTCATGGCCGCTTAGAAACTTCTTAAACACCTTAGACATGCAACAGGTACGATCATTTCCGCCTATACTGCCAGAAATCGTCTGAGGGGCGCTAGACTGATTTTTGAGTTTTGAAATTTTAATTTTAATATTGACTCCTTTGTGTAATTTTGATGAAGAAAAGGGGTATATTCTCAGAATGTTTTGTTGAAAATGTTCACATTTGTAAGACATTAAATGAATTTCAAGTTGAATTTCATGTCTTCTGGGTTTGAGACCAAGTATGGCTTATTCCGGTCTGTACTGGCACTTGAAAACATTCCTTGTTCGTGCACGTTTTGCACGAGCTTGAAAAGGTCTTGAAAACTATGGACTTTCTTGAAAAGTCATTGAATTTAAAAACTAACTTGCAAAGTGATGGGAAACCTCTGTTAGAACTTACAACGCTTGAATTTAATTAGTAGCATTTTACATTGTTATATGACTGCCAGCAATTGGCTTTGTCTGGCTGCAATGGTTCTGTACTTAATCTCTGTTCATGATTGACTGTGTAGCTAAATTTAGCTCTCTGGTATGTGAAAAATCTGACGTCAGGAATCCCAAATCTATTATTAGCTGTCAGGCAGCCTTGACAAAAGTCATGTCTACCTGTCTACAGCTAAGTTTAGTTTAACTGTTTCGTGCTTGCTTAATTTAGTTCTCTGGTATGTGATAATCTGACGTCAGGAATCCCAAATCTATTAATAATTGTCAGGCAGCATTGACAAAAGTCATGTCTACCTGTCAACAGCTAAGTTAGGTTGGTATATTTTCGTGCTTGCTAAATTTAGCTCTTTGGTTTGTGAAAAATCTGATGGCAGGAATCCCCAGACTTTTTTTTTACAAAAGTCATGACTACCTGTCAACACTTAATATAAGATCTGAAAAGTAGCTTACCTGTCAGATAGTCTTGCCAAAAGTCACGTCTACCTGTCCACATCTAATTTTAGTTCTAAAGAATACAGTCTAAAAGTCATATAATTTAACAAAGGCCTCAGTGGAAATTGCTTTCGATGGTTGATAAATTCTGATGTTAACTGAAAAAGAATGCATCAATTCTATATTATTAATGGATATAACATGGCTTAAATGGCTTTACATGTCTCTAGTATATATTTGAATGCTGTGTTTGATAAATACTTTTCTAATGTATTTCTAGGGCCAGCCAGGATCACGTGGTCTCCCAGGCCCAATGGGTCCACCAGGACTTAATGTGAGTATCATGAAATAGTTTTTTATTTACTTTTGGATATGCTATGGTACTTTGATTTTGTTAACTAGAGGAAATATTTAATTGTTAACAAAAACCTTCATTTTTGTCTTTTGTCCCACAACATGATAATACATAATCTAGAACTGAATTTGAATAAAAAACGAACGTTTTAAAATTGAAGGTAATGAAACATGGGCTAGCTAGCTAACATTTTAAATTAGTCTTTATGTATGAGTAGCATACATTACGAAAGCATGCACATTTTGAAAAGGAAAATCGTCCGATGTGGAGTAATTGCTTTTCCCTTTGACGCGCTTATATTTATTTAAATTCTGGCTCAGCTTTGCTTAATGTATATTCAATGTCATATTTAAAGTAAAAGGTTACATATTCCATGTCATCTTTATTTACCTTTAAGCTAATGATTAAGGCTAAGCATTCTATCTGTATCGTTTAACGATGATGATGTCATGGGTGAAAGTTCTTAGGAGTAATCCTGAATTCAGGATTTTGAGGCTGACTTTCCATTGAAAGTCAGCCTCAAAATGCTGAATTAAGGAGACTATAATAGCTTCTCTGTTTAGTTTGCAGATGATCTAAACGCAATTAATCATTTTAGCTTTAAATTAACCATGTTTGTAGGCATCCTGCAAGTTTTAAAATTTGAATTTCTAAAGTTCAGGATTTTCGAAATTTTGAACTTTCACCCATGTGATGTATGTGAGTAAAGGGAGATGTGTTTCATTTGTATCATTTTGTCACCATGTGTTAACCAGGACCTTATGTGAATCAGAGGTCTCATTTGAAATGCATTCATCTTTAAATCGATGAGATGCCAGAACCCTACCATGTCAATGAACTTCATGGTGTCATATAAAGTCAGCCGCAACATGCTGAATTAGGCAGATTTTGATAGCTCCTCTGATTTATTTTCAGTTCATCTAAGGGTAATTTACTATTTATACTTGAAATGTTAATACTTTGAAGGCATACTGCATGTTTTAATATTTGAATTTCGAAAGTTCAGGGGTTTTCAAATTTTGGGCGTTTACCAATGCACCATGACTTGATAGGAATAAAACATGCTGATGATGCCATGCATTGATTTTATGGATATGTTTTTTTATCATCCCAATTCGTACACGTAGTGGCTAACCATTTATATTTTTACATGTATTGTAAATTTGGTAAATTCCTACCTGTATCCCCTTTAATTATGTAATGGACGATCCAAACCTTCATATATTAATCTGTACAGAATAATCCATTAGTATTAAAAGGGTTAATATCTTGATATTTTTCAGGGTGATGATGGTATGACAGGAGACATGGGACCACCAGGGCCAACTGGACACCCGGTAAGGAGGCTTGTCTCCATGGCAACCCCCAACTATTTGACAAGTGTGCTATGTAAAACGCAGATCAGATCAGAAATCTATGAAATCTGAATAAAGTCTATACTTTGCGCTTCGATGGTAGTCAATTTGTTTGATTTGATTCTTTGCGTTCCATCAACAATATTTCAGTTATGTAGGGACGGGTCTTCCTGGGTTGAACCAGTACTTAGCTAGAATTATTGTGTCTTGCTCAAGGACACAACGCAGTGACGCAGTAGAGGCTCGACCTGCGGCCCCGCTGTCTCCAGTCAAGCACTCTACCACTGAGCCACTGCGCTCCCATGATGGTAGTCAAGGCACCAAGCTAAGTTTCACAAGGACAGAGAACCTGATCAGAATTGGCAGTTGTCTAGAATAGTCTGGGTTTTTAATGGACACACATGCAATTTATTTTGTCATTTGACAGTTCTTTCATGTTAATGTCAGAATATGTTTTTTTTAAATATGCAAACATTCATTACTGAATTCATTATTTCTTGTGTAAAATATTGTTATTGAGTGATGCACAAATTCACATTTATGGTTAAAATGTGACTATGGAGCAAAAAATGACAATAAAATCAAGGCTATGAGGTCTTTACAGATAACTACTGTAAATCAACATATGATATCATGCAATTTCAGTTAGCAGATTTTGCAGTCAGTGTACATCGGCGAAAGTATATAGCCGTGAAATTCTGTTGTTATGACAGTGCGAATGTTTCTTGCTCCTGATTAAGCAGCAATGGAAGAAAGATTTCTTACATGCACAGTGCAGTGTACACGGTGCAGAGAAACCGCCATAATACATGCTAAAATTCCATTACGTTTCATGCACACCGTAAGTGACAACATTAATTACAACAGCCATGGGTATTTGTGTGCATAAAATCCAATCTGATTGTTGGTTTATACTATGTATAACATACGATATCAAAACTCTTTGAAACATAATTTTTGGGTAGACAATAGTTTATTAACATATTGAGGCAGACATTCACATATTTGTGGCAACATCATATTGGCATTAAAGTTATTTTCAAACCAAGCTTAATATTATTTCATTAATTTGATAAAAGATCTACTCTATAAGACAACTGTACTACAAAATGAATGTATATACACAATCCACAAGTAAAAAACAATAAATACAAGTGAGATTTTGAAAAGAAACCTCTCACTTGTTTGGTTATTCGTTAACATAACATTAAGATACAACTGACAAATGATTTCTTCTTCTTCACCTTTCAGGGAGATGCGGGACGACCAGGAATTCCAGGGTTACCAGGGCCAAAGGGACATAGGGTAGGTACCAAATGAGGTTAAACCAAGCGATGGCTACCAGAAAATGCCACAAAACATTAAATCGCATCGTAACTAAAAGCAATGAAAACCTGCACATGATAAGAGGAACAAAAGTAAAATTAACAAAATATATACTCCCTTCAACAAATAAAGAAACAACAAAGAAAACTAAAGCAAACATTAAAAAAGAACACATAAAATAACTTTATAATGCACTTGAAAATGTAACATGACGTCTGATTGGTAAATGTAATAAATTTATGAAAGTTAAGCATACTATATACTATCTAAAGCGCGTTATTTGTAATTATCTAGCCATCATACACCTTTAAGCCATATGATTTCACATATATTTTCAGGGTGGACCAGGGCGACCTGGGCCCCGTGGTGAGTCTGGCCGACCAGGAGATAAAGGAGAAGGTGGACCAGTCGGACCCCCTGGACCCCTTGGACCTATGGGAGCAGCTGGGGCTAGTGGAGAGCGTGGCAGAGATGGAAGCCCAGGACCAGCTGTAAGTCTCACTAACTCGTATGAAGGGAAACTCAAGTGCTTGCTTAAGTCAAAATACATTTGAGATTTATTGAATTAAGACCTGGGAGTGGGTAATTAGCAATCACTTATTTCCTATCAAAAATCATCCTTAAAGTAACGAAAGTTTATTTTCAAAATAAACTTTCGTTACTTAAAGGATGATGCCAGTTTTCTGTAATGGTTCTTTAAATAACTTTAGATACTTAATTAAGCACAATATGTCTGATATAATTTCTCGAATTACTTACTTAGGGAATCTCTGCAAGCGATGATTGTAAAGTTTTAAAAAAGAATAATGTAAGCGTTAATCTTGAATAGGCAGAGAAGGTATATGTCTGGTTAACTATGACGATGCAATTATTTAGGGTTAATGTGGCCCTGGAATGGGGTCCCAGGTATCCAATATCCCTTAAAATGTTTTTGAAAAGTATCCCATATCCCTAAAGGAAACGGGCAAATATGCAAATAATTGACCCAACTTCATAAAGTTTTGTATCACAATATCCCTTAAAGTACTTCAGATTTTCGCAAAAGTAACCAATATCACTTTAAGTATTTGGCCAATATTAACCCTATATCCTTAAAACCCATCCAGGGCCTCGTTAATCTGGAAGTGGGGCAGTTAGTGTATGTGTGGTATATGGTATCAATTTATTAATCTAGGGTTTACCTGGTAGTGATGGAGCTAGTATGTGTTTGATATAAAGTATTGCTATTTTAATCTAGGGTTTACCTGGAAGTGATGGAGTTAGTATGTGTTTGATATAAAGTATTGCTATTTTAATCTAGGGTTTACCTGGAAGTGATGGAGTTAGTATGTGTTTGATATAAAGTATTGCTATTTTAATCTAGGGTTTACCTGGAAGTGATGGAGTTAGTATATGTTTGATATAAAGTATTGCTATTTTAATCTAGGGTTTACCTGGAAGTGATGTAGTTAGTATGTGTGTGATATAAAGTATTGCTATTTTAATCTAGGGTTTACCTGGTAGTGATGGAGTAGTATGTGTTTGATATAAAGTATTGCTATTTTAATCTAGGGTTTACCTGGAAGTGATGGAGTTAGTATGTGTTTGATATAATGTATTGCTATTTTAATCTAGGGTTTACCTGGAAGTGATGGAGTTAGTATGTGTTTGATATAAAGTATTGCTATTTTAATCTAGGGTTTACCTGGAAGTGATGGAGTTAGTATGTGTTTGATATAAAGTATTGCTATTTTAATCTAGGGTTTACCTGGAAGTGATGGAGTTAGTATGTGTTTGATATAAAGTATTGCTATTTTAATCTAGGGTTTACCTGGAAGTGATGGAGTTAGTATGTGTGTGATATAAAGTATTGCTATTTTAATCTAGGGTTTACCTGGAAGTGATGGAGTTAGTATGTGTGTGATATAAAGTATTGCTATTTTAATCTAGGGTTTACCTGGAAGTGATGGAGTTAGTATGTGTTTGATATAAAGTATTGCTATTTTAATCTAGGGTTTACCTGGAAGTGATGGAGTTAGTATGTGTTTGATATAAAGTATTGCTATTTTAATCTAGGGTTTACCTGGAAGTGATGGAGTTAGTATGTGTTTGATATAAAGTATTGCTATTTTAATATAGGGTTTACCTGGAAGTGATGGAGTTAGTATGTGTTTGATATAAAGTATTGCTATTTTAATCTAGGGTTTACCTGGAAGTGATGGAGTTAGTACGAGTCTGATATAAAGTATTGCTATTTTAATCTAGGGTTTACCTGTAAGAGACAGAGCTAGTATATGTCTGATATAAAGTATTAATATTTTAATCTAGGGTTTACCTGTAAGTTGTGTAGCTAGTATATGTCTGATATTAAGTATTGATATTTTAATCTAGGGTTTACCTGGAAGTGACGGATCTAATGGTGAAAGAGGATCCCCTGGACCAATAGGACCACCTGGACCACCAGGCTTCCCTGGGGCGACTGGAGCTAAGGTAATAAACTATACACAACTTCATTTAATTACAGTATGATTATTTTAGTGGGTGTTAGGGGGAATAAATGCGCAAATACAAAACACATCACAGAGAGAAAGTACGATAAGAAGAGATGTTAATCTCCTGCTAAAAGCAAAGCAACAGTTTCTATGATCCCTTAACAAAGTTGGGAATAAATAAATCTGCCAGCTGAGTTCTTTTATGAGTCTGAGCTTATTAGTCGCAAAGGGCCAGCTTATATAATGAGAAAGGTTATTGTGGTATGCAAGTTACGATTCACTTTATATTCACATTTTTTATTTTTATTTTTCAATTTGATTTTCGCACACTTAATAACGGAACTTATCACCTGGCTAATATACATTTTGGGACACTATCAGCCCGCCAGCAAAACTCCATTCAAATGACATTTTACTGCTGTTACAGAAGAAATACCTCTGCTGTTGCTGCTAATATATGGCGTATTTGCTATTGATATGATGTGTTCTAAATTCATAGCCTTCAAAAAGTATGCAAGATATACACTGTATAATCACGAACACGAGTAGTACATCTGAGGAACACTTTTTATATGCAAATGAATATACTTGAAACTACTCATTATGGATGAAGTACACAGGAAAATTAGTATGTTTGATAAACACTGCATATTAACTAGAAGTACACCTGAAAAGCCATAAACATTATGCATGCAGAATATTTTTGTTGGAAATGTTAAACAAAACCGGTTCTCGCAATGATATTAGATTTATCATATTTATTAAACAAGTAATCATTAAAAACAAAAACATCATTACACCCCAGAACTCTTCCGCCAAGTCAATTAAAAACCTTGAAATGGGTCATTAAGGTCATTAGGTTGAATTCTGTTAAATTTGTGGTGTATGTGCTTTGAAAAAACCTGTGACATATGTGTTCTGAACAGGATGAGAAAAGAACTTGTAAAAGTCCATGCAGTCTAAACCCTAGATTTGATTATCACAAGTATCATTATCACATGACGTCGCTTCTAGGAGTTATATATAGAATCAAACAAGTGTGTTCCTTTATTAGTGAATTTATTAAACTAATTGCGAAAAGGTGATAAAAGCTTGGCAACACTCGCATTTTATCTCTTTTTCTGAACTCATTTAATAAAATCAATAATACATGAAATCTCATGTAAGATCCTCTATTTTCAATATGAACTGGCTCATTTGATCTTTATTTTTCCAGGGTGATGCAGGACAGTCAGGTGCACGTGGTCTTCTAGGTCTACCTGGACCAGCTGGATCTAATGGTAATCCAGGAAGTGCAGGAGAGCCAGGACCACCAGGTCACCCTGGAGAGAACGGCGAACCAGGCAGCAAGGGAGACATAGGACCAGCAGGAGCATCTGGAGCTCCAGGATTTCCAGGACCCCAAGGGGCCCCAGGATTGTCAGGACCATCAGGATCACCAGGGGCGAAAGGAGAAGCTGTAAGTGCCCAAAAGCATAAACACATTAAAATAATTGAGCCGTGGCATGAGATTTCCAACAATTTGACATTTTGACAAGTGTACTGTAGACTAGGATGAGCCTCTGCAGCCTCCTATTAAGCTTAGAAACTCCAAATGGTGTTCAGTCAGTAGCTTAACAATCATAAAATACTCAAGCGACTAGCAAAGGCTCTGATCAGACTGCGCATATGCCACATTGTTGGAAATCTCATGTACTGGCTCATTTAATATAACATACAGTTGAATCAAGTAAATTCGAAGACCTTGGGACAACAGATATCAGCACAATATTTACAATATGCCACGAATATTAATAAGTTTATATTTTAGTCTATATCAGTATATTATCTGAGATGGCATATTGTATAGCTTGAGTGTTCCCTGTGCTCGGACCAGAGTTTTATTTCAAATTACCAGTAGATTCAATTGTAGGAAGGTACACATACAGTATTTAATCCAGATAACTCTCAGCTTTTCTTGTCAAACATATGTTTTTGTTGCATAAAAGAAACATCTCGGGTAGAAGTTTCTTTTTCTCATTTTCACTTATCTTTACTTATGCCCTGCATATGCTTGATGACTTTTGGCACATTATTGTTTGTAGGGAAACGATGGACTACCAGGACCATCAGGAGACCCAGGCATGCGGGGATCCCCAGGTTTACCAGGAGATCAAGGGTTGAACGGACTGGCTGGAGCACCAGGAAATAGGGTAAGTATTCAATGTTCTTTCTCCTAGTAGTGTCACATAAAAAGTACTTCTTCTTAATGGAACGTGATCATTTTATTTAAATCGAATCTTAAGTATGCAAAATATTTCAATTAATCTACTACTTTTTATATTGTTGTTTCAAATGAATGGTCACATTGTGTGGTCTAGATCCTGATATACAGATGGTTGACAAAAATATTCTCTTTGTGACGTCGCTGTTTAAAATGTAGAAACTTTTATCACAAGATTTTTGAGAGAAAAACAAATTAAAAATGGCCATGTAAAATAAGTTAAAAATACACTTTTTGTCCTCAAGTAGAACACGTTTAAAGTGAATGTAAAATTGAAAACATCGCTTTTCATGTAATTTTAATCAAATGTATTCGAGGTTGCTTGTTTTGCACAATTGACATCCTCTGACAATACAATCTGCTTCAACCTATACATTTTATTATCAGGGATCAGTTGGACCACAAGGACCCCCTGGACCACCTGGCAACCAAGGAGAACCTGTGAGTATACCTCAGAAAACTGGGTTTTCTATTTTACCATATTTTTGTTGATGTATTTGCTTGAAAGGAGAACATTATGGTCATACCAGAAAATTCCAGCTTTAGCATAATGGGTCTGCCTTGAAGTTGACTTAATTCAATATTACCATGTTAATATTTTTTCTTGCGTAAAACGTAATTATTTGTCATTATGTATGCAACGTTGTTATGGACGTCAATACGTTTTCTGAAAATCTGTAAACCACTAGTGGTTTATCGATTTTAATGCATGACGTTATTTCACTCCCAGACGCATCGTCATATAATAATATAATTAAGATGAGACCCCCATGAATCAAGGCTGTCGTCGCCGGTCCGGCAAGACGGCGAGCGCCAGACCACTTTTTTGGCCGAGTATGCTTTCTGCCTTGTCCCTTTTTCACATTTCGGCTCATTTTACTTTTTACTCTGATTTTATTCAATCTGCCAAAATTTATTGATGCAATTATCAATAACACTCGTTGCGCGTGTCATCAATAGACGGAACTAGCGAAGGTGTGAAAGCATTGGAAAGTTATAATGACACCTGATTAATTTCATAATCTGATGGTCTTATAGTCATGCAGTGGACGTTATCATTCTTATGGACCGTGTCGAGAGAAAACCTGACGTAGCTGCATGCGAACATCAAAGACGCAGACCAGCCTACACATCCGGGCAGTCTGATCAGCGCCTTTATTGTTCGATCCCAGGAGAGTATAAATGATAAACTTGCTACACGCAAAATTTCAGCATTTTACTGTGCTAATCTCTGTAACTGAGTAGGTTGGTTTGAGCCTTGCATGGTCGGAAACCCTGACGACAGGTCTTCTTGTTGAGGTCCAGATAATTTCTGTAATCCAGTTTCATTCCCTCAAATTGACATATTGTTTGTTCTTCTTATAATTAGCGTGTCGAGCGACAAAGTATATTTTGACTTTACATTTATATGAGCATCGTGAGCCTGTGTAATTACAATGCATTCAATTATGGATATACGAGTTCCGCCTGTTGTTCCAATTCAGCCCAAGACTTTTCGGTTCCCCCAACGTCCACTCGACTTTAAGAATCCTGAGCAAAGAATTGTTTAGCCGTCGGGGTTCCACAGTTGTTACGATGAAGCGAAACATCTCATGTTATGCCTACCGAAGCCAAACCCTAGATGAAGCCTGCATCCTTAATGGGTGTTCTAATTGAAAAGACGCTAGACTAAGTGTTTACATATCTTTTCGAAAACATGACTCTTTGAAGTACCACCAAGGATCAGTGCTAAAAGTACTTTGCTAAAACCGGCGGGACATAGATGAAATAATATCAAAGAAACATGCTGAAGAAATAAAAGTAATAAAAAACATTTGACTGTCTGAAAACAATTTTGTCCAGCATTCTGTTTCTCACGTGACAAGAAATATCTTTGTGACCAAAACGACTAAAATCTGGTCCCAAACGCATAAAAACCCCTTTAAAACGCACATAGAAGCGCTCAAAATTCAAAAATTTTCTTGGGGGAGGCCCCCCAACCACCCCTAATAACTCCCCCTCTTGTGCCTACGGCACTCGATGATTTCCTCCGCCGGACCACTTTTAAATAAGCAGCGACGGCCCTGTGAATGTTGATCATCATTGCTTGACCCTGTTAAATTCAGATTGACCACAATGCTATATTCATTTAATTTTTCAAGTGCCTCTAATAAATCAAACATTACAATTTCTAATAAATCATGCAATGCAATAATGCTAGTTTTGAATTTTAGAAAAATTATAGTGTAAATTCCTTATTGAAGGAGAAATTTTATATATAATTGTCACCATAAGAAAACCTTATTTTGTTGCATGTGAATAGCAAAGGCATATACAAAGCGTACCCACACATTCTCATCAGCACCTTCGTTATTCATTGAATAGTAAGTACAATGGCATAACTTGCCAGATGCAAAAGTTAAATATTAAAGGTGATCCCTGTAGATGAGTTGGCTGACCTGAGCGTGAAATACTTGCAAACCTCGACAACAGGTGTGTGTGGGGGGGGGGGGAAGGGGAGGGAGTATTGCGACGAGGCCATATATCATAATGTTCATCAAAGCAAATGGAGAGTGTGCATTGAATATATCATGAAAGGCTGTAAAACACTTAATTTTCGTGGTATCAAATTTGGCGATTTTTTAAAAACTGATACATTGGCGTAGTTGAATTTTAGTGGGTTCTCATTTTAATGCCCTTTAAAGTTATTTTCTATTTCCATTGGGGCTACTGTTAAAGAATAGAATATGCTGCCAATGGCTTTCTCAACGTGGATCTATAAAAAGTTGGTTCATTGATACGGATATCAAAATATTAAGGATGTGTGAGCATTAGTTGCTTATTGTAAAACTGATTTGGAAATTGTATTCGTGGTCTCATATTTTGGCGATTTTGTTTATACCGTCAATAGCATCAAATAAAAATGCCACAAACAATAAGTGTTTATAGTATTGTAAAATAGACATATTGAAAGAGATTTCATGGTGTAACATGAGATTTAAGGTAAATTTATTTACTGTTTGTATTTTCAGGGAGCACCAGGAATGCAAGGTATCCCAGGAGCACCAGGCAACCCAGGACTATCCGGCAGAGACGGAGAGCGTGGATCGGAGGGAGAAAGAGGGGAATCAGGACCACCTGTATGTATTTGAATGGGTTTATGAGATTTTGTACTTATTGCAAACTTGAAGCGCTGTATCAGATGGGCCTGTTCATATAAAATATCTATCTATGACAATCACTGCTAACACTCAGAGATTACGGACATTAGATGAAGGCTCAGATCAAGATGTGGCGATTATCCCATTATAGAGCTGTGCAAGCATGATTAATGAATGAATTCATGTTTATAAGATTTTAAATTTCATGAACGTATTTACAATGAGTACAAAACGTTCATGATTTGATCGTTAAATGTTTTATAATGGTAATTGTCCTATAGTATACTAGGTCTCACCTTACTCATGTACCATGAAAAATGCTACATGAACTTGTCCAGTATATCAAACAGCATTCAATCTCATCCATACTTTCAGAATATTCAATAAAAAATACTGATAATTCACCTAAATTCCAACTCCAAAGTATTCAAGTTTTTTGAGAACATCTTTGACATTAAACTTTTAGACATATCCTATAAACAACAATTTAGCAAAAGTCCCGTATTGAATTTATTAGTCAGATGTAGAAATCAATTTAGCATCACTGAAAAGTATTTGACACAACATCACTTAATCCTTGTTTTTCGGCATCAAAGTAATATCATTAAAACACAAAATTAACGTGACACATCATCTGAAATTGTGTTAAAAAGTGTTTCAACTTTTTATCACGTGCACTTAATTATATTTTTACAGGGACAACTTGGACCAATTGGACCTGTAGGCGCACCTGGACCAAGGGTAAGTTATGTTTTGAAGCCTTGCTGGAGCATGTGATCATTTGGCATGACTCTATATATCTATAACACTGGCCATAAGATAGATGGTAGGCTCCTGGTCTAAATTAATTATCATGTCAAATCAATAAACATATTGCGTCAAAGTTCCCAAGTTCAATAATCTGGAGGTTATCCTGCTTCATTACAATATCTAAATGTTTGCTTATATTAAATACATATCTTCAGGAATCATAGACTGACCATAAAGAAGGGTGCAAAATATTTGTCTTCAAGTCGGCACTTTGTGATTGATTTTCTGTTCGAAAAGAGAATATCACAACATTCTTATCTGGATAATGTAAATGCAGAAAACGATTTCTCAAGAGTTGATAAGATTAAGATTAAATTTGACTATTTATAATACAAGGAATTTCTGTAATATTTTGCTTATGGTGCGACCTTTCATATGTCCATGCAATATGCCTATATGTTATATTTATTGCATAGTTGAATGGTTGAGACTTCTATTTAATACATATCTATATTATAATGAAATACAATTTCCATTTCAGTTCATTATATTAAATTATTATGAGAGTTATGGTCCTATTTAACTAAAACGCTCAAGTGTAGGCATCAGCGTTTTACTGAACGATTATCTAGTTAGTCCCTGGCATATACCAATGTTTTTTTTTATTACACATTGGTTACAATTTAAATCTTGCATTTCTTATTGATTCTTATTAATGATTTAAGGGTATTCCTGGAGCTATGGGAACTGATGGACGCCCAGGACCACCTGGACCACCGGTGAGTAATGTTAAACAAAAATCAATCTATTACTCAGTCTGTAACACTGAATTAATTGTTTAAGCACTACCATAGTCTGCCAGTAAATAATCTTAAGATAATCTGATGACAGAGTTCCTTTTTGAAATAACGACATCAACTATTTAACCCTTTGTATTTCATTGGATTTTCCAATTCATATTAATGCAATAAGTATGGGATTGCATATTAATACAATAAGTATGGGATTGATTGCCCATTTTGTATCTAATGGGGTCACAGGTCTAAATTGTGATGTATTTCTGTCTCTGAAGGCGATTTTAATTTTATCAAACAGTGCAGACTCTGATGAAATGCAGCGTTATACTTCATTTCATCTGGCTCTTCACTGTCTCCCAAAATACCCATTTAGGGGATTCTAATATACAAAGGTTAAGTGATCTGTTTTTAAAAAGAAATCTGCAGGTATATAATCTGGACTATTCTATCCCTACTTTAAATGCATAATTTGCAGATATTAAGCAGCAAATAGTTGCTGATCAGACTGCTCTTCTTGCAGCCGGCTGATTTGTAAATAATATTGTTGCAGATACATTTTACCTCCTAATAGTTGAGTTATTGCACTCATACATTGAATCTGTTAACATACCTGAATAAAAAATCTCTACAAAGAACCCTAACATTAAAGCAACAACAAACAAGTTATACTTTTAATGTTATAGAACAAATTCTAATGTTAAATGACTTTGAACGTGTACATGTAAGATGCTCTTCTTATCAATATTAATTCACAAACCAAAGGTACAAACCATGTTAAATAAGAATTATCTTAACACAGAGATACGTAGATAATTGGTAAATAAATGATTGTGTCTTTTTTTTCTGGTATCAGGGTATGCCTGGAAATGATGGAGGTCCTGGAGAACAAGGGATGCAAGGCAACGCTGGATTACCTGGAACTCAAGGGGCACCTGGACCAAAAGGAGACACAGTAGGAAATGGGCACCGTCACGAGAAAACCTGTCTTTGGGGTTTCCGACAATGCGAATTTCAAACCAATCTCCTCAGCTACAGAGACTAGCTAGAAAACTGAAATTTCGTTCGTAGCAAGTCTAGATATGATACTTTCCAATAAGCGAGTAACAAAGGCGCTGATCAGACTGCGCGGATGTTCACAGCCCACCGAAGACAGGTTTTCTCGCGTTGAGGCCCAAATAATTCCATTTCAAGCAGACATAATAATTATTATAAAAGTGGACCAATATTGACCCACTCTTTCAGGAATAAGATCAGAGTATTAAACAGTTTCGATCAAGATCTTGTTCAAAACTATTTGCAAAGATTATCAGTAGATGACACTAGAAAGTAAAGAATCAAAATATTGAGAGAATTTGATTATTATGCCCCCGTCATGACAATGGCCGAGGCATAAAGTGTTACCCCTGTCCGTCCATCCGTACGTACTTATGTACTTCCGTAGTCATGTACTTTCATACTAACGTACTTACATACTTACATACGTACGTACGTCTGTCCAACGACGTCCGCTCTCTAAGCCAAATATTTTTTATCAGAATTTTATGAAACTTGGTCACATTGTAAAGTACCAAGATATCTTCTTCAAGTTCAATAATGGTCTATATCGCACAATGCTTTCAGCAGTTATAGCCCATTGTTTATGAAAACTCACCGTTTAAAACCATATCCGTTGTCTTAGTCGAATAGCTTTGATCAGAATTTTATGAAACTTTGTCACATTGTTTAGTACCATGATGTCATCTTCAAGTTTGATAATGGTCTATACTAAAACCAAGTTCTAATTGGTCACTTTTCAAACTCATTATTTCTGACCAAACGCTAATAAATTTGAAATGATTTGATGCCTTTATATGTGTAGTTTAATGGGCAAAAGTTTAGCAGTGTTTTTGAACAGTTTTCTTTTACTTCAAAATTTTTTGGGTTAAAAATGCAAAAATCGTATTTTTTTAGGAAAAAATGGTTTTGAGACTAGTTTTAATAAAATTGACGTTTTGATGGTTACAAACGGGTCTATCCGACTTGAAAACACCAAACAATTGAAATTTTGCTTATGGTAGATTTTTTACGCATTTCTAAAATGTTGCATTGTTCAATTTTTTTTTAGATTTAGATTTTTGAAATTCACCAGTATTTCTTGGTAAAATTGTTAAAATTTTATTTGAACACTTAGGCCAAACACAGTAAAACTTGATTAGTTCATTTTTGTTGATTATTGTTTTACGACTACTGTACACTTCCGGCTTCAATGTTAGAGTTTAAAAATCGATTTGGTAGAATTATATTTTTGTTTTTTCAATTTTCGGTGGCGTCTGGTGATAATGAATAATTGCTGAAAATTTCAATTTCTGTATCGCTGACATTAAAGCGTACAGAGCAGTGCAAAGTTTCTATGTAAATTTCAAGCTTAAAGCTGCATTTTAATGATTAACCTGCCAAAAGTGTTGTCTTATGTTGTTAAGTAGCAAAAACGACGAGTCCTATGGAATCAAAACTTTTGAGGATTATTCTTCTTATATCATATTAGCCAGTAATATCCTCAAACAAACAAAAACGTTAATTTGTGTTATGGTTTATATCGTAGAAAAAGTGTGACTTTTTGAAATGAGGGTACCTTTTCTCTAACTTCCTCCGTGCAAGAAGTACACTTCATTTTTAAATGAAATAACTTGCAGAGTTGCGGCAAAGAATTGCTTCACTTAAAAAACATGAACTTTGTATACCCTACGTTTCACTTTCTGAACTAGCGTAAAAATGTAAGGTGACTAATTAGCAGTTGGTTTTAGTATATATGGCACCATGCTTTAAGGAGTTGTTGCCCTTAGTTTATGAAAATCGTCGTTGAAATGACATCTGCTCTCTAAGATGAATAGTTTTTATTATAATTCAATGAAACTTGGTCACATTATTAAGTACCATAATGTCTTCAAGTTTCAGAATGGCCCATATCGCATCATGCCTTCAGGAGTTATTGCCCTTTGTAAATGACAATTCCCTGTTTATGCGAATTTGGCAATAGCGGGGGCATCCGTGTCCCATGGACACATTTCTAGTTCTTAATAAGACCTTTCACCCATTGTCGTTTGTTGAATAATAAGGAAAGCAAATTCTAATGTGGAATTGATATTAGATTGTCAAAAGGTTTGGATACAGATAAGGACCACCTTTCTGTCAGTCATGATCTGGGTCCAAACTGTTTACTAAAGCTATCACCAGATGTCAAAAGTTTTATTATCTTACAGGGACCTGGTGGTAGAGCTGGAGAGTCTGGACCTCCAGGACACCAAGGACCCCGAGGTGAGAGAGGTGTTGTCGGTGAACAAGGACAAGAAGGACCAATTGGACCACCGGTAGGTTTTATTCAAAAATATGACATCTTTAAGTCGTAATTTTTTAAATAGAAAAAGTCACCACTATGACTGTTTCAGTTTTATACCTTTTTTAATTGATTGGTTTAAAGAATACACACATAATTCTATAATGCTCTTATCTCAATAAAAACAATCTTTATATTTTTAAATAGAGATTGTTGCCACAATGACTGTTGCAGTTTTAAGCTGCATAATATAAAATGAGTATTCGATCTTGATATAATCCTTATTGATTGAATGATTTAAAATGACGGATTTAAAAATACACACGCTATTCTATACTGCCATAGTTTTAATGAGAAGCTGTCTTATCAAGGGACAAGTCAAAAAGTACTACACATATTGATGGCAAAACGTAAAACACAATAAAAACACTGACACAGTAACAAACTATTTACTTAACGAGAGGAGCAATTTTAAAGCAAATTAAAACATTGAAGATAAAAATTAGACGCAATATTTTATACATCCTTTGTTACCAGTCTATATGTATTTTTCTCATTATCTTAGGGACCACAAGGCGAAGCTGGAGAACCAGGACGACAGGGCGAGCCAGGATTCCAGGTCAGACTCACTATATACCATTATTTTTATATCAACGGAATATCATGTGCTTTAATTTATGGGTGGAAGTTTTCAGGATTGATTCTGAATCCAGGATTATGAGGCTGACTTTCAATAGAAAGTCATCCTTAAAATGCTGAATTCTGCAGATAATGATAGCTTTTCTGTTTAGTTTCAGTTTATCTAAAGGTATTTGACAATAAAACTTGGAATTTTAATATTTTGAAGATATACAGCATGTTTTAAATTCTGATTTCTTAAAGTTCAGGATTTTGGAAATTTTGAACTTTCACCCATGTTCCATAAAAGTGCCTAAATGGGTATCTCGTGTATAAATGTGTCTTGTAAGAATTTTGAAGAACCAATTCCCAAAGCTCATAGCGGAATCAATTTCTTATATGTTTTAAGTATCTATCGCAGATAGAACTTATCACCAAACATTGCTTTTAGTATTTTGCATATAATTTAGCGTCGCTATGGAAATTGTAAACCCTAAAATTTGATGTTCCAAGTTGCTTCCAAAAAGTAAATATGCAACTGGAAAGCTTTGATTTCTAACAGAACACACTTTAATTATTTCTGTACAATATATAAAAGTTTCCAAGCGAAAAACACATCTTTTTGAGAAATTGTTCGAGAAAGATTGAGTACATTTCATTTAAAACAACATTTTTAAACGCTTACAATTTAACTGCTCATTCTCAGAGACAGTTTCAAACCAGAAAATAAAAACTTAAACACTGTTTTCTTGATGACTGCTTATTTCTAGAATTTGGACTAACCCATGGAAATCAATTATTACCAAATATAACGAGAAATGAATTAGAACAGCATTTTCAAATTTGTTCAAATAAACAAGAGACACCTCTTGTATTGTTTATTATAAACGAATATTACGCAATACTATTAGTTGTGACTTATTTTCTGTAATTGTTGTAATTTAGGGTCCACAAGGAGCACCAGGAGTACCTGGGGAGACAGGACGAACTGGAGAACAGGGCGAGTCTGGCATACCAGGAGAACCAGGGACACCAGGGGAGAGAGTAAGTTCATATTTTTGGTATTTATTTATTTATATCGTTTTTAAGATGTACTTATTAATGCAAAATTAAAAAGTGCCACTGCTAAATTTCATACTGGTATGCGAACAAAAATGGCGCAGATCAGCCTCCGCATCTGCAAAGTCTGATCAGCCCCTTTATTGTTCACTGCCTTCATAATATAATATTCGCTCTGACTTGCTAAATCCAGAATTTCAAAGCTGTAGCAAGCTTCTGTATGCATATTGCAAGATCAGCTAATCAGTCATAGATGGGAAAAGGTAATTACATAATTATATATACTGTCTAGTAATTATCATTTAAATGTGAACAAATATTTAATACCATACATAACTCGTTAGGAGTTGATTTCAGGTATTTAGCGTTTGGAATTTATTTAGTATCAAAGGAAAAACAAACACATTATCATGGGTGGGAGTTTTCATGATTAATCCTGAATTCAGAATTTTGAATAAAAATGATGAATTAGGCAGATTTGATAGCTCTCTGATTAGTTTTCAGATGATCTAAACACAATTAACAATTTAAACGTGATTTTTTTTCATTTTTGTAGGCATCCTGCAAGTTTTAAAATTTGAATTTCTTAAGTTCAGGATTTTGGAAATTTTGAATTTTTGTTGAGTGATCTTGCCATAACTTTACAAAAACAAATACATTGATTTTTTTAACTGTTTAAACATAATTCATGCGAGTGGTAGCAAGTACTTGTGAATTTCAGGGTGATCGTGGGTATCCCGGTGAAAGTGGACGACCAGGACAACGTGGCGCTCCTGGAGAAAGAGGACCTCAGGGACCAGGCGGAGAATCAGGACCACCGGTAAGTTTAAAGATTGTGTACATAAATAGCTAGCATACAGTCTAGGACCACTATCGGCCCACTAGCGAAACACCATTTAATTGAGTTTTGCTGGCAAGCTGATAGTGACCCATATTTATATGCATTATAGGTTGTTTTAATCCAGCATAATTTCTCGGGCCACTATAAGCCTGCCAGCTAATTATCATCTAAATGGCCCACTTTTATATGCTTACTGGATTGTTTTCTTGCAGCTCAGTGACTTTGTTACTCACTTATTCAATATATAAAATGTGATTTTAAGAGTAGACCACAGTGCGTTTATGTTTACATAATCAAGTATTGTATATATTTCGTTTAAAATATTATTAGCCAGTGCATGACAGAACCAAATAAAAGGAACTGTGTATACATCAATGACTAAGATCAACCATCCAGTCAGACCAGAGTGTTTACTGTGCTCTCAGTGGATAGGTCTACACTGCTTAAAGAAGAGGTTTCTAAAATCTCAACAGACAACAAGGCAGATGACTTAAAGTGATTGGCGCTTTAAGAAAACCTGCACAGATTTTGGGTCAAATTGATATTTTGCCTTTAAGGTGATCATTGGATTTTTTATATAGTTAAGATTCAGTCTATATAATAGTTATGCATGAATTATGCACAGATTAGCAATTAAGCGTCTTTCTTGATGATAATAACGTTCAGAAAGTAATGCAAGTGCGCTTACTCCTTATATATCAAATAAGACTGCGGCAGATAGCATTAGTGCAATATTTCTTTAGTTGCAGCCTACATTCAAAACTGTTTCAATTTCTTGTGAATCCTCTGTAGGCATGCCAAAATGCCAATTCAGTGGCATATTTGTTTTTGGCAATCAATTGGTCATCAGATTTATGTTTATGCACAGTTGCGACTACAACTTTGCCAATAATCAATTTTCTGATTAATGAATTTACTGATTAATCAATTTCATGATTAACCTTTTTATTTATTGATCAATTTACTCGATGAGTACTTGATTACAAATATGATTATGTTTATCCATGATCAAGTAAACTTTTGTATATTTATATGGCAATGTCTTTTTACACTATGGTTAGGGTCCAGAAAAAGGTGTTTCAATATAAAAAGTGTATTTATTGCCAATTCAAAATGAAAAGTGTTCACTACTACAAAATGTGTAGATTATATAGAAAATAACCATCATTACGAAATGGAAAATGGCTAATATTGCAAAATGTATAGATTATATAGAAAAATTACCATTATTGCATAATGTATAGATTATATTGGAAAATGACCATTATTGCATTATGTATAGATTATATAGAAAATGACCATAATTGCAAAATGTATAGATTATAAAGATAAATGACCATTATTGCAAAATGTATAGATTATATAGAATAAATACCATTTATGCATAGAATATGTAGAAAAATGACAAAAAATAGTGATTTTAGATGAATAACCATGATCATTTTTCTATATTATCTATACATTTTGCAAATGTATGCAATACAAAGAAAATGTAATGACAATTAATGCATAAATTATATAGAGGAATTACCATGTAATGGTCATTTTTCCAGTTACCCTATACATTCTGCCTATTCTGTTCTAGCTCTTTTGTATCCAAACCATAGTTAAGGAACATCAAACTTATATATAACTTTCTAGCAGTTCATTGATTGAAGTTAAATTGATCTTTGCACAATGAAAAAGCTGAAGATTGATCATAAACTTATTACCAATTTTAATTACAGATGAATCTCGTAAAGTCCTCAAGACTAGAGGTTTTATTTCGAATTAGCAATAGTTCGAATTATAGGGGTAGAAATAAAAATATATAAACCCCAAAGTGATTATTATCATTTTTTCTATCAAAAGTAAGTTTTTGGCACGCAAAAGAAACGTCTCAAGGAGATTTTTCTTTTGGCACCCAAAACATAGTTATTAAAATAGACAAAGAATAAGTCATTTTCTCTGAATCCAGTGTGTTCAAAATTTATTTTGAATTAGGGACTATTTCGAAAAATCAAAGTTCGAATTTTCTAAAGTTTTTTTTACTACTGTATCTAATTTTGATTCTATTTTAATACAAAAAATTAGATTTATTTTGGAATTTTATTCAATAAAGCAAGTGACGATTACATTTTAATATCATGTAATTATGTTTAATTATGGAAGCCTATTAACTAAAGCAAGTGGCTTAAATGCAGTTACTTTAATCAATGCCATCATTATTTTGCAGGGCCCAGGAGGACCCCCAGGACCATCAGGTGATCCAGGACCGCAAGGACTTGTTGTAAGTTTACCCTTTTTATAGTCAGAATTTAGCGCAGTAGACAATGATCATCAATTACAAATATTCTCTTATAAAGCATTTAATTGAACACTTTTATGCCTTATGGAATTTCACATCTTTATCAATTGAAAGAGTTAATTTCCAAATTCATGTCTATTTAATTTTGAATTTAAATTTCTAGGAGCATACAGCTGACACACTGATCATATGCCTCCTTCTATGGTGTGTGAACTGGGTCTGTATTGTTTGCCTATGTCTGATAAAATAGGATTCCACGGTTAAATTGG
This sequence comes from Loripinus fragilis, assembly GCA_964019695.1. Lineage (NCBI taxonomy): Eukaryota > Metazoa > Mollusca > Bivalvia > Lucinida > Lucinidae > Loripinus > Loripinus fragilis. The sequence goes on along the minus strand of OZ026526.1, from coordinate 587,462 downwards.
TAACTTAAAGGTGTCTGTTTTGAATCGACGATAGTTGGTAATGAGTGAGAACAAGGTAATGTAAAATTCATCATTAGTAATTAACAGCTTTTGCAGCCTGTGAATCTGTAAGTCGTTTTAGCACCTATGTATGTTCCTCTCAGGAGAGTTTAAAAATTAGATATACACTGCAAAATAGATGTAAGTTAACACCAAAAGAGGTGACAGCTGAGCTACACTGTTTTTGTAAAAAGACAAATCTATCTGGGTTCAACAGGACAAAAATAGTAAGTGAGTATGATCAGGAAATACCACAATCACAAACCGCAGACAACACCATGACACCGATTAACATATAAGATTAAGAGGTATTTTAATGACGCTACACTGATTAGATAAATATTGAAGCATATTTTCTCATCATAAAATTGTTGTTATTTTTCAGGGAATTCCCGGAGAAAGAGGACCACCAGGGCGACTTGGTTCTAAAGGAAATAGGGTGAGTTGTCATGATATCAAAGCTAACAATCTTAGGCAACCATCTGCCCACCAGTAATACGCCCTTCGAATAGCTGGTGGGTAGATAGCGACTTGCTTTAATTATGTACTCATTGGGATAATGGGGAAGCTACATCTAACAAAATAATAAAGTAAAATGTATGGATCTAACATAAAAATTGTCTTGCTTCACAAAACATGTATTATCTGCTTATATGTACATAGCCAAGAGTAAGAATATTGTTTAAAATCTTAATGTAAACACATAGGTAACATGTACTCATTTGAGGATGCCATCGATAATACTTTGCACAATAAATGGCACAACATGAGATTTCAATACTTATATCATATGCCAGCATTGGAGATGCAAATGAGCCATCTCAAATGTTCCGTTTTGCCAGAGCCTTCACTGTTTGCACACACAAGTAGGGACGTATATAAAGGCTCAGAAATATTTAAGGCCTATATCCCCACTAGCTACATTGTAGATGGGCATACCTGTTCCTTGCACAACGGATAAGAATATCTTAGTTTTCTATGAACTGCTCATCTTTACCAGCTATTACATAGCAAACATATCCAAATATTTGCTAAGTTTAACACTTGTATATAATGTAAAACGTATATTTGTTTTATTTTAACTTTGCGTTAATAAAATAAACTGAAACAAGCAACAAATATGCTTAGTAAATTTATCTTGTTTGAAGGGGCGTGGTGGCGAACGTGGAAATGATGGATTCCCAGGTGAACCAGGACAGATTGGTCAACCCGGCCCTGCTGGACCACCAGGACCAGAAAACCTAATACAACCCTCCAAAGGAGATCCAGGACCGCCAGGGGAACCAGGATTGATGGGACCCCCAGGAGAGACAGGAGCACAAGGATTTGCTGGTATTGCTGGAGCTGTAGGAGCACCAGGACCATCTGTGAGTAGTTTTGGTGCTTAAAGTTAGGAAGAAAGCAAATGTCAGGGATCAAGTTTTAATGTGTCAAGCTTAAATGCTTTTTGAGATATCTTACTTACAAAGTTGCAATGTCCAATTTTTCAAATGGCAAAAACTGGAGAAAAAGATCATATGATTTGAAGAAAAATATTGCCAGATAATTAGCTCATCATCATCTATAAGCTAATTAAGTTTCAAGTCTCTTGCTATTATACATTCCAAGGTATCACACTGGGGCGTGATTTTATAAGCGTTGTGCAATTCTTGCAAACAGTAAACGGTGATTTTACACTAACTACCGAATGTTTGAATTATATCTAAAGTTGTACAAGTATATGTTAAGGGGTGTAAATGTTGACCCCTCTTTGTTAAAATTGGCATTTGAATTTTAATGACATTTAACAAAGATTCATATTTTTGATAATCAAAGATCATGGCACACATTATTTGTTGTGTTTGCTCTTGTATATTTTGAAATTTGCTTTAAATATAAAGACAAGTAAATATTGAATCAAAATGAGTCTAATCTTGTGACTTTCGAGCTTAGGGGTCTATATGTTTAATACATCATATTTTTAAATTACTCATTCAAAGTTTACGAAATGATACAGAGAGGTCAATAATAAATGGAGGCCACAATGGTATAGACATTATGTTTTTTAACTATCCTAGGTTTCAGCAACTGGTGGTTGGCAATTTGGCTGAGTGTATGTCCATTTTCAAAATAGATTCTTACTCTCCAGAGGAACGAGGTTCCTCTAGAGTGAATAATCATTTCCCTTTAACAGCAGACGTATCCAGATCTAACCACAAGCACACAATTCATCCTTGGAACTAGGAAATGTGTCCCCTGTCAAGAGCGAGTAATTATTAGTTTTAAATTACAGAGAGCTATTGAGGCTGTAAAACCAACATACCTTTGAAAAAAAGATCACAGCAGAATTATAACTGGATAAAATATTTTTTCTGCATCTTGCAGAATTTTAAGAATATACCAGTTGTTTAACATCTTTTCTGGAACTAGTCAGGGCTGAAGTTGGAGCTTGTGGTTTAAAGTATATCAGCCCATTGCTATTTAGATTCTGTCTAGTATGATTACTTAATTGCTGCTCACAGAATTTTAATATTCTTGGTTGTCTCTTTTGGTGAGCAGGCTGATTTGAACACTACCTGTTCACAAACCTTTAAGACATGTTTTCGTCCGACAGGGTCCAAATGTAAAAAATAATTTGAGCCAGTGCATGAGATTTCCAACAATGTGGTATGTGCGACCAGCAAAGCCTCAGATCAGCCTGTGCATACGCGCAGTCTAATCAGAACCTTTGCTAGTCGCTTGAGTATTCTATGATTGTTAAGCTACTAAATGAACACCATTTGGAGTTTCTAAGCTTGAAAGGAGGCTGCAAAGGCTTGTCTGAGTCTACACTTGTCAAAATGTCAAATTGTCGGAAATCTCATGCCGGGGCTCATTTGTTTATTTTGGATATTTTCAGGGACCACCTGGATACCCAGGAGAGCCTGGTGAAATGGGACCTGCTGGATCACAGGTAATCAGTGTTGTTAAGTTTTCTGAAAAGTTGTTAGCATATGCCATGTGTTGTTACTCTTCCAATTAACCATTATGACAGAAAAAAGTGCCATTTCAATGACGATATTAGTTTCTTAAATTCATTTTAATTGAACTGATATCTATACAAATTAACACCGTGTATTTTGTGAGCACAGATAAACTAAAATGTATGAAGAAAATACTTATTATGACACTCTATTCTGAGCATACACGTGTTATTGGAATAGGAGGCAATTTACCTATGTATATGTCTAACCATTTTTGTTTATGATCTTAAAAAGAAAATGGAACTCAAAATCTTATTATCATAATTGTGCTATAAAATTTCTCTGACCTTTAATTTTATCACACTGCATTAGTAAAAGAAGCAAATGAATGTACAAACACATAGCACAGCATTACGCATATCGACAACGTTGCAAAAAACACATTTGTTTGTATGTGAACAAAACAAGCGCAGACCAGCATGCACATCCACAGCCTGGTCACCATCTTGATTTTATTGTCTGGAAAGTAAAAAAGGCCATGCAGTCAGTTCTTATCAATTTGATGTTTCCTTGGGACCAGCGATTTTACGTCTATTTATCAATAGCTCGAATCAAAAGGAGTTAGTCAATTGTTAATATATATCCTCAGAAATGATTAAAATCAGTATTTACATATAAACATACGTTGTGGTTGCAATACATTGTGGATGCATAGCATCTGATGAAAATATGAAACGATAAAGATAGTTCATAAATACGCGATATACTCTAAATCCAATGTACTCAAATTAGCAGGTACTTCAAATAATCAGAGTAAATTGAATTATCATTTTTTTTTACTGAACTTGAATCATCCAAAATGTAAAGATTCAAATGGTCTATGTAGCTGAACAAATGCCTTTGTATGTTTTCTGGTCACAAGACCTACTGTAAAACACTTCATACTCATGGCATCAAAATTTGGCAATTTTTAAAAATTGACATATAAGCATAGTTTAATTTTGTCGGTTTCTTAATTCTGTGATCTTTAAATTTATTTTCTATTAGCGTAGGGGTTACTTTTAACGATAAAGGAGTTGCCTATGGATACTTATTCTTTCCTTTGATAATAGCCCCTATTAAGTCATGGTTTTCCGGATGAGGAAATAGACTCTACCATTCAAAAGTTGGTTTATTGATACAAATAGCAAGATACTAAGGATTCATTGTGTCTCCATCTATTGCTTAATTGGTAACTGAATTAAAAACTGTCTCGTATTTTGGTGATTTCTGTTTTAATCACAAATAGTGCCAAATAAAAATACCCACCAAACAGAAGTGTTTTACAGTTAATACAGTAACAGGTATATAGGAAAGATACAAATTCATCCATATTTGTCAATGAACTTTCTTATCATCATCAATTTTGCAAGTGCATTAATGTTTGTCAGTAGATCTTAGGCGATGATGGAAACCTGGCCCAGACGTTACAAACTTTTTTCATTCTCAACTCAACTGAGCGTGAAATTTCAACTGCTCATAAAAACTAAAATGCTGAAAATCAAAGACTTTTCTTGCTTTCGACCTCACAAATGTTATATTTATCATGCTAATAAATGTTAAAATTCCAACAACATTTTAACATTTATGAGCATGATCAATTTCATGCTCAGTTGAGTTGAGCATTAAAAAGTTTTATTACCTCGGGGCCTGGACTACTCTCACAGTTATCATCTCCGTTTAGAGCTGGCAAATGTTAATGCATGGAAAACATGCTTGATCCCAATAAACAAATATCCTTATGAAGCACTGTCAATTTGGCAGTGGATAATTTCAGAAGCCACATCTTATTTGGCCAAATTATAACACACTGCTTATAAGAAGCCACATGTTTAAATGTTGATTGTTTGATTTATCCACAGGGTAGTCGGGGACAACCAGGATATCCTGGAGAACAAGGGATCCAAGGTGAACCGGTATGTTATCATCTAAGCTGTAAAGGGTTCTCACAGGCTTGAAAAGTACTTGAATATACAGGACAGTCTTGAAAAGTCCTTGAAAATGAAATTTGTCTTGAAAATCACTTGAAAAACATTTAAAGGCCTTAAAAAGACCTTAAATTTTACCATTTACAGGAGGATTCAAAGTGTTTTTGGAGACCCAAATCAGTATAAAATTGTAGTGCCTTTAGTTAGTGCTGCATATGCTGCACCAAATAAAGGCACCACAATTTTATACTAATTATCTTAAGCTAATATCTTTAGTAATGGACTCTAGCATTCCAGAAGTAGATTTTTACGTGTAAATCAGTATGTTTCTTTAGTCTCAGTCTTTTCAGTCCTTGAAAACAGTTGGAAAGTCTTTGAGAAGTCCTTGAAAAGTCCTTGAATTTTACACAATCTTGCCTGTATCAACCCTGCTGTACTTAATGCAGATTTAAACGGTCGTTTAGTTGGTTCTGATCTGCCTAAATTGTTTGCAAAGGCTATTTGTAGATAACAAAGGACGTCATTAGCGGGTTAAGTTTGATATATTTGACACCTACTAAGTGCAGCACTGTTACCAATTGTGTAAATTAAGCAAACTTAAGTATCTACTTTTCTTGGGCGGAAATTTGAAAAAGAATAATCAGAAATAATCGATGTCTGGTAATTTTTCTGCTGAAAAGTTAAGCTTTACTTACAGATAATTTTATGGTGTCTAAAGGAGCACTCTGATCTGGGTATGCAAATATTATTTGTTCAATTTGGCTTTCAAATTATGATAGCATATGACACTACAGATGACTGTTTGACTTTGGCAGTTGTATGGTTGTTAATACATCTGCATCTGCTCTCAGGACATGTAGGTTGGATAACAAATGGGCCTCGGCGCGAGAAAACCTGTCTTCGGGGGTTTGCGAACAACAAAGGTGCAGACCAGCCTTCGCATACGTGCAGTCTGATCAGCGCCTTTGTTATTCACTTATTGCAAAGTATCATATCTAGACTTGCTTGGAGCGCAATTTCAATTTTCTAGCTAATCTCTATAGCTGAGGAAACTGGTTTGAGTCGCACTTTGTCTGAAACCCTGAAGACAGGTTTTGTCACTTTGTGGCCCAAATACACTGAGCAAAATTACTAATTGGCCACCTTACATTTTTTACGTTAGTTTTGAAAGTAAGATTCGGTTATACAAAATTCATGCTTCTATAAATCACCCAAGGCCTTGTAGAAACTCTGCAGGTCATTTCATTTAAAAATGACTGGTGCAGCTTGCACAGACGATGCTAGAGTAAAGGTACCCTCATTTCAAAAAGTCACATTTTTTGCTACAATATGAAATATTCCACAGAGATGCCATCCATTTATTTTTTGTTTGTATGAAGATGTTTCTGACTGACGTGATTAAAGACGAACATGCTTCAGATGATTCGCTTCAATCAGACTCCTCTTTTCTGTTAGGTAATAGCATGATGACAAACACTACCAACAGCTAAATCATTGAAATTCAGCTTTTTGCATGCAATTTACATAAGGAAGTTCGCACTGTTCTGTACGCCTTATTATCTGTGATACGGCATTTAAATTTTCAGCGATTATGTATTACTACTAGACGTCACTGTTTTAGTTTGGAAATTGAAAAAAAAATAATGCAAAGTACAGTCAAATTAACTTTTTAAGTTTTATATTCAAACCGGAAGTGCGCAGCAGCAGTAAAATGTTTTTCATCACAAAATTGATGAATCAAGTTCGATTCTGTTTGGGCTATCTTGGGCTATCTTGTTCAGATGAAATAAAATGCATGTAACAATTTTTACACAAGCTACAATTCGTCGCTTCAGTGCTATAGTGTTCTATCTACCATTGCACAAGTTTTGAGAAAAATGAGTTTGAAAATTTTAGTATCCTGATTTTTGATGCCTCATTTATCACAGACCTTTGAATCATACCAGAGGGTTTAAATATATACATACAGTGAAATGACCTTGGTTTGAAGAAATTTTCACAGTAATATAGAAATTACGGACATTTTACAGTTTGCAGATAGAACATTATGCTCTAAAAATCGCCTTCTGCGTTCAGTGCTATAGTGTTCTACATTTTCCGTCAGCTTATTATTCTGTTCATGGAGTCTATTTGTAGACTATTCTCAACAGAAATGATTATTTATAACTAAAAGTAGCATATTTAGTCATTTGTTTGGCACAATACTAACTAAGCGCACGGATTATGCCATTTAAATGTATGTAAGGGAGGTAAATTTTTTCTACAGTTAATTTTTCTGTCAATGCGGTCAATTAGTACAATATTTTGAACTTAACTGATTATTTGAACCGAAAAGTAGCAAATTTTACCATTGATTTACATCGACACGTTACTTCAATTAAAGCAGTTAAAAAATGCGTAAGGGAAGTAATCTGTTTCTACAGCTTATTATTTTGACCATGGATAAATTTGCGCAAAATATTTGACTGAGCGAACTATTTGGAACACAAAGTAGCAGATATATCCACAAGTTCGTCATCACATCGACAAACCGCTTCAAAATAGGAAATTTGAATTTATGTAAGGGAGGTAACTGCAATTTTACCCAATTTCTCCAAGGGTAGTGATTTTCGGTAGATAGAACAGTATGACACTGGACTCATCCAGTCACGTGACAACATGATCATTGGCCATTGGACGAAAATCACTTAGAACACTATAGCACTGAACGAAATAGTCCTTTTGTAGATAGAACAGAAACGCACAGCAATTTTAAGCTTACTGGGAGGAGACAGGCAAATGAAACCCTCACCAGTAGATAGAACATTTGATCCCCTTTCCAACGGTATGCATAACTCATTTTTGACCAAAATGTCACTTAGAACACTATAGCACTGAAGCGACGAATTGCATTTCAAAAATCTCGAAAAATGTGATATTTTAAAAATGTGTAAAAAATCTACTTTAGTCAAAACTTCAAGTGTTTGGTTTTTTTTATGTCAACTAGACCAGTTTATTTCCAACTGCACTTAAATTTGATAAAAATTTCACTCAAAACCATTTTTCTTCAAAAAATCATATTTTTGCATTTTAACCAAAAACCGTGGATTGAAAGACAACTTTTTCTGAAAGACCGCTAAACGTTGGCCCAATAAACTGCACATATATAGGCAAAAAATCATTTTAATGTTATTAGCGCTTGATCAGAAATAATGAGTTTAAAAGGTGACCAATTAGAAATTTTGTTGAGTGTAGTATGTGCTGCAACATTGCATGCATTTATCTGATACGTGAAGCAATGCGCCTTTAAGACCAGAGCAGATTTAAACTCTGCAGAAATTGTTGTTGACTTTCAGTGGTTCATGAATTTAAGGTATGTCTCAATTTGGTTATTGACAATTAGTACATGTATATTAGAGAAGCAAATTATGAACGAATGCCAATACAGCATTGAATATTTGATATAACATATACATTTCCAGTGAAATTTGATTAATAACTTTCATTCAGGGACTTCCGGGTCGAAATGGAAGAAAAGGAAGTATGGGTCCAGCTGGTTTGATGGGTCTTTTAGGACAACCAGGAAGTCCAGGTCGACCAGGACCACCAGGAGTAGATGGAGATCTTGGACAGATGGGGCCACCAGGTACCACTGGCTCGCCAGGACAACAGGTAATTTTAAGTTATCTTAGAGACCGTTTTTTTTAAAACAACAATTTTATTTTATTTTGTTTAAACTAAAGTAACAACAATTTACCTAAATAGTAAGCGAGTATGATCAGGAAATACCACAATCAAAACTGCAGACAAACCCCTGCCATCCTGAGGAAGAGCCACATAACAATCACGCGACACCAGGAAAACAAACAAAGTAAAACAACCAGCTCTCTCTTCCCCATCAAGATGATCACAGAACTAGAATGGAAACAAAGAATGCACAACAAAACATACAACAATTACAGACTCCCACATTGGGAGTAACAATCAACAACGAATCAACAACAACAGGACCACCGCCCTAGAACGTTCATCCGAAGCCAGTAGGGGGCTTAAATGCATTTTACTGGTACCAAATCTTCACCCTAGATTCTGCTGTTGATGAAGCACATAAAATGTTAAACTTTCATGGAGGATTCCTAACTATTGCAATGTATCATCATAGAGAAACAATATAATCAAATTAACGCACTATGATGATTAAGAGAAAAGGGCTCACAACTCACACATAGTCAGAGCTAAAGAAAACCTCAAATTGAGCCACGGTGGACCAAGCTACAGCCAAGCACCAGGCACCAACCCACCAATTAAAGCTCAACGTCAGAGCCTTCATTGAGTCTGAGGCCTGACCCACCATCATGCAATTAAAGAGAAAACTCAGACCATAAAGCATGATAGGGTTTACAACCAGGCATGCGGACTGTGACATGATATCCAAGTTATATCCAACTTTTTTCACAAGGAGACATACCATTAGACTGAATACAGCCATCCTTTAATTTAAATTGTATCTTTACTATCCAGAAGGAAACAAGCTTATCGCTTATATATTTATGTTATCCATGGAGACCTCTAGTTTATTCACCACACTCACCTAAAAAAGACAGTTTACTGTAAATTCGAAGTTTTCGCAAGAATTTTATTTTCGTGAATAGCGTAAAAAGACATATTTGCCACGAAGACTGTGGCAAGCAAAAATCTCATATATTTCATGTACATTCAATTTCAATTATAGTAGGTCAAAGGAGACAGTCCTGATAGTAGATCATTTTTGTATTTTATTTTACCATGTCTCGTTTACCATGATATAGTAAGGGTATAAATAATAAATCTGTTCTATATTTCAATTGTGCTTGGAAAACATGTCAGCTTATGTGTTTTAGAACTTAGTTATACCACTAATCAGCTTAGGTTTAAAGTGATTTATATTTTACTTTTCCCAGGGTGAACGAGGAGAGGTAGGATCACCTGGCCCACCAGGTAAAGATGGTTTACCAGGTATTAATGGACAGGATGGTAATCCAGGAGAGAGAGGACCAAACGGACCACAGGTTAGATATACAAAAATACAGTAATGAGACGCAACATGTGATTTCCAACAATGTGGCATTTTGACAAGTGTAGACTCAGACGAGCCTGTGCAGCCTATTTTTAAGCTTAGAAACTCCAAATACTGTTTGGTCAGTAGCTTAACAGTCATAGAATATTCCAGCGACTAGCAAAGGCTCTCATCAGATTGCACATATGAACAGGATGATCTTTTGCTTTGCTGGTCGCACATACCACATTGTCAGAAATCTCCTGTCATGGCTCAATTATCTTGATGACTCAAATTATTATAACGTATAATATCAAATTAAGTAAAATGTAATTTGGAAATAATGTGAAAGTCAGCCTCAATAAGCTGAATTTGGCAGATTTGTATAGCTTCTAAGATTTATATACAGATTATCATAACACATCTAACAACGAAATTTTATTATGAATTTCTTAATTTTAGGATTTTGAAAATTTTCAGCTAGGATAATTGAATTGGCTTACGAAGATAAGTTTTATGAGTACAAACTATATTTTGCTGTAGCGCTGTTTGATTAAGCTGTTTGAATATGGAATTTACAGGTAATATCTTTGTTTATTTTATTAGTTGGCACATTTTCATTCTCTAAGCTATATATATTTGTACATTTTATTATTTTCAGGGATTATCTGGACCACCAGGTGTACCAGGGCCCCAGGGAGATAGAGGAGGTGTAGGATTCCCAGGTCTGCAGGGCCCAGCTGGACCACAAGGACCTGCTGGAGAAATGGTTGGTACAATATTTACCCGTTAATGAGTTGAAGCATTTGCAGGTGAAGCTTTTGGACTTTGTGGTCAGCATATTTGGAGTGTGCCTAATAAATTGCCTTCATGAAAACTATTAGAAATCCCTTAGTACACAATGTAAATACTATGTTTGGTTATTTTTGACTGCTTATCTCCAATTTTTTATTATCACTTTTGGTTCTGGGCGGCGGCACTATAAATTAATCCTTGCTGGCAAAAGGAAAATTGCCATTTTAAATCAACATTTATTTTATATTTCAGATAAAATATTTCATGTTACATGTATTTCCAATCATGAATGATTTTTTTGATTAACCCAATATGTTCCATTCTTTTTATTCTAACCCTTAAAAAACCAGCAAAAACCTCTTCTGAAAATGCCATCTGCTGTTGCAATGTTTTGCCAATATATTTAGTCTCAGGGACTATTTGTATGATTTTGTTAAACAGTTTACCATAATTGATAATTAATCAATTTGAAAAAGCCATTTTTCAAATCAGCAATTAAAGAGTTTAAAACCAGGTAGCACTCTAGTCTAGGTATACCGTTTTGGCTAATTAAAATCTAATTGAAATTCTCTTGTAAATATTATAAAAATGACCTTTGACCCTTTTTCAGGGAGCTGCAGGTGAGCCAGGTAGATCAGGTAGTGATGGTAAACCTGGTCTTCCAGGAGCCCCAGGCATGATGGGATTACCAGGAATACAAGGAGATTCTGGGCCACCAGTATGTATAGTACAATTACAATAGCACACACTTTACAAGTACAAAATAATCTTGAAACCACATCCTATAGATATCTATAGATCTATAGAGAACATACAAACTTTGAAAAAGCAGACTTGGTTTTAAACTAAATATACTGCTTACTTTTACCTACATTTAGAATAGATGAGATTCAGATCAGAAGACAAAGTACTAAACAATTTCCTTCTTACTGATCAGAAATATATTGTCGATACTTAAAAATGTAACTTGGGGAGATGATTCTTTATAGTACCCACAACATATCTTTTGGTAGGAATTATCGTTTATCATTTTTTATTACATCTTAAATAAACGTTCAAAATAATCTGGGAACGTGGGTCTTTCAGAAAAAAGAGTTGCACTGAGTCTGTTCATGAGAACTAATTGGATGTGAAAAACTCCCATGACCCTAGCATTGGCTCATGTGATGTTCAGCTTCCTGCCAGAACCCAATATTCATGAAGGGCCAATTTATTTGTTTGTTGGTACTATATTGAACACTTAAGATGAGAAGTTTATATAATTAAAGTAATCTTGTGCAGGTTTCCTTGTTAATTTAAGTGTTTTCCCCTCCTCATTGATCCAAAAACAGTATTTTGACTTCTACTTACAACTTGAACTGACACATACACATTCATGATTTATTAAAGGGTGTACCAGGTAGCGATGGATCACAGGGACCACCAGGCAAAAGTGGAGATAAGGGTGACCAGGGACCTCCAGGGGCACCAGGTCTTCAAGGACAGCCAGGACCACAGGTGAGAATTAGATAATTAAATTATTTGATAATATTAAAGTTCAAATATACTTGGTGTTATTCTTAACTCTTTGTATATTAAGTAAATCTTTGACAGATTCCATTTATTTATTACCTTTTTGTAGGTTCGCAGAAGATTATGCATTATTATACAACTAAGAAAAAAGACTGAATTTCATTGGCTTAGAGCGCTCACGTGGCCAGTCAATATATTGTCATATTCACTGGCTTGCGCGCGCTTGCCAGTGTATATTAGTTACTAAAATTAGACTCCTTGCTGCTTTTTCCGTTCTGGTTCTGCTTTTCTAAAGCGTGGCTAATAATCATATCGTAGATGCTGAGAACGCAACAAAGCACGCACTGGAGCTGATCTATTTCGATTTTAATGCACAATAACGGCGAAAACAAATTTGAAGTCTTCAGCTTCTTCCAACTTTCCGCCTTTGCACTGAAGAACTCCCGCGAATACTTAGACCACGTCGCATACGTTTACATGTATTTGTAACGTCTTTCAAGCGTAAAAACGACGTTACACCGTCTAACGCCCTGAATGACGTCTTTTACCAGTAACAAATGACGTCAGCTATCACACATTTTCCCTGCGCTTTCAAAGCTGTGAATTATTGTTTGGCATATCCCACTTATTTTATCATTGGCTCTACATGCGAAGTGTGTTAGAATTCTTGTCTGTAAATGTTGAATGATTACACTCATGCACAACATATATGCAAGAGTAAAAGGGTGGTCTTATTTAGGGTTGCACTGTTTCTGCTAAATGCTTGTCTGTCCCAAAACTTGTATATAAGTTCAGTATTTTTTTCCAGGTGCAATAATACCTATACATCTTTCTCTAAATGTTATATAATAAAACAGTTATTGACTAATGAGGCAATGCCTCATTAGTCAATAATTGTATATTAGTAGATAGCACTAACAGGCAAATGGTTAAATTAACATGCATATCATTATGGGTAGTGTTTAATCTTATTTCATATCTACTTTAAAGTTTCGTTTTTGTCAGCAGTGAAGTTTATGGTGGTTTATCCATGCAATATGTAATATTTCCATACATGTTCAAGCTACAATGATTACAAGAGATTTATCTGTATATGAACCACACTACCATATACCTCTTAGAAATATATATGGATGAAAATTGACCTGCACTTCCTAACAGTATAATCTCTGAAATATGTGTTAGTTGTAAAGGGAGTACAATGCCTTTACTTCAGGTGTGGTACTTGATAGTATCGATTCCTGATCTTTGCCAAATTTCTTACTTTGCTATACCCGGTTTTTATGCTGCTTGATAGCTTCGACTTTTGAGAAGACTTGTTTAAAAATATGTGGATGCAAACCTAAAGTAGGATTTTCTTTTGAAATAGAAACTTGAGGATGACATTTAGCTTCAATTGTTAAAGTCCTTTAAAGTACATCTCCACAGTTTTATAAGTGCATTTTACCAATGACTGTCTGGAAAGTCAAATAGCTTTAAATATATATGCTAATGGGGAGATGTTATACTAATTATTTCTGAATTCAGGATTTTGAGACTAACGTTTTTTGGAGAGTAAGTCTAATTAAATCTGATTAAGGCTTAACCCAACCACGGTTGGCAAATTTGCTTTACTCTTTAATTGCAAGTCAGTGGGTCGTACTTCAGACTCTTTGACGGTTCCGACTTATCTATTGATGAGATGATAGGGGCCTGATGCTTTGGCTGTTTGTCAGGCTCACTGGGGTTTACCTGTTGAATTTTTTTTGCTCCAGTATTCAGTTTTATTTACTGTTGAGTCCTTATCTTTGCTTTATCTCCTTTTTATATCCTGATTTATATGTTCTGGGAGATGATGCATTGCTAAGTAAGGGGTCTTTCATACAAAACCAAACTTCTATGTGTCTTGATCCACATCTGAATTAAGGGTTAGGTTGGTGCTGTGAAACGGGTATAAGCCCTTCAGTATAATATTTTTACAGACCGTTCCAAGGTGGTTCTTCTTTTGTGGATCATTTATGTTTTTTCTGTCTGGCGTTGTTATGCCTTTGTGAGCGTCTGTTTATTTGTGGCTTGTGGTCACCTGCTCGGAAAGAGCTGACCTTTGTGCTCTCGTTTGTGGAGTCTAACTGTGCGTTTGTCACCTTGGTATCCTAGGCAAGGTGTGGTACTTGATTGTATAGAATCCTGATTTTTGCACCCTTAATTATTTTTATCATAAAAGCTCCTCTGTTTTAAGTTTGAATATCTAAGAACATCATTCTAACTTGAAATTATTATGAGTTTTGGCAAACAGCATGTTTTAAGATTTGAATTTCAAATCTTCAGGATTCTTGAAATGTATAGCTTTTCTCATGTAAATAAAAGCACCACGTTGCTGGTTTTGATTTATTGGTCAATGATGCATATGCAGACTTTATTAACCAAAAGTAATCTGAGAACGATCGAAAAATTTAAACTGCTAACCCTAAGATATGTAATGAACATCCAGACTTTGTGTGTCTTGGTGCTGTACATGGAATCGTTACACAAGGATAAAGAGTAAAGTATGATGATTCTGTTTCTTATATGGTATATATACATCAATATTCCACAGTGAACACATAAAACATATATTTTCATCTTAATTCCTCTCTTTTCATTCTTTTATTAATTATTTCTATTCTTCTGTAGGGACCACCTGGTGCAACTGGATCTTCAGGTCAACAGGGAGAGCGAGGAGAAAGGGTGAGTACCATGCTTTAGTTTTTCTCATTAAAAGAGTAAGTGAGTATGTTCAGAAATACCACAATCACCAACCACAGACAAACTCATGGCACCGCAACGAAGAGCCACACAACCATCACGGGAAACCAGGAAGACAAACTAAGCAAAGCAACCAGCTCTCTCTTCCCCATCAAGATGATTGCAAAACTAGAATGGACATAAAGTAACTACAACAAAACATAGAACAATAACAGACTCCCACAATTGGAGTAACAATAAACAAAAAGTCAGCAACAACAGAACCACAGCCTTAGAACAGACAGCAGCCTAAGTCATGGGGGGTGAATCATGCAAACAGACAGGTAATTATTGATTTGTAGTCTATATTATCCTAATATTTTCATGTTTGCTTTCACAATATTTACATAGTTTTAAAATTGTAACCAACATGTTTTAACAGGCCTGTATTAACAAAGAGATTATTATACTGTTCAAAAAATGCATCGTTGTTTTTTATATACACACAATAAGACAATTACGTATTACACAATTAATTATGTTATTTTAGCAGTGATCATTACACGTATCCAGTATCCATTGGCAAGTGCATTTATCAATGTGGTCAAGCAAAAGGAACATCTAGCCCAACACGATTTTTCTTTATTGTTACAACAAATTTGTTAATATAAAGATGAAATTTCGCCACATCCTAGTTTTCAACAGCTTTCAATCGAACAAGTGAAATAATTATAATGTATTTTATTTTTATCATTGGTGGTTATTTGGTTTAAAACTGATAAAATACTGCCTGCACTCAAACCAATATATAAGAATAGCTCATTAGACACGCAGCAACTTCATTCTGGAAAATAAGTTCTTGACTTATGCTCAATAACCCAGTTACCGGTGTATACCACTTATCAGGGTAGTCAGCAAACAAGCAGTTAGAGCATTCTTCATCAATTTGCTTGCAGAACTAGAAAGTTTGCTTCCAAAAAAAAAATAACACAACACAAAAATTAGCTTTGTTGCTTAATAATTTTGTATTTTATCCCACGTTTTGAATTTTACTGTGAAATTTTCACCAAAATGAATTTTTTTTGATAGAGATATATTTAAATGCAGCTTTTAAAGAAATGAATACACAAGCAAACACAAACTGATGTATATTAGTTTGAGATAAAGGTTGAAGTCTTCTATAAGCATAAATTGGTTAAGATATTTCAGTTCTTCAAAAAGATACATCAATTTTATGTGATGCCTTGGTGATTGGGACCAAATTTTAATTGTCACTTTTTTTGGGTACTTCATTTATAGGGCTCAATTCAAGATGAAATCTTCAACAAAAATGCATATTTTTTAACTGAATATAGATGAAGGAATGTTCTTTTCACTTGTGTTTTCAATGCATTAAATCACACTGGCATTCCTTTGTAAAACAGTGAAAACCTTAAGTGCACCGGTAACTGGGTTCAGATACATATATTTCACGTACACAGGCTCATGTTTAACCCAGTTAGTTATTCCAAAAAAGAACAAACCCTTTATGGGCATCTTTATGCTACACAGAGAAGGCTCATAATGCTACGTCTCAAAAGGTGTTTGATCTGACTTGCATAATGTTACATTAACTCATATACACTCAGCATCCGTTTTATGGGACACTGGCAAACAGTGCAAAACGTCATCAGACGCCACAGAATGTGTCGTCTGATCAGATTATGCACTGTTTACTTTAAAATTTGAGTGAGATTTAAAATTTCTACTTGAATTTGAAATGGATTCGTCCAATCGATATGGGATGGAATTTCCATTAGACACCTACATTGGAATTCCCTTACCTGAACCCTAATCCTAAAAGGTTAAGGTCGTGAAATTATTAATGAGTGATACCAAGTTTAGCTTAAAATATATATGTCATTAATACCAAGCTGATATCATATTGATCACATGTCTATATAAACAAATTTTTATCATAAAAGTATTAATATTTTCTTATCCATTAATTTTAACAATTTTTTGGACACTCATAAGAACCATTTCTCATTAAATTGATCCTTTTGAGTATCCACAACATATGTTTTGGTTGAGAAATAAGACAAATAATGTTCGATCTTATCTAGAGGTATGTTAATATTTCAGGGTGAACGAGGAGATATGGGACCTATAGGATCACCTGGATCACAAGGCATTTCTGTAAGTATTCATATTCCTCTATTTATGGCTTAGGGGATGATATTTTAATATTTATTTTAGCTAGATGTGTTCAGGATGAAAAGTCTAGAAATAAAAATGCCAACTTCCCCATATGGTTCCAACATCCAAGATGCTGAAGATAACACAAGATGCCCTCATTTGGCATTTGTAGTTAAGCGCCAACTTTTTAAGTCAGAAATGTCACTCAAAAATTTGCATTGCAAGACTCTAAATCACACACCAAATCCTTTGATGGCTTGTTTAAAATCATGGAAGATTCGCTCTCGTGTTAAGTAGTGGGGTTGACTCAAAACTATCCTTTTTGGAGTATGTGCACATGATAGAAAGACCATGCTTAAATAGTAAGTACCAAAAGGAAATTCCACAAACTGCAGACAAACCCATGGCACCGCGAGGAAGAGCCACACAACAATCACCAGACACCAGGAAGACAAACTAAGCAAAGCAACCATCTCTCTCCCCCATCCAGATGGTTGCAAAACTAGAATAGACACAAGTAACGCATGCTAAAACACAGAACTATCACAGAATCCCACAATGAATCAACAACGAATCAGGGGGCTTAAATGCATTTTACTGGTACAAAATCTTTGCCATAGATTCTGCTGTTGTTGAAGCACAAAAAAGGTTAAGCTCGCATGGAGGCTTTCTAACTTTTGCAATGTATCACCATGGAGAAACAATCTAATCTAATTAACACACTATGATGAAACAAAGAAAAGGGCTCACGACTCACAGATAGTCAGAGCTGAAGAAAACTTAAAGTTGAACCATGGCGAGCCCAGCTACAGATAAGCATCAAGCACCAACCCACCAATTATAGCTTTACTTCAGAGCCAACACTGAGTTTGAGGCCTGCACACCGTCCTTTATGCTGACCTTACCTATTTTAAACATGTTTTTTTAGCATTACTAAATCCATAAATATTTACTTTGTAGGGTCCACCAGGATCACCAGGAGAGAAGGGATCAAATGGAGCCACTGGTGAAAAGGGTGACAAAGGCTGGCCAGGAATACCAGGGATGCAAGGGGCGCCAGGACCACCAGTAAGTTTTGGCTTTAAGCCCTTTGTGCACTAATGGAAAATTCCTTCTGGTCTGAAACAATAAACTTTGGATGGTCCATCGATAAATATCGAGGAGTCCTGGGTCAGGTGTGGTACTTGATTGTATCGATTCCTGATCTTTGCAACCTTATTACTTTTATAATTTCCAAATTATATGGTATTTCTTTCACTGAATATTGCTTTTGTCTTAGCAAATAGTGTGGACCCTGATAAAATGCCACATCATGTGGCATTTTATCTTGGTCTTCACTGTTTGCAAAAGTATCAATTCATGTGTTATTAGAATACAAGGGGTAAAGAAAAACACAAGCCAGTTTCAGTTGTTTTCAAATCAAAGGTATTTGTATTGCTACATACTGGTTTAAAGTACCATTTGTCTGGAACAAATAACTTGTGGCTCAAATAATAGCTGTGTTTGGCCATTAATTTAACCATATCTTATCATTGATCAAGACTGTTACGTGACTCACTACTTGACAATGATAAGAAATCTGCATGTACCAAGAGATCTGTATTATCTGTGACTGATTATTTACTCATATTGACTGCTCTCAAATGCTAATTGATTGTTTATTTACATTTATAATGTACTGTACGTTTAAAGATGCATAATATTATGACTACATACTTAAAAAGCGATCAGAGTTAAATAACGTAGTTGGTCACATTGTGCTACTGTATCCACTAATTTGGACATATGCATGTATTGCCTTCATATTTTTACAGCAAATCTTACTGTAATCTCTTAGTGTGTTTACCTTTTATTTATATAATTTTTCATAGAAATTGGCAAATAACAGTAACCATTACCGCCAGATATGGTATACTCTCTATTACTTGTAGCACCATCACAAGGATAAGTGTTTTTTCTTTAGATGGGTTCAGGGTAATCACCTATCTATTAACAATACTTTTTAATTAAGTAACTTTAATTTATCAATAGTCAATCTAACTAGTCAGGATTGGTAATACAGTAGCTTCAGTAAAATACTGTGAAACACTTATATTTTACAACGTCGAAAGAATGAAACCCTACAAGATAAGCTTTCAATATCATAGAATTGGTAGTTCATATACAAGGTATACAAAACCACATGAAACTGTTTTCATTTTTATCATGCTTACTTTACAAAAACGATAAAAAACATTTAAGAATTAAGAAGTTTGTAAAAACAAGTTAATGGTGTTTTCTTAAATCCATTGAACATATGTTGTCAGTTAGCGACAACACAAAAGGCTGAAAAAATAAGGAAAGCTATTTTGCAATAAACACTTATTAATTATCATGCCCATTGCATTAGTCTCTTTACAACATTTCAAGCTGCCACTCAATGTTAATATGGCAAATTGTGTACATTTACATGACAGTTCTATCATCAAATTTGATTTCAAGACCTATCATTTTGCTAACCCGGTACACAGTTGTACAGTTGCACAGTTGTATATTGGCGCTATTGGCAGTATAAACACGAGAATAGCCAAAATATGAGACCTTAATATAAGTTTTGGATTCAGTTATACAATAAGAAATACATGTACACACATCCTTAATATGTTGGTACCTGTATCGATAAACCAACATTTGAACAGTTAAGTATATTAGCATGTGGAGAAAATCATATCTTAAAAGGGAAAGAATATGATCCCCATAGAGAGTATATTCTTTCCTTTAAAAGTCGCTCCTATAAGAATAGAAAACAATTTTAAATGGCATTTAATTGAGGAACTGCCAAAATTAAACTACGCCAATATATCCGTTTTTTAAAATCGCATAATTTTGATGCAGCCAATATTATATGTTTAACAGTAATTCAGGTGTTTGAACACATATCACAATTCTCATTCAGATGTTTTTGTTAGTAAATTTCGTTGAGAAGAAAAACATATATGTATAAATACAACATACTCTGGAAATGGAACGGATGTGTAGTCCAACTAAAGGCAATTATCGGTACCATACTTTCGTGGAGATTGATCATGAAATAATTTCTACGGTCATTCTCCTCCTTCCGCTGATTTATTCAAGAAGGGTTGTTGTCAGTTACAAGCGAAAGTATGTGCACAAATTACTGGTTAACCGCTTGCTCAAGCCTGCCCAGGAAAAAGTGTGGTTAAGTGAACTGACCATCCCGCAATGACCATAGCTGTTGACATGGGACGTAAAACAACAAAAACAAAAAAAAAAACAAATAAAGGCAATTATATAAAAATGTGTTTTGTTTGTAGGGTCCTTCTGGAGAATCAGGCCGACAGGGACCCCCTGGACCACCTGGCATTCAGGTAAGAAAAATACATTTTCTTAACAAAGGTTCAGATAAGGAAACGATTAGAGCGTAAACTAGTAAATATGACATACCAATCTTTAAACATGTGATTTGGTGGTCAAGAGAACCTTCTGATTGAGACAGATAGAGTACTCAAATTATTTGTTTCGGTTGAGTAATAAAACAATAATTTATAGTGAAGCACTCTTATTTGGATGCATGTTTATAACATTTCATTTAATTGCAACATCTAGAAATAAAATACCTGCTCTGTAGTCTCAGTGTATAAGCAGCTTCTTGAAGCTAATTTTAAATAAAAAACAATGATGCAAAAAAAAAAGAATTTGTTCTTTGTATGAGGGTGTGATGAAATTCAGGATCAGTTTTATCATCACTCAGCTAGCCTCATGGTATCAAACAGTGATCATTGGGACAGGTATTTTCCTATCCCACCCTCAGACTCATGATATATTCTTTTTTTTTATATAGGAAGTAATTAGATACAGGAAAACATTGATTAAATATAATGCTTATTTAGAAAAGTTTTATTTAACATTTGAAAATATAATATACAACTTGTATAATTGGATATCCTCTGCTTTCTCTGTTGACTCCCCTGAGTCCATTTAAGATTATTAAACGTCTATAACTTTCTTATAAGTGGACAAAATCACAAAGTGTAGGTATTTATTATCTTATTTGGATCTAAAGTAACATTTTGATAATAACATTTTCAGTATTGCTTAAATTTCCATTTTCCTTACTTCCGCTGCTGTCACAAAATGCAACGTCGTCATTAATAAATATAACGTCTGAATCTGAGTGGAAATACGTCGTAGTGACCACTGCTGGCTTTTACACGACGGGGTGGGTGCTCATTTAGTCAAAACGTGAGGTTGATAGTCTGTTCCAGAAACTGTTTACGCGTCATAGAGCAAAACATATATATCATGCTTCAAACTTGTATATTACAAAAAAAAATTCTTGTAAGAAGAAAAAATATTATAACATTTGTAGCTAGCCACCATGAAATATGTTTTAAGCTTCACACAATGAAATAAATATCATATTCAATACAAAAATGTAAATATATCCTCTATATTGTTCATGTTCAGGGTGTAGCTGGATCTAGAGGTATTCATGGAAAAGATGGCCCACCAGGAGCTCCAGGGGCACCGGGATTATCAGTAAGTTGATTATTAACCCATTGTATACTAATGGATTCTTCCTTCTAGTTTGATACAATAAACTTGGGACAGTTCATTGTAAATAGGGGTGTCTGGTTATAATTTTTATAAAACATATTGTTTATTTTGTCAAAGGATGTTTTTGCCTTTACAAACAGTGTAGACCCAGATGAAATGCAGCATTATGCTGTATTTCAACTGGGTCTTCACTGTTTGCAAAAAAATATCTTTATGGTGTTGCCAAAATAGGAAAAGTTAAACATTTAACTGGTTTTAAAATCTGTTTTTCCAATTTAATAAAACTTTTTTTCTCATTTAAAATGAAGTCTTCATATATATAATAATCATAATACACATACAATATAGATCATTTCATGCACATGTCAAGTTCTCTGAAGATCGACCTGTCTGCTATGGCATATCACGTGCTGCTAGTTGAATTGTGTTAACATGCAGTATGCATTTCTCAAAACACTGCCACACTAAAGTAACAAGCCAAAATGGCTATATATAATCCATCTGTGGAGACACCTAGCTACCTTTGATAGCCAGTATTACATCACTTTACGATAGAATGAAAATATTTTCTTCATTAAAACAATTTGAAAACAAAATTTCAGTTTGTTGAAATTTTTAAGAAACTCCATTCACTTGTATTTGTGTAAATCTGGCTGCCATTGTTATATAATTTTATTCCATATACTAAGCAGTTAAGCAATATTACTCCTATTAAACATAGCAATATTAGGCGTATAAAACATGTCAATATTAGGCTTATCATCTGGCCTAGAAAATATGCACACTCTGGTTTCAGTTCTATGGTGCAGTTTTTGCTTCCAAAGGATACCCTTTTAAGAACATATTTATAATACATATCAATACTAGGCCCATAAACATATGAATATTGGGCCTATAAAACATAGCAATATTAAGCTTATACATGATTAACATATACATGTATATCTGTTAATAGAACTTTAATGTTTGTATAATATTTTTCAGGGTCCTAGAGGTATTATTGGAAATGATGGAAGTCAAGTAAGTGTTAAACTGCTTTCCATATCTTTAGATTAAAACGCTTTGTCATACACATGTGTGGATCCAGAGTGGGGGTGTTGACAGCGGATCCAGATCCCCCTGACAAATCACACAAGTTGATATAGGTTTCCTTAGAACTGCTGGTATGAACCCCCTTGAGAAGCTGCTTCTTGAGGGAGGTCTGTACGGCCCTCTGTAAAATATGTTGATGACTAAGAAAAGTGTTCAGGATTGTAGGGTAAAGTCGGGAAACTTCGGACATCAGGTAAATTTGGACAGCGACTTTGTTTCATAATTTAATTATTGAAATAGAAAAATAGATAAACTAAGCAAACAGTGAAAATCCTGATGAGACGGCTCATAAGGAGCTGTCTCATCTGAATTTCTTCTGTTTGCAAAGGCATGTCTGAATTTTCCTGATGTCCGAAGTAACCCGACTTGACCCTACTCATGAATATTATTTATAACATAGTGTCGCGTCTTGGAGTGATTAAACACCATGCATTTAAATTGATAAAAGACTAGTGGTTAACATATTTAGTAACGTTAAGTGATAACGTCTTAAACGATGCTGCGTACATAATTGAAATAATCTTAATGATTTCGCAGCAAAAAAGAGATTTCAAGTAATTTTTCTGCATATGATAAACAGGATCTTATACCCATCTCCTGTATTATTGTATTTTTAAACTCATAGCGATAAAGTCTCAGCTAGTAAGGAGAGAGTTAATAAGAGCAGTTTGCATATCTTTTTCAAATGTCTATACCCTTGTTTGAAAATTGCAGATCTATATCAGCTGGCACCTGATATAGTTTAAACAATTCATAAAGTACTCAGTTTAAAAGTTTAAATAACTCACAAAGTACACAGTTAGACTGGGTACTTGATAAGGTCTTTAAACTATGTATCAGATGCCAACTGTTATGGATCTGCACTATTACAATCCAGGTTTTAGATATTTGAAACAAAATGCACATAGCGATAAAAGTTGCCTGCTAATAACCTTTGGAAACAGTTTCGACCCAGATTAGGCCCCAGAGAACGTTAGGCCTGATCTGGATCCAAGATGTTTGTCACTCTGACGTTATTACTGAAAGACTATTTTAAAAAAGAATATGTAGAAAACTATCTGCAGATGACAAACAATTATGAAAACTTACTCAGCATGCAAAGAGATAAGTGTAATATGGGTGCTCAAAAGAACCGTCTCATTTAGACGTTTCTTTTGAGTACCCACAACATATTTTTGGATGAGAAATAATGAAAATAATTTTCCAATACATACTCTTATACTTCGCTAATCTGTCAATTTCTCTTTTCAATGTTCAATTTCAACATGATCCAAGAAGTTTTATGGATGTTGATTGCATAAACTCTTTGCCTACTTATGTCGTCTGCTGATACATTTGCAAACTGTTTGGACCCAGATCAGGCCAACAAAATGCCTGATCTTGATCTAAGCT
The DNA here is from genome assembly GCA_964019695.1 of Loripinus fragilis. Taxonomy (NCBI): domain Eukaryota; kingdom Metazoa; phylum Mollusca; class Bivalvia; order Lucinida; family Lucinidae; genus Loripinus; species Loripinus fragilis. The sequence continues at coordinate 563,271 of OZ026526.1, read as the reverse complement.
GTTTAACACTGTAGTTATATTTCTGGAAGAATTTTTCGGAGATGTTAATTTGAAAAAAAAATCAGCAGACAACAAAAAAGCATGAAATTCCTAGTAGGCAAAGAGTTAACCCTGCCATCTTAGTGAAAAGAGCCCCACCATGAGAAAACCTGTTTTCTGGGTTTCCAAATAAGAGAGTCTCCTCAGCTACAGGGACTAGCTAGAAAATTGAAATTTCGCTTGTAGGAAGTCTAGATACTATATTTTTCAATAAGAGAATAACAAAGGCCCTGATTAGAATGCGCGGATGCGCAGGCTGGTCTGCGCCTTTGATGTTCGCAAACCTCAGAAGACAGGTTTTCTTGCGTCAAGGCCTAAATAATCTGTTCATCAGTAGACTTACATTATAAAGACCCAGTAATGAGAATAATCCATGGTTTGTCTATTTTATGTTTTCTATTTTAGGGACCACCAGGCCCACCTGGACCACCCGGACCACCAGGACCACAGGTAAATACCATCTCTCAATGTCAATATGACCAGAAATCTTCCATAAAATTAAATCCTATTCAATGCTTAAAGAGATTCCTGGACTGTTAAAGGGGGATTTACTATCACAGTGTCTCCAGGTGCCTCTAGTTTGATCCCGGCCCAGTCCCATACTTTCGTGGAGCTTGATTATGAAATAATTTCTACGGTCATTCTCCTCCCTTCCGCTTAATCATTCAAGAAGGATTGTTGTCAGTTACAAGCAAAAGTATCTGCACAAAGTACTGGTTAACTGCTTGTTCAATCTTGCCCCGGAAAAAAGTGTGGTTAGGTAAACTGACCGTCCCACCATGACCATAGCTGTTGACTTGAGACCTAAAGCAACAAAACAAACAAAACAAAACTGTGCCTTTAGAGCTCATACAAATAACATCTCCAGATAAGCAATCAGGTTGTCATATTAACCATTCCATGTTCACTGATTGGCTAATTAAATGTTCCCACCTTAACCTTGCGCTTTATTTTGAATTTGAAATTGAACTCAAGTTTAATAACCACGAGGCCAGGTACAGAAGTAGAAGAGGCAGAGGATGCCTTGTAAATTGTTATGTTAATTATGTGAAGATGTTATAAAAAGAAAGTTGTTTAAAATACATAGTTTTGTCTTTTTACCATATTTACATATTTGATTTGAGAAAAACTTTGAAGAGTATAATAATAATAAAGCACATGCCAAACGTTAGGTCTCATTGCTTACCATAATATACAATGTTTCACCAAGATTTAATTTGATTTGAACCATACAAATAGAGGGTTGTGGCTTTGGCTGCAAACCAATTCTAAGGTGGTGATTCTGTTGTGGTTAATTCATTTTTGATATTTCCATAGAAATCAGCCTCAAAATGCTTAATTATGGATATTACAATAGCTTCTTAGATTAGTTTTCAGATAATCTAAACACAATTAATCATTCAAATTTATATTATTCATTTTTGTAGGCTTCCTGCAAGTTTTAACATTTGAATTTCTTAAGTTCAGGAATTTGGAAGTTTTGAACTTTAACTCATGTGGCTGTTTGTGTTCTGTGTCTCGTGAGTTGGTCTGCAGTGTGTGATTGTAGTATTTCCTTTTTCATACTCGCTTACTTTTTGAGATAAATTGGATGAAATATTCAACTATGTTGATGCGCTCTATAAAACAAACAATTCTACTTCTGTGAGAAGAATATAGATGAGACCCAGAAAAACAGGAAATTGCAATTGTGTGCGCTCTGAATATATCAGACATTTAATCTATATGTTGTAAGCAGTTTCCATTTGTCAACTAAAGTTTCAACTTTGTTCCTATCATCCATGCAAATACATTTTATTTGGTAACACCACAACGAATTATCAGGTAAATTGTGTTTACTCTCAAAAATCTGCCAAGTATAGATGAATTATGACGCTACAGTACCCTTAATAATTTGACTGACAAGACTGCTGTTTGGGTTAGGATTAGGGTTAGGATTAGGATAAGACTAGCCACGATCTACATTGTTTGTATTCTCTCATTTAAATGATTTAAGCACAAAAATGTAAAAAATCATATGAGTTCATCAGTATTTTAGTAACGATACAGAGATACGTTTTGGATTTTCTCAGATCAAGCCGTCCATTGATGTCAGTTATTGCAATAATTTTAGAAATGAATTTTCCAAAATATAAAACCTTTGCAAAATTCCACATATTTCATAGTTTGTACATATTGGGCAGTTGGGCCTTTATACTTGTTTAACATGTTTTACATGGTTTAAAACACACAAAACATACTTAAAATGACATATTGAGCTTATATTAATTGTACAATTTCTAGGGATATGCCCCGATGTACCCACAAGGATACGCCCAACAGTACCAGACTAAAGGAAATGATTATGGTGGTTATGATGGCTATCAGGTATGTTTTTGTCTTCCTTTAATATCCTTTATCACAAGACGTCACGCCTGAGGAGGAGCCGCTTTGGTGTAGTGGATAAACCGCTTGCCTTGTAAACCAGGGGTCGCAGGTTCAATTCCCGGCTTCACCAGTCTGCCTGATGAGACTTTAAGCTGTGGCCCCATCTCCATATTACCTTAGCTGTTGGTGGGACGTTAAACACAAACACAACAACAACGTCACGCCTGGGAGCCAAAAACTTGGAATGTATTAAAATTAATGAACCACTAGTTGTTTACAGATCTAGTGGCGTGTTGTTATGGTGTTGAAATGGTGTCCATAACAGCATAGTGTACAAAGGACACAATCATACCGTTTTCGCGCCATAAATGCAATTTTTTCACAATTTAAATGTCATATGATGAAAAGAATATGCTATAAATGCTCCTATATTATTGGATTTATTAAACATGTTGCAAAAAAGTAACAAAATGCTTGACAAGCCTCCTATCCCATTATATCTCTTTTTACCAGCTTGTCTAATAAAATCAATAATCCAGGAGCACTCATATTAGATCCTCTATTTTACATTACCAGCGTCCTTTGAGTTGTACTCAGTACAACTCATTAACCCTATAATACATTTTTGACTGAGGCACATTCAACATCCATAATCGTCTCCTCTTCACTTAGCTTGCACCATTGTTTAGAAATGGCATTATATCATTTTATTATGCATGCATGTTATTTTTTTGATAAATAAAATAACAACAGTAAAATAATTTATATATATTGACAACTTGTTGAATAAGGTTCTCTGTTTCAAATAAGTGCAATCATATGTCATATTCCCATTAGTAACATGTTAAGAACCATATGAAAACATTATTTAGATAGAAAATGAAAACTTCAAAAATGGATTTGAAGTTTATTTAGATTGAAGTTGTTGAATTGAGTCATGTTAGAAGGTTCAATATCATATTTGTATGCTGAAAAATGATCATTTTAAATAATAACTGAACATTATTTTATTTTTCAGTATGACCAGCCTATCGACGTAAGTAGGAACTATTTACTTTGCTTCCGTTGTATTGGTACATGTACGTATTGTGTAATTAATGTAAAAATAGGGGACACATTAGACAGAAAGTTATAACAGTAGCTCTTACAGTTAAAACAAGGACAACCAGCAGTTTATATTGATATAACACCAGGGCAAAACACACCTTATATCGATACAACATCAGGGCAAAACATCAAATATTGATACACCTTATTTCGATAAATCATTGGAGTAACACAGCAACTATCTACTAGTACAGGGGCAACATATACCTTATTTCGATACAACTTCAGAGCAACACATCAAATATCTATACACCTTATTTCAATACAGCATCGGAGTAACACAACAAATTGACCAGCACCACAGCAACATACAACTTATACGATATAACATCTTAGCAAAAGATCAATTATCCATTGGCTCTAGGGCAACATACACCTTATATCGTTACAGCGTCTGAGCAGTATATCACATATAACTCAGTACCAGGGCAAAGTAAGTAAGGGTGCAAGGATCAGGAATCGATACAATCAAGTACCATACCTGACCCAAGATACCAATGGCAAAGTGACAAACTCACAGTTAGACACCACAAACGAGAGCCAAGAGGTCACCCCTTTCCAAGCAGGTGACCACAGGGCACATATAAACAGACAAGCACAAAGGCAAAGCAAACACAAGACAGAAAAAAAACATCAAAGATCCACAAAAGAGGTACCACCTTGGAATGGTCAGTAAACTATTTTACTGGAGGGCTTAAATTGGTTTCATGGTGCTAACCTCACCCTTAATTCAGATGTGGATCAATACACATAGATACTTGGTTCGCATGAAAGAACCCTAACTTATCAATGCATCATCTCCTATAAGAGAAGATATATCTCGGAGTAATGTGACAAATATACCATTTTGTTTAACCCTTTGCATTCTAGTGAATTATTCAATCTGGTTTGATTAAATATATATGAGTTTCCATATCTTCAAAGTAAGAATATAGTTTAAATAGCGAACAGTGCAGTTCTGATAAAATGCCGCATTCTGTGGATTTCATCTGGATATTCACTGTTTGCCAAATTAACTGTTTAATGTTTGAGTACACACAGTGTGAAAAATAGTAAGTGAGTATGATCAGGAAATACCACAATCACAAACTGCAGACAACCCCGTGGCACAGCGAGGAAGAGCCGCTCAACCATCACAAGACACCAGGAAGACAAATTAAGCAAAGCAATCAGCTCTCTCTTCCCCATCAAGATGATTGCAATACTAGAATGGACATAAAGTAACAAAACATAGAACAATTACAGACTCCCACAATGGGAGCAACAATGAACATAAAGTCAACAACAACAGAACCACCGCCTTAGAATGGACAGCAGCCTAAGCCACCGGGGGGCTTAAATGCATTTTACTGGTACCAAATCTTCGCCTTAGATTCTGCTGTTGTTGAAGTACAAGAAATGTTCAGCTCACATGAACTCTGACAAAATTGCGGAAAGCATAATTAGTTGTGTTTACAATTCACATTTTGTATGTTATAGAAAGAAGATATGACAGAGCAACTGAATTACATTGGGCAAGCCATCAATCTTGCTCGCCGTGCCACTGGTACAAGAACCTCTCCAGGAGAAACTTGTGAACATATTAGATTCACCAACCCAGATAGAGAACTTAAGGATGGTAGGTTAAAGTTATTTGGCTGTCAACCGTTCTTGTTTCGCCGTTATAAACGTTTTTCATGCTCATCTCAATTAAACATGAAATTTCTTCAACTTCTCTCAAAAGAAAGAAAGCTAAATAATAAGAGTAAGTAAGGGTGCAAAGATCAGCAATCAATACAATCAAATACCACTCCTGACCCAGGATGCAAATGGGAAAGAGACAGTATCACAGTTAGACACCACAAACGAGAGTCAAGTGGTCAGCCCTTTTCCAGCAGGTGACCACAAGACTTTTCTCGTTTTTCAAACTCTCAGATGCTGTATTTATCTTACTAATAAAAGTTAAAATGCCACAAGACTTGGCATTTTAACATTTATAAACAAGATAAATTTAAAGCTCCATCGAGTTGAGCATGAACTAAGTTTAATAACCTTAGGACTAGATTATCTTTCCAAAAACTACTTCGAAAGGTAAATCAATAATGTGCGAGGGTGAAACAAGAGAATCAACTTTAAGATAGGGTTTTCTTTTTTAAAAAAATCCCAAAAGTCAGATTCTCTGATATAGAGTTTGGCCACTCTGCTAGGGGAATAAAATGTTGAATTGTTTAAAATCTCTCACAAACAGACTACCCTTTTCTTTGTTTCATCATACTAAGTTAACTTTATTAGATTTTTTTTCTCTGTGATGCTTTCTAATTTATGCAAAGTATTTTTGTGGTTTGACAACAACACAGTTTAAAGCGAAGATTTTGTACCAGTAAAATGCATTTACGTCTCTGAGTGGTTTAGGATGCTGTTCGCTCTAAGGCGGTGGTTCTGTTGTTTTAGATTCATTGTTTATTTTCGAAAGGTACTGTGTTTGGTCCTTGTTTTGTTATGAAGTACTCAGTGTCCATTTCTTAAGATTTGCAATCATCTTGATGGGGAGAAAAGAGAGAAACAGAGCTTACAGAATTTGTTGCTTTTATTAAACCGTCTCCCTGATGTTTTGTGACTGTTAGTGTTATGTGGCTCTTCCTCATAGTACCATGGGTTAGTCTGTGGTGTGTGATTGTGGTATTTTCTAATCATACTAACTTACCTTTTTGATCAAATGGATCAAAAAGGTAAGTGACTCGCGGACTAACCCATCGAGGGTTGTTGTCAGTTACAAGCAAAAGAATGTACACGAAGTACTGGTGAACTGCTTGTTCAAGCTTGCCCAGTAGAGTGTGGTTAGGTGAACTGACCGCCCTGCCACGACATAGCTGTTGACTTGGGACTTAAACAACCGAAACAAACAAACAAACAAATTGATCAAATGGAAACTTATTTTATCAACTTTGTTATTGAAATTATTGTTAAAAAATAAAATCACTACACCTGTAACTTCATGGATGGGAGTCTTCCTAATTTTAGGGGATTTTACCTTTTGCTTAAATTTGCTGAAACAAAAAGTGCAAGATTTGGACCAATATATCCAAATCTTACGTCTTATGAAAAGGTAAGGAGTTTTCCTTTTTGTGTTTATTTCCTGTTTTAAGAGACCCTGTTCTAATCGCTGAAACTTAAGAGACCCTGTTCTCATCGCTGAAACTTCTATCAAACTTTTTCTTCTGCAGGTTTCTATTTTATCAACCCTGATGGCCCAACTAGAATTGACCAAGCTTTTGAAGTGTATTGTCGTTTCCACGAAGATGGGGCTGAAAGCTGTGTACCTTCAGGATCAGGGGAGGTAAGGCATAGGTCCAGTAAAGCAAATCTTTTAGCGTAAAATTGTGATTATTTTCTTACTTATCAGTTTAAACATATGTTTTGGGTGCTCAAAAGAACCGTCTCATCGAGACGGTTCTTTTGAGTACCCATAACATATGTTTTGGTTGAGAAATAAGAAAAAGAATTTTCTGGTATGCACTCTTATCTGGGGGCCTAGGTAAGGTTACCTTTTTGCATGCTGGGTAATGTTTCTTCATGTTTTGTCGTCTGCAATTTTGTTTCAAATTTACTTTGTCCAAACATTCTTTCAGGAATAGTATTAGAATAGTATTAGAGTGTTAAACAGCCTGAACTGTGTCAAAAATGTTTGCAAAGAGTATCAGCAGATGACAAAATTTGATGCTGGCAGGAATTTAGTTTTACACCGTTTTATATACTCTTAATTCTTTTCATTCTGATAACCAGAATGAAAAGGGTAAAATGACAAATTAATTTTATTTGAACAAGCTGGTATGTAAATAAAACTAAACCTTGTCAATCTTTTTGTCTATGAAAGTTGGTCTGCTTATAATGTCTATCGCAAATATCTAAATGTACACCAGACTTATTTAATCTTGTTGGAGGAGCTGTCACAGCACATGATATATTAGTTCTAACATTTTTCTTAATTTTTCAGTTTAAGGAACAGAGATGGTTCAAAGAAAAGAGAAATTCAGCCTGGTTTGCAAATGAGTTTACAGAAAGCCGAGAGGTAAATATAAACCATTAAACAAATTTAATATCATGCAGAGCAATTAAAATGATGAAATGATCATGTTCCTATGCATTTGTTGACGATAAGAATTATTCATGCAGCTCAACACAATGGTCAATTATTTATCATATGACGTCACACCTGGCAAAACCACTGGTGGTTAACAGATTTTGGTCGCGTTATGAAATGATGGCCATTAAAAGTCTGGGTATATACGAAACAGATACGCTTGTACACACACATTATAAGCGTCTTTGCATCAAACATGCGACAACAACACAGTTTTAGTTTCGTGTAATAAATAAAAACTATCATTTGTGTTCCGGTAAATGTGATAAAATGCTCTGCAAGCCACAATTTTATCAGAAACTTGATTAATAAATTCAAGAAGATCTTCTCTACATATATTGTAGGGCAACATGTTTCAATATTACAACAACAATAGTTCCCTACGAAGATTGCTTAGTACACATCTCTTTTTCACACCAAGGTGTCATATTCTTTCCAAAGCTGTTTGTGAAAATACCTATTAAGCATAATACAAAAATCTATAATGGTGATACAGTGTACCTGTTTGAAGTTTAAAAGTAAAGATCAACAGTATTACTTACTTAAATCTCTATAAATATATCATTAACTATGTGTTTAAATAAATAAATGAACCAAGGCAAATGTTTCCTGTATGTATTGTTCAAGTTTTACAAAAATAACTAGAGGCCTTGGTTTTGGTCTGGATCTTCATTAACATTCATACTTTATGTGTATGCCATCAATTATTTTTTCTTCCATCTTTCTTTGATAATGGCGTTACCTGGTCTTAGAGGCTTCTTTTTTAAGGTTGAGGTATACTAATGTTCATTTTATCTACAGACCATCAAATACCTAACGCTTCATTAAGATTTAAAAGCTTAACTTGCAGATGCAGACACGCGTATCAGCTTCTATCTAAGGTTAATTGGAAAAGGTTAAAACATGTTCTGATATTAAACTAAACCACCTTGTGTTAAAAGGTACTATCACATAACGAAAAGTAAAGGCCCCAGCATTTTCTTTTATATAATTCAGCCAGCACATGATATGATGGTACTATCACATTGTCAAGCAAACCTGTGCTAATGCAGACTGTTAAGAGTCTTCGCTGCTTGCATTCATAAAGTATAGATGTAGATAAAGGCCCAGATCAAAGTATAGACCACTAGCACCGCTTGTTAGCCAGTATGGGCGTTTAAAGAAGATGTTTTTGTATATAGGTTAAGTATCAAAATCCCAATTATTGATTCAGATTTTTTGTGATAGCTTATTCACACTGGATAGGAGGCAATCTAAAACGCTCTAAACAATCGACGAGCGTGGATCAAAAATCGTGAGAAACAGTGTTTTTGATTGCCAATTGTCGCCAATCGGACAACAATGCCAATTAAAAACTCTGTTTCTAATGACCTTTTCATCTACGTTCGTTGATAGTTTTAACGTTTTCAATTGCTGCCTACGGGATGTGTTATTAGCTATTTAGTAGCCCAGAATTGTTAGCTAGATGTTTTTATTTTTTCAGTTTGAGTACAAGGCTAAAACTAACCAGCTGAAGGCGCTAAGAAGAAAGAGTAATTATGCTCAACAGACCCTAACATTCCGTTGTCTGAATATGAACACGTATGGCGCCATGATGTTCCCATCTGATGAATCAGAACAGTATATAGACACCTCGTCTGGCAGATATAAGCTTCTCACTAAAATAGAAAAAGAGGAGGGCTGTGATGTAAGTTTAACTCTTAATGTATACTGAGAGATACTAGAAACTTAAGTTTTTTACATGGAAAGGTAGAATTAAAGGAAACTTTAACACCGTGAATTTGACCCACCTGACATATCACTGACGTTGACTTCTAGGCTATTGATGCTATCATCAATTCTGTGAATAATATTTGTTAATGAATGTTGAGTATATCAGATTTCATAAAGAATAATGATTTTGAATTATCGTTTTTCATCCAGACATGTTAGAAAAACTTAAGTTTCTTGTTCCTCTCAGTATACTAATGGATTCGTCTGATAAAATAAGCTTGGAATGGTTCTTTATATATGTAATTGTGTCACAGATTATAAATGTCGAATTTTATTGTGTTTCTTTGTTTGTCTACGTTAGCATGACAAACTCTGCTGAGATGCTGCATTAATTTGTCACCACTGATTGTCAAAGCATGCATTTAAGAGTAACTGGTATAGAAAATGGTTAAATTATGCGTGCTCAATGAATCCAAATGCTTTTCAAAGGGGTACGTGCATTAAGAGGCTATTTTGGCCTCCCTATGAGGTCAACAAAAATGACCGCCAAAATAGGCTGAAAATAGGAAAATGACCATTTTGGAGCTAATTTGAGACATGTAACATAAGAATTAATATAGAGCACAAGTAAATACCAAAAAAATATTTTAACAGATAATGAGAATAATCATGGCAACCAATATATTAAAAGTATTTTTTTGTATTTGCTTGTGCTGATATCTAATTCTTAAAAAAATACGTCTCTAAAAGCCTCAAATTTGGCCAAAATGGCAATTTCTCTATTTTAAGCCATATTGTCAGCCATTTTGGTTACCATAGCAACCAGTAAAAGTAAAATAAATGCCAGAATTTTACACTTGGGCTATTCTTCTAACAAACCAATAAGATGAAATTGGTGAAAAGCAACTTTCAGTTTATGGCTCTAGAGGGGGGCAAAATAGCCCCTTAATGCACGTACCCCTTTAATGTTTATACCTTGGGGTGCAGGTTTACAAATTATTCCTTGATTCTAGGATTTGGGGCTACGTTGCCCTGGAAATGAAAAGAATATTCTTACACCTAATAATTCATTGATTTCTTACCTAAATTTCAAGTGCTTATATATATCTACTAGAAAACAAAGAACACCAACATCAGCAAAATACTATGAAACCCAAGAAAATAATTTCTTTTCTGTCTTTATCGTGTTTGTCTTTCATTTTTGTATCATATCTGTGGTGCTTTTGGTTGCTCTGCTGTCCTTGGTTATTGCATTTTCTTATTAAACCACTTGCTATTTGCCACAGTTATAGATTACCCCATCCTACCCAGAGAACAAGGCATAACAACCTTGACAACGACACAAACAAACCTAAAATTAAGAAACAAAATTAAAGCAATGCAAACAGCCCCCTCTTTCTGAACGAGTAGGTCGCAAATTTAGAAAAATTAAGGCAAAGAACTACAACAACAGAACATCCGCCTTAGGACTGACAGCAACCTAAGCTACTAGGGGGAGGGGGACTTAAATGCATTTTACAAGCACCACATCTTCGCCCTAGATTCTATTGCAAATTTGAATGAACTGAACGTTCAAAGAATTTATCAAATATTTGGTTTTCTTTTCAGATGTCGAACCAGTGGGGCAAATCAACGTATAAAATCAAAACCAAACGAGCTGAAGTACTTCCCGTGTTGGATGTCCTAATGTACTCCGTTGGTACAGAAAATCAACAGTTTAGCCTTGAAGTAGGAGAGGTTTGCTTCGGTTAATTGTTCATGTACGCATACATGGGGATATCGTGCAATCGCTTCTTTCATTCATCATGTGTACAAATCCATTTTAAGTTGTGGACTGTGATTCATTGTATTCATACAAACTAAAGCGTACTGTTGGCTTTTCAGTCAGTTGTTGTGAAAATAAGTGCTGTCTTTCATATTTGATTAAAATGTACTTATTAATTAAGTCTATGTACATTTCCTGTGTGAAGGATTGATGTGTAAGCGTTCTGAAGGCAAGCGTGATATCTTCTGATTGATATAATTAGAGATATTGTTGAAGTTGTATGAACGCATATTTATGTGCTTTGATGTACATAGACGATGATGTTTCTTGTTTTATCATGCGACAGAAAGGAAAAATAAAGATCTATTAAATTGTTATAAATCACGGCAAATTGGTAGATGCCATCTACGTTCATAGATTTACAAATTTACTTTTACAAATTTACGGCTGAATATATATATCATGGCAATAATGTACAACATGAATCCAACACAGTATATCATGGCAACTGTCTTGTTTTCATGTTGAAGGCCGTAAAATAAGAAATGGGAATCAAATCATGGCATTGGTTGTCAATAAGATCTAAGACAACTTTATATAATCCCAATTATAAAGAAATCATGGCGATATATGGTAGATGCCCTTTTCCAATTCTGCCTTATCTATTCCGTCCAGTATTCTGTTCTGTTCTGTACATGTTCGTAATGTGTTTCTGTGTTTTGTTTGTGTTTGTACTGGTCTTGCGTTGTATAATTTGCGTTTTTCTGTGATTGTTCTTTGTAATCATGGTTCGATTGTGGCGAGTTGGAGGAGTAAAGTTTTTGTTTTTTTCAAATGATCCTCATACGTTATTGATCGTTTATCTTTTGTTTTGAACAAGAGTAGCATATACCGCACGTGCATACATTTTCAGGCCGCTATCTAGCTGCCAGTGAAACGCCATATGAATGGCGTTTCACTGGCAGGCTGATAATGGCCTGATTTTATATGCTAACAGGGATATGTGCTTGGTTAAAATGTTTAAATATGTTAACATGTGACGATTTTGAAGGAGATTGGTAAGGCAAAAGATAGACTTGCAACAAGTGCAATTGATGTTAGTGTTTCCAAGTTTAATCCAAAGTTTGTTGATCAAACACGATAGGATTGAACGTAGGAAATAGACCATCTAGGCCAAGTTGTTTAATGTAGTTTCTTTTACATTTACAAAGCATTTCCTGATTCCAGCATTATTTCATATGTTCATAAGCATGCTTGTATAGTGTGATGGATATTTGTCATATTGGCAGAATTCCCTATATGAAAGCATTTTCATGAATGCTAGATAATTATATTGCAATGAAGAGAACTGATTCGTGATATGTCATAATATGTAAGAATATTTGCTCCAGTGTATCTGACCTAGACGCAAGAGACAAAGATGATATTTACATATTTGGGTAGATCTTGAGATTGTTATATTTTATCCTAAATGCGTATAGACACTCCGCCATGCGCATGTAGCTGGTGTAGTCCAGACCACAATTAGAGTTTCCAGACCCCCTTGATTATCCCTTGATTACCAACGTAGACTGGAACTCTAATTTGAGTCTGGACTAAACTGCCTAAAGATAATTAACAATGCGTGCGTCCTAGGAAGTATGCAGCCATACACAGTATATCTTACATCGTAACAAGAGCAATTTTTGTTTTGCATTTTGTGTTTTATAACTGAGATATACTGTGGGGGTGATTGAAGAAGACACACTTGTAGAGTAGATTTCTTGCAATAGCCTCAATCTGAGTTGGCCTCATTCTGAGTTAGCCTCATTTGAGTTAGCCTCATTCTGAGTTGTTTAATTCATCAATGACATGTATATTCTTTCTCCTGTTATGTAAGTGAGTGTGTATGGTCTACTGCGACAGATACTATGTTTGATGGTGAAAGAATAAAATAAAATATACTTGTACGACCTTGTTCTTTCTTTTCTTTATCTGCTGGTGACGTCTTTTGTCATCTGCTGATGACCTTTACAACAGTTTGGACATCAGCACACACTAAAATATATAGCCAGTTGGGGGATTTAATTAGATAGGCCTCGACGCGAGAAAATCCGTCTTTGGGGGTTTGTGAACATCAAAAGCGCAGACCAGCCTGCGCATCCGCGCAGTCTGATCAGCGCCTTTATTATCCACTTATTGTAAAGTATCATATCCAAACTTGCTATTATCAAAATATCAATTTTCTAGGTAGTCGCGGTAGCTGAGCAAGCTGGTTTGAGCATGACCTGGTCAGAGACCCCGAAGATAGTTTTTCTCACGACGAGGCCCAGATAATAAAAGCATCACAGACACTGCATGAAGAAACTAATCTTAAATGTCCAGGACATGCCATAATCACATACTACAGACCAACCCATGGCACTGCGAGGGAACATAACATTCAGAACACAACAAAGGTAAAGCAACCAGCTCTCTCTTCTCCAGCAAGATGATTTCAAAACTAGAAAGGACTCAAAGTACTGCAGAACAAACCAAGGATTTAACACTAATAGACCCCCACAAACAACGAGAGCAACAACAACCAAAGAATAAACAAGAGTATGTACAAGGAGCATTTTTTAAAGTTCATAGAACTGGGTGGTATTGCTACAAATATAGAATTCATGGTAGGATAAGTACCTATGTTTGATTTGATTTGATTTTACAATGTAGGTTTTAATATAGCATGGTGAGGAAACTACTTCAAACATCACTCTAGTTTAAGATCAACCATAAACGCGGGTAGTTAAGACCACAATAGCTATACAATTACTATTCTCTATTAACTATTGACATCTCTGTATAATTTTGGAAACGTTGTACGAGAAACGTTGATATTACCATGGATTAAACATACAGATCCCTTAAATGAACGTCACAAGATTAGAATTTTTATTTGATTAAATCGCATCTTGTCTTTCTAAAGCAAATTAAAAATGATATACAAGAACAATCACGCACAACAAATAATAATTGCCATGATCTATAATTATCAAAAAAATACATCTCTGTCAAAATCCAAATGCAAATTTTAACAAAGAAAGGGGTCAAACTGTACGCCACTTAACATACACTTGTACAACATTAGATATTAAGAATAATACCGTTAAGTGTTAAGCAAAACGCTTTTAAAAAGCATATCGCTGCGCAATTTTCTAAGTGCGATATCTCAGAAAGCATAATAGCTAGAGGCTAGAAACTTTATTAACTGATAGATGATGACAAGTTAATTATCTGGTAACAGTAAAAAAAAAACAAGATCACGGATATTTTAAGTTAGTGTCCTTTGAAAATTTGCAAAATTGTAAGTGATATCTCTCAAAACGTATTTAGACATAGTCTTGAAAAACTTGATCAGCTGATTAAAAAATAAGTAAATAACCAGGTAATTTTTCTTTAAAAGCCATGTGATGTTTTGGAGTTATAGCCCTTTTTGGAAAAAACACAGGTTTCCAATAATCCAATATCTGGTGTGTGTTCTTCGATAGATAATCTAGCCATACTTTATGTTTTTTTTTTGTTTTTTTTGGTTTGTTCACGCAATGGACATTGAAATTTAGTATTTTTAAAAAATATATAATATATCTAACGAACGAAGTACGCATGCAGGAAAACTTAGAATAGGCTTGTCATTCCGTTTGATTGTGTGCAAAAATAATGTGTATATTTTATTAAATCAACAGATAATACGTGTGAATCTCTCGCATTTTTACATATATTTAATTATAGATATTCAAACAATTACAATTTCAAAAGTGGACAGTTGTCATTTTTGTTAAGTGTATATGAACATTCATGAAAGAACCTCTGTTTAATGAGCTGGCGTATCTGACCTTTTAAATTAGGATAAATAAGGTTAATGACGGTCTAGTCAGGTTACCTGTCCGTGTGTATGAATACCTTGGTATTGGCAAAAGAAAAGGGTCTATACTATATACATAACACCTGTTAACTGGCTAGCTCAAAGTTAGCCTCGATTGTGCGGCCTCAAGCTGTGGTACAATAATATACATGTAGTGAAATCCTTGAGGGGAAATGTTTGTTTTCGATGATTCTTTACTTCCCAGTCAGCAAATTTTGGTCATGCCAGGACGTAGTTCTGAGCAGAACCAGTACTAAGCAACGGAGATAAAAGGAGATAAAGTTTTTTCTCAAGGAAATAACACCACGTCGCTGGTCGGATTTGAACCCTCGACCTCTTCGGCATGACATTCTGCCAATTGAGCTACGGTGCTCCCCAAAGAGTCTTATTTAGCATGTGTTGGTGTATACATATGTATGCTATTTGGGGTTGGAGGGTCAAATATACTCTAGATAAAATGATTGGAGGTAAAGAAAACAAGAAGACCATGAATGCCCTGGATCGCTTAGCTGAAATGGACTTTTGTAAAACATACTGGAATCATTTTAGCGACTTTGGTAGAGGAAATTTTAGGAACCTGGAGCATTGTAGAAGATTTGATCGAGAACCATTTGTTATATACACGTTTTTTTCTTTTATAAAAATGGTATTATAATATTAATTTTGTACCAAAGTAGTTTCTTGTAATTTCTTGTAAATGCACCTCTTAAACCGTTAGAAATAGCAACTTCAAACTTTACATGTAATAAGCCTCATGATGTAGAAGGTACTGAGCAGCATTTTGTGATTTGGTGTGACCTTGACCTCAAGGCCAAAGGTCAATGTATTTTTTTGTAAATGCATCTCCTCCTAAACCGTCGGACGTAGCAGCTTCAAATTTTGCAGGTGCATTGATGACATACGAGGGTCCATCAATAATATCGTGAGCTAATTGAACTGTTGTTTCATAACCATTTGACATAACAAATTCGGAAATGTAATTTTGTATGGTTCAAAGAACAATCATTCTCCAATCAATTCAAAATGATCCAACGTCGATGACTCCACTATTTATGACGTAATGTCGATATCGTGACGTTATATTACAGCAGCGTTGGTTGTAAAAATGGCGTCGCAAAGTGTAAACGAGTTTCGTATTGTGATACAGTTTTAAACATTACTCGAAAATTCGTTGTCCGAAATTCGGGAAGATTTGCATGCCTGTCTATGGGGAGTCTTGTTTATGGAATGATGCTATTTCAAAGCGGATGAATTGCTTTAAAAACGGTAGACAAATAACCGAAGATGACAAATACAGGCCCACACCTGCGCCGATATCCAAAGAAAGAAAAAGGGCAAAGATCAGGAATCGATACAATCAAGCATCACACCTGACCCGGGAAACCAATGGAAAAGTGACATTTTCACAATTAGACATCACGAACGAGGGCCAAGAGGTCAGCCCTTTCCCAGCAGGTGACCACAAGGCATAAATAAACAGACGCACACGAAAGCATAACAAAAACAAGACAGAAATAGCATAAATGATCCAACAAAGGTGCCTAAACTTCAGCTGCGCCACCCATAGCGGCCGCGTTGTGTGGGACACAGCGAAGGAACTGGATATAGAGCTGCTTCGACATCAGCCGTTTAGTCCAGTCTTGGCAATTTGTGACTTCTGGCTATTTCTAAATCTTATAATTTGGCTGCATGATTAGAAATACGAGCCCCGAGAGGTGTTCGGTGCACCTTAAACAGGCATTTGCGGAGGATGTCAGGTGATGGCCTGCAGCACATGTTCTAGTCATTGGTTGAACGGTGGATTCAATGCAAACTTTGAAAAGTAGTAGAGGCTGGATTAGTTATACTTACATCATGGGATTTGTTCTCGAAAATATTGACGGGCCCTCGTAACGCAGAGCTTACTTTGCAACCTTTTGTATATGTTGACATTGACCCCAAGGTCGACGGTCAAATAGTAAACACTTTCTTGCAAAAAATATCCTGTTAAACCATTGGACGTATCAACGTAAACCCAGCAAGTACATAGGCCACATGATATAGAGGGCACTGATACTAAAGCAAGGTCACAGGTATAAACGGTGGGTATTTGCGATGGTATACCATCGACTGCAGTCTAGTTTGTAATAACTTTGAATCTGAACAAATAGAACAGGCCGAGCAGAACAGTTTGAGTACATTATGAGTAACCTGCTGGTGAAAGGGCTGACCTCTTGGCTTTCGTTTGTGAGGTCTAATTGTTCAGATAGCTGGTCTTATGGGGAACCTTTGTTCTAATAGCTGTTCTTATGAGGAACCTTTGTTTGGATAGCTGTTCTTATGAGGAACCTTTGTTCTAATAGCTGGTCTTATGAGGAACCTTTGTTTGGATAGCTGGCCTTATGAGCTACCTTTGTTCTGATAGCTGGTCTTATGAGGAACCTTTGTTTAGATAGCTGGCCTTATGAGCTACCTTTGTTCTGATAGCTGGTCTTATGAGGAACCTTTGTTTGGATAGCTGGCCTTATGAGCTACCTTTGTTCTGATAGCTGGTCTTATGAGGAACCTTTGTTTGGATAGCTGGCCTTATGAGCTACCTTTGTTCTGATAGCTGGTCTTATGAGGAGCCTTTGTTTGGATAGCTGGCCTTATGAGCTACCTTTGTTCTGATAGCTGGTCTTATGAGGAGCATTTGTTTCGATAGCTGGACTTATGAGCTACCTTTGTTCTGATAGCTGGTCTTATGAGGAACCTTTGCTTGGATATCTGGCCTTATGAGCTACCTTTGTTCTGATAGCTGGTCTTATGAGGAACCTTTGTTTGGATAGCTGGCCTTATGAGCTACCTTTGTTCTGATAGCTGGCCTTTGTTTGGATAGCTGGACTTATGAGCTACCTTTATTCTGATAGCTGGTCTTATGAGGAACCTTTGTTTGGATAGCTGGCCTTATGAGCTACCTTTGTTCTGATAGCTGGTCTTATGAGGAACCTTTGTTTGTATAGCTGTTTTTTATGAGCTACCTTTGTTCTGATAGCTGGTCTTATGAGGAACCTTTGTTTGGATAGCTGGCCTTATGAGCTACCTTTGTTCTGATAGCTGGTCTTATGAGGAACCTTTGTTTGGATAGCTGGCCTTATGAGCTACCTTTGTTCTGATAGCTGGTCTTATGAGGAGCCTTTGTTTCGATAGCTGGACTTATGATATCTTATAGCTGGACTTATGGATATCTGGCCTTATGAGCTATCTTTGTTCTGATAGCTGGTCTTATGGGGAACTCTGTTTGGATAGCTGGCCTTATGAGCTACCTTTGTTCTGATAGCTGGTCTTATGGGGAACCTTTGTTTGGATAGCTGTTTTTATGAGCTACCTTTGTTCTGATAGCTGGTCTTATGAGGAACCTTTGTTTGGATAGCTGGCCTTATGAGCTACCTTTGTTTGGATAGCTGGTCTTATGAGGAACCTTTGTTTGGATAGCTGGCCTTATGAGCTACCTTTGTTCTGATAGCTGGTCTAATGAGGAACCTTTGTTTGGATAGCTGGCCTTATGAGCTACCTTTGTTCTGATAGCTGGTCTTATGAGGAACCTTTGTTTGGATAGCTGGCCTTATGAGCTACCTTTGTTCTGATAGCTGGTCTTATGAGGAACCTTTGTTTGCATAGCTGGCCTTATGAGCTACCTTTGTTCTGATAGCTGGTCTTATGAGGAGCCTTTGTTTGGATAGCTGGACTTATGAGCTACCTTTGTTCTGATAGCTGGTCTTATGAGGAACATTTGTGTGAAAACATTTTGAATTTGAGCCAGCAGCTCATAATTAGATGTCATTTATAGGTGTTACTATGTTTAGCTCCATTTAGGTAATTTTGGCAGAGGGCCTAATGAGAAATATTTGTGCGAAATTATTCCAATTTCTCATTTTTTAGCGCTGGCGACCATTTTATTCGGCGGCATGGAAGCGATTGTTACATTTTGGTTTTGAGCAATTTGTTGGGAACAAATAATGTGTTTTTTTAATTTGTGCAAGCAGTTGAGTCGGTATCATTAAATTTTCTATTAAAGCTTTGCTGACCAATTTATTCGGCGGAGCAGAACCGTTTTGGCATTTTATAAGACCATCTATGTGAAATTTATCTTGGATTTGGGCCAGCTACTCAGGAGGAGATGACGTTTAAAGCTTTCCAGTTTTAATCTTTGGTGGCCATTCTGTTCGATGGAGTGCAGCAACAGTCCACGATCTTAGCGGGGTGGATTGTCACCCGAAGAGACGGGCAAACAATACAAAAGTTGCTTTATGCATCAGCATACATACTAAACATTGGCTCATGATGACGGGCAATAACTATGCGCTTTATAGTACAATGAAAGTTGATAACGCTTGTCGGGAGTGCTTAGGTTATCATGCTTTTTATGAATATGCAAAAGTTGTTATCCAGCCGAGGAGGCCATGCTCCGAGAGGACATGTAAACCGACGCTTGTCGGAAGTGCTTAGGTTATTAGAGGACATGTAAACCGACATTTTACGTAAGGTCAGATACCACCTTTGGTATGTATAGTTCATGACTGATAGAAGTGTAGAAGATATAGGGGAATAAATGGGTCAGTTGGACTGAAGGACGGGATAGGTTATCTGCATAAGTTATATTTTAGAACGACGAGGCTCGTTAAAAGGTAAAAATATACATTTGCCAGTATTATACAATTAATGACTCAGGTTGAGGTCAACATGGAGTGCGATTGAACAGTAAATTACATAGTATGACCGATGCGAAGTCGTTTCCTAAAGCGATAAAATGCCTGGCAAAGCCTCACATTCCATTCTTTTTCTCGATTCGTTCATGTAAAACATGAACCAAGCAGGCACATCACGTTAAAACAAGGCCGTATCAACGTCAATGCGACGTCGCATTGACGTTGAAACGACGTTGTTTTAAGGTTGTGTGCCTGCTGGGAACACTCATGTCTAATCAGACCATATTCTTGACTTTTATGGATGGTTTCCTGAAAGTGGGGATAATATAGTAACCCCTAAAATTTGGTCAGGTTTGCGTTCTTGGGGTTAATTTAGTTTTTGTACATTTTTGCTAAAGCTCATGGATTATCGCTCGTACAGACGCACATACCATACGATAAATAGTATTACATGACAAAGACTCTTTAGAAACATTAAACGTGTGTATTTTCTCTTGTACTTATATATCTTAAAAAAAACTTAGCTCATATGCGAGTACCGTTTTATCACTTTACCATGACTGACTTAAACGCTCGAAGGTCCCTTTTCTAGCACCCGCTCATCTTAATAAGACGAAGCTGAAAGCAATATGCAAATGTGCTCTAGAGTTACCGGTGTTTTATGCTTGGCCAACAGCATTGTTGGTAAACAAAACGTGTGTAGGCCTATTTTAAGACTGAATATTGGAAAATACGTTCAGGGAGCAGACTCGGATATTCGATCCAGAAAAATGTCAGGTCAGGGTCCTGGGCAGGGTATACCAGATGGTACGTGAGTTCTTCGTTTAATTACGTCTAAACATTGCTATACTTTAGTTAACAGCATTTGTAGATCGGGATCAATCGATGCCAAACTAAGGTCAAGATACCATTCGCCGAACGCTACATTTATTCGTACATATATATTGACATACATTAAATATCGGGACCACATATCTATAGTCGGATTGAACTAAGAATTCGAGTGAGTTTTGGACAAGGGTCCAAGTTATAAGAGCTACCAAATGTCATTCAAACAAGCAGGGCAGGGCAGGGAGCGCAGTGGCTCAGTGGTAGAGTGCTTGACTCGAGATCGAGAGGCCGCGGGTTCGAGCCTCACCGGCGTCACTGCGACAGTGCGTTGTGGTCCTTGAGCAAGACACATTTATCCAAGCTTAGTACTGGTTCAACCCAGGAAGACCCGTCCCTGTTAAACGTAAAGATTGTTGATGGGACGTAAAGAATCAAATCAAACAAACAAGCGAAACCAGGGCAGGGCGCATTTCTCAAATGCGCATGTTTTCAACCAAACTGTAATATTTGAACGAGTCCCGAGAGAAAGCCTGTCTTCGATGTTTCCGACCAAACAAGACTGAAACCAGTCTGCTCAGCTGCAGAGACTTACTACAATGTTTAAACTTTGCATGTAGCATGCTAATATAGCCGCTATAATATATTAGCCTTCTTTCTAGAGAGCGATCAGACATCGCAGATGTGCAGATTTTCAGGAAGTGAGACACCGGAAATTCGATGAGTTCCGTTACTTGTACTGTAAAGTTCCGCCTGTGCTGTCATAAGTCGTTTTTGAACATCCGGGTAATAGGTGATCAGAGCGCCTACTCAGTGTACAGGAGCAGCAAATTCTACATGTTTGTCTGCCTGCCTACCTACCTGTCTGTCCGCCAGGAGAGCTGTAAGCTCGAGTGGCAAAATCTATTCGTCTTTCTGTCTGTCTGTCTGTCTGTCTGTCTGTATGTATGTATACTAGGCCAAAAAGAAACGCCGCATATAAAACATATATTGTATATGAGGGAAGTTTCATCAGTCTCTCGTAAACGATTTGTCGCAGTTTGAGCGCTGATTCTTGGATTATGAGTTCCTGGGGTTGTCCTAGCTATCATTGTCACTGGACGAAATGGATTCACCAGTTTAAACCTACGATTTTATCGATCTTGGCGTCGCGTCATTAGGCGATGACGTCATGAATGCGAACGGTCTGACATTTTTCCAGTTCGTCAGCAATCATCCTTGCATGTCATCGAAATTGTTAGGCTATCATCGATGGCGTCACGTTAGCTTGTAACATTCCTATCGCCTTTTCACGTTCAACATGTGTCCGTTTTGGCATCGTAAATTAGCAATGTATGACTTTAAATTTTAAGTTTTTAAAATGTTTTCAAACAAATTGGATATTAGACTAGTGATTTCAGTAGTTATTGCATGTGTAAATCTAAATAAAAGGAATGTGCACGTGAAAAAACTTGAAAATAAAAAGACAGCCAGTACACTGGTTTGGGTTGACTGAGCTAAATAAAATAGTGGGAATAATGCGTGGCAGAAGTAGTAGCGAAACATCGATAACAGATGAAATTTTGAAACTATCATTTAATGCGCAATATTTTTAACCTTTATATGCGGCGTTTCTTTTTGGCCTAGTATATGTATGTATCTTTTTCTGTCTATTGCTGAAAACATGACAAACATACCCAATCCCTGATGAAATGCCGCATCATGTTGCATTTCATCTGGGTCATCACTGTCGGCTAAAGTAGGTAGTGCATTTAGAGTCACTAGTGTTCTGTAGAAACCCCTGTGTCAATCCAACTAGCAACATCTTCGGAACAATATCAAGCAAAAAGAAGTATTAAAACACAACAAAAACAAACAAACCCAAAGACAAAGCCACTGGTCCGATTTCATAATAACATCGCACAATGGCTATTGAGAGATCATCAACCAAGATCGAACAAATGAATCTGAAAATGGCAGCAACAGTTAAAAAGATGTAAATGAACATGTTAACGATACATTTAAGGTCACAGGTTTGGATTACTTTGGCTCCGGTATTCAGTTTTATTTACTGTTGAGTCCTTATCTTTGTTTTGTCTCCTTTTTATATCTTGACTTATATATTCTAGGAGATGATGCTTTGATAAGTAAGGAGTCTTTCATGCAAACCAAACATCTATGCGTCATGATCCACATCTGAAATACGGGTGAGGTTGGTGCACCGTTTAACCGGTTTAAGCCCTTCAGTAAAATATTTTTACTGACGCTTTCAAGGTGTTGCTTCTTTTGTGGATCATTTATGTTATTTCTGGATTGTTTTGTTATGCTTTCATGCACGTCTTTTTGTTGATGCCTTGTGGTCACCTGCTGGGAAAAGACTGACCTTTCGCATTCGTTTGTGATGTCAAATTGTGACGTTGTCACTATCCCATTGGTATCCTGGGTCAGGCGTGGTACTTGAATTTATCTTGAATGCGTTAACGATACATTTTAGGTAGCAAGTTTCACAATAACTAGATGAAACAGTTATAGAGATCTATTGATATATATAAATGTATGAATGTGTTAATGATACATTTTAGGTCACAGGTTTGACAATGAGAAGACGACACACTAATAGAGATATAGAGATAGATACATGTATAAAATGTGTTAATGTTACATTTTAGGTCACATTTTTGCCAAGAGGAGATGAAACACTAATAGAGATGTATAGATAGATACATGTATAAAATGTGTTAATGATACATTTTTGGTCACATTTTTGCCAAGAGGAGATGAAACACTAATAGAGATATATAGATAGATACATGTATAAAATGTGTTATTGATACTTTTAGGTCACAGGTTTGACAATGAGGAGATGAAACAGTTTCTACAACAAATGCATGACCTTATTGTGGAAGAAGCTCTTGATAAAGGAACCAACAGAGAGACAAAAGTTGTCAATTTCGAACACCCAGCACAGTTACAGGTATATATACTAGATATGTTTAATATGGAGTCGCTAACTTATGCTAGGCATATTTTCATATACTTTGATATAAATAGTCGAACCGCCACTTCATAATTAGCTAAGATCATAGCAACGTTGCGATCATACTTGGGAAAATCGTAACATTTTCTTGCCTTAATGCAATTTTCAAAACTATTTTAAAAGTTTACATGTATGAAAAAAAGAATTTAACATTCATGCTCCTGTATTATTCAATATATTAAACTCGTTATGAAAAAGCGGTAAATGCTCAGCAAGCCTCGCATTTTATCTCTTTTCCGTAACACATTTGATAAAATCTGTAATACATGAGCACTCTGTGTATAAAAGAGGGTGAACAATGCAGTAACATTAATAACAACGTCACGGCTACTTGTGGCAAGATCTTGGCGTTTTCTTGTCAAAAAAGCGATTTTAAAAACAATTTTGCTTCACATCAAAATAAAATCTAACATTCATGCTAAATTATGATTTGCATTTATTGTCTTACGGATGTCTTGTTTATGTTCATGTTCTGTGGTTCTTCTCCGCTTCGCCGTTGGTTGGTCTGCTTGTGGTATTTCCTAACCATACTCACTTACTTTTTGCATGGAAAAAATGCTTCAGATGCGATGATCAGCAAAGTGTCAAATTCTACTCGTTGATTAATTCAATTATAATGGAATATAGTGTTAAAGCCCATATATTCAGAAATTGTATTTTTTTACTTCAGTCTAAACTGGATCTGGGTGTTGGTGAAAAGGTTATAGACACGGACAAACTGTTAGACTTGTCAAAATCAGTCATCCACTATAGTGTCAAAACAGGTAATTACGAAAAATGGTATGTGACAATTAAATGTGTCTTTAATTTGATTTACATTGACATTAATGCCTCTTATGTACCATATGCCAAGTACTAAGGGTATTTTCAGAATAATATTGATATTAAAGAACCTTGACATAATGGCATTTATAAGAACTGAGACAAACTTACCAATAAATGAATACGCTCTGATGTATACAAAGACCTTTCATGAACGATATTGTCTTTCAGTTTATCTTTCAAACTGTTACAGATTGCGAGCTCAAATAGCATTGCACAGATTCTATTGAAGCCTTTCTACGGCTTAAAGAGTAAGTGAGTATGATCAGGATATACCACAACCACACACTGCTGTCCGACCCATGGCACCGTTACAGTAATTAGAGATCAGAAATGCAATTAAAGCTAATGAATAAGCTCTCTCTTCCTCGTCAAAATGATTGCAAACTAGAAATGACACAAATTAATGATTACCAAATCAAAGATCTGTTGGCTTGAGCAATTGCTTTCCAGAACTAAATTTCTTTTCGCTGACCATTACTAGCGAGGGGTGGGTTAACTTATAAGCATTGGTTATTGATACGACTTTCGTTATATATCTGCTTCATCAGATATATTTTAAGCATTGAGCGAAAATATGATATTTGGGCATGTTTCGCATCGGCACAGAGAGAGTTGTACATATGCGATACCAGCCAAAAGCTCAATGAACTGTCTCTCATATATATAGGTCATGCCAAAATGGTGCCGAATCAAATGTTACAGCTGACATAAATTTCTTGGATGTTGATATTTTGATGAGGCCTTTTGCATTTGTATCATTTAATTCCCTTGTTATTGGTTCCCCAGGTTCTACCCGGTTCTACAACCAGCTGTACAGTGGGCTTAATGGCTATGGTGTCGCAGGTGCCTGGCTGACTGAAGCACTCAACACGAATCTGTATGTACTGTGCGAGAAAACCTGTCTTCGGGGTTTCCGTCAAAGCCAGTTTCAAACCAGTCTCCTCAGCTACAGAGACTAGCCAGAAAATTGAAATTTCACCTGTAGCAAGTGTACATATGCTTCTTTTCAAAAAGCGAATAACAAAGGCGCTGATCTGACTGCGCATAAGCGCAGGCTGGTCTGCGCCTGTGTTGTTCGCAAACCTCCCAAGACAAGTTTTCTCGCGCTGAGGTCCATATGACGTTGTTTAGGTTTTACCTTGGTAAGCGTAAATACTTTTGTTTTATCAAAAGCTGGTCTGCATTAATTCGCGCTATTAACAATTTTATGCCAATTAAGATAGTAATTCTATTTTTCGTTGGTTGCTTATTTTATCTCATATGGAAATCAACAGTGTTGACCCTGATCAGATGGTGCATCAAGGCCCATTTAAAGGACACAAGACATTACAAGTTTAATATCATGGTCTTATATAGGGATCAAACATGTTTTTTATGCATTAACATCTGATTGGCCTCGATGGTGGTGTTGAAACTCGAGCCTGAAAGGCGCGGGTTTTAACGACCCCGAGGGGTCAAGCAGATATTAGTGTATCAGAAAACCATGTTTGATCGTTATTATTGCAAAATGCAAAAAAAAGTCATTTTGTCACTTGAAAACTTCGCTTCGAAAAGTTAATTTTTGTATAACTTAATGGCGTGCAAAAGCATTAAGGATTCGTAGGTTTTGAAAACGCCTGTTCCAGAGCAAAGACTTACGTCATCCTAATGTCACTAAGTTACGCTCATTTCTATGCACGTTACTGTCGATGACTTGAATTTTTGTGACGGCCTAGAATGTGTATATGCAAAGTACAAAAGCCGTGCATCAACAGCACATACATTGCCTGATTAATACATGGGATTTCCCGGTTAAAACTTGGATGTTAATAGCGTGCGACATGGCTTTTTATGCAATAATAGAGATAGAATTTTGTAACTTACCCTATAACCAGTTACAAATTTTGGTTTTTGGTTTTGGTTTGGGTTAGTGCTTTACGTCCCAGTCAACAGCTATGGTCATGTTGGGATGGTTAGTTAACCTAACCACACTTTTTTCCTGGGCAAGCTTGACTAAGCAGTTTACCAGTACGTTGTGTACATATTTTTGCTTGTAACTGACAACAACCCTTCTTGTATCAGTGGAAGGGAGGTGAAAGGCTGTAGAAATTATTTTATGTTCAATCTCCATGCAAGTATGGGACCGGACAGGGATCAAACTGGTGACCCCTGGATCTGCAGTCAGACACTTATCTGCAGTCAAGCACGTTACCAACTGCGCTACGCCGCCTGATGCCAGTAACTAACTGAATGGTTAAAAAGCTTATATATGAAATTGTTGAACAGTTTATTGTCACCAGATATTTTTGCAACACAAAGTGTTATGGTTGTACCGCTTACTGTTATTGGTGAATTTCGACCTAAGATGGATCAAATATAAGACGATTCGAATTTACAGCACGTGAAAGAGGAAACAGGTAGAAACCGTTATAAAGCGGTATGATAGGCGTTACATAATATACATTATCATCATTATATAGGTAACTTCCAACAGTTTGTAGCTCGGTTGGTAAGCAACAGTACATTAATGTTAGTCTAAGAAGGTACAAGTATTCTTTTCTTTAATGCGAGTTCAAGTCTCGGTCAGGCCTTTTTTACTTTTAATACAAGTGTGTGTGTATGTGTGTGTGAGCGCGCGTGCATGCGTGCGCGTGCGTGTTCATTTCATCCCGTCTTCTATTGTATATTTTCATCATGGTATATATAATTTCATAATTTATTAAATTTCAGATACAATTGATTTCACATGCCTTCTGTCTCGCTGTCAGTGTCAGTATCAGAGCTGCAGCTGGAGCCCGACGCAACATCAATCACCTCTGGCTCATGATCTTCCTCTGCCGCGATCTCCTTTAATTAGTATGTATACTGGCTCTACTGACAAAACATGCTCGACGCACTTAACCCAATCACCAGGTGTAATTCCTCTTATGCCCTAGCAATAATAGGTTGAAGGCGAAATTATTCCTCGCAATGAAACAATCATAAAACGCATTAGGTGATACAATGTGCCGCTGAGAAGTTAAAATAAAATTTATAGTGTTTTGAAGATAGCAGGAAAATAATATACATAGTAAAGTTCCGAACCGTGAGTCGCCATTCATGCCAAACTTGCGATTTTTCTACAATAAAATTACAATGTACTAAATTTTCATATCGCTGGTACCCAAAGGGGGTAGATTTACCATTTCTACCCCTCCCCCTCAAAAAAAAATATGTTAATAAAAAAGATATTTGGGACTCGATCTCTTGGATTTGAACGCTGCAACTTTCCAGGGAATATTTGCAATTCAAGACATTGACCGCTCGACTAAGCCTGTAGTTGTTGTATTGGTCATGTCGTTACATATTTATTGGAAAGTTTGTTACGTTGATAGCACGAGCTGTAAGTATTAGGCAAGAAATAACCGTTACAATCTTATTCACCTTTCTCGTGCGCCTCAGTAGACTCGTCTGATCTTTGATCCGTCTGAGGTCAAAATTGATCTAAACCAGGTACTTTTTATTGATAAGTGTTATGGTGGGAGTGCAGTGGCTCATTGGTAGAATGCTTGTTTGAGACTGAGGGGCGGCAGGTTCGAGCCTCACCAGCGTCACTGCGTTGTGTCATTTAGCAAGAACATTAATCCTAGCTTAGTACTGGTTCAACCCAGGAAGAGCTGTCCCTTTATAACTGAAAGATTGTTGATGGGACGTAAAGAATCAAATCAAACAAATAAAGTGTTATGGCTGAACTGTTTATTATTACCAATTACTATTATTACAAATAGTGTTATGGTTGATGTGCTACATATATAATTGTTAGCTTTACATTTATGGTTGAAATATTTATTGTCACAAGGTAAAGCAAGATTTATTGCTAATTCTAGTTCTTGTACGACTACAGAACATTCTAAATTATTAACCTCATGTCTAACAGCTGTTAAAACATGTTATCAAGTACTGTGAAAGGTATATGAAAGATCTGGTAAAACCTATTTTGGTCTATTAAAAATTCAGGTGAAATTTTAGATAAACTTAAAGCTAGAGATTTCTATGCGACCAGTTTGTCTACTTATGATTTTTCTACTCTTTACACTACTTTACCTCCTAATTTAATAAAAGATAAACTTATTGATCTTATTGAAAGAACTATCCAGAGAGAAGGCTTTCCTTATCTTGCCTGTAATGAAAGAAATGCATCTTTTACTTCAGAAAAAAACCTAAACAAATATCATGCATGGTCATGTCAAAATGTTTGTGATGCGCTGTCCTTTTTGTTGGACAACATTTTTATTCGATTTGGCACCAAGCTGTATAGACAAGTAGTTGGGATTCCTATGGGCACAAATTGTGCCCCCCCTGGTTGCAGATTTATTCCTGTTTTGTTATGAGAGGGGTTTTATGATGTCTCTTTCTTATGATAAGCAGGCTGATGTTATTGATGCGTTTAACACTACATCCAGATATTTGAACGATGTTTTAAACATTAATAATGTTTATTTTGACAATATAGTAAGTCAAAAATACTCTTCAGAGCTCCAACTTAATAAAGCCAATACCTCTTATACCGAAACCGCATTTTTACACTTGCATTTGTCAATTTCTAATGATTTTGTTTCTACTAAAATTTATGATAAACGTGACGACTTTGATTTTGAAATTGTCAATTTCCCATTTTTAGATGGTGATGTTCCTCGCTGTACATCCTATGGTGTCTATATCTCTCAGCTCATTCGTTTTGTTAGAGCATATAGCTTTGTTGCTGACTTCAACACTCGTAATCAATTGTTAACTCAGAACCTTCTTAAACAAGGCTATCGGTATCATAAACTTCGCAAAACATTTTCTAAATTTAATAGATGGTACTATGATTTGATATCTAAATTCCAAGTTTGACTTAAATCTCTCTTGTGCCAAGGACTTTTGGAACCTGATTTCTATGGTGACTTGGCGTATAAATTGAAGAAGATTGTTGGCATAAATAATTTTTCAGCACAGTTCATTAAATTAATTTCCCTTTATAAAAAGATTGGCTTTAACATTGATGTATTGCAACAGACTGCATGATTGGTGGTCAACCCAATCACGGTTGGCAACTTTGCTTTCCTCTTTAATTGCACGCCGGTGGGTAGGACTTCAGACTCTATGACAGTTCAGACTTAAAGACTTATCTTTTGATGAGATGGTAGAGGCCTGATGCTTTGGCTGTTGTCAGTCCAACCAGGGTTTACCAGTTGGATTTCTTTTGCTCCGGTATTCAGTTTTATATACTGTTGAGTCCTTATCTTTGCTTTATCTCCTTGTTATATCCTGATTTATATGTTTTGGGAGATGATGCATTGATAAGTAAGGGGTCTTTCATGTAAACCAAATATCTATTTGTCTTGATCTAAATCTGAATTAAGGGTGAGGTTGTTGCTGTTAAACCGGTCTAAGCCCTCTTGTAAAATATTTTACTGTCCATTCCAAGGCCGTACTTGGTTTGTGGATCTTTTATGTTTTGTTCTGTCCTGTGTTTGATATGTCTTTGTGCGCGTCTGTTTATATGTGCTTTGTGGTCACCTGCTGGGAAAGGGCTGACCTCTTGGCTCTTGTTTGTCGTGTCTAACTGTGAGTTTGTCACTTTCCCATTAGTATCCTGGGTCAGGAGTGGTACTTGATTGTATCGATTCCTGATCTTTGAACCCTTACTTACTGAACTGCTTAATGCCATTTGGTAAATTTGTGACAATCCGTGTTATCCACAGGAGTTTCAGTTTTGTAATGTTTTGTTTTAGACACACTTTTGAAGTGAGTCCTGTTTTTGTGCTTATGGAGCAGACGATTATAAAGAAACTTTGTGATGTCATCGGGTTCAACAAAGGAGATGGAGTTTTCTGTCCAGGTAAGTAGAAAATTTATTTATTAATTGTAACCCTTTAAAACCAATTGAATTTTCCATCAAGTCATATACAATAAAGTAAGGATTGTCCATTGTATAATTAAGGGATCACAGGTTATAATTTAAAAAATGTTTATTGTTTTCTCTGAAGATCAATTTTGCCTTAGCAAACAGTGGTGACGCTGATGAAATTTCACTTTAAATGTAAGTTTTGAAATACACTTCTTTACAACAAAATTCAATTTGATTCCTGGACTACAGGTTTCACAGTGGTTTCTTCTATTAACACACACTTAAAATTCACCACTGGACTGGTAGTTAATCTGTAGTTGATTTATCTTTCACAATCCAAGAAGAGCTCAGTGTGCACATGTGTGAATTTAAGAGCATGCTTACTTATTATGTCTTATACTATACTTTTTCAGGTGGTTCATTTGCCAATATCATGTCAGTGAACATAGCAAGGTACAAGGCATGTCCAGATATCAAGAAAACAGGATTATTTGGACTCAAAAGGTTAAAAATCTATATATCCGCTGAGGTAAATACTTTCATTATTCTTATCACATGACGTCCGTCCGGGAGTGATATAACACCATACAATAAAACCGATAAACCACTTGTGGTGTACAGATTGTCTGTAAACGTTATGATGTCCATAACAACGTGGCGCACATAAAAATGTAATGACAGAATTATAACGTTTTTACATCAGAAATGAGACAGCTCACTATTGTCCTGCTGAGCCCCTATCAATCGTTTTTGTAAACACTATAGATCCAGATCAGCTGGCTTTATGATCACCTTCCTGTAAAACACACACTTTTAGGTGGAATGCTCCTTATTAAAAGTATAAAAATGGGGATGTATGTAGCACATTTACTATTCAGCAAAGCTTTTTGAAATTAAGATTGTTAAAAAAACAATTATCCGAAACCTTGAGACACACAGAAAGCCCGCCAATTATGCCCATTGGTTTCGAACTTAGACCCCAACATCAAAATGAAATATCAAGCCTTATTATCCTTGAAAATCATGAACGGTATCACACAAGTTGTAGTCTGTTGAAATAATGAAAAAGGCTTAACGATTAAAAGTTAAATACAAAATTGTCTTCTTATTTTAGTACCACTTATTAGGTTCCTCCAAACTGAAAGGCCAAATTATTATCATAATAAAATGTGAAAACAATTTTTCTTAAATTCTTTTTATGATAGTCGTGACTTTTGTTGTTTGCTGATAACATTTGCAAACAGTTTTGACAGATCTGAATCCAAACCGTTTGAAACTCTAAAGCTGTTCGTTGAAAAAAGGCAGCAGATGGCAACCAAAGTATGAAAAAAACCCATTATACAAAGAGTTATAAATTGATTGATCCATTGGCTCTTGGAAACAGATATACTGAATGTTAACACATAGAGGGTGAGAAGTAGATACGCCACAAGTGAAAATTGGTTGGGTGTGATGTAGAACTTACATAGTGTTTCTTCAAAAACGTGTAAAATATCAATATATTGTCTTATAATTACAGGCTCATTATTCCTTTTCAAAAGCTGCAAGTTTTCTTGGCCTAGGTTCGGAAAGTGTGGTAGCAGTTGACACAGATGAAAAAGGCATAATGAAGGCTGACGTGCTTGAAGAGCTGATAAAACAAGATAAAGAAAAAGTATGTGGTCTTTTCACAATTCCAAGGGCTGTGCAATTGTTTACTGTAAACCCTGAAATGCATACTGAAATACATTCTTGAAGAATGCAACCACTAAATTGAAACCTTATTCTGAAACTCAGATCCCTAAAATTTAAAAACGAAAAAAAGACCGCAGCCATATGTGTCCTTAGGAGGTGGCACAACACAAATATGTAGATTATGAGCTGGATAAACTGCAGTGGTCAACTATTGGTGCATCAAGAGACCACTTCTCCCACTACTTTTACTGTGGTTGCAGTCAAGACCACGGGGAAGCATCAGACTCTGATTTAATGAATTGATTCATCATATTGCCTTTAATGTTAAATTTTAAACTGTGTAAGAAAGGGTGCAAAGATCAGGAATCAATACAATCAAGTACCACACCTGACCCAGGATACCAATGGGAAAAAGTGACAAACTCACAGTAGACACCACAAACGAGAGCCAAGAGGTCAGTCCTTTCCCAGCAGGTGACCACAAAGCACATATAAACAGATGCGCACAAAGACATAGGAAACACAAGACAGAACAAAAACATAAAAGATCCACAAAAGAAGTACCGCCACTCATTTCTGACAATGATCTGACATTAATCGAATGAGCAGAGAAACAGAAGACCGATAGATACGTACATTACAATAAGAATGCGCAATTAATCTATTCAAATTGTTGTTTGTTTTAACCAAAACATATTTTGTTGGTACTTAAAACAGCTCTCACAACAAGATGGTGCAGTCCAGCATGTTTTTTGTCTGGATATTTGCTGACTGGTTCTTATATTTCAGGGAGAGATGCCTTTAATGGTTGCAACTACGGCTGGAACCACAGTGCTGGGAGCATATGATGATCTAATGACAATCTCAGACGTCTGTCAAAGCCATGGGATCTGGCTCCACTGTGACGTAATTGTTCCAAGAAAACAATTTTAGTTTATATCAGTCAGCACATGATATTTTGGTACTTATCGCTTAAGCACAAAAACGTCAGTTAGACATCCATACTGATATTTGCCGTGGAAGTACATGTCTAAAGTTTGGTCTGAAGCTTACTGCATGTATGTATTCTGCCTTTGTGTTTGGGAGTAGCAAATGCTTTTGAGCGTCTGGGCATTTGCCCAGGCTTGCCTGAGACCTTATTGCTTGACAATGCAATAAAAATAACATTCCATGTGCTGGCCCTTCCACTGGGTTCATAAAGCTTTGTTTTTCTGCGTAGCTGACTATCATCACTATAGACCTTATTATAGGTATTACATAGTATCGGTTAAAAATGTGTAAACGTCTGCAAAACAAATAGGATAAAGTATAGAATTTGTCGATGGTGGACAAATATACTGAGAGGAACTAGGAACTTAAGGTAGAGTTTATGGAATATTTAACACTAAATTTGTTAAATGAATGTTGAGAATATCAGATTTCATGCTTTGGCTGTTTGTCGGGCCCACCGGGGTTTACCTGTTGGATTTCTTTTGCTCCGGTATTCAGTTTAATTTACTGTTGAGTCCTTATCCTTGCTTTATCTCCTTGTTAAATCTTGATTTATATGTTTTAGGAGATGATGCATTGATAAGTTAGGGGTCTTTCATGCAAACCAAATATCTATGTGTCTTGATCCACATCTGAATTAAGGGTGAGGTTGGCGCCGTTAAACCGGTTTAAGCCCTCCAGTAAAATATTTTACTGACCGTTCCAAGGCGGTACTTCTTTTGTGGATCTTTTATGTTTTTGTTCTGTCTTGTGTTTGCTATGTCTGTGCGCGTCTGTTTATATGTGCTTTGTGGTCACCTGCTGGGAAAGGGCTGACCTCTTGGCTCTCGTTTGTGGTGTCTTCTGTGAGTTTGTCACTTTCCCATTGGTATCCTGGGTCAGGTGTGGTACTTGATTGTATCGATTCCTGATCTTTGCACCTTTACATACTTTCATAAAACAATAGTGCATTTGAAATTTTTTCTCCATCCAGAGATGTTAGAAAAATTAAAGTTTCTAGTTCCTCTCAGTATATTCATAAAGGGCTTCATCGGCTAAATTATGATTTGCAACATAATGATTAAAATTGCATTCCAGGAAGCAAATATGAGAGTATGAGCTAAAATGCAAGTCATTTATAATGGAATGATATTCTATTGGCAAATATCGATTGCTGTGCCTATGAAGAGCTTTTAGATTTAGGCCATGGATCAACTAACATATATCTAGAGGTTTCATATATCATGAAAGCAAAATATTAAATAGAATTATAACAAGCGATTATCAAAGCATAACTATGTCATTGGACGAGATTTTCAGAAACGTTATATATACTAGTCAAAAGTTCTAACTAGCCACGTGTGTTTTTACCGATTTTCGGAAAAGCAATAGGGACTATATCAATTTCATTTGCATTCCGGAATAGGCCAGCCTATCAGTGATTGATAGCAGAAAACGGTTAAGCAAAACTCTTTCAGTTGTATCCTAGAGGCTTTGCCAAAAACACTCACCCTCAATTTCAAAATTCACAAGAATTTGCATTTGATGTTGGGGTAATTTTTGGAATTTTAGCCAATAGCAACGATTTTCATGCAGATGTAGTGTTCATTTTAGCACTTAGTGTTCAATATGTGTTTGGCTTTTGAAACGAAAACGTTTTGCGTGTGAAATGGGGTTATTTCAAAAAGTCATGACTCACAAATTGTGCCAAAATGCCAATTTTGAAAATTGGGGTACCACTATTCAAGTTAGCATTCTGCATGTACTTTTGAACATTTTGTCAATATCTTTACTGCGAAGGGTACATGGTACGTCTGTCAATTTCGAGATGCAAAAACAATAGACATGCAATTTTACGTTTTAAAGAATATTAATAAAATGCATGTGGACGGTTAGAACTTTTGGCTAGTATATATTTGAGCCATGACATAAGATTTCCAACAATGTGGTTTGTGCAACCAGCAAAGGCTGAGACCAAGCTCCACATACACGTAGTCTGTAGGAGCCTATGCCCATCGCTTGAATATTCTGGGAGTGTTAAGTTACTAACTGAACATCATTTGGAAATTCTAGGCTTATTAGTAGGCTGCACAGGCTCATCTGAGTCTACACTTGTCAAAATGCTACTGTGTTGGAAATTACATGTCGCAGCTCATTTGTTGATGAAAGGAATAAGATACATTGAATGAACATTTTTGTTAAGGATAAAACCATTTAATCTTATAAAAGCAAGAAATTAAATATATGTCTTAACTAAAAATAAAAATATAATTAATATATAACGTCGCGTCTGAGAGTGAAATAATGCCATACATTAAAATCAATAAACTAATAGTGCTTTACAGATTTTCAGGAAACGGTATAAAATGACGCTTTTAACGACACGCATATGGCAAAGCCTTAACGTTTTCACGCCAAAAATTTCAAAATAATTTAAATGTCATATGATAAATATATTCTATCATTCGTTCTCGCATTTTATCTTTTTTCCTCAACTCCTTTAATAAAGTCAATAAAACATGAGCACTCATTTAAAATCTTCTATATCTTTGATGGTCAGTGTCAAATATAGACCCCCAGCCCTGCTTGCTTTGTCAGTACTGACATTGGAACTATGGCCTTTACACAATCAAAGACAAACATCAGAATCTCTTTGACCCATTAATTGCTGCAAGCTGTACAGCAAGGGGATAGGTAAAATTATCTTCCAGCCATTTAAAAAAACGTAATCATAGCTAAACTATAAAACGTTCAAAATAGTTATCTATCATATCAACTACAAAAATATCAATTATAGTACGAGTATATCATCTATCTAGCCCTTATTGTCGTTTTCTTGAATACAAAGATAGCGTTTTCCATGGTGTAGCACACCTAATGCTATATGTTATTGTTTCATTTATTAACATGCATGCTGGGGAGGTGGTGTAGCACACCTTATGTTATGCTATGTTATTGTTTCATGTATTTACAGGCATGCTGGGGAGGTGGTGTTCTCTTTTCAAAAAAGCATCGCCACCTTATGGCAGGCATTGAACGGTATGTAAATAATTAAAATCTGTGACTTTAAAATCAAGCTTTTAACCATATCAACTAAAATGCAAACAAAGAAAAAATAAAAACACATAAAAACATACAAATAATCTTGATAGACAGATCTTTCAGAAGTAGAGAGAACCTTAAATTAGAAAACAGCAGTTTCAGTTTTATTGAGTCTGTTCATGAGAATAAATGGAAGTGCAACAATCTTCACGCCCCTAGCCCGGTCCAAGGGGTGTTCCGTTTTCATTTAAAAAACCCAATATTCCTGAAGGACATATCAACACTATATCGATGTACCAGGAGAAAGGGGTACGTGCATTAAGAGGCTATTTTGGCCCCCCTATGAGGTCAAAAAATAAAAGTTGCTCTTCACAAGTTTCTTCTTATTAGTTTATTAGAACAAATGCCAAAGTGTAAAGGTCTGGTATTGATTCGAATTTTAGGGTTGCTATGGTAACAAAAAAGGTCGCCAAAATAGGCTGAAAATAGGAAAATGACCATTTTGGAGCAAATTTGAGACATGTAACAGAGAAATTAATATAGAGCACAAGCAAATACCAAAAAAATATTTTAACAGATGATGAGAATTATTACAGCACACAATATAGTTAAAAGTTTTTTTTTGGTATTTGCTTGTGCTGATATCTAATTCTTAAAAAATCGGTCTCCAAAAGCCTCAAATTTGGCCTAAAATGGCAATTTCTCTATTTTAAGCCTATTTTGGCGGCCATTTTGGTTACCATAGCAACCGGTAAAAGTAAAATAAATGCCAGAATTTTACACTTGGGCTATTCTTCTAATAAACCAATAAGATAAAATTGATGAAAAGCAACTTTCAGTTTTTGGCTCTAGAGGGGACCAAAATAGCCCCTTAATGCACACCCTCTTTTACCAACTCCATGCTGAACAACGACAGCTTCTGTGACCTCTAAATAATCTGGAAAACGGATCCTTCAGCAATACCTAGAACCTACAATTTAGAATCAAATATTCCTGAAGGACCAGAATATGAAAAATATCAACACTAACAAAATTATAAGGAAATCCCACACTAAAAGATCTAGATAAACAGTATTTTGGAGCATAGATTTTTCCATATTTTCTTATCAATCAGTTTTAACATATACTACTTGCTTAAAGTCAAAATAGTTGCTTCATTAGCACAGTTCTTTTAAGTACTCTCAATATATGTTTTGATTGAGAAATAAGAAAATTAATTTCTCAATCAAAAGAACTGCGTCAATGGTTTTGATTAGGGACTCTTATCAGAACTGCATACTCAGATCTAGAAATGCAGACTCAGAACTGCAGTACTGAGTCTGCAGTTCTAAACGTAGAACTGCAGACTCAGTACTGCAGACTCAAAACTTCAGACTCAAAACAGCAAACTCAATACTGCAGACTCAGAACAGTAGACTCAGGACTGCAAAGAATGACATCTTTTTCTGGTTCTTATATCAATTTTAAAATGCCAACAATTGTTTTGGTATTCTAAAACCCCTGCCAAGAACAATTTCATGCCCATGTTAGTTGAGCATGTAAAATAATTTTGCCCACAAGGACAGATATAGATTCTAAGCACTAAAGTACTCTGTAAATATTATTCAATTTTTTATGAATGGATTATAGTTGTAAGAAGTTTCAATGCTTTGAGGTCCACACAGGTTGAATATACATGTATATTCATAAAACCGTTCTCAGCAACTATTGTGTAGATAGTCTTGAATGTCCATTCTCTCATTTGGAAAGAGCTAATCATTGATTGATACAGAGTGCATATTGTTTTTTATCATGCTTGACTTGTAATTTGTGGCAAACAAAAATCCATCTAAAGTTGCTTTTGTTAATCCTATAAGTCAAATTGCTGTTATTTATGCAGCTGTATATTGAATGTCTTTGTGATAATAGGTGTGACTCTGTGAGTTGGAACCTACACAAAATGAATGCAGCACCTCTACAGACTTCTGCGCTGTTAGTAAAAGAGAAAGTAAGTGTTTTATATCAGAAGACAATATTTCCAATACAGGAGGTTTTTTGCACATATACAATTAGTACCAAAGTTATAATGCTATAACTTAAGCAGGAATACAACATATTCAAACTTCTTATACATTCTATCAAACTTTTTATACATTCTAGAACCATTATTTTTCATGCAACTAATCTGAAGATGATAAACCAGACTGTAAGTTAATAATATATTTTTTGAAATGCTTGACTCATTAAAATCTTCATATCGATCAAAACGCCAACATTTGAAGCTCATTTTATTTATTAGTTGATAAAAGTAAGTAAGGATGCAAAGATCAGGAATTGATACAATCAATTACCACACCTGACCCTGGATAAAAATGGGAAAGAGACATACTCACAGTTAGACACCACAAACGATAGCCAGTAGGTCAGCCCTTTCCCAGCAGGTGACCACAGGGCACATATAAACAGACACACACAAAGGCATAGCAAACACAAGACAGAAAAAAAACATAAAAGATCCACAAAAGAAGTACCACCTTGGAACGGTCAGTATAATATTTTACTGACGAGCTTAAACCAGTTTCAAGGCGCAAACCTCGCCCCCAATTCTAATGTGGAACAGGACACATTTGTGAAAGTGACAAAACACAAGCAAACACAACACACTTGACAGCCAAGAGGTCAGCCCTTCCCAGCAGGTGACCACAAGGCACAAACAAAGTCATTTGTTTTGTTTTGGTAGGAACGTGTGAGTAGCCAACACTATGCCTTAAAATACAAAAAATTGTAGGCTTATTTTTATAACAGGTTCCTACCAAAACAAATTACATTATCATGTGAGTTTAGCAAGAAATTATTATTAACTTCAGAGCTAGGTCATACTAGTCACTTAAACAGAATTTTTTTCAGACAGAAAAACACGTCCATCTTGCAACCCAAATATTATTTCATGACATAACCCACATTTTCTAGTTGATCAAAAATGAATGTTTGGAGGGAATTGATGCAAGGAAAGTGTAAAACTAATTGAAAATGAGCCTTATCTCCAGAAACTTTCAGATTTTGACGAGTTTATTGATAGATCAGGCTTACATCATTTAAGCTACAAAGACTAGCTAGAATCTGGAAATTTCGTATATAATGTGTAAATCGATTCAGTCTCCAAAGCTACTGCATAATAAGGTGCAGTTATACATACTAATAAGTGTCCAGGCCTCTAGATAAGACTGCCCAATCAAACACTCATTTTCTTATTTGCCAACCAATATGTTGAATGTACTAAAATGTTAAATCTCATGGTTAAGAAAGCATTTTCTATTTTATTCTAAAAAACTGTGTTTATGAGACTAGACATACGCTAATAAGTGTCTTTTGTCGTTCTTGTATAACACATACATGCTTTTTTCAACGGGGATGCTCAAATGTTAATGGATAATTTATTTTAATGACAGGGACTACTCGAGCAGTGTCATCAGTACAAAGCTGACTACCTGTTCCAACCAGACAAATTTTATGACACATCATATGATATAGGTAAATATTAATCTTAATCCTTATTAGATCAATAAGCTTTTCATTGAAGTTTGATACAGTTTAGTAAGAGTGGTCCATTGTATAAATTCAGGATTTCACATATCATTATAAATATTGTATTTCTTTCTTTAAAGATCGATTTTGTTTTAACAAACAGGATAGACCTTGATGAAATCCTGCGTTATGTGGCATTGTATCTAGGTCTTCACTGTTTGCAGAGTGCCTTTTTAGGGTTTTGTTGTCTACAAAGGTTAAGTAAACAATTGCAGAGGCAAATTTGAATTGAGCATATCTGTTGGACTTAAACAGATTACATTGACATTACCCTTTATTTGATAATGGATTCTTAACAATTAAAGTGGGGTGGTCCCTTGTATATACAAAGGGATCACAAATTAAATAATTTCAAGTTGTTTTTTTTCTCTGAAGATGGTGTTTGTCCTACTTAATAGAGTCGATCCTGATGCTGCATTTCATCTGGGTCTTCACTGTTTGCCAAAGTGTACATGTAAGAGTCACTAGCGTACAAAATGTTATCAAAGCACATAATTGGAAATGGGTGTACATCATTTATACATTTTATATGATTGTGACAGCAAAATGGAACTATTGCATGCAGTTTTTGAAATTGATGTTTTAATTTTGTCAGCTCATTCTTGGGAGTATTAGTATTTATGAACTTCCACTGAACATTTTATTAGACTGTCTGTGTTCTTTGCCTAATCCTAGCAGTCTGTGATTTTGTTATATCCTGGTCATACTTGATCGTTTTGTTACAACTGTGTAGATCAGAGAAACCATGTGATCAGGATCCACACAATTTTCAAATCTGCTTGTAGACATATGCTTATATCTGAAATCTTTAAAGTGAACTTAATTTAACTATTGGAGGGGTGTAGTACATAAAGACATCCAGTAAGTCAGGAACTTGATGCTATATGCAATAAACCTTCCTTAACTCAAGCATTGACTTTTTGAAATACTTGTTTATTTCAAATTAAATTTGGGATACGATGGATTCGACGAATATGAACTATTCTTGATCTGTGTTAATAACTGTCTATAATAACTTTTGTTTCAAGGATATGTTTCTTTTACGCACATAAAACGTATGTTTGATAGAAAAATCCTGATAATATCACTTTTTTCATATCTACCTCCCTATAATTTAAAAAATTTGATACTTCGAAATTGAACCTCTTTTCCCTAGCACTTCAAATGACTGTAAATTCAGAGATTTTTGCGAGTGTTTTTTATTTTTGCGGAACTTCACAGACGCGAAGTTTTGTGAAAATAAAACCTTGCAAAATAGCGAAATCACTCTGTCGTTTACTGATATAGGTAAATCTAGCCCTAACCATCACTTTTTGAAATGGAAAATATGTCTTTAGACGCTATTTGCAAGAAAATCTGAATTAACAGTAACGAGATTGAACTTTATTAGTTACCTCCCATATTAAATGCATTGTTGCACATTGCCTGATAAACGTTGTCTATCTCACGGCATGTGCCTTTATCAGGTCATGATGACGTTGCACTTTTTGAATGACTGCACTAATGACGCTGAATCAATACAGAAATCGAAAATTTCGTCAAAATCGCTAGTTTGAAGAGTGAAACAATGGGTTAACTGATAAATAGAATACCAGGTTCGCGTCTTTTGATATCAAGTTTACCAGGCTCCGCTTTGAGAACACGTGTTGAATCGCTCAGCAAGCCTCGCGACGTCAACAAGCAATCTCAAAGCCTTGCCTGGTAAACTAGATATCAAAAGACACTCACCTAGCATTCTCTATTTATTATGACTATGCTTTACCTATAGGAGACAAGACAGTGCAGTGTGGTCGTAAGGTTGATGTACTGAAACTGTGGTTGATGTGGAAAGCTGAAGGAGACAAGGGTTTGGAACAAGCAGTCGACAAGGCTTTTGATAATGCCAGGTAAGGAGATGAGGGTATGGAACAAGCAGTCAGCAAGGCTTTTGATAATGCCAGGTACAAAATCATTATGTTCAGAAACATAAAGGCTCCATATATTGACCAGTACACGGGAATGTGGTTCCTATCATGATAATGCAAGGTACAAAATCATTACATTCAGACACATTAAGGCTCTATATATGGACAAGTACACGGGAATGTGGTTCCTATCATGATAATGCCAGGTACAAAATCATTACATTCAGACACATTAAGGCTCTATATATGGACCAGTACATGAGAATGTGGTATCTATCATGATAATGCCAGGTACAAAATCATTACATTCAGACACATTTAGGCTCTATATATGGACAAGTACACGGGAATGTGGTTCCTATCATGATAATGGCAGGTACAAAATCATTACGTTCAGACACATTAAGGTTCTATATATGGACCAGTACACAGGAATGCGGTACCTATGTATGAGACTACCATGTGTGCCATAAGACCACCATTGCCTCATTAACTCTTTTTTTTCTAGTATCGTCTGCTGGTAACTTTTGAAAACCATTCGGATCCAGACCAGGCCCAACAGAACATCAGAACTGGATCAA
Source organism: Loripinus fragilis (assembly GCA_964019695.1). Classification (NCBI taxonomy): domain Eukaryota; kingdom Metazoa; phylum Mollusca; class Bivalvia; order Lucinida; family Lucinidae; genus Loripinus; species Loripinus fragilis. The sequence goes on along the minus strand of OZ026526.1, from coordinate 521,356 downwards.
AACTGTTTGACACTCTGATCGTATTCCTGAAAGAACTTTTCGAAAAAAATATTTTTGAAAAAACAACAAAAAAAAAACGAAACAGCAGACGACAAAAAAAAGGAAGTTCCTTCATAATGTTACCTATGCAGCTTCAAAGTTGAAGTTGCTACCTCTAAAGGTTTAGGCGGAGATATATTTGCAAGAAAACACATTATTTGGCCTTTGACCTTGGGGACTAAGGTCACCTGGAATGTTGCCCAGTACCCTCTACATTATGTGCCCTATACAGCTACAATCTTTGAAGTTGCTAAGTCTAACGGTTTAGGAGGAGATACATTTAGAATAAACGTGACAGACACACAGATGATTTTAGATGATGCACGCTTATCTTGAGGCTTTTTTACTTGTTTTTATCATAACCCCTAACACTAGCTTAATTGTGTTTGAGTTCAAAAGAATCGACTCATGAAGATGGTTCTTTCGAGTACCCACGATACATGTATTTACAGATATTTAGAAGAGCTACTAGAAAAGACAGAAGGATTTCGCCTTGTTATACCTCAGGTAATTCTCTTTAAAACATTATGCCACAAAAACCTAATATGATGCTTAACACAGTTGAATAAATGCTAAATGCATCACCTTTAGGTATGTTGATACAGCGCTTTGGTTTCCTAACACTGTTTGTATGTTGTCCTTTTTACTGAGCTTTTGATCAATCTGATTTGGTAATCAATAAACATGAAAAGGTATATTCAAAAATAGAGAGACATATTTCTAAAGGTAATATTTTGAGCTTTTTCAATGCTGCTAATCACAAACTTATGCGTTGGCTCATGAAAATTTGTGATGTATATATTATTTGAATCAGCAAATGAGAACATACTTATTGTAGGACATGCGTTTGGTAACTCTTCAGACATGCATGCTCAGATATGTAGTGGGTCATGTGTCTTTTTTATCTACTCCCATAATTGACGTATACAAGTCGGTTGTGTTGATGCTATACATCTCACTCAACAATTTTTCAATCATTACATCTCAGTCAACAACTCTTCGACTATGTTTGGATAATTCCATAACCGATTCTAACCAATTTTAGGCAGATAACAAAGTGTCATGCAGGTCACAACCCTAACCCTTTGGTCTCGTTTGCCTGTCAGTATTCATACAGCATCTTGACAATTTCGCGTCAAAATGTATATGTTTAAAAATAGTGCAGTTTAATGTCATTTATTCATTTGATATTAAGAACAGATCCTGTTTCATTACCTTATTATATAATTATAATTTGTGTGCAGTTTCAGTGTACAAATGTTTGTTTTTGGTACGTACCCGAGGCACTTCGGAATCAAGAAGAAACTGATGAGTGGAGAGAAAAACTCAGCAAGGTAACACTTATATATGGGCACTGCTTTATTCTATGGATACTACAACAGTTTAAACAAACACTTATTTAAGCAAACAATGATAACCTTATATAAGTGTGACATTTCATTCGCGTATGTACAATTTGTTAAAATAATGAAGACATCCATAATGGCCTGGAACATATTTTAGCTTGTAATTCTAAAATTTGACCGCTTAACATGTACAATTAACCATCCAAAGTCTACTGCATAAATCCAGGTGGAAGATACAATGTGTGAACAAAGGTTTTTGCTGTCTAATAACTTAATGATCCCTTTTAAACTTTATGACAAAATGACATCTATTGCACATGCCCATAACAGGTTTAGGTTGTGTTGGTAGCTATTAACAACTGATAACAATGGACCTTAATCTGTTCTGTTTGAGCCAGTATAATACGCCTGATTTTAGGATGAATTGCATAACTATAGTTTTTTTTTCCATATAGTAGAACAATGGAACAATTACTAAATAAACCTAATATAATATTTTGGGCTATCGTTCTGTGGATGGAAATATATAGCCTCAAATTATTAGCTCATTTATAATTTTGAGTTATAGATTACTGATCTTTGCCATAATTTATTCAACCATGTGAAAGTTATACCTAAATTCCATATACACTGAAAAACCTACGTACATGTATTGTAATGAACCGTGATAATACAGATAAAATGTCATATGGCATTACAGTAGGGTCTGCACGTTTAGCTAATAAAAAATCAGTATTTAGGGAGAGAAATCGATCATTATTGGAATTCAAACATGTAACCTCTTTAGATATCTGATGAATTTTCCCACCATAAGTGTATTAGTATGTAGCAGAAATTCCATCATGGAAAATATTTATTTTTGATGTTAATTTACAGGTGGCACCACAAATCAAAGAAAAGATGGTGAAGAATGGGAGTCTATTAATAGGTTATACCCCACTCAAGCTTAGAGGATATGTTAATTTCTTCAGAATTATTATTGAAAACAAACTATGTGAACACAGTGATATGGACTATGTTGTACAAGAAATTGAGAGGCTGGGGAAAGATGTGGTTGTCTGATGTATCATATCATAAATATATTAAATAACTACCAAACATCATATTTATGCTTATGTCATACTGTGTACATTCTCTCAGCTCAAATAATTCCAAATGTATCAGCTGCATAGGTTTAACAAAATATTATTTTGCCAAGAATTCAATTGTTTTCACTCAGCTGTATCAGCTACATAGGTTTAATAACAATTTAAGCATGAAAGTGTTGAATATTTTCTTATCCATTTGGTTTTAATTAGCAAACATTAATTGTGCTCCCTGTGAAGCATGGCCATGTCTCTGTTCTGTATTGGCATCGTAGATGTCGCTGTGATCCACATGTCACACTTTTGGCTTTTGATCATTAACTTTCCATAATGTTATGAGCAATAAACCTGATTAGCATTAATTACATGTGGCTAATTTCAACAGTAAACTGCTCTGCATTTTCCAGGTAAATAGTAATAATAACCACAAATTCTTAATTTTCAACATAATAAAACACTTAGAAATACATTGTCAATTCATTTTTAATAAATGGTAAAGTGGGGTCCGAACAGTAAGAGGATTCACACACTATGGAAGTATATCTGACTATTTCTGTTTTTATAACTTGTTATCTATAAACTGATATGAAGACAGACATAATTGACCAAATTGAGATGCTGTAGAAGTTAGCTTCTGATTAGATGTCACGCAAATTTGCCAAGAAATCAAATGTTTACACTCAGCTGTATCAGCTGCATATGTTTAATAAAATCTTGAGCATAAAAGTGTTGAATATTTTTTCCCCAATTAGTTTTGATTAGCAGTCATTTATTATGTCACCAGCGAACCATGGCCATGTCTTTGTCCACGGCGTCGGCATCGTTGATGTTGACATGGTCCAGGTGTTACACTTTTATTTTCTTATCAATAACTTTAGGTGTGGTGCTTGATTGTATTGATTCCTCATCTTTGCCTTCTTTCTTATTTTAAAGAGATGCATCGATTTATTTCAAAGCTTACTGAAGGATAAAGCATAGTTAAATACAGATCAAGGTCAAATTTTAAGAGCATCAACAAAAGTAGAAATGAGTTATGGCCCTTTTTGACTATGACAATTGTATTCAAAGTTTACAGAAGGGTAAGCATTGTTAAATACAGGTCAAGGTCAAATTAGGAGATCATCAACAAAATTTTGAATGATTTATGGTCTTATTTTGAGTGAGTTTTGAAGAGATGCGTCAATTTTCTTTAAAGTTTACAGAAGGGTAAAGCTTTGTTAAATACAGACAAACCCGGCATTTGCATATCATTGACAAAACCTTGACTGAGTTATGCCCCATTTTTGACTTAGTATTTGATTGTGGCATTTCCTTATCATACTCATTACCATTTTTTGTTTTGCCAGGCGCGCGACACGTCTAATTCTCGCCAGAATTCCAATGAAAATAAGCTTTTTGGTTTGTGTTTTATTTATGGTGTATGTTTTAATTCAACCATCCCCTATTTTTGTTCTTTTATACATGTTAATAAAGCCACATACTGACCATAAGGTGGATTCATACACCAATTAAGATTTATTGCCATTCATCAACTTATTGTGCTAGGGATCCGTGATTACTGATATTTGAGTCTGCACATATGATTAGTTCATATCGCATAGATGAGCATCCAAGGCTCAGACAAGCATATACATATATGCAGCGTTGACAGAGCCTTAGCCACTTATATGCGCCAAGTTTGGCAATAGATGAACCCCTCTGGATAGGATAGCTAGTACACAAAAATAGTAAGTGAGTATGATCAGGAAATACAACAATCACAACTGCAGACAACCCCTTGGCACCGTGAGGAAGAGCCGCTCAACCATCACGAGACACTAGGAAGACAAATTAAGCAAAGCAACCAGCTCTCTCTTCCCCATCAAGACGATTGCAATACTAGAACGGACATAAAGTAACATACAACAAAACATAGAACAATTACAGACGCCTACAATGGGAGTAACAATAAACAAAAAGTTAACAACAACAGAACCACCGCCTTAGAAAACACGCTTAACTCTTAGCACGCTGTGTGATTTTTCATGAATTTTTGTGCTAGGCAGACATTATATTTTCCAAAATAGTCTTTAAGGAATATCATCAGATGACAAACAGCTTGAACCCAAATCAGGCCTGACGTTCTGTCAGGCCTGATCTGGATTGAAACTGTTTGCGAAGGTTAAAGACAAAGTTTAGACTTAGCAGGCCAACAGTTAAAGAATGACTTTACTCCATGCATGTAATTGATTATTACCAATACCAAGTTGACAGAAATATTGATTTGTTTTAATTGAGTTGCGGCAAATCATTTCTTGTTTAATCCCTATGCCACATCTGAACATGCTGAATATATACTATGCACAATAAATTTAGCAATTGTTTTGTATGGGTGAGCCCATCCACATCAGATCTCGAGTATTATTTGCTGTCATGAAGATACAAGTGCCGATCATCTGACAAGATTTTTTATCTAAAAAAAATACAGAATTATCAAACGCAGGGGCCGTGCTAAAGTGACGTTTAATTTTAAGGCTAGAGGATAACGTGGGTATTTTTGATCATAGGGGGGAGCCGAAAGCATTTTCAAATGGTTGTTTGGTCACTAAAAACTAAAAAAGCATAGCAAATGCTGCAATCATCTGAACTTTTTCTGAGAAATTAAGAACCAAGTAATCACAATTTGACGTTTTAACTAATGCTTTTACGTTATCGCCTTTAAACAGTGTTTCTAGCGGGGTTTTCTTGAACCACATTAACAAGTAAAACTGCTTGATGCCTTCCTACACATTCTGACAAATAATGTTGAATGAAACATCGTCATGGCTACAGAGCACAAGCCCAAGGATAACATCTTACGTCACCGTTATCTCGCAAATTTGTCGCACCATTTTTCAGTAAGTTAAGGTTTTAATCAACCATAAGATGAGTTACATTACAAGCCTGTGATATTTTTGTAAGCTGATACTCTGTTGAATTGAAACGCCAATTAACATTAGAAGTTTCATCAAATGATGACTACGTTTTGACGTCATTGATGGCAGCTGATTTTTTCAGCATAAAATCTCTATCACATCAGTTACATAACCAATAGTTTTTATAGGCGTATGATGCATGAGGAAGATGAAAGACCACCAAACGAAAACTCACATGCTTATCATTTTAGCATTACTTACAAAGGATGTGAATTTGCTTACTGACCCCTTTTGCAATTCTTGTTCTCCCCAAATGCCTATTTAAAGGTTGGCGTCAGAAAATTTGCAGTTTCATTTGCCTAAGATCCTGTTCTGAACATTGTTATTGAAATTGATCGATATTGCACAAAGATGAACGTAAAGAAGATGCGAAACACAAGAAATTGCTAAACTTGTTGTGCATAGTATATATTTAAAAGCGCTTCAGGGAGCAGTCTAACCTTAGTTCATATTGTTTGTAATATAGGATACCTAAGAACTGTTTGAAGTATATGAGTCCTAAGAAAATAAGCAGCTGAGCGGAGCAGAGGGCATGAGTCATGACTGGTGAGAAAGGGATTTGCTCAGCTGGTTGAGTTTCATCTTACCTGGTGACAAAGAATGGTTTTCTTGCTACAATGCCCATTATTCTGTTTCAATAATAGGAAATTCTTAGGGTTAAAGTAATAACATAATACTAACTTACTTTTTGTGTTTTATTTACGCATGAATGAGCACAGAGAAAAGCAGTTATGGCTAAATGAATTCTAACATAGATGATAAAAGCGCAGGCAAGTTTGTACAAATCCATTCTAAATTATGCGAAACTTGTTTTATCACACATAAATATCACAGAAAGGCAATTGGAGAGTGACACAATTTTCAAACGATATCATGGCAAATCGTTTTGATCTTACATAAAATCGGGTCACTTTCCTGAAATCATGGCGAAATGGTAGATACCAACATAAAATGTGAACACATACAAAGAAACATTTAAACAAGACAAAATTCCCTGAATTACATTTGCAATGTAGAGGAATGACTTCAATCATTTAATAAAGTCAAATGATCTCCTAACTCTTATGCATTCAAAATAATCCTTACTCTAATGCACTCAAAGTGACCAAAAATTTCCAAAGAGATCTCATCACTTGGAGTGCATTAGAGTTCCAGAACTCCATAGAGTTCTTGTCAATTTGAGTGCATTAGAGTTCCAAAACTTCACATAGTTCTGGTCACATTAAGTGCATAAGAGTTAAGTTCTCACTCATCTATCATAACAAAATACCTACTACGGCAGAATCGCTCTCATTCAAGTATACTGTCATAAGTTATTGGTTCATATGGCTAGACATTAAGGTTCTATGAACCAATTCCCAACAACATTTACACTCCTACCACACAATTAATTCATGTTCATACTTTAGTTCCAAAGCATACAGGTTCTAACTCAAATCCAAATTGTTGATTGGCGTCGCCAGCATCACGCATGGCAACGTCTATGATTGGTAATACATCAGTCTTTCTTGTCTGTATCCCTATTTTGGTTTTACCATCGTTAGCCTTGCGATACTGAAGGAGAAAAAAAACACATTGTATTTACATGGATAAGTCGTATTAATCTTGTATTCTGTATGTCCTTGTTAAGTTTTTTTGCATTTTAAGCCACCAAAAGGCTTTGATACTCAATAGTACTCCATCAAGTATATGGCTTAAATCAGTATATACAACTTTTAGTCAGTAGATAAAATACACATACTCACATACTCCTTATTAATTAAACAAAAATGATCATTTGAAATCAAAAAACAACAACTGAACTTGAAAACATCAAATACTGTTCATGTAAGGATAATAGAAAGAGCAACATAGGGTTAGTAAAACAGTATTTCAGCTTTTAAAAGCTTGGATGGATCTAATAGTGGCAATCAATATTAACGTTACTCTATTCATCATATACCTCCCCAATTGTTCAATACCATGTATCTTTGTACTACTAGTGCATGTGATGATAACTTTCGCAAGCAGTTTTGACCTCAGATCAGATTAAGCCTGATCTGGTTATTAACTGTTAGACACTCTGATGGCATTCCTGATGACGAAAGCATATGAAATTAAAATGAGTTAAGTAAACAAATTGTAATACAATGATTTAAGCCAGATTATGATATGTTGTTAACTTTGAATATGCAAGCAGCGAAAGCTCAGATGAGCCTTAAAACATGGGTCAGGGTCTGACCAGAATCTGTGTTACTTACAAACACAGTCAGGACCTAAATGAAATGTCACAATGACATACTGCAGACTAATCAACGGCATCTTGATGAAGAGTCGCAGAACAATTACAGCCACGTGACAACAATTAAAAATAAGCAACCATGTCTCTCTCCCTCAGCGAGATGATTGCAAAACCAGAGAGGACACTAAGTACTGCATAACAAAGCATGGACCAAACACAAACTCTCCACAAGCAATACAATAAATCAACAATAACCAATCCGCTGTATTATAATGAACACCAGCCAAAGACACTGGCTTGGTTTGGGGATGCATCAAATGCATTTTCCTTGTTCCAAATCTTTGCCCTGGCAAATCTTTTCCCTGGAATTAGGATTGAAGAAGTTCAGGGAGCCACTCACATCCCACCACCTGCCTTAAAACACCAATGGTAATGTGGAAAGCGCTTGCGTGCAGAGAGCAATGCTCCATGCTAGTGAAACTTGACTTTTTATCAAGACCAACGTTCAGTGCTTGCAGACAGAGACAGATCTTCAATATCAAACAAGACAATCTAAATCCCCATTAACTACTTTCTGTGATATGCCTTGCAGCAGAAGTGTTTTCAAGCCAACATTGTATTAAACAATCAATAACGAGTGTCTTTAGTAGAATTTAGAAAATGCTTTTCAAAGTTTATGATGTATATATATACACATTATCATAATAGTAACTTGATCTGGCGTACTGTATCACGTCTTGTGGATGAGGTCATACCATCGGATCACCCGAGACGCGTAGCGTCAAGGGTGATCAAATGGTATGGCCTCATCCACGAGACGTGATACTGTACGCCCGATCAAGTTACTATTATGATAATTTGTTTATTATATGCCTTTTTCTGACATTTTTCTTATTTTAAAACCTGTTTTGGTCTTGAATCCCGAAAAATTGCGGGAACGTTTGCCATAACGTTACGTTTCTTGACGTCACGTCAACATATTTTCCGTCTCTGGTTCCATGCTTGCAATTTACTTTACGTAACGTCGCGGCAAAAGCAGGTAACTGACGTTAGCTTCGTTTTAAAGGATAGTGATATGGATTCAGAAAACCTCAGTTCGTTGATCTGGCTTTCTGAATCAGATGGCCAGAAAACAGACAGTTCTAAAGTCGTATCAGTTATAGGTATATAATAAAGCCGTATACCACCTACCTGGCATTCATCCTCTGTCTCATCAACGTTATACTTGAGAGTACCCTTCTTCCTTCTTCTGCCACCAGCTGTCATCACTCGCTCATCAAAACCTCTGAGCTGTACAGCGTTTTTATAATCTCCATTGGGGGAATCATAATATGCGACCGTATTGTGGCAATTTACAGTGAGATCTTGTCGGGCAATGTTGCTAATATCTGCGAGGGCATGGATTTGGGTCCTGTTAGCTTCATATGCAAACTCATAATTTGTCTGAAAAAGTCAAATAAATATACAGTGTTTATTGTCCTTTAATTAAATTTTACAAATAAGCCATTTCCATAGGTCTAGATAAGGATTATATACGTAAAATTGTAATAATTTTCTTATCCATCCATTTAAAAATGTGTTTTGTTTGCTCAAAAGAACAGCCTTATTGAGACATTTCTATTGAGCACCAAAAACACATGTTAAAACTGATAGTAAATTTTTAACATCTTTACAATCAAATAACTCGTAAATTATGACTGATGAAATTTCTTTTTTGTGAATATGAATATTCTAAAAAACGCAAGTAGTCAATTCCATGATCTCACAAACAAATCCAAAAATAATCAGTCAGAATGGCTTCTAAATGAAATATCTGACCTATTTCTTTTCTAAATTTTCTTTTCATATGGCTGCCCAATCCGTGAATTCATGATTAAAACATTGAGATAGATGTTTATATGGAAATTGTCTCCTGCTGATAAACAAAGTAAGAAAGATGGCAAAGCTCAGGAAACGATACAATCAAGTACCACACCTGCTTATAAAACCTGATTTGCTTTATTTATGTCTTATGTTTGTGATGCTTCGCGTCTGTTCATTGGTACCTTGTGGTCACCTGCTGGAAAAATGCTGACCTCTTGGCTCTTTTTAGTGATGTTTAATTGTGTTTTTGTCAAATTCCCTGTCTTGTGTTTGCTATGTCCTTGTGCCCGTCTGTTTATATGTGCTTTGTGGTCACCTGCTGGGAAAGGGTTGACCTCTTGGCTCTCGTTTGTGGTGTCTAACTTTGAGTTTGTCACTTTCCCACTGGTATCCTGGGTCAGGTATGGTACTTGATTGTATCGATTTCTGATCTTTGCCATCTTTCTTACTTTGTTGTATGCAAACAATAAAGGCACAGACCAGCCTGGGTATCGGGGCAATATAGATAATGCTAAAGTTATCAGTAATTTAGAATAAAAATATGAGATGTGACATGAGATTTCCAACAATTTTGTATGTGCAACCAGCAAAGGCTTGGACCAACTTGTGCATACTCGCAGTCTGGCCAGAGCCTTTGCTTGTCGCTTGAATATTATATGACTGTTAAGCTATTGTTCTAACAGCATTTTGAGTTTCTAAGCTTATAAGGAGGCTGCACAGGCTCGTTTGGGTCTACACTTGCCAAAATGCCACATTGTTGGAAATCACCTGTCGCGGCTCAAATATGAACTGGCTACATCAAGAGTTTCAATATTCTTGCTAGTCTTAGTGGCTCAATTGGCATGTTTAGCCTTGTTTGCTCACAAACCATGAGGTTAAGGGGTAGGCCTTCTCATGGCAAGGGCTTAATGGGCCTCACCGCTACAAAACCTGTCTTCAGGGTGTCTGACAAAGTGAGATTCAAACCAGTCTCCTGGGCTACAGAGACTAGCTAGAAAATTGAAATTTTGCTTGTAGCAAGTTTATATATTATACTTTCCAATAAGCGAATAATGAAGGCGCTGATCAGTTTGCGCGAATGCGCAGGCTGGTCTGTGCCTTTGTTGTTTGTGCCTTTGTTGTTCGCAATCCCCTGAAGACAGGTTTTCTCACGTTAAGGCCCAAAAACGAGTTGCAAGCTATGCTCCTGTACAGAGGATACATACCTCATCATATCCATTATAAACTTCATTCTGTATATCAGAGAACCAGCGATGATCTGTTAGTGGAGATGATACCCATTGCTTCTTCTGGTACTAAAATATCAAACAAATAAGAAATTAATCACAGTGCAAGGCAGGCAGCAACAGTCATGACATTGTACAGTAAACCTCGAAAATTTGAACAGTGGTTTTTCAATATACTTGTTCATTTAAATTTAATTTTGGACGAAATGAATTCTGAGAATTTGGGCCTATTTATGAAATATTTTAAAAAAATGACAATGATCATTGTTTGGGTAATATACTTTAGTGTCTATAATTTGAACAACGCCTCATTCGAAAAAAATCTTTAGTACTTAAGCCTTGAATTCACAAGATTCTACAGTAAATCACAGAGACAGTCATTATCCATTGGTGGAGACGATCTGGAGACGATATTAATTGCTTCTCTGGTACGTACTCAATACCCATTCAATAAAGATAATTTATAATTAAAGGCAATATTGGTTATGGTTATTGTAAACCTCAGTCTGTATATAAAACAAGAGAACTAATGATAGCTTCTTGTAATAAGATATCAACATACTCAAAGCGCCTCATCAGAAATATTTACATTTATGTTTATCTATCCGAATCAACTTCTTAGTGAATAGGTTAATGTAAAGACAAAACTTAACACTGGCGGGCCTATCAAAATCTCAATGTAAATCTTCTCCATAGCAAATAAATGACAACTATCCTACATAATTCAATGATGTTAAGATGATATATCTCTTGAGGAACCTTGTAAATGGAACCTGCGTCAACATTTCATCAGTCAGGCGAATAGTAGGCTGGGATATCTATACTTGTAAATTGTACATCTTAATTTATATTTTTAATTGTTTTATTGAATTAACTTACCAAGTACTTCTGAGGGTATATGCAAGTCCAGGATATCTTGGATCTAAATTCACATGAGACTTGAAGCTTGTCATAATCATGGCCTCCATTAGGATCAATCCAAATCTTCATGTCTGCAGAAAAAAAGAGTTCCACTATAGCTCATTTAAGACCAGACACCTCTAAAGGAGTTTTGTCTCTTCCACCAAAAAGTATTTTTTCATTGTGAGATTTGTATACTCCAGTGGATAAACTGGTGACCAAATGAATGCAATAATAATATCTATCTAAGAAGGTGAAATTTTCAGCAGAAAATTTAGATCTCAATTCACTTTGAATACATCAGCATTGATGTGTACATCAGCATTGATGATTAAAGGGGGCTTTTGGTTATTTCCTGTATTGGCAAAAATGGTGCAAACGAATGATTATCAGTGCCATACACTATGCATTCTTGTACTTCAACAACAGCAGAATCTAGGGCGAAGATTTGGTACCAGTAAAATGCATTTAAGCCCCCAAATGGCTTAGGCTGCTGTCCGTGATAAGGCGGTGGTTTTGTTGTTGTTGACTTTTTGTTTAATGTAACTTCCATTGTGGGAGTCTATAATTGTTCTACGTTTTGTTGTTCGTTACTTTGTGTCCATTCTAGTATTGCAATCATCTTGATGGGGAAGAGAGAGCTGGTTGCTTTGCTTAAATTGTCTACCTGGTATCCCGTGATGGTTGAGTGGCTCTTCCTCACGGTGCCATGGGGTTGTCTGCGGTTTGTGATTTTGGTGTTTCCTGATCATACTCACTTACTTTTTTTACTTTTATGATATGGCCAAACTGTGTTCAACATATATAAGTGCAATGAACGTTTAATTATATAGCTTTAATTATGTTTCTCTCTTATAGAAGTCTTTAGCATTAAAAAGAGTTTTTACACTCTGTTATTTATAATCTTCACAATTGAATGGCAATTTTATGAGCGATATCATAAGCTTTTGGTGTAATTAAAACCAATGTCATGTAACAGCAAAATGCCAGGCTGTCCTAGTAAGTGCACAATAATAAGGTATCCGCGCCACCATCCCTAAGCTTTGGTCACCAATGTTTTGTTATTTTATCTTTATACAACGTAGCAATATAGTTATTCTAGATATTCAATCTGCCTGCAAAGCTTGGTTAACACTTTTTTCACAGTATATATGCATTCATTTCGAAGTGTAGATTACAAAGTGCAATAACACAAATAATGCTAGCGGCCACATTTGACAGCTGCTGATAACCATTGCAAGCATTTTGGACCAAGATCAGGACTGATCTGGACCAAAGTTGTTTGACACTCTGATAGTGTTCCTGAAATAATGTTTTGAAAAAAAGAAAGAGAAAAAAGATTTTGTTTAAAGTCAACAGCTGACAAGAAACGCATGAAAAATTACCCAATATAAATAAAGTTAATTGAGCCGCGACATGAGATTTCCTACAATGAAGTATGTGCGACCAGCAAAGCCTCAGATCAGCCTGCGCATAGGCGCAGTCTGATCAGAGCCTTTGCTAGTCGCTTGAATATTCTTTGAGTGTTAAGCTACTGACCCAACATTATTTGGAGTTTGTATGCTTAAAAGGAGGCTACACAGGCTTGTCTGAGTCTACACTTGTCAAAATGCCACAATGTTGGAAATCACATGTCACAGCTCAATTATCAACACTCACGTTTCTTTACACTATCTGGATGGTTCTGTTTGACATCATGACATGACATTGCTGGGTTGTACTTACGTTTCTTTACACTGTCTGGATGGTTCTGTTTGACATCATGACATGACATTGCTGGGTTGTACTTACGTTTCTTTACACTATCTGGATGGTTCTGTTTGACATCATGACATGACATTGCTGGGTTGTACTTACGTTTCTTGACACTGTCTGGATGGTTCTGTTTGACATCATGACATGACATTGCTGGGTTGTACTTACGTTTCTTTACACTATCTGGATGGTTCTGTTTGACATCATGACATGACATTGCTGGGTTATGTTCCTCGCCAGTGGGTGCTTTTATTTCTCGGATTTTGGTGTCAACAGTCTTCAGAACTTCAAGAGCCTTCTTCTCCTGTAAAGGAAATACAACATATATGCATTTGTTTTGATGCTTTACGTCCCAGTCAAAACTTTTTCATTCATGTGGGGACGATTTCCTGCCTACCTAGGTAGAATCAATAATAAGCAGCAGATTATAAGCTAACACAGGCAACTTATGAATGCATGAACAGGCTCAATAAAACCAATCCTGCTGTTTTCTAATATTGTAGGTTCTCTCTATTTCTGAAGGGTCGGTGTTTCTATATTATTTATGGACAACATGTGCCTCAGATAAAAATTAGTTTTGCATGTAAACCTTCCTGGAATCAGATTACCACCTTTGTTATACCCTTATTGAGAAGCATCATGCCTAACCTTTTTACATACACAATTTTGAATATTCTAGCTAATCTCTGTAGCTGAGCAGGGTAGTTTTAGATTTTCCTTGTTGGAAAACCTGAAGGCATTGTATATTTTGAGCATAAGATATATTTGCATTAAATAGCTTGTTTAAAATGATTGCTTGTAATCATATTTTACAGTAACATTTGTATATATTTACAGTACAAATGTAAGAACTAATGCACATTCTAATTTTGATATATGTATGATCATCTATGTTGAAAATGTGCATGTTTCATAAATTAATATTAAATTATAAAAAAATATCCACTAATCACCAGTACAATTAATGCAGTTGGATTCCATTAGAGGCTGCATTATTGTTTTGGATCTGACCAATAATTGTTTTTGTTCAGGTTTGTTTTGTTTAAGTATAGCAGTTGTCAGCACAGAGTTCCGATGGAAATATGGTATATGCCTGACAGCAAAACAACAGTGAATATGTTCATTGTTCACTGACCATAGCTGTTTTCTGGCATGTTATATAACAAATGTGTCGCATAAAGAATATTCTACCTAACCCATTTCAGTAACTATATTGGCCTCGTTTCAAGAAAACCAGTCTACTCAGCTTTAGAGAATAGCTAGAAAATTGAAAATTCACCAGTAGCAAGTTTAGATATGATACTTTTCAATAAGCTAACAACAAAGGCGCTGGTCAGACTGCACAGGCTCGTTTGCGCCTTTGTTGTTCGAAAAACCCCAAAGATAGGGTTTCTGTCGTCGAAAGGATTAAACCAACTTACCGTTTCTGGAGCATCACTGCCAGTCTGAAATATAGGCACAGAGTATCAATAGAATTATGTTAAATATATTCATATTACAATCATGTATCTTATTTTTTGGAGAGCCTAGGTGTCTGTTTGTATGTTCATGGTTTGTAACTTGAATCATTTAGGATGGATTGAAATATAAATTTGCGCAAATTTGTACCCCTTGAGCCTTAAATATATAAATGACCACACTTTTTTTTAATTTTTTTTTTAATTAACCCTTTGTATTTGAGAAACACCTAAAGAGTACTTTACAAAAACTGTAAATGTAAAACAGATCTTCAAGCAAAAAATACAATATCTTTTAAAATTATAGCCTGACACCCCTAGACATGTACAATATACTGTCCTAAGTTTATTATATCAATAAAGCAGGAAGACTCCATAAGTATACTAAGAGGTAAGCTCCATTGATATTTAAAACCATAATAATACAGTTCAGTGATATCTAATGATTTCTTAAACTAATTTGTGCAGCTTCCTGCAAAAACTATGTACTGCCAGATTAGTGATTTTTATGCATAAATTTCAAATTCCTTGGTACAGGAATCACACCGACAAGATATGTTTTGGTTGAGAAATATAAAAAAATATTTTCTGTTAGCACTCTTAACTAAAGGCCTGATGTTCCAGAGGTAATTGAAACCCCAGTTGTTGACTCTACCACGTCACCGTCAAACCAAGGCAGTAAACGTGTATGATAAACATAGACCTTGTGATATGTAGTTTTATTATTTTCAAACTGAACGTAATGTGTGTACACACATAAACAATTAAATTAGCAAATAAGCTTACTGAAGTCATTGACTTAGTGGTAGTACACTGATTTGAGATTACCTGTATAGTGTGTACATATATTTATCATATGACGTCGCGTCTGGGATTAAATAACACCATGCAATAAAATCAATAAATCACTAGTGGTTTACAGATTTTCGGGAAACGTTATGACGTCCATAACAACGTTGCGTACATAAACGTTTTAACGACAGAAATGAGATTTCAAAGTAATCTTAATGTCATATGATAAATAGAATCTAACATTCGTGCTGTTGTATTATTTATTAAACTCGTTGCGAAAAACAGATAAAATGCTCGACAAGCCGTGCATTTAACTTGTTTAATGAATTCAATCAAACATTAGCACTCATGTAAGATCCTCTATTAATTGTACGCCACTGAGTGCTGCTGAATACTTACTGCAAATGGATCATCGTTAGGTCCTTTCATGTTGCTGGCCCCAAACCAGGCACCCATAGCTGGAGCATACATTGGAGTTCCAGGTGGTCCCTATAGGGACAAGAGGATAAATTGTTAAACACTTAAACTTGGCAGTATTTCGGCACTTTATGCGAATTAATAAAAAGTTGCCAAAACACAAGACTGCAAACTTCTGTCTTGAATATGCTATTTCAATTACTACCCTATAGTATGTTGGTATCTGAATCAATAATTAACCCAAATAAACTAATTTTAGAAAGACTGAGCTTGTTTATCACAGAATATTTTATTTAGAGTGGCTACTTTAAGGAGGAAAACTTCCAATCATATTCCTATGGGTTGGCTTATCATGTTAAAAAATACTTATAAGTCATTGATTTGAGAAAACGCCAAAATGTAACTATCAAAATATGTTGATATTTAAAAATTGCCAAAATTTTGAAACAATCGCTTTATACGAGGGTCATCCAATAAAGAATGAGACTTTTTCTATAGCGTAGTGAATTTACATGCTAGGCTGATGAAATTTCTTTCAAAGCTAGCTCGTCTTTTTGGCAGTTCACATGTACCATATTCGACGTTTTACATAGTTCCAACTTTTGTTGCTAGGCAACATTAGAAGACTGGGCAAACATGCGTGGACGGCTCACTATATATGGTTACCATAGCAACAGATTAAGATGTATGGTTTATTTTTCCATTAGTACTTATATATGCTCATGCAATCTGTCTATAGCCAATATGTGGAAAGTAATGTTTCAGGTTATTGAGCGGTTACCATGGAAACAAAGCTTAAAAAATCAAGTTTTCAAGAAATATCTGGTATTTTCCCTGACCTCTTGAATTTAAAAGTTAATATAAAATAGTCGAAGGCAAACAAAGTGAACATAGTTCTGTCCATGTATACTTAATAACAATAAGCTGCAGATAACAAAACATTTTGTGAGATTTCCTTCCCCTACATAGTTACCATAGCAACTTAAAGTAGTGTGTTTATATAAAAAAATCAAGTAAATCGGTTGCTAGGCAACCAAAATAAAGAATATGCATATTTGGTTCATCTTTTATAGCATTTTATGTAACATTAAGACTGTTAAGTAGAATAAATTATATCAAGAGGTTATATTATATCTATGAGTGAAAATAAAAGACTTTCAATAACGGTGGGTATTCAAAAAATAATGTAAACGTGGCCATGCGTCTTCAAGTCCTTCCACAAAACATCCCGTTACTATGGCAACTTACCAATCACAAACATATTGTTTATATTCCTGAATGGCTAAGATGTTATATTATCATTATGGTGAATTTTAACTAAATGCACACACAGGTTTTCATACTATGAAGAAAGTCTCATTCTTTATTGGATGACCCTCGTAGATGAAATGAGACTTTCATTTATATCTTCTATATGCCAAATAATTCATGTGTAAAAATCAAGCAGCACATGAGTTTTGAAACTAATTGCAGATGCAATCAGGCTAGACTCAAATAATCCTACACGTCTCAGCGGTCTCACAAAACTTTAGCCGTGTGCATAACACACGATGGAGGTAGATTGAGGCTCAGACTATATTTTGACCACTGACACTTGGGCTGGGCAAAGTGAATGCATTTATTTTAAGTGCAGACCTTTGACAACAGTCTACTAGTAACAACTGCTGTGTTGTGTATTTAATGCACTGGCAGAGAAAAGATGAGAAGATAAGTCCTGCACATAACATATACTTTAACTAAGTATGCAAATAAAGGAACTTATTGTTTAATGGTACTTTAAAAGAATCTTAAAACACCTTAAATGAACATAATGTATAAATCAACTTTTCAAAATTCATCATAAATATTGCTTATAGCATACGAAAAACTAAAACAGGATACTGCTTTCTAAATGACTATGTCTAAAAACCAGTACTTAACCCTTAAAGCGCCAATCATGACTGCAGCAGACGACAAATTTTGCGACATCTTTCCTAATTTTCGAAAAATATAAGGTATGATATTACATGAGAATTGTCTATTTGTTATTTTTGAAAAAAACCCAGCAAAATTTGAAATTGTCGTCTGCTGCAAAATGTAGGTGGCACTTTAAGGGTTAAAATGAAACAATAGCTTACTGGTGGTCCTGGGGGTCCTTCTGGTCCTACTTGACCCTGTCAAAAGGAAAAAATTTATACTGTGATTGAAAAGTTACATAAAATTTACTAAAGATAGTTTTATTATGTATAACACAAGTTTGGTGTTAATGTCTAATTTTGAGTTAAATCAACTTCCCCCTTAACATGATAACCATTAAAAGATATTTAATATCTTATGTCCACTGTGGTAGGATGCATCAGTGGCAAAATCATTAAAACAGGAGTATATTGTCTGTGATCTCAGATGACTCTTGGTCCTGTTTTATGTTTGCATCATGACATACTTTTTGTGTTCCTTTCCCATTTGATGTAGTTGACAGGATATATTTTAAGTGCACTGTTATCATCACTGTGTAAGTAACACATTTAGTCAAAAGTAGTGGTGAAACCATGAAAACGAAGAACAGCTATTATAGAAATTCATTTCAATATTTACCTGTCGTCCATCTTCACCCTCTGGGCCTCTACGTCCCTGTAAGTAGAAGTAATAAAACATAATAATAAACAGTAGGTGATCAAAAATTGCTTCCGTCAAACAATAATAATTATGTGAACAATAAAATTCACTTATAAATTTATTCACAATCTAACCCTTTTCTTCATTTTAAAATGGAAACAGCAATGGCAAAACAAACAAATAAACAAAATACAACAAAAAAGAAGCTTGTTAATCAAATCATGTAGTTTTTATCATTACTGGTGAAGAGGTCCATATTAACGTCCCTTGAACCTTGATATGCATGATCTGGCAAATGAGGTTGAAAATATAAACATGTAAAACTAAAGCTCTTCATTGTCAAATAAATATGCTACATTGAATGCAGAATTTATCTAATTACTTTACGTAAAAAATTTGAATCTTGATTAGGGGGGCTGTTGGTCTGTATATTCAATATGAATTAACTCATTTTTAACAAATATTAATAATAATTGTTTTGAAGACTGCGCTTTGGAGTAAGTAAAATTAGATTCTTAAGTATACCTGAAAACCCTTGACACAGGACTCATGAGATTCATAAGACCTTTAGCTTTTCATAGTTTTTGACAACTAATGCATAAGCAGGACAGGACATACTAACCATAGATCCAGGTACTCCTGGTGGTCCACCCATACCATCTTTACCAACTGGGCCCCTTGGACCTTCAATTCCCTAAGGTATATAAGAAATAAATAATCATCAATTTGACTAAGATGAAACAAATTGTATGATTTTCTGTCATGGTACATTAACCCTTAAAGTGCCAAGAACAAAATGTATCTGAAAATATCGTCTGCTGTTGTAGTCTGCTGCAAATCATTGCCTAACATTACTGACAAATTAAGTATAGAACCAAACAGCGTGGACTTAGAACAGACTGCTCTTATGGGAGCAGTCTGATCTGGGTCGACACTGTTTGTCATAGAGACTTCTTAAACATTACAGCAGACAAGAAAAAGCAGACGCCTTTTGTTGCAGTTGCCCCATTAAGGGTTAAGCCTTCTCACTAAACAAACATCAACAGCAAATTTAGATTCGTTCACTGAAAACTCAGATCAGCTAGCTCACCATCCGTCTCATCAAAGTGTTTGTTGTATATTCTATAGGTAACTAAGGAACCATATTATTAGCAAAAGCTGGCCAGACTAGGTGAATCTGAGTCATAATCAAATTTCATAAAAGCTTATGATTTTGTGTTTTTTAAATTTACTATTTTAATTTGATCTAAAATATTGGCTAAATCAAATAAATTCTTTGACAAAATTGTATCTTGTTCAAAATATCAAATTTATATTATATAAGAAGATATATTGTAAAATGAACATAAATCAGTGTACTGTTGCAACATATTTTGAAGCATATGTAAGGCGTGTAATGTAAGTCATTCTGTGTATATGTAAAGCATAATGCTTAACAAAATTCTTCAAAAACACATAATGTACATGTAAATTTATGCTCTGTCTTGTTTTATGTTATTTACTATTTTTAGATATATACTGTACAACATTTATCAATTACATTTACAAATGTAGCAAAAAGATATTTTCATACATATAAGCATATGTAATACATAATTCATTATATATATACATATCAAAACGATATGAAAACAAAACAACTCAAAACCTACTCTTTGACCCTGTGGTCCAGGTGGTCCTGGTAAACCATCATCACCCGCTGGTCCTTCTGGTCCTGGCAAACCCATTAGTCCTATCAGTCCCTGGTCTCCTTTGTCTCCCTGTGAATAAGTGATGTGTTAAGTTTTTAAATAGTAAACCTTAGTATACTAATAATTTCTTCTGATTTGATAAACATAACAAGCATTATTTTGCTTTAACAACAGACAAATGTTAGCATGCAGGCAAACAGTATGGAGTCATATCAGACTCTGCACATTGCGTATTTGTGTGCGTAATTGTGTTTATGGTGTTGGTTCAACGGTGTTATAGTGTCATAGGTGTGTGAGTTCTGTAGGTTTGTTATGTTTTCATGTCTACAATGACTCTAGCATATTTAGCAAAGCGCTTGCAAAGCTACATTTGAACAATTGATAAACATAATTGTGCCTTAATAAAAAAACGAAAGAGATTTCTAACATTCAATACTGTTCGTTTGATGTAAACGCCAGAGTCCAAATTATAAGACTATTGATTTTTATATAAAAATATGAAAACAACACCTAGCTCTTATCACTTAGAAATAAGACTCCAAACAATTTATGTTTGACCTAAACACTTATTGTCTTATATCTTACCTGGTTTCCAAGATCTCCCTGTTCTCCTGGTAATCCTTCAAGACCTTGTGGCCCCTACAAAATATAGGCATTGAATAGTGTGGTATTGCTTATGAAATATTACCCTCTAATATTAATGAAATGACTTGCTTAACTACTTTATCAACTGAAAATGTATGAAATTGGCCTGATTAAATTCCATCAAACATCAAACATAAAAACTAAATACTAAGACTACATGAAACATTTCTGTATTAATATGATAGAAATATTAAATAAGGTGTTTTGACATGTAAAAAGTGAATGATACTTTTGTAAGTGTCATACAATTATCAAGAACTATACAGCTAGTTTATAATTTGCTGCTATACAGTAGTCATGATATTTATTTATCAGAAAATGTAATTGAATGGACATTGCAATGATATTTCATCAACATAGCGAAGAATGTACTTCATAGTCCTGTCATGTTTTACGACATGTCATCATGGGCTACATGTCAGCCAAGAAATTCCTTTTTTAATCATTACCTAATTGAGTGAATGTATTCTTATTCAATTAAAACTCATTGAAAAATTTGCGTTGGAAGTGTGGGTCAGTATATGAATCATTTATACATGAGATTTTTGAGTTCATTGCCTGCGGATGTGATAAGCAATGCCTAGCCAGATTCAGAAATTGTAAGTGAGTATGATCAGGAAATACCACAATCACAAACCCCAGACAACCCCATGGCACCGCGAGGAAGAGCCGTTCAACCATCATGAGACACCAGGAAGACAAATTAAGCAAAGCAACCAGTTGTCTCTTCCCCATCAAGATGATTGCAATACTAGAACGTTTTACTCATCATATTTTACAGGTGATATGGCGTCTGTACAAATATTTCTAAGACAAGACCAAACTCTGCTCTGGACCTGCGTCGCGGGTGCATATCGGTGTGTGAACAGTCGATATGCAAAGTTCTAATATACAGGAATGAAATCAGATTACACCAAATTACACAATGTATAATCTACAGAATTTCGAAGTTTAACACTCAAAAATATATTATCAAATGTGTTTAAATATAGGGTGTACATGTTCAATGAGTGAACAATCATAATACAAAGTTTGAATATAAAGGAATGAAAACTGCTTGAGTTACAGATTACACAAACAAGACACCCCCTAAGCATTTCGGATGGGAAAAAATGTCTAAGTTCAACAGCCCTAAAAATAAGAAAGTATTTATGAAATGTGCACAAAATGGGAGGTGCACATCATCAATGTGTAAACAATCATTAGGCAAAGTTTGATAATAAAGTAATGAACACTGATGGAGTTACAGATTACACAAACTAGGCACCCCCTAAGCATCTCGGAAGGAAAAAAATGACTTAGTTCAACGCCCGTCAAAAATAGAAAAATATTTATTAAATGTGCACAAAATGGGAGGTGCACATTGTCAATGTGTGAACAATCATTAGGCAAAGTTTGATTATAAAGTAATGAATACTGTTGGAGATACAGATTACACAAACTAGGCACCCCCTAAGAATCTCGGAAGGAAAAAACGTCTAAGTTCAACACCTGTCAAAAAAGTTAAAAAAAAAATGAAACGTGCACAAAATAGGAGGTGCATATGTTCAATGTGTGAACAATCATTATGCAAAGTTTGAATAAAAAGGATTGAATACTGTTGGAGTTTCAGATTACACAAACTAGGCACCCCCTTAGCATTTATGATCGAAAAAATGTCTAAGTTCAACACCCGTAAAAAATTAGAAAAAAAAAATGAAATGTGCACAAAATAGGAGGTGCACATCTTCAATGTGCGTACAATCATTAGGTAAAGTATGAATATACAGGAATGAATACTGTATGAGTTACAGATTACACAAACTAGGCACCCCCTAAGCATTTCGGATGAAAAAAATGTCTAAGTTCAACACCCCTCAAAAATGAAAAAAAAAATATGAAATGTGCACGAAATAGGAGGTGCACATCTTCAATATGTGTACAATCATTAGGCAAAGTTTGAATGAAAAGGAATGAAAACTTTTGGAGTTACAGATTACACAAACTTGGTACCCCTTAAGTGTTGCGGACGGACGGACGGACAGACGGACGGACGGACGGACAGACGGACGGACGGACGGACAGACGGACGGACGGCCGGACGGACGGAGTGGACCCTCTACTAGACCTGCTTTCGCTAAAGCGACGCAGGTAAAAAACTATAAGCAGTAGACAAAGCCGGCCACCATCAGTCCGCCAGCAAAATGACATTTCGATGACATTTCATTGGTGGGGGGCCAATGTTTGCATGATTTTTCAGCAGGTCCTGGCCACAATCCGTGCATGGTACTGAAATCTCGTGAGTTGGCCTATATATGTATTGTAAAAGATTATTACCGGGGGTCCTCTTGCGCCATTTGGTCCAGCTGGTCCACGTGGCCCATGTTCTCCCTGTAAAAGACATTCATAGCGTATATAATCTTGATCTTCTAGCATTCTGGATTACAGATAAGGTTGTCAGAAATCGGAGCATAATAAAGAAATGACACAGATACAGGTCTCTATATACCAGAGTCTAATTAATAATCAATTTTGTCATTTTTTAAAGTAAAACATATGTTGTTAGTACTCAATAAGGCTGCTCTTTTGAGTACCCAAAACACATATTTGAACTAATAAATGAGAATATAATTATATTTTTTTGCGTAAAAAAGTGCCATCATCTGACTGACATATACATGTACTATAAAAACGACCACAAGTATGAGATGACATTTTTACTTTTAGATAATGCAATCATTGTAATAGGAAATGAGACATTTTTAAAAATGCTCCTGTTAAACGGATGTGGAAAACTATTCCTGGTTTTGTCATTTAAAAGGACACATCTCTTGAATGAATGTGTACCTGCTCTATTGATAAAAATGGAAAGTTATTTAGGCTTTTACTCTTTTTATTATGGATACCAATTCTTTAGCAGACATTAAAGATAGAGATGAAATGACACAAAATGTGGCATTTCGCTGGAGTCTGCACTGTTTGCTAAGATAAAACTATCTTTAGGGATAGAAATACATCATATAATAGAAACTCGGAGAGGCAACCACTTAAAATACAAAATGGGTGAGTCCATACTAATTGTGTCAATATGTATGGAATAATACAGCAGAATGAATAGGATTACCAAGAAGATATACCAAACTCAATGGTTACTTGAATATTTCTTTGATTATATATCCCCTTTTTCTTATCTCCAACTCATATCATAGAAAGTGGGCACAGTTCAAATACAATATCGATGTATAATAAGGAATGACCTCGCCAGTGCACTCCCAAAAATAATCTTAAATCTCAATCTGGTGTATCCCTAATTAACATCGAATCAAGCAACAGCATTATAAAATCCTAATTTGTATAATCAAACATCATCTGTATAAATGATATCAAATTTTAAAAACATTTCTTACCCGTTCACCACGTTTGCCATTCTCTCCTGGTAGGCCAGTTGGTCCAGGTGGGCCCTGTAACAATAATAAAACAATATGACAAGACCTTAAAAAGTAAGTGAGTATGATCACAAACTGCAGACCAACCCATAGCACCGTTAGGAAGAACTACATGACATTTACAATAACAAGACATCCAAAAGAAAATAAAAGCAACCAGTTCTCTCTTCCTCGTTAAGATGATTGCAAAACTAGAATGGACATAACGTAATGCATACCAAATCAAAAACCACCACAGAACCCATACAAACAATGGGAGGTACATAAAACAATAAATCATCAATAAGAGAACCACGGAATTAAAAGGGGGCAGCAGCCTAAGCTACCCTGGGGCTTAAATGCATTTTACTGGCGCCAAATCTTTGCCCTAGATTCTGTTGTTGCAGGTTTGACCGTTTTTTTAATTTGACAAAGAAGTATTGAGAATTACAAGGAAATTAATAGTTTTACAAAGAAAGTGAGAACTTTACAAGTAATTTTACAAAGACAGTTAAAGAATATTTAATATTTTACAAAGAAATTTAGAACTTACACATTCACAAATAAATTTCAAAGAAAATTTAGAATTTTATAAAGAAATTAAGTTTTACCAAAAAAAAATCATAAGAAAATAACCATTTCCAAATGGACACAAATGGACAAAGCTGATCACATATTGTCTCCTTACATGTTTTTATGTTCAATCCTTTTTATACTGGTTACTCATAAATGAGTACCTTTACAAGCAGTGAAGACTCAGAGTATAAATTGCTTGCTAAAGCAAAGGTATCTTCAGTAGAAAAATGCATTGTTATCTTAATACTATATTGAGGTATACAATGAAGCATCCCAAGCTGACTGTATCAAACAATCGAAAAATCGATTAATACATAAAGATTAATGTTATCAATAATACATACCATAAATCCAACAGAGCCTGGGGATCCTGGTGGCCCTTGATCACCTAGTGGACCTCTTGGTCCACGTGGTCCAGCAACTCCTGGAAGACCATCATGTCCTGGAGGTCCCTAATAGAATAAAGTAGTATACATGTAGCATTATAGTCAAAACAATGGATACTTTTCATTATTTTCTGTAAAAAAACACTATATAATGACTTAAGAGAGCTGTCTATGATATGTTATTAGAAGAAGCATGAAAAATAACATACAATCCAATGTATATCTAATTAACTTCAATAAGCGTGTTATCCAAGCCATCGGAATAACTGGAACCAACAGCCGATAAGAATAGCTATGCCTTATGCCAATAGTTCTTTTACTAAAATGTGCTCTCATTGGTTCATTTCTGACAGTGCAACTGAATCCTTATCTAAACATTGTGGTCACATTGGCATGCCAGATCCATAAATTTACTGCTACAAAACATCTGAATGATATACACTTTTCTAAGAAACAAGCTACACCTTTGTCATGCAGAATATTTTCTTTTACATTGATCCGCCCCAATTTTCATCCTGTTAACCTGCAGCGAACTAGCTTAAAGCAATGATTCTTTTTTCAAAAGTAAGCATTTAAAAAAATATCATAATAAAAGAATCCAACAGTTTGGATCCAGATGAGGACCACTGTACTTTCAGTCCTGATCTGACTCCAAACTGTCTGTGCAGCGGACAACAAAATTTGCCACTAGCAGTCTTATTTAATGTTCAACGACATGGACAGTGAAGCCTCTGATCTGACTATGTGGATGTGCAGTCTGATCTGAGTCTTTACTTGGTTAGTATGCCAAGTTGTACATTTTGCTGTGATGATTATATCTTATTAATGGCTATCAGGTTCTCTACAGTCGAATGTTAGAGGTAATAAAACACCCAACTGCTGACACTAATGATCCTTGAGAGTTTAGGACTGAACCGTTATTTCTCTGTAGAAATCCAATGAGTAAAACTTTTGCCAAAACCACCGCTGGTGAGAGGTTATATGGAAACTATACGCTCTGTCCTTATCCGCTACTTGCTGGAACCTATAGTAGAATGTATTATAGATAAGCTGGTGTTTGATAAAAGGAACACAGAGGCTTTGTCCCATTGATGACTCAGAGCAGCTAGACATCTGGCCAGGGCAAGTTAAGTCCTCGCTGCGTGTACAAAGAAATCGTGTGTCCTTATCAATCCACTGCCTGCACAACAAAGACTGGAAGACTTGCAAGGTGTCTAAGCTGATATGGAATTTTGCTGAGCGCAAAATGAAATTGTCCTGTCGTGCATATGTTCAAAAAGCCAAATATTAGGACCTTACGTGGAACTTTCGACTTGTTGTTTGATTAGGAGACTACATATATTACACAAACATGATATTCTAGGCCTTGGGGAATATTAGGCTCTGACAAAAAGCAGAATACCACTTAAGCAGGAGATAGGGGGTGTGAGAATTGTTGCATTTTGCACAAATTTTTCAAGAATAGATCTATATAAAATTGAGTCTGCTGTTTTCTTATATTGTAGGTTCTCTCTATTTCTAAATGATCCATTTTTCCAGAGTATTTGCTAAACAGTAGCAAATCTGAATGTATCATTATAGAAGTGTCCTTTGCTAGGAAGCCTACGTTGTATCATGCAGACTTGTCATAATTAAAATATCTACATATGATACATTCTTTTGATATCTGTTAACAAATATACAGGTTTTACACATATTTGTTATTTGTCAACAAGAATACATATATCTCATATATGTACCATTTATTTAAAAAAAGAATGTGTATTCTATATGCTAGTCAGTTGTTATCAAACATACACGAATTACATAGATTTATTATTTGTTAACCTGTCTACATGTCTTACTTACTGGATCTCCTTGATGTCCTATGGGTCCTGTCAGTCCTGGTGGTCCGGGTGGTCCTTGTGATCCTGGTAGTCCGTCATCACCTGGTCGTCCTGGTTCTCCTTGTTCACCCTGTAAAATTATATGTACATGGGTGAAAGTTCATAATTTCCAAATTCCTGAGCATTAGAAATTAAAATTTCAAACCTGCTAGATGCCTACAAAAATGAACAATTTCATGTTTAATGGTTAATGGTGTTTAGATAATCTAAAAATTAATCAGAGAAGATACTATAATCTCCCTAATTCAGCATTTTGAGGCTGACTTTCTTTGGAAAGTCAGCCTCAAATTCCTGAATTCAGGATTAATCCTAAAAACTTTCACCAATGTATGTATACATATTGTAGTATATTTTATAAGAATATATTGGTAATCTTTTCAATATGACATAAGTAAAAGTTTAAAATTGTAAAAATATTTAAATGTTTAATTTTGCACTGTGCCTACAAAATATAAAAAAAACTAAAAATATTTAAATGATTATATGTCTGTATATTTTAAAATGAAACTTGATAATAAGTGTAAATCTGCATTAATTCAGTATTTTAAGGCTGACTTTATTTAAGTCAGCCTTAAATACTGAAGTTAATGACTTAATACAGAAAGCCAACCTTATAATACTACATTCAGTTGTAAAACAGTGTAATGCTGCTTTTCATTTGGGTCTGCACTGTTTGCTTTGATTAAAACAACCCCCAGGAACAGAAATACTTAAAAATTTAGAAAAGTCTATCTGTCATCCTTTAAACAACACACTAGGCAGTACCATGCATTTTGTATCAATATGTAAGAGAAATTCATCAGAATACAAAAGGTTAAATCAGGGAGCCTAGTGACTCAGTGGTAGAGTGCTTGACTCAAGACTGAGTGGTTAGAGTCTCGCCAGCATCACTATGTTGTGTCCTTGACAAAGACAGATAAATTCTAATTAAGTACTGTTTCAACCCAAGTATACCGGTCCCTATACAACTGAAATATTGTTGATGGGACAAAAAGAATCAAATCAAACAAAGAAATAAAAGGTTAAATCAAAGTCAGTACTCACTCTATCTCCAAGAGGTCCTGGTGGTCCAGTCTCTCCCATGACTCCTGGGAAACCAGATTCTCCACGATCTCCTTGTCTACCAGGGGCTCCAACTGGTCCATGTGGGCCCTAAATAAAGAAATGCCATAGGTAGGAGTAACTTTATTTCAATACTTTGATTCACAATCATATAGTCATCATCATTTTTATCAAATAGGAGTTGTATAACACTCATTATTAAGAATTACAAATCATTTTTTTTTCAAGTTTAAATATGTCCTCCATTATAGCATAAAGGACATATTGTAAAACATTTATATTTGGTGAGTTTTATGGTGCTATTGGCGGTTAAAGATAAACTCGCCAAAATATGAGACCCCAAAAACAGTTTTGAGTTCAGTTACACAAAACCTATAGATTGACACACGTCTATATTATGTAGGTATCTGTATCTACTAAATCCAATTATGTTTCAAAGTAGAGGGAACCGTGTTTTAAAAGAAGCCACTGTTCAAGAAAAAGTTTGCTTCCCATAGGAATCATATTATTTGCTTAAACAGTATTCCGCGTGTGAATAGAAACTAGCTATAAAGTGTATTCAATTAACAAACCACCAACATTAAAATACATAGTCTTTTAAAATGTGGCTACTATCAAGTGGTTTACTGTACCCTAGGGAGGTGTTTCATAAGACAGCATCTTATTATGGTCTATACTAATTTGAAATGTCTCATTTGCCATTATGGTCTATACTACTTCAAAGTGTTACATTAGTGGATAGACAAAGTTTCCATTTGGTAGTCAATGCAATACAAATCTTTTGACATTATTCAGGTAAGGTAAGATCAAAGTAAGCTTAGATCAGCAAAATAATGCATATTTCTTTAAAAAAATCACTTTTTGCAGCTTGTCAAGGTATAACGCCTTATTTGCAGTTACATAGATGAATTTCTAAAATGAATCTTCCAGTTATTGATCTAGACAAGGCTGTCCTTGCTATTGATAAATCATGTCCTGAAGCATTCAATGAAATAATTACCAATCCGACTGTGCACCTCTAGGATTGGTCTGATCTGTGACTATTATGATTGTGTTTGTATTGTTGAAGTGTAAATATGTTTCACTAGCCTTCAAATTGCTTTTAGAATAAAATATTACTCCTGAAGAGGCGCGGAACTTTTATTGAATGTTGCAATTTTAAATGCTAGTATTTTTTCTAAAAACTGATGAAGCATAAATTGTTTGTAAAACAAATGACATATGATAAAAATATTCAAACAACAGTACTTCACAATTGTTTCTTACCGACTCTCCAACCTCTCCTCTTGCTCCTTTTTGACCTGGAATACCTGGTAAACCATTTAATCCATCAGCTCCAGCTTGTCCCATGGGCCCAGTTCCCCCACGTGCTCCCTGCAAATAGAATTATAAGCAAACATTTGTCAGGAAATACATAAATCCGTTTGTATGTACCACACTCCTCAGACCATAGGTCAAGATAAGGATCGTTTATGTACCTAAAATTGCATTTACTTCCTTACCTATCAATTAAAACATACGGTTTGGGTGCTCAAAAGAACCGTCTCATTAGGACATTCTTTTGAGTACCCACAACTTATGTTTTGGTTGAGAAATAAGAAAAATAATTTTCCAATTCGCACTCTCATCAGGAGGCCTGACTCCTCCCAAATGTTTAACCTGTTAACCTACAGCATTCCAGTTTTAAGGACCACTATGAAAATAAGAGGAATCACTTTCTCTTTTTGTGTTATCCTTGGTAGAAATTAGCAAACCGTGGTCTCTTTAATGTGATCGCTTTTAATGTATACTTTAATGCAAAAGAAACGCAACCGTTTTCAATCCACTTTTTCTTCTACATGGATCACATGAGGCTAGTTTCTTAATTATATCCTGTGTTCCTGCGTATTGAGTAATAATTTGCTGTAAAATGATTTTAATCACATTTTCTATTCTATCATTATAATGACGTCAGTAAATTTCAGCAAATTTGGTCTAAAAAAGTGATGTCTCATTCGATTTGAAAACAAACAGCTTGATCGGATAGCCAGATGTCTTAACTTAAGAAAAACACTAAAACGGTTTGGAAGTTGTTGATTTTCAATGCTACCAATCGCCGCGTTGCTGCGTTTCTTTATTGACGTCAACCTTCTAATTTTTAAAACAGTCATTACAGACGCATTTTGTTTGATCATGTCGCGATACTTACGTCTTCTATGTAATGTATTGGGGGCTATCTGGTGACATTATAAAATTTTGATTATTAATATTCCCTTGGATAAAAATGGCCAATTATGCAAAAAACATTAAAGATGTCATTTTGACAAATGAACGGTGACAGAAACATAAAAGTACCTGATTCGATTTTGTCTACCCTTTTACTTTCAAATAAAGAGTTTGGTTTAAAACGTTTTTCACAAAACATCAACATTTTTTTAACCTTGTGACTTTAAAAATGGGGGTTGCCTTACATTTCTCGTTGCAGTTCAACAACCATAAGTCACAACAGTCTGTTTTTGCTGCTGTATGCAAGGCAAAAAACGGTACTTAGCGATTTCATTATCGCTGTCTGATCCTTTTTATGAAAAAGAAGGAACTACCATTTTAGAAAGAGTTGTGTTTCTTTTGCGTTTAAGTATATATGTTTTAGCATGTATATTATCACATTGTTGTAACATTTATTGTTGATATTTTGAAACGAAATAAATCAATCAATCAATCAAATTAGCATTTATTTTCAACCAATGTGGAATATTTGTGGATCCTGAATCTACTGTGAAATAAATTAAATATTAAATAAATTAAATAGTTTTACTGACAGTTCCAAGGCGGTACTTCATTGGTAGATCATTTGTGCTTTTTGTGTTTCTCATGCTTTGCGTCTGTTCATTGCTGCCTTGTGGTCACCTACTGGGAAAGGGCTGATCTCTTGGCTATTGCAGGTGATGTTTATTGTATTTTTGTTACTTTCCCATGTGGAATCCTGGTATCCTGAGTCAGGTGTTGTACTTGATTGTATCGTTTCCTGATCTTTGCCATCTTTCTTACTTTAAAGGGTTCGGCAGGACAATGGTAAACATTTTTTAAACAAAAATCTAGCTTCTATTTGGTTTATTATCTGGAGTGGTTTTAATGTATACATATACCACCGCTGTAAGCATATAAGATGTCATAAATTATCAACCACCCAAACGCCATTATGCATTGCCTGAGCCTGTCTGCTCGCTGAGTTTTGTCCTTTCTTTTGATCTTTTTTTCCATTGCAATCGTACGGATATAAAAACTCACATTATTTCATATATTCAGGCATTTTCGTGGATAAATGACGTTACTATACTCTCAAAATCAACAAATTTAATAAATAATTTTGTTACCTTAACTCCACTTTCGCCTGGTGGTCCAGCAGGACCAGTGTCTCCAGTAGCTCCAGCCTGCCCTTGTGGTCCTGGTCGCCCAGGTGCTCCTGTTTGTCCTGGAATACCCTGTGTTCCACGGTCTCCTCGAAGTCCCTTTGGTCCAGATACACCACGAGGTCCCTAAGAAAACAAATGAGAAAAGTATAATAAGAAAATGAGCCGTCGAATGAGATTTCTAACAATGTGGTAGGTGCAGTCTGATCAGAGCCATTGCTAAGTCCTTAAATATTTTAGCAGTGTTAAGCTACTGACCAAACATTTTTTGGAGTTTGTAAGCATACCAGGGGGCTGCACAGGCTCCTCTGAGTCTACACTTGTCAAAATGCTACATTGCTGGAAATTACATGTCACGGTTCATCTTATATAGGTTCATCTTATAGAAAAAACAAACAGGCACCAGGAAGAAAATAAAGCTAAAGCAACCAACTCTCTCTTTTCTAGCGGCGAGATGATTGCAATACTATAAAAAAACACCAAGTACTGCACAACAAGACAAAGACCCAAACACAAAACCTTTAAACCAATTGGAGCAACACTAAAACAATGAAACAATGATTCTGGTGCTTTTAAATTTGTAACGCGAAGTTTGATTGGATAGGGTCAAAATTATGTATCAGTATATCATGCGAAAAACTGTCATCATTAATTAAATCACACTTCGTTGGATGAAGTGCAGATTTATGCGGCTTACATTGCTCCAATTTGAAACGAAAATGCAGAAGTGCATTAGAATAGGGATAACCATATTCAAAACTTTAATTTGGGGAGGTATATCGTGTGTCGCTGTAAAATAAAATTCCAGGTGTATATCCGACGATTTACCTCCCCAAATGAATATTCTGAATACAGTTATCGCCTAATTAATCAACAATATAAGCACCGTTTTTGAACAGATAGCAGCCAAGTTCACAGGGGTGCTAAATTGCATTGAACTGGCTGTTCAACTCTTTATTTCCATGCTTTGTTATTTTACTCACTTTTTTTCTTTTATCATAGCTAAAATATAAATGTTAAAATGATGTGTAAAGGGTGTTATTTCTGACTATATGAACCTACTCACCATATTGCCTGGTTTCCCTGGTTCCCCACTAACACCTTGCTCTCCCTCTTCTCCCTTCTCTCCAGGGGCACCAACAGGTCCTTTTGGTCCAGGTGAGCCAGGGGATCCCTAAAATATAAGGGAGTAAATTCTAGAGACATTCAAATTAAATTGTGTGAAAATTGAAACATTTCCTAAATCCTAAACGTTTGTTTTTGTTCGTTTGATTTGATTCTTTATGTCCATCAACAAATTTTTAGTTATGTAGGGACGGGTCTTCCTAGGTTGAACCAGTACTAAGCTAGGATTAATGTATCTTGCTCAAGGACAAATGCAGCGACGCTGGTGAGGCTTGAACCCGCCACTTCTCTGTCTCGAGTCAAGCACTCTACCACTGAGCCACTGCGCTCCCTCCTAAACGTTTGAAATTAATAGCTTAGTCATTCCAAAAACCTAAATTGTTTGAAATTTAAAGCTGATTGCTACCTATAAATTTAAAACGTCTAGGATTTTTGAAATATATCGAAGGTGACAAATGCTTATAAATGAATAGTTTTAAGATTAAACTATTATATACTTTCAGATAATATGAAAATCAAACAACAAAATTATTATAAACTGATTCAATTGGAATATTGAGGTTAGCCTAACTATAGTCATTTATCCTCAAAAACTCTAATTCTGGATAGTCATAAACGTTTAACCAATTTTAATATATTGATGGTGATAGCTTGATTCAATTTAGATATTTTCGTATTTTTGGCCACATTATATGTGGTGTACATTTTTGTCAACGAATTTTTGCAATGGTATTTTCTAATTGGCGATTTTATTTATATGAAAAATCCTTTGACTTAACCGGCTTAAAAGTATTATCAGTACTACGAATGCTTAAGATGAGAAAGCTTGCTTAATATAATGTTGCTGCTAATAATTTCTTAACGCTATAAATTCAGAACCAGTCTTTTGCTAATCTATAGCAGAACATATCAGAATTGCTGGAAAACGTATTTTTCTAGACCAATAAAATATATTGTTAATAACTTTAAACTCAGATCACTTTCCTTATACCTTATTATAAACCCAATTTTATTTGATTCTCAAATTTTACCATGTATGCTTTATGCAGAAACATTTCAATTAGGAAAAAAATAGTCCATGACATCCTCTTACGTTTTTAGCAGCTTTCCAGAAAAGGACATGCATCTATACACTGATCAACTTTCTGTCAATCCACCCATGCCCTTATAGGTCATTCATTTTTCTACACTGTCTTGACCCTTTTCAGACCAATTGAATTTTCAATTAAGCTACATACAATACAATTATGATGGTTTATTGTAGATATTGAGGGGTCATGTTGTATAATTTCCAAAGTGATATTGTATTTCTTTAAAGATTGATTTTGTCTTAGTAAAAAGTGCAGATCATGATGAAATGTCACATTATGCTTTATCACATGACGTCGAGTGAAATAACGTCATGCAATAAAATTGATAAACCACTAGTGGTTTATAGATTTTTGGCAAACATTAGGACGTCCATAACAACGTTGCGTACGAAATGAAATAATTATGGCATTTTTACACCAGAAAAGACATTTCAAAGTATTTATAATGTCATATGATAAATAGAACTTAACATTCATGCTCCTGTATTATTGAATTTATTAAACTCGTTCCTAAAAAGGGATAAAATGCTCGGCAAGCCTCACATTTTATCTGTTTTCCCAAACTTGTTTAATAAATTAACATGAACACTCATTTTAGATCCTCTATTTCTTTCATCTGGCTCTTTGTTGATTGCCCATTTAAAGGATTCCAGTGCCCAAATGTTTAAACAATATATAGGGCAAACACATGAGATTTGGATCCTTATGCATATAGTCATAAATAGCCTCTATTGAAGGTGCACACTGATGTATCCAGTCAGACTAAATTTCTCAATTTAGGCTTGATTGTTCTTCTTATTTAAAACTTTTTGTATACAAGCAACGAAGACTCTGATAAGATTGCACATTTGCGTATGATTGTATGAAAATTTGCTGCTCACTCATGCAATTTGTACCTAATTCTCATGGGTTGGCCTATCTATTCATCATGCTTTACCAGAATACCAGTTTGATAATGATATATTTTAGAATCAAGGGTAACAACTTGAAATGTGAACAGTTGCAGTCTTTCCTGACCCCATGGTTGTGTTAACCCTTTTTAAACTGGATATCTATAAAAAGGTTACTTTGGCAAACAGTGAATACCCATATTAAATGTTACATAACGCAGCATTGCACCAGGATCTGCAATAATTTCTACATTAGAAAAGGATCTTTGGAGAAAAAAAGCAATGTTATTGTGAAAACCATACCGTTTATCACTTAAGAAATACAATATACCATCCTTATTTTGCTGTCTCTTACTTTTTGGAACCGTCCATTGATCTGAAGAGGGATGTACTCACCATCATTCCTGGTGGTCCTACGTCTCCCTCAGGTCCCTGCTCGCCTCTCTCTCCTGGAGTTCCAGGTGCTCCTAACTGACCTGGTGGTCCTGGGTCTCCTGCAAGTCCCTTTGGTGGTTTTGGTCCTGGTGGCCCTCCAATACCTACCGGGCCAACAAGACCAGGGGGTCCTGGCTGACCTGGTCGCCCATCTTCTCCAGGAGGTCCTGGGTCACCCTGAATAATACATAGAGAAAGCCCTTTAGTTTCACCATATGCAATGAAATATTATGATGTACAGCCTACTCTCGATACCTTGAATTTTAAGGGACTGGGCAAAATAATTATGTCGAGTTATCAGTTGTTCGAGGTAACCAAATCATGATGTATACCTACCATTTTGGGGCGAAATAATTCAAGTTCAACTCGTCCATTAATAGATCGTAATGCGGAGCTATTTCATTAATAAACTACGGGATGAATTGATACAAGAATCAATTGACATTTAAAATTGAAACATTAAAATTTCTCAGGTACCGCTACAGTCCTGACATTATGACTTTTTTTTCACTTTCTAAGACAAACTAAAATAAACATAGCGTTTTCAGTCGGCAACTGGTCCCGCGGTCGCAGGTTTTACCCTTCAGTAAGTCGTCATATTTTCAACCCCAACAGTGTACAAGCACGTTTTAATTTTCGTCGGCTTGATGTGCATATGCCTTTCTAATCTATTTTTGTCAAAACATGACCAATGTCCGAAAATAGCCTTAAACGTACAAGTCTGTTTTCAAAATAAAAAAATGGCCCGAGAAACAATTATACAAATTATACTTTGGCCTTATTTAAAACTAGCAGTCATCGGACAGAAATTGCTCAAATATGACACATAAGCTCATGTAGCCGCTTTGAAGTTGTACCACAATAGATCAATATAATTCGGCGACCGCGGTCAATTATGTAATTATACATATACACCACACTCATTTACAACTGCATGTGTCACACACGTGGACCAAGTGATCAAACAATTGGTGGTTTTAATGGGGTTAATTAACGTTAAAAGCGGTGGATTAATTGGATGTACATTCAGATAAAAAGGTAATTTCTAATGAAATGAAATCGAGTTAGGCGTTGTAAAATACACTAAAATTGATCAGCAGGACCAGTTTTTCGTAACAAGTTATCAGTTTTATTGACTTATTCGTTGTTGAGATAAACATTGTGGAATTGCAAAAATATATAGGGGGAAATACCAGGACCGGGCCGTCAGGTCGAGATAAGTGATAGTATTAAGTTATGCATAGTTGAGTTAACTAGAGTCGACTGTATTAAATAATCTATAAACAAACATCTTCTGACTGGAGCAGAAGGCTATCAAATTGAACTAATACAACTACATGCTACATGGTCTTGGGTTTTCCCCATTTAATACTAGTTACTAAAACTAGACTTCATATAATGTGTGATATCAGCATGAAACGTGCATGATTGGTGACATTAGCATGCCATTTACAATTTTCTGTTCACCATAAACTGGCAATTTGCTATAGCAATATTCTTAAAGCTGCAAACTCTGTAACTATGAACATTTTTCGAAAAAAAATATTTTCTTTTTAAATCATTTGTAAAAGTAGAATTAAGCTATGTTTTCACAATAAAAATGTTCAGTACAGCTGAAAACTGCATGGAAAAGTGAATTATCTCATCAAATAGGTGTGTTTTTGTCATGTTGGTAATTATTTGCGTCCCTCCAATAATTCTAGACTGTTGAATTTTAACATAAATGCAGTTGTTTTGATAGTGATACCTTGTTAAGATTTACGAAAATGGTAAAATTTTTACCTGAATTTGAGTATTTTTACTGTGTTCTTGAAAAATAAAAACATTATTTTTAAAATTAGAAGATCAAAAGTTACAGACTATGCAGCTATAAGCAATTGTTTTGCTTTTGCTCATTTGCTGCACATGAAAGTTCAAATAAATGATGCAATTATTTTCTTTTTTAACTTAATGAAATTAGATAGTTAATTTTATGAAAAGGTCCTTATCAAAATCAGAACGTCAAAACTGACTTAAGTATAGTTCATAGCCAAGGATTTTTTTAAATATATAATTAAACGATGATTGACTATTGATACATTGGACATGATGTGAAGTTCACATGATAATACCAATATTGTCTCGATAACATCATGATAGGTTCACATGATAATACTAATATTGACCTTTGAATATTCTGTCTGTATTTTAAAGGATAACTTACCACTTCACCTTTTCCACCTGGAGGTCCATGTGGTCCCCGTGGTCCAGCAGCACCCTAATAAAATAAATTTACCATGTTATGAGTGTGAGATACTCGGTTTAGAAGGTCAACCGTCTAAGTAAAATTTTCAACCTTGAAAGCACAGATGCTCCTTAAAGCACAAACAATAGGTATAGATTGAGTTATATAGACTATATGAGCCGCGACATGAGGTTTCCAACCATGTGGTATGTGCGACCAGCAAAGGCTCAGACCAGCCTGTGCATATGCGCAGTCTGATCATGCTTGAATATTCTATGAGTGTTCAGCTGCTGCCTGAACATCATTTGGATTTCTAAGCTTAAATGGAGGCTGCACAGGCTTGTCTGAGTATATACATGTAAAATGCCACATTGTTGGAAATCATATGTCGTGGGTCAATTATGAGCTTTGGATTGTATGTCAATTAAGTGGTGTACTTTTTGGTATGACTTTTATTTTTCATTTATAAGTATGCATCCTTGGTATTTTATTCAGTGCTGATTGAAATAAATGGTCTTTAACTGAACCAGATAATCTGATTTAACACTGATGTGAAATTTAATATACTATTATGCGTGAATGGGTGGAGTTTCAAAAATGTCGATAATGCTAAATATTAAAATATAAAATCTTAAAGCTTGCAGTATGCACATAAAGCATTTACAATTTCATATTGTAAAAGGTGAGTAACTTTAAGCTAAACTGAAACAATTTCATGCTGATTGGCCTTAATTATTAATTCATGTATAATACTAAAAATTTTACCAATGATAATACACGAGTAGAAGTGTAAAATGACCAAAATTCAGAACTTTAGAAAAAAAATAAATGACATTATGCCTACAAAATACTAATACTCTCAAATTTGAATGTTCAATTGTCTATAAATAAATTGAAGATACAGTGTTCTTCAAAGTAGCTGTTGTAATCTGACTTATTTAGTATTCTAAGGTAATTTTCTATGGAATCTCAGCCTCAAATTCCAAATTCAGGAATAATCCTAACAGGTTACGCCAATGATGATATAATCACGGGCGTGATGGTGAATAAATACCTCAGTGCTGAGGATCACTTTTGACATCACGAGACTTGCTTGGGATTCACAGACTCCTTTTCCTTGCATTACAAGCCTCAAATAGTTTCTGAATGCGCTTTGTTTCTGCAGAGGCAAACCATGCGGGCCCAGATCAGATGGTCTCTGTAGGAGCTGTCTGATCTTGATCTACACTGTTAGACCAAGTTGTTTCTAAAACATTTCAGCAGACGACAAAAGCAGATGACATTAGTCATGATTGGTGCTTAAAGAGTTAAAATGCACTTACCATTATTCCTGTTGATCCAATTTCTCCCTTTTCACCAGCAACACCTGGAGGACCCTGTAAAAGCACAATAACATAAACAATTACAAGTCTCATACAGGGTTCATACAGGCAAGATTATTGTTCTGTTAAGATATATATATATTAAAAGACTTGTATGTGTCATGACAATTACAAGTCTCTTAATATATATATATATATATATATATATATATATATATATATATATATATATATATATATATATATATATATATATATATATATATATATATATATATATATATATATATATATATATATATATATATATATATATATATATATATATAAAAACAGAACAACAGAAGACTGTTTAAGTTTAATATATTAATTGCTCAATTTCACAAATAATCCATCAAACTAGTTGGATCGATCCTTTTTATTACACTTTCAACTTGTGACCCCTTAAAATATAAAATTGGCAATTATTTCATTTTTTATTGATTTATGTAGGAAAAAGTAAGTGAATACGATCAGGAAATACCACAACGCCCTTAAAATAGAAAGAGAAAAGGTGTTGTACAAAGCATTTGTAAATTCAATTATTTAGTAGCTTATGGTATCATTGTGAATACAAGATTATTTCTGAGAACTTTCTTTCTCAATTATAAGAGTATGAAAGATGGCAAAGATCAGGAATTAATACAATCAAGAGTACCACACCTGGCCCAGGATACCACATGGGAAAGTGACAAAATCACAATTAGACACCACAAACAAGAGCCAAGGTGTCAGTCCTCTCAATTATAAACCCCTTGTGAAATGGCAAAATGATTCTGCCCTTTACTAATGTGAGTAAATCATATTCAAGTTACAACTCTTTACCGTCGCAAATGCCTTTTAAAGCTATCAGCGAAAATTAAATTCCCACATTTTTTTGAATTTGCAGTATTATTTGATATCATACTTACTCTGTCGCCTTGTCGTCCTACTGGTCCAGGGCTACCAGTTTCACCTGGCTCACCAACCTGGCCTGGAGGACCCTGTTCACCAGGATATCCACGTTCTCCCTGGTAAATAAAGTAAACAATTATATGACATCATTTTCTGGAAACATCTGTAATCTTTGTTTAATAATAAATACTACTTTATCTGGACATCCATAATTTACGCCCCACCCCAATTGATAAAGTAAAATGGTAAAGTGATGGGTTTGTTGTCACGACTGAACCAGTGCTACCTCTTTCATCTAGCTCATCATCACGTGTACAGCCTTGTTCACCACCATTTCCACATTCTCCTTGGTAAAGAAACCACAATTAAATTACACAAAATTCTGGAGATGTGGGTAATCTGCATTTGAAAAGAAATCCTACTTTGTCTGGACATCCATAATTAATTACCTTACCCCCAATTAATTAAGTAAAAACTGAGGTAATGGTTTTGATGATGTAACTAGAACTGATGAATATATATAGGTGGATGGATGCAGTAAAGAGTTCCATTAATGTAAACATTCAACTCTTGCTAGTTTGGAAATCCATAGTTCAAATTGGTTACATCACATTTTCGGTGGTTTTATTCTGGACACGTAGGAAGTAGCAATGTAAATTAAAATTAATGATTCTACAAAGAATATTTCTGACATAACATCTTCATTGTTACAGTAGCTACGACTTTCTGATCTGTAGTTTCACGAATATTTATCAGAACTCTACACTTTACTAAAGTTATGCTCGCTCAGGAATAT
Organism: Loripinus fragilis; assembly: GCA_964019695.1. Classification (NCBI taxonomy): domain Eukaryota; kingdom Metazoa; phylum Mollusca; class Bivalvia; order Lucinida; family Lucinidae; genus Loripinus; species Loripinus fragilis. The sequence goes on along the minus strand of OZ026526.1, from coordinate 480,851 downwards.
ATACTTATCAGTTGGAAGCAGTTTGAACGATGCAACCTTCAGAAATGTATCAATTTGTCCTGCTTGCAATAATTTTGTCTGCTTAACCATATTCTATGAATGCTTGGGGAACGTTTTTATTGTGCTTTGTCATATAACAGAAGCGAAACAATCTTCAATTTTAGCTGTGGCATGAGATTTCCAACCATGTGGTATGTGCGACCGGCAAAGGCTCAGACCAGCCTGCGCTTATGCGCAGTCTGGTCAGAGCCTTTGCTAGTCGCTTGAATATTCTATGATTCTTAGACTACTGACCGAACATTATTTTGAATTTCTAAGCTTAAAAGGAGGGTTGCACAGGCTCGTCTGAGTCTACACTTGTCAAAATGCCACATTGTTGGAAATCATGTCGCAGCTCATTTTGAATACACTACACCACAGAGTAAATACATGCATCGTATTTAGTAGATAAATTACCGCTGAGCCAGGGCGTCCAGTTTCACCAGGCTGTCCACTCACACCTGGTTCTCCAGGCTTACCCTGCTCTCCAGGAGGTCCTTGCATTCCTGGTGGTCCCTGTTGAATACAAAAACGTAAAAATAATTTGAAGAAACGTAAAACTCTGACAATGTTGTTCTTTTGTGTTTAAGGTTGTTCTCAGTCTTCAGTCACACTCTTTGCACTATATGTAATTAAGCTTAAACACATGGTCTAATTTTATATACCATAAGAAGTTAACTTTATTTGCAGGTTTCAACAAATTAAACAAATGAATTATTTAAAAATCAAACTAATCGTTTCTTTTTGTGAAATAAAGCACATTTGGTAAATGTTTAATTGGTTAATATTATCTTCAAAAGCAATGAAAGACGTAAATCATTTTTATTTATAGCTAGTATAATCTATTTCTTAAATCATACAATTTAATTTTGAAGACACATTATATATAAGAACTAACCATTTTAAATTCAACAAAAATAATCAAATGAAATATTGCAATATCCCAACTTGCTTTATCAAATTAGAAAACATACCCAACAGCCATTATAATAAGGCTTTGTTTCATATACTTTTTACATAAAAAGATACTAACTTGGAAGCCTGGAGGTCCATTGTTTCCCTCAGGTCCACGTTCTCCTTGCTCTCCCTATAAAAAACATACATTTTTTTTCTAGTTATCGAACAACATTAGAATGTAGGGTAGTACATAGTCAGTTAAATATATTTTCTGTTATTTTTTCATGGGTGAAAATTCAAAATTTCCAAAAACCTGAACTTAAGAAATTCAATTTTTTAAACTTGCAAGATGCCTACAAAAATTATTAATTTCATGTTTGAATGGTTAATTGTGTTTAGATAATCTAAAAATTAATCAGAGAAGCTATTATATGCTCCCTTATTCAGCATTTTGAGGCTGTCTTTCTATGGAAAGTCAGCCTCAAAATCCTGAATTTAAGATTAATCATGAAAACTTTCACCCATGTTTTTTTTATATATAAATTGAGTAAAGTATATTTGTATTGCACAATATAAATGGATTCAAATCCATGAAGCCACTTTTATTTCATTTTAGTATGATATCTTGCAAAAGTAGTAATTATGATGTGCATTGGCTGGCTAGTTAAGTACAGTATACATGTACTTCTATACTATTTAATTAGTTCAGACAAAAAATATCTCCCACATACTAGCACGTACATTGTCACTAATCAATACTTTATGTCCATAGATATTGAGAGCCTCATGGGCGATTATCTTTTACATAAATGTGTTTAATTGCTAAATGGTGTATCTCCTCAAAACTAAAATCTTCACTTTCTTTAGCAAACTTACTTATTCGCTTACTCAAACAGTCAGGTGACTTAAACCCAGCATTGTAGGAAGCCCACTTATAAATTCGAACCTCCATATGAAATAAAAATCAAACAAAACAATATGACTTGTGTCCAGGAAAGAATCAGATCAGCCTGGACATCATTATAGTATGACCAGAGTCTTTGTTGTGTCTTCATCAGTAAGTCTAGGACCACATTTTCCCAAATTCATACAGTAAGGTTGGGTGCTCAGGTGGAGGGTAACTTGGGGGTAATTCTGGTATGGGTGTGCGAGCCATTTTTTTTAAACCTACCCTTATTAAATGTATATACTTGGTCCTAAAAAAACATATTTATATACTTGATTGAACAAAATGTTAACATATTCATATACTGTTCTTTGAATTTTATATACCCTCTTTGCTGTCTGTAAAAAAAGTTTACAAATACATATTATAATTTTGGTTTCTGAGCTTAATATCTGAGCAAAAATATGAGTATTTTCTAACAGGGATGTCAGAAAATGGGAACATTCATATATCAATGACTGGGTCATTCATATACTTTTTCTTAGAAAAGGGGGACTTATCGTATACCTGATACCTGGCAGCGCTGAAAAAGGGGGCTATTTGGCACGCACATCCGTACTATGTCATACATAGGTAGTAACCTTCACCAGAGGTTGGGTGTATGATGGCAACAAGTCGTCACTGGGCACCTAATCAAATTGTTGGTTTGTCATGCGCATGATCAAACCAGGCCCTGAAGTATTAAACTGTTTTCATGCTCAACTCAACTAAGTATGAAATTTCAACTGCTCATAAAACTAAAATGCTGAAAAATGAAAAGTTTCCTTGTTTTCTAGCCCTCAGCAGTTTTATTTTTCATGCTAATAAATGTTAAAATGTCAACAATTGTTGGCATTTTAACATTTATGAGCAGGATAAATTTCATGCTCAGATGAGTTGAGCATGAAAAAGTTAATAACATCTGAGCCGGATTAGTAAATATAACTGAATTAGATCTATAGAGTGGGAAACAGATTTTCATACAGAGATTACTAATGTTTGGTATCGTTGGTGACTCTTGCTGTCATGCCAACCAAGAGTGACAGTGATGTAATACAATGTTTACAATTGCTGAGTAAAATACTTACGTGTACACTTTATGTGAGCTATTGCGAATCGATATATCACTCGTGTATTAATCCTATCCTGTGGATAGGATTAACATAAGAGTGATCTATCAATTTTAAGTCCATGATAACTTTGTAAACAAAACATGATGTCACTATCACTCTTAGCTGGCAGGACAGTAGCTATCTTACCGTTGGTCCAGGTGGTCCTGGTAAGCCAGATAGACCTGGTGCTCCTGAGTCTCCTGCTGGTCCAACAGCACCTTGTTCTCCCATGGCCCCATCTTGTCCTGGTGATCCCTGGTAGGAAAGATTAAAAAAAATAATAGTTTTGCAAATGGCCAGTATGATAAATGAAGTGACAAATGAGCCGTGACATGTGATTTCCAACAATGTGGCATTTTGACACGTGTAGACTCAGACAAGCCTGTGCAGCCTCCTTTTAATCTTAGAAACTCCAAATGATGTTCAGTCAGTAGCTAATAACTCATATCATATTCAAGCGACTAGCAATGGCTCTGATCAGACTGCGCATATGTGCAGGATTATCTGAGACTTTGCTGGTCGCACATACCACATTAATGGAAATCTCATGTCGCGGCTCAAATAGTTTTACAAATGGCCAGTATAATAGATGAGGTGACAAATATTATTGTCTGCAAATTCTAGTCCATTTATGCTGAATAACATCCTAATCCGTTATGCTAACATTTGAACCTCAATACAAGAAAACATGTACTCTGGGTTTCTTAGTACGTAAGACTCAATCAAACACATATGCTCAGAGACTAACTGTACCTATAGTATTGAAATTTTGTGTGTAGCTGGTGGAACCATAATACTTTCCAGAAATTTAATTAAAAAGGCGCTGACCAAGCTGCATCGATGAGCAGACTGGTCTGCACCTTTGTTGTTTTGCATACAACAAAGTCAGATTTTCTCTCACCAATGTCCATGTATTTAGGATAGTATGCTATGGATTTCTCTGTCGTCTAGTTTACAAATTCAATTTTTGTTTTTACTTAACATTTTGTTAAGTAGGGGAAACAAGAAAACTAATAACTCAAAGAAGCTTAATTCTCCAATGTTGTAAATGCAGAATTAAATCGGCTTAGGGAGAAAATGGTTCATGGAGTAAGGTTATTTTGTTCATATTCTATAAACAATGTATATAATTTAAGCAATATAAGATAACCCCACTATTTTTGTTTATAAATGCTAGGCATGTCGTCAAGCAAATAGCATGTATACAAACAAATATTTCTACTAAATGTCAAAGTAATTTCCAATGCTAAACTGTATCTTTTTATATTATAAAAAATCATATCAAAGTATAGAAATAAAATGCTTACTGCATGGTACATTTTATGTTTAATGGTGTATAAATCAGTAGCTAGGGTCGCTGGTAACTTACAACAGAAAACTCCATGTGGACTAAACTAATTTAAGTATTACAACAGCAGAATCTAGGGTGAAGATCTTGCCAGTGATATTAATTTAAGCCCCTTCGTAGCTCGGGCTTCTTTCTTTTCTAAGGTGGTGGTTCAGCTGTTGTTTATTCATTGTTTACATATGTTGCTAATATTGTTTGTGAGGGTTTTGTGTTTGCACCATGTTTTGTTGTGCGGTACTTTTTATCCTTTCTAGTTTTGCAATCATCCCAATGAGCAAGAGAGAGCTAATTACTTTAATGGTATTCTGAATGTCATATTTCTGTTATCATTCTTTGCCTCTTCCTTACGGTGCTGTGGTGTAATTGTGGCATTTCCTGATCATACTCACTTAATATTCTATTGCTTATATGAGCATTATAAAGGTATACAATGTGACCCTGGTATCCAATTTTATACTCAGAAATCAATTTACCCTTTCTCCAGCTGGTCCAAGAGGTCCTGAAAGTCCTGGTGGTCCCTGGGTTCCTTGAGGTCCCATCTCACCTGGTCGACCATCATTTCCTGGTGGACCCTAATTAGATATGAAATGAAATGATGTTAGAAACATGCTATTGTTTATGATGTATATAGAATCAATCTACACATTTAGATAGACCGTCATATATAATGAAGTGAAAAAGCTTACTGTCTTAAAGGTACATGTATGTATGCTGGAGATCAATTTTATTTATTCCACATATATCTTCTATGTACCTAGGGATTACCTTAGTGTGTCAGTATTTAATTGATTATTCAAAATGTTGCAACCAATACATATGAAGTTAGAAAATGTCCAATCATAACATTCATAAATTTCAAGGAAACATTTTATTTATTAACGTAATCAACATCGAATTGAAGATAATTTAAACAAAATTAGAGTAATTGACAATATCATATTGAAAATAATAGGTTGTGTTTAGCGTTTCTTCAGTACTTGGGAAATAGCAAGAAAGAGCCTTGGTAAATGCATATTTTGAATTAATATAATACTTACCGCTTGTCCAGGTCTTCCAACTTGAATTAATATAATACTTACCGCTTGTCCAGGTCTTCCAACTTGAATTAATATAATACTTACTGCTTGTCCAGGTCTTCAACTTGAATTAATATAATACTTACCGCTTGTCCAGGTCTTCCAACTTGAATTAATATAATACTTACCGCTTGTCCAGGTCTTCCAACTTGAATTAATATAATACTTACCGCTTGTCCAGGTCTTCCAACTTGAATTAATATAATACTTACCGCTTGTCCAGGTCTTCCAACTTGAATTAATATAATACTTACCGCTTGTCCAGGTCTTCCTACTGCACCGTCACGTCCAGCAGGACCTGGGGATCCCTGAAATAGTATATAAATACACACTACTTTTATGAACACATTCAATGGTCGACAAAGCTTTATCTAACTTTACTTTAATGTAATTGATAATCAGGGCTATATTAGTACTCTTAAAAATGGGAGCACAATGTCTCTTTGACTTTTTTGAAAAAGAAGTATTCAACAGATTTTAGATAAGAGTGGACAATTAATATATTTTACTTAAATCTGAACTGAAACATATGTTGAGCATACTCAAAGGAACTGCTTAAACTGATTGATTTGAAATTAATCACAATTAAATGTCCCACCCACCCTGCAGACTAAAAAAGGTTTATCTAGACCTATGGTATACAGTCATTAATTATCTTAAATTTCATGGAACCATGGTTATTACTTTGTGTTACACAAAGTACTAGTGGCTTGTAAATATGTACTTTGGCAAACGGTGAAGTAAGGAAGAAGGTAAAGATGAAATGCAGCATGATGTGACATTTCATCAGGGTATGTACGAAGGGCTTTCATTTAATTGTGGTACTGGGGTTCTGCAAGGCGCATAATAAGATATATCCAATTTTCGTTTATTTCAACTGGTTGGTGTGTTCTCTCTTAACAGAAATTCAGTTTCTAGTCTTTAAATCCAGGCTCTGAATGCATAGACGTTTTGGGCCCACCCCATAGACACGGAAAAATGGCACTGTACAGAACACTCTGAGGCTCATATCGACAACTGCTGAGATTGGATTTCAGTGAAGTAAACCAGTCACAGGGACTCAAGTCTAGTGAATAAGGCCAATTGGGGAGCTGTAACACAGTTTCTATTTCCAGGAAATCCTGAACCAGTTTACCCTTGTGGGCACCCTCATTGTCATAAATAAGGAACGCACCTCTAATATCGGTTTTATGTCTGCTTTTTTAATGGTTTTTTTTCATTTTTGAAAGCACTTTGTTCTTATAGAACTTACCTGTAAATTTTTTGAGCTTTGGCATTTAAACTTTAACAAAGGGCCAACTAGAATTCAAAAATAAGGCCTTTGGAACTGTTTCCCATGAGTTTTGTTCTTTTGGGAGGACAGGCCTAGCTTGGTCTTTGCACAGTCACTGCCTATTATTGACGCGTATCTTGGCCTCAAATTTATATATCTAGGTTCAATAAATGGTAAATAGGTCTGATAATTAAGATTTGTCTCAATTTTGGCAGATTTTAGAAAAATTAATGGGCATTTCAATACAAATAGCATTTTTGTTCTTAAGTCAAGCGATAGGGGCCCACCGAGCATAAACTTTTCGAAGTTTTAACTGCTGAGTCAAAATCGTCATTGTCAATGTCTTGTATTCTGCTTTATGGAAAATTGCATTTATTCCTAAAAGGGTTAAAATTTATCCTAAAGACAGCTTACCCTTGATCCTAGGGGACCAACTGGGCCAGATCTTCCTGGTTGACCCTGTAAAATATAGAAAACAAAAGTTAACTCTGTGCCTACTATAGTTGTCTACTGATAACATTTGCAAATAGTTTGAACACAGATGACAAAATGCCAAGAAAAGAGTGTGCCCAGCTGACATTGATTAATCCAGTTATGGAAATAGTTTTGATTTTTATATTTTTCCATATTGTATCGTTCTAACGTTTTCCTTCTACAACGTCATCATGGCAATTAAATTTCAGTCAATTTGTACTGTCTATAATGCTGGCATAATTTATGCTTTGACTCAATTATCATGTGATCAAAGTAATTTCTAGCTGTTCATCCCAGGTTTGATTACAAAAAAGCAGAATAATTCAAAATGACATATTTGTTTGCATTTAAACTGGAGATAGTGCTTGTGATTAGCAATACATCGTTTTGTCACAGACTGTCAGCACTATGATATATCTGCTTATAACTTTTGCAAATAGTTTGGACTATAACCAGGCAAGGCATTTGGTTGTACCTGATATTGATTCAGACAGCTTGACATTCTTAGATAATTTAGAAGTTTTTTCCTTAATCAGTAGAAGATAAATTAAAAATGCACCATTTCCAGGCATGCAGAAAGTGAATTAACAGAAATAGACAAATTATTACTTACCACGGGCCCTGGTGATCCTCTTGATCCACGTGGACCATCTGATCCTGGTTCTCCTGGGGTACCTGGGTCACCAATGGAACCAGGAAGTCCTCTATCTCCAGGGTTTCCCTACCACAAGAAAATAGTGTACTGAAGAAAATTATACACTTAGTGGGTGATATATACAACATTTGTAATGCTAGTCCATTTCTTAGTTGTTCCTTTATGATTTAGTCCTTGGCACACGAAAACGTGACTTTGTAATATGTGAACAACAAAGGTGCAGACCAGCCTGCGCATCTGCACAGTCTGGTCAGCGCCTTTCTTATTCAATTTCTGGTAAGTATTATTGCTCTACCTACTGCATGTACACGTAAAGTTTAGATATTTTATCTACATTGAGGCTCATTTGATAAAATAGAGAATGTGATGTAACCTTGAACACAACAGTGCATACCAAGGTTCATTCACCTTCTCATTTATACACTTTATAACATCAATTAAAAATCGTTGTTTGGATACTTTCCTCTTAAAAATCATGTTAAAACGAAATATAATCCAATTTTATAATCGGTCACACAATGGATGGTGAAAATATGAGTATTTGCAACTTATTTGTCAGCCAAGTAACGCTATTTTGGTCTGATTGCTATCAACATAAAATCCCAAGATTTCAGTTTAAAAATGATTCTTTTAAAGGATATAGAGTAACAATAATATCTTAATTGTCTGTTATCAGACACAAAATATCAAAATTACCTAGTGAAGGTTGTGAAGTTTGAACAATCGACCCAGCTTTTTCAGAATATAGTTAGTTAGTATTGGAAATTATAAGTTTGGTATGGAATAGAATCGTGCAAAAGAGATTAAAGTCAGTAAAAACTGTATGATGGCTTACTGAAGATTTAAAGTACCAATCTTAAGTAGGCTATCATACAACTTTACTGGCTTTAATGATCTCTTTTGCATTACATTTTTTATCTCTGTTAGCAATTTGTTTCTTGTAAAGATCATAAGTTTGAGTTTTTACGCCAGGGTTCTATTTGACGTCCATGTCGAAAACCGTGTCTTTTGGTTTATATTACACTTGAAAAAGGCCAATGTAGGTTGAAACGCTGTGTGGATAAATTATCTTTGCCATTTTTTAGTTGTTCTCTGAAATCTAAAAACTTACCCTCTCTCCAAGCAATCCTTGTGGACCTTGGGGTCCTGCTGTGCCTGGTTCTCCCTGCAATGAGTAATACAATATAGTCTTGGTTTCATCTGAAATTGGAGCGTTGCAATACGCTTCAAGCTTCATGTCATCGACGAAATATGACACAATTAATGACGACAAAACTATTTCGGTTAGTATATTGCATATGTATATGCTGTAGATATACTGTCCAATCAGGAATTGCATTACAACAGCATGTGCATTGGAATTTTATAAAAAAGTATTAGTTTATCATACATGAACTAATAAACAAAGGCCACTGGATATACTTTTTTGAATTATGCTCTAATACAACTGCTACATGGAAGTAAATTGGCGCATGGAGTAAATTGTGTTTATGTGATGCACCAATACAGTATATCATATGTGAACTAAAAACGACTTCCTTTTCAGAAGAATTTAAGTTTATGACTGACTGCATATTACTGAGGACATTTTCAATTAGGTATTGGTAAAATAATCAAGTTCTCGTTAACTTGAAGTCAAGGGGTCCAAAGATGTCACTTAGAGTAACCATAATATTATGTTATATTTGTGTGTAATATTTAAACAATAAATGATTATTTTATCCTTTATCTACCATAATACACACTCGTTAAACATAAAAGATCCAACCTACTGATACTATTATTTTAGGTACAAACGATATATATTTGATAGTTCATGTATCTAAAAAAGTATTTATTTTTCAAATATTTCATAATGATGTGGATTATTTGATTAAAACAATAATATAAAATAAAAAAAAAATAGAACACATACCCGTTTACCTTCCATACCAGGTCTACCTGGTGGACCTCTCTCTCCATCTACACCTGGGCCACCCTTAGGGCCGGAACTGCCCTTGTATCCTGGCTGTCCTGGCATTCCCTTCAGATAAATAAATATATAACAAGCTGAAAACTTTGTGAAAACCAGTTTGAGAGTGGAAGACAACTATAAATACTGAAGCAATACTGAACGACTTAAGAAATTGGCATCAAGTTTTTATCAACAGTCACGTTTTAAGTAAAACTGCAGTCCAGTTTTATATTCTGTGTATGCATATGTACAAGTATAGGTTCAAATACACAGAATGAAACAAAAGAACAGCAAAAGAACACATTTAACATGTGTACACCATATACCAATAGTGTTACCCATTACATCAATATTCATAAAAATGCTATCATATGCTGGAATAATACAATAATGCACATATACACTTGAATAGTATTAATCAATAACAGCATATGGCATTTTTGTATACTTATTATGAGCAATACAATGATGAATTTGATGGCGGGAAGGGGGCTCTGTATATCAGTATTTTTTTTTTATATAATTCAAGCACAAACATTAGATATCAGTATTAAAACTGTCATATTTCAACTATCAGTTAGAGCTAAAGGTTCTAGAAATCAATCGCCTCTGTCCTCTATCAATTTTGTCCAAATATCAGTTATTAGAGAGGAAAAAATCCGAATATTAGCTATAAGTTAAGCCCGAAAATTAACTCTGCCTACTATTGTCGTCTGCTGATAACCTTTGCAAATAGATTGAACTCAGAGCAGGCCCTACAAAACGTCGTAACTGATCTGGATCCAAACTGTTTGACACTCTGTTGATTGAAAAAAATCAGCAGAGGATAAAAACATCCAAAATTACAAAGAATGCAGAGTATTAACGTTGCTTGATATCATCTTTAGTAACTTTAGGTTCAGACTTACCGGTTGGCCTTTAGGTCCTCCTAATCCTGGGCTACCTGATATGCCCGGTGGTCCACGAGGTCCAGGGAAACCTGGTGGTCCTGCAGGTCCTGGGTCACCCTAAAATACGACAAGAATAAAAAATCAATTTACATAGCACAAAATATATAATTCAATCGTGAGAAAACCTGCCATCAGGGTTAGAGACCATGCCCTGAGGTTTTAAAAGTTGTTTCATGCTAAACAAATAAAATTTCAAATTGCTCATAAAATTAAAAATACCACAAATAAAGATTTTCTTGTTTTAAAATGTTGTGTTAATCCTGCTAATAAATGTTAAAATGCCAACAATTGATGACATTTTAACATTTATGAGCAGGATATTTTCATGCTCCATTGAGTTAGACATGATATTTTATAAATTTGGTGCCAGATAGTGCTCCAACCGGCTGCTAAACTACAGAGACTAGCTGGAAAATTAAAAATTTGTATTTAGCAGGTTTAGAAATCATACTTTCCAAAGCACTGATATCAGACTGCAGGGATACATAGGCTGGTCTAAGCATTTGTCATTTCCAGGCCAAAAGTCAGCTTTTCTCGCGCTGATGCCCAAATTGTATATACATGTTTTATAATTGTATGTCATATTATAATATTTTTTAATTCGTATTTATATCAACCCCTTTTCTGTCTGACACTCTAAATTTGATATTGTAAACAGCTAGGACCCAGACACCAGAGCACTGTGTACAACCAAAAAACTTAAATTATTTTGACCAGGAACTCACTATTTAGCTTGTTTATAAATCCTGATACTTTATATACAATGCTATTTGAAATGTATGTGACCAATTTATGATATACATAATGTTTAAACCACATGCTTAACAAAAAACATACTAATTTCATGATACTGTAAATTCGAAAAGACCATCACAAAATGGCGAAACCATTGGTGTTTACTGATGTAGGGAAAACTCTTCTTTAGACATCATAAATAATTTTATTATGTTTTTTAACGCTGTTCACCAAAACAAAATTATGGCGAAACATTTCGAATTTACAGTAAAAAAAATGAACTTTCTTACAACATTGATTGGAATGTATATACGATTAGTCTTTGCAATTCCATAAAGGTGTGTTTTCCTAATTCAGATACAAAAAGACAATCTAATTTGAAAATTAAAATAACATACTGAGGTTCCTTTTTCTCCTTGGGAACCATCACTCCCTGGTGATCCTTGAAGTCCCGCCTCTCCAGGAGGTCCTGGCATTCCATTCTCACCACGTGGTCCTTGTGGTCCTCTTGAACCTTTAGGCCCATGGTGTCCAGCTTCTCCCTTGACAATGATAAATATGATATTATAAAACAAATAATCACATGAGATACTTATTGCATAGTCATAAAAAACTCTTTTAGGAGCCCATTATGACGTATTCAGAATGGCTGGAGGTCTAAAATTTATCTAAGGTTTCATTTACATTCCTACGTTTTGTATGTGAGTAGTAAAGGATCTGGTGAAACTGCCCATATGTGTAGCTAAGCTTGTCTGAGCCTTCGCTGCTCACGGATGTGGCAAGTACCAAATTAACATTGTGCTGGTCAATAACACTGAATATCATTTGGGCACTGGGCGTTGTATGTGTTTGTCTGTGGTAAAATGTGGTACACAACTATTTTATATACCACAACCATCGTTTTAGAAATATATGAAATTAATGTTTCAGATACCCAGTTGGTTATTCTAACGCTGCATATAGGTAGAGACATTAAAAGAAATTTCAATTATGCAAAAAAGGAGGGCTGTAGACGCATGCTATTTTGGGAAGACATCTATGATCTTAAAGGAAAACGCAGATCTAGAAGTAAATGTGTCTGAAAAGACATGCATTTGCATATAAACAATTTTACTGCAAACTTGATCAAAATCGGTTGAGAATTAAGAACGTTATTAATAAATGAAGTTTTTATAACATCCTGTCAAAGCCGCTATTTTGAATATAGAATGAGATGCTAATGAGATGCATGAAAACTTATTAGGGTGCGTAAAATCTTCAGCATCTAATCGCAGAATTTCTTGTATAAATGATTCTGTATTGTTATATTTGACATATACGTAAAAATAGAGTGAAATTATTTTCCAAATCTTATTTGTTTCGTTTTTGGATACATAATTAGGAGGCTATGACGTCATAAACACACAAATATGGTGGCTTCCATAAAAGAAGTAATGGAAACTTCAAATGCATAAAGCTTCTTAATTTCTTGATAGATTTTGATAAAATTTGCAGCAAACTGATTTAATGGACAAATGCCTTCTATAAAGCTCACTAATTATATGGTGAGCGTTTCCCTTTAAACAATAGCTGTAAAATATCTTTCATTTACTTATATTACAGGCAAGCTCAAGGAGTTCCTGTTATCCTAAATGGAAAGGAATTTGCGTACTTTTATTAGTATTCTAACCCATCATTTTGCTTGGGGTCCCACGTATGCAGTTCCCTTAACCCCTTATATATTAATGGATTAGTCCTTTTAGTTTGAAACTAGAAACTTGGGATAGTTCATTGAACATATAGAAGGGTGTCAGGTTATGATTTAAAAATATATATTATTTTTCTTTTGTCTGGATATCTTTTTTGTAAATGTATCCGTTTAGGGGTTGGCTAAATGTTTTAATGAACAAGGGAACGATTTAATCTATATAAGAGGCACAACAGGTATAAACTGACACAAATAGGGGGTCCTCATGAATTATTTAGAGAGAGTGAATACGAAAAACTGCACTTGGACTTTGGTAATCTGTAGAAAGAAAACTATTTCGAATTCATGGATGATTAAAGTAATATAGGATTTTATAAAGAGAGACTAATTTGCCCCCCTGTGAAGCCCAAAGTTGAAAAGTGTTTCTCACCAATTTTTGCTAATTGGTTTATTTGAAAAATAGCTTAAGTGTAAAAGTCTGGTTTTTGTACAGTTGCTATAGTAACAGAAAATGGTCACCAAAAAGGCTTAAACTAGAGAAATTGTCATTTATTGATTTTGGAATAAATTTGAGGCTTTTGAAGACCGTTTTTTTAAAAGCAATTTTTATTTTTTTTGCATCATAGGTGTGCCAAAATCGCCCCTAAATGCACGTAGCTGTGTCTTTAACTATTAATATTACTGTATGCCCCACAATTTGCAACTTATGATAAAAAATAAACAAATAAAACAATACCTTCAATCCAGGAACACCAGGATATCCCGGAGTTCCAACATGACCTACATTTCCTGGGGGTCCAGGCTGACCAGGTAGACCGTCCACTCCACGAAGACCCTGAAAGATGTTAAACAAATATGTTTTATAAAATAGAATATCAAGAATATTGTATATGATCATAGAAAAGGATCCTATGGTCACATTGTTTATATTTCTTGATTATGCGCAGAATCAATCTAAATGCATTATATCACGTAAGTCAGTGTACATTTACATTTGACATTTATTGTCATGGATACACACATTCAAACTGGATCTGCTGTTTTCTGAGGATTTATTTCGCAGGGCGAAGATTTTTTCCCTATTTATCAGCGGTTACTGTAACCTGATTTGTGTGATAATCTATATCAAATATTTGTAAAGGAACACACTATCTAATCTGTTAATGGTAGTTTAATGGCTATATACCATAGTGTCAATCATTTCATTATGTGGCTTAGTAGATTTAAAAGCGGGGAAAAGTAATTAAGCCACAAAACACCCCAATTTTATGTGTCTACATAATGATAGTAAGTGGGTATGATCAGGAAATATAAAACTGATTCAAATACACTGAAACTTTCTATATACGTTCTGTATTGCAATAGAATACATGTGTTTATACAGATAGTCGAACAGACGAGCGCACTTGGTAACAAATCCATTTAAAATATTTACTTTCACTTAACACTGGCAGACAAAAACATGCGCTGAGTATATGAGCGATTTTGCACAGCTAGATTATTGTAAGATTCAATCAAAATTATATCCATATCACACAGGAGGTTATAATGTTGGAATTATGTTAACAAAATTGAATGAGAATAATTTGTTTTCAGCCCTTTACCATCGAAAATAATCATAAAACTATGTACATTACCAAATGTGTATTTATTAATTGCGTCTACAACAGCCGATTCGATATACATTGTGGTTTAAAAAGTAAGAAAAATGCAAAGATCAGGAATCAATACTATCAAGTACCACACCTGATCCAGAATACCAATGGGAAAGTTACAAACTTACAATTAGACATCACAAACGAGAGCCAAGTGGTCAGCCCTATCCCAGCAGGTGACCACAAGGCATAAATAAACAGACGCACACAAACACATAACAAAAACAAGATTGAAATAAATACCATGAATAATACTCAAAAGGAGTACCGGCTTGGAACGTGCAGTAAAGTAAAAATATTTTACTGGAGGGCTTAAACCATTAAAGCTGAATCGATTTACATATCCTAATCAGTGGGATGAAACAATTTTCAATTTTAGGGGTATTGGGTGGTATTTTTAATTGTTATTTATATATGAAATTTAATAGAACGTTCTGTAAGCAAACAGTGGAGACACTGATCAGACGCAGCATTCTGGGGTGTCTGATCTGTGTCTGCAGTGTTCGCCTTTGTCCCACAAAATGGACGCTAGGGTTATTTAAGTTTAAACTCCATTTGATTTCTATTCAGTTCAAGTGAATAAAAGCACATTCATTTGCGCTGTGAATATATAGTAGACATGGAGAGACACTATTCCTACCATTGGTCCTGAGGCACCATCTTGACCTCTATCTCCTTGGATACCACGTGGTCCTTGAAGTCCTGGTCGACCTGCTGGTCCTGGTGGTCCTTCTGAACCCTAAATAAAGAACAGCAGTGAGTGATGTAATAGTTATACCATGGGTTGTCCGCCTGTACGTGGAGATAATCCACGAGCTTTAGCGAGTGGATTATCTTACGTACAGGAGGACAAACATGGTATAACTATTTTATACCACCTACATTAGTGTAGACCTAGTACATCATGAGATATTTCATGCTAAAGTTGGTAAGGGTGGTATAAAAGCGATATCTCTCAGGAAAACATGTAAGGTTTAGCTAGTTAAATGTAACCTTTTTTTATTCTGATAAATTATTCCATTAAGCATGGATTAGTCCATTGTGTATTTTAAGGTGTTGCAAGTCAAAGATTCTATCAAATGATGCATTTCTGTCGCTGGAATTGTTTTTATCTTTAAGTAAGCAACAGTGCATACCTTGATGAAATTCCCTTTTATGAGTTTTTCATTTGAGTCTTTACTGTTTGCTAAAGTACAGGTTTACTAGTATCCTCAATGAAAAAGGTTAAAGGATTCTAATATTACATGTGACTCCCGTTTTGAAAATTAAGCATCCTTCTTTAATGCACGCATTTAATTAAAGGGTAACGGCATACAGCAAACATATGCTATCAAATTGATTATATTGGGTGATTTTTTCTTATGGAATATGTTATTAAAAACCTATGTGATTATTATATTATAAATGTAAATAACTTGTTGTAAAGGCTAATACAGTTTCTGATCAAAATTTATGTATGTTTTTGTCCAGATATTTATTCAAAACCATACAAAGATCTAACTTCACATGTGAATTAAAGTCAAAGTGCTCGATTCAGTTGGACTCACGGTTTGAGTTTAATCAGTTTCATAGCTAATTATTGGTGGAAAGTGATGAGAAAATTTATTGGTAGGGAGCAGTAGTCCAGGAGTCAATGTCTTGCAGCAGGTTAACTAAATGAAATGTACAGTTCAATCTCTTAAAACACACATATGGCTTACCTTTTCTCCTTGACCACCTTGCTCTCCTGTGGAACCTGGAGCACCACGGAAACCCTGTTAAAGAAAAAACATCAGTAATACATCAAACTACCTACAATATAAAAGTAGCATCATCAACTTAAATATTTTTGTTGACACGATTGAAAGTATCCAAGTATATCAAAAAGTGTGGATTGCTGAAATTGGTGCTTGGGTCATCAATGATTATAATACAAGAAACTGCTTTCTCCATTTTTGTGGGGTTTTTACAATTTCTGATGCATCATTTGGCTATACAAAGTCCATCATACTAATTCGATGCTTCTCTGTGTAATACTCACCTTTTACTTCAAGTTTGTTATGAACATTGATTAAAGTTCATAGTAAACATTGTTTTCAATATGTATGCCCCCGTGATGGCAATGGCTGGAATATTAGGTTTTATCCCTGTTCACCTATCCGTATGTCTGTCCATCTGTATGTACCAACGTCACACAAATTATGTATATGTACATTGTAACCCGCACAACAGAAAATTTAACAAAACGGCCCAGACACCCAAGCTCCCCCTTTGTTTTCCTGTTCTGGCGCAACAATTTCTTTGATATACTTCTCATTTTCAGATATTAAGCATTCCTCTTGTGTGCATACATGTAAGTGATCGATGCGGACCTTGGTCGAGCGTGGTGCTTGACCGGTCCGCATTGCTCGCGATTGTGAAAAATATGACAAGGGACACAAATCTCACAAACTTAAATAACAATATTCAGATTGTTACTCATCTTATTATGAAGAGCATTAATCTGAAAGAAAAATATGACAAGGGACAAAAATCTTACAAACTTAATTATCAATATTCAGATTGTTATTCATCTTGCGATTGAGCATTCTAACCTTGCAAGTATTATGAGTGTATCAACCAATTCGTCTAGAGAGCATTAATTTGAAGACAAAACTGACTTCATGGAAGTACGTTCTCCCTCTGACACTTACCATTTATTGTACAAACATGATACTAGCAAGGTCTCTACTACTTTACTAACCTAAATGCTGCCACCCTCGCTAACATTATTAGTTGTTAAATGCGTAATACCTTTTATGTTGCTAATTCAACAAAGAGAAATAAAGTTATGTCTGTCTGTCTGTCTGTCAGTCAGGATCTCAAAAGAACCGTCTCAATGAATGATCACCCCGAAACCATGCTTAAATTCATAGATAAGGAAAAATCAAAATGTTACTTCGTACTTAAATATTTTTCTTCACTGGACCTATGAGGCTATGACTTACCCTATGTCCTTTCATTCCTGGAATACCAGGCATTCCTGGGGGTCCACCAGGACCCTGTAATTATATAAAACAATGATATTAATAATAATTCTATGACATGTTATAGTATTGGAGATCACTGGGATGTTTCAACATTTAACCAAAATTTATCAAACTAAAATTAATGAATCAGATTATATTTATGCCACAGTCTGGTCTTTCAAAGCAGGAGTCATGAATCGCAAGAGCTCTAAAAGAAGTCCTGTCTTAGCATATCTCAAATCCAACATCATCTTAATGTACTAAACACTTGTCTATTAAATATTCAAACTTAAACGCAATGTTGTCAGAATGAACTTTAAATTCAACGCTATCCAGTATTGAGGCGGCCAGAATATGGATATTAAACTCTATGCTAGACATGCAGAAAGGCTTATTTGCTATTTCAAGAGAGTTCAGGTTATTCTATACAATTACTAGATCCTTGAAGTTTTTTTATAACCAAAAGCTTGTAAAACAATTCTTAAAAATAAATTATGGGCAAATATGTCATAAACGAATAAAAACATGCTAAAATATATTCTTTAAATTATACATTACATTATTAAAAAGTGCATATTCAAGTTTGTCTCACATAATATTATATTGAAACTAGATACTGTTATTATGGATACAACGCATTCAATACAGGTAGCCTATACCTGTCATTTTATGCTCACAAAGTTTACTTGAACGCATAATTATATAAACAAGTAAAGAAAGAAAATGATCTACCTTATTTCCTTGCTGGCCTCTTGGTCCGGGGGATCCGTTCTTGCCTGGGTCACCATCTGGACCTGGGCTTCCTGGTGGCCCTGGAATCCCATTCGTTCCAGGAGGTCCCTAAAGAAGTAATAGACATAGTGTTATTTAACTTATTAAAGGCAAACAATATTATATACTCTTATTGCACGTTTTACTAAAATCAGTAACAAAATGCCTAGTTACCCAGGCTGATGCTGCTTGTGATACCAGACCCATATCGACCGCCACGTATACCCATATTGGCCCTCGCGTGCACCCTCAGCGTCATAAATGGCCTCATTCACTTCTCTACGACTTAAAGACCCACGCTTTAAACATTTAATAAAAGTTTAAAACGTAGCGGTCGCTGGGTTACCAGACACATCAGCCCTTATCTTCGTATTTGCCCGAGGACCCTCAAGCCCAAGGATAAATATGGAGTGCCAGGTGTAGTAACACGGCGGTAACCATGAATTAAACTCTAAATATATAATTTAGGCATCTGAAAGTAGGGTATCCATTAGCCCATATCATGCTAAGCCAGAATACATCCCGTTATAAGAATAGTACAATTTAGGCATCTGAATGTCTAATAAATGTGGGTTTTTTAACATTTCAGAGTTTGATAAATTTCATGCTCAGTTGAATTGAGCATGAGTTGCTTTATAACCCAAGCATCAACTCAGACAGCATTCTGCTTTAAGACGCCCCAATCAAAATTTTCAACAACTGAAGATTAGAAGAAAACATCTAACACGTTGTGACAATACCAAGGCGTGGAGAGAAGCTTAACCACTTGCACACATCACAACATCAGTTATTGTGATCTCTTAAATCAAAATAGGCAGATTCTTTGGACATACAGATAATGTGGTTTTATTTATATTACCAGTCTGATTAATGTTAAAATAAAACAAATACACACATATATTAGACTAGCTTAGGATTTAAGAGTTACTTGTTACGTTCTTAATCATAATATACTTTTCAAAGTTTTATCTTCTGTTGTTTCAAAGATGCACAATAATATTGTTTGTCAAAATTGACCCCAGACATATGAATATTCAATGACCTTTTACTCAGTCTTCGTGAATCTTCGTAAAACGTGCGCTTGAGATTGTTCTATTATTACTAATCTGAATGAATTTAATCATAATTCCCCAATAGCCTAGTGGATAGTCTTGTGTTTTAGCACTCAGAAGATGTGGGTTCGAGTACAGTACCATTTAAGTATTTTTTTCGATTTGCTAATTTCTTTGTCTTTATTCTTGATTTTGTGCACAACTGGATACATTTATTTAAATTCGGCATGTGTTTATGTAACAAAGACAGCACCGTGAATAATTTCAATAAGACTACATGTGTATAACTCTTTGCACGCTGAATATTTTTCGAGACCTTTGTTATCATCTGCTGACTTTTAATCAAAATTAACATTTTCATTTTTTTTTTTCAGGAACACTATCAGAGTGTCAAATGGTCTGTATCCAGATTAGAACCGACGTTCTGTTGGTACTGAACTGGGTCCAAACTATTTGCAAATGCTATCAGCTGACAAGGAAAGAGTGGGGAACTTAGGGAATAATGAATACAAAGGCGGCTAAATACAAATAAAAGATGTAAAGCTCATCACAAGATGATGTAAAACTTACGAACAATATTAACTTAAAAAAAGAATGCAATTTGACAATTATATAAAAAAAGGTTCCTTCCAAGTTTCGATCCAGGTATGCTTGCTTTGTAAGTAGTCAACTAACAACTAGGCTATCAGACCATTTAAATTAACGAATTGACATTATCTTCATATTCTCTATGAAAGCGTGACCAAGATCGGAGTACTCCACGAAAACGCACGAATATCACGAAGATTTTGGCGAAAATTAATCAGTCTAAGGTCAATTTGGACAGACTATATATAGGACTATATTATTTTTCATCAAAACAGGTAAGTAACTGTAAATATAGTACTGCAGTTAGCTAGTTTAGGATAATATACCTGTATAAATCACCCATTACCTGGATTAGGTCATACTTTATTTTACAACGATTCTCAACTATCTTTGATCAACAGTACTGTCCTGCCAGCCAGGAGTGACAGTGACCTCATGTTTTGTTTACAAGGTGATCAGGGACTTAGAATCGATATATCACTTGTGTATTAATCCTATCCTGCGGATAGGATTAATTGCACAAGTGATCTATCGATTCGCATTAGCTCATGTGGAGTGTACAAGTTAATGTTTACTTAAAGCTGCATAGTCTGTAACTTTGAACATTTTTCGAAAAAAATTATTTTCTTTTTAAATCATTTGTGAAAGCAGAATTCAGTTAAGTTTTCACAATAAATCTGTTCACTATAGCTGAAAACCACACGGAAAAGTGAATTATCTTATAAAACAGGTGTGTTTTTCTCTTATTGGTAATTATTTGCGTCCCTCCAATAATTATAGACAGGTAAGTTTTAACATAAATGCTGTTGTTTTGATACTGATAATTTGTAAAGATTTACGAAATTGGTAAAATGTATACCTGAATTTTAGTTTTTTTACTGTGTTCTTGAAAAATAGAAACATTATTTCAAAAATTAAAATATCAAAAGTTACAGACTATGCAGCTTTAACAATTGTAAACTCAACACGACATCACTGTCACTCTTGGTTGGCACGACAGTACCTGTATGCATGACTTTTGTTTACCAAAAGCATGTTATTTAAAGTCTGTTACTTACCCTAATCCTGAAAATAGTGTCTGCCGTTTATGTTTGCTGCATACATTCTAGTGCATTTCAGACCAGATTGTATTATGGAAGCAAACATTATGAACCCTGATCAGACAACTCCCAATGAGAGCCTTATGATCAAGGTTCATAGTGATTGTCATATAGACTTCCAAAGTACATTAGCAGAGAGAGAGAGAGAGAGAGAGAGAGAGAGAGAGAGAGAGAGAGAGAGAGAGAGAGAGACTAGTGTAGTTAGTGGCGGTACAAGAGCTAAGCTGTTGACTTACTGGTGGGCCTGGCTCTCCAGGGGGCCCTCTGTTTCCGGTGATACCTTGTTGTCCATTAGGTCCAGGGAGACCGTTGGGTCCACGGGGTCCTTGGGGGCCCTGAAATGACCAATACAAATTTGAAACAGGTGAGTTAACTTAGTATGTCATTTATTTCCTGAAAATATCAGTAACAGACTGAGAATACCATGTAATGGTCAAAGGCGAGAAAAAAAGCCTGTCAATAGACAGTTTTATTTTTAGAATAAAAGAACTTCTCGATAAAGCGATAGCATGTAATCATGTCACTTACTTCGAATTAAGCCAATTTGGGCCACCATACATCATAAAAAGACTAATCAGATTTAAACACTTCGTAGGATAGTAGGAATGTCCAAAGTGACTCGGACAGCAATTGAAACAAACAAATAATTACGATATTTTTAACATTTACATATGAGTAACTTAAACTTAAAGCAGCACAAAAATACATAAAAATACAAATTTATGTTCTCGTTTTATATATAGAGAATGTACTTACAATATTCGCTGTCAGATACTGAGGCCCCATGGCATATCCGCCAGATTTTTCGCCGTATGTCTGTCGATAGTACTGTTGATATACAGAGTCAGCTGACTGGAAAATTAAACGAAAGCAGCAACATAAGCTTGTAATGTGGCAGCAAGGGCTTCGTTTGTCAAAGAGGTTGACTAAATCACAGAATTTGTTTGATAATTCAGACATTTAGATAAGAGGTCATATTGAAAAAAAATACTTTTCTTATTTCTCAACAAAAACATTTGTTGTGTGTGCTCAAAAGAACCGTTTCAATGAGACGGTTCTTTTGAACACCCGAAAAATGTAAAAAACTGATGGATCAAAATTTATCACATGACTTCGCGTCTTGGAGTGATATAACGCCATGCAAAAAATTAGATAAATCACTAATGGTTTACAGATTAAGTAACGTTATGTAATGACGTCCATTATAACGTGGAGTAATAGATGGCAAAATCTTGATTTATTCATGGCCAAAATAGTGAGTTTTAAGTATTTTAATGTCCTGTGATAAATAGAATCTGATTTTCGTGCGCCTGTATTATTGAAATTATTAAATTAGTAAACTCGTTTAATAAATTTAATAAAACATGAGCACTCATGTTAGATTCCCTATATATTCACAGTTTTACACTTACTGTTGTGTTGTTATCTTCACCTATGCAATCTCATTAATAGTTAACAATGGTTTGGCACCGATGAGGTATCCCCTACAAATGAGCCGTTACATGAGGTTTCCAACAATGTGGCAATTTGACAAGTATAGACTCAGACGAGCCTGTGTATCCTCCTTTTAAGCTTAGAAACTCTAAATGATATTCAGTCAGTAGCTTAACATTCATAGAATATTCAAGCGACTTGCAAAGTCTCTGATCAGACTGCGCGTATGCGTCGGCTGGTCTGAGCCTTTGCTGGTCGCTAATACCACATTTTTGGAAATCTCATGTCGCGGCTCAAATACCCCTTAATACTCCGAAACTACTAATCTCATTCAGTCCTTATTAGCTTCATGAGATTTAAAGTGTTATCTTGTTACTTTGATTCGTGCAGTGCTTAATTTTTATCAATATCATTACAGAGGCAATATCTGGTCTACTTGAGGTTTGATCATTCCACAGGAGCTTGAAGTTCTGTCTTTATCTCACCTCTATCATTGTCTATAACCTTAAAACCAAAAGCTCAAAGTGTCATTGCGTAGTTATTTCCTGGTCATTACTACGAAATGACATAATGGTATTTTCGGTTTTGGGGTTTAGAAGTGATAAAAGGATCGATCTCCTGTGATCATTCTTTGTCTGGTGCTATGTGTTTTATGTGGCCTGTGTACGTTTTGTTCGATGCAATGATCAAATATGCAAAATGACTTCATGCATACAATGTTATCATTAATTGACTAAAGGCTAATTACCATCATGGTTTTTCCAGCTGGTCCGGGTGATCCAGGCACGCCGTGAAGACCATCTCCGCCCCTTCTGCCCTGAATATAAATAAATGGAATATGTATGGAGAATTGGGGGGGGGGGGGGTTATAGTGTGGATGAGATAAGGTAAGTAGGTGGCAATTGCCAATATA
Organism: Loripinus fragilis; assembly: GCA_964019695.1. Classification (NCBI taxonomy): domain Eukaryota; kingdom Metazoa; phylum Mollusca; class Bivalvia; order Lucinida; family Lucinidae; genus Loripinus; species Loripinus fragilis. The sequence goes on along the minus strand of OZ026526.1, from coordinate 457,226 downwards.
GTGCAATGCATTTGAGTCCTTGGCTCAGTCAAGAATTCAAGCTCAAAACCACTATTGTGTCATTGGAACATTTTATCCCTTTGCAGACCCGGAATCCCTAAACGGGCACTTTGGTAAACAGTGAAGACCAAAATGAAATACAGCATTATATGGCATTTATCAGGGTCTGCACTGTTTACGAAAACCAATTGATCTTTGGAGAAAGATATGCAATATGAAAATAATAACCTGTGATCTCTCAATACATACATTGGACCATCCTGACTTTATTGTATTTATGTAACATTAAACTCGATGGTATATCACATCTGTGCAATCTAATCGTTAATGCAAGTGAAAGACTAACTCACCATTGGGCCATGTGGGCCACGATTACCCTCTTCACCACGTGCTCCTTGTGGGCCCTGAAAATAAACAAAATGTGATGATAGTAAAGCTCAAATATTCTCCCCTTGTAAAACATAATTCGAAAACAGAAGACAAAAAGAAAAAAACAACTTTTTTAATTCTCGAATTAGTCCTACAGTGAGCATCTACAATGCAGTTGAAACCACTGAAACCACATGTACAGGGGCAAAGGTTCACAATTTCCGAACTACTGATCAGAACTTAAATGCAATGTAATTCAAAATCTTACAATTTGCAGAATGCCTTCAAGCTATCAAAAATATCAAAGAGTAAGTGAGCATGATCAGGAAATACCACAATCACACACATCAGGTTCAAATGATCATTATCTTTAGATTATATCAAAAACAAATCAAAGAAGCTATCATAATATGCATAATTCAGGATATTGAGGTTGACTGTCTATGGAGAGAAAGTCTTAAAATCCTATATTCAAGAGTAAACATGAAAACCAGTAAACCTTAACATGGGAATGACGTGTACAACATGTGATACTTTAACGTTATAACAGTCTAGTTGTTGAGAATTTCAGAAGACACGAATTTATGAAAGGCAAAATAGGTATAGCCCAATTTTGCAAGGAAAGGCATGATTATAACAACCTACCGGCATGATGTTACCATAGGGATAGTCTTGTTTAGGTTCTTCCGGTCCGCCATAGTAGACCTCTGTAAAATAAAGATAACCATTAAACCTTTCTATACTAACAGACTTTCCCCCTACAGATTGATACATCTGTATCTGCACGGTTTGCCAAAGTACGCGTTTAGGAGTCTTTAGTATACAAAGGGTTAACTATTGCCGTAAAAATGGGAGAGTAAATGTGTATATTTACTGTTTAAAATTGTTTAGAACAATCTCTCGTCTCATTAGTGAGTCTATGAAAATGTTTTCGAGAAAAAATAACTTATATAAATGATAATGTACATCAAATCTTTTCATGAAATATGCAACGCATGAATTTGTAAGAATTGGTATATACAGGCGAACATTCTTTCCAAGAATGTAATCTGGGCAGCATTCTTCACACATTTCGAACTATTGGTCCATGTTGTCAATTTTGCTCCAGGACCTGCGAACCCAGATATGAATGGATGAGTTATGACTTTCAAACTTATTATCCATTCCCCATCTCCTTCAATAATTATTCCATGCTCAACTCAACCGAGCAAGACATCAATTATGTTGAATACTATAAAATGATTTCTTTGCATGATAAATACAAAATTTCAGAGTTTGGAAGCAAGAAAAATCTTTATTTTTCAGCATTTTGATTTTTTTTAGCGATTAAAAAGCCATGCTCTGTTAAGTTGAGTATGCTGGTAAAAAGTTTTATTTCTGTCAATCCGGAAATTTCCGCGAGAATTTTATTTTCGCGAATAGCGTTACAAGACATATTTGCGACGTTAAAATTCGCGACTATAGCATGATTTAAATCAGTAAACGACAGAGTGATTTCTCCATTTCGTAGGGATTTTATTTTCACGAAACTTCGCATATGCGAAGTTTCGCGAAAATAACACCCTCGCGAAAATTTCCAAATTAACAGTACCTCAAATCCAACTCACCTTCTACGCCAGCCAGACAGTCTTGATCATCAGTGCAGATGGCCACGCCTACACCGGGTGACTCCCCCTCCTGACAGACACAGCGTCTACATCGGTTGTTGGGGTCAGGGATCCAGGTGTCCCCTATCATCTGTTTGGTATTTTCTCCGCAAGGATCTGAAGACAGAAATGGCCTATATGCCGCAATGACAATGCTATACAATGGATCATGAAAAATACTCGTTCGCTTAGTAAAGTATTCCTCTTTATTGAAACCTCCATTTTCTTTCTTTCTTCATTATGATATCACGAATGCTATTGCCTTTGTTTACTGAAATCCAATTAAAAACACACATCAACATCGCCATAATAATCATCATAATCACCATTGTCATCATCATCATTTTCATCAACATAATCAACATCATCATCATCGTTATCATCAATATAATCGCCATCATCATCATCATCATCATCATCATCATCATCATCATCATCATCATCATCATCATCATCATCATCATCATCATCATAATCATCATCATCATCATCATCATTATTACCATCATAATCAATATCATCATCATCATCATCATCATCATCATCATCATCATCATCATCGTCATCATCATCATCATCATCATCATCATCATCATCATCATCATCATCATCATCATCATCATCATCATCATCATCATAATCGCCATCATCATCATCATTATCATCATCATCACCATAATTGCCATCATCATCATCGTCATCATAATCCTCATCGTCATTATCATAATTGTCACCAGCATCATCATCACATCATCATTACATGTATTAAAGTGACCCTTAGCACTCGATTAGTAGATTTCAATAGTTTAAGTAGTGTTTGGGGCATAAGGGGACAGTTTTGTATCATGATTGGCCACTGCAATATGTTTATATGACACACTCTATTCATATGTCACACTATACAATTATTGACTATTGAGGCATTGGACATGATGTGATATCGACCTGAGAATACCAATATTGACCGAGGCTCCGTCAATATTGGTATTCTCAGGTCGATATCATATCATGTCCAATGCCTCAAAAGTCATTAATTGTTTTATTATATAATTTCTCTTAACAAAAAAGCAACAACAACAACAAAATCTTTGCTATGGACTATGTCTTGGACAGTCTTGAATTTCTTTTTTAACATGGTTTCATTCAGTTAAAAGAGGAATGAATGCATTCTTTATTTGTAATTACAACTGCAGACAGAGAAGATCCAGATTTAATGCCGCATAATGTGGCATTTCATCAGGGTCTACACTGTTTGCTAAGACAAAAATGATCTTCAGGAAAAAACTGCAATTTTGTTTAGACATTAAAACTTGTAACCCCTTGAATTATACAATGGACCATTCCAAGTTTATTGCATCAATCTAGAAGGAAGAATTCATTAGTTCATTTTAGAGTTCTGCTAATTACTATATTCAACAGCAAAGTCTGAATTACATGTATACGATGAAACACCAAATCTTGTGAGTTTCGTTCTGCTGTCACTCACTGAATTGTATTTACAGCATATTATGCAAGTGTCATGCTGAAAGCACACCTGTTATGGAAAGTTTCTATAAAAAATAGCAAGTGAGTATGATCAGAAAATACCACAATCACAAACTGCAGACAACCCCATGGCACCGTGAGGAAGAGCTGCTCAACCATCACGAGACACCAGGAAGACAAATTAAGCAAAGCAATCAGCTCTCTCTTCCCCATCAAGATGATTGCAATACTAGAATGGACATAAAGTAACGTACAACAAAACATAGAACAATTACAGACTCCCACAATGGGAGTAACAATAAACAAAAAGTCAACAAAAACAGAATCACCGCCTTAGAACGGACAGCAGCCTAAGCCACCGGGGGGGGGGGGGGGGCTTAAATGTATTTTACTGGTACCAAATCTTCGCCCTAGATTCTATAAAGTCTATTTTTAGTAACTAATATTGAATGGGAAAAACCAGCAGCCCAGGTGATATGCTGTTTTATGGACTCGAGTGGATAGGCATCTGTGCCAATCAAAAGATGTCTATTTATAGGTTAAATAATAATCTGCTTTAATTGGATAATGTCATGTGATAAATAGAGGATATTTACTTTCTGATGTTTTCAACACACTCGATGAAATATATTATTTCATCGAGTGTGTTGAAAACATCAGAATTTTCACGAGTGTGCAGCACGAGTGAAAATTTCGACCTTTCATCTCACGAGATGACATATATTTGGTATTTACTGAAAAAAGTAAATTTTCTTTTTATTTTATACTTTTTAGAAGATTTACGGTTAATCAATTAACAATGCTTCGAGCAGAACCGCAATAATATAAAATAAGTCAAAAGAGTATTTGTGACAGAATACCTGGATCAATCTATAGTCATCAAGACTTACAGGAAAAAAGAAATTTATTCAGCGTCAAACTGCGAGACAAGTGACGTCATAAGTAACGTCATAAATGTTTGATGGTGTTACGTAACATAGGTTACATTCATTGGCTCACTCACTGAAGCGGGGCTGGGGGTGCTTAAAAAGCAAAATCGAAAAAATTCCAGCAAATCTGAATTATTTTGGTACCAAAATGTTCCTCATTATCTAACTAGGAAAACGCCTACCACACTTGAAAAAAAGCAATGTGCCGTTTAATTGATTTTTTAAGTTTTACATTGAAACCAGAAGTGCGCAGCAGCAGTGACATGTTTGTCATCACAAAATGGACGAATCAAGTTTTATTCTGTTAGGCCATTCTTGTTCAAATAAAATAAGATACAAACAACAATTTTAGCACAAGCTACTGATGAATTTTAAAAATCTCGAAGAATGTGATATTAAAAAAATGAGTAAAAAATCTACATTAGTCAAAATTTCAAGTGTTTGGTGTTTTTTTTTAAGTCGGCCAGACCAGTTTATTACCAACTGCACTTAAGGGATTGCTCATTATTTAAGTGTCCGAGGGGGCCGGCTGAGATTTCGATCCATCATCCAAATTTTGGATGCCCCAAATGTAAATACAATGACCCATACCCCCTGGAAACCACAAGAAATATAACCTGACACCCCCCTCATTTTACACTATCTAATAAATAGCGATAGTAGGGCTATTCCAAGTAAGTAGCGTGCAAAGATCAGGAATCGATACAATCAAGTACCACACCTGACCCAGGATACCAATGGGAAAGTTACAAACACACGGCTAGACACCACAAACGAGAGCCAAGAGGTCAGCTCTTTCCCAGCAGGTGACCACAAGGCACATATAAACAGACGCGCACAAAGTCATAGCAAACACAAGACAGAAAACACAAAAGATGTACAAAATCATTACAATAAGTTGTAATAATACATTTTATCAGGATAGAAGCTGTGACAATAATACTAGCAAAACAGAGATGTAGGAGCACAACAAAAAGTTGTGAAAAGTCAAAAAAAAGGAGGAGTAGGAAAAGTAGGGCCCACTCGAAAGCCTGATTAATCAATTAATTCTCAATCAAAATCAACATGATAAAAGTTGTCACAATAACACCACCAAAACAGAATAACTTTTGCACTTGCAAAAATAAAATACTGAGAAATTTAGTGGCCTGCCTATTTAATTAAAAGAGGTTACTAAATTAAAATTAACCCGTGTAAACCTTATAGGCAAACACTTCTGATTCATATAAGATACTTCATATGCACTTTTTGTGAACATTCACTGGTTTATATTGAAGCTTAACCTAACCAAAAAGTCTTATGAAGAAAACACAAAAGTAAGAAGGCGGGCAAAGATCAGGAATCGATACAATCAAGCACCACACCTGACCAAGGATACCAATGGAAAAGTGACAACGTCACAATTAGACATCACAAACGAGAGCAAAGAGGTCAGCCCTTTCCCAGCAGGTGACCACAAGGCATCAACAAACGGACGTGCAAAACAAGACAGAAATAACATAAATGATCTAAAAAGAATCGGTCAGTAAAAATATTAACTGGAGGGCTTAAACCGGTTTAATTTCGGTTCAATTATTCTGACATGCATACAGTAACGGACCGAGAACATGGGTTTTGAATACTAGAGGTATTGGAAATTCTAAAAAAATATAAAAAGAGGCCCTGTCATGTGATTTCCAACAATATGGCATTTTGACAAGTGTAGACGCAGACGAGCCTGTGCAGCCTCCTTTTAAGCTTAGAAACTCCAAATGGTGTTCAGTCAGTAGCTAAACACTCATAGAATATCCAAGCGACTAGCAAAGGCTCTAATCAGACTGCGCGTATGCGCAGGCTGGTCTGAGCCTTAGCTGGTCGCACATACCACATTGTTGGAAATCTCATGTCGCGGCTTGAATAGAAGGGTTCTTTTGTAATTTAGGGATATTATAGGCGTAAAATACTTCTTCGTGTTAGAATTAACCCTCCGCGGATATGCATTTTAAAATGTCACTGCATAACAGGGAAAGGGATACTGGAAAAAATTCTTTCGAGGTTACCATTTCAGATTACTTAAATGGATATATAATTATTTACATTGTCTACGATAACCTTTGCAAAAGGTTTGGGTTCAGAATAATCGTCGGGCCTGGTCAAGATTCAAACTATTTAACACTCCGATGGTATTCCTGAAATGTCGATTGCGAAACAAATCAGCAGACGAGCAAAAGCAAAAAGCATATAGTTTATAGTAAAGATAAATTCTGCTTTTGACATTTGAGCATTCTCTAGATAGTATGATGCAAACTTTTGTCGCTTCTTATTTTTAAATCTTCTAGAGCAGACAGGGTTGAGCGTTGCCCAAAATTGTAAAATAATTAGTATCAGAACCCCGAAGAATATGGTACATATGAACCACGCTGTGTGCGATCAACAAAGGCGTAGACTAGCCTGTGCACCCACACAGTCTGATCAGCGCATTCGTTAATCGTTCTCTCAGGAAAGTAAATAGCCAAACTTTCAATATTCAAAATTTCAAGACGTAGCTTAATATATATTGGCCTCAACGCGAGAAAACTAGGTTTTGCTGCATAAGAACAACGAAGGCACATAACAACTTGCGCAGCCGCGTAGTCTAATCAGCGCATTTGGTATTCGCTCTCCGAGAGTACGATAGCTAACTTGCAATTAAATTGTAGCTGAGAAGGGTGGACCGAGCCTAGCCTGGTTAAACAGGTTTTCACGCGCCCTGGGTCATATAAAACCAAACCTGGCTGGTTGACGCTGGAACGTGATTGAGGTGTATATCAATCGGCGTTTATATAAACGTTTCGAAACATAAAATAAGAGAGAGAGAGAGAGAGAGAGAGAGAGAGAGAGAGAGGGAAGGAGAGAGGGAGGGAGAAAGGGAGAGAGAAAGACAGAGAGAGATGAGGGGGGACTGGGAGTCAGAGCGACTAAAAGAGACCCAGAGAGACATGAGAGCGAGCGAGCACATGCGATAGATGAGGGGAGGGGGCGAGTTAAATAATAATAAAAAAAACATACCTCCATGTTCCTGAGCTGATACAACGATGACGAGCAGCGACAATAATGCCGCCCATCGTACCGTCTCAAACATCATAATAAATAAACCTCCCTTTACTTCATTAAGGCAGGCTTAAATCGGAGAAGATTGTCAACCTGAACGTTCCGAAGCCAGAAACCCGGCCTCTCCTTTAGGAAGAGCCGTGTTCCGAATTCCTGGAACACTGGATTCCTATAGTACAGAAGTTTTACGCGGCTCTGCAGCCTGATTCTACGCCGCGAGAAGTAGAGCGTCTGCAAGCGAGGCTGGGAAAGACACGCCTTTCGTGTGAAAAACCAATCAACAGCAACGTTACAACGAAAATCGCGCAATAATACAAATTTGCGTTGGAGGCGGGGTTTAGGTTCCAAACTTTTAAATTTATCTTTTTAATGTGTTAAAAACTGAAAGCGTAATATGACGGTGGCTTACAAGATTTTTTTTGTCTGGGAGAGTAATCTAATCTTGGGCAGCTGGTTTTGCTTAACCCAGCGAGAATTCTTAAATTTGTGTGTAATGAAAAAAGCTCAAATTTCTACCGAGTCTGCAGATTTTCTCTCGAGATAAAGCAGCTCTTCACGCTCGACAAGTTTAAAACTAAACACGAAACAGAACCAGAAAAGTTACATATTTCAAAGTTGAAAAAAAACGAGATGTTACATATATCCTAGATAGAGCATATTTGTATGTTTATGCTTCCCAGTCACCATTTTTTTCAGTCATGTCGGTCTTCCTGGCCAATATCGGCACAAAAGCGAAACGCCATTTGAACGGCGTTTCTCTGTTGCGCCGATAAAGGCCCGAGATTGTGTGTTAGCTGAGTACTTGACTATGAATTATTTATATGAGGATTTTTCGTTAAATTCAGTTTGAGAGAGCCGCCCATCTTAGAAGTAAGAGCCACTTGTACCGGGGTCATTCTTTACACTTTTCATATATTTCCCTGCTCCCACCTGTTCAGCTACGAAGACTAGTGAGAATATTTAACATTTCAATATAGCTGCTTTACTTTCCAAACTAACATTTAACACAAATTTTCAGCGTAAAAGTGTAAATACTTTCTAACCCATCATTTTTAACGTATGTTTAGAGTACCCACAGCATATGTTTTGGTTGAGAAATAAGACAATTTTTGTTTGGCTTCGCACTCTTAAGGCCTGTACTGACTAATTTAAACTGCTCCCATGCCTGCGTATGCGCGCTGATCTGATATGCGCGTTTGTTTATCGCATACAACACAAACACGTTTTCTCGTCACGGATTTGAATTATTTTTTTTATCTATTTTTTATTTAATTTATCTATCTTTTATTATTATTATTTTTATTTTTTTTTATTTTTGAAGGAGGGGGTGGGGGTATTGAGTTGAAAAAGAAAACACTCAGACTAATGAAGGTAAAAGGCAAGTGTTGAGTTACCACCGACTTATCATCAACAAAATTGTGCTTAATTTTGCAAAATAAAATGAAGGGCTAATACATGTTGATGTTAGTGCGTAATTGACATGATACATGTTGTATAAGTGCGTAATTTATATGATACATGTTGATGTTAGTGCGCAATCTATATGATACATGTTGATGATAGTGCGTAAATTTCATGATACATGTTGATGTTAGTGCGTAATTAACATGATACATGTTGATGTTAGTGCGTAATTTATATGATACGTGTTGATGTTAGTGCGTAATTATATAATACATGTAGATGTTAGTGCGTATTTTACATGATACATGTAGATGTAAGTGCATTATTTATATGATACATGTTGATTTTAGTGCGTAATTAACATGATACATGTTGATGTTTGTGCGTAATTTATCTGATACATGTAGTTGTTAGTGCGTAATTTGTATGATACATGTTGATGTTAGTGCGTAATTTACATGATACATGTTGATGTTAGTGCGTAATTTATATGATACATGTTGATGTTAGTTCGTAAGTTATATGATATATGTTGTTGTTAGTGCGTAATTGACATGATACATGTTGATGTAAGTGCGTAATTTATATGATACATGTTGATGTTAGTGCGTAATCTATATGATACATGTTGATGTTAGTGCGTAATTTACATGATACATGTTGGTGTTTGTGCGTAATTTATATGATACATGTTGATGTTAGTGCGTAATTTATATGAGACATGTTGATGTAAGAGCGTAATTTACATGATACATGTTGATGTTAGTGCGTAATTTACATGATAAATGTTGATGTTAGTGCGTAATTTACATGATACATGTTGGTGTTTGTGCGTAATTTATATGATACATGTTGATGTTAGTGCGTAATTTACATGATACATGTTGATGTTAGTGCGTAATTTACATGATACATGTTGGTGTTTGTGCGTAATTTATATGATACATGTTGATGTTAGTGCGTAATTTATATGAGACATGTTGATGTAAGAGCGTAATTTACATGATGCATGTTGATATAGGTCGGAAAATATACAGGAAACATGTTGATGTTTATTCGTAATTTATATAATACATTTCTGATGTTGGTGCGTAATTTACATGATACATGTTGATGTAAGACGTAATTAACATGATACATGTTGATGTTAGTGCGTAATTTACATGATACATGTTGATGTAAGTACGTAATTCACATGATACATGTTGATGTTAGTGCGTAATTTACATGATAAATGTTGATGTTAGTGCATAAATTGCATGATACATGTTGATACATTTTATAAATTTTATAGAAATTGCTTCTTATGTTAACCTAATATTTGCAGTAGCGGGCGCTAGTAATATGGGTTGTCCGCCTGTACGTGAAGATAATCCACTTGCTTTAGTGAGTGGATTATCTCACGTGCAGGCGGACAACCTACGGTTTAACTATTTTATACCACCTACATCAGTGTAGACCTTGCACAGCACGGGATATTTCGTGCTAAAGCTGGTAAGGGTGGTATAAGTCAAGACTATAGCCAATTCGCAGACAGAAATAAAACGACAGATGTTTCGCATTTGTTGTAAATGCGGAGGATATAAAAACGAGTAAATAAACGTTTCTGTTTGCAGCGATTGCAGCAACTCCTGCAAGTTTTAACACTTTATCTTAGCTTTTTACATGGCGGCCTCGTCATGAGAAAATAGGATTCCATTACATGCAGTCCGCGCAGTCTGATCAGAGCATATGTTGTTACAAACTAATAAGGATACAATGGAAGTGCAAATCATCGGGTCGGGATGAAAATATAGTATGCGTAGTTAAGCAGTCTGGTAATCGTAAACTCCGAAGATTGGTTTTCTCTCAAAGTGGCTTATAGATGCATATACACGTAAAATGGGACTCGACGCGAGAAAACCTGTCTTCGGGGGTTGGCAAACAACACAGGCGCAGACCAGCCTACCGATCAGCGCCTATATTATTCGCTTTTTGGAAAGTATCATATGTTAACTTGCTACAGGTGAAATTTCAATTTACTAACTAGTCTTTTTAGCTGAGGAGACTGGTTTGATATTCGCTTTATCGGAAGTCCCGAAGACAGGTTTTCTCACAGCCTATGCTTATCCTGTTTAAAGTATATGCATAGATGTCCCGTGGGGCTAGAGTCTAACGGTTGGCATTTTATAATTTACATGAATGGGCATCTAATAAATTTCGTGTCTAGTTGAGTATGAAAAAAATGCTTATAATCTTGCAGATGCAATGTTTAGGTACACATTGAGTTTCAGACAAAACAATTACACTCTAGCCCTATGGGATATCTATGCATGTACTTTTAACAGTTTAGCATGAAAAAAAAATATACCTCGGTGCCAGGATTCTGGCGAGACTATGCGGAGGCCAGTCTTTTCTGTAAACGGCTGTGCACTTAGCAATGATAGCTATTAACGTTGGCGATAATAAAAACGAAATTAGATCAGCATTCTCTTCCGGTCTCTTTAATGGTGCTTCACCGTAGCCCTTGATATATGTAAGGGCCTATTTTCTCATAAAATCCTATACAGAAAGCAACAGTAATCTTTGAGACGTACCCTACTGATAAGCTTCTGTTTTATTTGCTGCCAAGCGCATTTAGAGATAAATGACCCGAAATGATCCCAGGATTTTTTTTAACTCACAGAGCTGAGTCTGTTTCTTTTTTGAGCCAACGCTTAGGAAAGTGACCTTAACTCTTTGCCTACTGGGCAATTTTGCATTTTATTATGTCATCTACTGCTTTTTTTCTTTCAAAATAATTTTTTTCGATTTTTAAAGGAATATCATCAGAGAGACAGCAGTTCGAACCCAGATCAGACCCGGCAAAACGCCTGATTTTGGTCCGAACTGTTTGGAAAGGTTATCAACAGACGACACAGGTCAAGTCCTTAGTAATAACTGTCTTATGCAAACGTATAGGCAAGCCCATGCAATTTAGGAACTTATCGCATTTGCGAGCAGCGAAGGCTAGGACGAGCACATGCATATGCACAGACTCGCCAGAACTTCACTACCCGCGTACGCACATAAGATCAGGCGACAATAAGCGTTCAGTCCAACTAGGATGCTGAGCATTTACCTACTAGTGTCTTCTGCTGATAACTTTTGCAAACAGTTTGGATCAGATCAGGCCTGACAAAATGTCGGGCTTGATCTGGATTTAAACTGGTTGACAATCTGACGGTAATTCTGAAAGTTGATTTTGAACAAAAAATCAGCAGACGACAAAAAGCAGCATGCAAAATTATCCAGCAGGCAGAGTTACATGCACGCAGATGCGATAAGTTTCAAACTTAAATAATCTGGCACATAAGTGTGCACACAATGTCTTTTTATCTGAGCATTCATCCACTATCAAATTTGATAAAGCTCTCTATGGGGTTGGATGAGGGTGAGGGTAGCAAATACCCACTTCCCTCTCCATTGTTTAGTTTATAAACCGCTCAACTTGTAAACCAGGGGTCGCAGGTTCGATCACCGTCTTCACTAGCCTGTCGGAGGAGACTTTAAACCATTACACCGTCTCGACATCACCTTAGCTGTTGGTGGGACATTAAACACAAATACAACAACTCTCTCTATTTACTCTACTTTCCTATACACTCTATGAATATTTTACTGAAATGCTGCCGAAAATGCACATCGTACATTGTAAAAATAAGATCAATCTTCAAGAGCCATAATTTGGAGACTCTAAACCTGTGACCCCTTGATGAAAACCATGAGCCATTCCAAGTTTATTGTATTAAACCATTGTAGATTGAAAACCTCTAAACGGGTACCTGTACGTTTGCAAACATTTAAGACCCAGGTGAAGTGTCGCGGAACGCTGATGCAGCTGGGGTACTGCCTATACAGCATGTACAGGGCATAAGTGAAATTATTGAACAACATAGAGGGATCAAACATGGTTTTTCATACATTAACGTTTGACAGGTCTCTCGAGAAATGTAAAAACCTTGGGCTTCGAGGCGAACTGCAGGTGTGCAGTATAATCGCTGTGCGAGTCCGTCTGAACATTTACAAATTTAATAGTGAAACTGTTCATAACTCTTGAGCCACTTGGTATATTTTGATCAAATTTTGCATATGTATTCATGTTAACATTGTCTAACCACTCATGCATAACAGCCTTTTTGATGGGCGAGGCTTTGCTTAGCATCAGTCTGGTTGGTCGTTTTTACATGGTATATTTTGATCGAATTTTGCATATTTGTTTTTAATATTGTCCAGCCACTGGTATGCAAAATGGTGACGAGTTTTTGCTGCTGTCGAGGTATTTTAGCATTGTCTGAAACGGGGCTTGGCCGAGCATCAGTCCGGTCGGTCGTGGTCAGTCAGTTAAAATGCGCATCACCCTTGCCCTACAAGGGATAATTTGATCAGAATTTGCATACTTATACATTATAACATTGTACAGTCACTGGTATGCAAAACGGGGACGAAGCTATGCCGAAAAATTCGACCGCCGCCCCCGCCTCCCCCACAGCTAATTCTGGAACAGCCCTAACTGATACAGATTGTTCATGTATATACTTGTTAAACCTATCAACTGTGCTCAAATAACATGTGTTTACACACATGGGACAGAGATGGGTGAACTAGTAGTTGTTGTTGTTTTTCTTAAACTTTAAGACAGAACTTGCAACCAACCTCAACGTTTGGAGGATAACTCATCACACATTATCACTCAGCTAGAAGAAATCGTAAGGTCTCGATGAATGAAATAAAAACAAATATTTGAGAAGAGATAATAGGCTGTAAAGCACTCATTGTCACAGCAAGAAAGAAAACTCGGGCGAAATGTATAACCTCTAAACTGCGATTTATCACAAATGATGCTCGTCCTTACTTCAAACTGATTTTTAACTGCTCGCACTTTCGTGGCTGAGTTTAACTTAAAAATGCTTCTAAGATCTACAATTCATCACGTTTCGTGCACATTTGGTCAGTTGATTTTTCGTACTTTTCAGATACATTATATACTAGAGGACTTTGAAAACGCATCACCATATTTTGCACTTTTCTTGCAAACCGTATATGCGATTGAAAAGGTTTTAATGTACAACCCAGAATTGGTATGAATCAGTCGATAATTTGACTGCACTATCACGCGACGCTGCTTATGATGCCAGGGGGGTACATACAGCATACAGCACCTTTCTACACAGTTAAATGAAGTTTTTTGATTATTTTTATGTTTAAACTGTGGCGTGAATGATGACATATCACCAAAAGAGTTTATAGACTTTTTACAATTTGAAGTAATTGATAACTTCAATATTTCGAAAATAAACGTCAAATTTGAACATCAATTTAAAGCTTCTTTTTAGAAACATCTTCATAAGTTACCTTTATGCAAGCTTTCATTACTGATATTGACTACATACACTGGCAGTCTTGTGGGGAAGACGTTTTGACGTCTGATATTATTTTTATGTTTTATTATTAAGATCTGTTTTACTTCATGCATTCTAGATCTATAAGGCTCTGACAGTGCTATTAAATAGAATCATTTTTATTGGTTGTTTGGCCGTGTATGAGACAAGATATCAGTCTACATTAGAAAAGTTAGACAGGAGGAAAAGAGCAGGAATCGATACACTCAACCTCAAGTACCACACCTGACCCAGGACACCGCACGGAAAAGTGACAAAACACTATAAAGCATCACACACAAGAGAGGCAAGAGGTTAGCTCTTTCCCAGCAGGTGACCACAAAGCTGCAATAAACAGACATGTTGGGGTAGGTTATATGGTCAACATGAACCACTACTGTGTCACACGTTCTTATTTCCAGAACGCTATTGAATACATCTGCATAATGGCGATTATCCTTTACTTGCTTTGGTTGACCACAATTTTATGAAACAACGTCGAAAGGGTAGAATCGCCATAATCGACTATCGACTCTTATAGAATCCTGGAACGCAAAGACTGACCAGGTGATAGTCATGGAGGTGTCATCCTATATGTCAAAAATAATATCCACTATACACGACGTCAGGACTTAGAATTGAGAGGTGTTGAAAGTATCTAGATTGAACTAACCCTTAAACATAAGCACATACTATTTGGGATCTTTTACAGACCGCCTAATTCAGAAGCTGTTATTTTTTTTTCTGCAATAGAAGATTCGATTAACCTGGCAGTTGATTCTGGTGTAAATGATATTATTATAACAGGTGATTTCAATCTGAATATGCAAAATGTCCAATCAGCCCGTAAAATTACTTTTGTGAACAGCTCTCTCTAGTTCAATCTATAGAAGAACCCACACGTTTTACAGAAACGTCTTCTTCTCTCATTGACTTACTACTTGTTAATAACAATGAACATCTGATTCTTAGTGGAGTTGGTGACCCTTTCTTGCACCAAGATATACGCTACCATTGTCCTGTTTTTGGAGTTTTTAACTTTCGCAAACCCAAGTGTTTATCTTTTAAACGTCGCATATGGAAATATGATGATGGTAATTGTGAAATGTTAAGGCAAAAAACATCAGCTACCAACTGGAACGGATTTCAAAACAATGATATTAACACATACTGCGAATATTTAACAGAACATCTACAGTCTATTACTGAAATGTGTATACCTAACAAAGTCATTACTATTAGACAGCCAGATCCGCCCTGGATAATAACCTTAATCAAGAGACACATTAGAAAGCGCAAAAGAGCTTATAAAAGGGCAAAACAAACCAATCTTCCAATACACTGGACCAAATTTAGAAACTTGCGCAACAGGGTAAAACAACTAATACGAGAAGCAAAGCAATCTTTTAATGTGAGCATGGCTACTAAATTAAAATCAGATTCACTATCACCTAAACAGTGGTGGAAATTGCTCAAATACTTTATAGCTCCCAATTCAAAATCTTCTATCCCCCCTCTTGAAACAAATGGTCAAATTTATGCAGAAGAGTGTGATAAGGCAAATATATTAAATGATTTCTTTAAAGACCAAACTTTGCTCGATGAAAGAAATGCTGAGATACCTGATATTCATAGTTTCCCTGTTGACAGTCCCTTAATTAATATCGTTCTTACTTCAGAGGAAGTTTAATCTGTTTTGAAAAGCCTTCCAGTTGGTAAGGCTGTTGGGCCAGATGGGATAAGTGATTGTGTATTAAAAGAACTAAGTCGGGAGATTTCTCCAGCTCTATGTGGTTTCTTTAACCAATCTCTTCATACAGGTATAGTACCTAACTCTTTTAAGCAGGCTTATGTAAGCCAAGTGCATAAAGGTGGTGAACCATATGAAATCTCAAATTATAGACCTATATCACTCTTAAGCAATCTGGACAAGGCTTTTGAACTACTTATTTTTAAGTATATATATAATCACTTCTTGGAAAACAACATTCTTACTTCTTTTCAGTCTGGATTTAGAAGGGGAGACTCTACTGTTAATCAACTATCTTATCTATATAACATTTTCTGTCAAGCTTTAGATGCAGGTAAAGAAGTTAGAGCGATTTTCTGTGATATTAGTAAAGCATTTGACCGTGTTTGGCATGCTGGTTTAATTCATAAGTTAAAATCTGCTGGTATATCTGTCAATCTCTTATCATGGTTTACCAATTGTCTAACTGGTAGAAAACAAAGGGTTGTTATGTCTGGTGTTCAGTCTGCCTGGAATTTTATCACAGCTGGGGTACCTCAAGGCTCTATACTTGGTCCACTTCTCTTCCTTCTTTTTATAAACGATATTGTACACGACATTGGATCATCTATACGCCTTTTTGCAGATGATACAAGTCTATATATTATTGTAGAGGATCCAACTGTCGCAGCAGAACTCCTTAATGCAGACCTTGAAAAGATAGCAGAGTGGGCACTAAAGTGGCTTGTAAAATTTAATCCCTTAAAAACTGAATCTCTTTTAATCTCACGAAAAACAAACACTGTTTATCCTCCTGTATTTATGCAAGATCAACAGATCAAAGAAGTCGAATCTCATAAACACTTAGGTGTTATTCTATCTAATGACTGCTCTTGGCAAAAACATATAGATTATATTAAGGAAATGGCATGGACAAGAATAAACATTATGCGCCGGCTAAAGTATGACCTTGACAGAAAATCTTTAGAAACAATTTACAAATATTTTATAAGACCACTCCTAGAATAAGCAGATGTCAGTTTGGATAATTGCACACAGCAAAACAAAAACGAACTTGAACTGATACAATTGGAAGCTGCAAGAATATCAACAGGAACAACAAAATTGGTATCAGTTGCCAACCTTTATATAGAAACTGGTTGGGAGACGCTAGATGTAAGAAGAAACAAGCATAAACTGGTGCTCTTCTACAAAATGTTTAACGATCTTAAACCACTTTATCTCTCATCTCTTGTGCCTCCTCTTGTCCAGAATGCATCACGTTACAACCTACGCAATTCCAATGATACTCAGACTGTTGCCTCTCGCACTACTTTGTTTTAAAATTCTTTTCTACCCTCATCAATTCGAGATTGGAACAGACTAAATCCTGATATCAGAAATGCTGGTACCCTAGATTCTTTCAAATTTAAACTAAACCAAAACTTGCCTGTTATACCAAAACATTACTACTCTGGAATAGGGAAACACCAAATATGGCACACATAAATTCGTACAGGTTGCAGCTCACTTAAAAATGATTTATTCCTAAAAATATTATTGACTCTCCACTATGTACTTGCAATTCAGGAGAAGTTGAGAATGCCTACCATTTCTTTTTTATTTGTCAACTATACAATCATCTTAGGGTAGAACTTCGTCAATCTATAGCACAGTACTGTAACATGACACTGGTTGTGCTTCTACGTGGTGATGAAAGACTGTCAACTAGCATCAACTCAATCATATTTGAAGCTGTGCATAAAAACATTCAGAAAAGCAAGCGATTCTGAGCATCTAAGTAGATAGACTTATGGTTAAAAACACAAAAAAGCAATTTAAATTGTCTGTACCTAAGATACTTAAGTGATACTGGTAAATGTAACCATTGCCAATACCCCTAACATCTCTCATCCAACCTGGACAATTCAGACTATTCCCACCACATCTCTTTCTCTCCCTCTTTTTCTCTCTCTCTGTCTCTCTCTCTCTCTCTCTCTTAATTATGGTTTAGCCTCTATCGTCTAATTTTCTTCAAATAATTTTGTATTCTCAAAATGTCGTTTTAGCCCATGAATTTGCATTATGCAAAATTGAAGTCATTGCCTTCTACACTTTGTCAACATATTGTAAAGGAGAAGAACTTGATAAGCTCTTGCTTCTGTTCTAATGCTAATGTTTGTATATAGAAAATTGTATTGTATTGTATAAACTGATTTGAAATGAATATGTTTAAACCAAAAAAGCATGACATGCACGAAACCTAAATAACAAAAATGATCCACAAAAGAAGCACAGCCTTGGAACGCACACATTAGATATCTTAATCAAATGTGGACCATAAAAAGGTATAAACGATAGATGTCATTTTTTGTCATATATTTGTAGTCCTTAGCACTGTTTACCATTAGAAGGTATAACCAATAACTGACATTTTCCAGTCATTGATTCACATTTTAGCCATTGTTCACCATTTGAAGCTATACTAATATATAAAATTACCTTAACATGTCATAGTTTCGCATGTGTAAGCTATTGCGTACAATCAGAAGGTTTACTCAATAAGTGGCATTAACATGGTCATGTTTTTCCATTCCCAGACATTATGTACCATCTATAATTGATAACTATATATGATAATTTCTGGCATTTCATTCTATTATTTAGACCTATTGCTGGAAAATGCTATTATGAATATCTGTCACTTGGCCATGTGCTTGTATACATTTATTATTTAGATATAATGTATCAGAAAATTTTAAATAAATACACTGCTTTATTTGTGATGTTTATTGTCAGAAGTACGGTTTGATTTTTTTTTATTTTACAGCGATATTAGAACAGAGCCATAAAACGTTATTTCCTACCAACTATCTGACGATATACCCCCCAAATAAACATTTAGAATATGCCCATTCTAAAGGTAGGTTACTTTTTGCCTAAATAAAAATTAATTAGTTAATATGTAGATGTACTATGTTGTCCCTACAGTTAGCATCTGCCAGCTGGCCAGCTGCATATCACTGAAAAGCGATGATGGTGGGTAAACTGGTGCCTGCTGCTTATCTTTGGTTGGACCCACCGTGGCTCAAATTGAGGTTTTCTTTAGTTCTAACTGTCTGTGAGTCGTGAGCCCTTTTTTGTTTCATAATAGTGTGTTGATTTGATTAGATATATTCCCTGTGATGATGTATTGTATAAGTTAGGAAGCCTCTATGCGAGCTAAACACTTTTTTGTGTTTAACATCAACAGAATCTAGGGCGATCATATGGCGCCAGTAAAATACTTTTTTTGCCCAAATCCCCTGGTGGCTTAGGCTGCTGTCCGTTCCATGGCCCTGATGGTGTTGATTCATTGTTTAATGTTGCTCATAATGTTTGTGGGTGTTATGTGTTTGGTTTTTGTTTTGTTATGCATTACTTAGTGTCCTTTTCTAGTTTTACAATCATCTTGACGAGGAAGACAAAGCTGGCTGCTTTACTTGTATTGTCTTCCTGATGTCTTGTGACTTTTATATGTCTCTGGCTCTTCCTCACGATGATGAGAGCTGGTCTGCAATGTGGTATTTCTTGATCCTACTAACTTACTTTAAGAAGTATGTCCCTGGGTTAACTGTTTGCATATGTTTTACGTTACATTTTATTCTATCGGATGTCGCTTTACATTCGCAAGTGTATTGGCATAATGGTTATATATTTGTAATTTTCAGACATTATGCATCATTAAAGTAAAGAAGAAAGCACAGATCAGGATTGATACAATCTAGTACCACACCTGACCCGAGACACCATATGGGAAAGTGACAAAGTACAAAGAAACACTACGCACAAGAGAGCCAAGAGGTTAGTCCTTTCCAAACAGGTGATCACAAGGCTGCAAGGAACAGACAAGACAGAATAATAAAGGCAAACGAGAATCATAAATAACAAAACGATATAAAAATAAAGGAAGAAAGGTGGCAAAGATCAGGAATCGATACAATCAAGTACCACACCTGACCTAGGATACCATATGGGAAAGTAACAAAAACACAATTAAACATCACAAACGAGAGCTGATAGGTCAGCCCTTTCCCAGCAGGTCACCACAAGGCAGCAATAAACAGACGCGAAAGCATGACAAAAACAAGACAGAAATAACACAAATGATCCACAAAAGTAGTACCGCCTTGGAACAGTCAGTAAAAATATTTTACTGGATGGCTTAAACCAGTTTTACGGTGCCAACTTCATCCTTAGTTCAGATGTTGATCAAGACACATAGATATTCGATTTTCATGAAATACCCCTAACTTATTCATGCATCATCTCCTAGAACATATAAATCAAGTTTCAAAAAGGAGATAAAGCAAAGATAAGGACTCAACAGTACATAAAACTGAACATCGGAGCAAACAAAATCCAACAGGTATACCCTGGTGGGCCTGACAACAGACAAAGCATCAGGCCCCTACCATCTCATCAAAAGATAAGTCTTTAAGTCGTAACTATCATAGAGTCTGATGAAGTCCGACCCACCCTTTTTATTTGGATAATGAAAACAGTTACAAATGTACTTATGAAGGCACTAGAGAAATATCGCATAAGCCGGTATGTACTGTTTGCAAAGATATAACCAACCTTAGTGGAAGAATGATATCCTTTTTTTTAGAAAGAGACCCCTTAACTTACAAAACGGACCATAACATACTTATATTACATGTATCAATATTTCTGGGATAATCAATCAGAGTGAAAAGGGTCAAAATGACTATAGATTATCCTGTTCACGCACTTACATTGTTCAGATTATTTGTACATGTACTCCAAGACTTTTATATTCAATAAATGTGACAATTCCTGATTATGAAACATAATGTTCTACCAGCAGGTTGGTTAAGAACTGTGTGGAACCTTTGTAATTTGCATACAGCAGGAAAGTGTTTTGTCACATCACAATGACCATGTCCTTTTAAAGGTATTTGCGTGACACAACAAAAAAAATTGAAATCATTTTTATACATTTTATTATTTTATATCTCTTATGACAATTAAGGCACTTTGGTAACACAGTCAGATACGACATAAACAAAATAACAAAACTACTATAATAATAATTTTCACTCTTTCCCTGCAGGCTGTGACTTTTGTCATCTGTTGATTACCTTTGAAAACAGTTTGGCCCAAGAACTAAGACTCTCTGCTTAATTTTTTATTAGCCCTTCCAGCTAGAGGCGACTTTTATTGTCTGCTGTAAACATTTCGGACCCAGATAAGGTGCAATAGAATGCCAGGCCTGATCTGGAACAAATGGTATTACACTCAGATTGCAATCATGAAAATTGTTTTTAAAAACTTTTCCATTTTGAAACAAAAACAGCAGACGACATAAAATGGGAAAGTTACCCAGCTTCAAAGAGTTAAATTATGGCTTTTTAACAAAGTTATAACCTTCAAACTTCTCAGTTAAAATATTGCAAAGAGTGTAAGCTGTAACATGTATGTTGTTTATCTATTTTGTTTACTTAGTTTCTGCTGACCCAGATATTGGAGACATTGATGGTAAATAAGTTGTTGTAAACAAAGTATTTATTTGGTTATAAGATTTTTCTAGAATGATGACTAATCATCCAGAACTTACCGGAAAAGACCAGAACTTACTAGAATTTTCTTTTCCATGCAAATAGAAACTTTGAGTAGGTTCTGGAATTCAGTAGAAGTTTGTGGAATTTTTCAGAATGAATAAATATAGCATATGATATACGAGGGTCATTTTTTATGTTCGTAGAATCGGGCTGTATCTCTACAAATATAGAATTTACGGTACCATAACTATATATATTTTGAAAGGTCTAGCTTTTGTCTATCAACTGGTATAATTTTTACATCATTAGCGCTTAGTCCGGTCAAGCTATATAGCTTTGAATAGGGCAAGAAAATGACACTGGTCGAAATCCATGGCTTTTTAACCACGCAGCAAGCAGGAAATTAGACGCTGTTAAGTTCCATCCGCTATGGTGATATAAGCATTTTTCAAGCCGATTTTTCTTTTGCACCATCAAAATTAATTATTCAAATACTAATCGTAGACGAGTGCAGCAAAACTTTAAGCATGCTGTTTGCTGTTCTATTACAATTTTTAAACACCCATCAATATACCAAAATAGTCACAGTCAAATGCTAGTTATTATGTCTGTTAAAATTACGATTATGAACAAATTTTAAAATTTCTTCTGGTTTTTCATAGCACATGATATACTCAATCATTCGTCAGCAGTTATATTGATTTATCGATTTAAGCGTGTAACTGGCAACTTCCGGTACTGGCAAACCCCCATGTTATAAAAAGTGGGAGGGGTAAATCAACCCCGCGAAGAAAACACAATAACAGTAGGATTAGAATAATTACTTATTGCATTAATTTCAACACCTGTTTAGAGGCACAAAAACAGTTTTAATGTATTTTCTAAGTATAGTAACGCTCCATGGCGTCATTTATGTACAAAATAAGGTATTTTAGCACCCCATAAGCTATTTATTTTGCAGTTCATTTCTAATAAAACAAAAGCATTAACTTTGTTTTAGGATGAAAGTTACCACAACACTTCCATCTACCATATAAACAAGAAAAAATATAATTCTACTTTACAGCTAACATATTAAACCAGATTCAAAAGCCCGTATCCAACTTCCACTTGTGTCAACTTTTTACAATAAAAGTTTATATGTCTACTGTTCACTTTGCTGAGGTTCCAAACAAATCTTCCATATCCAATAATTGCTGCGTATTTGCTATAATGTTTATATGATAGTGTAGCACGTGGTGTCCTTGATCTGCAGCCAAATTTTCAGAAGCTGTGTATGGCTATGGACCCATTTTCATGCAATTGTTACTGACGTTCTGTCAGAGACTAAGTCCATAAATGTCATATTTCTACCATATTTCCAGTGTGCGATATATAGGTATGTCTTTGCCTCTTAGATGACACTAAAGTAATGCATTTTGAAATAATTTTAGTTTGCATTTATAGATAAAAGCTCAATCTTTCCAAATATATGCATGATGTATGCATTTAATTTCGCCGTTTTCATTAAATCTACCTCTCTACGAACATAAAAAACGTCCCTCGTAATAGTCTTTCTTGACCGTTCTAGAACTTTCTTAAAGGGTATATATAAGAGTAAATTTTTCATAAGGGCATCTTTGAAATAATTTCACCTTTTAAAAGTCTAAACCTTTTGCGCTGGAATTCTATATTGGAATAATTAGTGTTTAACTTATTCATTCAGGATTACTTTGGATTATTCAGTTTTGGATTCAGACTTCATGTTCATTTGGATTTAACTTCAAAATCTGGGATCAGAAACTGCTTAAAGACTTGTGTTGATAAATATTCTGAGGGACAGTTTAGACATACAAGGTATTGTAAATTAGACTTTCTTTGATTGTATAACTATTTTCCATTGCTTATTGTAAATGATAATTTTTGTTTTTAATAAATTTTGTTAAATTTTAAAAATGCTTTTTGCTGACTTTCCAAATAGCTAAATTTTGGTTTCCTGAATTCTTTTCTAGTTACGCCTGGCACGTAACAGAAATTGGGGGCTCAGAGTCCGGGATTGAAATTTATTCTACACCAAATTAGTTTGAAATTTAAAAGAATCTTTATTGTTTGCTGTTTAGCTGGTTGAAGCCAGCAGAAAACAAATATGTCATTCAAACTTAGTGATTTTACTGCGTCGCCTTCTCAGGAGCTGTTAGACTTGGCAAAAAAGGCTGATCTTTTGGATATTGCTGATCATTATGGCCTACCCAATATCAAAAAGACTATGTTAAAACATGAAATTAAGAATATTCTCATTCAGTTCTTTGTGGATGAAGAAATATTTGATTCCTCAGCCACATCTCAGATTCTGGTTACCCAGACTGATTTGCAGTTGAGAGAATTAGAAATAAAAAGGCAAGTTGAGATGGAAAAATTAAGGTTAGAACATGAAGAGAGATTGAGACGTGAGAAAGAAGAGCGAGAAGACAGAATAAGGTTGGAAACATTAGAAAGAGAAGATAGGTTGTTGAGACAAAAAATTGAAATGGAAGAACGAGAGAGGGAAAAACATAGAGAAATAGAAAGAGAAAGATTAGAACATGAGAAATTAAAGCTTGAAGCTGAAGAACGCTTTGAAATTGAAAAAGAAAAATTACAATTTGAGTTAAAAATGAAAGAACTTGAGTTAGAAGGAAAATCTAAATCAAAATCTTTGCCTTTAGACTCTGGCAAATTTTTTGATGTGACAAAACACATCTGACTAGTTCCTCCATTTCAAGAAAAAGAAGTTGATTAATATTTTTTACATTTTGAGAAGGTAGCCGAAAACCTGAAATGGCCAAGAGAGCACTGGACCTTACTTTTGCAGAGCGTTGTTATAGGCAAAGCTCGAGAAATTTACACTCAGCTTTCACTAGAACAAAGCTCAGATTATGACAAAGTAAAAGAACTTATTCTTAAGGCTTATGAGTTGGTCCCTGAAGCTTACAGACATAAATTTAGAGATTGTAGGAAAGAACCTAACCAGACTCGTGTGGAATTTGCTAGAACAAAGGAACAATTATTTGATAGGTGGTGCTCTTCAAAGAAAGTAGGCTCTGATCATGAAAAACTAAGACAGCTCATGCTTGTTGAAGAATTCAAATGGTGTATAAATTCTGACGTCAGGGCTTTCTTAAATGATAAAGAAGTTGAAAATTTGGATGTAGCAGCTAGACTAGCTGATGATTATTCTTTGACTCATAAAACTTCTTTTGTTAACAAGCCATTTCCTAGGAAACCATTTAACCCTCAATTGAAATTTACACCTCAAGCAAGACCATTTTCCCCTCAGTCAAAACCATATTCCCCTCAGTCAGGTCCAAAATCCAACCCCAGTAATCCATCTGATAATTCCAGTCATTCATTTACTCCCAAACCTAGATTTTCTGGTGAAAACAAAGGTCAAAGTCCTTTATCCCAGCCAATTTGCAATTATTGTAAACAATCTGGTCATATCATATCTGAATGTATAGCTTTAAAAAGAAAGAGAGAAAAAGAAAGACAGGAGAGTCCTAAACCCACAGGTCTCACCTCTTTAAGGCTAAAACCTCAGTCTTCTGTTCAGGATGAGAATCCTATTTTGGCCAAAACATCTGAGACTGATGCCGTTATGGAGATTTATGAACCATTCTTATCAGATGGTTCTGTGTCACTAAATAGTGACTTTGCCCAGTCTACCCCTATTAAAATCTTACGAGATACTGGTGCTTCTCAATCCCTTATCTTGGCAGATACCCTGCCTTTTTCTGAGAAGACTTCTTCTGGGACAAGTGTCCTTATCCAGGGTGTAGAGTGTGGATTTATTAATGTACCGCTCCATAACATTTATTTGTCCTCAGACTTAGTTACTGGTCTCGTGGCTGTAGGTATTAGACCTTCTTTACCTTTTAAAGGTGTTCACTTGCTTTTAGGCAATGATTTGGCTGGAGATAAGGTTGTGGTAGACCCACTTTTGACCAACACACCTTGTGTTGATCAACCGCCTGATCCTATTGAGCAGGAAATTCCTGACCTTTACCCTTCTTGTGCTGTCACTAGGGCAATGGCAAAGAAAGCCAATCAGAATTATATGATGCAAGATATTAATTTAGCTGACACTTTGATAGGCCAGTCCTTTAATGATGAGATTTTAAATTCTCTTTCTCCCAGCCAGTCTGATATTCAGACTGACTTTGACACTTCAAGGTCAAACCTTGACCTTTCACCTTCAATTTCAACTGACCAAGGTCATGACCAGCTGTCAAGGTCACAGCTTTGTAAGGAACAACATAGTGATCCTGAGATATCACCTTTATTTGATAGAGCGTTAGATGAAAACGAAATGTCACAGGTCCCTGTATGTTATTATGTGCAAAATGACATTTTGATGAGAAAATGGCGTCCTCCTGATGTCTCAGCAGATGATGAGTGGACTGTTAACCACCAGATTGTGGTCCCTAGGGCTTATCGCTCTGAAATTTTAAATTTGGCTCATGAAACTCCCATGTCAGGCCATTTAGGTGTAAATAAGACCTATCACAAGATTCTTAATTATTTCTTTTGGCCAGGATTAAAATCTGATGTTTCTCAGCACTGCAAATCCTGTCACACTTGTCAAATGGTAGGAAAACCCAATCAGACCATTCCAAAAGCTTCTTTACAGCCCATTCCTGCCTTTGATGAACCTTTTAGCAGAATCATTATTGACTGTGTAGGTCCCCTACCCAAAACAAAATCAGGTTGTCAATATCTTTTGACTATTATGTGTGCTTCAACACGCTTCCCTGAAGCCATTCCACTCAGAAATATCAAGACTAAGACAATTGTTAAGGCACTTGTGAAGTTTTTCACTTTTGTGGGACTTCCAAGGTCTGTACAATCTGATCAAGGTTCAAATTTTATGTCAGGAATTTTTCAGCAAGTCATGCATGAACTTGGCATCAAACAATACAAGTCATCGGCTTATCATCCTGAAAGTCAGGGTGCTTTAGAAAGATTTCATCAAACTTTGAAAAACATGATCAGATCTTACTGCTTTGACACTGAAAAAGATTGGGATGAAGGTATACATTTGCTTTTATTTGCTGCAAGAGAATCTGTACAAGAGTCTCTTGGGTTCAGTCCATTTGAACTGGTATTTGGGCATACTGTGCGCGGACCCTTGAAACTTCTGAAAGAAAAGTTTCTCTCAGATGATGACAGTTCTTTGAACTTACTTACTTCAGTATGTGTCTGATTTCAAAAATAGACTATCAAAAGCCTGTGAAGCTGCTCAGTCCAATCTCAAATCAGCTCAAACCAAAATGAAACTACATTATGATGAAAATGCTTACGATAGAAGTTTTGAACCAGGAGACAAGGTACTTGCTCTTTTGCCCATTCCTGGTAAGCCATTGCAAGCAAGATATTATGGTCCTTATACTGTTGACAAAAAGTTAAGTGATGTTAATTACACTGTGAACACTCCTGGGAGGCGCAAACAAAAACAGTTATGTCATATCAACATGCTTAAAAAGTACATTGATAGGGATAGTTCTGTTATTTCATCAGTAAATCTAGTTAATACTGTCCCTCTTGAACAAAATCAAATGGACTCTGAAGATATGAACTTTGTGAAATCTGATCCCGCATCGTCAAAACTCAAGAACTCTGATATCTTAAAGAATCTTGACCAGTATTGTCACATCTTAGTTCAGACAAGAGACTTGAACTGAAGCAGTTAATTCTCGAATATGAGCACTTATTTCCAGACATTCCATCCAAAACTGACAAAATTTATCATGATGTTGAACTTATTGATGGTTCAAAACCTGTGAAACAACATCCATACGGAATGAACCCTGTAAAACAACAAATTCTCAGAGATGAAGTTCAATATTTGCTGGATAATGACTTTATAGAGCCTAGTCAAAGTGAATGGAGTTCTCCTTGTATTCTTGTACCAAAACCTGATGGGACATTTCGCATGTGTACAGACTACCGTAAAGTAAATTCTGTCACCAAAACAGACACTTTTCCCATCCCACGAATCGATGACTGCATCGATAACATTGGACAAGCCAAATATGTTACAAAATTCGACCTGCTTAAAGGATTTTGGCAAATACCTCTGACAGACAGAGCAAAGGAGATCTCAGCATTTGTTACTCCAGACGGATTGTATCAGTATAAAGTTATGCCATTTGGAATGAAGAACTCTCCAGCAACATTTCAACGTTTGGTTAACAGCTTGATATTTAATCTGGTTGGCTGTAAAGCCTATATCGACGACGCTATCATCTTCAGCGAAGAATGGGAACGGCACTTACAAACTATCAGAGATTTCTTCGACAGACTTAGTGAAGCTAAACTAACAGTTAACTTAACAAAGAGTGAATTTTGCCATGCAAATTTGACATTTTTAGGTCATCTGGTGGGACAAGGTCTGGTAAAACCTGTAGAGGCTAAAGTTGAGGCTATCTCAGATTTTCCCGTACCTTCTGGCAAAAGACAACTGATGCGCTTCTTGGTATGGCTGGATATTACAGGAAATTCTGTAATAACTTCTCTGTCATAGCAGAGCCTTTGACAAGCTTACTTGGCAAAAGGGTCAAGTTTATTTGGACTGATAATTGTCAGAAGTCTTTTGATAAGCTTAAAGCCATACTTAAAAGTGCTCCAGTTCTCTTAGCTTCTGCTGACTCAGATATTGGAGACATTGATAGTAAATAAGTTGTTGTAAACAAAGTATTTATTTGGTTATAAGATTTTTCTAGAATGATGACTAATCATCCAGAACTTACCGGAAAAGACCAGAACTTACTAGAATTTTCTTTTCCATGCAAATAGAAACTTTGAGTAGGTTCTGGAATTCAGTAGAAGTTTGTGGAATTTTCCAGAATGAATAAATATAGCATATGATATAATAGTCTTTCTTGACCGTTCTAGAACTTTCTTAAAGGGTATATATAGAGTAAATTTTTCATAAGGGCATCTTTGAAATAATTTCACCTTTTAAAAGTCTAAACCTTTTGTGCTGGAATTCTATATTGGAATAATTAATGTTTAACTTATTCATTCAGGATTACTTTGGATAAATCAGTTTTGGATTCAGACTTCATGTTCATTTGGATTTAACTTCAAAATCTGGGATCAGAAACTGCTTAAAGACTTGTGTTGATAAATATTCTGAGGGACAGTTTAGACATACAAGGTATTGTAAATTAGACTTTCTTTGATTGTATAACTATTTTCCATTGCTTATTGTAAATGATAATTTTTGTTTTTAATAAATTTTGTTAAATTTTAAAAATGCTTTTTGCTGACTTTCCAAATAGCTAAATTTTGGTTTCCTGAATTCTTTTCTAGTTACGCCTGGCACGTAACAAAGCGGTTTCTCAAGAATGGCTTATTCATCTTTTATATTGTTTGATCTATTTTAAAACTAGTTTAGCATGGTAGAGAGAAATTCATTATGCAATTTTGGTAGTTAATATTGCACATGGGCCTCGACGCGAGAAAACCTGTCTTTGGGGGTTTGGGAACAACAAAGGCGCAGACCAGCCTGTGCATCTGCACAGTCTGATCAGCGCCTTTGTTATTTGCTTATTAGAAAGTATAATATCTAAACTTGCTACAAGCAAAATTTCAATTTCTAGCTAGTCTCTTTAGCTGAGGAGACTGGTTTGAGTCTCACTTTGTTGGAAACCCCAAAGACAGGTTTGTCGCCATGAGACCCATATGTGTAAAGTCATTCTTTCTCGAGTGTTGATCCCTGTATTCTGCTCCGACCTTTCATCGTGTGCATGCGAGTAGTAAAGTCTCTGGCGAGACTATGCAGATGTGCTTTACTGTCTTATTCAAAATTCTTTAATTTCTGGGTTAAATCAGTGATAAACAGTGGTGAAAAATGCCTTCTTCATGATAGAACAGCGCATTGACATTGGGTTTGGTTTCAAATCATGACCTTTTGGACACAAGTCAGGCATTCTACTATGCTACAGTTTTCAGCCAATGTGTTTAGTACCTGAATCTTAAGCATTCTCTGAAATTTACACACTTGCAAACAAATGGACTCAAAATTGTCTGAAAATTAACGCATAACTTCAAAAGTATATTTCTATACTGCAGAAACAATTTAAATGTTTTTTCGCGTTTTTTTCATTCTGTTTGGATGACTACTGTAAGAACGTTTTGTCCGGATATATGACCTAAATCAAAGCTAAATGATTATACAGACCTGTTTTTCTTTGTAAGATATGGCTTTGCACAGTTGAATTGCGATTATCTATTTAAACATTTGCAGCACACATAGTACCATGAAATTTCCAGCTGAACTGAAACAACGTGGACCAGGTTTTCCTACTTTCTACATCATTTATTTAAACATTTTTATTGCCAAGTCGGACAGCAGGTTTTTCAACATTGGTTAACACCAGAAAGCTATGGAATATTGGTCTACACAATTTAGAAAATAGAATTAGATAATTGAAATCATAGGAAAATTGTTAACAATAAATTATTACATCAAAACAACAAAAACGAAATGGATACAAAAAGTGTCAATAATGTTAGTGATATTGCATTTTGTGTTGCAGAGGAGTCATCTCCTTTATTTCCAGAGAACGTCACTGCTATGTTGGTAGGCGTTGAGCAATCTGGTTTAGTTTGAACATGGCCAGCTCTTGTATGGGGACAGTCCTCAGACCACCCTGGTCGCTCGCTTTTGTTCTCCTTTTGCAGCCATTTAATCAATGGTTTAAAATATTCCATCAGTGGTCTTGCGTCCATCTTTCTTTGACCTGTCATAATCTCCATTACATCTTGCCATGGTTTGGAAGCACCAAGGCTGAGTACCTTCCTGAAATTAGAATGAACTATTTGAGCCACGGCATGAGATTTCCACCAATTTGACATTTTAAGGTGTAGACTCGGACGAGCCTCTGCAGCCTCCTTTTGAGCTAAGAAACTCCAAATGGTATTCAGCCAGTAGCTTAACAATTATAGAATACTCAAGCGACTAGCAAAGGCTCTGATCAGACTGCACGTATGCGCAGGCTGGTCTGAGCCTTCACTGGTCGCACATACCACATTTTTGGAAATCTCATGGTGCGGCTCAATTAATATTTTCTTGCTAGTTGGTACTTTTGTTGCTTGATGATAGCCCCGACATAAAGTTTCGATCTGGGGTCCAAACATAGTAAAGAAGCCTATAAATCACTCAATTGATAGAATAATTCTCACAATGAAAGGAGTTATGTTGGATTTCAACGCATCAGGTTGCTTAACTACATTGATAAAAACCTATATCAGCTTAGTTCTCGTTTTGTGGGGCATATACAAACTATGCAGACCCAGATCAGATGCTGTAGAATATGGCATCTGATCAGGCTCCTCATTTTTTAACGTGCATTTTGTTCAATCCAAATCTGAAAAGAATACCACAAAACAAACCTAAAAAGTAAATAAATATAATCAGGAAACACCACATTCACACACCGTAGATCAACCCACGGTACTGTGAGGAATAACCACAGAACATTAACAATCGCTAGACACCAGGTAGACAATTAAAGCAAACCAACTAGCTCTCTCCTCCTTGTCAAGATGATTGCAAAACTAGAAAAGACATAAAGTAATGCATATCAATACAAATACCAAACACAGAAACCCACAAACAATGGGAGGTACATAAAAGTAATCAATCAACAACAGAACCGCCAGCCACCTTAGAATGGACACCATCTAAACTTCAAATACGCTCATACAGTTAATAAACAGTATTAAATTTGACCAAACACTATTTAGTAAGTAGAATACAAGAAAAAGGAATAAATACCACACACAACCCTTAATCTAGAAATGCCCTCACTCAATTGATAAAGTTGGTTCATTAAGTTTACATCTTTGGTACTTTATTTGAACAATCACTGCATAAGTCAATTTCGCAGAAGTAGGATCTGATATTAAGCCTCAAAGCTTAGTTAAGTAATTTTGTAATAACACTTTGCCTGCTAGCGGCGAATTTGGTTGTCTGTTTAAAACCTTTGCAAACAGTTTGGACCCAGATTAGGCCTGACAAAACGTTGGGACCGATCTTGATCCAAGCTGTTTGTGACTCAAAGGCTATTCCTGTAAGAATATTTTGAAGAAAAAAGTGATGTTATTAGCTGTCTATAGACGACAAAATCATGTAAAATTTCCAAGAGTGCAACAAGCTAAATGAAATAAAAATGAATTAAAATTGATTTCATTGCTGAATACTTAGTTATAGAAATGTTTCAAACCTGAGAAGGTTTCCAGCTTCCTTGGACTGGTATATGTCACATCTATGTAGAGGACCTGTATGATTAGCTGCCTTACAGAGGGCCTGTTGAAACTGGAACTGTATAACGTAGCTCACAAAATATCTGGAAAACAGGTGTACGTTGAGTAAGTTAGACTTTACAGATTAAGTAAGCTGTGAGTATAGGTCAAAGTTTCACAAAAAGGTGAAATATCATGGATTTTAGACATCACATTCTTAAGAGACCATCTAAATATTTTGATAAGTAGTGTTTAATTGTTTAATGGTGCATAGGTTCTTTGCATAAGAAAGGCTATTTATTCTATTTTTCATGCTAATAAGTAAGTAAGGGTGCAAAGATTATCAAACTCTATTTGTTTGTTTGGTGCATAAGTCAATCTGATGCTAACAGCATGGTAAGCATGGTAGCTCAGTGGTTAGCACACTTGCCTCTGTTGCTAGAGGATACAGTTTCCATTCCTGCTCGTGGCGAGGAAAATTTCTGAGTCCCATCACGCTTTCTCTAGTGTCATTTGCAGGGATGACACTAGATAAGTGCATCGTCCTTCGATCAGAACGTTAACTGGATGTCCCCTGTGCAGGGAAAGTTACCCCTTGTGCAGGTTAAAGAACCCTACGGTAATTTAGATATGGTTACTTGTAGGCTTTCATCCTGCAACCCCGAGTGTACAATGTACACCTGCTGATAATGCTTGAAAGCGAGCACCAGGCAGTATATAGAGAAAGAAAGAAACAGCACAAACTATATAGCTCCCTCTCTTTATCTAAGACTGGATAATATGGCTTCAGCCCCGCATGTACACACGTATATCACATTTACATTGATCATGATTTTTGAATTCTTAGCACTTGATTTTTCAAATGTGTATACCTCGCGGGAATAAAATTTTCAAGGTATTTTTTGAGTTTCAAAAATAGGTCAAACGCGAGAATCATAATTTGTATGTATGATTCTGAAAGTTTCCTAATAAATCAGTATGTATGTCTTATAAATTGCCGATGGTTCTAGCGTTTCATATGCAAAACTGTTCCCTTTGTGTTCTTTAAAATGCTTATCGATGTTCATGTTATCAATGAAGCAGTGCAGTCTTTTACAATACCTGATATAAGGATAATTTGCTGGAATGTGGTATTTTGCTCCTGGATCAAAGTCATCAGAGCTTCTATTAACAGGAGGAGCTATTCCTTGATATTTACACCTGTATTAATGAGAAACAAGATCATATCAGTTAATGTCCCTGTTTATGGCGAATATAACCTAACACCAATATCTTTTTGTTACATTAAAATTACCTTTGAATTATTAAAAGGAGTTGCTGGTAGGAATTGTCTCATATTTTGGTTATTGAATATAACAAAATATAAGCAGAAGATTTGGCCAATCAATGACCTTAGCTACAGTCTGTTCTAAGGTGACATGCATGTTGTTGTAGATTCTTTGCATGTTGCTGCTCCCATTGTGAGAAAGAGAGAGCTAACTGTGACTGTGTGTGTCCTGTGACCCATTCTGAGGGAGCTGTCATTTGGTATGTGGTCTGTAATGGTATTTTCTGGTAATACTCACTTGTTGTTTGATCATGAAATGGGCCTCGTCGCGAGAAAATCTGTCTTCGGGGTTTCGGACAAAGTGAGATTCAAGCCAGTCTGCACAGCTACAGAGACTAGCTAGAAAATTGAAATTTAAACTGTAGCAAGTTTAGATATGATTCTTTTCGATAAGTGAATAACAAAGGCGCTGTTCAGACTGTGCGGATGCGCAGGCTGGTCCGCACCTTTGTTGTTCGCAACCCCCCAAAGACAGGTTTTCTCCTGTCGAGGCTCAAATAAGCACAGCCAAAAATGTTTACACATTCTTTGATGTCTGATTTCTTCTTTGTTGCTTTTGGTATATCAATTGAAAGTGTATCAAAAGTGGCATTACCTACATTCTTTGAATACATTAACTTTTCTAAGTGTGAGTAGTTAGTGGTTTATATTCAAATTGGTTAAAAAATATATGTTTGATGATTTATCTAATTAAAGATAAAATGACCACTAAAAATAGTGAAAATAGCAAACTTGTAATTGTGCACAAAAATAGGAAGCGAGTATGATCAGGAAATACCACAATCACAAACTGCAGACAAACCAGTGGCTTTACGAGGAAGAGCAACACAACAATCACGAGACACCAGGAAGACAAACAAAGTGAAGCAGCCAGCTCTTGCTTCTCTATCAAGATGATTGCAAAACAAGAACTGACTAAAGTAACGAATAACAAAACATAGGACAATTACAGAATACCACAATGGGAGTAATTTTCAACATTAAATCAACAGAAACAGAACCACCGCCTTAGAATTAACAGCAACCAAAGCCAACAGGGGGCTTAATTGCATTCCAACATCTCTAAAACAGATGACAGCTGTACATGCATCTTCAAAACATTGTATTTTTTAAGAAAATTATGTATCCTAAATTCCTTTCAGCATTTTTGAATTGCCTCTGAATCATTGTATAGAACAGTAACTCTGGAAATTCTTATTGTACAACATAAAGCTTTTGCAGGAAATTATGTCCACAATTATTTCAATATTTTTAAATTCTTTTTTCGAGCTTACCAAGAAGGACAGATTTTTAGATTGGCATAAACCCTTACGTTTGTTTTCATCTGATTCTTAACTACATTTTTCTTATTTTGTTTTGTTTTTGCAAGTAGCGATATATACATATTATCAAAATAGTAACTTGATCTTGAGTACAGTAGCACAACTTGGGGATTAGGTAATACCATCGGACTGAACGTCTTGAGTGATCCTATGTTATGCCTTGGTTACATTTGCCTTTGGACGAGTATACAATGCCTGTATGATGTCCAAATCACTGTTTCTGTGAGGCCTCCGCAGGAAGACCTTCGGATTATCGTACATATATATGGACATCGTGGCCTCTACAATTTTGTTTAATTCGGCACAATGACAAAATTGAAAAAAATCATAAGCCCGTAGCCAATAGACACATTGCAGTAACATCTCACGATCCCCTTACAGGTACCACACTGTGATCGTGAGGACAACGCTCGGTTTTAGATTGTCAATTTGGTCCACAAATGATCTTAGACTCTTGTGCTAATCATAGGGTACCCGCAACGTCACCGCAGAATGTCCATGCATGGTTCTTAATCATATGAACATTAGGCGGTCGTCCTGCGGTAACCCTAAGGCAATTGCACAATGATCATGCGGTCACCTTGCAACATGTCAACAATTATATTGGTTATCATCAGCTGTTTGTTTTATTTCAATATTTGCCTTCAGATGATATCTCTAATACTACCACTCAGAGTGACTCAATTGCAAATGGAATTAAGACAGAACAGGAGGATGAAACAGGCGCTCATTGTAGCACTGTCTGTTTTTGAACAGCAACACGCCAGACAGGGACGCAGGGAGCGACAGTTTGGTTCAAGCCGTGGTTACTTAGACGTGTCACCCTAGGGCACTATGGCACTCTAATATAGGAGCTAATGCGAGAGTGGCGGGGTGACTTCAAAGCCTTCCTCAAATCGAGCCATCCATGCTCCGTGAGATGGTAGAGAGAATGACCCCAAGAATCTCAAAGCACCAGGACTATCTGCCTGGTCTGCTTGCTGGTTTGAGGCTTGCAGTAATGTTGAGGTTTCTAGCCAACGGTGAATCCTACCACAGTTTAGCATTCAGTTTCAGATTGTCTCATACCACCTTATCATTGCTGGTTCCAGAGGTTTTCCTTTACCGCCTATTGTTTTAGGCGCAATCTCAATCAACAACACACAAATATTACACGAATGCACATTTTGACATGACAATCTCGCAGTCAGCATACCTACTCCTTGTGACTTCTGCAAGGTCATTGTACGGGCATCATGTGATTTATATGAGTAGGTCGTGATAACACGATGACTGCACGATAACCTTGCAGTTGTGGTATGATATCTGCAAGGGTTTTATCTGTAAGGTTTTTACCTAGTTTGTCACGGGAAGAAATTGCAAGGTAATCGTAAGCAATGTTCACACATACGTCATAGCTTATAGCCACCTACGATACCAAAAATATTGTATGGACAATCGTAGACAGATAAATTGTATGACGACCGCAGCCAATGTAACCGAGGCATTATGACCTCATCCATAAAACGTGATGCTGCATGCCAGATCAAGTGTTATTATTAGTAATAAAAATAATAATAAATAAATACTAATACTATGTTTATTATATACCCTTGTCTGACATTATTTGATTTTATAAATTGTTTTTGTCTTTAATCCAGAATAATTGACCGAACGTTACCTCTTACCATTTGTTCATTGACATTAATTTCATCATGTTACTTTCTATGGTTCCATGTTTAAAGTTAATTTTATGTAACGTCGCCAAAAAAACATGTATCCGAAATTAGCCTCGTTTCAAAGGATAGTGATAAGGAATCACAATACCTCAGTTTGTTCATCCAGCTTTCTGTATTTGATGGCCAGAAAAAAGACAGTTTAAAAGATGTATCATTTATAAGCATATAATGAAAGCACATAGCATATCTTTAATGTTACAATAAATCAAAGTCGACTTGTGGCCCTTTGAAACCCTAAGGGGGCGACTGACGAGGCTAGTTGAGCGAATCTAGCTAGTCTGCCAAAAAAAAAAACCCTGCACACTCTACACCGTTAGTTCCCAAAGAATAACCTTTTTTCACAGAACATGTCTTATCAATTTTTGTTCTGTTAAAATGGGATATATCTTCTTTAGGGAACAATGTACATCTAGATCAAGTTGTTTTGTCAGAAACCATCTGACCAGGAAATGCTCTGTTTTCCTGAATATCATTTCATATTAATCTTTTCAGCAGAAACGTTTAAAAATGTTACCTCAGTTCCCACCATTTGTCGTTATAATTTTCTGGTGGTGTTTCTCCACTAAATACACTCCACCTCCACTGGTCTATAAGATAGCCAAATGGCAGGAAAGCGATCTTCTCTAAGGCCATGCTCATCAGGAAATTTAATTCACTTTCTGAAAAATGTATCATGTATGGTAAGAAAGAAATAATTGAGCTGTACCTTGAGAAAACCAAAAAATGAGCCGTGACATGTGATTTCCAACAATGTGACATTTTGGCATATGTAGACTCAGACGAGCCTGTGCAGCCTCCTCTTAAGCATAGAAACTCCAAATGGTGTTCAGTCAGTAGGTTAGCAATCATAAAATGTTCATGCGACTAGCAAAGGCTCTGATCAGACTGCGCGTATGCGCAGGCTGATCTGAGGCTTTGCTGGTCGCACATACCACATTGCTGGTAGCCTTATGTCACAGCTCAAATGTGGATGTGCGCAACGAGAAAATTCTGATCAGTCTAGGCACATGTATCAGATCAGTATGATGACGACTGATCTTAGACCTCATGCTTTTGGCATGGAGAAAACTTGGGTCATTGGTTACTCACTTAGAGCACAGTAAAGAATCTAATCAGAGTGGGTGAAATCCCTGGCTGATCTAAGTCTCCACTTTGTACACACCCATTTTGTTATGACATGATGTGCTATCATCGTTTTTACATTTATTTGAGATCATATATCTATCAGGCCGAATGAGTATGATAGACTACCGAATCTGAAGGATAATAATTAATATTCTGCTCGTTTCATCGAATAGAGCAGAATATTTGTCTACTCGTACTAGCATTAACAAAGGTTGTGCAGTATATTATTACTCAGTCACGCACCGACTGAGAATAAACAGGTAATGCAATAGCAAACGAAGTGTTATGTAAAATCAGCTCTAAGGCGGCTTCATTGACGTGAGCAACACACAGAATTTTGTATAGATTCGAGCAAGAGATATTGCTGTGTTAATTTGCACGTCGTCATTGCTATTGGGTCTACTGCACTGTATCAAATCACAGCAAGTTTTCGCCAAACAAAAAAGAATAAGTTTGGTGTCATGTGGGCTGGACGGCAGGTACTTTGGCAATGAGAAGATCTAAAGGTTAAGTAAGCTGTATAACTGGCCGGGCTTTTACAAGCATTCCACAAATAGATCTCATCAAGGTCTAAAACGTCCTTCCATGTCACGCTGCTCATTTGCTCAAATTAAAGCGCGCCAGATGTTCTAAGCATGCTATAATGCAAACTGTGTTTGTTTTCTTTGTTAGAAGTTAAGAAATGACTTATTGTAATAATTTGGCATGTATGAGTAAGTCAACCCATCTCTAAAATTATCTTACAAACTGTATGGCTGAGAATAATTATTTCAGTATTAATAGTTAACCCATAAACAAATTAGGATCTGCACATTTTATATGACAAAACCAACCAACTATTAAAATCGATATTCTGGCATATAACCTCTTATTATATAAAATTCACTAAAAACAATTGTTTTAAAACATAAATGATAGATTGATGTAGTCAAGAAATAATGAATATGTGTTATACAATTTGAGCATAAGAGAGCGCAGTGGCTCAGTGGTAGAGTGCTTGACTCGAGACTGAGAGGCCGCGGGTTCGAGCCTCACCGGCGTCACTGCGTTGTGGTCCTTAAGGAAGACACATTTTTCCTAGCTTAGTACTGGTTCAACCCAGGAAGACCCGTCCCTGTTTAATTGAAAGATTGTTGATGGGACATAAAGAATCAAAACGAACAATTTGAGCATACCTTCATCATCATTGGTCGTATTCAGAAGCCCAATCTTCCTAAGATGTTTAGGAGTAGACACAGATAGAGCCATTGTGTCACCTATGGCCTCATGGAAACCTTTAATATAAAATACAGGTATGCTATTTTATTGTATAATATGACATTTTGTTTTGGAATATTAGCATTTATTAAAATCGATAATCAATACCTTGACGCGAGAAAACCTATCTTTGTGGTTTGGGAATAAAAAAAACACAGCCAGCCAGCGCATCAGCACAGACTGATCAGCGCCTTTGTTAAATTGCATTTTGGAAAGTATCATTTGTAAACTTGCTACAAGCAAAATTCCAATTTAGCTGAGGAGACGGGTTTGAGTCCAATTTTGTTGGTAACACCAAAGACAAGAAGACAAGCTGCAGTGGTTCTATTGTTGTTGATTTGTTGTTTATTGTTAAAAAGGCAGGCTCTTTCTAAGCTTAGAAACTCCAAATCATGTTTGGGCAATTGCTTAATATTAAAAGAATACTCTAGCGACTAGAAAGAAACTGATCAGACTGCGCGTATGCCCAGGCTGGTCTGAGCCTTTGCAGGTCACACATACCACATTGTTGGAAATATCATGCGGCGGCTCACTTGCTCTTCACTGAAGCATACCCCATCTTTTAAAATAGAAAAAACGGATTGACTTAGAAAATCTCCAATAAATTTTCACTTATTATTTGGTTTTGAAAACGACTAGAGTAAGTAGAGGTTTATAACTTGATCTTCATTTTGAACTGAGCTTTAATGCATGTTGCGCATAAAACAATGCAATGTAATGGATGTTCAAACAGTGCAAAATCAATTAATATTGAATAAAAAAGAAAATATAAAGCCCCATCATTGTGAAAGTTTTTTATGCTCAACTTAATGAGCGTACAATTTATCATGCCAATAAATGTTGAAATGACAGCAAATGTTTGTATCCTGACTTTATTAGCTTCATAAATTGGGACAACTGAAATCATTAAAGCAAACACAATCTTAATTTTTAGTGTTTTTATAAAATTATGGATTTGCTGCTTAGATGAGTTGAGCATGAAAAAATTTAATAATCTCAGACCAAAGTTTAGAAACATACATACCTGGGTTAGCTCCTGATCTAAAAGGATAAGGTTGGTTCATGTACTGAAGGTAGTATTGAATATGACCCATCTCATGGTGAATAACCTACATACCTGGGTTAGCTCCTGATCTAAAAGGATAAGGTTGGTTCATGTACTGAAGATAGTATTGAATATGACCCATCTCATGGTGAATAACATATAGATCCTCCATAGTCACCTTGGTACACATCTTTATTCTACAAATATGTAAAAAAACTAAGCCAGTCCATGAGATGTCCAATAATGTGGCATTTTGACATGTGTAGTCTCGGATGAGCCTCTGCAGCCTCCTTTTAAGCTTGAAAACTCCAAATGGTGTTCAGTCAGTAGCTTAACAATCATAGAATACTCAAGCGACAAGCAAAGGCTCTGATCAGACTGCGCGTCTGCGCAGGATGATCTGAGGCTTTGCTGGTCGCACATACCACATTGTTGGAAATCTCATGCACTGGCCCAACTGTATTGGTCAACAGGTATATACTAGAGCCTTATATTTTCATTTTCAGATCTTAAAAAACAGAAAGAACGTGTGTATGGCCAGGAAATACCACAATCATACACTGTAAACCAGCCCACTGTACTTTAAGGAAGAAGGCAGGTATATGAATATAGACCATTCAGACAAAAATGCAATTCAAATTCAGTTATATTTTCAGGAAAAATATACTTTTCATAAACATGTCATAAATGATTTTTACTAATATGCTTCAATTAAAAATATACCTAGGTCACTGATCTTTTGTTTAGAACTATTCTTATTATTAGGTTCCAATGCTTATGCATTATAAACGACCACCTTTCCATAGTAATACCCAGGCGGTGGCAATAATAGCGCTGATCATCTGTCTAGTCTGATATGTGTATTTATGTTCTGTTCAACGTTACCCTTTGACAACTAGAAACAGGACTTAAGTAAAGAGTGCATAACTGTAAATTATTTTTTTATTTCTCAACCAAAACATATGTTGTGGTTATTCAAAAGAACCGTCTCATTGAGACAGTTCTTTTGAGCTTCCAAAACATATGCTAAAAATTATAGCTAAGACATATTGACAATATTATGCAGAAAAGTTTTGTTTACCTAAACCTGTGTAGAAACCCCTAAATGGGCACTATGGCAAACAGTGGATACCCAGGTGAAATGCCACAAAAGGTGGCATGGCATCAGGGTCTGCACTGTTTGCTTAGACAAAATCAATAAAAGAGAAGGAAATACGATATGCTCTGTAAATGTTAGCCTGTGACCCCTTGATATATACACTGGACCACACTAACTTTATAGTTATAGTACGTAGCTTTATGGAAGTTATATTGGTGTAAAAATGGTAAACCGAGAAATGAGCCATGACATGAGGTTTCCAACAATTTGGTATGCGTGACCGGCAAAGGCTCAGATCAGCCTACGCATATGCACATTCTGATCAGAGCATTTGCTAGTCACTTCAATATTCTATGAATATCAATCTACTGACTGAACATCATTTGGAGTTTCTCAGCTTCAAAGGAGGCTGCACAGGCTAGTCTGAGTCTACACTTGTCAAAATTCCACATTGTTGGATATCGCATGCCACTGCTCAATTATAGAATTACCTGAAATCTTTCCTATTACTAAAGTCCCAGGCTGAAGCATGACATACTACCTCCTTTCCTTCAGGTCTAACAATCATACTTTTATCCCAGAATTCTTTAGGCATTGGTTTAAGTCCTAGAGATGTGAAGAACTCCTCTGACGTACGGAACATTCTCACTGGTGTATATTTCTATCAAAGAATAAGTAGTAATTTTACAACTTTGGACATATAGGCTTTAAGTTAATTAAAGTAGGCTGTTGTTACTTTTAAATACTAATCACATATTTATTAAATAAATTTAAAAAAATATATTTTAAAACTAGAAATGCGTTATTGTATTAAAATCAATAAGCACAACTGCTGATATAAGCACACACTGCATACTTTGTGGGTTATTTAAACTACCTGTATATGACTTTCTGATTTCAATGAAATTTTGTAATTTTATTATCTAGGTCATAGACTATTATCAATGATAACGATTACTGCATCGGTGGCAATGTATACATACAATGCACTTATTATGTAGAATATGTTTCCATAACTATTGCTCAAAACTTTATGTACATGCTTAGTGTATGTGACCAATGGTAGCTCTAACAAGACTGCACATATGAGTAAGTTTTTTTTACTAATCTGTTCACATTTTTTAAAAAAAATATTACAGTCTTGTGAACTGGTTATTTTAGTATTACCTGTTGAACAAGGGCTGGCGTAACATCAACACTCTGTTTATGTTTAAAAGGTCTCATAATATCATCTAAATTGTTCCATGTTTGTGCCCACATGTTCCCTGGAAAATTAGGAAGCAAGTGAACTCTACTTTAAGATGTCTATCACATTCCATTTAATGCATTGCAATTCACAAATTTATGTTTCACTTCCAATAAGTGTTAGGCTGACAAAGTGTAAACACACCTAGGTGATATTGCTTAACAAAGCATTACACCCGGATCTGTTATCAGTCTGTTTGCTATTATTACAGCAATCTTCTGCAGACAAAATGATTTAAACTATATAGAAATGAAGTGAATCTCCTTATAAGAAACAAAACTACAATTATTGACTACAATGAAGTAGACTTGAGGATGTATTTACCAGAAAAAGTGATATACACTGAGGCCGCAAAACCTAGCTGAATATCTCTTTTAAGGGTAGATCAATTCTTATGTGTACTTGAATTGAAGTCAATATTTGTTTTGTTATATAACTCTTCAACTGTGAATAAAAACTTTTAACTTTCACTTTTGTGACTATATTTGTATAAGGACTTTCTCACATTTTGAAGTGTATATTAATTCGTTAAATGCAGAATGTAAATCATAAAACAAATTATTTTATATTTTGCTCATTCAACAATGCAAAAAAGATGTTTAATTCATTAAAAAAGTCTTTAATTGAACTATTGGGAGATGAAACAGCAAATCATGTCATTTTTACGCAGCTCATGCTAATTCAATACTCGTCATGCTATTTTAAGGTATCTAGAGGGTGACGTAAGACAAGTACCAAAAAATATCAACCTATATAAACTAGTTCCAGTTTGTTTTCATCCAATATCAATCTGTACGCCAGTTTAGACCGGGTTCAATTATGAAAGTAAGTAAGGGTGCAAAGATCAGGAGTCAATACAATCAAGTACCACACCCGAACCAGGATACCAATGGGAAAGTTACAAACTCACAGTTAGACACCACATTATGAAGACTGATTTGGCCAATTAGGAAACAGTATTCCTCCAGTCATATAGCAAACACATTATGTACGTACCAAGCAAGTGCGCTGGTATATGCCCACTGGTAGGAAACTTGTCTTCACCATAAACTTTACTTAGTTCCCTTCTAACGTAGGTGTGCAGCTGTTCATATAAAGGCTTGAGTTGTTCCAGTAATTCTTGTATGTCTGTTTGAAAGGTTTCTGATTCATATGATCGCCTCCAATATTCACCTGTGTCATTATAACCTGCAAGTATAAAATACAAAACGTACTAATGGAACACATTTTAATGCACTCATATGTTTGAAAGAAACGTATCAATATCATAAAAGAACAATTGAAGTAAGTAAGGGTGCAAATATCAAGAATCAATACAATCAAGTACCACATCTGGCCCAGGATACCAATTGGAAAGTGATACACTCACAGTTAGACACCACAAACGAGAGCCAAGGGGTCAGCCCTTTCCCAGCAGGTGATCGCAAGGCACAAATAAACAGACGCTTCATGAAATTTTGCTACTTATATACTTAAATGCAAAAGACGCAACCTTTTTAAAGTAATTAAGGAGGCAAAGATAAGGAATCAACTTTTTCTTCCACCTTGACCACGTGAGGAAAATTTCTTAATTATATCCTGTTTGCCTGCACAATGATTTCGAATACGATTTGCAATCTGACGTTATAATGACGCCAGTGTATTTCAATAATTAGCGTCTATAGGTGGCGTTTATTTTGAATTGAAAAGGGACAGTTTGATCTGATAGCCAGATATCTTAATTGAAGAAAAAG
This sequence comes from Loripinus fragilis, assembly GCA_964019695.1. Taxonomy (NCBI): domain Eukaryota; kingdom Metazoa; phylum Mollusca; class Bivalvia; order Lucinida; family Lucinidae; genus Loripinus; species Loripinus fragilis. Next base: position 413,494 of record OZ026526.1, on the reverse strand, counting down.
CACAAAACGGTTTGGGAATTATCGTTAATGAACACACCCAGTCGCTGCGTCGCTGTATTTCTTTGTTGACATCAACCTTCCTTTTTCCAAACAGTCATTTAAAGTGCATTGTGTCGTGATACTGATTTCTTCTATACAATGTGTTGAGGACTGTACTGTGATATTAAAAGATTGTGCTTATTTATATTCGTTTTGGATAAAAACGGCTAATAATGTCAAATATTTCAGACGTCACGTAGACGAAATAAATGTTGACATAAACATAAAATTACCTTTCTTGCTGTTGTATGCCCTTTACCGTTCAAATATAGATTTCAGTTTAAAACTTTGTTTTCACATATAATGTAACAAAAATTGAATTATGTGACTTTAAAATTGGGGTTACCTAAGAATTTTTTGGCAGTTCAGCAACCATACGCAACAGCGTTCTTATTTTGATATTGTATGCATGGCATATGGCGGGACTAAGCGCGATCGCATCATCCTTGAGTGAAATATTTCGCCAAAAAGAAGGAACTAGCATTTTAGAATAGGTTGCATTTCTTTTGCGTTTAAGTATGCTTGTTCAAAGATGGACAATTATCATAAAAATCTTTATCAATAAAGTTTGGCAAGTAATAGAGATGTATTAGTTATAGTTGTGTAACATGAAATAGTGCATACCTACTCAGCTTGTTCCTTCTGCATACCATGGACAGCTTGTTACTTCATAAATGTTACAATAAATTAACAGTTATCGTGCATGATTTATTTTTTTTTTACTAAATTTCCCTCCATTTATCACCCAATAAACTTGCAGGACTCTAGTTAGGAGAATGTATGGAACATGAAACGTGGAAAACAAATGGTACTCAATCAGCTGGTTATCAGATCAAGCTGATCTGGATATATACTGTCTTCAAAATGGGATATTTTAGGTTTAAACATGTTTAAGCCCTCCTTTTGTGGTTCATTTCTGTTATGTGTGTTATATGTGTTTCGTGTTTGTCTGTTATACTAACAGCTGATTTTTTTCTCGCTCTGAATTTATTTCCTAAAAACAGTATACTCAGATCAATCATGCACACCCTTAAAAGAATATTGTTTTTAATCTACTTTTAACTCCATCTTATTAACACCTAACACTATCATCTTTATGTTCATCTCACTATCATTATTTTACCTTCATTTCACTGTTTTTTTTATCTTTCTTACTAACACACCATGCGCAAGTCACATTCCAATAATACTAATAAGAGGGTTTGGAATTATAAAGAGATAATTAGATAGATAGATACTGTCTGGTCTGTTTATCGAATTGTTTATTAAATCCTTGTGGTCAACTGCTGGAAAAGGGGCTGACCTCTTGGCTCTCTTGTATGTGGTGTATTTTTTTGCGTTTTGTCACTTTACAATACAGTGTCTTAGGTCAGGTGTGGAATTTGATAGTTTTGATTCATAATCTTTGCCTTCTTCCTTACTTTAACACGGAAATGGTTCCAAGGCGGTACTTCTTTTGTGGATCGTTTTTGTTAGTTATGCGTCATGTTGGTTTGTGTTGTCGTGTCTGTCCTTGTAGTCTTGTGGTCAACTGCTGGGAAATGGCTGACCTCTTGGCTGTCGTGTGTGTCGTGTTTTCTTGTGTTTTGTCACTTTCCCAAATGTTTCCTGGTCCACATCAGAATTAAGGGTGAGGTTGGCGCCGTGAAACTGGTTTAAGCCCTCCAGTAAAATATTTTACTGACTGTTCCAAGGCGGTACTTCTTTTGTGGATCTTTTATGTTTTTGTTCTGTCTTGTGTTTGCTATGTTTTGTGCGCGTCTGTTTATATGTGCTTTGTGGTCACCTGCTGGGAAAGGGCTGACCTCTTGGCTCTCGTTTGTGGTGTCTTCTGTGAGTTTGTCACTTTCCCATTGGTATCCTGGGTCAGGTGTGGTACTTGATTGTATCGATTCCTGATCTTTGCACCATTACTTACTTTTAATAGAATTATTTATATTATTTAAGCTAGTGCTTAACGTCCAAGTTAACCAGCTATGTCATTATAAAGTTATTTCCTAGTTGGTAACCAGCCCTAATAAAATGAATATTATGTGCATTTTCCAGTATTCTATCGCTTATCAATTGCAATCACTAGTTGCATAATTATTAAGAATTAAGTCTGTATGAGTAATAGGGGAAACAGTATGAATATCAATATGCTTCTAGATAAGAGGGTGTAATGAAAACATGATTTTCATATTTCACAAAGGTTCTTGCGTGGGTACACAAATGAACCGTCTCAATCAGCACCCAAAACATATGTTTAAAATAGTAAGTGAGTAGGATGGATAAAACCGATGGATAAGAAAAGATTCCCAATTATGCGTCAAACTTCTTGTTTACTTCAACTTATGTACCTAGCTGTCTAATAGCTTCATTCATCAGCGTCACCATCTCAGGATAGAGAAGTTTCATCTTTTTTCCTGATTCATCTCTCCAGCTTTCCCATGCTTGTAAAAGTTCGTCATAGTTCCTAGATTTTGCCAGTAGATCAGACAAACCTATGAAAAAATGCCAACAGTAAGTAAATATTTCTTTTTAACATAAGAGAGCCCCTCTCTCCAGTTTAAACAATGACTTTGTAATGTATAATTGTATACATAAAGCGATCACAGGTCAGAATGTCAAAATAATAATATATTTAGCCCCTAAAGACTGGTGTCGTCACAAACAGGCTAAACACTAACGGAATCCTAGGTCGACATTGTTTGCCAAATAACATATTTATCCCCACGCTTTTTTAAAAAAGCAAAGGGGATATTGTTATCGCCTCCGTCCGTCTGTCCATATGTTTGTCCGTCCGTCTGTCTGCTATGCTATCTCCTCCTAAACCATTGGACGAAATTCAACCAAATTTAGTGTGTGAGTTACTCACATGTATTGGGTGGGCAACGGCATTTTTTTATTGGTTCCCCCCCTGGGGCTCTGGGGAGGGGTCAAAAGGTCAAATATCATTTAATTTCATTCACAAAATCAATTTCAAATTTTTTATACCAAACTTATGTGTGTTCTCACTAATGAAAGATACAAAACATATCAGATGGGATTTTCATTCTGTCACCTAGGTCATGCCCCAGGGTGAGACTTTGGGGCGCTGGAGGTGCCCAGGGGTCAAACAATTTTTTTTTCAAACATGGTCATTTGGCAAATCAAATCGATGGGAATGAAGAGCAAAACAGAATGCAAGTAAAATTTTCATCCTAGGGTTAAACTAGTGACCTTGGGGTGAGGTCAAAAGGTCAAAGATCATTAAATTTTGGTTACCATGTCAACTTCAAAGATTTTCATACCAAACTTTGAGTGTGTTCTCACAAATAACAGATAGAAAACATATTGAACAGAATTTTCATTCTGTTGCTGGGGTCATGCCCCAGGGGTGGGACTTGGTGGTGCGTGGGGGGGGGGTAAAAAATTTTAGGGTGGGGATTTGCGATGGCCCCAATTGACTGCGCATTCTAGTTATATTTTAATTGTATAAAAAGTAAGTGAATATGACCACTATCACAGTCACACACTGCAGATATCCAAAGGCACTGCATGAAAGAGCTGCAGAACACTAACAATCATTTAACACCTGGAAGACAGATAAAACATAGCAATCAGCTCTCTATTAATATAATTAATGGTGTAAATGTTGTTACATTTCCATTAATTTTTATAAAAAGTCTCACTGAAACTTACTGTGCCTTTTGTTTTGAAAAGATGCAGTATCTATTTCAGAAAGAGCCATTTTGTCAGATAATTTACGGATGAATATGCTTTGAGTTGATCAGGTACCAGTATATCATGTGTACATGTATGACCAGTGAAAGCTCTGACATGAATATGCATTTCTGAAAGATTCCACAGAAGCCTAACATCTTACATATGCAATAACTGCGAATATTAAGGAGGGTACATGAGTGCTCTTCTTTTATTGAATTTATTAAACAAGTTTGGGAAGAGAGATTAAATGTGAGGCTTGCCAATAATTTTTGTACTTCTTTAAGCAAAGAGTTTGATAAATTCAACAATACAGGAGTAAGAGTGATAGATTATATTTATCATATGAAACTAAAACTACTTTGAAATCATGTTTTTGCGTGAAAACGCCAAGACTTTGCCATATATACACTTCGTTACTACTGTTGTCAACACATTACTATACCAATAGCTGTAAACCACTAGTGTTTTATTGATTTTAATGCATGATGTCATATCACTCACAGACGCTATGTCATATGATACATGTTGTTAACTGACTAATCCTTACTTGTGAGTTACCTTCATAATGTACTCAATACATGCTATCCAACCTTGTGAAATTCAGCAATATGACGAAGTGTATTGCTACCAGGAACTTTATGAAACTATAAATTCAGATAATCTAAACACTCAATAAATCTAGCACAAATGTAATTGCTAAAATTCTTCTACCTGGGTCGAGTTTTAGACAGCGGTCTGGCGAGAGACAAACTTTAGCTTTACTGTAAATGGATTCCATCTGGGACTGCACTTCAGTCAGCTAGAAATGGATGATACAGATTAAATGAAAGTGCAATAATCTATAAAATGTTTATCAATATGGTTAAAATTGGTGTTGTTACGTTTAAAAGATAAGGTAAAGAGGTATGTATATGAAAGATAGGATATGTGGATAGAATTAGGATTTAAATTTTTATTTTTCTTTGGTTTAGAATGCATAATGTAGTATCTAATTTAGTTTTGCAAGCATCTCACTGGGGAGGAAAGGGTTGGTTGCTTTACTATCATTGTGTTCCTGCTGTCATGTTACCTTTAAGCATTGTGTGTCTGTTCGCCAGCGTGCCTTGGTTTGGTCTGTTGTCTATGATTGTGGTATTTTCTGGTCATACTCACTTGCATTTTCATGAATAAACAGAAAATATTTACATAACAACTAAACATTTTAAAATGTATTTAATCTGTCCTAAGTCATAGGAATCACGTAGCACTTTATTTACTTATCATTTTAAGAATATGTGTACTACATAATGTTTTGACTGACATTAAAACGCTTCAAACTGTGACTGCATGTTTTACATGAGGGACCTAGGCAAAATGGCTTACTTCATTTAGTTTCTTTTCATCATCTAGAGCACTAGTCCCAATGTCTGTAAGAATCTGGAACTCTCTCTTCAATGTTTCATCTTCAAACAACCTCCATTGAAACTTTGAGGCATTCTTCACAATGTATTTTTCAAACGCAGCCAGTTTTACTGTTTCGTTATTCTGCAGAAAAATTAAAAAGTAAGTGAGTCTGATCATATTAAGTTAGATTTTTAGAAAGCTACCTCTTGGTATTGGCAACAACGAAGGCAAATAACAACCTTGTACCAAGGTCTGTTTATATGTGCTTTGTGGTCACCTGCTGGGAAAGGGCTGACCTCTTGGCTCTCGTTTGTGGTGTCTTCTGTGAGTTTGTCACTTTCCCATTGGTATCCTGGGTCAGGTGTGGTACTTGATTGTATCGATTCCTGATCTTTGCACCATTACTTACTTTTATTCACTTTTTTCATGCTGATTGGGGATACATTTGCAAATTAATTATCTATTTTAAAACTGGCTTTAAGTCTCTCAGATATTGTATTTTTCACACTGAAAAATGTTAAAATGCTTGCCATTGTTGGCATTTTATCATTTATGAGCAAGCTAAACTTCAGGTTCAGTTCAATTGATATGATAAAAATGTATGACCTTGAGGCTAGGAAATAGACAAAGCCTTATCAGAACATTTTCAGTGTCTGTTTAGCAGTTTCTTCATACTCAAGAATCTATTGGCCAGGTCGTGCATACACAATTTTTACTGTAAAATTAATACAAAGTCTAAGTTTATAGCCATTGAAATAGGCTGCGTACTGTCAAAGCATTGCAACATATCAAGTAAGAAAGCCTATCTGAAGTCTATATGCTTAGGTTTCTTTAGATATAACATCAATTCTTAAGTTAGAACTTGAATGAAACTGAAGTAGATACTTTCAATTGGTAATATGTCACAAAACGTAAGTGAGATTGATCAGAAAAAACACAATCACACACTGCAAACCAACCCATGGCGCCATGAGGAAGAGCCACAGAACATATACAGTGACAAGACATCCTAAGACAGTAAGAAAACAAAGCAACCAGCTCTCTCTTTCTCGTTAAGATGATTGCAAAACTAAAAAGGACAAAAATTAATGTATACCAAAACTAAGACCTTCACAGAAACCCAATAACAAATGGGAGGTACATAAAAAATCAACAACAACAGAACCACTGCCAAAGTTTTTTGCACTTAAGCACAATTGAGAATGCAACTGAAATGACCTGAAAGTAAAAAGGACTAATAGTTATTGCATCACCATTTTCTTACCATGATAGGTCTGTCCCTGGTTTATGAGTCACATGTATTTGGTTCATCACTGTTATGTATTATGTTTGCAATGATATATGGAGCAACTTGGAACACTAAACAAGCTTAACAGTAACACAAATGTCAATGTTTGCTTTTATTTGATTTTTAACATTCATTAAGTAACAGCAAATAGGCATCAAAAGAAGAAGATGTTTAAATAAAAAAATATGGTTATTTTGCTCTGCATGCGAGATTTGCGACAGATATTTACATAGAGTACTAACAAATGGCAAAAAAAGGATAAACTATTATACACATTTCTAAGACAACAGCCTACTTAAAAAGTTTCAGCAGTTTGTTGTGCTGATATCAGATTCTTAAACAGTCTACGCAAAAGTAAAGAAAAGGCAAAGATTAGGAAGCAATACAATCAAGTACCACTCTTGACCTGAGACACCACATGGGAAAGTGACAAAACACAAGGAAATATCACACAGAAGAGAGCAAAGCGGTCAGCCCTTTCCCAGCAGGAGGTCGCAAGGCTGGTAGGAACAGACATGGCAGTATCATACTATTCTGTCAAAAATAACGATTGTCATATATCAAGCATAGTAACTGACTTAAACAATAGTCAGTCAAAGAATTTCTAGCGATAAGGCGAGCACTCTCCCTAAACGAGACGTTCGATTTATTTTGTTGAAATAACGACTTGAGAAACTAGGCACATTCAACAAATATATATAGACGGGCCGTCCATGCACCATTGCCCCCATTTTGGTATATTTAAAACGGGATTTTCTTAATGCATGTAATAAATCTACTTCTTATCGAATGAGAATTTATTTCGATCATCAACTGTACTTGTTATTCAGTAACATATATGGGAACTAGACCGTTAAACAAGGATACCAATCGTCCTATCACGCTATGTACAGTAAAACTATTTTTACAGTTGATGTACAATAAAAACGACCATCTTTCCAAGTGGTCTATTTATTGTCAGATATTTGGTGTCTTCTTTCGCTTATACAACCCCTTTTCCCCCCTAGACCCGAGACGCCCTTTACATATGTTATATATCTATATAGCGACACTTAATTGTCCAAAGGGCATCTTGGGTCTAGGGGGGAAAGCATCTAAAAACAAACTGAAAGACGCCAGTTTCATCTTTTCAATGACAAACGTCACAATTTTAAGTATATTTCGTACGCATGCGCAGAAGGAATACCACAAAGTTTCGAAAATGAAGGGCACTTATATCTTTAATATTTTAGCACTTTTACTTTTTGAAAACTTGCAAAGGATTTACTAAAACTCTCGTCTAAAGGGCACCCAGTCTTAAGACGTAAAATTAGGGGTGGGAGTAGAATGCGCAAGTTTTAACGGTTTTGTAAATTATGAATCGCTTTGAAACCTATTTTGATGCTTTCTATGTAAATACTACTACCGGAACAGACCACTTTTAAAAGCATTAGGGTAATTTGAAAATTTAGGTTTTGTAATCATGTCAACTAGGGAAAATATACGCCTTATCGCTAGAGCTCCTTAAGGCAATACTTCTGCACTGTGGTTCATTTTGTAATAAGATAATCCAAATAATTGGTTTATTGTTATGGATCTAAAGTTACACTTCTGGTGTTATTAGTTAATTGTGTGTTCTTGTTCCCATTCTGTGTAGAGTTTTATGCTTGCTCCTTAGATTTGGGTGTGTTCTTTATGTACTTTCTGTTTTGGCTGTCATATAGCTAAGTGGTTAGTAATGGATGGCTTTACTTTTGATTAGATTGTTTCAATTAAAGTGTACATTCTAGTAGCGTCCCCATATTGGTATTATTGGTTAGTCTGTCAACTGTGATTCGTTGCATTTCAGGATCATACTCACTGGGTTTTTTGGGGTAAAAGGTCGAGTCCATTGCAGCTTTTTGATTCTTCAATAAGATAATTACTAAAATGAAGATAATAAACAATTTGTGAAAAAATCTCTACCCTTTCCCATTGTGTTTCTTGTCTGATATCTGTAGCATACTTCCAATCTGCCTCAGCAGATCTACTGTAAGCTTCCTGGGCTAACGTTTCATATTCATCTAACCACTCCTTCACTTCATTCTCCAATGTCATGTGACTACAGTCACCAGTCCAGCCATGTTTCTCTGCACTAGTGCTGTTCAAAAGCCATAGCCTTAATGGTTCAAAATATTCCTTTAGCGCACTGACATTCATTTTATCTGTTCCTGTCAATCTTTTAAGAGCAACATGCCATGGTACCGATGATCCCACTTTGAGGAGTTCCCTTCATATGAAAAGAAAATATATCTTTTTAACTCCTGGCTTGCTGGGTAATTCTTCATGATATTTCGTTTTGCTGACAGTTTCTCAAAATAAACTTTTTCAACAAATTCTTTCAGGAACACTATCAGAATGTCAAACGGTTTAAATCCAGATCTGGACTGGCGTTCTGACTACCTAAACTGTTTGCATAAGTAGTCAGCAGATTACAAAACCCACGACTAGTAGACAATTTAAAAACGGCTTCATACCATGTGCATGGGATGGTTCATTGTCCATATCAATTGATCGCAGGCTAGATATTTAAGACTAAGATATACTTACGTAACTGAAGATTGGCTTTCTTAACAAACAATATAGACTCTGTTGAAATGTCATACGTTGTGGCCATCCCTGCACATACGCACTTGAATTACTCAACAGTGCATTAAGTATCAATGCATTATTTGCTGGCTCATATATAAATATGATTCATATATTCATATAATAAGTAAAGTTTTAATGGTATGTTAAATAGTATTAATGACATGCAAACAAATTATTTGTAGCTGAGCTAGTTTGATTTAGCTTTACATGTATGTAAATCTTTAAGGCAGGTGACTTGGTGTATAAATTGAAGAAGATTGTTGGCTCTAATAATTTTTCAGCGCAGTTCATTAAAAAAATTCCCATTATAAAAAGATTGGCTATAACATTTATGTATTGCAACAGACTGCATGCTTGGTAGTCAACCCAATCACGGTTGGCAACTTTGCTTTCCTCTTTAATTGCACGCTGGTGGGTCGGACTTCAGACTCTATGACGGTTCCGACTTAAAGACTTATCTATTGATGAGATGGTAGGGGCCTGATGCTTTGACTGTTTATTGGGCCCACCGGGGTTTACCTGTTGGATTTCTTTTGCTCCGGTATTCAGTTTAATTTACTGTTGAGTCCTTATCCTTGCTTTATCTCCTTGTTATATCTTGATTTATATGTTTTAGGAGATGATGCATTGATAGTTAGGGGTCTTTCATGCAAACAAAATATCTATGTGTCTTGATCAACATCTGAATTAAGGGTGAGGTTGGCGCCGTTAAACCGGTTTCAGACCTCCAGTAAAATATTTTACTGACCTTTCCAAGGCGGTACTTCTTTTGTGGATCTTTTATGTATTTGTTCTGTCTTGTGTTTGCTATGTCTTTGTGCGCGTCTGTTTATATGTGTTTTGTGGTCACCTGCTGAAAAAGGGCTGACCTCTTGGCTCTCTTTTGTGGTGTCTACTGTGAGTCTGTCACTTTCCCATTGGTATCCTTTCTCAGGTGTGGTACTTGATTGTATCGATTCCTGATCTTTGCACCCTTACTTACTTTCATATTAGCGAGTTTACAATTACTTTCCCATTTGCATAAAAGCTCATGCATTGATTATTCCATGTATACATAACATACCTCATTTGGTTTCCAGCTTCTTTGGAATTGTAAATATCACACTTATGCAGAGGACCAGTATGACCAGCGGCATCACATAAAGCTTTATGGAATTGAAACTGGACAACAAAGCTTACAAAATATCTGAAAAAAAAACCCAACCTTAAATCTAAATAAGCCAAAATATAAATCCATTTTGATCAATATTGCCAAACTAAACTGTTAACTCATAGAAACTATTTTAATATTGTATGGGACTCATGAGTTAGCATTAAATTTCCTGCATTTAATTGAATAAAAACAAAAAGTGGAACCAAAATAAAAACAACAAATACCCCGTTTAAAAGATCATAATACCATTTAAACTACATAATTATTATGTTTTATATGGCATATTATGTCGTTAAAACTACATGCATAAAACCAATGTTAAATTTGAGCTTTTCTTTAGCTTTGACTATCCGTGAGTCGTGCGCCTCATCTTTGTTTGATCAAAGTGTGTTAATTTGATTAGATTGTTTCTCTAAAACGAGATTTTCATGACAGCACTACCTGATGTAAGGAACGTTAGCAGGAATGTGATACTTTGCTCCAGGATCAAAATCCTCTTCGGTTCTTTCAACTGGCGGTGATAGGCCTTGATATTTACACCTGAAATAGAGGAAAAGAGCAGTGTCACGTGATTTCCAACAATGTGGCATTTTGACAAGTGTTGACTCAGCCTGTGTAGCCTCCTTTTAAGCTTAAAAACTCCAAATTATGTTCAGTCAGTAGCTTAATAGTCATAGAATATTCAAGCGACAAGCAAAGGCTCTGATCAGACTGTGCATATGTGCAGGCTGGTCTGAGCCCTTGCTGGTCGCACATACCACATTGTTGGAAATCTCATGTCGCGGCTCATTAATAAAGAGTTTCATTTAGATCATTATCAGTTATACATGGTTTATGCATAGGTCAGGATGAATATAATTTTGTGCGTAAAATTGTCAATATTTTTCTGTCTGCTTTTTTCTAATGATGTAGATTCTCTCTATTTCTGAAGGATCCATTTTTTCCAGATTATTTTGAGGTCGCAACAGCTGTTGTTGTTTCTACACGGAGTTGGTTACACTTCTACCTGTGCATCGATATAGTGTTGATATTTTTTTCATCTTCTGGTCCTTTAAGAATATTGGGTTCTGAGGGAAAGCAGAATACGGCTTAAGCTGGTGCTAAGGGGTGTGAGAAGATTTGGTGCCAGTTAAATGCCTTTAGGCCCCCGGGTGGCTTAGGCTGCTGTCCGTTCTAAGGTGGTGGTTCTGTTGTTGTTGACTTTTTGTTTATTGTTATTTCCATTGTGGGAGTCTGTAATTCTTCTATTGTTTGTTATACGTTACTTTATGTCCAGTCTAGTATTGCAATCATCTTGATGGGGATTAGAGAGCTGGTTGCTTTGCTTAATTTGGCTTCCTGGTGTCTCGTGATGGTTGAGTGGCTCTTCCTCGCGGTGCCATGGTGCTGTCTGCGGTTTGTGATTGTGGTATTTCCTGATCACACTCACTTACTTTTTTTTCTTCATTTTCCATTAAATCTCATTAACAGACTCAACAAAACCGATTCTACTGTTTTCTAATATTGTAGGTTCTCTCCATTTCTAAAGAATCTGTTTTTTCCAGATTATTTAGCCTTATGAAACATAAGCTAAATAATGATGGTGCTCAAAAGAAACGTCTCACTAAAACGTTTTTTTTGAATACCCACAACATGTGTTTGGATGAGGAATAGAGGAATAAGAAATTAGTTTTTGATTAGGCACCATTAACCAGAGACCTGGTTATGGGTGATAAATTTATCTCAGCGAAGCCCATATTTAAGATATATCTGTTTTGTCAGGACGCAGACTTGATAACAACCATGACTTAACACTTTCATTTATAGTGTGATGGTGCCTGATGTTTCTCTTTGTTTGGGCTCACTGTGCGAACTAGTGACTTCCTTTAGCTCTGACTGTTTGTAGTTAAGAGCCATTCTTTGTTTCATCAGCATTACTTTGATTGTTTTTCAGTGATAGTACACTCAATAATTTAGGAAGTCGCCCTGCAAGCTAAATGATTTGTGTTTTGAGTACAGCAAAATCTTTGGCAAATATTTGGCCAGTAAAATGTGTCTGAGCATCCTGATGGCTACAGCAGTTATGTTGTTGTTGGTTTATTATTTTTGTTTGCGTTGGTGGGACTATGTAAAGTCCTCACTTCGTTATATTGTTCTCTGTGTCCATCTTGTTTTGCAATAATCTTGCTGTAGTAGAGATAGCTAGATGTTTCATTTTATTTGTACTCTCACTTGTATGATTGTATGTGTTCTTAATGTCTCTTCCTTATAGTGCCATATGTTGGTTTGTGATCTGTGCTTGTGGAGTTTCTAGACATACACACTAATTTCTTATGATAACTTTAGTGCGTAGATACTGTGGATTTGGAAATTTCCGTGAGAATTTTATTTTCGTGAATAGCATTAAAATGCATATTAGTGATGTGAAAATTTTCGCGACTAAGGCAAGATTTACCTTTATCAATAAATGACAGAATGATTTTGCCAATTCCCAAGGGTTTTATTTTCACAAAACTTCCCTAATGCCAAGTTTTGCGAAAATGAAGTCCTCGCGAAAATTTCCGAATTTACAGTATGTGCAGGTGTCAAGCTAATATTCCCATGAAGCTTATTACCTAAGCTACAGCCACTTCTGATTATTTTTCTTAGGTAAAGTCTCACCACTAAAGACACTCAAATGTCCATGATGGTTATTAAATTAGCTCCCACCACCTCTCATTATATTTTTCAGAAGGGGTCTCACCCATAAAGGCGCTCAATCGCCATTGAACTACTAAGTAGCAATATTTCTATGATGATACTTACCTAAGTTCCCACCACTTTTCATTATATTTCTCCGGTGGAGTCTCACCACTAAATACACTCCACCGCCATTGATCTATTAAGTAGCCAAATGGGAGGAAAGCAATCTTTTCCAAAGCCATCTTCATAAGAAAATTAATGTCATTCTCTGAAATATAAAACATCATTGCCATACGTATGTGTTTTAAAACAAGCCTCCTGTAAAACGGAACTAATTACGAATTCATTTTCTTATTTCTGAATAAAAAATATGCTGAGGGTACTACGTGCACACACCGCATTCTTCAATATCAGATGTTAATTCGTCAGGTTTTTATACTTTGTCTTGGTGTTATAAATGGCAGGTTCCTAATATAATGGTTTCTTTGGCTACAAATGGCGAAAGCTAAATGGAGAAAATACTTTCTTTTAGCTTGTATGCCATTTCTTTTGTATTTTTTTCGCTATTTCCATATACATATATATATATTCAAAACGAGCATATACAGTCCTAGGAATAGGGCCTATGATATTTAAAGCACTCCGTTAGGCTGCTATGAAAAGCTGATCAGATATAATCGATTAAATTACCTTGTTCTTGTGAGTGAAAATGAGTTAGTTTAAATTTTAGTAATTCCAATTGCATCAAATTCCTGCCTTTTGATTGGTTGATGGGATACTTCATACCATGATAAAATACCTGTGTCTATTTGATAGCTGCCTTAAAAATGGTGCGACCTAATGTGATGCAGCGACATATATTACACTGTGTGACGTTTCGTAGCAAACAGCAACGTAATTTAATACTATTAACGTCATCAATGTCTATATAAACACCAAAACGTGTCAATGCAGTTTGACAGCGTTAAAACCTACTTTTTTTAATTTGCATTCATTATTTTGTGATTTTAGGCAGGACTTGTTAAGGAAAGCGCTCTTCAAAATTAGAACGACAGCAAGCATCAGGAATCAATACAATCAAGTTCCACACCTGTCCCAGGATACCAAATGGGGAAGTAACAGAATCACAATAAACATCACAAACAGGAGCCAAGAGGTCAGCTCTTTCCCTTCAGGTGACCAAAAGGCAGCAATGAACAGACATAAAAACTAGGCAAACACAAGACATAAATAACACAAATCATCCACTAAAGAGCCACCACCTTGGATGGTCAGTAAAATATTTTACTGGAGGGCTTAAACCAGTTTCACGGTGCTTCAACTTTACCCTTAGTTCAGATGTGGATCAATACACATAGATGTTTGGTCTGCATGAAAGACCCCTAACTTACCCATGCATCGTCTCCTAAAACATATAAATTAGGATATAAAAAGTAAATAAAGCAAAAATAGTAAATGAGTATGATCAGGAAATACCACAATCACAAACTGCAGACAACCCCGTGGCACCGCGAGGAAGAGCCGCTCAACCATCACAAGACACCAGGAAGCCAAATTAAGCAAAGCAATCAGCTCTCTCTTCCCCATCAAGATGATTGCAATACTAGAATGGACATAAAGTAACGTATAACAAAACATAGAACAATTACAGACTTCCACAATGGGAGTAACAATAAACACAAACCCAAGGATTCAACAGTACATAAAACTGAATACCAGAGCAAAAGGGATCCAACAGGTAAAGCCCGGTGGGTCTGACAACAGCCAAAGCATCAGGCCCCTACCATCTCATCAATAGATAAGTCTTTAAGTTGGAACTGTCATAGAGTCTGAAGTCTCACCCACCGGCGTGCAATTAAAGAGGAAAGCAAAGTTGCTAACCGTGATTGGGTTGACCACCAAGCATGTACTCTTTTGCAATACATTAATGTTGGAGCCAATCTTTTTATAATTGGAAATCTGAAAAATTATGAGAGCCAACAATCTTCCTCAATTTATACACCAAGTCACCATAGAATTCAGGTTCTAAAAGTCCTCTAGTTGCTTGTTAGTTGATTCGCGTAAGAGCCTAGATCTAAATACTCTTCAATGAGTCCAGCAATTTATAATTATTTGGTTTTGAATATAATACCCTTTAAAGACATGGTTTTCTTGATATTACAACATACTGTACAATTCAAAAGTGTGTGTATAGATACAGATACCAACATGCTAAGGATGTGTGGCATCATATCGTGTATGTGTGTGAATGGGTATTTGAGATACATATTAGATCAGATGCACTGGAAATTAGTAACAACAACAAGGTTTAACGTTTTGTTTGCGATTCTTAACGTAAAGTTGTTCTAGTTTGAGTCAACTTCCACTATATCCTTTTTAATGACAAAATTTCTGCCACAAACAATCAGTTAAAAAGTAAATCCACTTCATGACTTTTGTGATGAACATACACGTATTAATTCTTTAGAATTTGGTGCTTGCATTAACTATAAGTATCACGATCTTATAAACTGGCACCTTTGATATGTTGAGGCAAAATTAAGTTCACCAGTGTGTGAATGAAAATTATACCGAGAACAATAACTATGCAAAGTTTAACACTCACAGTTATCACTACTGTAGAAAAAAAGTAATGAAAATTGTTGACAAACACATGGACGGATGAATAGATGGATGAATGGAAATTTGAACTCATATTTCTTGCACACTCGATAAGGATATCGGATATTTTACCTTGGGGTAGAAAATCTTATCTTACCCATGCTATCTTACCCAAGTTGTATTGGAACTCACGCACATTGTTGTCAAATGACGTCATTGTTATATTAAAGTGATGCTATCATGTGAAATTGCATCTTAGCGTATTCAGGGACTTCTGGAAACTTATGTTTAAAATATAAAAAAACAGAGGGCACGAGAAAAAGAATCCATTATTCCTGTAAGGGTAGGATAGAAAAATTTTTACCCCATGATCAACATTTGTCATCAGTCGACAAGCCTTGTGATGCCAAACAGTGATCCTTGGGATGGATTTTTCTATCCTACCCTCACACTCATGATAGATTCTTATGTCTCACCCTACTAGAAGGAGTTGTTACATAATACATCATGTCTATTACCAATCAAATTGGCAATTAAAGATAAAAGTCAAGGATGTATCTGGAAACTTTCATCAGGGAAGCAGAGGTGTCCAAGAACATCAAAAAACTGACGTGTTTGTATTTTTAAGTTAAGGGGTCCTTTTATAGCGTTTCCCAGTATTTCATGGAATAAACAATTTAGGAAACTAAAGTTTTCCAGGTGAGGGCAAAATATAGCACTTGTGATTTTCCAGGGGAGGGGGTCTGCATCCCCTGTCCCCCCTCTGGACACATCCATAAAATAGTACCATACCATAAGAATCTGTATCATTGTCCAATAGACCAATAGCATGAAGATGCTTTGGAGTTGATACTGAGAGAGCCATAACATCACCAATTGCTTCATGGAATCCTGTAATATAAAGAGGATTTTATATGAGTGCTGGTATATTATTGAAGGACCTCTGACACTTTGATAGGGTATCTGCCTATTTTTCAGATGCTTCCCAAAACTACCCTATGCACAAGATTTCATTGGCATTCTTTTGAAAAGGACGCTTGAAGTATTAGGAACAAATTACGGTTGTAATTAGACAGGCAGGCCCCTACGATATCACAGGAGAGGCTACCAAAGGGGGTATGGGGTCCAAATTTGACTTCACCTAAATATTTAGAAATCAATTTTTTATGTGTAAGGGCTTTATGTCATCATTACTTGATTATAAAGTAAGTAAGGGTGCAAAGATCAGGAATCGATACAATCAAGTACCACACCTGGCCCAGGATACCAATGGAAAAGTAACAAACTCACAGCAGACACCACAAACTAGAGCCAAGAGGTCAGCCCCTTCCCAGCAGGTGACCACAAGCATATATAAACAGACGCGCACAAAGACATATCAACCACAAGACAGAACAAAAACATAAAAGATCCACAAAAGAAGTACCGCCTTGAAAGTATTTTAAAGTCCTAAATCATGAGTATTTTAATGATTTTTTTTCAGATTTGTCAGGAAATATTTTGAAGTGCAACTGTAGTCCATATTCAACCTTGATGACATTGTATTTACCTGGTGCAATATTATGCAGCAATGTACTATAACCATTCATCCATGCGTAAAGAACACCTAGTCAATGGCCATGTAGTTCATGTGTATTGGATAGATACAGTATATGTGCAAAATAATCTACCAACTGAATTTAGTAAAAGGGCAATTTTCATTATCTAAAGAACAATATGCTTAAAACTTTGTAATATTTCATGACTAAGGGGTTATGAAAAAGAAAATTACTTGTACTAATTATTTCATTATACTGGAAAAAAAACGTTCAAGTGAGCACACCAAACATCCAAAAGCTAATGTTTGGGCTCGCCCAGACGTTGCATTTTGGGCTGTGGGATATCATTCCCCCGAGTCCCAACTAGCTTTTCATATATGTTATGTAAAATATGAGAACACACTTACGTGCAAAGGATTAGTTGGGACTCGGGGGGGGGGGGGGGGGATGATATTTTTAAAATATTTTTTCTATTTCCTATATGTATAATACAAAAAGTGACCATTTTAGTCCCAAAATAAAGCCGTACATTCTTGGAAATGGGAAATTAGATGCAAAGTTATAAAATATAGACCAACAGCGAGCTTATATATGAATATGGAAGCATTTGTTAGACTTTAATTTTTATCAAAATAACAGGCAGCAATACACTGTGATTCCGATTACCACTGTCAGAGGTCCTTTGTTTAATACAATGTTGAAAGAAAATAAAATGCTAGCCTACGCTAAATTTTTTATCACATTAACGCAACACGTTTAATAATTCCAATGATGCAGGAGAAAAAATGATATTTTCTTTTTATCAAATGACGCTTAATGTTCTTTAAAATCGCGCTTTCAGAATGAAATATGACAAGTTTTTGACATACAATGTACAAAGTAAGGACCAAAACCGGCTATGAAAATGATGATGTTGGATGAAAGGAAAATATGAATTTAATTGAAATTGTTTATATAATAACTTTGTCTCAATTTCAGAATTATCTTATGTATAGTGTTGCAACAACAGTTTAAATGTTGCAATCACAGATCACAAACCAACCGATGTCAAGAGGAAATACTGTTCATATAGTTGCCATATGTTCTCATGTTGTTCAAACGTATTGATTGTATAGTAAGCTTAAACTCTTCCTACCAAAAGTGGCAACTACAAAGAGCAATGCTGTGGCAAAAATTAATAACCAATACAACAATAGTAAGCGAGTATGATCAGGAAATACCACAATTACAAACTGCAGACAAACCTGTGGCATCATGAGGAAGAGCCACACAACAATCACGAGACACCAGGAAGACAAACTAAGCAAGCAACCAGCTCTCTCTTCCTCATCAAGATGATTGCAAAACTAGAATGGACACAAAGTTACGCACAACAAAACCTGGAACAAGTATAGAATCCCTTAATGGGAATAACAATCAACAACGAATCAACAACAACAGAAACACCGCCTTAGAACAGACAGCAGCCAAAGCCACTGTGTGGCTTGAATGCATTTTACCAAAGAATATGTTGCTGTTGAAGCATTAAACATGTTAAGCTAGCATTTCAACTAATGCATTATGATCTGTTTTTTGATAATATGCTGCTATAGTACCACCTTCTAGATTGTATATAATAGAATGTCATTTGAAGAGCGGGGATATATTTTAAGGGGGCAGCATCCATGAATATCGATGCAATTACTCTTTTATTTGATAGCTAGAATTATTTGTGCCATTTGTGGTGGATTTGTCTGAATGTGTACCCTTGTAGAAAAGTTCCAACATACGAAACCTGTGCAATTCTAAAATATAATGACATAACTTACAGACCAAGTGTTGGTCTTCCAATTCAACCAAAGTATGAGGCGTTGGGGTGGAAGAGATACCAAGGGTAAGAAAAATATGTAACAAAGACAAACTGTCTGTTAGCCTCATGTCGTATTCATGATAACTATATTCATGTGAATAATTATGACTTTGACAATATATTTCAAAAAGTGATAACAAAACATGTTACATAAATAGGAGAACACATTCGATCTTTCAATAGACTGCCCAGTCACAAGAATGACTTTTCACTGGCAGGCATATGGTAGTATGCTTTAAGATGATTTGGGCCGCAACAGGAGAAAACCTGTCTTCCGGGATTTGCGAACACCACAGGCACAGAGAAGCCTACGCATATGCGCAGTCTGATAAGCGCCTTTGTTACTCGCTTTTTGTAAAGTATCATATGTAAACTTGCTACAGATGAAATTTCAATTTTCTAGCTAGTTTCTGTAGCTGAGCAGGCTGGTTTGAATCTCACTTTGTGGGACACACCGAAGACAGGTTTTCTCGCGGGGAGGTTCATTTCTAGGTATGTTAACCTGGATTAGCTCCTCCTCTGAAAACAATTGGTTGATCTTTGTATTGTAGAAAATACTGGATGTGTCCCATTTCATGGTGTATTACAATCAACTCCTCCATATTCACTTCAGTGCACATCTTAATTCTGGAAACAAAAACAAAGTGTATTTGTGCTTCACTATGCCCAAAGGCAGGTGCAATTAGGCTTTGTTAAGGTTTGTCAAACAAGAGTACAATAATTTCAAACTATTAGACTTAAAAAATTAAACACTATATATGTATGTACTGAGAGTGTAAGTCTACAAACGAAGCTGAAACCAAGTTCTAATTGGTCACTTTTCCAACTCATTATTTATAACCAAGCGCTTGTTAAAATAAAAATAAATTTTGCCTAAATATGTGCATTTTAATGTGCAAAAGTTTAGTGTTGTTTTGGAACAAATATCTTTTACTCAAAAGTGTTTGGGTTAAAAATGTAAAAATCGAATTCTTATAAGAAAAATTAGTTTTCACTATTTTTGATTGATCCGTTTGCATTTTTGGAGATTTTCCAAGATTTTTGAAACTCATCAGTAGCTCATGCTTAAATGATTAAATGCACCTTATTTTATCGGAACACTGTAGGCCAAATGCAGCAGAGCTTGATAAGTTCATTTTTGACGATAAAAGTTTTACAACTGCTACACACTTACGGTTTCAATGTGAACGTTTAAAATCAATTTGATGACATTATGCTTTTGTTCAATTCTCAAAAAAGAACGTTGACGTCTGGTGATAATGAATAATTGCTGAAAATTTCAATGCCCTGTTGCTTATAACAAAGTGTACAGAGCAGTGCGAATTTTGCGTGTATATTGCCAATTTCTATGATTAAGCTGCTAATAGTGCTTTTCTGTTATAATGTAGAACAAACGAATAAAACCTATCGAAACAAAACTATTGAGGTTTATTTTTCTTAAAAGTAAATTAATAAAATCCCTGTTAAATATTTTATATTGTAGAACAAGTGTGACTTCTTTAAGTGAGGGTACCTTTACTGTAACTTTGTCTGTGCAAGAAGTACATGTACACGTCATTTTCAAATGAAATAACTTTCAGCGTCTTGGCAAAGTATTGCTTCATTTATAAAAGCATGAATTTTGTATGCCCTATTTTTTACTTTCTGAACTAGAGTAAAAGTGTAAGGTAACCAATTAGAACTTGGGTCTCAGTATACATGCTGCACAAAGATTGATGATATGATCTTAAATAATAAAAAAATGGATCAACTGCAAAAACGAGGGTTTTCATATTTTAGAAATTGTAGAGCAAATGAATAAAGAGATTCCAATAATGAGACCTGTCATTCTCAGTAAAGTTAGGAAAATAATGTTGAAAAGATTTAAATCTTGCCACTTTTCCCGTCAAAACAGCTGTTTTTCTAAATAAAATATATGCTCAAAATTTATTAACCAATCACTGTTATCTGATACATAGTTGACTCCCTCCCTCCACCCATACACAATTGTTCAGTAGAAATCCAGATGCCTTTTACCAGTAAATACAAGATCTAGCTGACAACGTGTTTCAGAAAAGACTACCTTCTTAAAATCATGCAACTGTTCTATTTCACATTTAACTACATGATGGGTTGGTAAATATTATCTTACTGACATAACTTTTGTTTCTATATAGCCTCAACCCTCCAAAATACACACCTGAAGTCTTCTTGATCAAAAAAGTCCCAAGCAGAGGCATGACATACCATTGTGATACCCTCTGGATTCACCATTATTGTCCTGTTCCAGAATAAAGGTGGCATTTCTGAGAGTCCTAGAGATTTAAAGAAAGCTTCTGCAGTTGTGAACATTCTGTGTACAGTATAATTCTGAAATGACAGTAACAGCAATACATTAATCCATTTATGCCTTATGGAATTTTGACATGTGTATACTTAGACGAGCCTATGCAGCCTCCTTTTAAGCTTAGAAACTCCAAATGAAGATTGGTCAGTAGCTTAACAGTCATAGAATATTCAAGCGACTAGCAAAGGCTCTGATCAGACTGCGCGTATGTGCAGGCTGGTCTGAGCCTTTGCTGGTCGCCCATATCACATTATTGGAAATCTCATGCCACGGCTCATATAAATCCATGTATGTCTTATGGAATATTTCCCAACCTTATTAATTGGACGAACCGATTTAAAATTTGAGGGCTGTTAGGTAGGAAGTTTTAATTTCATTCAAATCTTAAAAGCACATCATGTTATCAAACAGTGCAGAACCTGAGCAGACACCACATTTTTCGGAATCTGATCTGGTTCTACACTGTTTGTCGATGTTCAATAGAAAGGGCACTGCAATTTTTCATACTTTAAACAACAATAAGTAAATGACTAAACATGTGGAACACTTTATGATATTTCGACAACTAAAATGTTTTAAATCAAGATTTAAACTTGCACGTGCTTCTAAGAAATAAGCTAAAGGGTCTGAAATTTTATCTACCTTGAAATTGTGCACGTGGAGGAGAAGGCTCTTGCAAGAATTACACGTAACAAGATTATCTGACTTTTTGCTTTTAACAAGTGCAATAAGTATTAAACCCTTATAATCTGACTTATGTGCTCTTGTTTTGTATAAAAGTAGTGACAAAAATACAAGAAAACAACGCATACAAGAGATCCAAGAGGCCAGCCCTTTCCCAACAGGTGACCACAAGGCTGCAATAAACATATGAAAGTTAAGGAAAGACAAATAAAAATAACAAAAAAGATCCACAAATGAAGCACCGCCTTGGAACGGTTAGTAAGAAAATTACTGGAGGGCTTAAACTAGTTTCACTAAATGATATAAAGACAATAGTTTCTGTATAGAAAAAATAATACATTTTGTATTTAGCCATCTATTATGAGTCTTCTAATTTTTTTGCTTTCAAGGTCCAACTTTGTGAGGATAGTATACAGTAATGCCATAATTGAGCTATGACATGACTAAATCAACAAATTGAGTGTGTGTCGAGCAAGACTTAGATTAGCCTGTGCACCTGATTCTTTGCTGAATGCTCAGTGGGTAACTTTGGATCCAAGCTCTCTTCATGCGGGTAGTGAAGACCCTGGTCAGCCTGAGCTTATCCCTAGGTCAAACTGAGTTTTCTTGCGACGCATATACTGACTCCAGTCCTTAAAACAATTTTTCATCAATGTGTCATATCATATACTTGTAGTCAGTCTAACTCTGATGGCTCTGTTTTAAGAGCCATCAGAGGTAGACTGGCTACAAGTATATGATATGACACATTGATAAAAATTGTTTTAAGGACTGGAGCCAGTCTAGCGACGCACATCAATATACATTTTTGTAGATGGTTTATTCAGGCTGTGGCTCATATAAGTATAGGCTTTGATACTAAACAAATACTTGACCAGCAAAAACGGAGACAATCAGACTCGCAAAAGCCTTCGCTGCTATGCAAAGACGCAATAGAAATTGGTTTAAGGGAGACAACACTTGCAGTTGTAGACGTCTTATGTTTTGTTATTATTGGAAAAGAAAGTTTTGTCATCGGCACCTTTGGTTATTGTTTGTTTATATTCGAAAATGAATCTCGAGCTTTATCTCCTTTGCCTTTGGTATTGCATTCTGGGTAGATTTAGGTGTGCACAAAAACTAAGTTAAACAGGACAACTTTTCAAAGGATTTTTTTTAAAAATTTGTGTTCAATTCCCATTATCAAACAATTATCACAACAGGGTAGAGAATCAGAAGTTACTTGTGTGAGGTAACTGTACTTTTACGTGGATAGGGACATTTCCTGATTTTATTTTCAGAACTATTTAAACAGGGTTGGAAAATGAAGCAACGCTGTTTTCACAACCGGTTTGCACAAATACCACAGTTTGAAGCGGAACTATGCATATGCATTTTAGTAAACTTTTACTCAGATTTTTTGTGATGACTCTCTTCCAGACAGACCGTTCGGTTGGCAAGTCCCAAACTACGTTAATATAGTGAGTGCCCCCACCCAAAGACTCATACTGGTCCAGTTTGTGAGAAACACGATACTTTCTGTATGCTAACAACAAAGGCAACTACCAGCCATTGCATTTGGACAGTTCATGCCTGGAAACAGAACGTTTTGCCAGAGGGGGTGGGGTCCAACTATTTTTAAATTGATTAGGGGGAAGTGGATTCAAATACCACTCAACGTGGGCTATCATTAGCCCAGCAGCAAAACGCCAGCTTTGTGATTTTTCAAAAGATCCAGACCAGTCGCTAAGAAAACCCTATAGCTTTGTGATTTATTGGGGGGGGGGGGTCGGGGCTCCCTGCTCCCACCCCCATCTTGATCCACTACTCTTATCTGATCCTAAAGACAGTTTTTTTCTGCAGCAAAGAGAGTAAATAACGTCGATACATAGCACTATCCACGTACTTATCTCTGCTAGCTCAATATTTTCATGCAAGCGTCAGCACTGGCAATACAATATATTTTTGCACCTTAAATGTGGTGGTTGTAAACTTCTTCCAAGCTTAACTCAACTAAGGATGCAATTTATTGTGCTCATAAATGCTAAAATGCCAACTGTTAATGAAATTTTAACATTTATTAGCATGATAAATATAACATCTGAGTGTTTTGAGCAGGAAATACGTATATATTTGAAGCATAAATGTTTAGATTTATGAGCATTAGAAATTTCATACTCGGTTGAGTCGAGAATGAAAAGTAACCCAACCTAAGGCCCAGAGGCTTGGACCAGGATCTTAAATCTCTACCCTTACCTGTTTTATCATTTCAGGGGTAACGTCAATCTTTTCACGACCAGGGTTAGGTTCTACGATATCATATATGTTGTTCCATTGTTGAGCCCACATGTTACCTACATATACAACAAACGATATCATATATGTTGTTACATTGTTGATCCCACACGTTACCTACATATACAGCAAACGATATCATATATGTTGTTCCATTGTTGAGCCCACACGTTACCTACATATACAACAAACGATATCATAAATGTTGTTCCTTTGTTGAGCCCACACGTTACCTACATATACAACAAACGATATCATATATGTTGTTCCATTGTTGAGCCCACATGTTACCTACATATACAGCAAACGATATCATATATGTTGTTCCATTGTTGAGCCCATATGTTACCTACATATACAACAAACAATATCATGTATGTTGTTTCACTTTTGAGCCCACACGTTACCCACATATACAGCAGACGATATCATATATGTTGTTCCATTGTTGAGCCAACATGTTACCTACATATACAACAAACGATATCATATATGTTGTTCCTTTGTTGAGCCCACACGTTACCTACATATACAACAAACGATATCATATATGTTGTTCCATTGTTGAGCCCACATGTTACCTACATATACAACAAACGATATCATATATGTTGTTCCATTGTTGAGCCCACACGTTACCTACATATACAGCAAACGACATCATATATGTTGTTCCATTGTTGAGCCCATATGTTACCTACATATACAACAAACAATATCATATATGTTGTTTCACTGTTGAGCCCACACGTTACCGACATATACAACAAACGATATCATATATGTTGTTACACTGTTCAGCCCACATGTTACCTACATATAAAGCAAACGATATCATATATGTTGTTCCATTGTTGAGCCCACACGTTACCTACATATACAACAAACGATATCATTTATGTTGTTCCTTTGTTGAGCCCACACGTTACCTACATATACAACAAACGATATCATATATGTTGATCCATTGTTGAACCCACATGTTACCTACATATACAACAAACGATATCATATATGTTGTTTCACTGTTGAGCCCACATTTTACCTACATAAACAACAACCCTATATTTATGATAAATGACTGAATTAGTTTATGATGTTTTGGTACTTATTTAGATAGGAAAATCACTCTTTGAACATCCATGCGTAGACCTACAGAGTGGCTAGAAACTGAATTTTATCAGAACCTTCATCTTTTCCCATTCTCTGTGTATTAAGTTTAT
Organism: Loripinus fragilis; assembly: GCA_964019695.1. Taxonomy (NCBI): domain Eukaryota; kingdom Metazoa; phylum Mollusca; class Bivalvia; order Lucinida; family Lucinidae; genus Loripinus; species Loripinus fragilis. Next base: position 388,178 of record OZ026526.1, on the reverse strand, counting down.
ATGTAGGCTAATATGAGACGTCTACCCTACTTTGGCTGCTCTCTTAGAACCAGATTCTTGCGTGCCAGTTCTAACGAATGCAATGTAAACTGAGACAGACAAATTGTGATTACAATTAAAGTTTCCATTCTGTTCGTTTGTTACATGGTATTTCTTTTGTTAGTACCAATATGTGTTTGGCGAAGTTAGAGTGGTCACTTGTATTGTGATGTCATACATTGTTTTATGCTAGGCAGATAGTGGCGTCGCTGGGAGAGAGAAAGATCAGGCTATTTATCAGACTTGTTTGTTTTTACTCTTTGCATGCTGAGTAACTTAGGAGTATTCGATGTTTTATAATTTCTATTTTTAAATTGCCTTTTCCAAATAGTTCCCTTCGAAATACCATCTGAGTGCCAAACACATTTGAGCCATATCAAGACCGACGCTTTGCCAGATCTGATCTGGGTCCACACTGTTTGCAGCGACACTGGAAGACATGGGTTCACTTTTTAGTTTTGCCTCATCTAAGGATCCTTTATTTTAGGTGTGCTACATCTAGTTCTTTTATGTTTCTTTTGCTCAACTTGCATGAAGAGATTAGACGTTTAGACCTGTTATTGTTGCATTGTATGTCCTTTCTAGATTCATTATTTATCTGCTTAAGCTAATATCTCACTGGTATGCGAGCATTTTTTTCTTGTCCTTTGGGATCATGGGTTTCATTGTGAAACTTTGAAACTATTAGAGGGTCACTAATGAGGCCTAAATGGCTGAAACTAGCTAGTCTGGTCCAGAAAATATGCACACTCTAGTTTCAGTTCTTTGATGCATTCTTTGCTTCCAAAGGATACCCATTTAAGAACATATTTGCTAACCGTGATTGGGTCGACCCAAGACCCCAAAATCATACTTTGAAACAATAAATATGTAAGTAGGCCTTATTAATACCTCACACTTAACAAAACCTCAGATAGCAAAACACTTTTAACAGCTGAAATTAGACCAAACAGTATACATTTAAGCAGGCCCACTCAAAACACGATACTGATAAGAAACTATCCTCTCAGATAGCAATAACCCTTAACAACTGGAACTAGTCCGAACTGTATACTTAAGTTTGCCTAATCAGTATCTCATTCTATAAAGGAACTATCTTCTCAGATAGGAGAGACAGATTTAAAGAACCATTCACGACATACACTTAACAACACTTTTAAGTTTGCATATATATGTGGGCTCATATCTCCATTATTACTGCTCAGATCATTTTCAAATTTTCAACAAATATAAACGACATGTGTGTTATAAAATTGCAGTTATTTGATTTCGAATAAAATAAAAAGTGAAAATATGTGAGCACAAAATTTAAATTCATGGTAAAATTAAAGTTCACATTTTTCCAATACTAAAGAAGAGACCAAACTTGGTCGAATATATCACAAAACAAAGTAAGTAAGGTTGCAAAGATCAGGAATCGATACAATCAAGTACCACACCTGACCCAGGATACCAATGGGAAAGTGACAAACTCACAGAAGACACCACAAACGAGAGCCAAGAGGTCAGCCCTTTCCCAGCAGGTGACCACGAAGCACATATAAACAGACGCGCACAAAACATAGCAAACACAAGACAGCACAAAAAAATAAAAAAGATCCACAAAAGAAGTACCGCCTTGGAACGGTCAGTAAAATATTTTACTGGAGGGCTTAAACCGGTTTAACGGCGCCAACCTCACCCTTAATTCAGATGTGGATCAAGACACATAGATATTTGGTTTGCATGAAAGACCCCTAACTTATCAATGCATCATCTCCTAAAACATATAAATCAAGATATAACAAGGAGATAAAGCAAGGATAAGGACTCAACAGTAAATTAAACTGAATACCGGAGCAAAAGAAATCCAACAGGTAAACCCCGGTGGGCCCGACAAACAGCCAAAGCATCAGGCCCCTACCATCTCATCAATAGATAAGTCTTTAAGTCGGAACCATCATAGAGTCTGAAGTCCGACCCACCGGCGTGCAATTAAAGAGGAAAGCAAAGTTGCCAACTGTGATTGGGTTGACTACCAAGCATGCAGTCTGTTGCAATACATTAATGTTATAGCCAATCTTTTTATAATGGGAAGACAGTAAATATCACAATATTCTTAAGATAAATCCTGCACTGGCGTCCATGTCCATGTAAACTTAGTAGCGGGTATGTCCCCCCGCACTATTCACTTTCTCATTGACGTCACATAACGCTGAACGTATTTCTGAGAGAAGTTGTTCCATTTGTAGAGAATTTTTGTTCTCAGTTGATTCAGTGTGGTCGGAATAGCCCCTGTTCTCCTTACACCGCGCTTTAGTTTATCCCAAATGTTTTCAATTATATTAAAGTCTGGTGAGTAGGGGGGGAAATCGACGACATTTGCATTGTTTGCATTCAGATATGCAATGGTGACCCTTGCCAGATGGGCTGGAGCACCATGGTGCAGTAACTGCATTCCTCTGTGGTTTCTCAAAAATTGAATGACCTCCGTATCGAGCACTTTGTGTTGATAGCGAGCTGTAGTTAATTTCCCCTTTATTAAGACAATGTTAGGTTTATGATGTTAGAACACACCTGCCCACACCATAACAGAACCACCACCATGAATGTACCATTAAACTATGCAGCTGTCCTGGAAACGTTCTTCTCGTTCTCTGTAAATCTTTGAGCGGCAGAAAACTGTGAACTTTGATTTTACATTATTTTTGAATTTTGATATCGCATTTTAAAAGTTAAAGTTTTATGAAAATGAAAATTGATGGAATATCATGTCATGAATGTCATCTCTATCTGTTGAAAATTTCAAAATGATCTGATTTTTATCTATGAAGATATGGGTCCATATATATGTGCACACTTACAAGTGTTGTTAAGTGTAATTGAGTGTAATTTAAGACACTAGGACGTTCGTGCGATTGTATCACGATGTTCGCCTGAGCGTCCCTAGGTTTTATTTACTCGTTATATAGTCGCAAAGTATCTTATTTATGTCGCGATTGGTTCGCAATTCAGTCTTATTTATTTCACAAATGTGTCTTGTTCCAAGTGATTACGACTAAATTACAAGGGGCCGGCGACAAGTTTGTGAATGGTTCGAAATACCCATGATGACATGTTCGAAATTTTCGTGAATCTGTGACAAAAGTGAGGAAATTACGAATCACGGCGACTGTTTGACGAAGGCTTTGCGGCACACTCGCGTATGTCTGTCCCCAGCTGTCACAAAACAATCAAAGTCCAGTGAAATTAGGGCTCTAGGAAAGAAGAGCTGTGTTTGACTTTCACATTGGCTAATTATTTAATAGTCAAACATAATTCTTTTTTCCTAGGAAGACGAATAACTTATTATTTAATCAAGGCTTATCTTATCATAAAATGTAAAGTGTATTGAGGCCCACTAATTTAAAGCGTATCTAGACTCAATACATGTACTTACCAAGAAGATGGCCAGGAATGTGACCAGAACGTGGGAATTTTTCACGTCCGTATTGCTTCATCAGCTGCTTTCTTACATAAGAGTGAAGTAGAGAGTATAGGGGCTTTAGCTCTTCCAGCAGATGTTCAAGGTCAGCTTCAAATGTTGGTGCTTCATAGACGGAGCGCCAGTAGTCTCCAGTGTCGTTGTAGCCTACGGAAAAAATGGAATAAAAATGGGTCAGCATGTGAGAACTTGGTGCATATCAAATGAGCCGTGACATGTGATTTCCAAAAATGCGGCATTTTGACAAGTGTAGACTCAGACGAGCCTCTGTATCCTCCTTTAAAGCTTGGAAACTCCAAATGATGTTCTGTCAGTTACCTAAAAGTCAAAGAATATTTAAGTGACTAGTAAAGACTCTGATCAGACTGCACATATGCGCAGGCTGGTTTGAGTCTTTGCTGGTCGCACATACCACATTGTTGGAAATCTCATGTCGCGGCTCAAATATTCTTTAAGTGCTCTTACAAATTTAATTATATGTTTCGTCTTTTGCTTACTTATATTAATGAATGGATGGACGAATCAGACAGATGGACATACTGGATTAAATGCCCATTGAACTTATTCTGCACTCACATTGGAAATTGTATGAAAATATATTATAGATCTATATTTATAGATCTGCTTTAAAGTGGGTGGGGTTCTACTAAGCCAATTTCGCCACACGTCATTCTTATATAATTGCCTTTATATACGATTCTCATATGAGTCTTATATAATTCTCATATGTAAACCTGAATATATGATTTTTATATGTGCAGTTTCATATGAATTTTATATAATATGATTTATATGTTATTTACATGTTCACAAAATCATCTATTTTTTTTATGTAATTAATATCATATGAAACCCATGTAAGTTTTATATGATCATTATATGTGTACTATTTCATATAATTATGACATAAATTAATTTATATGAATTGATGATAAAAAATAAGATCATATAAGTTTTATATGTTTATTAATATATGTGATAATCATGTGTGTTGAATTAAGTTTTGTAACATTTTTATAATTTTCAAATACAGCGCATTACACATCATCCTCATGTGACTGCCTTTTTATATAAATTTTATATACTACCTTTTTATATCAATTTTATATAAAGGCACTCATATGATATTTATATAAAAGGGCAATCATATGATTTTCATATAATTATTATATGATTATTATGTAAAAATGCTTATCAATATCATATGATTATTATATGTATTTCAGTTTACATAAAAATCATATAATTTTCATATGAAAATTATATAATCTGTTTTATATGATCCACACGCGGCTGCCTTTTTTTAACAAGTATTATATAAAAGTTTTTATATAAGAATCATATGATTATTATATGATTTTTACGTGTGGCGAAATTTGTAGTGTAGTATAATTTTGCTTCGGCTTACCCTCAGGCATAGATAATTAGTTTTTGAAAGCTCGCTGTCTAGATCTTATCAGTATCTAAGAAATTATCAAAACAGAATCCAAGTAGTATCTTAGTTATAGAGATAGCTTGCTGAATGGACACATAGACGTACTGATTTGTACTGTAAATCCGAAATTTTCGCGAGAATTTTATTTTCGCGAAAAGCGTTAAAAGACATATTTGTGATGCTAAAAATTCGCGACTAGGCCATGATTTAAGTATATTATTATATTAGCTATGATTTACGTATATTAGTAAACAACAGGGTGATTTCGGCATTTCGCGAGGATTTTATTTTCACGAAACTTCGCATATGCAAAGTTTCGCGAAAAAAAACCCTCGCGAAATTTCCCGCATTTACTGTAGTACCACAGTTTTAATTGAACAGAATTTTACGGCGTAAAACTGTAATATTTTCTTACCCATCAGTTTTAACATATGTTGTGGGTACTCAAAAGAAACGTATCAATGATTTTGTTGAGAAATAAGTACACAACAAAACCATTCAGTTTCGGGTTGTGCAATATTTATATGAGCCCTGACATGATATTTCCAACAATTTGGTATGTGCGACCAGCAAAGGCCAAGACCAGCCTGCGCATCCGCACAGACTGATCAGAGCCTTTGCTAGTCGCTTAAATATTCTTTGACTTTTAAGCTAATGATCAACATCATTTGGAGTTTCTAAGCTTAAAAGGAGGCTGCACAGGCTCGTCTGAGTGTACACTTGTCAAAATGCCACATTGTTAGAATCACATGTCGCGGCTCATATGGTACATTATTAGTCACAATAAGTGCACTTGATCATAGAAGCACGCTCTGGGTCTTTTAAATGTCATCATTTACATGAAATTCTGATAAACAGATATAGAGGATTTTAGACGAGCGATCATTTCATATGAAATTTATTAAACGAGCCTTTGCGAAGTTTAATAAATTTCATATGAAATGGTTACAAGTGTAAGATTCTGTTTATTATATGACCTTTTAAATATGATTTTATCGCCTTTTAAGTTTGTTTATTTCGAGGGAAATTTGCATTGTTGTAACGGACGTCGTCATGACGTAACTTGTTACCGCCGAAAGTGTTATGTAACGTGTGGTCCCAACAGTATTTATAACATGACGTTATCCACTGAAAAACAGTAACGTAATATGAAAATGTATTTATCAAGAAAAATAGCAAAAACACAAACACAAATAAACGAAAAAAATGTGATGATCTTGATGAACTTCTTTGTTTTCAAAAGAGGTATATTCTAAAAACGTTTTGGTCATGGTATGCTTATTAGGACGAATATGGTAGTTAAGTGAGTAGAAAAAAGAGACAAACATACCCAATATGCTGACCGCTTTATTACTTAGTTCTACAAAACTAGCATAGTCTGATTTCATTAACCGCCCAGATGCATCCCTCCATTTTGTCCACGCTTCAGTAAGCTCAGAATAGTTCCTGGAGTGTGTCATAATTTCTGTCAATCCTGTAAGATATAATAAATATCTTAACTACAAATTTAATCATGTGACCAGAACAATTATTTAAAATTATGATTTATGAGTATATGATAAATATACTAAGCCAAACAAGAAGGCCCTGGGGGCCTGGATCGCTCACCTGAGTCCTGACACATAATGATGTATTGGCCTGTGGCTAAAGAAATATCATTAAACGATATTTCTATTTTAGACCTGGTGGTCATGTTGTTCAGCTGAGCTTAACATTCTGGTCAATTTTGGTAAAAGGCATCATGCGGAACATTTCTGTGAAACAATATTGAATTTGGAACAGGATTCAAGAGAAATTCTGTTTAAAGACATTTCTTATCTAGAGCTTTGATGGTCCCTTTCTTTAGTATGGCAGAAACATTTGTGCAAAAACAGCAAGTGAATATGATCAGGAAATACCACAATCACAAACCGCAGACAGCCCCGTGGCACCGCGAGGAAGAGCCGCTCAACCATCACGAGACACCAGGAAGACAAATACATTTGGTAGAATGCATCATGAGGGACAATTCTGTGAAATCAGTTTGAATTTGGACCGGTTGATCAGTTCGGCTCAGGTGTGCAAAAACAGCCCCTACCCTACCAGAAAACCAAATGGTCTAGCTTCCCCTTATAAAACAAGAGGCCATAGAGCCCTGGGTCGCTCACCTGAGAATGACTGATCGGTGGAGTGGAACCATTTGTGAAACTTTGGTAGGGTGAAAGAGGAGATGTCGTTTATAAGATTTCTTATCTGGAGATCTGATGACCTTCCTGTTCTGTGGAGCAAAGCTAGTTGTGCAATTTTGAAAGAGAGCATCATGGGGAATATTCATGTGAAGTAATGTGAAATTTGGACCAGTGGTTCAGGAGGAGATGTTGTTTAAAGAAAAAGTTTATGGACGGACAGACGCACGATGGACGACGGACAAAGACCAACCACAATACCTCACCTTGAGCCTTTGGCTGGGGTGAGCTAAAAAGAAACGTCACATGTGAATATAATCCTTGTTTTCTCTAGGCACTCATATACATTTGTCATTTTCTATTACAATTTGATAAAGCCATGTATTGAAAGCACCAAAAATGAATATCACAACAAACAAAATCAAAAGTAAAGCTGCCATATAAGTTTAAACTAAGGTCGGTCAACATTTAAACACAATTTCGAGATGCCGCTTATTTTTTTTTTATATTTTGCAGCATGACTTGACAACATTCTCTAGTCATTTTCAGAACAATTATCAGACGCTGTTTGTCAGAAAAACGTTAAAATGATCACTTCAAATGAAAACGACTTCAGGCATGCTTTCCTGGAACACACTGAATATCCTATAGAGAAAGTAAAGTAATTTACTGCAGGCAATGGATAACTTTGGTTAAACCAATTAGCAGAGCGGCATCGTCTGAAGCTGGACGAATGAGGTCCTAAACTTGGAATTGAAAAAAGAAACTCATCAAAATGTGCAGACAATTAAAAGATAAAGAAATGCTATACGTTTAATTGCAAGGGAGATACTTTTAAAAAGATAAAATGTTTGACCTTTAATTTATTTAAACTGTGAATAAAATGGCATACTATTCGTACCGTTGTTTGTTCATGACTATTCGTAGATTATTACAAATGTAAGTTATTGTCGTTGCGCATTTGGGTTGCATGTTTTTCGCTGTTTGATAGATTTTCAGTCGCTGCTTCTTTTTTCTGTCATGAACGATGGAACAAGAAAATCACTTAGTGTAAATGGCTGCCTGATGTCTGCTAAGCAAAAACAAAACTCATATTATTGTTCTGAGCTTTAATTTTATGGACAATGTATGTGACGTTTCTTTTTTGCTCATTATACATACTAGAATTCCGAGAATTGGATGCGTCGCCTGGTAAAACAGATTGAAGTCAAACAAGGCAGATTCGTCAAATTTATATTTAAAGACAAAGGGTTATTTAAGAGAAACATATAAACCACAAAGCATAAGTCCCATTTCTCCAAAGTAAGTAAGGGTGCAAAGATCAGGAATCGATACAATCAAGTACCACACCTGACCCAGGATACCAATGGGAAAATGACAAACTCACAGTAGACACAACAAACGAGAGCCAAGAGGTCAGTCCTTTCCGAGCAGGTGACCACAAAGCAGATATGATTAGACACGGACAATGACATAGCAAACACAAGACAGAACAAAAACATAAAATATCCAGAAAAGATGTACCGCCTTAGAACGGTCAGTAAAATATTTTACTGGAGGGCTTAAACCGGTTTAACGGCGCCAACCTCACCCTTAATTCAGATGTGGATCAAGACACATAGATATTTGGTTTGCATGAAAGACCCCTAACTTATCAATGCATCATCTCCTAAAACATATAAATCAAGATATAACAAGGAGATAAAGCAAGGATAAGGACTCAACAGTAAATTAAACTGAATACTGGAGCAAAAGAAATCCAACAGGTAAACCCCAGTGGGCCCGACAAACAGCCAAAGCATCCCCTACCCCTAAGTTCACCATGGGTATCATACAGATCATAGTAAAAATTAAATCCTATCAACTATTTTTCAGTGCGTAGTTCAATAAAAAAAACTTATCTGTACAATTTCAATATCTGATCTTTCAACGGTCAGGGGTATTTGTAAGGTCAAATTTTTTGCTTCTGTGTTAGTCATTTAAGAGATGTTTGCACCCTGTGCTAGGGGGCGTTAGTCTCTGGCAGCCTGTTACATATGTTACTGTAATAAACTAAGAAAAAAAGTAAAATGAAAGTTTGATCTGCAGAATGAAGACATTAAACTATCTAATTATTCAAATGTCTTATGTAGACTGCAAATTGGATTCCTTAGCTCCAATAAAGAAGTATTTAGAACAAATTACAGCTTACAAGGTGTTATATGCGTTATATAGTCACAATTACAATTTTCAAAGGGAAATTTAACTTAACATCATTTACTTTTACAGCCAATTCGTGCATTTTTCTAAAAGTGTTTAATCTTAGTGTACTTAAATATTGATTGAATAATAAAAAAAAACATAGATTGCTTTTCTATCTTAAATATATTGTCTTATATGAGCCGTTAAACAACCCTACCCCCCAATTTTAAGAAACCAAGTTTTATATCTATTATTGAAGAAAAAATATATGAAAAATATGGCAATGGTGGATATCTTACGTTTTTGGGACTGTCTTGCTAATGTAATGAAGAATCATATATTTGCAAGTTTGGCACCAGGATCAGAGCACTTATTTAAGCATGTTGCATATGTTACATGGCATAACGAATGAGCAAAAAAATTGTCTTGATGTAAGGGATGGTTTATCAGAAAAAATACTATTTTTCACATGTTTTCCTATAAATCTGAAACCTCTGGTGCCTTAATACTAGCAATTATAGTCATTGCTGATATCAAGCCCATGGACTTGTGTTGCAGATGTATAAATAGTTTTTTTTCTATTACATATTTCCTAATACATATAATGCTAAAATTTATAGAGATACAAATAGAAAATAATAGTTTCATATTTAAATGAAACAACTTAACATATGTTCCTATTAAATATAAATATTCAAAACCAATCTTTATTCAAGTCAACCTCACATACAATGCCTATCATTGTGTCTGCTTATGTGGCAAAATAATACCCTATTTCATCACAACCATTAGAATCAGTGCATAGTATTAGGACTGCAAACTGAGTACATTCCTCTTCCATCCCAACACCTTGGGAGTTGTGCAGACATATCCTATTTTAAAGAACAATTCAAGCTGCATGACCTGAGAGACGTTTGCACTCTGTAAAACAGGGCGTTAGTCTGTGATAGCCTGTTACATTTGTTACCATATCAAATTAAGAATAAGTAAATTTAAAGTTGGAGATACAGAAAAATGATATTAAACTATCTATTTATTTGAATTATTCATGTAGTTGGCATTCTAAATATCTTTAATACATATGAAAGCTTTTTTTTAACAAAAACACAGATTCCATTTGTGTTATGTGCGTAACATTTATTAAAATTACCTTTTAAAATTGGTAATTGTGACAAACATCACTTATTAGTGCTTCCTGTGTTCACCACATTTTGCCCTTAAAGGACTTTATTGAATTGTCTTTGTATATAAGGCCTGTGCAAGTATCAAACAAAATACATAAGCTATAACATTAATCCTTGACATTCTTCAAAAGTAGAAACAGCATGTAAATGCCATGGCCTGAGATTAAACACTTAACTAAATATGAGTAGTGTTCAATGCAGTTTTACATAAATGCACACAATGGGGTATGGTATATGTCTCAAGTGGCAAGTGCAATCTTACTGCAACTGCCTCTGCATCCGTGCTAGTCAAGCGATAGCATTGCTCTGATTTTGCAAAGTAAATGTCTCTACCGTGTACCTCTTAGCATATATAATGAGTTCTGCGATTGGTCAAACAGATATGTGATACTAGGCTGCTTTTTTCTTTACATCATTCGCCATGGAACCTTTCCAGTCCTTTGGTGCTTAAGTCTTCAGGTCTTAGATCAATATTTTTTTTCGATGTTCGATGTTGTTTGCGCCAAAACACTTAATTAAGTTGTCTTAAGATATATCTGTCACAAACGGATTACTCTTGATGATTTTGGCACACGGTCAAATACTATTTCTGCTACACCTTGAAAGTTATCTGGTATATAATCAAGTTGGATATTATCATCATTCATGTTTGCTACCTGTTCATTCTTTGTTGTCAGTAGCTTGAAGCTAGCCTTAAAAGCACGTAAAACTTTTGATTTCTAAGTTTTGTAGGCATATCAGCAATATTTGTATTAAAAAAGAAACTGTACTATGTGTAGAATAGGATAACCAGTAGGTCTATATTGTGCTCAATAGATAATTCATACAGAGTAAATAGGTTTATAAGGCTGTCACATTTCATGATCTGCTGTTAAGGCTGAAATTAAAAACACTTGCCTCTGACGGTGTAATCAGAAAGGATAATGTCAAGTGAATTTCCTTGCTCATTTATTATGTCAAGTTAAAAATATTACATACTTTAAATAAATCTTAGAACTCTGATCTTAGAAACAGTAAATCATTGGATTGAAATAGTCTAATTGGTGCTCTGTTTATCCAAGGTTGCATTACTATACCTGCTGTGATAAATCTGGCTCATTCCTCTGAAGCGAAAGAGTTAACTATATTTCAGCACTTGAGAAGTACCAGTATTAAGACTTCATAAACGTTTTTGAATGCTTGGGGAAAGATAATAAGTGTTCGGAGACATTATTAGATGAAATTGCGTTTGGAAATTGTGTTTGTTAAATGTAAAGAAAGGCAAACTATGTCAAAGTAAAAAGCTAAGATATGATTTTTTCACAGAAATATCAAGGTACATCAGGCCTGGTACACATTGATATTGATGGCATCTTTATTCTCCCTGAACAGTTTAAGTCTTTCTCCTACTTTCTGAGTATCACTTGAAATGCATGCAAACAGCCACCTATCAGAGACTACTTACTACTAATTCAGTGTTACTACAAGGTGCATATAAAGAAAGTAGTCTAAACGCAACTAATGAGAAAATGAGTTGGGTGGCATGTGCCTAATTTATATAAAAACATATTGGTGTTCCTTCCAAGTTGGCTTATCACCAACATTTTTCCTTAATAGTAAAAACTGACCCTTTAATTCGATTAAAAAATAATTTAAACAGTACCTTAGTCAAGTACAAAGACACAAATGAAGGGAAGTTAAGGACATATGCTCTTTATAAAACCCTTTTTAAAAAAAGAGAAATATCTTTCTGTAATCAAAGATACCGAAATCTGCAAATGTTTATGTCTTTCCGTATCAGTTCACAGAAATTAGAAATAGAAAGAGGTAGGTACAAAAAGTTGGATGTAAAGGATAGGCTTTGCAAAATATGTAACACTGGAGCTATTGAAGATGAGCAACATTTATTGTTTAATTGCAGTGCTTATCATTCACTATGGTAATATTTTATGGAGAAGATGGGGCAGTCATGCAAAAACTTTTCAATTTTATCACAAGGTGCCCAACTTATTTGGTTAATGAATAATGAGTCAGACGACATTATTAATTTATTATCGAGATATATCTATGATTGTTTCAAGTTAAGAGATGATTTTACATAATGTATTGCCTCATCACCAAAGGTTTGTCCATTTTAGTACGAGGCAAAAAAGTTTGACTCGATGTATTTGTTTTTGTCTTATGAATGATGAATTGTTTACTTATGTCTAATGTATTTTGGTTGTTATATTTATGTATTATAATTGTTGAATATGCTAGAAATGGCCCATGATTGGATTAATAAAAGTATTCTATTCTATTCATATCAGTTTCTGAATGTTCCAAGCCATGAATGGTATAGTTGGAAAGGTGATGATGTCTCATTGATTTTGAGTGGACTTGTGGTAAATTGTCAACAGTAAATGATTGAAATACTGTGTGATAAACCTACTGATTGGAAGGAGGCGAGTAATAATGATGATTACCACAGACGCAGACAACGACAAACATTTTGATCATTTACAGTAAACAGGAACATTTATTGTATTGTCTTCTATAAATGTAAAATTTCATTTTCTTGTTGTGGCTCTATATTTAGCATTTTATGCACAGTATTAGAAAATGTGTCAAAACTTCATTGATAACATCTGTAACAACAGTCCATGGGCTTGATAATCAGAAATGAATATAATTTCTAATGTTTGGCACCAATTAAGTATATGTTTATAAAACCTTGTCTAAAACGGGACTGTGTGGCCGCGGTAGAACGTTTCCCTGCCCTTCACTATAGTGAGGATTTTATTTTCTTGTCCTTTCGGATCATGGGTTTCATTGTGGAACTTTGAAACGATTAGAGGGTCACTGATGAAGCCTAAATGGCAGAAACTAGCTAGTCTGACCCAGGAAATATGCACACTCTAGTTTCAGTTTTTTGGTGCAGTCTTTGCTTCCAAAGGATACCCTTTTAAGAACATATTTTATCCAATACAGAGCAGTTATTAAACAAAATGACGATAGCTACAAATACTGCTTTTAAATTATAATTAAGTTCATGTGGCGCACATAACACCACAGGTAGCCATATAAATGTTAAACATATTTCATATGTAGCAAAGGCATCCAGTATGCAGACTATTAGAATGTCAATTGATTAGATAGTTTAAATGTCTTCTTTCTGTAGCTCAAACTTAAAATTTTCTTATTCTCCAATTGATATAGTAACATAGGTAACAAGCTGTTGCATGCGAATGCCCTAGCTGACAGAGTGCTGACATTGCTTATTCAATGCAATTTGAATTGTTATATTAGATAGAATATGTCTGCAGGATTCGAAAGGGGTTTGGATGGAGCAAGCCCTTACTCAGCTTGCAGTCAAAATGCTGTTTGATGATTATACTGGTTTTGATGAGATGAGGTGGACGATTATTTTGCCAGAGAAGCAGAAATAATGTATATTTTACATGTATATGACATGGAAGGATTAGTTTTGACTGTTTACATTTGATAGAAACATTGATTAATTTACTTTAGTATTACACATATAAGGAATATTGAAAAAAAGTTTATTTATAACATCTGTATAAGAGAAACATAGCTTGATAATTACCATCAAATTAAAAACTTAGATTTCGGCACCAGAGGCAAAAGACGTATAGGAAAACATGCGAAAATATTCATTTTTTCTGAAATGTCACCCCTTACATCAAGTCAATGTCCTTGTTCATTTATTACCCTATGTAACGTATGTTACAGCCTTTAACAAGTGCTCTGATCTTGCTGTTACACCTGCAAAATCTAAAATTTCTTATCATATGAGCAAGACGATCCCAAATACGTAAGATATCCAACAGCAGCAATGGTTTCATATATTTTTTACTTAAATGATACTTATCGAATTGGGCTCCTTAAAACTGGGGGGTAGCGTTGTTTAATTGCTCATAAAATACAAAGTATTTAAGATTGAAAAGCAAACTTTGTTTTTTCTATCAGCCAAATGAGTATTTTAGTACAATGCAATCAAAAACAGTTTGAAAATTGCGCAGCTGTAAAAGTATATGATAATGGTCACAATATCATTTTTAAAAGGTAAATCAGTAAAACTAACATACATAACACCCTAAGAAGCCGTAATATTGCTCTAAAAGCTTTCATGTGCAAATAAGGTAGCCAGCATGCTGACCATATGAGTATTTTGAATAATTAAACAGTTAAATGCTTTCTTGCTGTAGCTCAAAGTTTTCTTTTTTTTTCTAAATTTGATGTGGTAACATATGTAACAGGCTGTCAGAGACTCACGTCCCAGAGCACAGAGTGCACACATCTCTTAAAAGACACGGCTTGACATTCTCTTTAAGAAAGGATATGTCTGCGAAATTCCCTAGGGGGAGAAAAACATTCTCAGCCATCTGTCTATTTCAGAAAAAAAGTTTGACCTATGACCCTATCTGGGGTTGCGATTGAGTGTAAGGACATAATATGTGCCAGCATTGTGTCTATGTTCCATTCCCTTTAATTTGATATGCAATATGACTACTTTCAGTAAATAAATGTTTGACCTTTTGACCCCAACCAAAGGGTCCAGGGTGTGTGATTGCATGGTGCTCTATGCTCCATTCCACTTAATCTGATATGCACCATGGCTTCTTTCAGAGACAAATATTTTGACCTTTGACCCAACCTTAGGAGTCGAGGGTGTGTGTGTAAGGACAGCAGATGTGCTTGCGTGTTGCTGCATTTATCATTCCCTATAATTTGGTATGCAACATGACGATGTTCTGAAAAAAAGGTGAATTTTGAACTTTGATCCCCTGGCTAGGGGGTCTACAGGCAAAATAGTTGTTACCATATTGCCGCATTTAATTTGATATGCAACATGGCCATATTCTAAATAAGTTGAATTTAGGTTTCTGTCCCACCCCCTGAGTCTACCCAGGGGGTTTGACCAAGGCATTCAAACTAAAATCCCCTTTGATATGTTTCAATTCAATTGTACCTATGTCCCCATGCCAAATTTCAGTAAAAAATATTGACAACTGACTGAGTAATTGTGAGATTTAAATATTTGCCATAAGATCACGCCTAAGGGATCAGGGGGTGGGGTAACATTTTAATCACCGTCATTCTTATTTGCAGGCACTAGGTAATCATGGCTTATAGTGAGAAGTTGTGAGTAGCGTTCAATATAATACCTTTGGGGAAATGTGAAGTTTATTACACAAAAAACAATATAGCTTTTGTATTAGCCTAAACCTAAGTTAAATAGGACTATAACTCAGCCAAAATGTTGCAGATGACCTCTAAGTTGAAAGTTGACCTGTATTGGTTGATGCTTTACCTTCTGTAAACTTTAAATGAAATTGTTGCATCCCTTCAAAAGGTATTGATCTGAAACAACAATTTAGCCAAAATCTAAGTAAAAAAGCCATAACTCAGTCAAAATTTTGCTGATGACCTCCAATTTCAAAGTTTACGTGTATTTATTGATGCTTTACCCTTTCTGTAAACTTTAAATGAATTTTATACATCCCTTCAAAAGTTATTGATTGGAAACCAAAAGTGTGATGCCATGTACGACGACGCCAGCTACGACGCCCACGACGCAGATGGAGTCATTATCTCTATGTGTCGACAAAGCTTAGCAGGCGCCACAAAATTGGTATTAGTCTTCAATGTTAGCTAAATTATAATTTACTCAAAATCACACGTTGATGGTAGTTGTTTAGCTGTTGGATTAATATTGTGTGTTAATTATTTAATCAAAGTGTTGTACAATATACAGAGATGCATCAATTTTAGGCGTTTTGAGTGCGTAGGCATTTATTGGTCTCATAAACGACACAATTTAATTTATTGACTGCAAATAATATTGTTTGAATCAAATTCTGAATTCTGATGAGAATTTGATTCAAATAGTTGTTTTGTTGCACTCAAGCCATAATCGAACATTAAAACACATCTCACCAGGTTCTAGGAGCAGAGTTTGTCCAGTTGACATATTAACTTTTGCTTTACCATATAGACCTTCTATTTTAGCTTGCAAATCAGTCATCTGAAAATAGAATATCATAGTCGTTTACAGTATAAATATTTACACCAATATTGAGAAATAGTTAATACATGGTGTCTTTAAAGCATCTTACTGACCATTAAAGTTCATTAGGCAACCCATCTACAGGTCAACTAGTATTTTGTATAAACAGCGCTATATAAGCAAATGATTCTCCATGCCCCAGGCATAGCCAATTTGACATCCGTGGAATGGAGGCAAAATTTATGTAGGCAACCACAAAATATTACTATATGCATAAAATGGTAGCTGCTGGCCTCGGGGTTTCAGAAAATAAATTTTTTGAGTGTTCTTTACCAATATAACTCTATAAATGTCTACCTGGGGTATAGCTATTTTAAAGAATTCTATCGCCTGGTCCCAACGAGTTTGATGACTTCAATGATATAAGACCACTAATGTTAGATTCTACTTATCATTGACTCTTAAACTACTTGCAAATGCTGTATACGCATCAAAACACTATGGTTTTGCTACATATTCGCTTTGTTGTTATAAGCATATTAACTAAATGTTACTAAATTTGCAAACCTCATGCAAACAATTCAGAAACAAAACCACTGTTCTGCATCCAATATAACCTAATGTACTTTGGCTTAAACAGTTAGTTCTAGCTGTCTAGGTTCAGGTTTTCAAAGACCAAACTTGTAGAAAAATATTAAAAAG
This sequence comes from Loripinus fragilis, assembly GCA_964019695.1. Lineage (NCBI taxonomy): Eukaryota > Metazoa > Mollusca > Bivalvia > Lucinida > Lucinidae > Loripinus > Loripinus fragilis. Next base: position 371,020 of record OZ026526.1, on the reverse strand, counting down.
TAAGTGAGTATGGTCAGGAAATATCACAGTTACACAATGCAGACCAACCCACGGCGCCGTAAGGAAGAGTCACAGATCATTTACAGTAACAAGAGGTCAGAAAGACAATAAAAGCACAGCTACCAGCTATCGCTTCCTTTTCAAGATGATTGCAAAACTAGAAAGGGCACAAGAAAACAAAGACAAACACAGAACCCCACAATCAATGGGAAGCACACAAAACAAGGGAACAACAACAACAGAACCACTGCCCTTTGTAATTTGGTAGAGTTTAGCAAACTTACACTGAAGGACTTTAAAAACGCATAGCTGTTTAACTATATTTTGCACGTGGCGTCCCCACGAATCAATGCAGCGAAATATTTTATCATTTCACATGTAGCTTGTAAGTGTACATGTTTAGAAACACAGCAGCTTTAGTTGTATAACTTTATTGTTCATGCCACGTTTGTCTGAACATGAACGATCTGGCATTATTGGAATGTTAAAAGCTGGGCGTGTGTTTCTGACGACGCCAGATAACATACTTGCCATCCGTCAACTATACAACGCCTCAGAGATCGTTACCAGGCTACTGGGACAGTTAAAGATGGACGCAGATCTGGTCAACCAAGAATGGCGACCGGAGTTAAGCGGTTTATTTACGTCGATTGTATCGACAATATTTACATCAATTGACAACGCCAGACAAATAGTAGGGCTCCAAGGGTATTTTTTTCTGATTTTTTAAATAAAATTATTTCATCACAAGAACTTAAAATCGTTTCCAATTTCTAGACAAAATTCAAATTGCAACTTTAGAATCTAAGGGTATTGCTTCTTGATATACTGTTGCTCAAACATTACTTATTATTTTTACATAAAATTTAAACCATGTTATGCTGACATATTGAATTTTATTTTTGTATAATCTCAATAAAGTTGATACATTAAAAGATAGTAAATATTATAAATTTCGATTTTTGCGTTTTTAAAGTCCTTCAATGTAATGATACAATAAGTACGGGACTACTAATTGCGCACTTTAAGGGGTTACAGTTAGAATGTTCTAAAATGTGATATGTCCCTGAGGTTGTTGTAACTATAACAAACAGTACATACCCTGGTAAATTGCAGAATTAATAATCTGGAAAACGGATCCTTCAGAAATAGAGAGAACCTACAATATTAGAAAACAGCAGACTCAGTTTTATTGAGTCTGTTCATGAGAACTAATGGAAAGTGCAACAATTCTCATGCCCCCTAGCACCCACTTAAGCGGTATTCCTTAGCTGCATTTCATATGGGTCTTCACTGTTTGCCAAAGTACCCATTTAAGGGTTTCCAGAATACAAAGTGTTATTAAACGAGGAAATGTTATTGTTAACAATTTATATACATACAGTTTTCAATTGGTCTTTGTCTTCAAGTGCATTTGTACCAATATCCGTTAGCATTTTAAACTGCCTTTTCATTTTGGCATCTTTGAAATTTTCCCATGGATACGCATTTGCTGCTTTGGCCATCTTTTGGTCAAACTCGGATTTCTCAAGTGTTACATTAACCTGAAACATAACAATTGCCAATTAGCAGAAATACACCATGAATAAAATACTCATCACAGAATAACAAACAAATTGAAAAAACAAAGGTGGTAAATTAATTAAGAAACTGTGACAATATGGATAGCTGTCCTTTGCTGTAAGCCAAAAAAATAAACAGAGTAAAACTAGGGGTGGGTAGGGGTTGGCACTATAAAATCCCAAACTGTAAAATTACTTTGATTAAAATACATTTTACGACATTTCATCAGTGTCTGTGCACTATTTGCCAAGAAAATCTATTTTCAGAGAAAGAAACAAGTTTGTTTTAGACAACGTAACCTATGACTCTTCAATATGTAAACTAGACTGAACTGAATCAACGTATAGGAAAATTCATTTGGTCTAAAATGAGTTAATTTGTCAATGAAGGCGGTTTAAAGATATACAACATGGCTATATCGCTCCCATCTGAACACGAAATAAAACTATAAATGAGAAAAAAAACGTTAACACATAAGAGCTGATACCAATATGGCATTAAGGCCTTCTCAGTAAACAATGAATTATACTGTTTTCACAACACATTATAAAATAAATGTCGTACTTAAATTCCAAAATATTATTTTTCATCCTGTGAAGTTAAATCCTGTATATTTCATCAGTGGCTTTGTCGCTCTTGAAATATTTATTATTTTTTTTAACCCTAATGAGATATACTGTACGTAATATTCATTTCAAAATGTATTGAATGCACGCTCTATATGTTGAAGATTGCTTTAAATCTCAATATCAAATGCAAAAATATGATCATTACAAAATGTTTAACTCTTTCATTGCTAGTACAGCTGATAACCTTTATATTCAGTTTAAAATCAGATAAGGACCGACAGAACGTCAGTTCTGATCTTGATCAGAACCTCTTGACACCAGAAAGATTTATTTGAAAAGCTTAATCTTGAAAAAAGGTCAGCAGATGACAAATAACCCCTGAAAATTACACGACATGCAATTAGTGAAGGTGATAATCTCACCATGACTTCTTGATTATAGTCTGTGATATTTGCGCCATAGTTCCACTGAGCTATTGTTAGTTTGTTCATCATTTCTCCATCAGTTGTATCGTACTCTGATAACCATTTAGTAGCAACTCTTTCTTCAAGGTCTAGGTCATCTTCAAGCTCAGTCGTAGGACATGACGTAGTATTCCAGCCAAGTTTAAACCCTTTTAAGAACATATTTAAAAGCAATTATTCATTTCAGAGTATACTGTATTATTCAACATGTGAGGGATACAGATTCGAATAAGTCTTCTGACTTCTTTCTGAATCCCTTTTGGGTCATGCTTTTATGTTATTATTACTGTGTTGCTTTGCATTTATTGATGTATTGTACAAATAAAATAAACTTAAAACATAAAGTTTTTGAATGGATATTTATGAAACTATTCAGCGCCTTACATACAAGGAAATAACCATGTCAGCTTAAATTTTTGAACACTGGTTGATTTTCCCATATAGATATAAGCAATGAGGATGGGATTGTCCATTGTATATTTTAAGGGGTCACAGATACGCATTTCCAAATTGTGCTGTTTTTCTGTCCCTGAGGATTGTTTTTAGCTTAACAAACAATGTATACACAGATGAAATGACGCATTATGTGACATTTCATCTTGGTCTTCACTGTTTGCAATAGTACCCGTTTAGGAGTTACAGTTAACTTGAATGGGATCGCTTAACAAGAAAGCCTTTCTTCTGGGTTATGTGACCAGGTAAGATTCAAACCATCCTGCACAGCTACATAGACTAGCTGGAAAATTGAGACCTTAGGACATAGTCAGTTAAGCTATTATATACCTTGATAATATTAACCTGATCCTGGCCTTTATCATTAACATAATTTCACAGCCGATTGATCTTCTAAATATATCTTCAGCGTTCATCGTATAACCAATACGGAAATGCACTTGGTACATTTCAACATAATAGATATATATATACCGTTATAATGCTCAATTGGCTATCAGTCGCCTGGGTGGCTCAGTGGGTAGAACACGTGAATATTGCACACTTATATTTTTAAGCTCTGCGTTGTTAGTTCCAATCCTGTACGCGACATTTTTTGTTGTAACGATTGAAAATACTATTGTTAGTTTTATTAAATTTTCTCCTTTCGCAATATCGTTTCTCTATTTCAATTAATTTGATCTCTTTGGTGACAACAACAATCTCTCGTCGGATCCGTAACATTGTGTTTGAATTATCGCCTGTCATCTCTTCAGTTTTTAAAATATGAGCTGCTACATGAAATTTCCAACAATGTGACATTTTGACACGAACAGGCACAGGTGAGCCTGTGCAGCCTCCTTTTAAGAATTGAAACTAAATGCTGTTCATTCAGTAGCTTACTAGCCATAGTGACAAGCAAAGGCTCTGATCAGACTGTGCGTATGTGTATGCTGGTCTGAGCCTTTGCTTATCGCACGTACCACATTGTTGGAAATCTCATGTCGTGGCTCATTTATAAACCTCCATGCTGCTCTTTAGAGAAATACTTCGACCTGCTATAACTGATTTATTTTGCTTTTGAGCCAAGAGCGTGGGTGTAGACCTATATTCGCAAACTAAATTCTAACTCCAAGCATCAAGAAGTTGTCAGTCATTACATTTTCAAAGAAAGCGTGAACTTACATGTTTTGTGTTATGTGCATTTCTTTGACATGAAAACAAAGAAAAAAGAAAAAAAAAGTCAACCAGGAATCGAACCCACAATTTACGTATCTGGAGCTATTCTGACGAACCACACGACTACTGTGGAAGGTACAACTTCATTGAGTTATCAACGGATCTCATCTCAATTGTACCAAGACGTTTATTTCCGTAATTGCTCGAAACATACCGATTGCACACGATCCATCACGAAAAACTATATATTCAGTGTTAATACCGTATTAATTTATTCATGTATAAAGGTCAGGATCAGGTTAACTTTGTAGAGGTATACTTTCTAGGAATTGAATAACAATGGCGCTGACAAGCCTGCATGAATGTTCATGCTTGCTTGCATCTTTTCTTTTTTGTAAGCAAGAAAATCTGGTCTTCTCGGGATGAGGCACAGATGCGTCAATACATGACAAAAGCACCAATATAACGTGCATCCAGCGTGAATTAGGTTCAATTGGGTTTAAATCCTTATCGAACCATATCCTATGCTGTGCACTGAATGGGACGCAGGTGCGGTTGTGTTCGGTTTGTGATTGTGGTATTTCCTGATCATACTCACTTATTATTTTTCTTTGCTTCTAGGAGCAGATAGCTAAAGACAACCATCGGACAGGAAAGACCAGATAAATGCATGCATAGCATGCATACAGTATACATAATACATTATTAAAGTGCACAATGACATACAATAATATTGAATAGAATAGAATAGAATAGAATTCTATTCTTTTCTAATACATTAATGAAGTGCACAATGACATACAATATTATTATATAATTAGATGTGGGACAAGTGATTTCCATCAATGTGGTATTTTAACAAGTGTAGACTCAGACGAGCCTGTGAAGCCCCCTTTTAAGCTTAGAAACGCCAAATAGCTTAGCTGTCATAGAGTAATCAAAGGACTAGCAAAGGCTCTGATCAGTCTGTGCGTATGCGCTGGCTGGTCTGAGCCTTTGTTGTTCGCAAACACCACATTGTTGGAAATATCATACCACGGCTCATATACGTAATTTTGGACAAATATTTGTAATCAACAATTAGCAAATAACTGAACTCTCCTAAGAATCAATATGAAAGTAAGTAAGGGTGCAAAGATCAGGAATCGATACAATCAAGTACCACATCTGACCCAGAATACCAATGGGAAAGTGACAAACTTACAGCTAGACACCACAAACGAGAGCCAAGAGGTCAGCCCTTTCCCAGCAGATGACAACAAGGCACCCAAACAGACGCATAAAAATGCATAACAAACACAAGACAGAAAAACATAAAAGATCCACAAAATAATTACCGCCTTGGAACGGTCAGTAAAATATTTTACTGGAGGGCTTAAACTGGTTTAACGGTGCATCAACCTCACCTTTAATTAAGATGTCGATCAGGACACTTAGATGTTTGTTTTGCATAAAAGACCCCTAGCTTATCAATGCATCATCTCCTAGAACATATAAATCAAGATATAACAAGAAGATAAAGCAAAGATAAGGACTCAACAGTAAATAAAACTGAACTACTGGGGCAAAAGAAATCCAACAGGTAAACCCCGGTCGGCCTGACAACCAGCCAAAGCATCAGGCCCCTACCATCCCATCAATAGATAAGTCTTTAAGTCGGAACCGTCATAGAGTCTGAAGTCCTACCCACCGACGTGCAATTAAAGAGAAAAGCAAAGTAAGTAAGGGTGCAAAGATCAGGAATCGATACAATCAAGTACCACACCTGACCCAGGATACCAATGGAAAGTGACACATTCACAGTTAGACACCACAAACGAGAGCCAAGAGGTCAGCCCTTTCCCAGCAGGTGACCACAAAGCACATATAAACAGACGCGCAAAGTTGCCAACCATGATTGGGTTGACCACATGCAGTCTGTTGCGATACATTAATGTTATCGCCAATCTTTTTATAATGGCAAATTACTTTACTGAACTGAAAAATTATTAGAGCCAACGGATCTTCTTCAATTTATACACTAAGTCACCATATAATTCAGGTTTTGAAAGTCCATGGCGTAAGAGAGATTTAAGTCCAACTTGGGATTTAGATATCAAATCATAGTATTGTCTATTAAATTTAGAAAAGGTTTTGCGAAGTTTATGACACCGATAGCCTTGTTTAAGAAGTTTCTGAGTTAACAAATTATTGCGAGTGTTGAAGTCAGTAACATAGCTAGATGCTCTAGCAAAACGAATGAGTTGAGAGATAAAGACTCCATAGGATGTAGAGCGAGGAACATCGCCATCTAAAAATGGGAAATTGACAACTTCAAAATCAAAGTCGTCACGTTTATCATAAATTTTGGTAGACACTATATCACTAGAAATAGACAAATGCAAATCTAAAAATGCAGCTTCGTTATCAGAGGTATTGGCTTTATTAAGTTGGAGCTCTGAAGGGTATATTTGACTAACCATATTCTCAAATTAAATATTATTAATAATTAAAATATCGCCAAATATCTGGATGTAGTGTTTAACGCATCAAAATTCAACTTTTTTTATTGATAGAAATATTATCATTTTGTTTGATCATTAACTTTTGTAATCTACATATTAATTCTAGCAAATTGGTGTTGTTTCAGTGGTTTAGGTATAAATCTTCTTATACTTCCATGCTTAACACACATGAAAAGTATGGTTTCAAAAACGATTTTCTGTCACTCATGAAAAATCGAATTAAAACAAATGATACTTATCACTAAAGACGTTTATAGTTTTCCCCTGTTAGTTGAAATGGTATCATCCCATATATTCATTTAGTGATAATATTTTTAGAAGAAATAAAAACGTTTTGCCTGTTGGCTATTCACCCATGTGGTCCTCGATAAAGGACATTTGTCTTGATATTAAACGTCCCAGTTATTATTTTTCAGTCATGTTGGACGAGTCTTCCTCAGTCAAACCAGTACTGAGCAGAGGATATACACCCATAAAAGTGTCTTGCTCAAGGACACAAGGCAGTGCCTACGGTGGGCTCAAACACACAACCCCTCGATCTCGAGTCAGACACTCAACCACTGAGAACCTGCACTCATATAAGACAATAAAATTACTTTTAGAAGATAACAACTGTCTATTTCAGACATGTGTGATGAGGTATTTATTGGCAAAGAATATATCAAACAAAGGCTTTAAAATTCATCCGAAATAAACATTAAATGTCAATGAATGTTGTCATTTTTACAATTTGTTTCGTGCTAAGCAAGATAATTACTGTATTTGTTCTTATTCTATTTTAACATTTCTGAGAATAGCAAATTTCTTGGTCTCCGTCTTAACACAACCTTTTGCACTTAGCCATTGAAGATAGACTCAATTGGATTGTAATTTTACAGCACCCCCTGTAAATTGTTGATGTATAGAGTTCCAAGCCATACTCAAATACGTTTTACAAAGCTCAACAGTATCAACACCCAATACCAACATCACAAACACAACTATGCTTTATCTATTGCATACAATCTGAAATTCTAGACTGGCTCAAAAAAATTTATACACATGAATCAACACATGACCTTTTGTTTCTTATAGCATTTGAACAAAGTCCTCTTTTAAACGCCCATACATACGTATTTGGCGTGCCTTTAAGTCTAAAGTTTGGTCAGAGTATTGTCCTACATAGGCATTTTGTATATGCGAGCTGCGAAGGCTCTTAAGAGTCTGTGCATATGCACAGACACGTCTGAGCCTTCACTGTTCGATGATACTAGAAGTATCAACATTTCATGCGCTGGCCTATTTGTTAGTACTAAACTACTTTAACTGTATTGGAGCGCAGTGGCTCAGTCGTAGTGTGCTTGACTCGAGACCGAAGGGCCGCGGGTTCGAGCCTCACTGGCGTAACTGCGTTGTGGTCCTTGAGCAAGACACATTTATCCTAGCTTAGTACTGGTTCAATCCAGGAAGTTCCGTCCCTGTTAAACTGAAATATTGTTGATGGGACGTAAAGAATGAAATCAAACAAATAAACAAACATTAACTGTATATGGGCCATTTAAAAGTATTAATCTGTTAGATCTCTGCTTCCTATAAATGGAAAAGTAGCAAACAGTGTATACTCAAATGAGATCTACAGATTGTGGCATCCTATCAGGTATACTATGTGTTACATTTATATTTGGACTGCTGGGGTGAACTTTTGTGATTTAAAAACATACTACGCTTGTTAAATGTCTCTTTTATGATGCAAACAGTGGTCCTCACTACAAACAATGGTTTGCTCAGTTTGCATTCATAAAATGTATATGCATCAAGTATAGTATATTTAAAAAAAAGTCAACTCAGCAGTTCACTGTTTGTATTAACGAAATGTAAGAAAGAAGGCAAAGATCAGGAATCGATACAATCAAGCACCACACCTGACCAGCATACCACATGGGAAAGTGACAAAGCACAATAAAACATCACATACAAAAGAGCTTTCCCAGCAGGTGACCACAAAGCTTGCAATGAACAGACAAGAAAACATGATAAACACAAAACATACACAACAAAATGATCCACAAAAGAGGCACCGCCTTGGAACGGTCAGTAAAAGATACTTTTACGTTTACTGAAAGGTATTGTCAGCAGCCATATTATTTTTTAAACGTCCACACAGCAGTCTAAGTATAAATGTAACCAATAATAGACCATTCAAACAATATTGATACATGCAGGACGTTTCATTTTATGCATACAACCTTTAAAATGACCCTTCTACTGAATGTATGGTAACAAAAACATAACTAGTCTAATTTAACTACAATGTAGCAGCTTACCACTGTTCTTTGGCATTGCTTAATAACAGTAGAATACATATGGGTAAATAGTTACTAGCATTAAAATATAATGAAATTATATCATACACTATTTGCAAATACAAAACAATATTCTGTGAATCATATAAGTGTACGCATAAGTATGTGTTATTTATACAAGATATAAGTCATGCTTCATTATTTGAATAAATAATAACTTCAGTTGGATATTATGCAAGTGTATTTAAAAATAAGCCAAAACAAGGTAGAGCAAAATGCTTTATGATAAAACTAATTTGTCTTACTATTCATACATTGATATCATAATTGATATGACAAAATGAGGGCGAGGCTTTATAAAACAGCGAAACAATGAGACACAAAATAAATTTACTAGTTCTCTATTCTTCAGTGAAATAGGCAGGATGCAAAGAACCAGATCCAAACACTCTGATCAGCGTTTAAATTCCATCACAGCATTCTGCCCGCTTTTTTATATTGATTATGAGCGTTTTCAAATATGTGCAAGTCTAAAACGTCAGTCCAGACTTATCCAGCCAAGCTAAAGGCCTCAAGTTTGTCTTAGTTATCATCTGCATCCATACTTTTAGTGAGTATCAAAGGCGTTGGTGGGTCTAAACTTTTGCTGCTCGACAATGCGATGAGTATTAAAATCTGATGCACTGGCCAACTAATGAAAAGACTATTAGGTGTCTGAAAGTTTATGGTATGTATACACAAACTGTATAATAGTAGTGACATTGTAGAGGTACTGCTGTAAACAAAGCGTACTTACTTCTTAATCTATTATCTAACCACTTTATCAAGGGGTCGAAGTATTCTAAAATAGGCTGTGCACTCATTTTGGTTTGATTTGTCATTGTCCACATTACATCTTCCCATGGTTTGGACGCACCCATCTGAAGGACTTTACTGAAAATTCAACCACAGATAAACTATATCCATACACGTCAGATGCTTAACTAATTTAGATTTGTTGCAAGGTTATAGAGTTGTTTTTTAAACAGCTAAAATAATACGTAGACTACACATTTGTGCCCTATCCAGATGCTTGTCTATATGGGTTTACCTGTTGGATTTCTAATGCTCCGGTATTCATTTTTATATACTGTTGAGTCCTTATCTTTACTTTATCTCCTTTTAGCGTCTTTATTTATAAGGTCTATGAGATGATGCATTGATTTATATAAACCTAACATCTATGTGTCTTGATCAACATCTGAATTAAGGGTGAGGTTGGCACCCTGGAACCAGCGTAAACCCTCCAGTAAAATATTTTAATGGCCGCTCCAAGGTGGTACTCCTTTCGTGGATCATTCATGTTATTTCTGTCTTGTTTTTGTTATGCGTTTGTGCGTGTCTGCTTATTGATGCCTTGTGGTCACCTGCTAAAAAGGGCTGACTTCTAGGCATTCATTTGTGATGTCTATTTTGAGTTTGTTACTTTCCCATTGGTATCCTGGGTCAGGTGTGGTACTTGATTGTATCAATTCCTGATCTTTGCCTTCTTTCTAACTTCTACTACATTTTAATTACTTCTGGTAATTCGCTTTTGTCAAGGTTAACATGACAGAAGTATTCATTAACAATATACATTAAAAGAAATAGGTTTTCATAGCATACGTTCTTGTGAAAATCTGATGAAAATTTGATATAAAATAAAGAAAGTTTTAGCAATTCATGAGTCTTTTCCAAGTTGGACTTAAATCTCTCTTGCGCCAAGGACTTTCGGAACCTGATTTCTATGGTGACTTGGTGTATAAGTTGAAGAAGATTGTTGGCTCTAATAATTTTTCAGCGCAGTTCATTAAAATAATTTCCCATTATAAAAAGATTGGCTATAACATTAATGTATTGCAACAGTCTGCATGCTTGGTAATCAACCCAATCACGGTTGGCAACTTTGCTTTCCTCTTTAATTGCGCCGGTGGGTCGGACTTCAGACTCTATGATGGTTCCGACTTAAAGACTTATCTATTGATGAGATGGTAGGGGCCTGATGCTTTGGCTGTTTGTCGGGCCCACCGGGGTTCACCTGTTGGATTTCTTTTGCTCCGGTATTCAGTTTAATTTACTGTTGAGTCCTTATCCTTGCTTTATCTCCTTGTTATATCTTGATTTATATGTTTTAGGAGATGATGCATTGATAAGTTAGGGGTCTTTCATGCAAACCAAATATCTATGTGTCTTGATCCACATCTGAATTAAGGGTGAGGTTGGCGCCGTTAAACCGGTTTAAGCCCTCCAGTAAAATATTTTACTGACCGTTCCAAGGCGGTACTTCTTTTGTGGATCTTTTATGTTTTTGTTCTGTCTTGTGTTTGCTATGTTTTGTGCGCGTCTGTTTATATGTGCTTTTTGGTCACCTGCTTGGAAAGGGCTGACCTCTTGGCTCTCGTTTGTGGTGTCTTCTGTGAGTTTGTCACTTTCCCATTGGTATCCTGGGTCAGGTGTGGTACTTGATTGTATCGATTCCTGATCTTTGCACCGTTACTTACTTTAATTGCACGCCAATGAGTCGGACTTCAGACTCTATGACGGTTCTGACTTAAAAAATTATCTATTGATGAGATGGTAGTGGCCTGATGCTTTGGCTGTTTGAAGGGTTTACCGGGGTTTACCTGTTGGATTTCTGTTGCTCCGGTATTCAGTTTTATTTACTGTTGGTTCCTTATCTTTGCTTTATATCCTTTTTAATATCTTGATTTATATGTTCCATGAGATGATGCATTGATAAGTTGAGGGTTTTCATGCAAACCAAACATCTTTGTGTCTTGATCCACATCTGAACTAAGGGTGAGGTAGGTGCACCGTTAAACTGGTTTAAGCCCTCCAGTAAAATATTTTACTGACCGTTCCAATGCGGTACTTCTTTTGTGGATCTTTTATGTTTTTTCTGTCTTGTGTTTGCTATGCCTTTGTGCACGTCTGTTTATATGTGCCTTGTGGTCACCTGCTGGGAAAGGGCTGAACTCTTGACTCTCGTTTGTGGTGTCTAAATGTGAGTTTGTCACTTTCCCATTTGTATCCTTGGTCATGTGTGATACTTGATTGTGTCGATTCCTGATCTTTGCACCCTTACTTACTTCTATTTACCAGAGTTATAATAAATCATCTGAATATTATTTAACTTCTTTAAAGAATGTAAGTCATAAAAAATCAATCAAAATCCTCTTTTTTAACAGATGAAAAATGTCACAATGAGTAGCAGGCACACAACCCAGCTGCCTTTCTTTATTTTATTATACAAATATCTGTAATTTCCTTCTTTTTAAATGGTTAGTCAAAGTCTTGCATTTAAGATTCATTTGATTTCAAGGTTGGGGTTTTCTTTAAAGGCTGTAGGTCTAACAGTATATAAGCCATCATTTATGATAGGGTGACGGTCTGACAAGTAAAATTGTATATTCCCTCAATTTTGATGCATCGTTAGAATACAAAAACAACATCTTTCTGCAGCTATATATTAAAAGAAGAGTGTGATTAAATCGCTAGTATCAAGTCAAAAACATCGTTATGTACTTTTATATAACAGTGTAGTCCAAGACAAATTAGACAGTAAGTACGACCGACCAGTAGGGTTAGCGTTTTTATATAACAGTGTAGTCTAAGACAAATAAGACAGTAAGTTCGACCAGTAGGGTTAAGTTTTTTTTATATAACATGTAGTCTAAGATAAATAAGACAGTAAGTACAACCAGTAAATAGAGAATACAAGGTGAGTGTCACTTTCCATGTTGTGTCCTGGGTCAGGTGTTGTACAAGATTGTATAGATTCCTGATCTTTGCCTGGCAAATTTTAGCGATGTTTCAAATTCATTATTGTAGCATGATTTTTGTGAGGGTGGTACCGTATAACTAGTTTAAGCCCTCCAGTAATGTTTTTACTGACCATTCCAAGGCAGTACTTCTTTTGTAGACCTTGTCTTTGTGTTTGTCTTTGCCATAATGTGGTATCTGTTTCTTGCAGCCTTGTGGTCAGCTCTTGAGAAAGGTATGACCTCTTGGCTCTCTTGTGTGTGACGTTTTCTTGTGTTTTGTCACTTTCTCATACGATGTCCTGGGTCAGGGGCGGTACTTATTGTATCGATTCATGATCTTTGGGTTCTTCCTTATTTTACCTACATCAGTAAACGACAGTGTGATTTCACCATTTTGCGCTTTCATGAGGGTTGTGAATCATTTTTGTTATTTGTGTTCCGTGTTTGTCTATCATACTGTCTTGTCACCTGCTGGGAACGGACTGACCTCTTAGCTCTCTTGTCTGTGATATTTTCTTGGGTTTTTGGCACTTTCCCGTATGGTATCCTGGGTTAGCTGTGGTACTAGATTGTATCGATTTTTTAGCTTTGCCTTCTTTATTACTTAGAGTTTTCAGAAAATTTGTATCTGTGAAGTTTGAAAAAAATGATTATTGTGATATTTTAGAAATTACAGTGCAGTGTGTGTTTTGTTTTATTTAACAGCTTGAATGGCCATTGGTATCCTGCGTCAGGTGTGGTAATTGATTGTATCGATTCCTGATCTTTGCACCCTTACTTACTTTAAAATGGCAAAACTATCAACGTTTATTGGCTTTTGCTACTATCCATTCTGAGGCAGGAGGCAGGTTGTTGTGGATTATTGTAATTGTTGCTCCGATGATTTGCGGGGGTTTGTTTTTGGTTTTGTTTTGTCATGCAGTACTAAGTATTCTTTATAGTTTGGTAAGTATCTCTTTGAGAAACTGAGAGCTGGTTGTTTCACTATAACTTTCTTCTCGCTGTGTTCTGTATCTCTTCCTTTCTGTGCCATACGTTGGTCTGTTGTGTCTGATTGTGGCATACCATGGCCATACTCACTTGCTTTGAGATATTTTCCAAAGGAAACGAATACAACAAGTTTTTTTTATATTTGAGAATTTACAACATTCAACCGTTTAAGTGAATAGTTGATTAACCAAACATATATTAAAGCAATACGGATTGAGAATTCCTATATCCTTATAATGATTAAAATAAACAATCAATGTCTAACCCTAGAAGTGCTCCAGCTTCTTTAGAATTGTAAATATCACACTCATGAAGAGGTCCAGTTTGGTTTGCAGCTTCGCATAGAGCCTTATGAAACTGGAATTGGATTACAAAGCTCACAAAATACCTGCAAGAGATAATCACATGAATCATGTAAAACAAATGAGGATCTAAGATAAAAACATAAGAGTGCATCATTATTGTAATTATTTGATAAAATGCATGGCAAAGTCTCAGATCTAATATTATTTTCCAATCAGCTAAGAAATTTTAAAAATAATATACGACAAATATTAGGTTCTATCTAAAATATGACATTTACTTTATTCACATGTAGTTGAAATAAATGACGTTTGAGTGTAAAAGCTTTACTACTTTTTCTATGAAAAAAGCACCGTTGTTATGAACTTAATAACATACCAGTTCCTATTTGTTTGGTTAGTTAACCTGTTAGCTCATATAGATGCCATATAACACTTTTTGCAAACAGAGCAGACCAAGATCAGGCAGCTCTATTACTAATCAACTCTTGTAAGAGCTACCTGATTAGGGCTACTCTGCTTACTTATGAAAATATGATTAGAGATGATCCTACACTGGTTGGCCTGACAAGTCATTTTCTTTTTTCTATGTAAAATAGTGAAAGTATATTTATTTACTTATCTATAGTGGGTGGAGCTTAGCATGAATATTCATTTAGTAAAGGGTTAATACACTAATGTATTATCTCTTTCGGCATACAACGTTATTGAATCACTAAACGTACGTCATATGAGATGAATTAATAAAAAACACAATATTGCCAGTAATTAGGTAGCATAAAAGGCAAAAAAGATAGGAATAAATAAACTATCTGAGGCAAATAATGAAATGTGATATCGGACAAAAGAATAAAAACACATAAAATATCTGCACATGCTAACAAGTAAAATTAGCCACCTGAACATAACTACTGTAGGCGGAGGATGTTGAAAGTCACGTCAAAGCATGTTTTGGTAAATGGACATTGTCCATTGTTGTAAAGGGGTAACACAGATTTGCTTATAGTTTACATATTATTTTTAATCATTTCATTTTGTCGTTTTCGGCTGGTTGGTAGACTACTCTGCTGATATTTTGTTCTCACTATCAACTTATCTTCCGCCTACAGCAAAAAAAATAAATAAACAAAACAGCTCATAAAGCTAAACGAAAACAATATTAGAACAAGAATGAAGGGCAGGTGGGTTACATACAAAGGAATGTTCAATATCAATTCAGTTAGAATATACACTGAAACGATGTTATAAGTGGCCACCTTACATTTTTGCGCCTGTTCAGAAAATAAAAATCGCTCTTACAAACTTTAAATTCTATGAAAAGATCCAAGGCTTTGTCGAGACTCTGCAAATTATCTTATTTCAAAGTGACAGGTAAACTTGCAAAGACAATGTCCGAGAAAATATACTCTAATTTCAAAAAGTCACACTTTTTAGTGTGATATTAAATATTGCTCAGATACGTTATTCATTTATATTTTAATTAGTTTGAAGATGTAAATAACAGCTGTGATATAAGATGAAAAAGTATTAAAAGTTTTGCGACAATTGAACTCTCCATTTCTCCCCTACGTTAACATGAAGAGAGCCACTTTCACAGTTTAGTCAAAGAGTTTTAGCTTTAACCATGCAATATACATACACATTTTGCACTGCTCTGTAAACTTGATGATCTGTGGCACAGCATTGAAACTTCCAGCGATTATTTATTATGAATATGCCTAAATCAATGTTCTATCTAAAAAATGTAAAAAAAAAATTAATGCCATTTAAATGACCTTTAAAGTTTCACGTTAAAACCGGAAGAGGACACTATTCTGGAAAAATATCATTAGAAAATGGGTTAATCAAGCTGTTTTGTGATTGGTCTAACATGGTCACATTAATTAAAACGCATGCAACGGTTTAAGTATTTGCAGCTGGTGATTTTCGAAAATATCAGAAAATGCAGAAATTGAGATTAAAACAAACAACATAAAAAATCAGTCAAAACAAAAACTCAAGTTTGGTGTTTCTCAAGTCAGCTAGACGTGTTTGTAATCACCTGAACATCATTTTGATAAAAAAAACTGCTCCTAAAACGCTTAGTTTCTTTAAAAAGTTGTTTTTGCATTTTCGAACCCAAAAATTGTGATGTGATAGAAAACTCTTCTAAAGCATCGCTTAACATCAGTCCACTGGAATGCACATATGTGACGCGCCATGACATTTTGTGCCAAAATGCGGTAAAACGTGACGTCGAGAAAACGCGATGCAAAAGTGACGTAATTTACGCAACTGCACTTTGTTGAGCAATTTGTAGGTCGCTAAGCGTCATTTGTTAACATCGTTTAAAGCCCAAGAGGCGCAAACATTTTACGATTTCTTCGCAGAGAAATATTTAATTATGGATTAGAAGATTTATACGTGCGTCTATTTAAAGAATTACAGATGAGAGGACTATTAACAAGCATGTATTTAAACCAAAAAAACAAAAAAACACCGTCTTTCCGACACTTTCTGTGTCGGCCGTAGTGCATTTTTTATTCTTTTTTCTACTGTGCATATCAAAAACCAGAAAAACAAGCGAGTATGATCAGGAAATACCACCATCACACACTGTAGACCAAGACCAGGCCTGATATTATAATGTATTTTATAAAACAACGGAATCAATTCCATTTCGCACGCAAGCTGTATGCGCAAAAATGTGTGTCCGTTTCAGTACCATATGTCCCCAATCTTGTCTTAGAGCACGTGAGCGGTTTTGTTGTCTGTTGAGACGACACACTACAAACGGAAAGTTCCATCCTACTTATGGGTGATGTGACATACGATGATCGCATCAGTGTATGCAATAAGCGTAATACTTTAAGGTACAGTCACAGGACATAATTATTCGCTGTCTTGTAACGTCGCCGTTTAAATCAATGTCGTATTTCCAGATTTTTTCGCAAAAATTATTGTCGCAAAACAGTAGAAGCTACAACCGTGAAAAAAGTGCCAAATGAACGCAAATTGATTTACGCAATATACAATTATATTGTAGCTTATTGGTGTCTGTTGTTTTCGTATGGTATTCATTTAAACACGACGACAAATTTAAATGGTATTTTTGGCGACGTTAACTTTAGCGTCAATAGGAATTGGATAGGATATTTTAAAATTTATGTTCACTTTAAACGGGACCTACTTGAGAACCGAAATAAAATTATAATTCATTTTACTGTTTTATTGTATATTGCTATTTTATATTTGACTTCAATCCCCGGCGTAAATGTTAAAAATTGCACCCATTTACATTGCCATTGTATCAGCAAATGCACTGTTTAAACTGCGACGGGCACGAAGTGGCGAGTGTATGAACACAAATATCAATATTTCGGCTACTAGTCTGATGCGCTGACTCCTCCGTGTGTGCTATTAGGACTACAAGTCAGATGTGCTGACTGTTTCGTGTATGCTACATGTAACAATTGTACGAGGTGTATCAATTTGACAAGCGCTAGCCTGCTTAATCGGTGATGTGATGAACTCACGAGATTTTGCCATGAGCGCATTTTTGCACGAAATTTAGAAATTCTTTCTTATTACATGACACTCCGTATATTCAGACTCGACTTTCGAGCTATCCGTTTTGTTCCATGCATGTTATGTTCACCGTGGGCTAGAGCCACTTAAAACTGAGCCAGCTTATCACTTATCGTATATGCCAACAGCAAAGACTCAAACGAGTCTGTTCTAAAGCGCAGTCAGAGCCTGCTCTGCTATAGAAGTTCATGTAGAACAGTGCTCATGCCAAACACTACACTTCTAACCCAGCTAGGTACATGTAGCTATATATCCACAAAACGCTTTGAGGCGTGACTGTTACGGGTAAATATATTGAATGAATCGAGGGTCATTCCTTAGAGGTCGTGGTGGTTGAAGCACAGTTATGCACAATTATAATAACGCCAAGTACCGAAACTTTATAAGTTGTGTAAAATCTCGAAGATTTTGTACAGAGTCTCATGTTCTGTAGCGTTTAAGCCAGGTACATCCTTCATCTGATCTAGACTGTTATTGATATTCTTCAATAATTCCGAAGTTTAGAGTTGGATCCATTTCGATCTGATCTGTGTTTAATTAATTGTAACATCGGTGTGTACATGCGCGCAGGCTGATTGTAGTTAATTATGGTTATATAGCTGATACCCATACATGTATAAATATGCAACCAAAACTATTCGGGTATGTACATGTATTCCCGGCGTACCTCGGCATATTACAGATGCAGATTCATAGTCTACACTGTTCACAGATTCCGTGACTTTAGCATGTGATCCTATCAAATATAAGTGAACAGCATTTAAATAGTGTCGGAGTTTGACGTCGAATAGGCTTAAACATTGTTGAAAACCTTTCTGTATATATCACGAAAAAAACGTAAGTTGTGGGTATTCATCACGTGCCGGATCACAAAATGTTTTGGGTCGTTTCATTAATCTGCTAAGGGTAAAGCTGCCATTCACATTAGAAAATGCCGCTTCCAATGAGTACCCACTGCAAACTTTTTCTTTGAGAAATAAGAAATAGCGCTTTGGGTATACATTGGTCTTGACCTGGTTCCAAGCAGTTTGTATTGCAAAGATATATTAGCAAGATATAAGATAGGGAAGTGGTGGGGACTGGCACATCCACATGAATCTCTTTGATTCGGTGCATCTACCGAAAAGAGGACATAATTTTATCACGTTTTGATATCGAACGCCAACAAACCATTTTTGCTTGTAATATTTTGTGAGAGCTCGTCCACACTTTCTCTGCTTTTGTTTTAAGCAGCGCAGCATGTTACATTTATTTCTTCTTCCTTGAAAATACATTGTATATGTACATGTATATATAGAATTTGATTACACCTATTATACGTGATGTCTCGCCGTTTCAAAAATACTAACTGAGTATGATCAGGAAATACCACAATCACAAACCACAGACAACCCCGTGGCACCGCGAGGAAGAGTCGCTCAACTGCCTTCTAAATTCAAAACTTTTGTTTCACTGGAGGCGAAAAGATTGATCAGCTTTTTGCGCAAATGAAGACCGAGAATGATTAACTCAGCAGTTTGCTTTGGTTTTCTAAGCGAACATTGAAGTGAAGCAATGCATCTGTATTGGTATCAGAGATCTAACACCATTTTTGAACAGAAGAAACAAGGCTAAACTACTAACTTATCGTTGCCCGACTTTTACGAATTGAATATTGCGTGATTGGTTCCGGGATCAGCTCTTGATTTGGTGACTACCGCACGCGACACAACACTGAGAGAGTGAACTGACCTTATACATGTATTAGTATTATATAACTACTACTACTGGCAGATTTGCTGCTGATGCTACATTCCCTCCTCTTTCTACAAATCAATAAGCGATGGTTATATTGAAAAAGAAATATATATTAAAAGAGAGAAATGAGTAGATAGATTAAACTACGATGCGCGGAATCATATCTGATCGCCATTTTTAAACAAGCTAATAATCAACTTTCTGATTTGCATAAATACCCATTTTCAACATGATACAAAAACACATTCTAACATTTCATACTGTAGCAATTTTATCTGCATTTTAACTTCAAAATTTTCTAACCATCAAAAAATGCTTAATTTTTAATGTTCGAATTTTTAAGAAATAAGTCGTATCTCGAAGCAGTATATTGCTTCGAGGTCGTATGACGAAATACATTTATATTTTTAAAGAAATATCCGCTCACGTTATTATCCCAAAATGTTCTAATCGAGAATTTCTGAAGTGAAATGAACCTTCCCAAAATAATAATCAATTCGTTTCAAACATCCTGAAACAAACTCGCCAAGTCGTCTCACAAAAAAATAACGTGGACGTCGCAAAGACTTTGACGTCGCGTCAGATGTTGGTGTTAATTTTAAAAACGTAGGGGTCCTCTCTTTTTAAAGTTCTCTATTTCAGCTATTCCATTATACATTTTTACAAATTTAACATGCTAAACATCAAAGAAAAGGTTATTAATCATATTTTACATTGATGAAAAACGAAAGACAAATTAAGATATAAAGAAAAAGTTATCGCTAACATGTTCCGCATAAATTGCCGATTTTTTTGCATGTAGAAACGTAACAGAAATCGTTTAGCGAAGTGTTTTTACATCCAAAAGTTTTAACTAATAATGCATGAAATCTTGTAATTTTCCCCGCATAGCTACTTTTTGTGCTTATCCTCACGACGACAAGCGCAAAATTGGCGTTAATCGGGAAACTAATATATATAACCAGAAATAGCCAACCAAGCAAAGAAATGGAACGTGTAGAGATTTAAAGAAAACGTTGAAAACATGGGGTCTGTGTATTTATGTTGGTGTATTACTTTTTAGTGCCTCGTGTTTTTGAAATTCGAAGAATATCACAAAAATTCGTTTTCAAAATAGAATTAAAATTTGGATTTATTCTTGATTTTTTTCCATATTTAGAGCAAAAATTTGTTATTTTGCTATGTCTAGCAAAAATGTCACACTCACGCAAATGGCGTCTTCGGAAATATGAGACATTAATTCAATACTAAATGAAAACATGTTTCTTTAAACTTATTTCTCTCTAAATAAGATATGTAAATGCGTTTTTCATATATTTTATGCTGTTTTTAAATTAAGAGAAATTGTTAAATATTGAATAAAATATCGCTAAAATGCTTTGTCTAGCAAAAATGTCACAGACGCCGTTTTTAATTTTACTTTGCTAATCGCGTTGTAAAACGTTAACATTTAAGCGTTAAATATGCGTTAATGTGAAAAACTTAATATCGTATTTTCTTAAAACTTATATACTGATGCATTAGCATAGTCTTGTAGGACACTGTCCTATATAAAGTAATAAAAAATATGTCACTGGCCAGAATTAATTCGAGAAATCTGAATATTCAGTGATCTTTACCCCTGTTTTCAGGAATATTCAGGAAATATATCACAGGAGCTTGAAATTCGATCCTTATTCACTCCTATAGCCCCTAAACCGAAAGCTCATAATGTCATTACGTAATGATGACATTTAAGCTTTTGATTATGAGGCATATACATGTAATGTTAGGACCAAACTTCAAGCTCCTGTGTATATATACAGCCACAGGACATAACCACTCTCCACCCAGTGACGTTGCTGCTTAAATCGATGTATTTCCAGATGTTTTGCAAATAATTATTGTCCAAAAACTATAGAAGCTACAATTTTGAAAAAAGTACCAAATGAAACCAAATTGATTTACGCAATAAACATTTTTATTGTAGCTTCTCTGTTTCTGTTGTTTTCGTATGGAAGTAATTTAAACGCAAACACAAATTAAAATGACAGTTTTCGGTGACGTTAACGTTAGCGTCTACGGGAATAGTGATGTTTTAAAATTTACATTCACTTTTAAATGTATTCTACTTGAGAACCAAAAGTATAATTATTTTAATCATTTATTGTATATTGCTGCTCTCTATTTGCTCTTCATCCCTGTAAATTTTATGAAATTTAATCCATTAAGTTTGTCATGGTATTTTTTACAAAATTCTAGAAAGGTCTTGTTTCAAGCGGCGACGTCGCAAAGTGGCAAACAACTACATGTCCCGAGACTGTACATCATATTGCTAGGTATTAGTAATAGTCAATCATTGGAAGCCATACGATGAAAAGGGTGTGTCTGAAACTGAAATGTGACGTGCTCGAATCTCAAATAAATTAATTTATTTGTTGTTTTCATTCATTTGTGTCTACATGTTTGTTTGGGCCAACACTAACTCTTGGCGATATTTTGGTCATTATCGCAAATACGCAAAGCCTCGTGAAAATGTGGATGCTGACATACATGTATCAAGTGGTGATAGAGGTCTCAATTCTACAGCTATTTATCATCTACATTCATACTTTACTCTGATGAGCCTGTACCATTACACAGACTTTCGAGAGTCCTAGTTGCCGGACAATGCGATAAGTACCAAACGCTTACGTATTGGCTAATTCTAATGTAAAACATGCAAAGGTGTGTGCAGCGAAGATATCCTTAATACCTATAATCACCTTGTCTGTCCGTCCGTCTGTTCATTGAAGTCTCGTGCAACGAGAATAGATTTATGTGGTTAATAAGCACCGACCGACCAATCGCATTTACTACTGAAAATAATTGTGCTTACCAGGGTATATCCTACTTTTCGTAATTCTACTCGGGAACATGTATTAAAAAAACCTTTAAAAACTTAAATATATATATAAACCAAAACAAACTTTTACAACTGGGCATGTGTGCTTGGAAATATTAACGCAAGGAAGATCGCCTCTCTTATCTGTGAAAATCTCATTGTTTGACGTGTTTAAACAACTTTTGACGTTACACAAATTAACACCAACATCTGACGCGACGTCTGTATACAATTCCATGACGTAGGGACCTATGAACTATTGCCTATTTCTCAGAAACCGCTTAAGATATCGAACTGAAATTTCTCATGTATACTCCAGAGATATATAGGTATCAAAAATATCTATATCTCAATTTCGACCAGGGACCTCATTTGGACCCAAAATCTCATGGCTGGTCACACATTTGGGCAAAAATTTATTCCAATATCATTTGCGCTTATTCAGAAAAAATGAAATTGAAAAGTGGCCACTTATAACTTCGGTTCAGTGTAGAAAATACGAGGTATGCGTCTTTTGATATCAAGTTTACCAGGCAAGCCATACCTGCTAAACATGATATTAAAAGACGCGAACCTTGTATTCTATATATCAGCTTATTCCTTGTTTCACTCTTCAAACTAGCAATTATGGCGTAAGTTTCGATTTTTGTGCTGATTGAGCGTCATTAGCGACGTTATTCAAAAAGTGCAACGTCATCATGACCTGATAAAGGCCATGCAATGAGATAGACATGTTCATCAGACAACCTGCAGCAATGAATGAAGTTGATGTGAGAGGTAACTGATAAATAAAATTATCTAGACTCTTTAGCCAGTCCTTAAGAAAACGGTCACAAAGAATATACTCCAGCTTTACACAATTATGCATAAACATTGTCATCCAGTATGTTGCTTTACTAGATTGAACCTAATGTACTTTTCTTTCTGTGTATAAGATGTCAATTTTAAAATTGGTTTGGTGATACGCGTATGGCCACGAAAGAATCTTTGAGTTTGAAAAACATTAGCCAAACCTTTGACCGTTTGGAGAAGAGAAACTCCTAAACTGCTAAATGGGTACTTCGGCAAACAGTGTAGCCCAGGATAAAATGCCTCAAAATGCGATATTTCATCAGGGCTTAGACTGTTTGCTGAGACAAAATCGATATTCATAGAAATGCATACAATATTCTTTTGAAATGATAGTCTGTGACCCCTTAATACATACAATAGGTCATCCCAGATAATTGTATAAAACTTAAAGGAAGAAGCAAAAGGGTGTATATTATCCAACTCCATCAACTTCTATCAATGAACTATCAATAGGTAATTTCAATTGATTGTTTGATAAGCACACATTATGCACCAATCATAAACTACTGTTGAATTTTAACTCTTGTTCATGTTCTTCTGTTATGAAGAAAGAATTAATCATATATACCTTACATAAGGTGTGTTTGATGGAATGTGATGTTTGGCACCTGGATCAAAATCCGAATCTGACCGTCTTATAGGTGGAGATATACCCTGATATTTGCATCTGGAAATAACAATAACAATATATGTCACACATTTCGTGTAAACAAACGACATGCTGCTTTTGTGGTAAAATACAGCACCTCAGGTAATGGTAAAATATGATGGTATGTAAAAATCAGAATCAATCATTGGTGTTCAGTGGGATTTGAAAAGGCCAACCCCCATTTCACACTAAACCTATGAACCCTCAGGTTGGGTCTTCCTGTCCCCACTGAAGATCGATGATATATTCTATTAACCATCACACGTAAAGTATAGTGTATACATCATTTAGTTTACATTTACAGAACTTCAATTACTATTAAATACAGAGAAAGAAGAATAGCCTGCATTATTACATACAAACAATGCATTTTGAAGAGCAGAGAAAAACATGCAAAATCGTTCAGAAAGTATTATGACCATGCGCAGATCCAGAATATTGTATCAGAAAGTGTCCAACATTGTTTCAGTCGATTAGGGGAGAGAGGATCAAAATACCCCTATAAGCGGGCCATTATGGGCCCACTAGCGAAACGCCATTTAAATGACGTTTCGCTGGCGTGCTGATGATGGCCCAATATGAATGCTGGCTTAGCAGCTTTGTGATTTTTTAGGGAATCCGGACCTGTATTGCTAAGAAATCCTATATTTTTGTGATTTTTAGGGGGGGGGGTCTGGACCCCCTGTCGCCGCACATTATGAGTTTCCATCCTTTAAGCACATATTTTATTTTGTTCTTTTTATACATATCATTTTTAAATTTAATTGAATTTTTGCACGTTTTTTGAAATACTTTCTGTCAGATCAGAATCTTAGAACCATGCAACAATTAAATATAAGAGTGCATTGGGTCATTCACAGCACTTTGGTTGTGTCAGTCCTTGTACAGAACATTAGAAAATAGATGCATAATGGTATGTAAATGAAAAAATAATATCTTAAAAAAACAAATTATTATGATAAGAAAATACCACAATCACACAATGTAGACCAACCAACAGCAATGTGAGGTAGAGCAGCCACAGAACACATACAGTCAAGAACATCAGAAAGACATTTATAGTAAGACAGCCAGCTCTTTCTTCACCGCCAAGATGATTGCATAATTAGAAGGAAACTGAACACTGCATAACAAACACAGACCTAACACTTAAATCCCTACAAACAAGGGCAAAAATAAACAGTGAATCAGCAACAACAGAACTACAACCATAGAATGAACAGCAGCCTGAACCACTGTTGTTACATCATCGAATTTAACACACAAATGGTCAGCTCTCTGTGACATGGTATGCTTTCACCAATATTTTCGATTTCATATATGCTAACACAAGGTGGATTTGTTATGATAAAGAGTATCAGGCATTCTCTGCTCGAAATATAATAATGCCGGTTAGCGTTGAACTGTCTTATTTTAAGTATATAGTTGTTATCAGTATACCTCAAATCCCACCATTTCCTATTATATTTCTCTGGGGGTGTGTCGCCTCTAAAAACACTCCATCTCCATTGGTCCATTAAATAGCCAAATGGTAGAAAGGTCACCTTGTCTAATGCCTGTCGCATCAAGAAATTAATAGTTGCATCTGCAAGAACACAATCAAATTGATTGGTGTATGACAGCAGGGTATTATCAAAATATGAAACCTATGAATTTATTAATACAGGCACAGGAGCTTGAAGTTCTATCCTTATATCACTTCTAAACCCTAAAACCGAAAATCTCATAATGCTTTACATAATGACATTGTGGGCTTTTGGATTTTAGGCTATAGAGGTGATATAAGGATCGAGCTTCAAGCTCCTGTGAATACATGTTTTTATAGTTAGGCCAAGCCCTAGGAAGTAAGAAAGAGGGCAAAGATCAGGAAACTATACAATCAAGAACCCCACCTGACCCAGGATACCAATGGGAAAGTGACAACGTCACAATCAGACATCACAAACGAGAGCCAAGAGGTCATCCCTTTCCCAGCAAGTGACCACAAGGCATCAACAAACAGACGTGCATGAAAGCATAGCATAACAAGACAGAAATTACATTAGTGATCCACAAAAGAAGCACCGTCTTGGAACGGTCAGTAGAAATATTTATCTGGATGGCTTAAACCAGTTTAATGGTGCACCAACCTCACCCTTAGTTCAGATGTGGACCAAAGTAAGAAAGGGTGCAAAGATCAGGAGTTGATACAATCAAGTACCAAACCCGACCCAGGATACCAATGTGAAAGTTACAAACTCACAGTAGACACCACAAACGAGAGCCAAGAGGTCAGCCCTTTCCCAGCAGATGACCACAAAGCACAAATAAACAGACGCGCACAAAGACATAGCAAACATAAGATGGAGCAAAAACATAGAAGCTCCACAAAGGAAGTACCGCCTTGGAAAAGTCATTAAAATATTTTACTGGAGGGCTTAAACTGGTTTAATGGCGCGCCAACCTCACCCTTAATTCAGATGTGGATCAAGACACATAGATATTTGGTTTACATGAAAGACCCCTAACTTATCAATGCATCATCTCCTAAAACATATAAATCAAGTTATAACAAGGGGATAAAGCAAAGATAAGGACTCAACAGCAAATAAAACTGAATACCGGAGCAAAAGAAATCCAACAGGTAAACCCCGGTGGGCCCGGCAAACAGCCAAAGCAACAGGCCCCTTCCATCTCATCAATAGATAAGTCTTTCAGTCGGAACCATCATAGGGTCTGAAGTCCGACCCACCGGCATGCAATTAAAGAGAAAAGCAAAGTTGCCAACCGTGATTGGGTTGACCAACAAGCATGCAGTCTGTTGCAATACATTAATGTTATAGCCAATCTTTTTATAATGGGAAATTATTTTAATGAACTGCGCTGAAAATTTATTAGAGCCAACAATCTTCTTCAATTTATTCACCAAGTCGCCATAGAAATCAAGTTCCGAAAGTCCTTGTCGCAAAAGAGATTTAAGTCCAACTTGGAATTTAGAAATCAAATCATAGTATCGTCTATAAGATTTTGAAAATGTTTTGCAAAGTTTATGATACCGATAGCCTTGTTTAAGAAGTTTCTGAGTTAACAATTTATTGCGAGTGTTGAAGTCAGCAACAATGCTAGATGCTCTAGCAAAACGAATGATTTGAGAAATATAGACTCCATAGGATGTAGAACGAGGAACATCACCATCTAAAATGGGAAATTGACAATTTCAAAATCAAAGTCGTCACGTTTATCATAAATTTTGGTAGAAACAATATCATTAGAAATTGATAAATGCAAGTCTAAAAATGCTGCTTCGGTATCAGAGGTATAAGCTTTATTCAGTTGGAGCTCTGAAGGGTATATATGACTAACCATATTGTCAAAATAAACATGATTAATATTTAAAATATCGTCCAAATATCTGGATGTAGTGTTAAACGCATCAATAACATCAGCCTGCTTATCATCAGAAAGAGACATCATAAAGTCCCTCTCATAACAAAACAGGAATAAATCAGCAACCAGGGGAGCACAATTAGTGCCCATAGGAATCCCAACTACTTGTCTATACAGCTTGGTGCCAAATCGAATAAAAATAAAAGACACATAGATGTTTGGTTTGCAAACCCCTTACATATCAATGAATCATCCTCTGACATGTAAATCAAGATATAAAAAAGAGATAAAGTAAAGATAAGGCCTCAACAGTAAATAAAACTGAATACCGGAGCAAAAGAAATCCAACAAGTCAACCCGGTGGGCCTGACAACAGCCAAAGCATAAGGCCCCTATCTCATCAATAGATAAGTCTTTAAGTCGGAACCGTCATAGAGTCTGAAGTCCAACCCACCAGCGTGCAATTAAAGAGGAAAGCAAAGTTGCCAACTGTGATTGGGTTGACCACAAAGCATGCGGGTTGTCACAATACATTAATGTTATAGCCAATTTTTTTATTATGAGAAATTATTTTAATGAACTTCGCTGAAAAATTATTAGAGCCAACAATCTTCTTCAATTAATACACTAAGTCACCATAGAATTCTGGTTCAGAAAGTCGTTGGTGCAAGAGAGATTTAAGTCCAATATGGCACTTTGATATCAAATCATAGTATCATCTTTTAAACTAAAAAAAAAAGGTTTTGCGCAGTTTATGATACCGATAGCCTTGTTTAAGAAGTTTCTGAGTTAACAATATATTGCAAGTTTTGAAGTCAGCAACATGGCTAGATGGTCTAGCAAAACGGACACGAGCAAGAATAAATTTTTGAAGACTTTTTTTACGAAATGTGGACAAAGTTTTTTGTTATTTATATCTTTATTAAGTCTTCCAATCAAATAGTACAATTCTATGCATGACACTTAACAATATACAATAATTTAATTGTAACGATTACCCAGTGCATAAATAGGAATATCGGACTGGCAGGCTTAACAATGATCATTTAAAAAAAATAGAAAGAAGGAAGAAAGAAGTAAAAAAAAGATAGAAAGGGAATATGTGACTGTGACGCATTCTATAAGTAGGCATTTTATAGTCCGATAGTTAATTTTTGACATTGAATTTTTTCAGGTGTTCAGAGTCTGGTCAAATATCTAATAGTTCATATAAGCTCAATCTCAGGTCTCTTTAGCAAATAAGATTCATATTTATGTTTTTATTAAAATCTTAAATTTTCAACATTGATTTTATCTGTAAAATAATTATTCTGCATCAAAAAAACCTAACCAATACATATAACAGCTTATGTGATTTGGAGTAGTTGCCATTTTTTCCTGTGGACCTCTAGTTTATCTTTGGAAAATGCAATGTGTTCTTCTATTTCTCGTGTTTGATGCAATAATTGTAGGAAGCCATTTATAGTTGGTCTTTGTAATTTATATTTCGAGGAAAAAATGTAGTATTTTACTAAAAGTACAATGAAATTAAAAACTAAATTTTTTGGCTTGTTTTTACAATTAACTCCGAAGCTTATATTGAAGTAACTCAACTGGATTTCATTTTGTTAGAAGTCAGTATTTCCTGAACGTTTGACCACAGATCCTGTATATACCAACATTGCCAAAACAGGTGGAAATTGGTTTCCTCTTGCATTGAACAAAAATCACATAGTACAGACGGGACTAATTTACATTTAAACAGATATCTATTATTTGGTATTATTCTCATGAGATATTTATAATTAAAATTTCTAAGTTTAACATCAACAGTGCAACTAAAGCTCATTTGATAAAATTGAGACCAGTTCATCTCACGTTGAGGAAATTCCTTTGCCCATTTTTCTTCTGCTTTTATTGTAGGTACTTTTTCAACGTCTAACTGTAGTTTATATAAGAATTTATTTACCGAACCTTTTTGTTCAGTAATAATATGCAGTGCTTTTTATTTTTTTAGGTAAGTTGTTATAGTTTTCATCTTTTAGCTTATTTTTCCATTCTTTTGATATGTTAGATACTATATTATAATATTTAAGGAAATCTTTTTGATGGATATTTTACAAATTTTGTAGTTGTTCAAATGTATAAAATCTTTGAACTCTAAAGTCATATATATGTTCGATTAATTTTATCCCCTTTTCATACCAGTCATGGTAAAAGAGAATCTTATTATTACATTTTATTTGAGAATTATTCCATATTATTTCCTTTGTTATCACATGAGTGCTTTCAGAGTTATTAATTTTGCACCACCCGGCTAAAACATCCCGCAGAAACATATTTTCCTTTGTAATTTGACTGCAATCTTGAATGTGTAGGTTACTTTCTAGTATTAATTTCCCCCCAAAAGCGTTTAATTTTTCAAGATAAAACTCTTTCCATATACCTTTGTTTTGTTCATCAAGTATCCGTCTTACCCATCCAGCTTTTAGAGCTTCAATAAAATAATCTATATTTATCAACCTGAGTCCCCCGTTCTTATAGTCCTGCATTATGACTGAACGTTTGATTTTGTCTGGTTTTGAGTCCCATATAAAATTAAAAATTTCGAACTTTATTTTTTTCAAGATATCTAGTGGTGGATTATTTAATACGGTTAAATAAGTTTAGGTAAAGCAAAATGTGGACAAAGTTGAGACTTTTTAAATTAATAATCGGCTTTTGCTGGGAGGTTGGTTCTTCATATTGGCATTTACAGATTATTTGTTTACTCTGGTTTTTACTAACCCATTTAGCCAAATTTGCTCGCCTACCTTTATAAGTATGATGAGTCTGTCTCTAACTTAAGGCGTGTAGGAGAGTATTTTTCATTTTTATTCAAAGAAAATTATGCAGGCCAACAGTGGACACCCTGATCAGATGGCACTTCTTGTGGCGTCTGATCTGGGTCTGCACTGTTTGTGGATTTCACAAAGCAAAAATACTGGGCTAATATATGTTATATGTCGATATATGCATTTACTAATTTGTGAGAATGTATATGTACTACTCATATTTTGATAAACATAACTCTAAAATGTCCATATGGCACAATGCACAGATTCTATACCTTTGGCTCTCGATATTTGCCGACGTTTTATTTCAAATTCAGCGAAATTTTCAGTGGTGATCTAAAATACAATGGATTAAATCTTTCCACAAATTAGATGGTGCCATTGACGCCAATGGGTCAGAAAATGCAAAATATTGTCCTAGCAGAAAATTGCACGATTTTCAAATGGTGATTATTGAGTCCAGGACTTACCTTATCAGTAAGAAACAAGTTTCTAACGAATGTTGAAAGGTTGGAAATGTGTTATTTAAAGACATTTAATGTTTTTGATTCTTTAAGATTGAGAAAATAAACTTATTTTGGGGTCAAATTTAAAACAAACAAAAAACATTGTGCATTTTCTGACCAACGAACATCCATTGGACCATCTAGCAAGCGAATTGCGTAAAAAGCTGTAGCCCACTGCACTTTCAATTAACACTAAAAGTTCGTTGAAATTGAAGAACAAAGTCAAAGGTGATCGAGTGTCAAAGGGATATGATCAGTGCATTGAGTCCAAAGAAAACCTACATAGCAATGCCTATCAAAGTTTGAGTAGTATTTTACATTATTTATCTATGAAGGCACTTTAGCCGATATATATATATATATATATATATACATTTCAATCCAACATAAATGATAGAATAATCTTGTGATGTTATTTAAATAATCATAACTTACAAAGTAAGGAAGAAAGCAAATATCAGGAGGCGATACAAAAAGGACAACTCCCAACACAGGATACGATACCATCTAAAAAGGTGAAAATCACAAGAAAACATCACATACAAGAGAGCCAAGCAGGTGACTGCATGGCTGCAACGAACAGAGGAGACAACATTACAGACAAACTCAAAACACAGATCATAAAAAAATCCAATAGAAGCGCCATCTTGGAATGGTCAGTAAGGTAATTCCTGGAAGGCTTAAACATGTTTGACAATCCCAACCTCATCCTTATTTCTGATGTGGACCAAGACGAATAGACGTTTTGTTCGCATGAAATCTTCCTAACTTTTCTTTGTTTCATTTCCAAAAGTGTACACATCAATATATAAACAAGAGGGCCCATAGGCCCTGGATCGATCACCTGAATCCTTATCACGAGGAGAGGATGTTAATCACAAAATATAAAACCGTTTCTCCTACATGCATCACTCAGATTATAACCAAAGCTTTTTAATTCACTAAGTTCAATCAAAATATACTAATCTGCACGATTTCAATGGCTGACCATTTTACCCAACCGTTTTGTCAAAGGTGTACATAAGGCCAAGCATTTTAATTGCATAATTTTTTTTAAACTTCTTTCTTTTTAATTTGATATGCAACATGACAGTCTTCAGAAAAAAATGTTTTGACCGTTTGACACCATCCAGGGGTTGTGGGTGTGTAAAAGGGCAGAATAGTTGCTTGCGTTGTGCTCTCTACTTTATTTCTGTTGATTTGATATGCAACATGACTACTTTCAGAAAAAAAAACATTTTGACCCAACCAAAGTAGTCAATAGTATGTGTAAGGGCAAACATTTTGCTAGCATGTTATGGTAGGATTCATTCCCTTTAATTTGATTTGCAACATGACCATATTCTGAAAAATATGATTTTATCTAAGCCTATGTAACCCATGCAGCAGAGCCATTTTGGTCCCCAGGGGCATTATATGAACAAATTTGATAAATATCAACTAGGTGATACTACATATTGAATATCAAGGCTCTATGCTTTGTTGTTTCAGACCAGAAAATGTTTTTTCTTCATTTTTTCCCTGTATAAGCCTATGTAAAACATTCTACCCCGAAGAGTGGCAATTTTTTTACGCCAAGGGCATACTTTGAACAAGCTTAGTAGAAGTCTACTAGGTGAAGCTACATACCAAATATTCAGGCTCTATGCCTTATGTTTTCAGACTAGAAGGTTTTTTACAAGGTTTCCCTATATAAGCCTAAGTAAAATATGTGACCCTAGTGACGGTACCAATTCTGGCCCCAGGGGCATAATTTGAACGAACTTGGTTGAGGTCTACTTGGTAATGCTACATACCAAATATTAAGACCCTAGGCCACGTGGCTTAAGACAAGAAGATAGTTTTCATGTTTTCTCTATATAAAGTAAGAACGATGGCAAAGATCAAGAAATGATACAATCAAGTACCACACCTAACCCAGGATACCACATGTGAAAGTAACAAAAACAAAATAAACATCACAAACAGGAGCCAAGAGGTTAAACCTTTCCCAGCAGATGAGCCTATTTAAAACATGTGACCCCTGGGTTGGTCCTTTTTGGGCCTTAGGGACATAATTTGAAAAAACTTGGTAGAGGTTCACTAGGTAATGCTACATACCAAATATCTAAGCTCTAAGCCCTGTGGTTTTAGAACAGAAGATTTTCAAAGTTCATCTAAAAAATCCATTTAAAGCCAGTGTGACTCAGATATGCAACGGTCCATAACCATTTACTAACTATTAAAGAGGGTCATAAAAGGGTCATTTCTACCAAATTTGGTAATAAAATCAGCCATTAGTTTTAAGAGATGTCCTTTGAAGCAATTGTTGACGGCGGACTACGCACGACGGACAATGGACGACTGAAGTCCAAAGATCCCAATAGCTCACAATGAGCCAATAGCTCAGATAAGCTTAAGATATTAAACAAAGATTAGAACTCAACAGAACATATCCTTTCCTGATCTTTGCCATCTTTCTTACTTTTAATACCAGGGTAAAAGAAATCGTACAGTTAAATTCAGGCACGTCAGACTACAAACACAACTTTAGGTGTCTAAACTTATACTAATGGTACAAAAAATAGGGTTCTGGTGATATTTTAACTTAGAAATTTTTTGGAACTCTTTTCAGTAGGAGCATTATAATTAGCTCTACATAATAAATACATAGTATTTAAAAAATGGTCTTTGATTTTTTCATATAAATTCTACTAACTATAACAACATCGATAATCTACTTTGCTATTACTCTTTAACGTTACAAGTATCAGTTATTTACTAATTTGTTGGCTAATTCATGATTGCTTACATACCATCGTCGACTTCTAGAGTTTTTAGTAGTCCAATGGCGCGTAGGTGTTTAGGTGTCGATGCGGAGAGTGCTAAAACATCTCCAATAGCTTCATGAAAACCTTTAAATATAAAATAATGTGACAGTTTGATAATAAAGTCATGGCCCATTATCGTAATCTTTGATTGTTTGCTTGATTTTTTCTTTATATCCCAGTCAACAATTTGATCAATTATGCTTGGATGGATCTTTCTGGTTTCAACCAGTACTAAGCACGGATTAATGTGTCTTGCTCAAGGACACACAGCAATCTTATCTGTAGCTGGACTCAACGTGGCTCAACTTTAGGTTTTCTGTAGCTCTGACTATCTGTGAGTCATGAGCCCTTTTCTTTGTTTCATCATGGTGTGTTAATTTGATTAGAGTGTTTCTCCATGATAATACATTGCATTAGTTAGATGGCCTCCATGCGAGCTGAACATTTCTTGTACTTCAACAACAGCAGAATCTAGGGCGAAGATTTGTTACCAGTAAAATGCATTTAAGCCCCCCGGTGGCTTAGGCTGCTGTCCGTTCTAAGGCGATGGTTCTGTTGTTATTGACTTTTTGTTTATTGTTACTCCCATTGTGGGAGTCTGTAACTGTTCTATGTTTTGTTGTACGCTACTTTATGTCCATTCTAGTATTGCAATCATCTTGATGGGGAAGAGGGAGCTGGTTGCTTTACTTAATTTGTCTTCCTGGTGTCTCGTGATGGTTGAGCAGCTCTTCCTCGCGGTACCATGGGGTTGTCTGCGGTTTGTGATTGTTGTATTTCCTGATCATACTCACTTACTATTTTTTTTATTATTTATGGTGCTGATGAGGCTCGAATCGGCAACTGCTCTTTTTGAGTAAAGCAATCTATCATTGAGCCATTGCCCTCCCTGTTATGGGAATCTATCTATCAACACATTTATGTAGAATGAACTTTTCCATCATTATCATTTGGACGAGTCTTTTACTGTTTTAAGGTTGTCTTTTCTTAAGCGGTGCTCTGTTGTTGATGATTCACTTTTATTGCTGCTCCCATTTTTTGTGGACTTGTATGTTTGATCTTTGATTTTTGGTGTGGTATTAAGTGCCCTTTCCAATCTTGCAATTATATCGCTGACGAAGAGAAAGATGGTTGCTTTACTCTTGTTTTTCTTCTTGATGTCATGTGGCTGTTGGTGTTATATGTCTCTTTCACACGATTTAGTGGGTTTGTCTATAGAGTAGGATTGTGGTATGTCCTGCTCAAAACTACTTTAAATTTGTGTTGGTGATTTGCTGTTTGTTTTAGGCAAATATGAATATAATGTAATGTGGGCAAAACAGATAAATAAAAGTAAGTAATGGTGCAAAGATCAGGAATCGATACAATCAAGTACCACACCTGACCCAGGATACCAATGGGAAAGTAACAAACTCACAGAAGACACCACAAACGAGAGCCAAGAGGTCAGCCCTTTCCCAGCAGGTGACCACAAAGCACATATAAACAGACGCGCACAAAACATAGCAAACACAAGACAGAACAAAAAACATAAAAGATCCACAAAAGAAGTACCGCCTTGGAACGGTCAGTAAAATATTTTACTGGAGGGCTTAAACCGGTTTAACGGTGCCAACCTCACCCTTAATTCAGATGTGAATCAAACAAATCAAACAAACCAACAAACAAATAGCCTTATCAGATGTCATTTTCTGTGGTTTATGGGTCAAATGAACCAATGTACATGCACCACAAGTAGGACGTCATGCTTAATCGACTGAATGAGAGTTCTTTACAAGCCAATAATTACTAGGCCAATGTTCTGGTCAGAACCCAGGAACGTATGCTACCTTTCATTGGTGGAACTCGTGTTATGCAATAGTGCTATGCATATTAATTTATTTCGCCTTTATGCACTAGTCATTTGTGACTTCAGCGCCCCCCCCCACCCAGGAGAATGTCGAGGACTTTAATTTTGTGTCTACAGTTCCCCATAGTAACCACCACACTGTAGGGGGCAGCCAGCTTGCAAAACTATGACAGTTCTCCCCCGCAGTCTGTTATTAAACTGCACTGCCATGGTTACCTATGTCTATGAAACACCTATATTACCTCCGCATTATGGAGACAATGTAAAAGTAAAATCACAGCACATTTGACAGGCTATCCCCGCCCTGCTCAAGGTCTTGGGTGAAGCAGTGGTTACAAATGACTGGTGCATAATTTATAGCCTATGATGCACTTCACATGAAAATTTAGTTTTCATCCTCCCCCCCCCCAAAAAAGAATACATATATATTGACCCCAAACACAAAATATGACATCCGCTGATATATTTTTCAACCTGTTTCAAGTACATTCCCACCCCATCAGGCCCCTAACTCTTTTTCAAATGTTCGAAAAAATGTGTATCAATCCAAAGCTAGATATTATCGATATGAATGCATATACACAATTAGAATTCTGTCAATATTCTTTACAAGATATTGAGCCGATACGAAATTATGACTCTTTACCACTATGATAAAATATGGGCACTCATTAAAGATCCCCTTCCTTCATTGTAAACATACCTGGATTAGCCCCATCTCTGAAAGATACTGATTGGTTCTGGTATTGTAAGTAGTACTGTATATGGCCCATCTCATGGTGAATTGTTATCAGGTCATCCATTGTAATGTCTGTGCACATCTTAATCCTATACAAGTTGAAAACATATCACTTTTAACCTATATGAAGCTAGCCTCCTTTTTGTGGAAGATAAACGAACATTTTATACCTAGATCAGATGCCGCAGTATGCGGCGTCTGATAACCGTTTACATTGTTTGGTTACAGAAAGGTCCATTCAAAATTTGAATCAACGTGTGAAATACATAACAATTCCCAACATCTTTTTTGTTATAAAGTCATTTTAGTTTTCAGTAATATATTTATGCAAAGAAAATAAAGTTTGCTTTATCTTTGCTTTATCTCCTTTTTATATCTTGATTTACATTTTCTAGGAGATGGGGCATTGATAAAGTAGGGGTCTTTCATGTAAACCAAACATCGATGTGTCTTGATCAACATCTGAACTAAGGGTAAGGTTGGCACGCCATGAAACAGATTTAAGCCCTCCACTAAAAGATTTGAACTGACCGTCCAAGGTGATGCTTCTTTTGTGGATCATTTATGTTATTTCTGTCTTGCTTTTGTTATGCTTTCATGCGCGTCTATTTATTGATGCCTTGCAATCACCTGCTGGGAAGGGGCTGACCTCTTGGCTCTCGTTTGTGATGTCTAATTGTGAAGTTGTCAATTTTCCATTGGTATCCTGGGTCAGGTTTGGTGCTTGATTGTATCGATTCCTGATGCCACCATGAGGACCACTTGATAGAAAGATATCAATTAAATAAAAACAGGGTATGGTACAATCATACCCACACACAACCCATGCCACCATAAGGGCCACACAACAATAACATATCAATTAAAGTAATACAAAGTATGGTACAATCATACATCACAAAACAACCCATGCCACCATGACATGAGGACAACACGACAGTTGGATATCAAATACAATTATACTGAGTATGGTACAATCATATACCACAGACAACCCATGTCACCATGAAAACCGCACGACAGTAAGATATCAAATAAAGTAAAACAGGGTATGGTACAACCAGATTATAAATTAAATTAAAAGCTGCACTATCAGCAGTGAGCTAAAATACCAAACAGTTTTTAAACCTTTATTCACCCTGAGTGACAAATTAACCTGGATGAATTCTCTACTACATCCCAATAAGCTGAATATATAAAAAGAACTCTTTTGTCACAGGTACCTTATCATAAAACTATATCCGAACGTGTCAAGAATAAATTTTCTTACCTTGTATTCGGTAACGAAAGTTTGATACACTTTTTAGAATTCCAGAGAAAAAAAATGCAGTAATAAAATTTGGCCTACTAAATCTACCAAGAGACAATGATTTGACAGACGAACAATAAGTATGCCGACTGTTATGTGTGTAGTCTACAATACAATTTATGGGCCTGCAATCCAAGTTGCAGTGCTAAAAGGTGAAGGTGATACTGTTTATTCTTCATGTATAAAGGGTTGAAAATACTCAAGCCATATTTCAAAAACAATGGCCAAAGAAAGTACTTAAGTATGTCAAACCTCTTCATGATAACACCCACCTGTACAAGGCCACAAATGTAACGATATTTCCCAAGGATGATAAAGTAACTGACTTTTCCTGTCCACCTTATGGTCCCATGAGACTCATCCTATTCATCTATATGTAAAATAGGCTACCTTGTGGAATATATTCACGTCGTTTTTTTTTCTGTGGGACCCACTATTTTCAGTGCCTGAAGGGTATATCACAAAATGAATATCAAAAGGCTTCCAGATGTATATAAAAAGGCTGAATTTTTGCACAAAATTCGAAGGTGAATATTTTGAAGGAAATAAATAAAAAATATCCCAATTTTATTGTGTGTTGCTGATTCTGGACCCAAAGAACACTCCCTCGTAAATACACCTGAGACATTTAAAGTAATATTTTATTTATGATTTTAGTTTTATGAGCAGTTGGAGTTTCACGCCAAGAAGAGTTGAGCATAGGCCTGGTCCTACATATTCTCAATTTGCCTTCCAAAGCGGTGCTTCTCTTGTGGATCTGTTTTGCTATTTGTGTTTATCTTTGCTAAACTGTCATGTCTGTTTATTACTGCCATGTGGTCACCTGTTGGGAAAGGGCTTACCTTTTGGCTCTCTTGTGTCTGATCTTTCTTGTGTTTTTGTCACTTTCCAATATTTTGTCCTGGGTCAGGAATGGTAAAAAATGTACTTGACTGTATAGTTCCTGATCTTTGCCTTCTTCCTTACTTTGCACAGTGTACCGTCTTGAAATCGTTAAACTGACATTACATAATTTTCTTTTTATATTATGGTTCAACTGACCTTACATCATTACCGTGGGTAAAATCCCAGGCTGAAGCATGGCAGACAACTTCTCTGCCATCATTGGGTCGCTCTATCATAGAATAATTCCAAAACTCCTCGGGCATTTCACGAAGACCAAGGGAAACAAAAAAATCTTCAGCAGTCTTAAACATCTTTAGAGCTGTGAAATTCTGGAAATATAACCTACATAGTAAAGTCTACACCCAATGGCCTAGCCAGAACGCTGAAAAAGCTACGCACATCAAAGAGAGACTACTTTATCAAGCGATGATTCTCTACAATTGTGTCCCTTTTCAAAAAGGGAAATTCTCTTAAAGGAAAGAATTCGCCCCCTTGGGGAGCGAATTCTTTCCTTTAAGAGCAGTCCCTTTAGGTATGGAAAATAACTTTTACCACATAAGGAGAGCTCCCTTGAGTGTTACTATTTTTATAACGCATATGCGTAAATTGCGTAATTGGAGCTACGCTATTCACCATAGGCGTAGCTCCCGTTACATAGGAACGCACGTGCTTAATGGATTTTTTACGCATTTAAAGAAAATCGCCTAATGTGGAAATAGTCTTTTCATACTATTGAGAGACTGAACTTAAAAGAAAGAAACATATTTGTATATAATCATATTCAAAAGAGGTAAGTAAATGAAGAGCAGGTGCCAATGTGAAAACATTTCCTTCTGAATAAGCTCAAAAACAATGACTAGATAATGCAAAACAAGCACCAAAGTGTTTAATGTTAAATCATCATGCGGGGTGTTTCTGTATAAGTTTTTAATAAAAAGCGTTTCTATGGACAGTATTTCATTTACCTAATTGAAGTAGCATCGTTTTACGTAAAGCTATGTAAGTAAGGAGGCAAAGATTAGGAATCGATACAATCAAGTACCACAGCACATTGGAAATTGACAAAAACACAATAAAACATCACTTCATTTTAAGTAAACAATAAATAATCAGAGAAAATGACCTGAGAAAGATTTCAGTGTTTAGTGGAAACGAGGAAAAAGGTCAAAGTAAGTGGCTATATTACCCTTTAGTGTGCTTTCATGAAGCTGGATATATTAATGCTCGAAAGTCTTTAAGATGATGAAGTAGATAAATAGAAAATTTAGGGGAGAAGTATAAATTGTTTCTATATATAGTCTGGTAGAAAAGCAGACTGACCTGGAACTTGATTTTAAAGTTTTTTGCTTTGTTAATTTTTGTTTCACTATAGGCCATGAACTCTGGTTTGGTGGCTCACTATGAGCCTGCTGGTGTGGTGCCTCATTATAGGTAATGTGTTATGGTGTGATAACTCATTATCATTATGCCTGTTGTTGTGGTGCCTCACTTCAGGCCATGCCTTCTGGTGTGGTGCCTCACTATAGGCCATGCCTTCAGGTGTGATGCCTCAATGTAGACCATGCCTGGTGGGGTAGTACATCATTATCAGAAATGCCTGTTGGACTAGTGCCTCTCTATAGACCATGCCTGTTGGCATGGTACCTCACTATAGGTCATATATGTTCTTAAAAGGGTATCCTTTGGAAGCAAAGACTGCACCAAAGAACGGAAACTAGAGTGTGCATATTTCATGGGCCAGACTAGCTAGTTTCTGCCATTCAGGCGTCATGCCTGGTGGTCCTTTGCCACTGCAACTGACATTTTACTAGTGAAGTGCAGATGGAAGAAGGATGGTTACAAGTCTGGTGCAACCTGTACAGAGGTACTATTACATCAAACATGTCTGCTGATCCGTTGCCACTCTCAGATATGCCTGGCTGTACAGTGCAACTCTATCACACTTGTATGCTGGGCTCATTTATTCAGATACGCGTGTTTGTAAAGTGCTTCTCCATCAGGCAAGGCATCTGGTCTGTAGGTAAGGTGCCGCTCCCACGGGTTTGTAAAACGTGTCGGCTTCCATCCTGGACGCCATCTTGAATATATCAAATTCTGAGTGATGCATAAGTAGCATCACTGAAATCTTACAAGGACGATGTCTGTAATTCAAGAATCAGTATAATTAGCAGGTCGCATGTCTTGTGGCAGTTTTCTTATATTTTTTGTAATAAACTGCCATATTTGCGGCAATTTTGTCCACATTCTTATTTTATCTTTTATTTGGTAAGAAGCTAAGTGTCTTCAACTAGATTCCAACTTCATAGCTTACAATTTTAGAAAAATGGGTTTGAGGCATTTTTCCATATCACACATTTTTTCACCTATAACTGGCTTCCATCTTGGACGCCATCTTAGATATATCAAAATGCTCAATGATTCCAGAGTGGCATCACTTGGATTTTCAAGGACAATGTATACACTACCAGAATAAAAAAAGTTTAAAATTAAGTTTCAGGTCCTCCTAAAATTCGCCTGAGTTCTGCTGGACTAATATTCAAAAGAAGGGACCAACTCTATTGGTCACAAAAACTAATTATATTTGAATCACGGCTTTTAAACCCTCCCAAATAATAAACAAATGAAACAAAGGATTTTTTGGGGTACCTAGCAACTTTGTTAAGCTAAATATATATAAGCATAGGCTATTATAAGTAAATTTGGATGCTAAATTCATTAATGTCGACTTCAACAAGGGAGAAAAACTGATATCTTCTAGGTGGAAAAGAATAAAAGCCCAGACCACTGCCTGGGACCTGAACCAATTTGTATGACCAAAGTTCATAATCTAACAAACAGAATCAAAGCCCGGGACCGGAACCAATTCTTGTGACTAAAATTTATAAGCAAATGAATTTCTCGTAGAACTTTCGGTTAATTTAAATGATTTTGATTTGCATACTTTTTGTGATCTTCATAGAAAGATACCGATCTTTTCGTTGACAAAGTTTGAAATATACTTGGCATCGTGTTTACCCTGAAAACTGGTATCCTATCCAAAATGAATGACAGGTACCTTTATCTGTGCTAGTAATTGAAAAAAATCAAAAGTTATAAAAAAAAAACTTGTACCAATTCTAGTTTTGCACTCAACTTGAAGAGGAAGAGAAAGCTGGTTGCTTTGCTATTGTTGTCTTACAGATGTATTGTTACTATAAATGTAATGTGAATATTCCTCACGGAGCCGTGGCTTGGTATGCAGTGCGTTATTGTGGTATTTCCTGACCGTACTCATTTACTGTTTTGAATGCATGTTAAGAGGACCCTACAATGGACATGTGATCTAATTTTGAACTTGATATTTGCACCTTAAATAGCATTTGATGCTTATAAACTGTGGCCTAAAAAAATTGGTCCAGGGTCCCAGGGGTTGGTGTAGGCTTTTATTCTCCTTCTAGTAGGCATATTCCTAAACATGGAGTGTAGCCAAGGAGTGGAGTGCTATTTTTGGAGAGTTCTTTGAGTTGTTCTGGTTCTCACAGATCACTCTCCAGTCACTTAGATGTCATCTGACCTCTCCAAAAGGACTTAAGTTGCCTATCAAAAAATGATAAAAGAATAATAAATAGATTAAAAGACAGCATGTCAAAACAATCTTAAAACCATTATCATGGCTACAACCCATTCGATGCTTATGCATAGGCAACTCCTGGATTAGAATGTTAGTAGAAATATGGATTATAGGGGGTCAGTCCGTGATACCTATCAGGGATCCGGGGGGACATATTTTTATATACCTAATAAATAATTTGTTAAAATCTTACTTTTTCTTTTAACACTGGTGTGATATCTATATTTGCCTTTCCTGGGTACGGTTCCACTAGGTCGTAAATATTAATCCACGACTGAGACCACATATTTCCTGCAAGAAAACATCATCTAAATGAGGATGAGAGCGCAAGTTGCCTCACCTATGAAATGATTTATGTTATTTTAGGCCTATATATTGCGATCAGAGAATGCAAGGTGAGAGGCCCAAGAACTTATTGAACGATATGACCTATCAACATAGTACATGAAAATTATGCAATAATAGCTATCGAACGTCAATTATCAATGCATTAATGTTCTATCCACCAGCTTTGTCCTAGGTTGTAAAATTCTAAAGAATTGTTAAAAGTGTGCTTTGAATATGTTAATATACATTTAATAAAGTAATGATAGAGACTGGTCTAGGTTCCCATGTGTTTTATATTGATCAAAGCCTCTAAAAGGGTACTATAGCAAACAGGGAGGTCCTAAATGAAATGCCGCATACCCCTCAATGTATACAATGGACCATCCTCACATAATGGTACCAAACTTTATGGAAAATCCCATTAGGTCTTAAAATAATTGTTAATTCCAGCTACCAATAACAAAAGCCATGTATACTTGTAACTAATGAGTTACAACTGTATCTCTACCTGGGACGAAGCTGCATACAAAACTAACGAAACTATAGTGCAAATCAGTGACAGGCAATCTCTCTACCTCATACTACAAATCTATCAAAGTTAAATTCTGTCTAAGATGCTTCGAATTAACGTCAGATAATTAATATTCTTACCCAAAAGATGTGCGGGTATATGCCCTGATTGCGGGAAATGGTCTTCAGGGTATATATCCATTAGTTTACTTAGAACGTAAGCATGCAGACTCTTATAGAGGGGTTGTAACTCTGCCAGAAGATTCTGAAGATCCGTCTCAAATGTGTCTGTTTCATACCAGCTTTTCCAGTACTCCCCTGTGTCGTTGTGGCCTCCGTCTGAAAATACATGTGTTGCTTTGTAAGCATTTATTGTATAGATATAATGAAAAAAAGCGTAGTGTGCATTACGAACTCTATGCACATGCGTCATATAAAATCTTAAACGCAATCATGGCAGAACCGTTAGATGATTTCAAGAAATATTTTTTGTGGATTTTGACTCAGTGACCAGAATCAATTTACTTAGACAGGAAAATGCGTAAAATAAGTCCCCGTGAAAACTGCTAGTTTGTATGCTCTCTTCAGTAAATGCACTGGTATGACTGCACTGGACTAGTCATTTACATTAATAGAAAGATCCACGGGAAATCTAGCACTTGCATATAAAAAATCAAATCTTATTTTTTGTTAACTCTTTATCTCATAGAGACACATTTTAAAGCTATTGCAAACAGATCAGACCTAGATCATGCATCTCTTGTATGAAACTGCTCATTACTCTTGATCCGCATGGTATATTTGGACTAAATATTGCATACTTATTTATCTTAACATTGACCAGTCTCCTGTATGCAAAACAAAGTCAAGGCTTTGCCGAGCATCATTTCAGCCGGTCGAGGTCATTTAGTGAAAATGCTCAAAACTCTTGAACCACATAGTATATTTTGATACAATTTTTTTTTCATATTTATACATTTTAACATTGTTCAGATATTGCTATGCAAAAGGTTTTCTAATTTTTACAGATTAGCTTAATTTGGAATATAGATATTAAAATAGAACGTGCCGCCTGGCAAAACAGTAGTCAAACAAAGCAAATGTGTCTAATTTAAATCCCCCGACAAAGTTTTTTTTTAGAGAAACATATCATAGTGCACGGACTTATGTCGTGTTTTTAGGTCCAGTGGGATTTTTTTGAAGAAAGCAAACGAGTATTACATTTTGTTTTTGGGATGTATGGTGAGGACGAAAATGGTTGTTGGCAGCCTTGGAATCGTGGCAGACACCAGTTATGACGTCATCAATATGGCGCCTGTCAAAAGCTTAATTTGAGGAGAATTCATCATTATTGTAAGCATAAGAGATTTCGTTGTCGGTTCTATGTCAGTCAAAAATTGATATTGCATAAAAGACACAAAAGAACGGTATAGAGTACACAAATGATACGTGTGTGTACATTTTAATGTATTTCTATTGAAATAACCTAGGCATTTGTCTAGGAGTACTGCAAATCAGGAGTTGGACAGTGTCACTCTTGGGAACAAAATTTGGGCGATAAAAGGATATATTTAACTTTGTAAGCAGTCATTTTAATCCAAGAGAAAACTATGATAGGTGCGCTCATCTACGAGCTGAACATTATTAGAATAAATATGTGCATAATCAAAGCACTGATAAAACTAAGTCACTAAACACACAACACATTTTTCAATTGAAAATTGTCATTAAAATACTGTAAAATGTATAATGAGAAAGAATGACAAACACAATAACAATCAGTTTCTTGTTAGAACTTTGGGGTTATTTTTGCAGTTGCAGATATATTAACAATAAAAATACAATGCACGAGAGTGCCGGTCGTTACAGACAAGCGCATTGTCCCTGAGAGTCAAGCTATCTGTTACTCAGTATTATTATTGCTGTACCTTGCATGTATACATGTAATATTACATTTGCAACGAGGAAAGCAATGCTTCACACTTTTCAATAAATGTACCTTTTTGTTCCCTATCGTTCCTATAGTAAAATTGGTAAAAATATGGGTACTGTTGGAAAATTAAGCACATATCAAAAAGAAACAATCGATATTTTCAATTAAAACTTTGTGTTATTACATCTAATAGGATAGTGTTGTCTAACTTGATTTGAGTTAAGAGTTTTCGATTGTCTTTTTGAACTAAACAACTAAACTTCAGGAATTTAACATTATGTCTATAGAAAAAACTGACATGGGGCTTAGCTTATTTTGACCAGTTTATTTTGAGCATGTCTTCATAACAAACGACATACCACAATATTTGTGCTGCTAATGGCGTTAAAAGTCCTCATCTTGAATCGCATGAGGTACGTGAGAAAGTGAAGGAATTTGAGTCACATCCCCAAGTGAAGCGATCAGGCAGTATATGCATATGGTTGGGGTTATGTGTTGGTATATTAGAGCTGTACGGACTGGTTTTTGGGCATTGCATCTCTCTGCTTTAGAAAGATTTGTCACATACTTTTTCGCACTAGACAAGCTCAATTATGCCAGGA
This sequence comes from Loripinus fragilis, assembly GCA_964019695.1. Taxonomy (NCBI): domain Eukaryota; kingdom Metazoa; phylum Mollusca; class Bivalvia; order Lucinida; family Lucinidae; genus Loripinus; species Loripinus fragilis. The sequence goes on along the minus strand of OZ026526.1, from coordinate 326,026 downwards.
TGATTCCCATATATCTAGCAGAGATACCACAGCTTGAAAGAACATAGCCAGAAATATGGCCATAATTCAGCAATTGAAATCGTGTTGTAAATAAAAACACCATCTCCTAATGTGTTATATGACCAGATCATGCTTTTGAACAAATCAACAGATGGATGGAAGTGACTGGATGCCTTATTGGCATAACACTGACTGAAAATGCAATAAATCGTTCGATTCTTCGTGATCTCAGTCGGTCTTGTACGGTTGACAGAAGAAGCCAAGGAAATGACTAGAGATTTAGAGGCAGCAAGAGAACGCCACCATTAGCTATAGCAAACAAAGAATGCTCAGAATCCCTCAGCACAATAGAAGGATTTATAACTCCATTTAACTATCAACAATGGTTTAATAAATCTGGTTACAAAAGCTGTAATGCTAGAGAATATCAAACAGGATATATACTTTATTGAAGAAGTTGGGGTTGCAAAGATGGAAACCTTTATTCAAGAACGTATCAAAACGGAACAGGCTAACATTTGGGCAACAATGCAAAAGGTTTGGCTTCAAACTTGGTCTGCCTCTTTAAAAATGCACATGTAGCAATATCAATAAAGTTTTAGAATTAAAAGAAGACAGAGGGTTATTTGTGAGAATTGTTGCAAAGTCTCGCACTGATATACATCTTCAGGAGTGCTTAAGTACTTATGAACTGTCTATAGTGCCAAGATCACTGTTTGCTGCAGACGTAACATTGCTGCACTGCTCTGTCAAGAGTAAATTAAAGGACATATTAGATGTATAGAGCAGACACCTCTGATTTTGCGCCTCCTGATATACCACAACCAAACAAATGTGTTGGGATAATTGATACTATGGTGGACGTTTAGTCAATGGACAAACCTAGCTGGATTAAGACGTACAAAGATCTGTCAGCTCATTTCATTGTATTTATACAAAGATAATATGATGAATTACATATTGAGTTTGACAGGTATGACATTCCAAAACAACATAAGTCAGCACCAAGGCATTTGCGGTTTCTAGGGAGAAAGTTTGGCGCCTGTAAAATGTATTTATGCCCCCCCCCCCCCGTGGCTTAGGCTGTTGTCCGTTCTTAGGCGGGGGTTCTGTTGTTGTTGATATATTGTTTAATGTACTTCCCATTGATTGTGGGAGTTCTGTGTTTATTTTTGTTTTGTTATGCATTACTTTGTGTCCATTCTAGTTTTGCAATCATCTTGAAGAGGAAGAGAAAACTGGTTGCTTTGCTATTATTGTCTTACAGATGTATTGTTTATGTAAATGTTTTGTGGCTCTTCTTGACGGTGCCGTGGGTTGGTCTGCAGTGTGTGATTGTAGTATTTCCTGATCATACTCACTTACCTTAAGGTTATTCTTACCCTGTGGCATATCACAGCACATACACTACAAATATTTCAAATATTCCACTGAAGAAACTGTTATCCCACTCAGCAAAAAAGGGTGAGTTTACAGTATTTTTGTCAAAAGAATTGCTGGAATTCTCAAATGAGAACAAGTTGTATACCGTTGCATGGCAAAATAAAGCAGAGACATCACATAGGGATGGGATGTAAACCATCTCAGCAGAAGTAACTCAATGCCGTTGATGCAAGTTAAAATTGTGTTAAAGAATGGACATTTTTTTCACTGGACACAGATAAATTTGTTCTTTGACTAAGAAGATATCCAGAATTACCGATGGAGACTATTTTCGTGACAGGCACCGGAAACAGACGGAGGGAAAATTTACTTTGGCCAATCTATTTAGCTCTTAGGGACTTGAACACTCAGTCTCTCCCCGGTCTTCATTCATTTCCTGGTGCTGGTATCACTGGAAGAGTAGCATGTCAAGGAAATGTGTCTTTTTGGAAAGTATTTAAGGATTGTGATATAGGAACTAACAGTTTTTTTTCTGATCTTGGCAAGCAGGCAGTTCTTGAAGACCCCAGTGTTAGACAACTTCAACACTATGTTTGTCTGCTTTATCAGCCAGAAACGACCTTAAGTTACTGACTTATGTCCTTAAGTTAATGAGTTAAGGTGATGGATTTTTGCAACGTAATCAAACGGAATCTGAGAGGCTACCACCAACAAAGGGCTATCAAAAGAGTACACTTTCAATGTATTGTCTCGTATAATGACACTGTTGCTAGTCAGAATATACCATCACCACAAAAGTATGGTTGGAGAGATGAAGCTGGGGGATTCTCTCCTGTAATGAATACCATGGATCCAGCTACTGGGGTAATATTGAAACTAGTGAAATGTTGCTGTACATAAAAAAACAAAGTACACAACACTTAGATGCAAATGCTAAAGCAACAAACTATTTTGTACTGATTTGTGTACTTGTGAAACTGAGGACGAATCTTGTAACAATCTTATGCTAGATGATCAAAGCTTTGATGAGGACTCTGTGACTGATGATATGTAATAATTCTTGTTCTATTACATATCATCAGCGTATATCAATATTGCGTTGACACTAATAGATAACCCTCTGAACATTATGTTGTGTCAGCTTTAAATATTGACCCTGTTTAAAATGTTATACAGCAAGGTATATTTTCAACAAAATAAAATATGGCTGCCACTTTGATGACGTCATAACAAGGCTCTGCCATATTTTAGAGGTGAATAGATGTCAGTGATCATATTAAACAAATTGATTTATCATTTTTCAAAATGACCCAGTATTAATAATAGCATAATACAAAGTAGATTTTCATTCAAAGTCAATATGTCAGCCATTTTGGTGACGCCATCATTAATCTCAGCATTTTTTTAGATGTAAGTAGGCAGTAATTATCATTTTGAACATTTTGATACCTAAATATTTGAAATCGACCCATTATTATGGATATTATGAAGCAAAGTAGATTTTATCAAAATTCAAGATGGCCGCCATTTTGATGACGTCATAATCTGGCTCTGCCACATTTTCAGAAGTGCCAACAACCGGTTTTGCATTGCCTAGGGTATAACAATCAAAGTTATCACAGTGGTTTGCTTTCTTCAAAAAAATCCAAAAGGGAGTACACATGTCCATGCACTATAAGTTATAAAGCATAAATCCCATTTTACCAACCCCTATGTTCATCTTGGTATCATGCAGATCATAGTCAAAAGCCTATCAACTATTTGTCAGTGCTAAGTTAGATAAAGATAAACGTAACTGTACAATTTCAATATCTGACCGTTCAACCTGACCCAGAGGTCAGGGGTGTGTGTAAGGTCAACTTTTTAATTCTATATTAGTCTTTACTTCTTTCCCTTTATCTTGTATGCAGCATTACTATATTCAGATCTATTTTGTACCTTTAAACCCAGCCCACGGGTTGAGGGTGTCCTTAAACACACCCTCAACCTGTACAATGGTGCTTTAGGCTCAATTCCCTTTAATTTGATATGCATCATGTTCTGTCTTGTGTTTGCTATGTCTTTGTGCGCGTCTGATTATATGTGCTTTGTGGTCACCTGCTGGGAAAGGGCTGACCTCTTTGCTGTCGTTTGGGGTGTCTGCTGTGAGTTTGTCACTTTCCAATTGGTATCCTGGGTCAGGTGTGGTATTTGATTGTATCGATTCCTGATCTTTGCACCCTTACTTACTTTCAGAAAAAAAAATGTTTTGACCTTTTGACCATCCACAGGGGCCGAGGGTGTGTGTAAGGACAGAATATGTGCTTGCAAGGTGTTCTTTGCTCCATTTCCTTCTAGTTTGATGATTACGCAACATGACAATTTTCAGAATTTGTTTTTGACCTTCTGACTCAACCCTAGGGGTTAAGGGTGTGTGTAAGGGCAGAATAGGTGTTTGCATGGTGCTGACAATAGCTATTGATTATTCTACTTTAACCACGGTTCGTGCACATTACGGATTGCTGACTATGTCGTTGATTTTTGCAAACCATTGACAAATTTAGATCAATATTTCAAACAGCCATGCATCCAAGTGAGCATTAACTTTATAAAGGTGTGACGTCATTATGATATTTCAAGTTAAGATCACATATAGATAGTGGGCCGAGATTGGAACAAAGTTTTTGCATCACTACTGTGCTTGAATATTAGTTAATCGACTTGTCTAATTAACCTGAGTCATGGCCCCTGGTATGAAATAGCTCATCATCTTGAACTGTCAGCTTGAGCTATATCACCAAGTTCTACATGTTTTCCTTTATATATGTAAAATCTTTTAAAACTTATTCCCGCTGGTCATAACTTTTGCCACCTGCTCTCTCATCTGCTTATGTTCTGAGGTATCCTATATAGGTTGTATATGATAGTTTCCTGGGAGCAGTCTGGTCAGGGCTCAAATAATTTGCTTCCTTAATATCTAGACTGAAATACGCTTGAATATACAAAATGTATGCAGCAGATGTAATAGACAGACGTCTATTTCAGGACAAAAATACTGGCATATTAAGGAACTGCCTGCTAGAATATCAGGCTTGACCTGACTCCAAAATGTTGGACTCTGGTAGTGTTCCTGAAAGATTTTCTGAAAAAAAAGTTCATTTAAAGAAATTCAACAGATGACCAAAAGAAATCGTGAAACAGTACTCAGCATGCGAAGAGTTAATTTGCTAAAGTTTAACTGGAAAGTCATTATTTACCTCAGTGACTACACGACTATCAACAGACATTTAACTACAGCCTACTAGCCTTGTTGTGGCCTACTAGGTCATGGTACTTGCTGTGGCCTACTAGGTCTTGGCCCTTGCTATGGCCTACTAGCCTTGTTATGGCCTACTAGGTCTTGGTCCTTGCTGTGGCCTACTAGGTCTTGGCCCTTGCTGTGGCCTTCTAGCCTTGCTGTGGCCTACTAGGTCTTGGTCCTTGCTGTGGCCTACTAGGTCTTGGCCCTTGCTGTGACCTTCTAGCCTTGCTGTGGCCTACTAGGTCATGGCACTTGCTGTGGCCTACTAGGTCTTGGCCCTTGCTGTGGCCTTCTAGCCTTGCTGTGGCCTACTAGGTCTTGGTCCTTGCTGTGGCCTACTAGGTCTTGGTCCTTGCTGAGGCCTACTAGGTCTTGGCCCTTCCTAATGCCTACTAGCCTTGTTATGGCCTACTAGGTCTTGGTCCTTGCTGTGGCCTACTAGGTCTTGGCCCTTGCTGTGGCCTTCTAGCCTTGCTGTGGCCTACTAGGTCTTGGTCCTTGCTGTGGCCTACTAGCCTTGCTGTGGCCTACTAGCCTTGCTGTGGCCTACTAGATCTTGGTCCTTTCTGTGGCCTACTAGGTATTGGTCATTGCTGTGGCCTACTAGGTATTGGTCCTTGCTGTCGCCTACTAGATCTTGGCCCTTGCTATGGCCTACTAGGTCTTGGCCCTTGCTTGGGCCTACTATGTCTTAGCCCTTGCTATGGTCTACTAGGTCTTGGCCCTTGCTTCTGCCTACTAGGCCTTGGTCCTTGCTGTGGCCTACTAGGTATTGGTCCTTGCTGTGGCCTACTAGGTATTGGTCCTTGCTGTGGCCTTCTAGGTCTTGGCCCTTGCTATGGTCTACTAGGTCTTGGCCCTTGCTGTGGCCTACTAGGTCTTAGCCCTTGCTATGGTCTACTAGGTCTTGGCTATTGCTGTGACCTACTTGCTCTTGGCCCTTGGTGTGACCTACTAGGTCTTGGTCCTTGCTGTTGCCTACTAGGTCTTGGTCCTTGCTGTGGCCTACTAGCCTTGCTGTGACCTACTAGGTCTTGGTCCTTGCTGTGGCCTACTAGGTATTGGCCCTTGCTGTGGCCTTCTAAGTATTGGTCCTTGCTATGGCCTACAAGGTCTGGACCCTTGTTGTGGCCTACTAGGTCTTTGCCCTTGCTGTGGCCTACAAGGTCTTTGTCCTTGCTGTGGCCTAGTAGGTCTTGGTCCTTGCAAGGGCCTACTAGCCTTGCTGTGGCCTACTAGATCTTGCCTTGCTGTGGCCTACTAGGTCTTGGTCCTTGCTGCGGCCTACTAGGTCTTGGCCCTTGCCTCGGCCTACTAGGTCTTGGCCCTTGCTATGGTCTACTAGGTCTTGGCCCTTGCTGTGGCCTACTAGGTCTTAGCCCTTGCTATGGTCTACCAGGTCTTGGCCCTTGATTCGGCCTACTAGGTATTGGCCCTTGCTGTGACCTACTAGGGCTTGGCCCTTGCTGTGGCCTACTAGGTCTTGGCCATTGCTGTGGCCTACTAGGTCTTGGCCCTTGCTGTGGCCTACTAGGTCTTGGCCCTTGCTGAGGCCTACTAGGTCTTGGCCCTTGCTGCGGCCTTCTAGGTCTTGGCCCTTTTTGTGGCCTACTAGGTCTTGGCCCTTACCTATGCCTACTAGTTCTTGGCCCTTGCTTTGGTCTACTTGGTCTTTGCCCTTGCTGTGGCCTACTAGGTCTTTTGTCCTTGCTGTGGCCTACTAGGTCCTGGCCTTTGCTGTGGCCTACTAGGTCTTGGCCCTTGCTGTGGCCTACTAGGTCTTGGCCCTTGCTATGGTCTACTAGGTCTAGTCCCTTGCTGTGGCCTACTAGGTCTTGACCCTTGCTGTGGCCTTTTAGGTCTTGGCCGTTGCTTTAACTCTTTTCATGCTGGACAATTGTTTTTATGCTTTTACTTCCGTCAGCTAAATATGGGTATATTTATGAAAAATAAATAAGGCTTTTAGATACTGGATAACTTGACATCTTAGATCCAGATTGTATTGTTTTTAATTTGCACAATATGTGTTTGAATAGTTGCTTCTGACCAGACTATCAATAGACATCTCCGTGCGGTCTACTTGGTCATGGCTTTGCTTTAACTCTTGCATGCCGGATAACTTTGTTCATGATTTTCTCTGTTGTCTGTTAGCTGCTCAACTGCTAAGTTATTTTATGCCCCGTATGCCCAACTTTCATATTTTAAGACTGTCGTTTTTTTATTCGAATTCGGTGTCACCCACAGGAAAAATGCTTAAAATTCGTAAGTTCTTTAGAAAAGCTTAAACTTGTATTTAAGACAATCGTTAAAAATTGTAATCGTTACCGTTTTAGCCTAGGTAACGAGAAAATCATAACGGGGTACATTTATTAATGCACCAAGAACATGCCTACATAACATTACGTCAACAAAATGACTTGCCACACCCAATGACCAATGTCTGGTTAATGTCATCCAAAAATCGTCATCTGGAACACGAGTCAGATTTATCACCCCAGTAGTCGCCACTGGTTAAATTGCAAATGACACCACACAATAACATCAACCTTTCTGCAAAACATGAAATTAAGAAAGCTGGCAAAGACCAGAAATCGATACAATCAAGCACCACACCCGACCCAGGACACCACATGGGAAAGTGGGAAAAAAACACAAAAAAATATCCAAAACGAGAGCCAAGAGGGCATCCCTTTCCCAGCAAGTGAGCTAAAAAATAGTAAGTGAGTATGATCAGGAAATACCACAATCACAAACCGCAGACAACACCATAGCACCGCGAGGAAGAGCCGCTTAACCATAACGAGACATCAGGAAGACAAATTAAGCAAAGCAACCAGCATCAAGATGATTGCAATACTAGAATGGACATAAAGTAACGTACAACAAAACATAGAACAGTTACAAACTCCCACAATGGCAGTAACAATAAACAAAAATGCAACAACATAAGAACCACCGCCTTAGAACGGACAGCAGCCTAAGCCACCGGTGGCTTAAATGCATTTTATTGGTACCAAATCTTCGCCCTAGATTCTGCTGTTGTTGAAGTACAAGAAATGTTCAGCTCGCATGGAGGCCATCTAACTAATGCAATGTATCATCATGGAGAAACACTCTAATCAAATTAACACACCATGATGAAACAAATAAAAGGGCTCATGACTCACAGATAGTCAGTGCTAAAGAAAACCTCAAGTTGAGCCACGGTGGGTCCAGCTACAGATAAGCATCAGGCCAGTTATAAACAGACAAGAAAACATGACAAACACGAAACATAAATGAAGTTAATTTTTTCACTCTAATGTCATGTGAAAAGTCATCTCGTTCAGCTGAAATATCAAGGTATTGTATGAACATTTATATAACACTCTTTTCTTTATCAAAAAAGGTTTTGATAATGGTAATAGAAGTCTTTCTGGCCAGTGGGTTCTGCCTGGTAATAAAACAAAAGTGGCTTTCGTATTTCACATGAAATAGATGACCACTACCTCGAACTGAGGTTGATATCCCAACATGAAATAATCATACAACACTAGTTTTTTTCACGAGGTACGTTTGAATGATAAGACATTATAATGCACTTATATTTATAATGTTGGTCTGTTCAGTCTTGGAGATATTCATGTTAACATCAAGGTGGTGCGTTATTTGTTGACGTTAATATACATGACCAGGTTCTTATCACATATACGGAAGTACCTCTAATAAATGAACATGATGTCGCATTAAGGTGGTGCGTTATTTGTTGACGTCAGTATACATGATGGCTAGGTTCTTATTACATATACGAGAGTACATCTAATTAATGAACATGCTGCCGCATCATGGCAGACGGGGCTAGTAGTCTAACTGTTTGGTCTGCGTCTTAATCTACATCCATACTTCGTACATGCGAGCAGCGAATACTCTAGCTAGTATTCGCAGACTCGCCTGATCCTTTGCTGCTCGCTGGTGCTTTAAACACCTGAAGCTAGTGCACTTGCCCGTCCTTTGATTTATATTCTCTGTTTGATTTTATTCTTCTGGAAACCAGATATGGATTCTTAATTTTTTGATTATCTCACACGAAGTATTGCATTATATCGTACTATACGTTACGGTTAAACATTTGCTTGGATTGCTTTTTTCTAATTCAACGTCAGATTTTGCTCTGGCAACCCGGCACTAGCCGACGATTTAGCACTAATAGCCACATCGCCCTTAAACTTGCAGAAAATGCTCAATATCGTTTACGCTTATGCATACAAATGGCTGTTTACGATACATGCAGAAAAATCGTGCGTTCTCATTTTTTCACTCAATAAGCGAACTAAATCGGCTTATCCTTTCTGCATTGGTAATGAGCAATTGCGCGAAGAATCAACAAGAACTTATCTGGGAATTCTTCAAGACGTAAGTTTAAAATCTGTTAAACGCACGCGAGCTAGCATACAGAAAGGCCGCAATGCCTTTCATGCCATGATAGGTTACGGCGTGAAGCCAAATGGAGTAAATCCCTTAACAGCGATTAGCCTATACCGGAAAATTATTATACCGTCTGTGCTTTACGGGTGCGAAATTTGGAACAATCTCTCGGCGTCAGAAATAAATGAAATCGATAGGTTGCAGCGGTATATAGTAAAACGTATCCAGGGTTTCTCAGTCCGCACAAGAACTGATATGTGCGAATCAATGCTAGGACTTCACCCTCTGTCTAGCGAAATAATCATCCGCAAACTATCATTTCTGTACAAAATTATCTCCTTACCAGGTGACTCTGTTAGTCAAATGATATTTTTCAGGAAACTGTATCTGTATCTCTCTGATAGTAAATCTATAACTATGGGGTTCATTCCTGATATTTGCAATATTTTATGCGAGTATAACTTGCAATATATTCTGAATAACTGCTGGGACATAGCACGTCTTCCAAGTAAATCACAGTGGAAAAAACAGGTTAAAACAGCCGTGCATTCTAGGTATACCCTACTCTGGAGGCACAGGCTTTACTGTCACAGCGACTTTATGCGGTTCCGCAAATTACACACCTCTGTTGCCCCAGCTGTTGTCTGGAAAATGTCGTATTCGGGCTGTGATCTAAAGCTCTGTGACTATATTGCAAGGCTATGGACATCCATTCCAGACCCAGGTAATAACATCTGCTTGCATTGTAAGCGTTATTATAGAGACTCTCTTACCCACCAACTCACAGAGTGTAAGTGTACCAAACCGCTGAAAGACAGATTTTTGTGTGATTGTAGAGGTATTTTGCCACCAGAACTAGTAGATGTTTTATTGACAGTTGATGCAGACACTTTTGTAACCATTGTTCTGAGTGCCTCTTGCTGGTCTAACCTAGACAGAGCAATGGTAGAAAGCTTTTTATTAAAGTCGTTCGCATTTGTCAGAAGCTGTTGTCGTAACACTTGCGAACACTAATAATCGGAATGCCCAATGTAAAAAAAGGCTTGTACCTATTTAAGTCAGAATGATTCAATGTTCATATTGAGGGGTCACGGTTTACTGTTTCCCGTTTCCACAAAGGGAATCTATTACTATTTTCTCTAAGGCTCGAGTTTTTGTCCTAGCAAACAATGCGGGCCCTGATGAGGCGCCAGCTTGTGCGGCATTTCATCTTGGTCTGCACTGTTTACCAAAGTGTTCGTTTGTGGTATTCCGTTCATCGAACGGTTAACATTTAACTGTTCCAAAATAAATGCATGCAAATAAGATGTGAATTCATGATATAAATGATATGAACACGGTTAGCGGTTAATGTGATCCACGAGATACTACGAAATAACGCCTTACATCTATATACAAGAACTGTTTCTTGTATATATGAAAGGCATTCGTTCGATAATTCTCGTTTCCTGTAAATAGCTATCTCTCAACATTTTTTTTTTCTTCCAAACCATTTTTTGTAGGCAAAACTGCACATCTCTATTACATGCCCTTATACTTAACCATTGTATGTTTGTCGTTATCTTATATGTATGAATGTTCTCTTGTAAATCTCTTAATGGAGGAAATAAAGATTAAGAAGAACATGATGGCTAGGTTCTTATTACATATACGAGAGTACATCTAATTAATGAACATGCTGCCGCATCATGGCAGACGGGGCTAGTAGTCTAACTGTTTGGTCTGCGTCTTAATCTACATCCATACTTCGTACATGCGAGCAGCGAATACTCTAGCTAGTATTCGCAGACTCGCCTGATCCTTTGCTGCTCGCTGGTGCTTTAAACACCTGAAGCTAGTGCACTTGCCCGTCCTTTGATTTATATTCTCTGTTTGATTTTATTCTTCTGGAAACCAGATATGGATTCTTAATTTTTTGATTATCTCACACGAAGTATTGCATTATATCGTACTATACGTTACGGTTAAACATTTGCTTGGATTGCTTTTTTCTAATTCAACGTCAGATTTTGCTCGTATATAACTCGCTTATAACTATTGTTTAATTTGCTTCCAAGTTTTCTGGAATCAGCCGCCCATTTTATCAATAAACTGACAAAGTGTTACTAAAACGAAATACCGCAGTCAGATTGTTTGATATCTTCTGATATCGACTATCAAGTTGCCTGATTTATAAGTAAGTCTTGGATGATTGATATTTGCAAGATGGAGTGTATATACCCTAAATATGCGGACTTATTATTTTTCATATTTGTCCAAAATTTGAAAAGTCTCAATTTCTACCTGAAGCGTAGTGTAAAATGCTTGACAAACTAGCAATATAGTAGACCTAGAACATAATGGTCATGAAGAGTTTTCTGAGCTTGGTTTACCCTGTGTTCTAAGTCCTCAATCGTTAGTGTGGTAAATATGTTTCACTTTGGCATAGCTTAGATCCACAAGTATACATGTAGCTAAAAGCGATGCATTTCGACAAGCATGGCGTAAGGATGTTGAATTTATGAAGGCATTTTAAACCTGCATATATTTCTGTTTACACTCACCTCTCATTGCTTCATTTGACAGTTGAACAAATTCGGCATACAGCTCCTTCATATCACCCTTTGATACGTCTCGCCACCTCTTCCAAGTCAGTGCTAGCTCGTCATAGTCTCGGCTCTCAGCAAACAAACGTGTCAGCCCTGAAACAAACGTATTCTCTTAGTAACATCCATGCAACCTACTATGAACAGAAAGTGATTATGACCAGGAAGTGTCAAATGAGCCAATGCATGTGATTTCCAGCAGTGTGGTATTTCAACAGGTGTAGACTCAGACGAGCCTCTGCAGGCTCCTTTTAAGCTTAAAATCTCCAAATGATTTTCAGTCAGTAGCTTAACATTCATATACTGAACAAAAAAGTTAAGGAAATCTCAGAAAAGCATGCAACATAAGGAAACCATAGCAAACAATTTTTCAATTTTTATTTATTTGTTTAGATACATGTCATCGGTTGACAAAAATGTTTACTTAAGTTTGCTAGCACCAATACCTTTGATGTGGCACAGTGTCAAGTAACCCAGGGGTCAAAGTCATTTTTCGCAAAAATGGCTACAGAGAATTTCCTCTTAAATACCTGAAAAACATTTAAGTTTTCAAAACTTGAAATGCAATTCCCTTGAATGTCACATTAAAATTAACTTGATAGACTTAAGCATCACATTTTGAAGATGAGAATGCTTCATCAGTAACGAGTGTGTCCCCAGTCAGTGGCAAATCACGACTAGCACGGGTTTGACATACTCTGAATACTGGTGATTTGGTGTTGAGGGATCAGCATCAATATCTCCTGTTACACTGCATCGAGAGGCTGGGTGTTTCTTGATGCCATTATTATGCGTTGGACCCGCTGTCCAAAAATGTGATAGACATGTTAAAATTTTAAACATGTCGGGTAAGTGAACTGATCAGTCAATGCGCACAGCATTGTTTTTGCCGATTCTAGTGAGATGTGTTCTGGCATTGTCATCCTAGGCACGGTACTGTCACTGGTTTTCCCACAAAAAGGCAGGACAACAGACCTCAACACCTCATCCATGTACACTTGACTGATCAAGTGTCCCTCTATAGCCACCAGATCTGTCGTCCAAGATTTTAAACATATCCATCTCCCGAGGGACCTGGCGAACGTTAACGTATGAAAATCTATGTTTGCTCCATAAATTAAATTTTTGCGAAAAATGGAGTAAAGACCAGTCAACTTTGACATGGATTTTCTAAGCTGCTACGGGCGCTACAGACCCAAGTAAAGCGTCATTATAAAGAAAAACTGTCGCATTATACTATTGTGAAATTCAAAAGTCTTTAAATGTTTTAGACCTTTTGTCATAGCCCCTCAAACACAATTTCCTCAACTTTTTTTGTTGAGTATAGAATATTCGAGCGACTAGCAAAGCTCTGATCAGTCTGCGCGTAAGCCTTTGCTGGTCGCTACGGTACAATTTGCTAGAGAGAGAGAGAGAGAGAGAGAGAGAGAGAGAGACAGACAGACAGACAGACAGACAGACAGACAGACAGACAGACAGACAGACTATGTGTTATACGTACCTGGTTCTAACGACAAACAGTCATGTCCTGGAATACCGCATACTTTTCCTGTGCTATAGATTGCATCCATTTCAGACAAAACAACGTTCAGCTGAAATTAAGAAAGAAACATTTATACCTAATCAAGTGATAAATTTCCACCTTGCAACAAACTTTAAACATACAATAAACATGATAAAATAAACATAGAAATACAGTGTGTTATTTTTAAAATTTATGACATTCGTATGGTGCATCACTGTAGTTGTTAGATGTAACTCTTAAAGCGCTAATCCCAAAAAATGTTGTCTGTTTTGTCGCTTGCTGAAATGTTTTAGAAGCATCTCCAACAAACAGTGTGTTCCCAGATCATATTGCTAGTGTAGTAGCATTCTGATCTAGGTCCACATTCTTATTTTCTATACTTATAAAGTCAACAAGATCAGTAAGTATATGCTACAGACGACTTAAGCAAACGATATTTTCATGTACATTTTTGCTTCAATCCTTTGTATTCTGTAATTCCCCTAAATGGGCACTTTTGCAAACAGTGAATATCCGGGTGAAATGCCGCATAGTGCGGTATTTCATCAGGGTCTACACTGTTTATTAACGGAAAAGACATTTCTTGAAAATTATAACCTAACATTCTTTGATATATACAATGGACCATCCCAAGTTTATTATTTCAAACAAGACGGAAGTTCTATTAGTATATAAAGTGTTAACTTACTCGTTCTAATTTACTGCTATTCTTCATCGCACTTGTTCCCTGCTCAGCAATATCTTCGAACTGTCTTCTGATGTTCTGGTCAGTGAAACTCTTCCAGTCAAACAATGAAGCGTTTCTCGCAGCTTCCTTAGTGAAGTTAGCGGCTACTAGTGACATCTCAACCTGAAAATGATTTGCATAGTTTGACAACTCTGGCTGAAGTGATTTCTCAGTTATTTCCCCTTAAAGGGGTGTTTAGACGGCATGATTTAGTCGTCCTGACTTAGTCGTACATTTCAAATCAGCCCGTGTAAACACTGCTATTACAGAGTCATATATGATTTTAGAGTCAGGACGACATGTCATGGGGGATAGAACTGGTTCTATTTGCCATTACAAAATCATGGCGAATTAGCCAATCAGCTTTGAGGTCACTGGGGTTAATTGCTTTCGGAGCAAGATAAAAGAGATAACCCTAAACATGCCAGTATTTTGTCCTGAAAATGGTGTCTGCTGCATATATTCAAGTGCACTTCAGATGAGATCTTATCATGGAAGTAAACACTAAAAACCCTAACCAGACTGCTTCCAGGGAACAGTCTGATCTGGGTCGATCTTTTTCGCCATAAAGACTACCTAAGAACATAAGCAGATGAAATAGCAGATGACAAAAGTTGTGACTTGCGGGAATGAGTTTTAACACATGTGCTTAGCTATAGCAATGCAACAACTGTAGAGCATGATGAGATAGCTCAAGGTGCCCAGCCAGTTTTCTTCACTGTTAAAAGAAATCACACATGACATTGTAATGCCGTCTAAACAGAAAAATCATACATGACAAAATCATGCATGATTTTGTCAGGCTGACAAAATCATGCCGTCTAAACAGGCCTTAATCAGTATTGTTAGCTCATATTCCTTGGACACTGTTTTTATAGTCAACCCATCTGAGCATGAAATTTCAACTGCTCATAAAAACTAAAATACTAAAATATACTAAGATACTGAGAAATGAAGACGCTACCTGGTATCGGTCTCAGAGTCCCATCGATGCTCAGTTTGACGGATTGCATTTGCAGTAAATGAACTACATGTACCAGCCATTAGAGGTACAATGACAGATCAAATACAATATAAATGTATATTAAACCGAGCCAATGACATCTTTTAGAGTTATGATGGAAACGAGTATTAAGCTTCCACTTTACAACGACGTCAACATTGATTGGGTGTGGACAAGGCATGCGAAATACTGGCAAGCCTAATTTGAGGCGATTTAAATGGGAATTACCCCATGACAGCAGTGTATTTACCCATTTAAGCTGAATGAAACTTCCCACTGATATCTATCGGACTAGTCCATTTCATTTTTAAGGGTTGGCAAGTGATATTTTTTTTTCATTTTGATTCAAGTTGTAATAGATCATAGTAACAGATCAGCTCCATACTGCCTTCTGGTACCAGATACTTGTAAGAAAACATTTAACGCGGACCGTGCACACTTCTGTCAATTGTTTCGATAATCATTATTTCCGCCAAGATTATCTTATTTTCCTGGCAACACGAGTAGCCTTTCACTTGTCGATTTTTGATACATTTAAAATTTAACCTGAGACTGGCAGGTGTTCAGTTTATTCAGAACAGAAACAATGATGATGATATGGTTCGTTTATACTCCGTATTATTTTATTATTTGCACTCTAATGAACGCGAAAGGTTTCGAGGAAATATACTGTACACGCAAAGAAACGCCCATATATAGTTTACATTATAACCACCTCCTCATCATTTGCAATCCGTTATGCTTTTAAGTAATTAAGAATGCAAAGATCAGGAATCGATACAATCAAGTACCACACCTGACCAAGGACACCGCATAGGAAAGTGAAACATCACATACAAGAGAGCCAAGAGGTTAAACCTTTCCCAGCAAGTAACCACAAGGCTGAAAAGCATGATAAACATAAAACATAAATAACAAAAAGGATCCACATAAGAGGCAACGCATTGGAACGGTCAGTAAATATATATCTTTTAGGAAAGCCAGGACCAACGCCGGTGACCCGGAACAAATTCTCGGGGCAAACTTTCATTAGCTTATGAATTTCTTCTCGAATTTCGATAAATTCAAATATATTTTGATTTTCATTGGACCTTCATAGATGACAAAATGAAAATCAAGATTCAGATCTAAAAAAATTGTAATATACTTAACATCGCCATTATCGTGAAAAGTGGTCTCGGGTCTAAAATGCATGATATGGTCTGATATGTGTGCTTGTAATTAGACAATAATCAAGAGTTTAAAACAAAACGTTATATAGATTTTTGGAAGACTATAACGTGAACATGTGGTCCAATTTTTATATTGATATAGCATTTTGATGTTGATCAACTTTGTATTTTGCTTGACAGACTAGCAATACAGTAGAACCAGAACATAATGCTCATGAAGAGTATTTAAGACGTTTCTTTTGACGTTAAGTATAAATAATGCTCGCAAGCTGGCCTGTTTCAATTTACATTATTTTGTACGCAACATGCATATGAACGTATTTAAAAGTTTATAAAGTGCATAATTGCACATCTTTTCACAGAATTCCTGTGATGTTTCTTATCATACGATTTATGATAATATTCAATTCAACGGATAACATAGACTGTCTGTTATTCATCAAAACCTGAATGAAAACGCCGTACCAACCTAAAATGATTTAAAATGTTAAATGTTTTAAAACATATATGACTGTGTGATAGTTTATATTGCACATTGTACATGATTTTAACAAAAAATCGCACTGAAAAAGCCACTGAAACATAAAAACATTCTTTGGGATACATGTATATCCTCGGAAGATGTTTGAACTGGTCCTTGTTCTGTGGTGAAGTGTTATTGCCCGTTCTAGTTATGCAATCATCTTGCCGAGAAAAAAAGGGCTGGCTGTCTTCGGGATGTGCGAACAACAAAAGCGCAGACCAGCCTGCGCATTCGCGCAGACGGATCAGCGTCTTTATTATTTGTTTTTTGGACAGTATCATATCTAAACTTGCTACCAGCGAAATTTCATTTGTCTAGCTAGTCTCTGAAGCTAAAGAACTTGATTCTCGCTTTGTCGGGAACCCCGAAGATTGGTTTTGTCGCGTCGAGGCCCATATAATGTGGTCTTGCTATCGTTTTGCCTTTCTAAGCGTTTCGTAGCTGCATACACGGATCCAGAGGATGGGGGGACAGGGGGTCTGGACCCCCCTGGAAAATACAAAATTATAGGATGCCTTATCAATACTGGTCCGGATCCCCTTAAAAACACAAAGCTACCAATCCAGCATTCAATATTGGGCCATCATCGGCCCGCTAATAGTGGTATTTGGATGCTCCCTCCCCTCATCAAACTTAAAAAGAAAGCGTCGTCCAAGTTGGAACCCCTCTAACAAAACTTTCTGGATCCGCGCATGAATTTATAAGCTACACCATGCCACACATGTTTGGTTTAAAAATATTTTATTAGCTAAACAGTTGACATTATCAAACATGTGTTACCACACATGTTTACATTTGGATGTAGACGTTACATTATAGTATCAATTAAGAAATAAATTCGATTTTTGAAATGTTCATGCAATCCTGAATACTTCGCGTTAACTTTGCAAGAGGCCCAACGTGTTCATGATTGCATGAACATTAAAAAAATCGAATTTATGTCTTTTACATTTAATTATAAATATCTAATATACAGAAGTTATTTATAATTTATGAAACAAAAAGTGAGCATGATCAGGAAATACCACAATCGCACACTATAGACAAACCCACGGCAGCGAGAGGAAGAGCCACCGAATATTTACAGTAACTAGACATAAGAAAGACAATAAAAGCAAAACAACCATTTCTCTCTTCATTGTCAAGATGTTTGCAAAACTAGAAAGGACATAACGTAATGCATACCAAAACAAAGACCAACACAGAACCCCCACAAACAATGGGAGGTACAATAAACAATAAATCAACAACAACGAACGTTTTGTTATCCCCGCGCTTTTTTGTAAAAAAAAAGCGAAGGGGATATTGCAATCGCCACCGTCCGTCCGTCCGTCCGTTCATCCGTCTGTTCGTTATGCTATCTCCTCCTAACCCATTGGACCAGATTCAACCAAATTTAATGTGTAAGTTACTCAAATGAGTGAGGCATCCAACGGCAAATTTGTTTTTTATCCCGCTCCCTTGGGCCCTCGGGAGTGGTCAAAATATCAAATATCATTTAATTTCAATTACAAAGTCAATTTCAAAGATTTTTATAACTAACTTTGTGTGTGTTCTCACAAATGAAAGGTACAAAACACATCAGACGGGATTTTTATTCTGTCTAGGGGTGGGGCGTTTGGGATTTTAGGGGTCAAAAATTAAATTCCATCCATCCATCCGTCTGTCCGTTATGCTATCTCCTCTTAAACCATTGGACCAAACTAAACCAATTTTGTAGTGAGTTTCTCTCATGCATGGGGCGTGCAACGGCAAAATTTCTTTTGTCCCCTACCCTCGGGCCTTGAGGAGGGATCAAAAGGTCAGTTATCATTAAATTTCAATTAAAAAAGTCAATTTCAAATATTTTTTATACCAAACTTTGTCTGTGTTCTCACAAATAAAATATACACAACATATCAGCTAGGATTTTATTCTGTCGCCTGGGCATGCCCTAGGGGTGGGCATTGAGGGTGCTTATGGGGTCAAAAATTAAATTCTGTCCTCCCGACTATTATGCTATCTCCTCCTAAATCATTGGACGAAATGGTTGCTTTGCTTAGTTTGACTTCCTGGTGTCTCGTGATTGTTGTGTGGTTCTTCCTCGCGGTGCCATGGGTTTGTCGGCAGTTTGCGATTGTGGTATATTCTGATCATACTCACTATTTTTTGTGTGTGAGTTACTTACATAAATGGGGTTTGCAACAGCAAAAAAAAAAGGCCCCGCGTCCTGGGGCCCTGGGTAGGTGTCAAAAGCTCAATTATCATTAAATTTCAATAACAAAGTCAATTTCATGGATTTTTTTTTATGAGAGAGACTTTATGTTGTCTCTGTCAGACAATAATCTAACTGATATTATTGAAGCTCTTAACTCAACCTCCAGATATTTAGATGACTTACTTAATATTGATAATCCTTACTTTGAACAAATGGTAGGCCAGATATATCCCACTGAACTTCAGTTAAAGAAGGCAAATTCTTCTGATACTGAAGCTCCGTTTTTGGACTTGAACTTGTCAATACCAAATGGCATAGTTTCTTCTAAAATTTATGATAAACGAGATGATTTTAATTTTGAAATAGTAAATTTCCCATTTCTTGATGGAGATGTTCCTCGCTCTCCTTCCTATGGTGTATATATTTCTCAGCTTATCCGTTTTGTTAGAGTGTGTTCTAATGTTGATGACTTCAACAACAGAAACTTATTTTTAACTGCTAAGCTATTAAAACAAGGTTATAGATATCATAAAATTCGAAAAACATTTTCTAAATTCTACCACAGACACTCAGAGTTAATTGTTAAATACAACATCGGGTTAAAACTCTTCTGCAGCAAGGCATATCAGAACCTATATTTTATGGTGATTTAGTTTATAAATTCAAACGAATTGATGGAAACCCTAACTTTAGTGATCAATTCAAAAAGATAGTAAAACGTTATATAAGGGTTGGATATAACTTGGATATAATGGTACAGTCTTCATGCCTAGTTTTAAACCAAATCACGGTTTATAGCTATACCCCGGCATCCAATTTAGGTTACCTTGCACCCCACCCCAGGACAATTTTTCATGGGTACCAAATTGTTCATTGGGACCCCCTGGATGGGAAACGAAGGTGTCCTCAAAAAAATTTTGGTTTGGGCTATGTGAAATTGCATGGTTTCTATGCCAACCCATAGCGAATTTGAGAAGGGGGGTCTGCCTATAAAATTACTCATATCTCAGCTGTTACTTATCCTAGACTACTAAACTTAATACCAAATTAAAGCTTAGACATATGCCTAATATCCCCCTGTTGCATATGGAAATTACCTAATTAGCATATTCATAAATATGTATGAAAACATTAAAAATGTGTTTCACGAATGGGGGTATACGTACAAGATCAATAATATCTCAGCTGCTTTTAGTCGTAGAGTACTAAAATTTGTACTAAAATAAAGCTAAGACATAGGCCTTTTATTCCATGGTCAAATATGCAACGTATCTTATTTGCACAATTTGCATATTCATGAATATTAATAAAAACGCTAAAAAATAAGGAAAAATCATTACAAATATAAATAGGCTGATTTCATCCCAATATTGTCATTGTTGCATGTTTTAATATAATCAATGTTACAATTTGACAGGTCCAATCATCCAGTGGTCCTATATGAATATTATCTCATTTGAATATTCATGAAAATGCCTGAAAACTTAACAAAATGAGGGAAAATCACGTAAAAACTATGAGCCTAGGGGAGGGGTTAAGGTACGATCTATCCTGCACTCCTGGGGCCTTTTAAATTCATGCCAAATTGTTCAGTGGGACAATCAGAATGTGAAATGAAGTTCTCCTCACAAGAAATTAGGTATGGGCTACGTAAAAATGCATGGTTTCCATGGCAACCGCTTATATGATTCTCGAGATTGGGGGGGGGGGGAGTAGGCCTACAAATTCAATCATATCTAGGGTTCTACTTATCCTAGAGCACTAAAATTGGTGTCAAATTAAAGCTTAGACACATGTTTTTCTTCTTGTGGTCAGGTCAGATTTGTAAATCATCTAATTTGCATATTTATGAATATTAATGAAAACCTACAAAAATGAAGTAAAATCATAAAAAAAAACCATAAATGAACATATTTCAGCTCAAAAACATCATCAAACCACCATTGTTGCCAGTTTTTATATCCTCAGTGATTCAATTTGATAAGTTCTTTCACCCAGTGGTCCTATATGAAAATTATCCCATGGTCCTATATGAAAATTATCTCATTTGCATATTCATGAATATTAATGAAATCTTAAAATGATGGAAAAAAGCATGTGTAAACTATAGTATGCAACAGGGGTAATCAGACCTAAATTGAACAAATCAGACATTTTATTATGGGCATAAATTTGTCCAATAGGACCACTTAAATGTAAAAAAATATTGTCCTCAAAAATAAATGTTATTTGGGTTTTTGAAATTTCATGGTTTCCATGGCAACCCATTATGCTGACTGTAAAGATTGGGGGTATACATACAAAAAATACTCATATCTTAACAACATTTCATCCTAGATTACTAAACATGGTACCAAACTAATTCCTGGACATAGTAGTTTTATTTGGTAGTTAGATATGCAAATTATCTAATATCCATATTCAAGAATATTAATGAAAACTTTAGATATGAGAGATAAAATCTCAGAAAAATTAGGGGGTGTATGTATAAAATTACCAATATCTCAGCAGCTATGCGTCCGAGTGTATCAAACTTGGTGCCAAATCAATGCTTAGACATAGTACTTTTACCTTAAGTTCAGCTTTGAAAAATAGTTATCATAAATAATTATGAATTTTTAATTAAAACAGAAGAAACAAATGAAAAATCGCGGAAAAATCAAGGGGGTGCACTTACAAATCTAATAACATCTCAATTGCTAAGTGCCATAGAGTACCAAAATTAGTTTTAAACTAATGCTAAGGCAATAGTATGTTTAACAAATTATCAAATTTTAAAACGGTCATATTATAATATTCATGAATATTGATGAAACCATGAGCATTTTGAGAATAATATTTGAAAATGAAGGGGATATACCTACAAAATTACTCATATCTCAGCAGCTTATTGCCCTTACGTAGCAAACAAGGTGCCAACTTATTGCTATGATACAGCCCTTTATCTCAATGGTTATATTTGCCAGTTGTCGCATTTACATATTCATGAAAATTAATATAAACATTAGAATAAAGAGAAAAATCGCCGAAAATGAATGGGGTATACCTACAACATAACCAATATCTTAGCTGCTAATTGGCCTAGAGTAGCAAACAATATACTTAATTTAAGTCTATGCATAGCAGATTTACCTAGTGGGAAGATATAAGAATTAACTAATTTGTTTAATATCAATATTAATAAAAAATACGAGTAAAAAATGTATACAAATTGATAGCAGTGTAGTTACAAAATTACTCATATCTCAGCTGTTATAAATTAATACTTTTTTCTTTTACTCAATTTTACTTAGGATTTTGCTGTTTGATATGGTACCAAGCTTGTTACTATTGGGCAATTGGAAGCCAATATATGAATCACTTTGTAGCTATACCCCCCTAATTTTCCTGTATTTCTCTTAATCTCTCATGTTTTAATCAATATTCTTGAGAATTTAAATTTGATGTGTTATGAATTGGATCATTTTGGTAAACATGTTGTGTCTATGCATTGACTTAAAATCAGGTTTGGCACTATTGGGCACTTAACTACTGAGATATGAGTAATTTTGGAAGTGCACCCCCTTGATTTTTGCCGCAATTTTTCTTTCATTTCTTCTGTTTACATTAAAAATCACGAATATTCATGATAAATATTTTTCATATTATACCTTATGGTAAAAGTATGATGTCTAAGCATTAAATTGGCACTAGGTTTGATACACTGGAACACATGGTAGGTGAAATATTTGTCATTTTATATGTACATCCCTTAATTTTTCTAAGATTTTTTCTTTAATTACAAAACTTTTCATTAATATTCATGAATATGCAAATGAGATAATTTTCATATAGGACCACTGGATGAAAGAACTTATCAAATTGAATCACTGAGGATATAAAAACTGGCAACAATGGTGGTTTGATGATGTTTTTGTGCTGAAATATGTTCATTTATGTTGTTATTTTATGATTTTACTTCATTTTTGTAGGTTTTCATTAATATTCATAAATATGCAAATTAGATGATTTACAAATCTGACAACAAGAAGAAAGACATGTGTTTAAGCTTTAATTTGACACCAATTTTAGTGCTCTAGGATAAGTAGAACCCTAGATATGATTGAATTTGTAGGCCTACCCCCCAATCTCGAGAATCATATAAGCGGTTGCCATGGAAACCATGCATTTTTACGTAGCCCATACCTAATTTCTTGTAAGGAGAAATTCATTTCACATTCTGATTGTCCCACTGCACAATTTGGCATGAATTTTAAAGGCCCTAGGAGTGCAGGATAATTCGTACATTATCCCCTCCCCTAGGCTTATAGTTTTTACGTGATTTTCCCTCATTTTTTTAAGTTTTCAGGCATTTTCATGAATATTCAAATGAGATAATATTCATATAGGACCACTGGATGATTGGACCTGTCAAATTGTAACATTGATTATATTAAAACATGCAACAATGACAATATTGGGATGAAATCAGCCTATTTATATTTGTAATGATTTTTCCTTATTTTTTAGCGTTTTTATTAATATTCATGAATATGCAAATTATGCAAATAAGATACGTTGCATATTTGACCATGGAATAAAAGGCCTATGTCTTAGCTTTATTTTAGTACAAATTTTAGTACTCTACGACTAAAAGCAGCTGAGATATTATTGATCTTGTACGTATACCCCCATTCGTGAAACACATTTTTAATGTTTTCATACATATTTATGAATATGCAAATTAGGTAATTTCCATATGCAACAGGGGGATATTAGGCATATGTCTAAGCTTTAATTTGGTATTAAGTTTAGTAGTCTAGGATAAGTAACAGCTGAGATATGAGTAATTTTACAGGCAGACCCCCCTTCTCAAATTCGCTATGGGTTGGCATAGAAACCATGCAATTTCACATAGCCCAAACCAATTTTTTTTTTTAGGACACCTTCGTTTCCCATCCAGGGGGTCCCAATGAAAAATTTGGCACCCATGAAAAATTGTCCTGGGGGGTGCAAGGTAACCTAAATTGGATGCCGGGGTACTATGGTTTCCTCTTTAATTACACGACGGTGGGTCAGGCCTCAGACTCTATGACGGCTCTGACGTAAAGCTTTAATCGGTGGGTTGGTGCCTGAAGCTTATCTGTAGCTGGACCCACCGTGGCTCAACTTGAGGTTTTCTTTAGCTTTGACTATCTGTGAGTCATGAGCCCTTTTCTTTGTTTCATCATGGTTAGTTAATTTGATAAGAGTGTTTCTCCATGATGATACATTGCATTAGTTAGACGGCCTCCATGCGAGCTGAACATTTCTTGTACTTCAACAACAGCAGAATCTAGGGCGAAGATTTGGTACCAGTAAAATGCATTTAAGCCCCCCGGTGGCTTAGGCTGCTGTCCATTCTAAGGCGGTGGTTCTGTTGTTGTTGTCTTTTTGTTTCTTGTTACTCCCAATGTGGGAGTCTGTAATTGCTCTATGTTTTGTTGTATGCTGCTTTGTGTCCGTTCTAGTATTGCAATCATCTTGATGGAAAGAGAGAGCCGGTTCCTTTGCTTAATTTGTCTTCCTGGTGTCTCGTGATGGTTGAACGGCTCTTCCTCGAGGTGCCACAGGGTTGTCTGCGGTTTGTGATTGTGGTATTTCCTGATCATACTCACTTACTATTTCTATACCAAACTTTGTTTTCTTACAAATAAAAGATATGAAAAATATCGAAAGGGAATTTTGTTCTGACGCCTAGGTAATTCCCCAGGGTAGGATTTGGGGTGCCAGGGGTGCCAAGGGTGTCAAAATTTTATTTTTTCGAACATGGTCGTGTGGCATATCAAATTGACAGGGATAATGAGTAGAACAGAATGCAAGTAAATTTTTCATCCTGGGGTCAAACTGGTGACCTTGGGGTGTGGTCAAAATGGTTATCACCAGTTATTAACCTTACTTGATAGTTATCACTGACAATGAACCTTACATGGCGTTAATCACCTACCTCAGGTTTACATAATTGTAATCACTAGTTGTAAACTTTACATGATAATAACTATGGTTATTAACTTTACATAATGGCAATCATAAATTGCAAACCTTACATGATAGTAACATGTATCACTGGTTATCGACTTTTCGTAATGGTAATCGCTGGATATGATCCTTACATGATAGTTATTACTGGTTATGAAGAAAGTAAGGAGACAAAGATCAGAGATCGATACAATTTGGCACAACACCTGACCCAGGGCACCACAAGGGAAAGTATATGAACCCTACATGATGTTATTTACTTGTTGATAGAACCCTAACCCAGTGTTTACATAGTGGTTATCACTGGTTATAAAATCTTAAATAATGGAACTATCTGGTTATGGACCTTATATGATGTAAATCATTTGTTGTTAACCTATCGCATGCTTACATAATTGTAGTCACTAGTTGTAAACTTTACATGGTAGCAATCACTGGTTATGCACCTTACATAATGGGTAATCATTGGATTTGAACCTTATATGATATTCATCACATGTTGAGAACCTACCCAAGGTTTACATAATAATATGTGCTATAGTTGTGAACTGAACACAATAATAATCATTGGTTATGTATGAACTTAACATAATGTTAATCAACGGTTATGCACCTTACATGTACATGATGTAAATCATATGTTATATACATTATTAACCAATGGTTGATCACCATACGTAATTGGAGTCGCAAACCTTACCTGTTGATCCCTGTTGTAGTCCGTTATATTGGTTGCGTATGCCCATTCCGCCAGGTTAGATTGATACAGTATATCAGCTGCCAACCTGTCATACTCCGTTAAGAACTGTTTTGCCTCTTCTAAGTCAGTAATTAGACCTGAACATGTCCCAGCAAAACTTATTGTTAATACAAACACCAGACAAATAGTCCGGGAGAAGTATTTATCCCTTCCTGAGAAATTATCACAAGGCATGGCTTCTATTGGAATGTTGTCTCGATTTAGCTGGTACCAATCTCAAGGTACCACTCTCGTTACAGTCTTGGTCTGATGTCCGGTTTATGTCTCATGAATGACCCTTATTAAAATACATACCGATTAAAGCATTGCTGATTCTGTATTATACCTGCTACATGGCATTAAGAAAAATTGATTTTTAGCAATCAGCTATTAAACACCTTGGTAAAATATAAAGGTGGCTATTACAACCAAGCTAGTATCCAATTCAATGCAATCTCAGAAACACATTTACAAAATTATATCCACCAACCAAAATTGGGTGGACAAGATTTGAACCACATTTTCATGCAAGCTAGTTGTCACAACTGCATGGTGAATAATTGAAAAGGGAAGGCTAGCAATCCCAATGAAGATATTGTCAAAAGCAACAAAAACATATAAAAATTGAAACCGACACGTTCACTACCAAGATAAGCAAAGAAAAGAAAAACAGTGTTCGACTTGACTGAATTATCATTGCACCTACATGTAGAAT
Source organism: Loripinus fragilis (assembly GCA_964019695.1). Taxonomy (NCBI): domain Eukaryota; kingdom Metazoa; phylum Mollusca; class Bivalvia; order Lucinida; family Lucinidae; genus Loripinus; species Loripinus fragilis. The sequence continues at coordinate 299,776 of OZ026526.1, read as the reverse complement.
GGTATTTAGTTGATCTTACCTAGATCTTATATGTACCAATGCATTTGCAAAATTTAATCAAATTCACGCGTTTAGTCTGGAGATATCAAAATGATTATATTAATCAAATTAAGGGTCATTTTAATGTTTAGAATTACAGAAAATAAAATAATTTAAACAATTGTCCCAGCCTAGATATTACACATGTCTATATTTTAAAGTATAAACAAAATTCAGTCAAAATTCGATAACTAACTGCAAAAATATTTTAGGAAAACTACTTTTTTCATAGATACTCACTGAAAATGCGACGATAAAATAAAATGCAATTGTAAAAAGCTAGTTTTAACAAAAACATAAAAATCCTTAAAGAACCAAACTATAATATTTACACTTCACTAGGGAGGACAGTAAAATGTTTGATTTTTGACAATTTGATAAATAACCACATAAAGAATTGCAAACAGCAACGGCCCATTGATAAGCATTAATTAAGGTACAAAGCCTGGTCAATTAGTAAACATGCTTTAGAGGCTGTTAATGACAAAATATGGCATCACCAAAATCCTGCAAAACACGGTGGATCGAACGTACTCGCTAATGGGGGGTGGACTTGCAAATCCTCGATATGGTGGCGACGATAGCTTATGAAGTGCCACATGAAACAGCAAAGGCTGACACATGCATCAAGCAGATATTGTGAGATATCACAGTATTTGTACTGGTAGGACATGCTTTAGTATTGACATTTTGCACTTTCTAAGGAAGTGACGTTTAGTTTGAATCACAGATTACAATTTATTTTCTGATTTTTTCAGTCATATCCATGATCTATCGCAGTAGCATTCTCGTTAACAATACTTTTAACATTAAAACAACGAAACTCTGTTGAGACCAATCGCTAACTCTTTATATAAAAGGATGCATGTAAAATTAAATACATAGGCGTTTCATCTTCCCTTGAACATATAACCTGGAATGGCCCGATAATATGTATATTCGAACAATTTTAGTTGATTCAACAATAAATCCGTACACAATGAAGACAAACGAAATAGGAAAACATCAAAATGATAAGTTTATCACGATGAGAAAACAGCAATCCAAACGTCTAGATTAGAAGAGATCATTTTAAATTATTAGCTGTCTTATTTATCAGTCAAAACATATGCTGTGGAGTGAAAAGAACCATCTCAAATAGACTGTTCTTATGAGATCCACAAGCATATGTACACACTAAGTGAGCCAGTGAATGAGATTTCTAACAATGTGGTATGTGCGACCAGCAAAGCCTCAGATCAGCCTGCGCATACGCGCAGTCTGATTAGAGCCTTTGCTAGTCGCTTGAGTATTCTATGATTGTTAAGCTACTGACTGAACACCATTTGGAGTTGAGGCTGCATAGGCTCGTCCAAGTCTACACTTGTAAAAATGTCAAATTGTTGGAAATCTCATGCCGCGGCTCAAGTGATAGGAAAATAATCACAATACTAGCTACAATCAGTATAGAGAGAAGCAATTCCTTTATCACCTAAGGCAGCAGCGCACACCTATAAAACCTATCAACTGTCTATCAGTCACTTACGCAACCTCTCGTTAATATCAGTACCTTTTAAACTTTAACATGCCTGCGATTAATTTAACAGACCACAGTTCAAGCTGAACTTAGGAAGCCTCCAGCGAGCTAAAAAGATTTGTGTTTTAAAAACAACATAATCTAGGGCGAAAATTTGGCGCCGGTAAAATGCATTTAAGTCCCCAGGTAGCTTAGGCTGCTGTCTGTTCTAAGGCGGTGGTTATGTTGTTGTTGATCTATTGTTTTATGTACTTCCCATTGTTTGTGCTGCTCTGTGTCTGTCTATGCACTTTGTGTCCTTTCTAGTTTTGTAATCATCTTGAAGATGAAGAGAGAGCTGGTTGCTTTGCTTTTATTGTACGGATGTCTTATTACTGTATATGTTCTGTGGCTCTTCCTCACGGTGCCGTTGGTTGGTCTGCAGTGTGTGATTGTGGTATTTCCTGATCACACTGACTAATTGTGTTGGCCTTCAGTGATTTGAGTTCAAAAGTCGCAAATGATTGTGTTGCAATTTTGTAACGCATCCATATACAGAATGGCTTAGTTCAGGTTTAGTATTATAAGAATCTATCATGAGTATGAGGGTAGGATTGAAACATCCGTCCCGAGGATCACCGATTGGCATCACGAGGCCTGCCGAGTGACGACAATCGGTGATCGCGAGGGACGGATTTTTCTATCCCATTCTCACACGAATAATGGATTCTTTTTCTTGCTCACCACTCACTTTTATTGGAAAAACTTGAAAAATACCTCCAGAAAATCCTGAAAACGCTGAGATGCGACATGTTGACGTAATTTAACACAACAATGACGTTACGGACCGACGTGCGGCCAGCGTGCGAATGTTCGAATTTTATCTTTTCCTGGGGCTGGTATGGTTGCGTGAGATAGAAATATCTCACATGGGTTAAAACAACGGAAATCCCGATCTGGTGTGCGAGAATACACTCTCATGACCTCAAAAACGCACATGCAAAACTATACCCAGTTCTATCATTAAACTGTTTTTATTATTAGTCCATTGGTTTCAACATATTTCCTTTCATTATTTTGAATGGCATACAAAACATTTATACAGGCAAATTCGACATTAGACGGATCAAAGGTTAGATCCGTCTAATATCCAAATTTGCCAGTGTAAATTTTTTTGTATGCCAATGGACTAATAAGAAAAACATAAGGGGACGGCAACCCTGATAATTACTGTGTTTTATATGAAAGATCTTAATAAACCATGCATTTTGACACCAGTTTTATCTAAATCGGTTGAATAACGTAGATGTTGTGGGCGTTTGAATATTTGCAAATGGACTGTAATGGAAGCGGCCATATTGTAGGCTTAGTGACGTCACACAGCCTAATTAAATATACGTAATCAAAATAAAAGACAAACCAATGGATTGCTTGCAATTGTCTTTAATAAAACCATTCCCTTATGTATAAAGCCGCATATCTGCTGAAACACAGATGCTGTGATAGTATTGATAACTCAAAATTAAGGAGCTGAAAACAATTCCGAAAACTTATTAAATATTTAAAATGGCGGCTAAATGTTGGCCATAATGAGTTCTTTAAATGCCCATAACTTCCCCATTTTTCGACCGATATTGATGATACTTGTATCAAATTCATTGTTTATTGAGCTCTTTTTCTCTGATAAAACATACTCATTATTACGGTTGCTGTCCCCTTAAATATAATATTAGAACACGGGTATAGTTTTGCATGTGCGTAAACTAATCCAATCTTTGATCCGTCTGAATAGCCCCTTAATGCACGTACCCTTTTACCAGTGCATGTACATGCAATAACAATTTATAGGATTTGAATGTCAAAGAGGGCTCATTGGTACATTACATTAGTCAAGCTGCAGACTAATGGAGTTGCCCACTTAGTCGTACAAGCTGAAGCATTTCTATGTGTGCAAGGTGGTACTTCTTTTGTGGATCTTATATGTTTTTCTGTCTTGTGTTTGTTATGCCTTTGTGTGCGTCTGTTTATTTGTGACTTGTGGTCACCTGCTGGGAAAGGGCTGACCTCTTGGTTTGAGTGTGGTGTATAACTGTGAGTTTGTCACTTTCCCATTGGTATCCTGGGTTAGGTGCGGTACTTGATTGTATCGATTCCTGATCTTTGCACCCTTACTTACTTAGATCAAACTGCGCAGTTGCATAGTGTCTGATTAGAATCTTGAATTGAATACTAAAGTGGGGGGATGAAGCCCGACCGACTATTACTAATAATGTAATACTAACGCGTTTCCTTGCATGTACTCGTAAAGCAAGTAACTGTTTACAGCAGTTGCTGGTATAAGGCAATACAATAATCACATGACCTTTCAATACTGAAATGCTGAACTGATAATGGAACCAGCTATGAGTTTGAAGTTTCGCTAACGAAAGCATAAGAAACAAAAATGATTTTGTAGCCTGCGATTCAAGGCTTCCATCCAGTAACGTGTAGTTCTTTTAATGCAGCTGATTATGCACATCAATTAACAGAATGGATTGGCGCCCGTTCGCTTTTAATCAGAGTGCAATAATTCGATTACGCTGTGGCATGTACGACGTCTAAGAACATTTTGAACGCCTAACGATCTACTAAAGGAATTTCTCGCGATTTGCACATGGCACACTTCATGCGGCGCAATATTACTTGCCTATATCACCTACATTGTAGCCGTTGGTTTTCGTTTAAATAAAATATTAATTACTTTTTGCGAAATATTGATTCTTTTAAGCAAAGTCATCATCATCATCATCATCATCATCATCATCATTATCAGCAGCAGCAGCAGCAGCAGCTTGATCACCATTTCATCAAAGTGCTATTGTCAACTACAAAGGCATTCAATATAATGTGATACATGTATCCACCAGAGAATCGTTGAAACACATCCTAATCAATGCCTCAATAGTAATATCTTGTATAATCGTTCTAGTACTGCTCTACTCAAACTATAAGATAGCAGCCAGTTAACACCCTAGATAAGCATATGATAACTCCCGAGGTAGATAAAATGATAAGTAAATCCAATCATTTGGTCTCCATTTATTATATATGATGGGAAATATCTTAAGGTGTACATCCGCAGTAAATATACAAAATATAAAACCTGTGCATTTTAACATGTGCATTTTGCCCTGGTTATATATTTTGTATATTTTCTGCAGTTGCATGGGCGGATCAAGAGGAGGGGGGGCAGGGGGTCCGCACCCCTCCTGAAAAAACACAAATATGTAGGGTTTCCTAGCAATATTGATCCGGATCCTATAAAAATTGCAAAAGCAACCATGCCAGCATTCAATGGTGGGCCATTGTCGGCACGTCAGCGAAACGCCATTGAAATGGCGTTTCGCCCGCGGGCCGATGATGGCCCACCTTTTAGTGGCATTTCGATCATTTCTCCATCCCATCAACTAAAAAAAAACACGTCAGTGTTGGACCCCTCTGACAAAACTTTCTGGATCCGCGCATGTGCTGTAACATCTACGTTGAGCATTCAAAGACATTAAAAATTAAAATATCTACAGTTATTTCTCGTTAAATCGAGGTCCTTGGAACGAGTTATCAGTTTGTCAAATTCAAGGAGTAATTAGTACTCCGAATTCAATATACACCAACTGCATTCGAAATAATGGTTTATATCTTTTTGAGACGTCTGAGTTCGAATTTTCGAGTTTTTGCTGAACTGTTTATATACTCAGAAAAACAATTGAAGGATATTAAAATTGTTTTGACTTTATTTACATTTTGGAATATAATTTTCAAGGAAAATATTTTTGTCATTGATAGAATTATCACTATGCAATTCACCAAAGTGCAAATTGAAATTCACGGGTCATTGGTTACGATACAATACTACACCAAATGTACCGACCCTCTCTACCCAAAGTTCACAAGCAAAAATTTTAGCGCTCTCAATTTTTGCTGCAACCTTTACCAGGTCATTACTTATGTTCTAATTCCGACCACAGACAAAAGTTAACTTCTATTTATCCGTCATCGCCCCTAATAATGGGACAACTTCTTCAACAAAAATACACGAATATGGCATACCCCGGTAAATTTGACCACAAATTTGACGTAAAACACTGAAAACAGCTTCAAAATTAGGTGCCATTTTTGGATGGAGAACCAGCGATGATTTTGGAGCCAGTCACTATGGAATACAAACGATAAAAAAGGGTTTCAATCATTTTTTAACGTTTGTGACTTTTCAGTATAGAGGGTTGAACCATTTTGATCTGTACTGTACTTAAACCATTTAAGCGTAACTAAAATAAAGCATCCATTTTGATTGCAGATGTCTGGAACTATGAAATGCATGCATAATTAGTAAAGTTTTTATTGTATTGAATGTTAGAGATGGGATTGAATCCAAATATCCTTCAATTGTTTTTCTGAGTATAGTAACTTATGCCAATTCAAGTCATATGTTGATTGTGTTTCTAATATTGAACAACTGGGATACAGATTTACAAAAGTCAACATACTCTCTTCTGAATCCCTTTCTTGTATTCTGAAATATCTGTATGAGAACTTATTGTATTATATGTACACATGTTGTTAAACAAAAATGAAATAAACGTTTAAACTAAAAAGAGCTATGAAATGCATTTATCAGTTTCCTTTTTAACATGTGTTCAGCTGATTCTTGGAAGTATCGTTAAGTGAATCTGGACTTCAATATTGTACAATTATATAAAAGAGCGTATCTACCTACATTTCTGAAATCAGCGAGATGAACATTTTGATCAGTGTATTTTTACTGTGGAAAATTTGTTATTTTTGGCGCGCAACGTTTTTTCCGCAATTGTATTCTTCTTATGTTTTCATTATTAACCTAAAGGGACGAGTCTCCATTTTGGAACTGACTCTTAACTTGTGTTTCCCCATCTAATGAAAAAGTTTATTTGCTATTCTGCGATAAGTGATATATTAACGCTGTATGCACGACTCTTTAACCCTTTGCCTGGTATACTAATGAATTCTTCCTTCTGGTTTGATGCAAATAACTTGGGATAGTGCATTTTACATACATGTATCTAGAGGCGTCGTGCTATAATTTTTAAAAGAAATTGCACACTTTGGCCTGAAGATCTTTTTTACATTTACAAACAGTGTAGACCCTGATGAAATACACCATTATGATGCATTTCATCTGGGTTTCACTGTTTGCAAAAGTACTCGTTAAAGCGGCATAGTCTGTAACTTTTGATCTTTTAATTTTAGAACTAATGTTTCTATTTTTCAAGAACACAGTAAAAAACTAAAATTCAGGTATACATTTTACCAATTTCGTAAATCTTAACAAATTATCAGTATTAAAACAACATCATTTATTTTAAAGTTAACTGTATATAATTATTGGAGGGACGCAAATAATTACCAACAAGAGAAAAACACACCTGTTTTATAAGATAATTCACTTTTCCGTGCAGTTTTCAGCTATAGTGAACAGATTTATTATGAAAACATAACTTAATTCTACTTTTACAAATGATTTAAAAACAAAATAAAACATTTCGAAAAATGTTCATAGTTGCAGACTTAGTCTCTTTAAGGTTTACCCGAAAACAAAGGGTTCAGGGTGGTATTTTCGCGCATTCATGGGGAAACCAATATTTAAGAGCCGGGGAAACTTTACAGCTCTCTATATGTGTGATAGGTCAGACAACATGTTGAATAAATGGTAAGTTCTTCGCGTGTAGCAAAATTCCTGTTAGTGTCCAAATTGTGAAGCCTTATTGGACATATAAAGGCAGATTTGGCTCAACTTGAGGTTTTCTTTAGCTCTGACTATCTATGAGTCGTGAGCCATTTTCTTTGTTTCATCATAGTGTTTTAATTTGATTATAGTGTTTCTCCGTGATGGTACATTGCATTATACCCCTATTCCACACAGGCCACGAATCGCCCGAATCGCCACGAATTGATTTTTTTCTTATTCGGGGAAATTCGTGAGGTTTCAATAATTTTTTCTCCAATCGTGATGAGCTACGAGTCATTCCCGATTCGATACGATGTCGTTACGAATATTCGGGGGAATCGGTTCAATTCGGCAAGAATTCATTAGGATTAGAAAATAACATTAGAACATGCTGCACGAAAGTTAAGGATTCAATTACGAATCAGTGAGAATATGCGGAATGCAGCACGAATTGGGCACGAATTAACAGAAATCCGCGACGATTCGACACGATTCGCGAGATTTTCTCTCACGATAGCTATAAAAAAAAGGCCCGTACATGCTTCGAGGCATCAGTTCCAAAATGAATGTTCCTCGTAAAGCAGCAGTAGAATTGATCCTGCAACTTGAGTGTTGAAAACGGCTTCTTATATAGCTAGAAGAAAACAACTACATTAAAGTCGAGAGGCCCTGACCCCGCTCTTTGACTTGGAAAAATATGGCAGTTCGCCACTGGCAAAATCGCCAGCCAGGAGCTACTGACTGATCCTGATTGTGCTCCAGAATCTGCCAAATTTGTTTCAACTTCTAGGACTGCTCACATGCGCGAGACGGGGTAATTAACCTACTTAGGGAAAATTCTTCTGCTATCTCTTCCTTGGTTTTATTGCTTGGCTTAATCTCCGGATTCCCCACGAATGAGCTAAGAGTAGCTACGAATGCCCAAAACAATGCAAAAACGCCCCCGAATCGATTACGGTTCAGTTACGATATCCAAGAATGCCTTAGGAATTTGGTACGAATCACGCACGATTATTCGAATCGGGGAATTCGTGGCCAAAGTTTTATACAGTTCAAAACTTTTGAGCCGAATTCCCGATAGACCTATGAATTGCAAGAACTCACTACGGACTATGCGAATCAGTTAAGACCATCACGAACTGAGTACGATTCAGCCACGAATCCAAATATTTGTCAATTCGTGTCAATTCGTGGGATTCGGGGCCTGTGTGGAATAGGGGTATTAGTAAGAAGGCTTCCACGCGAGCTGAAAATTTCTTGTACTTCAATAACAGCAGAATCTAGGGCGAAAATCATGACGGTAGCTTAGGCTGCTGTCCGTTCTAAGGCGGTGGTTTTGTTGTTGTTGACTTTTTGTTTATTGTTACTCCTATTGTGGGAGTCTGTTATTGTTCTATGTTTTGTAACTTTACATCTTGATGGAGAAGAGAGAGCTGGTTGCTTTGATTTGTTTGTCTTCCTAATGTTTCGTGATGGTAGTGTGGCTCTTCCTTTTGATGTCATGGGCCCAGTTTGTCTGCGGTTTGCGATTGTGGTATTTCCTGATCATACTCAATTACTTATAAGACTTTGTAAATGCTTAACATTTATAACCCACTATCATATGTAGTTAACATAGTGGCTTTTTGACTTGGCCTTAACTGTTTTGCGCTGCCATGAAACCATAAAATTAAATGAGTGAATTACTTCAACCATATTGCTTCGTTAGATAGAACACCGGCTGATTGATAAACGACCTTAACCTGTTTACCTATGATAATACCTGTCAGTACAAATATACATGGATTCCAACTTTTTCTGGAGCCGAAAACATTTCAAAACATACATAAGTAAAGTGCGAAGCGAATTTAGCCGAAAATACTCTATGTGCTGAGTCGAAAACTAAATGTCACCAGCTATGGCTCGGGTGCATTGCTGAGCGTGGTCAATGATCCTGGATGATACGGTTACAAATTGTTGTCAAGATCTGACGATATCACAGTCAATATAATCAAGAACTTATTGCACACGATGCACTCCAAAATGAATGCCCCCGTGCATTAATAAGGAACATATTGACATATATTTTAAGGTTACACTGGCTAATCGAATACCTATTTTTGACCAAATGCTTGTATCATCCTATCTCTTGGATCGAACCACTGATTCTGATTGAACTGGCACATATATAAAAAGCAACAATTCATAGACAAAAAATGATTATATTTGGAGACCTTGACCTTATTGTCAATGTAACAATTCAATAATTATGGTAGAAATCACATTATCTGCACCCTATCTCCTTAACCAATAGGTGGGTTTTAACAAACTTGCATGGAAAACAGCAATCATGGAACATAAATATCTATACGTGTGTTTAAGTGGTACTTAGCCCATTTTCAATGTCACCCTCATATTTTGAATGTTAAAATCCGACTTGTCTGCATTATTTCGCCTTGATTAAAGGCACAAAATAACAATGGTACAAGCAAAAGGAAAACAAAACAGATTTTGCTAACTTTAACTTTCTCAAGAGTTTTGCATCAGTTTTGAAATTCAAATAAACTACTGTAGCAACTATTATAATTATTATTGTAATGCTGAATTTAGTGTTGACCCATTTAAGCTGAATGGGTTTGTCTATGCTCATCAGTTGGGCGAGCCCATTTCAAAATTGAGCCACGGCACGAGATTTTCCAACAATGTGGCATTTTGAGAAGTGTAGATTCATACGAGCCTGTGCAGCCTCTTTTAAAGCTTGGGAACTCCAAATTATATTCAGTCAGTAGCTAAACACTCATAGAAAAATCTAACGACTAGCAAAGGCTCTGATTCGACTGCGTTTATGCGTAGGCTGATCTGAGGCTTTGCTGGTCGCACATACGACATTGTTGGAAATCCCATGGCATGGCTGTGTTGGGTGGTACTTTCCAAATGTTTATAGAACATCGGTAAGCAAATAGTGAGGATCCTGATCAGACATTGCTTAATGCAGCGTCCTGATCTATAACTTCACATAAAAGAACGCTAGGCTTAAATAAGATAAATAGAGATGTATCCGGTCACTCAGTAAGCTTTCGGTTTGCGAGGTGTGTGGAGTGGGGGTCGGGGTAGTGGGTTACAGAGTTATCCATGAAACATGTGAACTGTAACACCTTTTTCAAAATTACCATTTATTATTTTCATTATTATTATTATTATTATTATTATTATTATTATTATTATTATTATTTTCCATTATCATGTGAGAACTATCTGCCTACTAACATTGTAATTCGGTAGTTAAATTTAAGACTCTTAAGAGATAACCCAGCACAACTTGATGACATGTGAATTGGACCACCCTTTGCCTTCCTTATTTACAAATAGGGCAATCCATAATTATGACAAAGAATGATACTTCTCGCAGTGAGGCAAAATGTTCTTTGTAAAACATCACTTTTCACTGGTGTGTGTTCGTGTATGCGGTCTGATCTGGACACTCCGATGGTCTTCCTGAAAGAATTGCGACGATCTAATTGCAGGTGTACACGCTGTGTGAGTCCGTCTGTCCGCTCGTCGGTCCGTTAGAAGTAAGTGAAAATGCTCATAATGCTTGAACCATATGGTATGTTTTGATCAAATTTTGCATACGTATGTATGTCAACATTGACTAATCACTGGCATGCGTAACTCCCTATTTGATGGACGTGCCATTGCTGTGCATCAGTCCGACCAGTCGTGGTTAGTTATTGAAAGTATTCATAATTCTTGAACCACATAGCATAATATTTTGATCAACTTTCGCATACTTATTGAACATTGTTCATCAACCGGTATGTAAAACGGCGAGGCTTTGTCGAGCATCATTTTGGCCGGTTGAGGCATTTTAAGGAAAATGCTCATAAGTCATGGACCGCTTAGTATAGTTTGATCAAATTGTGCATACTTATACATTTTAACGTTGTCTAGGCACCGGTATGCGAAACGTTTTTCTGCTAATTACAGACTGGCACTATTATATTAGGAATATATTTTGTTACGGGCCAGGCACTCTCACTTATATACATACCTACATAAGGTTGATTCGCATAGCTTCTAGTAGACAACTGCGTCAGAGTCGACACTTTGGCTCAGTGCTAAGAGTATTGGTTTTGTAACGGGGCGACCCAGGTTCGACTCCCAGCAAAGGAATGGAAAATTTTTCAGTGATGCTTTACTTTGTTACGTCTATCATGTCTTAAGATGGGGCCTCACGTCCGGGATTGGACATTTGTTCGCCTACAAAAGGCTTTCTATCATCATAAATGATGACTTCTTTGAAGAGGGGGAGTGTTACGGGCCAGGCACTCTCACCTACATACATGTATCTACATAAAGGTAGATTTCACATGTGTATATAATCAATCTCTGACAACTGCGTCAGAGAGTCGACTCTTAGGCTCAGTGGGTAGAGCATTGGTCTTGTACCGGGATCTATTCCCAGCGAAGGCACGAGTAATATTTCAGCTATGCTTTACTTTGTTACGGCTATCATGTCGTAAGAATATTTAGCTTAAGTTTTGCTGAACGTTATCAGTGTCCCTAGCAACAAGGGTAGCACTCATGTAAGATCCTCTATATCTGCAACAAGGGAGCACTCATGTAATATCCTCTATATCTGCAACACGGGTGGAACTCATGTAAGATCCTCTATACCTGCAACTAGGGTAGCACTCATGTAATTTCCTATATATCTACAACAAGAGGAGCACCCATGTAAGATTCGCCAAATCTGCAACAAGAGGAGCACTGATGTCAGATCCTCTATAGCCTCAACAAGGGGAACACTCATGTCAAATCCTCTATAGCTTCTACAAGGGTAGCACTCATGTAAGATCCTCAATAAATCTACAACAAGAGGAGCACTCATGTAAGATCCTCAAAATCTGCAACAAGAAGAGCACTCATGTAAGATCTTCTATATCCTCAACAAGGGGAGCACTCATGTAAGATGCTCGATATCAGTAACAAGAGGAGCACTCATGTAAGATCCTCTTTATCAGCACTCTACATCTGTAACAAGGGGAACACTCATGTAAGCTCCTCTATAAATCTACAACAAAGGAGCACTCATGTAAGATACTCAAAATCTGCAACAAGAGGAGCACTCACGTAAGATCCTATATATCTGCAACAAGAGGAGCACTCTTGTGAGATCCTCCATATCTGCAACAAGAGGAGCACTCATGTCAGATCCTCTATAGCCTCAACAAGGGGAACCCTCATGTTAGATCCTCTATATCTGTAACAAGGGGATCACTCATGTAAGATCCTCTATAAATCTACAATAATAGGAACACTCATGTAAGATCCTAAAAATCTGCAACAAGAGAAGATCTTCTATATCCTCAACAAGGGGAGCACTCATGTAAGATGCTCGATATCAGTAGCAAGAGGAGCGCTCATGTAAGATCCTCTATATCTGCAACAAGAGGAGCACTCTTGGAAGATCCTTTTTATCTGTAACACGAGGAGAACTCATGTAAGATCCTCTATATCTGTAACAAGGGGAGCACTAATGTAAGATCCTCTATGTCTACAACAAGGGGAACACTCATGTAAGATCCCCTATATCTGCAGCAAGAGGAACACTCATGTAAGATCTTCTATTAATCAGCAACAAGAGGAGCACTCATTTAACATTCTCTATATATGCAGCAAGAGGAATACTTATGTAGTACTCTCTATATCCGCAACAAGGGGAGTACTCATGTAAGATCCTCTATTAATGCAGCAAGAGGAACACTCATGCAAGATCCTCTATATCTGCAACAAGGAGAGCACAAGTGTAAGTTCCTCTATATCTACAACAAGAGTAGCACTCATGTTAGATCCTCTATAACTGCAACAAGGGGAGCACTCATGTCTGATCTTCTATATACATGTATCTGCAACAAGAGGAGCACTTATGTAAGATCCTCTTTATCTGCAACAATAGGAACACTCATGACAGATCCTCTATATCGGCACCAAGAGAAGCACTCATCTAAGATCCTCTTTATCTGCAACAATAGGATCACTCATGACAGATCCTCTATATCTGCAACAAGAAGAGCACTCATGTAAGACTCTCTATATGAGCAATTATTTAAGTTCTCTATATCTGCAACAATAGGAGCACCCATGTAAGATCCTCTATATCTGTAACAAGGGGAACACTCATGTAAGATACTCAATATCTGCAACAAGAGGAGCACTCATGTTAGATCCTCTATTAATCAGCAACTAGAAGAGCACTCATGTAAGAATCCTCTATATATATTATTCTATGGTCCTTGACGCGAGAAGACTTATCTTCGGGATTTCTCACGCAATGTAAGACTCAAACGAGTCTGCTCAGCTAAAGAGATTAGCTGGAATGATATTTTTCTTACAGCAAAGGCAATCATGTTTTTTTTCCATGAAGCGATACCAGGTTGGTATGCGCCTTTGTTGTCAGCATACAGCAGTCAGATTTTCTCGCGCGTCGAGCCAAACTATATGTGTTACGAGTCGGAGAAAGATCTACCTTTGTATTTCGACATGAACAGGGTCCTTATCTAATGACACGATTCATTAATTATTTGCAATGTCACGAGAAAACTTAATTATGGTGCATGTTAATAACAAAGGCGTAGACCAGCCTGCGCATCTGCAAAGTCATCGCTGTTTTTATTCGCTCTCTGTAAAGTATTATAGCTAAACTCGCTACATGCACACTTTTTATATTCTTTATAGCTAGCATACCTTAAACTAGTCGCAAACCCTGGAGACAGGTTTTCCTGCGACCTGGCACAATTTTGTATCTTGGTACCCATGAAATGCAGACAGCCAATAATATATATACAGACAGATGTCTTAACTAATTAAAACGTAATATACATGACACGGCGACATCTTAATTGCGGGAAATTTATCGTGTAGAATGAGATAATAAAACTAGACCCTTTATCGGTTCTCATTGCTTTGGCGACCAGCGAAGGCTCATGTGAACCTAAAGCTCTTGGCGGTCTCGCCAGGGCCTTCGCTACTCGCACGCATGCTTGCACGTTAGGCGTTTTCATCAGACAAATTACACATCAAAAACATTTACACTAAAGTAAGGAAGAAGGCAAAGATCCGGAATCGATACAATCAAGCACCACATCAGTCCCAGAAGACCAAATGGGAAAGTGACAAAACACAAGAAAACATCACATACAAGAGAGCCAAGAGGTCAGCTTTTTCCCAACAGGTGACCACAAGGCTGCCAGAAACAGACATCACAGTATGACAAAGACAAACATAAATAACAAAAGAGATCCACAAAAGAAACACCACTTTCGAACGGTCAGTAAGAAAATTTCACTATTTCACGGTACCAAACTCACTCACCCTTAATTCTGATGTGGATCAAGACGCATATATTTTGGGGTTTGCAAGAAAGATCCCTAACTGATCCCTAACTGATCCATGAATCATCTCCTTGTACATATAGATCAAGAGATAAAAAGGGGAGCGCGGTGGCTCAGTGCTAGAGTGCTTGACTCGAGAGTTAATCCCGCTGCATGCTTTTTGTCAGAAAGAATACCATCAGAGTGTCAATTATTTTGGACCCAGATTGGACCAGACGTTTTTGCAAAGAGTTCACAGAGTACTTATGAGGAAAACAGATTAGAAATTCGGATGGTCAAGAACTAATGAACAGCTTCTTGGTTTTGGGTTAAATAGAGGATCTTACTTGAGTGCTCATGTTTTATTGAATCTATTAAACGAGTTGGGGGAAAGAGGCAAAATGCGAGGCGTGTCGAGCATTTAATCTCCTTTTCGCAACGAGTTTAATAAATTCAATAATACAGGGGCATGATTATCATATGACATAAAATTATTTTGAAATCATATTTTTGATGTGAAAACGTTAGGATTTTGCCATATGCGTCATTTCATAACGTTTCCTGAAAATCTTTAAACCACTAGTGGTTTATCGTTTTTAATGCAGGGCGTTATTTCACTCCCACACGCGAACACATTTATAATCATGCTGGTACATGTAAAACTGACATTTAACTTTAAGGATTATTGTAGTCAATCGCCGAAAATAAAAGATATATTTTCAAAATATTTTGTGAAAACCTCTTGTGATCTATGATTATGACATTACATGTACCAGACCCCGAGGTTTAATAACTTTTTCATGCTCAACTTTACTGAAGATTTTATTTTAACTGCTTTTAAAAACTTAAATGCTAAAAAAATTAAGACATTTCTTGCTTTAAAATTCTCAGATGTTGTTGTCATCATGCTAATCAATGTTAAAATACCAACGATTGTTGGTATTTTAACATTTTTGAGCATGATAAATTTTATGCTCAATTGAAATTGAATTGAGCATGAAAAAATATAGCCTCGAGCCCTGGTTATATTCACTTGTTTTTGGTCGTATTTTATTTTAACATATCCAAGAAATTTAAAATTGCTATGTGATCGGATATTGCTTCTCCCTATTAAATAATTTACAGAATAACTGATCTTTCAAGTATTCCTTTTTTGAAAATCGCATATACGGAGTTACATGCATAAAGGGGCTAATTTGGCCCCCTACGACACAAAAAACTAAAAGTTACTTTTCACCAATTTCTGCTAATTGATTAATAGAAGATTAATCCAAGTGTAAAAGTCTGATATTCATTTTACGTTATTGTTGCTCAGAAACAAGCTGCCAGAATATGCTTAAATAGAGAAAATGCACTTTTGTACGAAATTTGTGGCCTTGGTAGACTGATTTATGATAAATTTGCTATCAGCACAGCTAAATACTCCCCAATAGTCTTTGTAATATGTTCAATGGCCTGATTATTCTTGTCATCTTCCAAAACATTAATGTATGGCCACAGACTGCATGCTTGGTGGTCAACCCAATCACGGTTGGCAACTTTTCTTTTCTTTTTTAATTGCACGCCGGTGGGTCGAACTTCAGACTCTATGACGGTTTCGACTTAAAGGCTTATCTATTGATGAGATGGTAGGGGCCTGATACTTTGGCTCTTTGTCGGGCCCACCGTGGTTTACCTGTTGGATTTCTTTTGCACCGGGATTCAGTTTTATTTACTGTTGAGTCCTTATCCTTGCTTTATCTCCTTGTTATATCTTGATTTATATGTTCAAGGAGATGATGCATTGATAAGTTACGGGTCTTTCATGCAAAGCAAATATCTATGTGTCTTAATCCACATTTGAATTAAGGGTGAGATTGGCGCGCCGTTAAACCGATTAAAGCCCTCCAGTAAAATATTTACTGACCGTTCCAAGGCGGTACTTCCTTTGTGGATCTTTTATGGGTTTTTTTCTGTCTTGTGTTTGCTA
Organism: Loripinus fragilis; assembly: GCA_964019695.1. Taxonomy (NCBI): domain Eukaryota; kingdom Metazoa; phylum Mollusca; class Bivalvia; order Lucinida; family Lucinidae; genus Loripinus; species Loripinus fragilis. Next base: position 283,181 of record OZ026526.1, on the reverse strand, counting down.
TGCTTTTGTGCGCGTCTGTATATATGTGCCGTGTGGTCACCTGCTGAAAAAGGGCTGACCTCTTTGCTCTCGTTTGTAGTGTCGAACTATGAGTTTGTCACTTTCCCATTGATATCCTAGGTCAAGTGTGGTACTTGATTGTATCGATTCCTGATCTTTGCACCCTTTCTTTCTTTGGTATTTGCTTGTGCTCTGTGTTAATTTATCTGTCACAAGTCTCAAATTTGTTCCAAAACGGCCACTTTCTTAATTTCATGCTATTTTGGTGGCCATTTTTGTTGCCATAGTAACGCTTAAGTTCAAATTCAAATCAATAAAAAACAACTTTTATTTTTTGATCTCATATGGGGGCCAAAATAACCCTTTAATGCACGGAATTCTTTCAACTTGAATCCACAGGAGTTTCTAATACTATGCGATTAAAATTACATGCAAATATCATTTTGCTATTGGAATGATTTCACTAAATACAGCCCTTTGTATACTAAACAAATTCTTCCATCAGGCCCCAAGGATATAAAACATTTTTTTCATGCTCAACTCATCTGAACATGGCCCGGAATGTCAACTGCTTATAAAACTAAATTGCTGAAAGTATAGACAGTCTTGTTTTCAAGCTCTCATATATATGCTGTATTAATCATTGTTGGTATTTAATTTTGATGAGCATTTACATTTCATGTTCAGTTTGGTTTAGCATGGAAAAAAGTTTTATAACCTCGGACATTGGTTGATACAATGAGCCTTGGGTATATTATTGTACATACAACTGTACCAAGAGGTCACAGGTTATAATTTCTACATTAAGATGTTGTTTAGTTCAGTCCCCGAATATTGTTTTTACAGTGCAGACCCTGAATCGGCATTTCAACTTCATCTTCACTTTTTTACCAACGTACTTGTTGTAGGAGTGAGTGAAAGAGGCTTAATGGGATCGCTCCCCACAGATAAGTAAATACATGTGTTAATAGGAAGAGGGTAGGCAAAATAAAAGTTAGTGCCAATATGGAGCCCTTTTCCCGCCAAAAATGTGCCAACTACATTGTTCAAAATTTCATAAACACCAGTATGTGCTTCGCCCTCAGTGTTTAACATCACCGTCGGGATCGGGACCTGCTGAACGTTAATGTTTGATCCCTTTATTATATTTTAAGAATTAGAATAATCCCTACCGTTATATAATTACCCAATTTTATAAACGACCTGCCGGATAACATCAGGTCTTCTGTTCGCCTGTTCGCGGACGACTGTGTCCTGTATAGAAACATATATTCGATTCAGGACTGTTTTATCCTGCAGGAAGACCTCACTAGCTTAGGACAATGGGAAGCCGATTGGAAAATGAAGTTTAATGTGGTCTAATGTCACTCTATGAGAGTAACTCGGCATTAGCATCACAAACTGATTCTCTTTGATTACTCCCTTCACAACCAAACTTTGGAAAACGTTCAGTCAGCAAAATACCTTGGCATAACCATCTCTGATAATATGGATTGGGGTCAACACATTTCAGAAATTTCTTTCAAAGCAGCTAAGACACTTGGTTTCCTTTGCAAGAATTTGGCTTTTGCACCTCGGAGTACTAAGGAAGTTGCATACAAAACTTTGGTTCGGCCTAAACTAGAGTATGCAGCACCCATTTGGAGCCCTTACTCAAAACTTACTCAAAACTTCAGATTAATCAGGTAGAGAAAGTTCAGAGGACAGCAGCCCGTTGGACCTGCAGGAGATGGCGAAAGACAAGTAGTGTCGGCGAGATGCTTGATGAGCTTGAGTGGCCAACTTGAGGCCCGTAGGGATCGGTTCTCCCTTCTTCTCTTTCATAAGATACATTCTGGTGCTATGGCTATAGAAAAAGACAAGTGCCTGACCCCTGCTCGCAGTTTAAAATCTACCAGGTCATCACACAGTGTAGATAGCAGACATACAGTGATGCCCTGAAGAACTCTTTTCCCCCGGACTATTCCACAGTAGAATAGTCTTTCTCCTTCGGTGGTCAATTCCCAGACTGCTGAGGAGTTTAGGGCACTCCTCATTTAGTTAAAAACACAGCCGAAAGATTTTTTTTTGTTTTTTTCGTTTTGTTTTTTGTTTGTTTTTGTTTTTTCTTCAAAATTCCAAAATCGCACTCCCTGGCGTAATGGTGAAAATTTGATTGTGCCAGTAGTATAAGAAAGGAAAGAAAGAAAGAAAGAAAGAAAGAAAGAAAAAAGAAAAAAAGAAAAGGTGGATGTTATTTTCTCATGTTAATTACTGTATAGGCAGACTCAGCTTAGTCAATAGGAGACCCTTTTATGGTCAAAAGATCATCGGAAACCACTTCACTAATATCACTTGAATGAATACGAGCTATACACACTTAGTGATGCATTTGTACATGTATACAACGAAAACCAAAGTTTGAAAATGCCTGAGCATATTCTGATATGGGATCTTGTTGTCGGATAAATTTGGTAAATCTCAATGGAAAATTATTATTATATAATAGTTTTGTTGGTATATACATTGACAATAGAACAGAATGTGGTCGTATTGGCGAATTATGGTAAGCTTTACTTTATTAACACACGAACGCACACACAAACATTCGCATACTGGGTTTACAATTGCATGTTTTTGTTCATAAAAAAAACTTGTGAAAATGTACATAAAAAAAAGAGTTAATTAGAAAAGAAACTACTGTCGTCACAACCAAGAAGCACAGTGACATAATGTTTTCTTTAAAATTATTAAGTAAAAAAATTAACGTGTATACTCCACTTGAGTTAATGTGAATCGATAGATCTATCCAGGATTCATAAACAAGTGATCTATCGATTCTAAGTCCCTAATAATTTTGTAAACAAAACATGACGTTACTGTCACACTTGGCTGGCAGGACAGTAATCACATTTTCACACTTTGTTTCTAGCATCACTTTCTAAAATCGTACAGCCAAGTGGTTATTGTGTCTGGGTAGGACTGTTGTAACTCTTTTAACCCATATCCGTATAAAGTTTTTATGGGACATAGGCAAACAGTGCATACCCAGATCAGACGCCGCGCAACGCATTGTCTGACCAGAGTCTTCATTGTTTGCATGCTGAATTATATTTTAAAAATTGAATAAAAGTAAAAAAAAATAATATATTATATATACAACCTAATGCCATAAAATTGTATATGGGCTCATTTAAATGATAAGAATGGGAAAGTTCATATGATATAAATATATTTCAGCGCTGGTTAACCTCACTGCAGTTTCAAGATCAAGCATGTTGACACAATTCACGCAACACTAATGATTAAACATCGGCCTTTCTCTGGTTCACAAGCAAATTGAACGTTTTTGCTTTTATTACCACCGACATTAAAGGGGTTTAGGGATCACTGAGAATAACTAGAGGACCTAACATGAGTGTTCATGTTTTATTGAATTTATTAAACGAGTTGAAGAAAAAAGATAAAATACGAGGTTTGTCGAGAATTTTATCTCATTTTTGCAACGAGTTTAATAAACTCAATAATACAAGAGCACGAATGTTAGATTCTTTTTATCATATCACATTAAGAATACTTTGAAATCTCATTTCTACCGTAAAAACGTTATGATGTTGTCATTATGTACGCACCGTTGTTATGGGCGTCAAAACGTTTCACGGAAATCTGTAAACCACTAGTGGTTTATCGATTTTATTGTATGGCGTTATTTCACTTCCAGAGGCGACGTCATGTAATGATGTATAATTGAATGCTTTATTTATTTAACGTATAGTTAAATTAGTAAACGTATTTATTTGATGTATAGTCTATCATTTTTACTGTCTGTATTCCAGACTGTGGAACTATAGCCATCACCAATAGGCTCATACAGGAAGGAACTACAGTTAACATACAGTTTAGCCCCAGCACTAAACTACAAGCCGTCATAGAGAATGGGAGTTATCGCTGGGTCCACAGAGCACACAATCGTCAAGCTGTGGCTTTTAAAAAGGAAGAGGCACATCTCTATAATCCTAGACTAGATGAGATAAACTACAACCTTCATATTAATGATGTACAAGCCAGTGACGAGGGGCGTTATCTGGTTCAGTGTTGGTACAGGGCAAGGAATGGCTCCGATATTTACCTTTATACTAAATCAGTTGACTTAAAACTTCAGGAAACAGGTATTATAAGAACGAGGACGATCAAACCAAGAACGGGCGTTAATACGAAACAAACAAGTTTTCGGGATTTGCGACCAAGAAAAGCTCAAACCAGTTTGCAAAGCTACATGTACAGAGAGTATCTAGAACGTAATAATTTTGCACGAAGAAAGTTGAAATTATGGACTTCATTTTTCAAAGAGCTACATGTGCATTAAGGGGCTATCCTGGCCCCCTATGAGGACAAAAAGTTTTTCATCAAATTATTCTTATTTGTTTATAAGAACTATTTCCCGAGTGTAAAAGTCTAGAATTGATTTGACCTTAACCGTTGCTATGGTAACAAAAAAGGCCTCCAAAATAGGCTGAAATGAGAAAATTGACCCTCTCGATACAAAGAAAAATTAACAGAGACACCTACCAATACCAAAATGATATTATAACTGATGATTAAAGTTATCATGACACACAACATGTTAACAGTTTTTTGGGGTGTTTAGCTATGCTCATTATCTACTTCTTAAACAATCGGTTCCCCAAAGCCTTACATTTTGAGCCAAAATGGCGATTTAAATAATTCAAGCATAATTTGGCGGCCATTTTTTGTCACTATAGCAACGGTAAAAGATAAATAAATGCCAGAATTTTACACTTGGTTTATTCTTCTAGACAACCAATCAGAAAAAAAATGGTGAAAAGCAACTTAAAGCTTCAGTTTTTGGCTTTAGAGGGGGCCAAATTAGTCATAATGAAGTTAGTTTGTTTTTCGATTTTCGCTTTCGCTTTGTCGTTTTCGGCTTTGCGTGTTTCGTTTGTTTGTTTTTTTCACATTCGGAATCTTATTTTGACATTCGAAATGGGGCCGACTTTCGAATTAAGACCTTCAAAATCCTATTTTGAGATTCGTAATGGGACCTTCAAAATCCTATTTTGACATTCGAATATCAAAATAGGCTTCGGCCTCATTTCGAACGTAAAAATGCGATATTCGGCCAAAATTCGAATATCGAAAATTAAAAGGCGAAAAACGAAAAGCAAAAAATGAGAAAAAAACTAACTTCACCTTCGTCCAAATTAGCTCCCAATGCACGCCGCTTTTTATCACACTTGCACATTAAGGTGGATATCAAAACTTAAAATTTAAGTGTTTTATGAGAAATAATGAGAAAAATCATCAATCAGGGGTTCCCATGGTATGCATATAACGAAGTGGTTCACTCTCGAGCTTTGTTTTTAATGCTGTTGTCGACCTTTTTTTACCCATATAGCCCCCTGTTTCGTTATTCATATTAAATCTGTCTCTGAGAATATGAGGTAAATATTGAAAAAAAAACACGATTTTTCAACTGTTTTGAAATATGTTGGTGTTTTATTAAATGTTTTGAAAGTGAAACAATGCGTATACACTGTATAATTAGGTTTTAAATGCACGCATGGTAGACAAATGTTAATCGTGTAAAGTGTTGTTCTCTTTATAAAAAATAGATACTTAAACGTACTCTGAGTGATCTAGATTTTTGTTATTGAGTTTTGTTTTCATATAGGTTTGGTCACTACGACAGCAACAAACATCGTCTCAACTGAAGGTATACCAATCAAAGTCTCAAATTCTGTAACCACTACGAGGGAGGAGAGTGGCAACAGTTCTGTTCTGATCGGCACGATCCTTGCGGCTGTTCTGTTTACTTTACTTGCTACTTTTATTGTCGTGTTCATAAAGAGAAGACGAGCTTCCAAGAAAGGTATGGTTACCCAGCTGCCTATACTACACATTACTATTACTTTAATCAACTGACCGACACAATTTCAGGTTGCTCATGGTAGTTATATTTTGCTGCTACAAAGATTGAAAACTTACTATACAACTTGTGTGGTACTTGATTGTCTCGAATCCTAATCTTTGCATCCTTACTTACTTTGCTCTCCAGTAAAATATTTTACTGACCGTTCCAAGGCGGTTCTTCTGTTGTGGATCTTTTATGTTTTTTTTCTGTCTTGTGTTTGCAATGCTTTTGTGTCCGTCCGTTTACATGTGCCTATTGGTCACCTGCCAGGAAAGGGCTGACCTCTTGGCTCTCGTTTGTGGTGTCTAACTGTGAGTTTGTCACATTCCCATTGGTATCCTGGGTCAGGTTTGGTACTTGATTGTATCGACTCCTGATCTTTGCACCCTTACTTGTTTTGCATAGGTTTCATATTTAGTAAAATCCTCGCAGTTGTACACTGTACATTGTACCTTCAAATTCAAAAATTGGGTGATTGTTTTAATTGTAACAATGCTTCTGTGTGATACCTGTCAATATACGATCTCGTGATAGCTTCGCCACGATTTACATGTATATGCGACTGGTGTTATGTTGGGGTCTGCGCTCAGGTAACACAAAAAACCTACATGATCAGCTGCAGAGACTAGTTTGATAAGAACGACGATCGTTGTGATATGACGGACAATTCGCGTTAAATCTTTGTCTACTTGCTGTTGATTTTTTTTCAAAATTACTACTTTCGAAAAAAATAGTTTAGGAATACCTCTAGAGTGTCAAATTGTTTGCAAAGGTTATCGGCAGACGACACTTGTTTGCAAAGAGTCGAACCCCAACTTCACCAATCATTATTTATTCGTCGAAACTTGTATAATCAACACTCGATACATTTAACCCATCTCTAAGTTGCTTCCTTTTCACCGAGTGTTTTAGCATGAATTACGATTAAAACGGAAACATACTTAAGGATCTTGTCAATTGTCCGACCCGTCTTTAAATAAGTCAAGTTGGTTGTTAGTTTCATGCACACTTTAAACAAACAATTGAGCCGTGGTATGGTATTTCCAACAATGTGGTATGTGCGACCAGCGAAGCCTCACATCAGCCTACGCATGCACGCAGTCTGATCAGAGGTTTTGAATATTCTATGACTCTTACGCTACTGTCTGAATATAATTTGGAGTTTCTAAGCTTAAAAAGACTCTACACAGGCTGGTCTGAGACTACACATGTGAAAATACCACATTGCTGGAAATCACATGCCATGGCTCAATTACGAGATTTCGGTACTTATTGCAATAGAAAGCAGCGAAGGCTCAGTTGAGTCTACGCATATGCGTAGACTTGCAAAAACAAACTTCATCGCTCGAATTCACCAAATATAAATGTAGACTCGTAAAAAACATTAGACCTCTAACCTCGAGTGGTACCTTAACCGTCACCGATGGCGTTTATTAGAGACATTTGCGCATATATGATAAGTACCAAAGTCTCGTTAGGTGATATGAATGATTGTTTTACTTTCATCTTAAATCATCAAACACACTTTTAATGCCATCCGCAGCATGTGATTTCCAACAATGTGGCATTTTGACATGGGTAAACTCAGACGAGCATGTGCAGCCTCCTTTTAAGCTTATAAACTCTACATGCTGTTCAGCCAGTAGCTTAACAGTCATAGAATGTTCAAGCGACATGCAAAGGCTCTGATCAGACTGCGCGTATGCGCAGGCTGGTCTGAGGCTTTACTGGTCGCACATCCCACATTGTTGGAAATCTCATGTCATGGCTCCAATATTTGTTAGAATATTAACGCTGCATAAGAGCTGAAACACGGCCATTTACTCGTGTTTTGTTTAATTTTGGAATCTTAAACAAAAAATAAGTGAGCATGATTAGGAAATACCACAATCACACACCGCAGACAAACCCACGGCACCGTGAGGAAGAGTCACAGTACATTTACAGTAACAAGACACTCGTAAGACAATAAAAGCAAAGCAACCAGCTCTCCCTTCCTCTTCAAGATTGATTGCAAAACTAGAAATGACAAAGTAATGCACAACGAAACTACGACAAACACAGAACCCCCACAACCAATGGGAAGCACACCAAACAACATACCAACAACAACAGAACCACCGCCTTAGAACGGGCAGCAGCCTAAGCCACCGGTGGGGGGGGGGGGGTGCTTAATTGCGTTTTATTGGTACCAAATCTTCGCCCTAGATTATGTTGGTGTTAAAGAGACTAAATCTGCAACTATGAACATATTTCGAAAGTTTTTATTTTCTTTTTAAATCATTTGTAAAAGTAAAATTAAGTTATGTAATTCACAATAAATCTGTTCACTATAGCTGAAAAATGCACGGAAAAGTGAATTATCTTAGAAAAACAGGTGTGTTTTCTCTTGTTAGTAATTATTTGCGTCCCTCCAATAATTATAGACAGTTAATTTTAACATAAATGCTGTTGTTTTGATACTGATAATTTGTTAAGATTTACGAAAGTGGTAAAATGTATACCTGGTTTGTAGTTTTTTTACTGTGTTCTTGAAAAATAGGAACATAAGTTCAAAAATTAAAAGATCAAAAGTTACAGACTATGCAGCTTTAAAGCACATTGTCGAGCTCCCATACAGTATATCATTTCAAGAAGAATTTGTTCACGTTTTGTGACCGTTCTGTAAATGTACACCTTAACTCTTTCCTTGCTACATGTTGTGGCGACTTGTGTCGTCTGCTGATAACATTTGCAAACAGATTAGACCCAGATCAGAACCGACAGAACATCGGTCCTGATCTGTATTCAAACCTTTGGCATTCTAATAGTGTTCTAGAAAGAATATTTTGAATTTTTTTGTAAAAGTCAGCAGACGACATCTAAATCATGAAAAATTACCCAGCATGCTAAGAGCTAAACGGAAGTACGTGATGTTTTTTCTTTCAGAGTATGGCGACAGTGATGAAAATGCAGGAATCATCGACGATCATCCGGGCATATCTAATAATGAATACGCGTCTCCAAATGAAGCTGTTATCAGTGGTGAAACATTCGGTTATGAGAGCCGTTTAGAAAATGAAAATCCTTATAACAGTATTGAACAACCTTTCGAATCTTTTAGAAACACAAGCTATGTAGATTTTCCCGAAAACAATGTGGCAAAATTAAAGGTCGCGGACGAGTACAGCAAAGTATTACCAAAATCTATGAGAGATAATGCAACATCTTGTGCAACTACAAACCAAACAAGAACAACGTTTGGCGAATACGCCACAGTTTTGCCGAAGTCAGAAAGACACCAAAATGGAAATGTTCATAATGGAAACTTAATTGACCTAAATAAGAATGCACCATGTGATCTTAGTTCAATTAATGCGAATGGTGAGAGAAAAGTGAATCCGTTAAATAATAGAATTACAGATCAACCTAAAACAACTCTGAGTGAATATTCAACAGTTGTCCCTAGGTCAAAAAGAGACCAACAGATACATTTAAGCAATGAATATTCGAAGATTTTACCAAGGTCAGAGAGGGGTAAACCAAACAACTTAAATAATGAATATTCAACGGTTTTACCCAGGTCTGTAAGAGTGAACACTTTACAGTTGAATCATGAATATGCTAATCCTGTTCCTGGAAGACAGCGATTCCTTGATATCCACGGTATAGACCATGTACAAACAAACTTCAACGAATATGACTTGCCTAGATCTACAAGTAAACGTAGAAAGGTAAGTTTATAAGTGCTGGGGGAGAACATGGCTGGGGGAGAGCATGGCTGGGGGAGAGTATGACTTGCCTAGATCTACAAGTAAACGTAGAAAGGTAAGTTTATACGTGCTGGGGGAGAACATGGCTGGGGGAGAGCATGACTGTGGGAGAGCATGACTGGGGGAGAGCATGACTGGGGGAGAGCATGACTGGGGGAGAGCATGGCTGGGGGAGAGCATGCTGGGGGAGAGCATGGATGGATGCGAACATGGCTGGGGGAGCATGACGCTTTAACAGTCAGCTGAAATGCATTTGGGAAATGCGTCTGCTTGTAATGTCTGCTGCTTTTGTTCGTTTGAAAACAGAATACATTTAACTCGCATGCAAAAAGTATGGATCCAGATCAGACTGCCACAAACAGATCTGCTCATTTTTACACATTAAAATACGAGTTTGCAAACACCTATAAGCTGTCACGTCTGTAGATGTAAACTTACACGTATATGCACTTTCCTACTAGGTAAGGGAGAAGGCAAATATCAGGAAGCGATGCAATCAAGTACCACACCTGACCTAGGGAGCGCAGTGGCTCAGTGGTAGAGTGCTTGACTCGGGACCGAAGGGCCGCGGGTTCGAGTCTCACCAGCGTCACTGCGTTGTGGTCCTTGAGCGAGACACATTAATCCCAGCTTAGTACTGGTTCAACCCAGGAAGACCCGTCCCTATATAACTGAAAGATTGTTGATGGGACGTTAAGAATCAAATCAAACAAATCAAACCACACCTGACCCAGGACACCGTATGGGAAAGTGGCGAAAACACAACAAAACGTCGCATACAGTAGAGACGTGCGGTCAGCCCCTTTCCCAGCAGGTGACCGCAAGGTTGTAAGACACAAACTAGACTATATGGCAAAGACAAATACAAATAAAAAATATCCACAAAAGAAGTACCGCCTTGGAACGTCAGTAAGAAAATTATTGGAGGGCTAGTTTCACGGTACCAGCCTCACCATTAATTCTGACCATTATAACAACCTGAGGCCAAGATTTGGCATGTGATAAATTTTGAACATTATACCAGTTAATGTTGCATAAAGTATCTGTTGTGAACAAGGGGCAAGTCCAGCATTTTATCTTTTTTCCTCAACACGTTTTGATAAGTTCAATATTGCAAGAGCACTCATGTGAGATCTTCTATGTAATAGTCTTATTTAAATTGAGCCATGGCATGAGATTTCCAACAATGTGGTATGTGCGACCAACAAAGGCTTAGACCAGCCTGCGCGTACGCGCAGACTGATCAGAGCCTTTGCTAGTCGCTTGAATTTCAATGAGTGTAAAGCTACTGACTGAACATCATTTAGAGTTTCTAAGCTTAAAAGGAGGCTGCACAGGCTGGCCTGAGTCTACACTTGTCAAATTACCACATTGTTGGAAATCTCATGTCACGGCTCATATAATTTGTGAATAGCTTTTGCCATTTTGTGCCAAGAACAATACTCATACTGTGAGTGAAAAATGATATTAAAATATAGATTTTTATGAATAATGTATAATGTATAGATACTATATAAATACTTTTGTTAAGTAAGGTTAAAACAATGTATTTTAGTAGACCCAGAATTTAATATTTCTAACTTATTATTATGCATTTAATTGGTAGAATTGTAGGGTGCCAAACAATTCACATATTCCTAGAGAGGATTTTGGAAGTCTAGGACCCCATATCCTGAGTCCGGATAAATACAGTAAGCCATTTTAGTTACGCAACACTTATAAAATGTAAAATTTCTCGTAAAAGAAGTATGTATTTTTTGAGACTACCAGCGTAAAGCGCATCTATATTTCCATTAGCCATTGGAATTTTATTGTGATCAGATGAGAAACATGTGAGAAAATGGATCTTGAAGGGCACTACCCTCAAAACACCATTTCCCATTGCATTATTTCGATTGAAACTCAGATCACATTGCACTTTTTTTTCAGAGTCGAATTTCTGCAATGCCAGAGATAAGAGCCGATTTTTTCTTGGCAATATCTAAGACTGGAATGTGTTTGTTAACTTTACCACTTTTTTTTAAAACGTTTTGCTATTTTGGTTCCCAGCTGACCAAGGTTTGAAAAAGGTGATTTTATGACTTTTTTTAAAGTTAGTTAAATTTCGTATGATTCTGAGTAAACAAGTTATCAAAACTTTTCGTTTATAATTTCATTTTAAACAACCATGTATTCACCGTTTATTTTCGTAAAAAAATAAATGGATTTATTGGCGTCATAAATTGACGTTAGTGATGACGTCACTACTACAAAGGCTATAAGACGTGTCAATGATAAGATGTTTTAGTGGTATGATTCTTCTATGTCAACATGTGACTCATAACAAAATAATTTGCGAAGGAAAACCTGTTGTAACAGGTTGTAACTGTTGTAACTGACGTCAATATGACGTCAAAACGAGCATTTCTTCAAAAAGTAACAGTGTTACTAACTTTAACGAACAAAAAAGGGGTTTTAACTTGAATAAATCAATTGTTTTTGGTGTTTTTCTATCACAATCATCACCATGGATAATTTCTAACGCAAATAGAAAATATAGACGTTCAGGTTGCACGAGCATTTTTGTCCAAATGACCTTTGACGTTGCAGAATGATTCGCATGAGTGTATTCGATATTTTTTTATGTCATCAAACAGATAAAAAGTCAATGAGTAAATTATCATAGAGAATGTTTGATTCCAGCATTTATGTCCAAAAATGTGGGCCCTGAAAAGGTGGTGCGTAACACAAGTGGCTCACTGTTATGTCAAATAACAACAATATCGACAAGTACCATCTTACAATTATCGCATTTGTATATGATAAATCGGAAATTAGACATCATGCTCAGGAAACGTACAGGAAACTAAAGCCATTTGCATCCTAGCCAGGTAAAAATGAAACTGTGTGCAAGTACATTGTATTTATGACGACATAATGATAATTTATTTCTTGACTCTCCAAGCTCAGATGGTTCTATTTAGTACCCAAGGTATAAACTTTGATAAGGGAAACAATACAGGAATTTGCCCTTTGCACAGATTAACATAGGGCTAGCCTATAATCAGATGCTGAAAGAAGAATCATTTAAGGATTGAAATTCAGATTTTTAGCTTGCACAGGATGATGCAAAACATTAGGCTTTTTAATGTCTGTGAAGCCCGAAGGGCTTCTCGGAGACATTAAAACGCTAATGTTTTGCATCATCCAGTGCAAGCTAAAAATCTGAATTTCAATCCTTATATTTACATTTTATATTATTATCAAACATACTTAACTATCTTCCACCCAAATTCGCAGGTAATCCTTGAAAAATGAAATATTTCAATTGTAACGGAGGTGTTGGAACAGCCAGCGAACGAAAGTCCTGTACATAACGTCGTGGCGAACGTGAATGACGTCACGCAAATGTTGATAAACAAAGAAAGCTATTGGTTGACGTTGACGTTACTCCACCTAGAGGCGCGACCTAAACCACGTGACTGCTCAATGTTTTGCATCGAGAAATGCAAGCAGCTAGGAATTATTGTTTCATCTAAGGCAGCTACATTGAGAATGTAAATGTATAATAATAATCTCTGTGCAGAAATATGTAGCTATTACAAACCCATATATTATTTACCCTCCACATAGTCCCTCACCGAAATTGAATTCAACTTATTCAGACTTTATCTCGAATTAACCGGGTAATACGCACTATCAATGTTTGAGTTTTTTTTTATATTTGATATAAATATATAAGTTTTTAAGACTAGCTGAGCAAAACCCCGACGGTTTTACCTTTATTGATATGCTAACAATTGCGCTTCGACTTGAGAAACCTTTATTTATGCGAATAACAAAGTCGTAGACAAGACTGCACATTCGCACAGTCTGATCAGTGCTTTTGTCATTCGTCATCTGGAAAGTAGAATAGCTAAGCCTGCTACATTTGTATGTGCAACATTACAAATTTCTATCTAGTTTCCTCAATATATTTAAGCAGACTGGTTTGAATATAACGTGATCGCAAACACTGATGACAAAACCCATGTTTCATAGTATAGATTTTAACCCGTTCAGCAGCGACAGCATTAAACAGCAGCAGCAGGAAAACCCCCAAAAGAAGCAAAACAAAACAAACAACATCCTCATGTCAAAATCAGCAATGTGACCTGTATATTCTCTAAATAAAGATTCAGATCAGTCTGGCCACCTGCCTAGTCTAATCGGGTCCTTTTTCATTAGCTCTCTGTAAAGTATAGCATCTTTTGCCTAGACCGAATGGGAACCTTTGTCTTTCGCTCTTTGTAAAGTATTGCATCTAATATTGCTGCATGCACAGTTTCTAATATAAGGGATAGTCTTTGTAGCTTAGCAGGCTGGTTAAACCTCAGCTGATCGCAAATTCTGGCGATAAGTTTTCTCGCGAAAAGGCCCATATGAATATTCTTATATTTCTTCTTCAGGAAGACGTAAAGGAATTAAACTACATAGAGATTGATCACTCAGACAGTATTTCGTACAGAAGTCAGTCAACAGAAAGTTTGACATTTCGTCCTGTCGAGTATGTCGACATCGACTTTACAAAGAAGGCTTTTATAGCGCCGAAAAGATATCCTCCTCCACCGTCACTGAGAAGAAAAGCGTTCAGCATTGACAATTTAAGATTCTGAACATACACTGCTCCAAATAGTTAAAGGAACATTACAAGTTTGCCATTTGAGTCGCGACACGTGATTTCCAGCAATGTGGTATCAGACGAGCCTGTGCAGCATCCTTTTAGGCTTAGGAACTCCAAATGATGTTCTGTCAGTAGCTTAGTATTCATAGAATATTCAAGTGACTAGTATAGGCTCTGATCAGACTGTGATAATCATAGGTAGTGAGCTTAAACAGCAACGCATTGTTTTTAAAAAGTTCATACTTGTTAGGTTTAGTATCATTAACGCTACAAAACAGGCTTGAAAAAGGTAATAAATCCATCGATCGGTATCTATCAACATTTCCCAAAGCAAAAGGTTAAATTTATGAGTCTGCACCATCAGGAAATACCCTGCAATTTAACGTTTGTTAAGCAGAAATTGTTAATTCAAGTTTGATTATTGGGCAGTCTGACGGACGGTTGGAATCGGAAGCTCTTATTAATATTTGTACAAAACCGATTATTTCGTCGATGGTCGTAGTCGTAAGCCACGAGAAGGCGCTCTATGATTGCCCCTATAAAAGCTACATTTTCACGTTTATTCTGGTAGTTGTACGTTCGCAGATCGAAGAGTTAAGTTAAAGGGAGACAACAAGTAAACTATAAGGAGACTAGGCCACCTACGTATAACAGCAGTCTATACTCTATAGATGCTCAGCGTCAGGTAGAGAAGACAGCTAAACAGCTATTGCATGCCTGGGTCGTAATAGTCCTGGCTGTGTTCCCAGTAGTATTTCTGGATAGTGGTCTAGACGTTATTGAGACAGAGTCTCATTGTAAAGTGGAGTTGGTAAAGGTCTCTGAACAGGTTTTTGCGTATAGGTCTGAGGAGGTTCAGGACCAGCATAGCTGATTGTGATAGGCCTTACTCTTTACCTTAATGTTGTTAGACTGGCACGTGATCTGCCATTAGGCAGTAAAATTTTACTTGTATATGCATTTGTTAACATTGTTGTAATTCCGGTGATTCTTTTTCGTACCAAATCATTTTATAATTATAGGTAACCAATCAGTTGGCAAGGTAGCCCTAAGAAAAAATTATATATCCACATATTACATTAATACTAGTCTAGTAACAGTCCGGCACACGTTACAAGACTGCACATAAGCGCATGCTGGTCTGAGGCTTTGCTGGTCGCACATGCCATATTGTTGGAAATCTCATGTCATGGCTCATTTATCAGCATATAAATGCACTCATAGCGAGAATTACATGTAGTAATGAAAGGTAAAAACATGCTTTTCGTGCGATTACGTAGTTTGGTGAACGTTTCATGTAAAAATGAAATTTTGTCAAGAATATACATTTTTCAAAATAAAGTTTTAAGACGAATACTCGTACTTCAAACAAACACCTTACGAGCATCGTTTCTGTTTATTCCATAGCCTTTTAATATAGCAGAAATCATTACGAGGGATGTTCTGAATGTTCTTATAATTGCATAATATCTCTGTAACCAGCAACGTCACATTCCTGAAAGATATACCATAAGTATATAATATGTATCTATACACAGCTCTAAAAGTTTTATATTAATTGACGGTATGCACGTGGCTGAAACTCTCAACAGCCATACCCACAAGACCCTGAATCAACAAGCACATCTTGCACATTTAAGAACCCATAATTCAGACAAAAGCAGCCTCAGTCATTTTGTTTTCATGACTGCTCAAAACTCATGTATCAACCAATATGCCCTGTAATTTGGCAACATTTCTATAAAAGTTGAATTGCCTAGTTCCTCTGAAGGTTTGCTATGCAACTACCAGTTATAAGGAAATTCTGGATAAAAGCTGTCATTTGAAGCTTTTACAGGTTCAGTATACTGCCGTAACAACGACTGTATTAAAAATAAAAGTAAGGAAGGCAAAGATCAGGAATCGATACAATCAAGTACCACACCTGACTGAGGATACCATATGGGTAAGTGAGAAAAACACAACTTAATGTCACATACAGGAGAGACAAGAGGTCAGCCCTTTTCCCAGTAGTTGACCACAAGGTTGCAAGACACAGACAAGTTAATATGACAAAGACAATTGCAAATAAAATGATCCACAAAAGAAGTACCGCCTTGGAACGGTCAGTAACAAAATTACTGGAGGGCTTAAACTAGTTTCATGGTACTCACCTCACCCTTAATTCTGATGTGGATCAAGACAGATAGATGTTTGGTCGCATGGAAGGTCCCTACCTTATCCACGAATCATCTCCTAGTACGTATAAATCAATATATAAAAAGAGATAAATTATGATAAGGACTCAGCAGTACATACAACTTAATACCAAAGCAAACGAAATCCAACAGTTAAACCCCAGTGGGCCAGACAACAGACACAGCATCATCAGGCCCCAACCCGCTCATCTATACACTGAACCGAAGTTATAAGTGGCCACCTTACATTTTTGCGCCTGTTTAGAGAGTAAAAATCGCTCTTACAAAATTTGGCTTCTATTAAAAAAGCCAAGGCTTTGTCGAGACTGCAAATTATGTCATTTCAAAATGACTTGTAGATCTTGCACAGGCCTCATTTAAAGAAGTCACACTTTTTGTGTGAGGTAACATATTCATCAGATACGGTATCCATTTAAATTTTGATAAGTTGCAGATGTGATATAAGATGAAAAAGAATCAAAAGTTTTGTGACAATTGAAAACATCATTTCTCTCCTACATTAAACGCAGCCACTAGCAGCAGCTTTAGCTTTAACCATGCAATTTGCATACACACTTTGCATTGCTCTGTACGCTTTATTAGCTGCGGCACAGCATTGGAAATTTCAGCGATTATTCATTATGAGTAGACGTCACTGTTCTACTTAAAAGTTAGAAATATCCTTTACATATGCCATTTAAATGATCTTTAAAGTTTCACGTTAAAATTGAAAGCGGACACCAGTTTTGAAAACATTTTCGTTAGAAAACAGGCTGATCAAGCTGTAATGTGTTTGGTCAAACATGCTCAAATGAAATAAAACACATACAATGATTTTAGTATGTGAAGATGATGATTTTTGAAAATATAAGAAAATGAGGAAATGATTTTTTTATTATAAAAAATTCATAAAAAATCTGTGATAAGCAAAAGTATTCGGTTTTTTTTCAAGTCGGCTAGACGGGTTTGTAATCACATATACTACAATTCGATAAAAACTGCAATCAAAACGCTTTTTTTTCTTCCAAAAGTTGATATTTGCATTTTTGAATCCAAAAATTGTGAAGTGATAGAAAACTATTCCAAAGCACCGCTTAATTTTAGTCCACTGAAATGCACATGTTTGGGCATAACTGCATTTCAATATCATTAGCGCTTAGTCAGAAAAATGAAATTGAAAAGTGGCCACTTATCACTTCAGTTCAGTGTAGATGAGTCTTTAAGCCAGAACCGTCATATAGTCTGAGATCCGACCCACTGACATGCAATTAAAGCAAAGCTGCAAACTGTGATTGGGTTGACCACCAAGCATGCAGTTTATTGCAATACATTAATGATATAACCAATCATTTGATAATAAGAAACGCGGCTTCGGTATCAGATGTATTAGCTCTATTAAGTTGGAGCTCTGAAGGGTATATTTGACTTACCATATTAAATAAACATTATTTATGTTTAAAATATCGTCCAAATATCTGGATGTAGTGTTAAACGCATTAATAACATCAGCCTGCTTATCACCAGAAAGAGACATGATAAAGTCCCTCCAATAACAAGACAGGAATAAATTTGCAACCAGGGGAGCACAATTAGTGCCCATAGGAATCCCAACTACTTGTCTATACAAATTGGTGACAAATCGATTAAAAATGTTGTCCAACATAAGTTCAGCGCATCAAATACATTTTGACAATATTGTGCATGATATTTTAAGGTTTTTCCTAAGTAAAAATGCGTTTCTGTCGATACATGCAAGGTAAGGAGAGCCCTCTCTATTGAATGTTCTTTAAATAAACTGGTCAAAATAAGTTTAGCCCCATGTCACTTTTTTCCATAGCCATAATGTTAAAATTCCAAAGTTTAGTTGTTTATTTAAAAAATATCGAAGGCAGGTGAAAATTTTAACTCAAACCAAATTAGACAACAATATCTTGGGTGTAATTACACAACATTTCAATTGAAAATACCAAATTTCTTTGGGTATGTGCTAAATTTTCCAAGTGTATCCAAATTTGTGCCGATTTTACTATAGGAATGATAGGGAACGAAATGGGACAATTACTGAAATGTCTGGAGCTCTAAGGAAAATTTATCAATTAAAATGAAACCTAGCACGTGTTGAAAGGAAACTTTGCTGCTACTTTGCTGAAAATTTTATGGAAAAATCTTAATTCAGTAAAATGTTATGATAAATCAAACATGAATGTATTTACATTAAATCTATGGGAAAATTTTCGGTGAGGATTAATTTATTTTGACCAGTTTAACATCAATAAGTTTATCTTTAATTAAATTATAAGGTATAGTAGCATAAAGAGTAGAAACATCATAAGTAGACAAACTGGTCGCATTGAAATCTCTAGCTTTAACTTTACCTAAAATTTCACCTGATTTTTTAATAGACCCAAACAGATTTTAACCAGATCTCTTATATACCTTTTCACAGTATTTGATAACATGGTTTTTAACAGATGTTAGGCATGATGTTGACAATTTAGAAAGATCTGTTGTCGTACAAGAACTAGAATTAGCAAAAAAATTTTCTTCATAGGGTTTTTATGGTGTTTAGGTAACCAGTACAACGAGGGAACTCTGTCTTGGTTTTCTTTAGCTTTGACACAAAATTGTAGGGCTGTATGACAATCATCCCAATCGACAACCACCCTCTCACTCAAAGAACCCTGCAGTTTATAGGCATTGGTGTCAACAAGCTCACGTTTAACAGTATTATTATAATAAATCGTAAAACAACTTCAGCATTGTAAGCAGATTCATCTGCTGGCACCATAACATAGTTCATATAAAAATCCTGAATATCTCGTTTAAGATGATGAAAAGAAGATTTAGGTTTAGGGGGTAGCAGATGTGTATTATGAGAGTGAAATGAAATACGAGTATCAATAATTTTTAAAATATTAATCTTCCATTCCTTCAAGGCATCAGGTTCAACATTTTCTCGTTTACAAAAACGATTACTGAAGTCATTTAAAGAAGCAGCGACCTCTCAACGACATTTAGGGAAATCAATATTAGAGGGAAATCTATATTTAGGGGCTTTTAGAAATAATATTGCAAACTCTAGCGTCTCGAATGACATTTAGACTACCTGTAATCACATGCCCTGCTGGGGGGGGGGGTATAATAATTAGAAGTTTGACAATCTTAGGATTCAGAAATACTGGAATCTATATTTATATCAGTTACAATTTTATTAAAGCTAAATAAAGAAGACCTAATTGGTTTATTATATTTATAGCAAATGATTGGATTTTTAGAATTATTAAAGTAATTTGGAATAGATGAAATCACTGAATTATCCTTAAAGCCACTATGTAAATAAATAAACTCCATGCCTTTGTTAATGAATGGATTTTTGATAAAATGTCGTTTATAGTTGACACCAGAATCGATATAAGGACTAAGGAGGTGTTGAGAAATTATTGTTTTGTTATGAGAGGGACTTTATGATGTCTCTTTCTGATGATAAGCAGGCTGATGTTATTGATGCGTTTAACACTACATCCAGATATTTGGACGATATTTTAAATATTAATAATGTTTATTTTGACAATATGGTTAGTCAAATATACCCTTCAGAGCTCCAACTGAATAAAACCAATACCTCTGATACCGAAGCCGCATTTTTAGACTTGCATTTGTCAATTTCTAATGATATTGTTTTACCAAATTTATGATAAACGTGACAACTTTGATTTTGAAAATGTCAATTTCCAATTTTTAGATAGTGATGTTCCTCGTTCTACATTCTATGGAGTCTATATCTCTTAACTCATTCGGTTTGCTATAGCATATAGCTATGTTACTGACTTCAACACTCACAATAAATTGTTAACTCAGAATCTTCTTAAACAAGGCTATCCGTATCATAAACTTCGCAAAACATTTTCAAAATTATATAGACGATATTGTGATTTGATTTCTAAATTCCAAGTTGGACTAAAATCTTTCTTGCACCAAGTAGTTGGATAATTGAAGTTCATGTTCGTGCAACTGTTTTTTTCTAAAGTTCACCCAGCGTGTCACAATATTGCAAACAGTATCAAACAAGGAAGTTGGACTTAAATCTCTCTTGCGCCAAGGACCTTTCGGAACCTAATTTCTATGGTGACTTGGTGTATAAATTGAAGAAGATTGTTGGCTCTGATAATTTTTCAGCGCAGTTCATTAAAATAATTTCCCATTATAAAAAGATTGGCTATAACATTAATGTATTGCAACAGACTGCATGCTTGGTGGTCAACTCAATCACAGTTGGTAACTTTGCTTTCCTCTTTAAATGCACGCCGGTGAGTCGGACTTCAGACTCTATGATGGTTCCGCCTTAAAGACTTATCTATTGATGAGATGGTAGGGGCCTGATGCTTTGGCTGTTTGTTGGGCCCTCCGGGTTTACCTGTTGGATTTCTTTTGCACCAGTATTCAGTTTTATCTACTGTTGAGTCCTTATCTTTGCTTTATCTCCTTGTTATATCTTGATTTATATGTTTTAGAAGATGTTGCATTGATAAGTGAGGTGTCTTTCATGCAAACCAAATATCTATGTGTCTTGATCCACATCTGAATTAAGAGTGAGTTTGGTGCCCTAAAACCAGTTTAAACCCCCAGTATAATATTTTACTGACCATTCCAAGGCGGTACTTCTTTTGTGGATCTTTTATGTTATCGTTCTGTCTTGTGTTTGCTATGTCCTTTTGCGCGTCTGTTATATGTGCTTTGTGGTCACCTGCTGGGAAAGGGCTGACCTTTTGGCTCTCGTTTGTGGTGTCTAACTGTGAGTTTGTCACTTTCCTATTGGTATCCTGGGTCAGGTGTGGTACTTGATTGTATCGATTCCTGATCTTTGCACCCTTACTTACTTTGAACATAATACCTTGTAAGAAGTGCTGCTTTATATAATTTTTAGCTCTATCGTAAAGTTTATAAGCCTCTTACTCTAAATTACGTAAAACTGAGATAGGCAAGGAACTTCAAAATGAAAGTAAGCCATGCATGATTATTTTAAGCTGCATAGTCGGTAACTTTTGATCTTTAATTTTGGAACTAAAGTTTCTATTTTAAAAGAACACAGTAAAAAACTAAAATTCATTTATACAATTTACCAATTTCGTAAATCTTAACAAAATTTTGAGCCAGTGCATGAGATTTCCAACAATGTGGTATGTGCGACCAGCAAAGCCTCAGATCAGCCTGGGCATGCGCGCAGTCTGATCAGAGCCTTTGCTAGACGCTTGAATATTCTGTGGGTGTTAAGCTACCGACTAAACATCATTTGAAGTTTCTAAGCTTTAAAGGAGGCTGCAAAGGCTCGTCTGAGTCTACACACATAAAATGCCTAATTGTTGGAAATCTCATACACTGGCTCAAATTATCAATATCAAAACAACAGCAGACTATGTGGCTGCTCTGACGTGGAGCTTTGGTCGGTTGGTTGGTGACTGGTGCTTATCTGTAGCTGGACCCACCGTGGCTCAACTTGAGGTTTTCTTTAGCTCTGACTATCTGTGAGTCATGAGCCCTTTTCTCTGTTTCATCACGGTGTGTTAATTTGATAAGAGTGTTTCTCCATGATGATACATTGCATTAGTTAGATGGCCTCTATGCGAGCTGAACATTTCTTGTACTTCAACAACAGCAGAATCTAGGGCGAAGATTTGGTGCCAGTAAAATGCATTTAAGTCTCCCCTGTGGCTTGGGCTGATGTCCGTTCTAAGGCGGTGGTTCTGTTGTTGTTGACTTTTTTGTTTATTGTTACTCCCATTGTGGGAGTCTGTAATTGTTCTATCCTTAGTTTTGCGTAACTTTATGTTCATTCTAGTATTGCAATCATATTGATGGGGAAGACAGAGCTGGTTGCTTTGCTTAATTTGTCTTCCTGGTGTCTCGTGATCGTTGAGCGGCTCTTCCACACGGTGCCACGGGGTTGTCTGCAGTTTGTGATTGTGGTATTTCCTGATCATACTCACTTACTATTTTTTATGTTAAAATTAACTGTCTAAAATTATTGGAGGGACGCAAATAATGACCAACAAGAGAAAAACACACCTGTTTTATAAGATAATTCACTTTTCCGTGCAGTTTTCAGCTATAGTGAACAGATTTATTGTGAAAACATAACTTAATTCTTCTTTTACAAATGATTTAAAAAGAAAATAAAAAAAAAATCGAAAAATATTCATAGTTGCATACTTAGTCTCTTTAAATCTATAGAAAGATCTTTTAGAGCAGTATTTATGCGTTTTTCAGTACACATTTTGCGCTTAATGTTGCCATTTTACGCTTACCATGAAAACTACTACTTTTACGTTTTTTTACATTCCAATAGAGAAAAAAACATCAAAATCAGGCATTTTAGAAATATTACCTTCATGGTATATATTAACATTAAAACCTAAAGGAAAAGGTGATTGCAAATATTTATCCATTTTATTTCAGTTTCATGTCTCTTTATATTTCTTTAATCTAGGTGATGAGTTTGGATCATATGTTAGTCAGCAACAATGCTAGCTGCTCAAGCAAATCAGATGAGTTGAGAAAAATAAACTCCATAAGATGTAGGGTGAGGAACATCGCCATCTTAAAATGGGAAATTCACAATTTCTAATTCAAAATCGTTAGAAACAATATCATTAGAAATAGACAAATGCAAGTCCAATAAACGTGGCTTTGGTATCAGAGTTATTAGATTTATTACGTTGGAGCTCTGAAGGGTATATTTGACTTATCAAGTACCACACCTGACCCATGATACCAGAGGAAAGTTACAAACTCTCAGGTGGACACTACAAATGAAAGCCAAGAGTTAAGCCCTTTCCCAGCAGGTGACCACAAGGCACATATAAACAGACGGTAACAAAGGCATAGTAAAAAATAGACAGAAAAACATAACAGATCCACACAAGTACGCCTTGGAACGGTCAGTAAACTATTTTACTGGAGGGCTTAAACCAGTTTAACGGCGCCAACCTCACCCTTAATTCAGATATGGATCAAGACACATAGATATTTGGTTTGCATGAAAGGCCCTTAACTAATCAATGCATCATCTCCCAGAACATATAAATCAAGATATAACAAGGAGATGAAGCAAAGATAAGGACTCGACAGTAAATAAAACTGAATAAAAGAGCAAAAGAAATCTAACAGGCCCGACAAACAGCCAAAGCATCAGGCCCCTACCATCTCATCAATGGATTAGTCTTTAAGTCGGAACCGTCATAGAGTCTGAAGTCCAACCCACCGGCGTGCAATTAAAGAGGAAATAAAAATAGTAAGTGAGTATGATCAGAAAATACCACAATCACAAACTGCAGACAACCCCGTGGCACCGTGAGGAAGAGCTGCTCAACCATCACCAGACACCAGGAAGACAAATTAAGCAAAGCAATCAGCTCTCTCTTCCCCATCAAGATTATTGCAATACTAGAATGGACATAAAGTTACGTATTACAAAACATACAAAAAATACAGACTCCCACAATGGGAGTAACAATAAACAAAAAGTCAACACCAACAGAACCGCCACCTTAGAACGGACAGCAGCCTAAGCTAATGGGGGACTTAAATGCATTTTACTGGTACCAAATCTTCGCCCTAGATTCTGCTGTTGTTGTAGTACAAGAAATGTTCAGCTCGCATGGAGGCCATTTAACTAATGCAATGCATCATTATGGAGAAACACTCTAATCAAATTACTACACCATGATGAAACAAAGAAAAGGGCTCCTGACTCACAGATAGTCAGAGCTAAAGAAAACCTCAAGTTGAGCCACGGTGGGTCCAGCTACAGATAAGCATCAGACACCAACCCACCGATTAAAGCTTTACGTCAAAGCCGTCATAGAATCTGAGGCCTGACCCACCGTCGTGCAATTAAAGAGGAAACCATAGCTATAAACAGTGATTGGGTTTAAAACTAGGCATGCAGACTGTCGCATGATATCCAAGTTATATCCAACCCTTATATAACGTTTTACTATCTTTTTGAATTGATCACTAAAATTAGGTTTTCCAACAATTCGTTTGAATTTTTAGACTAAATCACCATAAAATATAGGTTCTGATATGCCTTGTTGCAGAAGAGTTTTTAACCCAATGTTGTATTTAACAATTAACTCTGAGTGTCTGTGGTAGAATTTAGAAAATGCTTTTCGAATTTTATGATATCTATAACCTTGTTTTAATAATTTAGCAGTTAAAAATAAGTTTCTGTTGTTGAAGTCATCAACATTAGAACACACTTCTGCAAAACGAATAAGCTGAGAAATATATACACCATAGGAAGGAGAGCGAGGAACATCTCCATCAAGAAATGGGAAATTTACTATTTCAAAATTAAAATAATCCCGTTTATCATAAATTTTAGAAGAAACTATGCCATTTTTTATTGACAAGTTCAAGTCCAAAAACGGAGCTTCAGTATCAGAAGAATTCACCTTATTTAACTGAAGTTCAGTGGGATTTATCTGACCTACCATTTGTCAAAATAAGGATTTTCAATGTTAAGTAAGTCATCTAAATATCTGGAGGTTGAGTAAAAAGCTTCAATAATATCAGCTTGATTATTGTCTGACAGAGACAACATAAAGTCTCTCTCATAAGAAAACAAAAACAAATCTGCAACAAGAGGAGCACAATTAGTACCGATTGGAATACCGACAATTTTTCTATATAATTTCGAGCCAAATCTTATAAATGTATTGTCCAAAAGATAAAGGAGCGCATCACACATTTTCTGACATGACCACAATTTCTATCGTTTAGGTTGTTCAGAAGTAGTAAAAAAGGCATTTTTATTATTACAAGCCAAGGAAAGCGAGCCCTCTCTGTTAAATGTTTGTTAAATTAATTCTGTTAGTTTATCTTTTATTAGATTATGAGGCAATGTAGTATAGAGAGTAGAGAAATCATATGTAGACAAACCAGATGCTAGAAAACCTCTAGACTTCAATTTATTAAGAATCCCACCTGAATCCTTAATAGACAAAAACAGATTTTTACCATTTCTTTCATAAACTGCCGTGCAATATTTAATGACGTGGTTCTTAATTGCAGCGAGGCAAGAAGCCAAAAGAATAGACAACCCAGCAGTTGCAAATGCACTAGAATTAGCAATAAAACGCGACCCATAGGGCCACCCATGAAGCTTAGGTAACCAGTATAACGTAGGAAGCTTGCAATGGTCCTCATCAACAAACAACCCAAACTTAGCTGCTATATGGCATCGATGCCTATCAACGATAGACGTCTCATCAAGCTTGTTATGCTCATATGTTTTTGCAGTGCTAAGTTCTTGCTTTAGGGTGTTAATATAGTATCTTTTTCAAACGACCACAACATTGTTAGCAGCCTTATCTGCCAGGGCCAAAACAAACTTCCTATTGAATTCCTGGATCCCTTTCTTCAAGTGTCTAAAAGTGAATTTAGGTTTAGGTGGTAGAAGATCTAAATTGTTGCAATAAAATGAAATTCTACTATCATTTCTTTTAAAAATATTTAGTTTCCAACTTTTTAAGGTATTAGACTCAACATGCTCTCATTTACACCAGCGATTACAAAATTCTTGTAAGGCTTCTGCAATTTCCTCACGACATGATTTGAAGTCTATTGGCACAGGAAACCTATATTTAGGTCCCTTACATAAAATAGACCGAATTCTTGAATCAGTTATGATTTTTAAATCCCCTGTGACTATATGACCAGCGGGTTAATAGCAATACTTAGAGTCTTTACAATCTCAAGAGTCAGGAATAGAATTTTCGATATCAAGTTCTGTTACTAATTTGTTATAGTTAAAACAGTACCAACCGTGATTGGGTTGACCATCAAGCATGCAGTCTGTTGCAATACATTAATGTTATAGCCAATCTTCTTATAATGGGAAATTATTCCAATGATCTGCGCTGAAAATTATTAGCGCCAACAATCTTCTTCAATTTATATACCAAGTCACCATAGAACTCAGATTCTGAAAGTCCTTTGCGCAAGAGAGATTTAAGTCAAACTTCATTGTTTGATACCGTTTGCAATATTGTGACACGCTGGGTGAACTTTAGAAAAAAACAGTTGCATGAACATGAACTTCAATTATCCGACTACAATATTTAGAACTATTTTTGTCCAAATAAGCAAATTTCTGGTAGAAAAATATATATTTACAATTTTTGCTTAAGAACTTTTTAAGGTCAAAATGAAAAAATGTAAATAATACCAGAAATACATATATTTGGGCCAAGATACTTCTAAATATTGTAGTCAGATAATTGTAGTTCATGTTCATGCAAATGGTTTTCTCTAAAGTTCACCCACATGCACTTGGTCATCATGGCCTATAGTGAGAAGTTGTCAGATATAATAGTTTTGGATGAACGTCAAGTTTATTAAACACAAAAGCCAATATAGCTTTTGCATTAGCCTAAACCTAAGTTTAAAAAAGGGCCATTACTCAGTTAAAATAAGAAAGGCGGCAAAGATCAGGAATCAATACAGTCAAGTACCACACCTGTCCCAAGATACCACATGGAAAGGTGACAAAACCACAATTAAACACCACAAACAAGAGCCAAGAGGCCCGCCCTCCCCCAGCAGGTGACCATAAGGCAGCAAAGAACAGACGCGAAAGCATGACACACACAAAGTAAGTAAGGGTGCAAAGATTAGGAATCGATAAACCGACAATACATAAACAACAGATATGATCCACAAAAGAATTACCGCCTTGGAACGGGCAGTATTAAATATTTTACTGGGGGGCTTAAACCATTTTTTTACAGCGCTGACCTCGCCCTTAATTCTGATGTGGATCAGGACACATTATTGAAAGTGACAAAACACAACAAACATACAGCCAAGAGGTCAGCCCTTTCCAAGCAGGTGACCACATGGCTACAAGGAACTGACACTACAGCACAACACACACAAACATGAAGCGTAACTAACAAAAATGATCCACAAAAGAAGCACCGCCTTGGAACGGTCAGTAAAAATACTTTTACTGGAGGGCTTAAACCGGCTTCACGGCACCAACCTCACACTTAGTTCAGATGTGGATCAATACAGATTGATGTTTGGTTAGCATGAAATACCCCTTATTTGTCCATGCATCATCTTGTGAGGCAATGCCATTTAAATAACAGTAACTGCACAATCATTCTAGACATGCCCTGAATGCCAGTGAAAGGCTCATCAATAGATACGTCTTTAAGTCGGAACCGTCATAGAATCTGAAGGCCAACCCACCCGCAATTAAATAGGAAAGCAAACTTGCTAACCGTGATTGGGGTGACCACCAAGCATGCATTCTGTTGCAATAGATTAATTTAATTTAATCTATCTATCTATCTATCTATCTATCTATCTATCTATCTATCTATCTATCTATCTATCTATCTATCTATCTATCTATCTATCTATCTATCTATCTATCTATCTATCTTCTATCTATCTATCTATCTATCTATCTATCTATCTATCTATCTATCTATCTATCTATCTATCTATCTATCTATCTATCTATCTATCTATCTATCTATCTATCTATCTATCTATCTATCTATCTATCTATCTATCTATCTATCTATCTATCTATCTATGTGTCTGTCTGTATCTGTGTTTGTCTGTATGTGTGTGTGAATGTCTGTATGTCTGTCTTTATGTATTATGTATATATGTATGTTGTCTTTATTGTCATAAATGTCTGTAAATTGTTACATGTAAGGAGACCAACTAGTAGCCCCAGGGCTGTTTGGAATTCTTGTAAAATGAATAAAGCATTAAATTGAATTAAAATTTAGAAAAGGTTTTGTGAAGTTTATGATACCGACAGCCTTGGTTAAGAAGCCTCTGAGCCAACAATCTGCTGCGAGTGCCGAAGTCAGCAGCATGGCTAGATGCTCTAGCAAAACGAACGAGTCGAGAGACACAGTTTGCCGATGACCTCTAAATTCGAACATGAGCTGTTTTTATGATGCTTGACCCTTCTGTAAACTTTGAATGAAATTGTTAAATCCTTTCATAAGTTATTGATCGGAAACCACAATTTAGCCAACATCTAAATAAAAAGGGCAATAAATCAGTCAAATTTTCGCGGATGATCTCCTTTTTCGAACTTGACCTGTATTTAATGATGCTTTACCCTTCTATAAGCTTTTATGAAATTGATGCATCCCTTCAAAAGTTATGGATTGGAAACCAAAAGTGTGACGCCAGGCCGACGCCGACACCGAAGACGACGCCGACGGAGTCATGATACCTATGTGTCGACCATACTTCGCAGGCGACACAAAAATACTTGAAAGGGGCCATCGATTTATTGTAGAGATTATGACACTAACATTTAAATATTGCTAGTGAGGTCTCAGTTACCCTCCTTAAATATCAGACGTTTGAGGGCATTGCATTAAAATCTTTTAAAATTTTGAACAATTTATCTCCAGAGGATTTAAATGATTTATTTAAAAAAAAAACAAAATAAAACATTACTCTTTTAGGTACACAAAGACTGTAAACATTTCAAAGGTGAAAACAAGCAGATCTGGCACTAGGCCTTTCCGCTCCAATGTGAATTCATTTCGACAACGTTTTAAAGATAGCACCGGCTACATTGCTTTTAAATATCAGATAAATGCATGGAGCCCGCTTGGGGGTGGGGCTATGCATATTCGTTTTGTTCAGATATTAAAATTTGTTAGGCTTACGCTTCAATTTAATTCAAGTTATGCTGTTTATGATTCGTATTTTTAAAGTGTAGCTAGTTCTACTATATTATTTTAAGTAAGATTAAAGTTTTAACTTGAAACATTGATTCTTAAGTGCCAGCTTAGGCTTCAGTCGTGTTTTAAATTTAAAATACTCAATGTTGTGATACGATTACAAAATGTGCTGTTTTAAACATGTTTCTCTCTTAACTTGTGTTCGGCTAATTGTATTATTGTATTGAAATTTATAAAGAATGAAGAGCATGTATCTGTGTTGTCGATAACAGATCTTGGTTGGTCTGGTTTCCTCCCCTAGACCTATTTAGTGTCTGGTATAGGCGAATTCAGCCGGTCAAGTTTTTGACCGTGAGATTTGGCGAGAATCTCAGAATAGGCGTATAAATCCTGGGAGAAGAACTCTAAACTATTAAATTAAGACGCAGAGAAACATTAATGAGATCTTTATATACAAAAAAATAACGTTTGGGTCAGGAATCTGTACTGAGGCAAAGTTCTAATGCAACGCGTAAAAGGCTATAATTTGATACAACCAATGCTGTAGGGCAGTTTATGTTGGACAAATTGGAGAATCTTTATCACACAGAGAACTGATTGTCTGGAGCACGGCTCTGTGAGCTGTTGTCTGATTGGCAAAAATGCTTTTTGGGTCTTAGGACCTTGTGAGCGTTCATAAAGTTAAAAAGTCCGTATTAACCCACACTCAAACGCTAGGCCAGTAAGGTGAGGGGTATTGCTTGAAAATTGTTATGTCGAGTTTCACAAAATTAAGTGTCGAGTTTCAGTAAATCGAGTTTGAGCGTTTATTGCCAGGATGTCCATACAACTCAATGCAAAATCAATATCGCGTAAACTACCAAAATGTGGAAATCATTGAACGAATGATAAACATTTATTACTTGTGCTGCTAAGAAAAGGCAAGGAGCAAAAACAGGATAAAAAAATTACCGAAAGCGGCTTCACATTCAAACTGACAATAATTGAAACTTCCTGTCAAAACGTAAGCTCAATTGACTAAATATCTTATTGGCATAAAACGGGATCTGACACCTAGCCGAATTGAGGAAGAATAATTTACCGCTAAAAACTTAAAGAATTCAGACCGAAATCCCCGAAATCAAATGTCGAAATGCATGTCACATATCGTATATTAGAACATTACCATACATTTCATTTTTTTTCAACCACTCTCCCTCAATGGAATGCTTTGTTTCTTAAACAGTTTGATGCATATTGTTAAAACTAAAGTAAGTTTCAATGCCTAACTGACTGAACTTTCGTTTAGACGAACCAATCGGCATAGGGCATTCGTTCAGACAAAGATATTATCCAAATAACAAAGTTGCGTTAGTAAAACGTTGGCTATTTATTTTTGCTTTGGTGAATAAGAAATGATATTATTATTGCCCAACAGATTAAACCCAAGCCAAATTTGAAACGAAACAGGTTATCCCATTGGCCAAATGATTAACTAATCACAAGTAACGGTACAATAGAAATTGTCTGATGACAATTTGGAGATGATAACAGGGCACCAGGTAAAGCTTTTGGTCTGATGGAATCGCCCAGCCACGTAATAGTAGCGTGTGTTGCAGTGCAACTTATACCGGTATATTGGTGGGCACAGGTTAAACACTTATATGTTAGAGGATGGTGGTATGTGGCACTAGCTACTTAAACACTTACATGTATATATTAGAGAATGGTCGTATGGGGCATAAGTTAAACACGTATATATAAGAGAATGGTGGTATGATGCACAAGTTAAACGTGTTCAAACTACAAATTCTTTTTTGAATATCTGTGTTTTTCTTAGCAAATAGTGCTCTAATGGCTAGGTATATATTATGATTGTTTGTTTCAATAAAGTGTTTATGTCCCAGTTAACACATTTTGAGTCATGTCTTGACGTCTATTTGGTTCAACCTGCTCTTAGCAGAGGACACAAGGCAGCGCCTCCAGTAAGCTTGAATCAATAATCCCTCAATTCTAGTACTGAACCAATGCACACTTCACAGAGACATATGATAATATATTTAAGCCATGACATGCGATTTCCAACAATGTTGCATTTTGACAAGTGTAGACTCAGACGAGCATGTGCAGCCTCCTTTTAAGCTTTTTGTTGACTCAGTGGACAACATCTTAATTCGATTTGGCACCAAGCTGTATAGACAAGTAGTTGGGATTCCTATGGGTACTAATTGTGCTCCCCTGTTTGCAGATTTATTCCTGTTTTGTTATGAGAGGGACTTTATGATGTCTCTTTGTGATGATAAGCAGGCTGATGTTATTAATGCGTTTAACACTACATCCAGATATTTGGACGATATTTTAAACATAAATAATGTTTATTTAATATGGTAAGTCAAATATACCCTTCAGAGCTCCAACTGAATAAAGCCAATACCTATGATACCAGTGCCGCATTTTTAGACTTGCATTTGTCAATTTCTAATGATATTGTTTCTATCAGAATTTATGATAAACGTGACGACTTTTATTTTGAAATTGTCAATTTCCCATTTTAGATGGTGATGTTCCTCGCTCTACATCCTTTGCAGTCTATATCTCTCAACTCATTCGTTTTGCTAGAGAATCTAGCTATATTACTGACTTCAACCATAAATTGTTAACTCAGAAACTTCTTAAACAAGGCTATCGGTATCATAAACTTCGCAAAACCTTTTTTAAATTCATCGACGATACTATGTTTTGATTTCTAAATTCCAAGTTGGACTTAAATCTCTCTTGTGCCGAGGACTTTCGGGCCCTGATTTCTTTGGTGACTTGGTGTATAAATTGAAGAAGATTGTTGGCTCTAATTATTTTTCAGCGCAGTTCATTAAAATAATTTCCCATTTTAAAAAGATTGGCTATAACATTAATGTATTGCAACAGACTGCATGCTTGGTGGTCAACCCAATCACGGTTGGCAACTTTGCTTTCCCCTTTAATTGCACGCCGGTGGGTCGGACTTCAGACTCTATGATGGTTCCGACTTAAACTATTGATGAGATGGTAGGGGCCTGATGCTTTGGCTGTTTGTCGGGCCCACCTGGGTTTACCTGTTGGATTTCTTTTGCTCATGTATTCAGTTTTATTTACTGTTGAGTCTTTATCTTTGCTTTATCTTCTTGTTATATCTTGATTTATATGTTTTAGGAGATGATGCATTGATAAGCTAGGGGTCTTTCATGCAAACCAAATATCTATGTGTCTTGATCCACGTCTGAATTAATATGAGGTTGGCGCTGCTAAACCGGTTAAGCCCTCCAGTAAAATATTTTACTGATCGTTCCAATGCGGTACATCTTTTGTGGATCTTTTATGTTTTTTCTGTCTTGTGTTTGCTATGTATTTGTGCGCGTCTGTTTATATGTGCTTTGCGGTCACCTCTTGGCTCTCGTTTGTGGTGTCTAACTGTGAGTTTTTCACTTTCCCATTGGTATCCTGGGTCAGGTGTGGTACTTGATTGTATCGATTCCTGATCTTTGCACCCTTACTTACTTATAAGCTCCAAATGATGTTCAGTCAGTAGCTTAACACTTATAGGATCTTCGAACGACTAGCAAAGGCTCTGATCATACTGCGCGTATGCGCAGGCTGATCTGAGGTTTTGCTAGTCGCACATACCACATTGATGGAAATCCCATATCACGGCTCATTTGTAATTTTGAAATTTGATTTAATACTAATGAAGTCCCACGTGTTGGGCAATGCCATGTAATTAACAGTAACTGCGCAATTATTCTAGACTAACCCTAAATGCTATTGAAAGAGTCAGCTATTCCTTTATTTTTACTAGAAAAGAGCCCACGCAAGCGCGGAAATATTTCATGATTGTCAATTTACCTTTATTTTGCATTTAAAAAAGCTGAAACTTGTATCCCCCTTTCATGTGTGTTAATTTTTCACAGCTTTATGAAATCTGAAACTTGTATTGGCGATTCTAGTCGCCGAAATGACCATGGGCCCAAATAGGTATGGGCCGAAATGACCCGAAACCGGCGAGTTTTAATTTTTTTTACAAAAGCTGATACTTGTAAACATGATTATGCTTATATCTTCTCATCTTGAAAATCACTAAAAATCTTCAGCGAGGTGACTTTTACTATATTTGTTTTCCTCCAAACAATGCCAAAAATCGCTCAAATCCAGGTTCTTATTTCTGAACAATGCACTTTTTTAAACAGATTTTATTGATAGCGTCATTGAAACTTAGGATTATTGAGCGTGAGTCAGAGAAGGGTGTCTTGAACTTTCATAACTCTAGTTGCCATCAATGGTAGTAATTAACTATTTTATAGAAGTTCTGTTTGTTTTGTTACTGTTTTGTGAGTCCCCCCCCCAAAAAAGTCTGTACTTGTTTAAAGCTAGTGTCAATTTAAGTTTATACTAAGGTCTGCTGATTATTATAGTTTAGTGTTGTGTTGGTTACTGGTACTGTCCAAAAATAGGGACAATGTCGGAAAAATTAGTCTGCAATTTTTTAAGTCACGCTAGAGAACCTCTGTACTCGAACAGCGCAGTCATCGCGTGGTGTTCGCAGTCGACGGGTGCATAAAATATACTATTTTGGTTTACTGTGATCCATTCTATGAGCCAGTACTTTACAGCTTTTAATTTTCACGATTTTATTTTCATTCGGAATTATTGCTTAGGTAATGTAGTCCATTCTGGCCCAATAAGAGCCTTTGAATTTTAAAACCAGCAGAGAACCAGTCAGTTTCTGGCTAGTCAATTGGATTTTATGTGCCTGAAATGTGTTCAATGGCTAATAAATGTGCTATTTAAGTAATCAATTATCATTTTATGTCATCAAATGATAAAGAATACGTATAAGTGTAGGACTAGAAAGTTTGAAATGTTTCTGTTTATTATTTGCGAAGATGCAAGCCATTTTTCTTCTGTACGCAAATTTTGAGTAGTCAAGTGGACTGTCCCATATGTCGAGTGCCTAAATATTTAATTTGTACGCATTCGTCAAGCTGTATCTGGACGCAGTCGATGGGAGCACGAGCGGTTTTAACAAAGCCAGAGCGATTCAACTGCTGTTTATTTGTCTCCAGCGATGCCAAACCGTCTCGGCAACAATTTCAAAGCAATGCCAATACATAAAACAAGCTGTGCCACACTCTCTTATAACCATTGCAAGGTTTGCTACTTAATTTATCACTGCTGGGCAAGACATGCATTTTAGTGCATAAAATAACCAGGGTCACTGGCGAGTGATACGTAGATCAAGGTTAGAATTTTACGGATTTCATAAAAAAGATATATGAGCCGCGACATGAGATTTCGAACAATGTGGTGTGTGCAACCAGCAAAGCCTCAGATCAGTCTGCGCATACGTGCAGTCTGATCAGAGCCTTTGCTAGTCGCTTGAACATTCTATGACTGTTAAGCTACTTGGAGTTTCTTAGCTTAAAAGGAGGCTGCACAGGCTCGTCTGAGTCTATACTTGTCAAAATGCCACATTGTTGGAAATCACATGTCGCGGCTCATATGCGCTTTACAGAATCATAAAAATCAATGAAACGTGCGATTTATGGCATAGTGCGTTCTTGAGGAGAATGCCCAGGACAACAATGACACTTCATATATCTCTGCTGCATACTCTACTCCAAATGTGGTCTTGATCGTGGTATTGGGTCACAAATTACACTGTATGTTTGAACAATTAATATGCATGTTTTGACGTTC
Source organism: Loripinus fragilis (assembly GCA_964019695.1). NCBI lineage: Eukaryota > Metazoa > Mollusca > Bivalvia > Lucinida > Lucinidae > Loripinus > Loripinus fragilis. Next base: position 248,262 of record OZ026526.1, on the reverse strand, counting down.
ACAGCTGTCAGTGCTTCAGAGACACAATTTAATATGACGTGTTGACAGACGGATGAACAGACAAACAAACTGGTTAATGGTTTGAAAATTGGAACGCTTATGAGACGGGAAGGGGACCCTCCTAGGGGGATAACCGTTCCCTTGTTCCCTGAAATAAATAGGATTGTTTCCCTGTTCCCAAAGAATCGAAAATTGTTTACTTATGTTCCATGTTCCCAATATTGCCTTTGTACCCTGTTCCACTCAAAATTCGACCTTTGTTCCCTGTTCCCCTTGAATAAATGTCATTTACCCTGTTTCCCAAAACCCCTCGGAGGGACTACGTTATGTGGATGTCATATTTAGCCATATGCTTACCATGTAGAATAAAAAAGAGGCCAATAGATGGCCGATTTGCGAATAAACGGATGGTCGGACAAAAGCTTGACTGGATCAAACTGTTTTACACTAGCGGGGAAGAGTCGATTTAAGTATCAGATTGCTCTGCGGGCTTTGAGACCAGGCTTTATGTATATTCTAGTTTTGCAATCATCTAGTTTGTCTTCCTGGTGTCTCGTGATGGTTGTGTGGCTCTTCATCGCGGTGCCATGGGTTTGTCTTCGGTTTGTGATTGTGGTATTTTCTGATCATACTCACTCGCTTTTTTTGACAAAACTTGGAGCCTGATCTAGATCCAAACTGTTCGAGCCTGTACCCAGTAAGCACCTATTATATTAGAAATCAGGCAACTGGCGTTTCGCTGGCGGGCCGATAGTGGCCCGTGATGGGATGTTGGCTCGATATAGCTGTAATCTGGTTATGATGACAAAATAGTATGCGGAAAAAAAGAATCAGCATGCAAAACGTTAATGGTGTATTTCTGGAAGCATTTTAAAATGAAAATGTCTGAGATTGATCATAAAAACAGTTTAGACCCAGATCAGGCTCAGCAAAACGTCTGGCAGGACATGAAGGAGAAAGGTCCGTAAGATTTAAAAAATGTTCTGCACTAAAACACGTTACTCAGCATGCAAAGAGTTAAGACAATTTGCGAACACGACGAATCCGTCGTACGTGTAGGAGGGTATATGACGTAACTATAATGAACACTTTTGCAGTCTACAGCATCCTAAACGAGGCACTTTGGCAAACAGTAAAGGCCGCGATGAATTGCCGCAAGCATAATACGACTTTTCAGCAGGGTCTGCGCACTTTTCAGAGAAAAGCATTACATTTTGGAAATAAACAAAATCTATAAGGCCGAAAAAACGCTAATCACAATAGACGTGCCTGATTTGTCTTCTGCTGGAACATTTTAGAATTATTTTTTGCAAACAGTGTATGCTCAGTCTGATCTTAGTCAATACTCTTTGCCGCTCTATGGACAGCAAAACTATTTAACGGTCGACCTCGGCAGATGATATGCCCAGCCAGTATCCAATATCGGGCCACTATCGGCCCGCCAGCGAAACGCCGTTCGGATGGCGTTTTGCTTGCCCGAAAGTGGCCCGATTTAACGTGCTTACTGGGTATTCGCAGGCTAATTACAATAGACGGATGGCTGAGAATGGGTTTGCTCCCCCCCCCCCCCTAGGGAATTTTGCAGACATATCCTATCTTGTAGAGAATTGAAAGCCGAGTCTTTTAAGAAATGTTTGCACTCTGTGCTCCGGGGCGTTAGTCTGTAAGAGCCTGTAACATACGTTACTTTATCAAATTAAGAAAAAGTAAATTGAAAGTTTAGGCTACAAATTGAAGACATTAAAATATTTATTTTTTAAAATCATTCATATAGTCTGCATACTGGATATCTTAACTACGTATGACAGCCATTTGAACAAAATTGCGGCTTCCTAAGGTGTCATATGCGTTACATAAATCAGATAACCCATTAAAATTTGCAAGTGTGGCTAGTATCATTTACATTCACAATCTCTCTGTGTGTTTTGCAAAATGTTTTTAACCATGTCGGACTAGCTAATGCAATTGGCTAACAGAAAAATTAAAGTTTGTTTCCCTAGCTTAAATAATTTTTCTAGAATAAGCAATTAAACAACCCTACCCCTACCCAGTTTTAAGGTGAAATGGTTGGTATTATAACTAAAGTAAAAATAGTTAAAAAATATTTGCAGTTGATGAATATGTCTCATTGTTTGGAATTTATTTGCTTATATAAAAAGACTCATAAATCTGCAAGTTTGTTGCATTTTTTTTTTAAATCAGAGGCTGTAACATATGTTACCTGATGTAATAAATGGGCAAGCTCATTGTCTTTACGTAAGATGTGCCTTAAAATGTTCTAATCTCCTCGAGGGAATTTTGCAAACATATTCCTTCTTATAACACAACTCAAGCTGCATCGAATAAGGGATGTTTGCACTCTCTATGGTGGGGCGTTAGTCTGAAATAGCATGTTACATGCGTTACTATATCAAATAAAGGAAATGTAGTTTGAAAGTTTGAGCTAAAATTGTGAAAAAACTCGCAGCTGCTGGATATCTTACATTGTTTAGGGATTTTAGGCTTGCTCATATGATAAAGACTTATAGATCTGCTAGTTGTCATCAAGTTTTAAAGATCAGAGAGCGTTACATATGTTAGCGTAATAAGTAAAAACATCAAACAGTATTTTTGACATCAAGCTGAGTAAGGGCCTGCTCCATCTAAATCCCCTTTGGAATTCTGCAGACATATTACATCTTATGTAACCATTCAAGGTGCAATAAATAAGAAATGTTTGCACTCTGTAAGTCGGGGCATTAGCCTGTAACAGCTTGTTACATATGTTACTATATCAATTTGAGAATAAGAAATTTGAATGTTTGAGCTACAGAAAGAAGACATTAAAATTATCTAATAAATTGACATTCTTATAGTCTGCATACAGGATGTCTTTACTACATATGGAAGCTGTTTAACATTAATACTGCTAACTGTGGTGTTATATGCGTTACATGAACCTAATTATAATTTAAAAGCTATAATTGTGGCTATTGTCATTTAGTTAAACAACTACTATGACTTGGTTTCAAACTGTTTTTTTTAGATTTTACAAACATATTCTGAATTGATGAATAGGAAAAAACAAGTTTGCTTTTCTATCTTAAATATATTGTCTTATAGGAGCTAATATACTGCCCTACTCCCAGTTTTACATAGAAGCAAATTTTGTTATTACGGTTTAAGTAAAACACATGAAAGCGATTGCAGCGTGTGGATATTTTACATTTTCTTAGTCTGTCTTGCTCATATATCCGCAAGATGTCATTTAGTTTAAGATCAGGACACTTAATGTGTACTTATAATATAAGTCTTTGGTGCCAAAACACTAGAAATTATATTCATTTTTGATTATCAAGCCCATGGACTGTTGTTACAGATGTTATCAATGACCTTTTGGACACATTTCCTATTACTGTGCATATAATGCTAATATAGAGCCTTAAATAGAAAAGATAGTTTTACATTTGTACAAGATAAAACAATAAATGAAACGTTCCAAACTAATTCACATCGATTTAACACTCATGTTAAACGTTTGTCGTTGTCTGCTTCTGTGCTAATCATTATTATCACCGCCTCCTTGCAACTAGTAGAATCATCGCACAATATTTCAATCATTTACTGTTATACAATTTTTACCACCAGTCCACTCAAAATTGATGAGGCATTATCAACTTTCCAATTTTGCCATTCATGGCTTGGAACATTCGGAAACTGATATGAATTCCTAATAGTTGGTCTTTGAGTTTGTGTTTCAAGCGATACTCTGCAAGTAGGAGAAAGACTAAAGCTTTACAAGGAGGAAAATTATGCCATTAAAAGCAATGAGTACCTTGATATTTCTGTGATAAAGAATCATATCTTAGCTGGTTAACTTTTATAAATGTAGCCTTTCCATACATGCAACACACATATTTTCATCTAATAATGTCTCTGCACTTATTATCTTTCCCCAAGCATTCAAAAACTAATTTGAAGTCTTAGTACTTCTGAAGTGCTGAAACCGAGGTAACTCTTTCCCTTCAGATAAACAAACAAGATGTATCACAGCAGGTAAAGCAATGAAATACAGGATGAACAGAGCGCAAATTAGACCCTTTCAATTCAATGATTCACTAAGTTTCTAAGATAAGAGTGCTTACTAAAGGATGTAACATATATAACTTGTCATAATAAATGAGCAAGGGTATTGTCGTGACATCCTTTTTGATGTCACAGTCAGACGCAAGTGTTTTCGATTTCAGTCTTTTCAATGGATCATGAAATGAGGCACCTTATCAACTTGTTTACTCTGTATAAATCTTCCATAGAGCATAATATAGAACTACTGGTTACCCATAGTCCACTTTCCTTCTTTTGAATGCAACAGCTAATGATATGGCTGCAAACACTGAGAAATCATAGGTTTTACATTATTTTAAGGCTTGCTTCAATGTACTGACATAAAAAAACAGCTTCAAACATAATTGATGGCAATGTCCAACTTCATATTCTTTCTCTTATTCCAGATAACTTTCAAGGTGTAACAGAAATTGTTTCAGACGGTCTGCCAAAACCATCAAGAGTCAACATTGTAACTAAAGAAAAACTTATAAAGTTCTTTAGGCCCAGCAAAATACTATTGATCTAAGACCTGAGGACTTAAGCACCAAAGGACTGGATAGGTTCCATGACAAATGATGCAAAAAAGCAGCCTATCAAATTTCTGTTTGACCAATTTGTCAGAAATCTTAAAGTATTCTTAGAGGTACACGGTAGAGACATAGCTTTTGCAAAATCAGAGCAAAGTTATCATTTGACTAGCACGGATGCATAGGCAGCTGCAGTAAGATTGCTCTTGCCACTTCACAGGAAGAGACATATACCAGAGTCATACTCCATTGTATGCATATATGTGAAATGGCATTAAACCCATATTTAACCAGGTGTTTGATCCCATGACACTGACATGCTGTTTCTGCTTTTGAAGAATGCTAAGGATTCAATTAATTGCTGAGTCAATATGTTTGACCCTTGCACTGGCCACACATACAAAGAAAATTAAGTCTTTTGATGGCAAATGAGGAGGATCACACAAAATGCTTATAAGTGATGTTTGTCACAATTAACAATTTTAAAAAGTAAACTTAATTAATGTAACACATATAACACCATAGGAAGCTGTATATTTGTTAAAAAACACTTTCTTATATATCAAAGGTATTCAGCATACAAACTACATGAAAAATTCAAATAAATAGATAGTTTTTGTCTTCTTTCTGTTTCTTAGACTTTCAATTCATTTACTCTTAAATTGACGTGGTAACATACATATCATACCATTACAGGCTAACCCCTAGTTAAAAGAGTACATCTCTTATTTGATGCAGCTTGAACTGTTCTTTAAGGTAGGATATGTCTGCACAATTCCCAAAGGGGTGGAGAGGAACAGAATTGTACTCAGTTTGCAGTCATAATACTATGCCATGATTCTACTGGTTGTGATGAAATGGGTGATTATTTTGCCATATAAGCAGACACAATGATAGACATTGTGAGAGTGACTTGAATAAAGATTGTTTTTGAATAATTATATTTAATAGGAATATTTATTAAATTGTGTCATTTAAATGAGAACTATTATTTTCTATCTATATGTCTATATATTTTTATATTATAGGCATTAGGAAATATGTTATAAAAAGATTATATATAACATCTGTAACACAATTCCATGGGCTTGTTGTCAGCAATGACTGTAATTACTAAGACTAAGGCACCAGAGGCTAGAGATTAATAGGAAAACATGTGAAAAATCGGATTTTTTCTGAAATATCATCTCTTACTTCAAAGACAATTTCCTTGCTTATTCATTATGTCATGTAACATACGTTACATACTTAAATAAGTGCTCTGATCCTGATGTCAAACTAGCAAATGTATGATTCTTTATTGCATTAGCAAGACAGAGCCAAAAATGTAAGATATCCACAAGCATCAAATATTTTCATTATTTTTCTTCAATAATAGATACCAAAATTGGATACTTAAAATTGGGGGTAGGGTTGTTTAATAGCTCATATAAAACAATGTTTTTGAGATAGAAAAGCAAACTTTGATTTTTTCTATTAGTCGAATGAGTATTTAGTAAACTAAGATTAAAAATACTTATAAAAATGCACAAATTGTCTGTAAAATTAAAGATGTTAGTCACGATTTTAACTTTCAAAGGTAAATTTAATCTATGTAACGCATATAACAACATTGAAGGCTGTAATTTTGTTTAAAATGCTGCTTTTATGTAGCTTAGGCATCCAGCATGCAAACTACATAAGAAATTTGAATAATTAGATGGTTTAATGTCTTCTTTCTGTAGCTCAAACTTTCATTTTGATTTTTTCCTTAGTTTGTTACAGTAACATATGTAACAGGCTGTCAGAGACTAACGCCCCGGAGCACAGAGTGCAAACATCTCTTAAAAGATGCGGCTTGAAATTTTCATCAAGATAGGATATGTCTGCAAAATTCCCTAGGGGGGGGGGAGCAGGACCTTTTTAGCTCGAAGTCTACAAAGACAAGGACAGCACAGGAGATTTTGACGAACAGCCGAGGCTTATGCGAGCCTCTGTATCCGATAATTCGCAGCTCGCATACTCAAAGCAGGTATGAAGATGCAATTTTTATCCCAAATACAGGCATATTTTCATTAGAGAGCTATACATACATGCATTAAATATAGTTTCACGCCAAAATCTGGTGTGCTAACCAATTTATACTGAAAAAAGAAAATATGTAATGTGTTTTAAAGCTCATTGTTAAATATTTTTGTTTATTTCATCCTCCGAAAAATTGGGGAGATATTAGCGTTGTCCATCCGCTGATACATTGCCATGTAACAATATGGGGATGAAACCGGTCCTGCGTGTTAATCAGATTATGGTGTCCTTACGGGGTTGAAAAATTATTGTGGGATTAACCCATAATTTTACTACGATCACGGACCATTAGGAGCTCCAGAATGTAGAATAAGCCGAACTCCCGTAGAGCATAGATCAACATATGTTCAGATTAAATACATTTAGGTTAACAAGAAGCATCCTCCATGAAATCGCCAGAAATAACTCAATCCGCCATCACAGATCACCCAGCTAGCAACTTCTCATCATAGACTGTGACCCAGGGTGTGTGTGTGTGTGGGGGGGGGGGGGGTACTCTCACTTTTTCTTCATACGTAGGATTGGGCCCAGCATCTACCGTTTGCCGCCAGAAAATATCGGGAATATCAAGCACCCCCAAAAACATTCTCATTCTTTACATTTACCATAAGAGAAGACCCTAAATACATAGACCTAAAACTAGTCCAATTTTGTCGTGATCATACCCCCAAAAATATTTATATTTCTGAACCGCCGCCCCCAACAAAAAAATGTAATTCAAAAATTTAAACCCAAAAAATGCCCCGAGACCACGCATGTATCAAACAGTATCAGAGTACCCCCCCCCCCCCCCGCTTGTGGACCGTGATCGATTTGTGGCTGTAAATTAGCAGTGGAATGCCAACAAATTTACCAAAATGTGAAACATATTTAGTTCAACGCGTCCTGACGCGTGGACTATCTAAGGGTTGTTCCGCTTTCCAGAAGTGAGATACTGGAAATGATACATACAATTTTAAAGAGCTGTTGACTTGTCACCCCGTGTCGAATCAGCGCGAATTTGTCAATACCATGAAAGTAATTTTGGACTGTCCGGGGAGCAAATTGATAAGGACGCCTGACCACACTCTTTATATACAAGTGCCGTCTGCTGATAACCTTAGTCTAACAGTTTGGACCCAGATCAGGTAATCAGCAGATGACAAAAAGCATAGAAAATATCCCAGCATGCAACGAGTTAAATCCACTGGCCATGGATTTGATTGGAAGATTGAACACGTCTGAATTTGTTAATGGGGGCATGCCACATGCGAAGGTGTCATTGCGTTGGTCAGCTAAAGACTTTCGACTCATCTAGTTGGACTAGGGGTCCAAATTTTGTTTTGAGCCTTTATCTTCATCCATACTTTGTGTATATTCGTAACAAAGGCTAATGGGAGTCTGCACAGGCTTGCCTGGGTTTTCGTTGGTCGAAAATGCAACATGTACCCTAAAACACATGTGCTGGCTCAAATATAGCATGGACAACCCCGACATATGCGTACAGTTCTTTTTTTATCTAATCCAGACGACTGCGTACAGGAGCACCTGATCATTGGGCCAGAACACCCGATATAGAGAACTGTGCGTACAGTATTAAATACTTCAATAACTTTGAAAATGCTCTACCCACAGATTTCAAACTTTTGTACATTAAAGCCCTGGTATTTAGCGTTTTATCTTAAGTAAGCATAAATTTCAGAATATAAACAAAAACAATCTTTCATCCTTTTTTGGAGAAAAAAATCACTATCTTTGTATAAATAAGGCGCTGTATTGACTATCGCTTAACCCACACACGTATTGTTACGCAGATACAAAGCTGTATATATTACTGACAATAATCAGCAAAAAATACTCTCAGAAGTGAAATATTAAGAAATATATTACCTTTTTCAACAGCAAGGTGCACATTAACACGCCATTTTTTCCACTCGTCGACTGTGACCACCACGCGATGACTGCGCTTTTCGAGTACAGAGGTTCTCTAGCGTGTAAGTGGTAGCTGCCCAAACCAATAAATGAGTGGTTTTCACACTCAAAATGCAAAGAAATACAATATTTAAGGAAATTTTTGTATACCAAATTATCTTCTTCAAAGGCAAACCTGGAAATGTCGTTACTTTTCGTGGTTAAAAAACAAACTTTTTCTCCTTATTTTTCTTCCAACTTCTGATTGGGAATTTTACTGTGCCAATTGGGAAAAAGGAGGTGTTTCGCCTTTGGGAGTGGGGCCGAATTTCGCCCCCCAAAATGGCCTGAAAAGGAACACTGATGCCGAAATGGTTTGGATTGATTGGTGTTTTACGTCCCGGTAAACAATTTTTCAGTCATGTTGAGACGGAGCCACTTCTTCCTGGGTATTATTAGTACTTTGGGAAGGTGAAAGTGCCTTTCTCAAGGACACTACACAGCGGTCGTGGGGTTCGAACTCGGGGCCTCTAGGTCCCGAGTCCGACGCTCTACCACTGAGCCACCGCGCCTCCATATGCCGAAATACACTTCCCTTTTTACGACCATTATAGGCGAAACGGAGCGGTCTGGGGCGAAGTATTTCGCCGATTTGCCCTCAAACTGGAACCCTGCTTGTACCTGAAAGCTAACATATAAAATTTGGGTTTGATTGGCCCATCAATTTCCGAGAAAAGCCAGTTTTAATTTTCATATACGTAAATGACCTTTAGCCAAGGTCAAGAAATGACCTCGGCCTTCAATACTCACAATTCTTCATTATTTCAGTTGGTTTCAGGTCAGAGGCTGAAATATTTGTGAAAAAATCAACAGCTTTCACTTTTTCCTGTAGAAAAGCCTAAGTTAACAAATTTGACCTTGTTGTAAAATTGGTCAAGGTCAACCGTAGGTCATCATTTGAACAAAGTATGATGGGCAGAGTCACCACTGCTACATACCAAGTTTCGTGGAAATTGGTTCACCGGTTCCGGGGAAGAAGATTTTTGAAGGGTTTTTACCATATATGGGCGTGGCGGCCATCTTGGTCATGTGACCCAGATGCAACAAACAAACTTTCGTTCCCCCTACCCAAAGAGGCTCCACATAAAATTTGTCTTTGATTGGTCAAATGGTTTCCGAGAAGAAGATGTTTGAAATTGTTGACGACAACGGACCATGGGCATCCTACCTATAAGCTGACATATGCTGCTAAGGTGAGCTAAAAACAAATTCAACCTCAAGCCCTCACCAGTAGCTTGCACCTGACCGTTCTAAGGTGGTGATTTTGGTGTAGTTCTTACTTCGTTATTTGCATACCTGTCAACTTTTTGAAATCTTAAAGAGTGAGATTGCGCGCGACGCCCTTAAAATGGTTATTTTCTGCTCGCATTTACCGCGCGGACCAATTTTACCAAATTTTTTAGGAGTGAGATTTATTTTTTTCTAAGAACCAAAAAGGGATTATTGGGCCGAAATGACCATGGGCCGAAATGACCCGGAACCGACGATTTTTTTTTTATTTTCTTTTTACAAAAGCTGATACTTGTAAATGCGGTTATGTTTATTTCTTCTCGTCAAGAAAATCACAGAAAAACTTCAGCGAGGCGCCTTTTACTAATAATATTTGATAGCGTCATTGCCTACCGTGATATAAGTGGTACGACCAAGCCAATCGATGTAAACAGTACATTATGCGCAGCGACCTTGACACTTAGGATTATTAAGCGCGTGTCGAAGAAAGGTGTGATGATTACCGCGACTAATAATCAGTTTTGATAAGGGATTATTTAAAATTACAGCCATATCTTTTTTTCTTTGGCGAGTTTGGCGGCGTTTTCCCCATTGTTGTTTATAATATGGCCGACTTGACACAGCATAATACACATATACATATGACATATACACAAAAATTCGGAACGCTTCGGTCATCTCCATTCAGTTTGTATTGGAAACCCAATCGATCTAAAAATAGTGACGCGTGACCATGAACGTGACATACACTAAATATAGAAACATTCGCCAGAGGGCGCAGTTCTTTTAGAAAACACACTTAATTCCAAAATTCTCTAAATCTATGCTAAATGAAAACTCATCCTAACCGAGATTATCAATGAAAGCAATATCTAAAAGTAACAGTAAAGAAATCAAGCATGAAAATGACCTCGATTTTTCAGTTTATGTGGTAATTCGTTTATTTAGTATTATAGATTTTCTACGAAAGTTTGAGCTATTACATGACTATATCAACAAAGTTGCATGTGCGGGCAGTTTAAATTTAGGTTAAGGTCAATTACAATACACGAATTGACTTTCACAGCTATCACTAATGCAGTGAGGAACATGTAATGTCAATCATTGAAAGCTGGATAGATGGGTATATGGCTGGCTGGCTGGATGGATGGTTGGATGGATGGATGAACCGACATAAAGGTATATTTCTATGTCTCACAGGGTATGTATGTTCAAACTGAGCAGGCTGTGGATAGATGCAAATAAAATCTGCATTCTGTCAAGCTTTAGCCTGCACTCAGAATGGCTAAACTCTATGGATGTTTGGTAGTTCTGAGTGCAATAATATTAAAAAAGACCTATATCTAAAGTAACCAAAAACGGAATTTTAACAATATGGCTACTTTGATTAACAAAAGTGACGCTGGTCAATAACAAGTGGCACTGGTACTGAAGGACTTTAAAACGCACCACCTGCTTAAATGCTAATTTATGTCGAAAATTGGATATTTTCAATATGTGAAAAATAAAATTGACAAGTTCCGTCACTTAGCTTGCTTTCAATAAGAAAATCGAAATGCTGTGGCTTATTATTGCCGTGACGTCACAATAATTATGAGACAACTCAAATTCAAAAAGGGACAGAGTACCCATACCTTCCATAATGAACGAAATTTTTATTTTCGAACCGATGTTTGTTCTTGAAAGCAAAAGGAAAGAAAAATCAAATCATGAAGCTTTAGACTTCTGGCAACGTTCATTACGCATACATGACGCCATTGATTTTTGACGTAATTGGCCGTTTATATCCTAAGGATCAGGAATAATCAAAATCTTTTTGTTGCCAACAGATACTCCATAATCAGTTGCATAAAAGACAAAAGTATCGCGACATGCACGGACGTCACCCGTCTGTTATTAATGTTTGAAATTTAAGACTGACGTTAGCAAGGAAACGCTGCGAGTGGGAGTGTAATTAAACGATTATTTCTGAAAGCTTTTGTGTTTTTCCATTTGTTAAGACCTCTGGCTACCACCTAAAAGTATTTGTTTTCAAATTGAATCAAATTCACATTTGTCAGACGACAATTGTTGAAAAACACTTACGTCGATATTACGCCATAATAACTAGCATGAGCAAGTCGAAATCATGGCAAATCATTGTCCATTATGCAAGAGGATAATAAATGATAAAGAAAACATCCTCAAATCAAACATGTGGAAGAGACAGAGAATGTAAAATGGTGCGTTTTTAAAGTCCCTGAGTATATACGAGGGTCATTTTTTATGTTCGTAGAATCGGGCTGTATCTCTACAAATATACAATTTACGGTACCATAAGTATATATATTTTGAAAGGCCAAGCTTTTGTCTATCAACTGATATAAATTTTACATCATTAGCGCTTAGTTCGGTCAAGATATATAGCTTTGAATAGAGCATGAAAACGACACTGGTCGAAATCCATGCCTTTTTAACCACGTAGCAAGCAGGAAATTAGACGCTGTTAAGTTCCATTCGCTATGGTGATATAAGCATTTTTCAAGCCGATTTTTCTTTTGCACCATCAAAATTAATTATTCAAACGCTAATCGTAAACAAGTGCAGCCAAGCTATAAGCATGTTGTTTGCTGTTCTATAACAATTTTAAAACACCCATCAATATACCAAAATAATTACAACCAAGTGCTAATTATTATATCTGTTAAAATAACGATTATGAACAAATTTTAAAATTTCTTCTGGTTTTGCATAGCACATGATATACTCAATCATTCGTCAGCAGTTATATTGATGTATCGATTTATGCGTGTAACTGGCAACTTCCGGTACTGGCATACCCCCATGTTATAAAAAGTGGGTGGGGTAAATCAACCCCGCGTATAAAACACAATAACAATCATATCTGCATAATTTTCTTATTGCAGTGATTTCAACACCTGTTTAGAGGCACAAAAGCAGTTTTAATGTATTTTCTAAATATAGTACGCTCCTAGGCGTCATTTATGTACAAAATAAGGGATTTTAGCACCCCCCTAGGCTATTTATTTTGCAGACCATTTCTATTAAAACAAAAGCATTAACTTTGTTTTGGGATGAAAGTTACCACAACACTTCAATCTACCATATAAACAAGAAAAATTATAATACTACTTTAAAGCTAACATATTAAGCCACATTCAAAAGCCAGTATCCAACTTCCACTTGTGTCAACTTTTTACAATAAAAGTTTATATGCCTACTGTTCACTTTGCTGAGGTTCCAAACAAATCTTCCACATCCAATAATTGCTGCGTATTTGCTTTAATGTTTATATAATATTGTAGCACGTGGTGTCCTTGATCTACAGCCAAATTTTCAGAAGCTGTGTATGGCTATGGACCCATTTTCATGCAATTGTTACTGACGTTCTGTCAGAGACTAAGTCCATAAATGTCATATTTCTGCCATATTTCCAGTGTGCGATATATAGGTTTGTCTTTGCCTCTTAGAAGACATTAAAGTAATGCATTTTGAAATAATTTTAGGTTGCATGTATAGATAAAAGCTCAATTTTTCCAAATATATGCATGATGTGTGCATTTACTTTCGCCGTTTTCATTAAATCTATCTCTCTACGAACATAAAAAATGACCCTCGTATCTCTGCTTGATTGGATACGGAGGTGCCAAAACATTTCTTAACTTAAATGAAAGAAAGTAGTATGTAGTTATGAAAAAATGAATCTTAATTATTTGCTTGCCAGCAGTAAATTATGTTGTCAGGCCTTATCTGGATCTAAACTGTTTGGCACTCGGATGGTATTCCTGAAAGAACTTATTAATTTAAAAACAAAGTCAGCAGGCGACAAAAATCATGCAAGAAAAAGCAGCAACACTTACTCATTTTGTCCGCCTGGAAAACCACATCAACTTTTGGAAGTTATGTTAGAAAAGTTAAACAGTATGCCCAAGAAGAAGAAACATTATGATATTTACAGTTTAGTTAGGTTCGACCATGTTCTCCTTTACCAATATCAACAATAAGCAAAGATTCAATGTTGTATGTTTGATAAGCCCTTCCAACAACGCAATACACAGTCATAAGAGGTAATGTGAAATATCATTTTTCTAGGTAAAATTTTACCGACGTTAAAATTTGCTGCAAAGACGCATACATATACAAACAGATAAGATAAAATATGCCATGACTTCCGATACAGGGAACATAAAAATTTTGTCTCCTACATCTTATCCATTTGTAGGACTATGTTATATTAATTGATACTACGTTATTACAAGCTTCTCAACGAGCATATACCGCTCACCTGAGTTGTTGGCCTTATGGTTTCAGAGAAGATTTTTAAAGCTTTTTTTTTATAAATAATGTGTCCATGAGAGCAAATGACCCCCTTGGAGTAGCCACCTTGAGACCAAGTGGCATGGTTGGCAGATATAGCTTTTGTTGAGGAACACTAAGCATTCGACACACTAAATATATACTCACGTCCAATGAAAATGCACCACTCTTCCGATGCTCATAGTTGTGGCCTATCAAAATCGTGTTATAAATATTTAAAATTTAGGACAAATGCATTGTTTTCGCACACAAATTTCAATTCCAGTGGCTGCGTTACCACATGACATAAGGTCAGCCTCCAAATTGCGTTAATTACATTTTGGCGTATATAAAAAGACTCTAAAATCTTGTTTGAATGTTTTCTGTTTGCCAGTAGATCCTCTGTCATTTCCACGCAACTTTGGTGACGCAACACCTAACACTAAACTAACACAAACAACGTCACTATGTAAGCTTATATATAGCGTAGTCCGACAAAACTTGACATAAAATGTTTATTTGCGGTTTCTTCAGTCCTAGTTTTCCACACAATGTTGATTTCCGTCGTACAAGCCCACACACATGCAAAGCGTCATCAAAACCCTCTAAAATTGACGTTGCATCATTGACGTAATCTTTGAGCGTGCCGCCGGCCATTTTTCGCAACGTTAGCATTTTAAATCTTCTAAAAGTTGTGTTCATCTGTTCATACTCTGCGAGTATTATCTAACATTAAGTTGAAAACAGATACCCTTAATTTTGTGTATACGAGCTTTTAGAGATTGACGTTTATCAAAAAACGTTGATACATACGCTCTGCCGATGTTAATGAATGGTCATTGACGGTTGTTTTGTTAAATGCCTCCATAATGGGTCTTCAGTGAGCATTTCGTTTTAAAGACATAGCAGTAACTTAATAAATTGCTACAGTACAATAAGACGCAATTGCAAAAATAAATTGTTATGTCGTTAAAAAGATATAGTCATTTTTGTAGGTGGTGCGTTTTCATTGGACATGAGTATGTAAGATAAAGAGCTCATGACTTTAGAGAAGAAGATTTTTTTCAGTTTTTACCATGATATGTCTATCGGAACTAAAGACCATCGGGGCTCCCGCAGGGTATACGTAGGGGACAGCTAGATATTTCTATATACTAAATGTATAAGCTATGGGCCTCATTAAATCTTAATCTCTGAGGCGCGGCCAGCTTAGACCCAATGGGCTTTATTGGCAACTCTTTTTATACAGAGGATCACTAGACATTACTATATATTTAAGCCTTGGGCGTCATGGTTTCAGAGTAGAAGACTTTCAAAGTTTTTCCCATTACAATGCATTGAAATTATTGATCCGCGGATTGAAGGAAGTTTAGACCCCAGGAGCTTGATTGGCAGGATTTATATAAGGGACCACTAGAGATTGTTACATGTCAAATAAAAACTATGGGCCTCATAGTGTCAGAGAAGCAGATTTTTTAAGATTGACCATTATAAGTCTATGTGAGCTAAATGTTGCCATGACAACTAGAGTTCCAATCCAATTAGCTCTAAAATCTCGTACAGGCTTTCCTCCTGCCACTATACAAAAAGTTAAACCAATGTACAAGACGCTTTACATTTACATGGCGTCCAAAGTAGCATATATTCTTCTGGTACAAACGTTTACGCTAAATTTATTAAAGTTAAGCAAATTAAACACAGTTTTAAGACTTCGATTTTCAAATCAGTGAAAACCACTATATAAATATGTATGCTTACTAAAACAGTCCATATTTCTTCAGTGACATTTGCATATACATTTATTGAGTATCTCCATGACAGTAGTGCTAACAGCCAGCCAGCTGGCTAAACAAAACCTGTAGCAGGGCCATTACAAAATCTCTTGAATAATGCCAATTTTATAAATTAACTATTTGATATATACAGTCAGATATAAGTAAGGCATCACCCAAACATTATTTCAGAGACGTTTTTTTGTGTACAAATTTCTTCAGAAGAACAACCAATTTGTAATACTTTTTTTAGCCTAGTCTTTCCTTGGTCTGTCGAGCATATCAGAATGTCATTTGGTCATTTTGCTATAAGTTCTACGGCGTCCTGTATGCACCAACCCATATTTTTGGGGTATACCCCTAAAAAGTGTCACAACTTTATCTAAAGTGCTTAATTTGAATTCAAATAAACGAAGAAATAAAGTAGACCTATTTGTCAAACTAGTGCCAAACTAATACTGTCGAACTCAAGAGTGTCAGTTAAAGAGATAGTAGACCGCGTGTTTATAATATTTGCATTCACCATATAACATGACATTCTTTACATATCCAAAACATTTGTTCTTTGAGAGATAAGAATCTGAAATTTTCAGACAGAACGTGTCTTTGATATTGTAACAACATGACACTACACTTTACATGTCTAAGCGTTTTGAAAATACCATAATGGGTAGAGAATAGGGACGTTTCTAGAGTTAGTGTGCATTTACCATGCCTGGTTGCTTACTTTAATAATAATCGAATCAAAATTTGCTGTAAATTGTCACCAATTCATCTATTTTCATAAACAAACAATAAAATATTAATAACTGGAAAGCTTCCATTGTTTTTCTAGAAAACTATTGAGGCGATGCTTAACTTATGTCTGACTGTATATAATACTTTTAAAATCTATTAGATCTTCGTCATAGTGGTTTGACCTTAGCTTAA
Organism: Loripinus fragilis; assembly: GCA_964019695.1. Taxonomy (NCBI): domain Eukaryota; kingdom Metazoa; phylum Mollusca; class Bivalvia; order Lucinida; family Lucinidae; genus Loripinus; species Loripinus fragilis. The sequence continues at coordinate 231,407 of OZ026526.1, read as the reverse complement.
TACAGCTGCCCTGATACCTATAATATTGACTTCAAGTCAAATGGTAAGTGAGTATGATCAGGAAAACTATAATCACGTAATTCAGACCAATCCACAGTACCATGAGGAAGAGCCACACAACAGTAACGTCAAATTACAGGAAGAAGACAGTATCAGTGAAGAAGCCAGCTCACTCTTCTTCGATTATTGCAAAACTAAAATGACACTAAGGCATGTATAACAAAACAAGCACCAAACATAGAGCCCCCACAAGAAATGTGGACAATAGAAATAGGTAGGTCTGGATACTTTTAAAACAATTCTTCATCGGTATGGAAAGCTCAAATGATAGAAACGCCGCCACCGAAAAAAACAACATTCTTTTCGCATTACCGGTATATGCACCGGTTCGAATCCCACCAGTGAATTCATTTCTTTTTCATCGATTGTATTGTATAATTGTTTATTACTATACTTTAATTATGTATGGACAACAGCTTTAACTTTTATGCAAAACGTTTATTAGATAGGACATTAGCAAACACAAAGACCCATACGAGTTGCCACGGAATGCGTCATATCAACTGAGTATGGACTATTTGCTGTCATGGACGCGATATTAAGCAACCGACATTATTATAGAAGAGGTTATGAATTATATTCAATTAGCAATAATAGTATCAATAATAAATACATGAATAAAATTGACAAAGTACAGAATGACTCTGTGGTTCTATAATTGTGACATTTGCATGCTACTTCTACTGTAGAATCTTGTAGATCTATGCGAAGTCTTCAGGGGGATATGTTTATTTCGAACTATCAGCAGTTCGAACTATAGAGAGATAGCCATTAGAGTGAATAACCACAAACATGATTTTACCATTGTTTTCCCGATCAAATGTGTGTTTTGGCAGCGTAATAGAAATGTCTTAAGAAGACGTTTCTTTTACGCACCATATTTGACATATTCTCTTAAATCATTGTGTCCGACATTTAATTCGAATTAGCGAGTATTAAGAACAATCTGAGTTGGAATTCTAGAAGTTTTACGGTAAATTAAATTGGCCCCGTCGCAAGAGATCCTACCATAGAGGTATTCAAACAAGTAAGACTCAAGTCAGCCTGCTCAGCTACGGAGATAAGCGGCATGAATTTAAAGCTAAGCATGTAGCGAAATTGGCTATTATACTCTCCAGGGAGCGAATAACAAAGGCGCTGATCAGACTGCGCATACAACAAAATCAGGTTTTCTCGCGATCTGTTATATTGCTTGCCGTGTGATTGGTTTAAAATTGTTCTAGGAAGTTTGAATTTATCATGTGATCTCTATATAAAATGTACTTTATCTTTCGATATATACTTTGAGCATTCTGGGTGCATGTGTCATACTTGTTTACGATTAAATAAATCAATCCTATTTTTTTTTGTAACATCACGTGTCACTGGAACGCTTTTATGACATTGTCGTAAATTCTAAAATTATTACCATTCCATCGCTAAATATTGTAATGCACTATATTGTTATTGAATGACTATTAAAGCAGACTTGATGTCTCCACAGACTAGTTATTTATAAACATTTTCCGCTCGCTTATACTTGTACACAATAGAGAATAATACATTATGATTTATATCATGACAAGACAATGTACTATATTGTTCTGTATATTATATAATATTATTTGGTTTCCAAGAAAAAAAATAGAAGGAAGACAAGAAAAGACAACAAAGAAAAATGCGCAGTTATACACAGGCAGGCAAGGAATCATATCATATCTCACTGCTAAAGATACTTAAGCAATAACAAAAAAGTTCCAGCAAAATTATATCTCACTAGTGAAACATTTAACTCCTAACTGTAAGAATACAAAACTATCGCACTGCAAAACAATATTGGTATATAATGCGTGAAAATCTCACTTCACATAGAAGAGTACATACATAAATGTGTTGACCCATTACCTCATAGAGACACCTTTTAGCACTTTTGCAAACGGAGCAGACCCAGATCAGGGTATAATCTGATTGGTTATAGAAATATGATTATATATGATCATACACTAGTGGACCTGACAAGAAATTTTCTTGTTCTATGACAACACCTGAAAGTTAATTTATACAATTATTCATAGTGGGTGGAGCTTTGCATATATATTCATGAAGGAAAGGGTTAAATAGAAAACAGATCAAGAGTTGGTGTCAATATGGGAACCTGCTCGTCTCGGTGAAACTGAAAAAAATGGTATTTAACACATTTTGGCCAAGGGCCGCGTTTTCTGCCTAAATAAGCGAAATTTAGCCAGTATAAATTACATTGTTAAAATTGCATTATCTCCACAGGTAGATTTGCGCTGCTACACAAAAGTAGAGTAGAATGTCAGACATGCTTAACCAATATTTGAGCCGTGACATGAGATTTCCAACAATGTGGTATGTGCGACAAGCAAAGCCTCAGATCAGCCTGCGCATACGCGCAGTCTGATCAGAGCCTTTGCTAGTCACTTGAATATTCTATGGGTGTTAAGCTACTAACTGAACATCATTTGGAGTTTCTAAGCTTAAAAGGAGGCTGCACAGGCTCGTCTGAGTCAACACTTGTCAAAATGCCACATTGTTGGAAATCACATGTCACGGCTCATTTCATGAATGAGCTGATGTTCAAAAGATACACTGCTGAAAGTGTTCAAAATTCTAGAACATTTACCGTAGTCAATGGGGAAACCTTCTATGGTCATAAGATCCTTGGAAACCACTTCAATATTATCAATTAAATGCAAATGAGTTATACACACTTATTAATGCATTTAAATGTGCGAGCATAGTCTGACATGGGATTTTGTTGTCGGATAAATTTGATAAACCAAAACTCTTAGAAGAGTTGGATGTCTGTGTAATGGCAAATTATTGTCAAATAACATTTTTGTTGGTATATACATTAACAATAGGATATGCTCTGGTTGTATTAGCGAATAATGGTAAGCTCTAGTTTGTCAATGCAAGTGTTTGTCAGTTTGTCACACATTCGCATACACGGTTCACAAATGCATGCTTGTGTCTTTCAAAAACAAAAACTGCTTGAAAAATGTTAATTAAATGAAAAATTAAAATAATAAACTAGATTTAAAAAACACAAATTTATACACTTTGTTTTAGTGTTTAGTGGGCTTACACCACTTTCAACATTCGTTCTGCAATACCGTTACAGTGTCTCGGTATGACTGTTTAAACGTGATTTTTAATCTGTACGAGTATGAGCCTAGCGTCCATTTTTATGAGACATAGGAAAACAGTGTATACCAGGATCAGACCCCACGACTCGCGGGGTTTGATCAGGGTCTTCACTGACTGTTTGCATACAAAATTTTCTTTTAAAATTTGAATTAAGAATAAAACAAAAACATACAACCCAATAGCCTTAAATTGAATATGGTCAGATCTACTATTGAATACGGACACTGAGGCGCCACCCTGTCAATCTTTAACCCTTTCCTTCATTAATTTTCATGCTAGGCTCCACCCACTATGAATACTTATATAAATACATTTTTATGTAGGCACATAAAACATATAACAAAGAAATTACCTGTCAGGTCCACTAGTGTAGGATCATATCTAATCATATTTACATAAGTACACAGAGTAGAACCTGATAAGGCAGCTCTTACAAGGGTCTGCTCTGTTTACAAAATCGTTAAAACGTGTCTCTATGAGGTAAATGGGTTTACATATATGTATGTGGTATACATAAAGCGTGTATAAGTATAGTCTGTTATGTTTGATGCTTTAATTTCAGAATGTGGAACTATAGCCATCACAACTAGACTAATACAAACAGGAACTACAGTTAAGATACGGTTTAGTCCCAGCAAAACATTACGGCCGGGGAACTATCGATGGGTCCACAAAAATCAAACTGGTGAATTTGTGGCTTTTAGAAAAGAAGAGGTTGAACGCTATGGTCCTAGACTAGATGAGACAAACTACATTCTTCATATTAGAAATGTAACAGAAAAGGATGAGGGGCGTTATCGTGTTCAATGTTGGTACAGACCAAAGGACAAAACAGTTTATACCAACTCGGTTGACTTAAAACTGCAGGAAACTGGTGGGATCATAAGATCGACGACGGTCAATTCAAGAACACCAACTAAAGGTAAAGCCTTTACTAATAATTATAAGTGACAAATGGGCCTTTTTTATAGGAATGAATTTTATTTTTGTGGATTTTATCGATGTGTAAACTCCAGCGACTCACTCACAAACTGAGCAAAGCCCAAAGGGCTTAATGTAAAGTTTGTGAGTGAGTCGCAAGAGTTTACATATCTATAAAATCAACAAAAATAACAATTCATTCCTATAATTCCAACTTTGGATCAAAACAGCATATTTGTAAAGGGCTGTTGACAATATTTTAAATTTCAAAAATAGTAAGTGAGTATGATCAGGAAAGACCACAATCACTAACCGCAGACAACCCCGTGGCACCGCGAGGAAGAGCTGCTCAACAATCACGAGACACCAGGAAGACAAATTAAGCAAAGCAACCAGCTCTCTCTTCCCCATCAAGATGATTGCAATACTAGAATGGACATAAAATACCGTACAACAAAACATAGAACAATTACAGTTTCCCACAATGGGAGTAACAATAAACAAAAAGTCAACAACAACAGAACCACCGCCTTGGAACGGACAGCAGCTTAAGCCACGGGGGGGCTTAAATGCATTTTACTGGTACCAAATCTTCGCCCTAGATTCTGCTGTTGTTGAAGTACAAGAAATGTTCAGCTCGCATGGAGGCCATCTAACTAATGCAATGTATCATCATGGAAAACACTCTAATCAAATTAACACACCATGATGAAACAAAGAAAAGGGCTCATGACTCACAGATAGTCAGAGCTAAAGAAAACCTCAAGTTGAGCCACGGTGGGTCCAGCTACAGATAAGCACCAGGCACCAACCCACCGATTAAAGCTTTACGTCAGAGCTGTCAAAGAGTCTGAGGCCTGACTTACCGTCGTGCAATTAAAGAGGAAACCATAGCTATACACCGTGACTGGGTTTAAAACTAGGCATGCAGACTGTTGCATGATATCAAAGTTATATCCAACCCTTATATAACGTTTTACTATCTTTTTGAATTGATCACTAAAATTAGGTTTTCCAACAATTCGTTTGAATTTATAAACTAAATCACCATAAAATATAGGTTCTGATATGCCCTGCTGCAGAAGAATTTTAACCCAATGTTGTATTTAACAATTAACTTTGAGTGTCTATGGTAGAATTTAGAAAATGCTTTTCGAATTTATGATATCTATAACCTTGTTTTAATAATTTAGCAGTTAAAAATAAGTTTCTGTTGTTGAAGTCCTCAACATTAGAACACACTCTAGCAAAACGAACAAGCTGAGAAATATATACACCATAGGAAGGAGAGCGACGAACATCTCCATCAAGAAAGGGGAAATTTACTATTTCAAAATTAAAATCATCCCGTTTATCATAAATTTTAGAAGAAACTATGCCATTTGTTATTGACAAGTTCAAGTCCAAAAACAGAGCTTCAGTATCAGAAGAATTCGCCTTATTTTATTGAAGTTCAGTGGGATATATCTGACCTACCAGTTGTTCAAAATAAGGATTATCAATATTAAGTAAGTCATCTTAATGTCTGGAGGTTGAGTCAAAAGCTTCAGTAGTTTGATTATTGTCAGAGAGAGACAACATAAAGTATCTCTCATAACAAAACAAAAACAAATCTGCAGCAAGAGGAGCACACTTTAGTACCCATTGGAATACCTGCAATTTGTCTATATAATTTCGAGCCAAATCTTATAAATATATTGTCCAAAAGATAATGGAGCGCATCACACATTTTCTGACATGACCACAATTTATATTGTTTAGGTTGTTCAGAAGTAAAAAAGGCATTTTTATCATTACGCTGATGGAAAATAGTTCTAACTGATGTCCATGAAAGATGGTGCCGCCATCTTGAAAGTTCTGTCAGTTCAACTCATAGAAGAACATTTAGATGTAGGCCCTACCATGGATCGACAGGTTTTAAAAAAGCACCTACCTTCATGGACAGGTGTTCTCAGAGATAATTTTTTCGAAGTGTGGGCACTTTTGAGGCATAAGGTGCCACTATGCTTATCAATAGAAGCAAACACTCCTGAACTGATTTTGCCCTGTTGCCCAAATGGGAAACCCCAAATAAGGTCACAATAGGGGGTCAAAGGTCATCAAGTGCATTATATTGTGTTGAGTTTAATTAGCAAATTTTGTATTTATATTTATTTCGCAAAATAAAAGGCAAATTGGTTTATCGAACTCAGCCAACATTCCTTGAATAAATGCATCCAATATATAAAGCATATTGACCCTACACAATGTTACAAAGGGGTCAAAAGGTCACTAAGTGTATATAAAATTCGTGATTTTATACATATAAAATAATGATTTTGACTGACATTGATGGAATTCGTTGAACCTTGTCTGATCGATATCAGTGACTTTATTTTAATTGGTATATCATTTGTTTCAATTCTTATGACCTCGTAAAAGGTCATTATGAGGGTCAAGGGTCATCAAGTGCAATTTCAGAATCATCATCTAAGTGTTATAACGGATTTATGTTTACATTTTTGATTAGATAAAACCTACCTGGGCTTTTAAACAGCAACCAGTTTAAAAATGACATTTTCTTATTTTAGAGGCTATTGCCCTCATTTGAAATGTACGTATTATCGGGGTCAAAGGTCACAAGGTGCATGTATGATAAGGTCCCTATTTTTTAAAGCACCCTATGCAACTTTCGCATATATAATAGTTTTAACCGGAAATTGACCCTAAAATATCTCGAATGACATTTATAGATATACAATTGAAAAATGATATCTTTCATCCTTATTAATAAGTGTCCTCCTCATTATCTGACTCTTCCACAACATTCAGAGGATTGCCACATGTAATAGAGCCACAGCTGCAAGACGGAAGAATTTGATATTACTAGGATTAGATCTACATTTGCACCGTCTTGTTGCATACACTTTGCAGCTGCACTGCAACAACTGCGTACATACGTTAGGTGTAGGTTTTTACAGCAACAGCTTTGGTTTCAATTGGTTGCTGTAGGGATCTCACGACCATGCACAAGTTTCTGGATCATTGTGCTCTGGGGATGGAACTGTAACATTCAACCATATAGTTGTCTGATAATGGGCTCGTCTTATGTAGAGTTTAATGCACCAGATGTAGAAAGAAGCCTACCTGGGTCTTTTCCTTTATTAAACAAAAACACTCACGTTTGGTCAACATTTGTGATCCGAAAGATGTGTCAAGTATTTTGCAGACTACTGTTTCATTAGTTAGCAGCCTTGATCCTAAACCTGTCGGGTACTGCTGCCTTGCGTAAATTCTTGGCTACATGATACATGTATATAACATACTCAGACTCTGAAATATGCTTGGTAGTTTTATTCAGAACCGACTTAGATTAACACTTTTCTTTAGAAGTTAGACTATTTCTCTGGCTGATTTCATGGGAAAAATTCAAAGGGGTTCACTTGGATTCAATTGTGTCACAAACTGTAATTCCCCTGGTATTTGAGGGTTGATTGTCTCGTAATGACCCAGATGCTTCCCCATAGCAAGGAGAAAATCAGTGTAACGCTCCCATAATGCCTGCAATGTATATTTCTATATTTTCAAAGCCAAGCCTAAGTTCAAAAGCAATTTTCTTGAGACCTAATTTGTGGGGCGAAACCTCATCAGATTCTCTATGTTTTCCAAAATGCATTTAGAAACGTTTTTTACATGTAGGATGGTGCAGCCAATCTTCTACTGCAAAATCATACATTGTTGCTAGCCTAAGTAAGTAAGGGTGCAAAGATCAGGAATCGATACAATCAAGTACCACACCTGACCCAGGATACCAATGGGAAAGTGACAAACTCACAGTTATACACCACAAACGAGAGCCAAGAGGTCAGCCCTTTCCCAACAGGTGACCACAAGGCACAAATAAACAGACGGACACAAAGACATAACAAACACAAGAGAGAAAAAACATAAAAGATCCACGAAAGAAGTACCGCCTTGGGACGGTCAGTAACTTTTTTTACTGGAAGGCTTAACCAGGATCTGTTAATCAAATTATGACTTAGACATAATCTATTCTAAAATGTCAACATTGGGTGTAAGTCCTCCCTTGAAGTGTGAAGGCAAAGATGCAAAGTGATTTATCTAGCGGTGGCAATGATCGCCTAGACGGCCTAGAATCGCAAGAAGTGGACGCCTCTTCTGAAGTATCCGTATGCCTCTTAGTACTTAGCTTTTACCTAGCTATGTGGAATGCAGACATGAAACTTGAAAAACAAGGTCTGTGATATTTAAAGTAAGTAAGTGTGCAAAGATCAGGAATCGATACAATCAAGAACCACAGCTGAGCCAGGATACCAATGGGAAAGTGACAAACTCACAGTTAGACACCACAAACGAGAGCCAAGAGGTCAGCCCTTTCCCAGCAGGTGACCACAAAGCACATAAAAACAGAAGCGCACAAAGACATAGCAAACACAAGACAAAAAACCCATAAAAGATCGGCAAAAGAAGTACCGCCTTAGAACGGTCAGTAAAATATTTTACTGACGGGCTTAAACCTATTTAACGGCGCCAACCACCCTCTTTTCCTTCGCAAGAAAAAAACATAAAAGATCCACAAAAGAAGTCCCGCCTTAGAACGGTCAGTAAAATATTTTACTGACGGGCTTAAACCGGTTTAACGGCGCCAACCACCCTCTTTTCCTTTGAGGTCTACCAATCTTAATATGTCTTTTACATCTATGTTGCCTTAGTCACAGCACTCCCATCGGTCAGATGCTGCTTGTAGCAGCTTGTCACACCCATCCTCGCCAAGAGCAGACACCTTCTTGCTTTAAGTCCATGTTGACAAATGGTGCACATCTGTTCATAAAAAAAAGCTGCGGGCACGTACCTTTTGCAGGCCATTTCAAATAAGAAATAAATAATCTTGCTTTTGTGGGTCGGACCTCAGACTATAAGGGTTCTGACTTAAAGAAATCTATAGATGAGATGGTAGGGACCTGGTGCTGCGTCTGTTGTCGGTTCCTCCAGGGTTTAATTGTTGGATTTATTTTGCTCCAGTATTCAGGAGATGATTCATGGATAAGTATGGGGCCTTTTATGCAAACCAAACATCTATGTGTCATAATCCATTACATAATTAATGACGAGGTTGGTACCTTAAAACTAGTTTAAGCCCTCAAGCAATTTTCTTACTGACTGTTCCAAGGCGGTGTTTCTTTTGTGGATCTTTTTCTGTTATTTGTTATTTTTGTTTGTCTTTGCCAATACTAGATGTCTGTATGTTGCAACCTTGTGGTCATCTGTTGGGGAAGAGCTGACCCCTTGGCTCTCTTGAATGTGATGGCGTCTGGTGTTTTTGTCACCTTCCTATTCGGTCGCGTGGGTCAGGTGTGGAACTTGATTGTATCGATTCCCGATCTTTGCCTTCCTCCTTATTTTTGATAAAATATGATATTGACTGATTAATTGATCAAGCTGTATTTGTGATGTCGCAGAAAGTCACACAAAAAGTGTAATTAGTTTCGTTTTCTCTGTGTAAAAGATACATTTGGTGCTCGGTGCTAATCACATCAGATGCGCAGCCGATGTCAATAAATACAGCGCACCAAGGGCAGACTGATCAGTGCACAGTATTGTATTTCCAAGACGGCTTTATATTTCATTCAAAAAATGTTAGAATGAATTATAAGACTTTTATTAAGTTCTTTTTTGTGAAAAAGTGATAACTATCACAAATGTACATAACCAATCCAGGCACTATGCAGTACCTGTACATACATACAGACGAACAGACAGCTGTGTTGTGATCGCAGATGATAAAATTTCAACGATTGATCTAACTAGACATCAGTATTTTAGTTATTTAAAATTATTTGCAGCAAAATGCCAGTGTTTTTGATGTTTTAGTACTGTGTTTAATGCGTTATACATCATTTTGCACCTATTGACCTTTGACCTGATATATTGACCTTAATAATGATCTTTGGTTTGGGCAACAGGCAAAAAGTGAAAGAGGACATATCCCTTAGTAACTTAGGCACTGTTGCCCTTCATGCCGCAAAAGCGCCCACAAACGTGTTTTCTAGCACTCTTATTTGCATTTTAACGCTAGACTATCACATGTCCCTGCCTAAAATCCCCACATTAGTAGAGCCTAAGCGTAACAAGAAAAACTATAACATGTGTTACATGTTATAAACGGCGTTGTTGAAAGGTTCTTATGAGTAATAATAGATGAAGAATAATAATGAAGTTATTATTTTTTGCAATGAGATATATACATTAAAGCGATTTTAAAATGAGTCATTAAATGCTTGACGTTTCGCTAATACACAAACTATTCAATCAGACGGTTTGATTGGGAAGCAAGCTTTCGTGAAAGCTTATGTTTGTTTTCAAATCACAACGTCACCGAGACCCTTCGATTATGAATACAAAATATAAGACTTCTTCCTTAACATAACTGTAAGTGGGCCGATCAAATATTAGATAGACATTTAATTGTTCAAAATATTATCCATTTGGGTCACTTGCTATACCACCGCAACTTTTCTTTACAAACACGGGTAGCTCTAAAAAAGAAACAGACAGTCAGTGTTGTAAAACGTGTCACTAAGAGATAATCAGCCCGTGACCAAAATCGTCATTAATTTTTCTATTGCGGTATTAACGATGTTAAGGGAATTTCAATATATAAAGCCTAAAGAAACGTTTGAGATATCCTTCTTATTTGGTACTTATCGCAACTTCAAGCAGAGAAGGCTCAGTCGAGCTTATGCCAATGCACAGCCTCACCTGAGCTTTCGCTGCTTGCAGTAAACTAGAAAGAAAATCTTGAAATTAGGTATCTGTCGCAATTTAAAGCAACGAAGGCTCAGTCGAGTTTATGCCAATGCACATCCACTCTCGCCTGTGATTTCGCTGCTCGCATCAGATGAGAAAAATATGGAAATGTGCTATTTTTCGAATTTTAAAGCTAAGTCGAATTTACGAAAATGCACAGACTCGCCTGAGCCTTCGCTGGTCGCTGAAATGAGAAATAATATAGAAATTAGCTATTTCTCGATTTTTGAAGCTCAGTTGAGTTTGCGACAAGAGTAGCGTCTCAGTGGTGAGATGCAGCAATATCAGGGTTTTTATACCCAGCATGTTTTTTTTTATTGTTTTTTGGAATAAGTGAAATATGCCAACGTGAATTGTTCGCATATTATTTTGCATGTTAATTTGGCCGCCAAAGATAACTTGATTGTCCATTGTTTCTATGATGCTTCAGAATAATGTTAGCTCCTATCAAAATTAAATCTTGTTAGCTAATTAATTAATCATATACAATTATGGGCGTGGTTAGTTAAATACCCTAACACTCTCGTTAAAGGTGGGTTATCAAGTCATCGACAAACTCAACCGCTATAACGTATAGCTTTATTATCTGAATTCAAGTTAGGCCAATTCAAATATACTTTTTTATTTTCATACTCTTTGCAAGCTTTATATACTGACTTTTTCTTTATCATTTTTGACGTAATATCAACGTAAGTGTTTTTCAACAATTGTCGTCTGACAAATGTGAATTTAATTCAATTTGAAAACAAACACTTTTAGGTGGTAGCCAGATGTCTTAACAAATTGAAAAAAAACACCAATTTTTTTTAGAAAAAAATCGTTTTATTACACTCCCACTCGCAGCGTTTCTTTGCTAACGACACTCTTAAATTTTCAAACATCAATATCAGACGGGTGACGTCCGCGTATGTCGCGATACTTTTGTCTTTTATGCAACTGATTGAGGAGTATCTGTTGGCAACATTTTTTTTATTGTTCCTGATACTTATGATATAAACGGCCAATTAAGTCAAAAATCAATGACGTCATATAGACGTAATGAACGTTGCCAAAGGCCTAAAACTTCATGATTTGATTTTGTCTTTCCTTTTGCTATCAAGAACAAACATCAGTTCGAAAACTTTTTTTCGTTCATAATGGAAGGTATGGGTACTCTTTTACTTTTTGAATTTGAGCTGTCTCAGAATTTTCGCGACGTCAGGGCAATCATAAGCCACAGCGTTTCGATTTTCTTATTGAATGCAAGCTGAGTGACGGAACTTGTCAATTTTATTTTTCACATAATGAAAATATCTAATTTTCGACATCAATTAGCATTTATCAAGTGGTGCGTTTTTAAAGTCCTTCAGTATAGATGACAAAACGAAATATATAATTGGCATCTAAAAAGTTTTTGTAGGCAAAAATTGAAATTCCCTTGACATCGTCAATGCCGCAATAGAAATATAAATGGCAATTTTGGTCCCTTGATTAATTTTCTCTTAGAATATTAGATCAATTCAAATATTTTATACCCTTTGGGATCTTTTTAAACAATAATATGAAAAAAATTGGGATTTAAAAGGTTTCTGTAGCCAAATTTTGGAATATACTCGACATCTTCAATACCGCGAAAACTGGTCCGGGGTATAAAATGCATGACAGGGTCCGGTATTAGTGCTAGTAATTAACAAAAAATCAAAAGTCATAAAGAATCGTTATAAGCATTTTTAAGAAGGCTCTTACTTACTTACTTACTATAATGAACATGTGATCCAATTTTAGGTCGACATTTGCATTTTAAATACCATTTTGATGCTTGCAAACTTTGGTCCCAGAATTTGGTCCCGAGTCTCAAGCGTTGGTCCCGGCTTTTATTCCTTCCCCTTGTTATCTTCAGTATTTTTTTTGAAAACCAATACTTGTCCGCGGGGAAAGAAGACTTCTCAAGTCGAAAGAAAAATATCCCATGCCTTTTCCTCCTTTAGATGGAAATAAATCCAACCCCAGCCATGAATTTGCGGATGATAGGAAAAATCTACAAGCATGATGATCGTTTGACACAATTTGCTTCGATGACATCGAAAACAAACCTGAGGTCAAACCAATCGAATAACCTATTTTCCAGGTTTTGCCTTTAACCTTTCTTAGGTTATTTTCTTTGCTTATTCATAGTTTCTGCTTGTATGCCCGTTGTCTGTTCTGTTTGTTTGTTTAACATTTTCTTGCTTCTATTTTCTAATAAAACGAAAAGTTCGTTTCTGTTTTATCGTTGCACGAAATAATTTAACCGCGCACACTGCTAAATATAGAATGAATGACGTCACAATGATTTACAGAATAGTCCTTCATATACTTATTTAATATACTTATTTAAGAATTTCGTATCTATAGTAATGAATTTATCAATAAGTTCGCCCCAAAAACCACTGATAACACATAATTGGAAATAGTTTTTTGGTAGAAATATTAATTACAATTCTAAGTTATTCTAAGTTAGACCATTAGACCAGCTGGCGAGGGTAAAAAATAGGTACAGACCGTGGGTAGAACAGCTGTTGAACATCCGACATTTACACTGAAAAGACACCCGATTTTAGGCGTTTTAAATACTCTTTTTATAAGAGAAGTCTACATTTGTTTTATTTTACCCTTGGAAAACGAAAAATTTAATCAAAACGTTATTCATTGAACAATAACTTTGATCACACCCCTCTTCGGAAGAGTCCATTTCAAAACCAATTACAATTATAGGCTAAGTAACCACTGTTTCATAAATGAACTAATATTAGTTACTTATGCATTAATAAGTAACGCCATAGAAAAAATCGCTTTGATGCCATCAAACTGCGTTGAAACATTTCGTTGTTGATGTAGCCTTTCTGTATTGACATTGTTTTGATGACGGTTCTCTATAATAACGTGACTGTTTTTAAGTGACGTCACATAACCTCGTCTTAGAGTTCTCCCTGTTACTTTGAAAATGCATCACCATAAGGTGTAAGGGTTTTCAAATGAGCTTTCAACATACTAAACTATATTTAAACTGGTGAATGTTTTATCTTGGACACAACGATAACTGTGTTCGAAGTTTCATGTACAGTTCGTTATTATTAACACTAGATTCTATCTTAGCCCTGTAAATCAAGGTAGTCATCAACAACAATAAATATTCATACGCATGGTTTTTTTCATGGAGTTATAAAAGCGATTTAATTTTGTCAATGGACCAATCAAAATCACTGAAAAAACGATAAGCAGATTGAGTTGGTCAACTACGGGGAAAGGGCTGGCTTCTTGGCTCTAATTCGTGGTGTATCATTGTAACTTTGTCACTTTCCCATTGGTATTCTGGGTCAGGTGTGGTACTTTATTGTATCAATTCCTGATCTATGCACTTTTACTTACGTTTACTCATCGAAAAAAATCAACAAAAAGAACAATTTATTCCAGATTATTGCAACTTTGAAACAAAACAGCACTTTTGTAAAGGGTGGTTGACAATATTTCAAAGTTTAAAGCCCTCTGAAGGAAAATAGTTCGTAACAGCTGTCCATGAAAGATGGTGCAGCCATCCTAAAAGCTCTGTTCGAAACTTTGTTTTGCTACATAATGATTAAAATAACACTCTATTGTGAGCGAATATGTGAGTATGAGAAAAAAAACAACAACTCCATTTAGTTTGGAATTGTTTTCTTCTGTCAAACAGCTTGCTGGGCTCATTGAAGAACATTTAAATTTAGGCCCTACCGCGGATCGACAGGTTTTAAAAATCACCTACCTTTAAAAGTCCCTGCCTAAAATTCCCACATAAGTAGGACCTCGCTTTGATGCCATCAAACTGCGTTGAAACATTTCGTTATTGATGTAGCTTTTATGTATTGACATTGTTTTGATGACGATTCTCTTCAATGGCGTGACTGTTTGTTAAGTGACGTCACATAACCTCGTCATCGAGAACATTTCTTAGAGTTTCTTGCTTTGAAGATGCACCAACATACGGTGTAAGGATTGTCAAATGAGCTTTCATGATTAACTATACTTAAACTGGTGAAGGGAGCACAGTGGCTCAGTGGTAGAGTGTTTGACTCGTGACCGAGAGGCCGCGGGTTCGAGCCTCACCAGCGTCACTGCGTTGTGATCCTTGAGCAAGACACATTTATCCTAGCTTAGTACTGGTTCAACCCAGGAAGACACGTTCCTGTTTAACTGAAAGATTGTTGATAGGACGCAAAGAATCAAATCAAACAAAAAAAAAATAAAATGGTGAATGTTTTATCTTGGGCACTACAATAACTGTGTTCGAAGTTTTATGTACAGTTGACTATTAACACTATCTTAGCACTGTGAAATCAAGGCAGATATCAACAACAACGAAGTTATATTCATACGCATGGATTTTATCGAAGTGTAAAAACAATTTAATTTTGCCAACGGACCAATCAAAATCTGTGAAATCCGATAAAAAACATTGAGTTGGATTTGTTAGACTGTAAAATCTAGTTTTCCTCCTCAGTGATTCCGCATCTCAGTGTCACAGTACATTATGGTCAATGTTTGAATATCTTACCCATCAGTTTAAAAATATAATTGAAAAATAATTTTCACTTATGCATCCTTATCTAGGGGTCTGATCGTCACTCTCAATCATTTGTTTTTAGTTTAGTGCCATTTTCGACTCTTACCTGTACAGAAGATTTCGTTATTTTCATTATAGGAATGGATTTTATCGATGTGTAAACTCCGGCAGATCACTCACAAATTGAGTAAAGCCAAAAGGGCTTTATGTAAAGTTTGTGAGTGATCCGCCGGAGTTTACACATCGATAAAATCCACAAAAGTAACAATTAATTCCTTATAATTTCACCTTTTAGAACAAAACAGCTCATTTGGAAAGGGTTGTTGACGATATTTCAAATTTTAAAGCCAAATGAAGGAAAATGGTTCGTAACCGTTGTCCATGAAAAATGAGGTAGCCATCTTGAAAATTCTGTCAGTACAAAACTTTGTTTTTCTAAATGTTTAAAATGGTATTCTAATAGGAGCGAATATGTGAGTATAAACTCTAAAAAGTCTATATAGATCTAGTTTCCTTTCGTTAAACAGCTTGCTCAAGTTGCTGGGCTCTTTGAAGAATGAAGATCAATTCAAAAAGTTCTTTTTGACGCTGTCAAACTGCGTTGAAACACTTCGTTGTTGATGTAGCCTATTGTTTTGATAACGATTCTCTTCAATGACGTGACTGTTTGTTAAGTGACGTCACATAGCCTCGTCATCCAGTTTATTTCTTAGAGTTCCCCCCGTTGCTTTAAAGATGCATCACCACGCGGTGTAAAGTTTTAACATGCTAAACTACGAGTATATTTAAACTGGTGAATGTTTTATCTCGGACAATACTTGCAGGTGTTTTCGAAGTTTTATGTAAAGTTCGCTATTTTAACACTATCCTACATGTTAGCACTGTGAATACAACAATACTTGCAGGTGTTTTCGAAGTTTTATGTAGATTTCGCTATTTTTATGCCCCCAAAGGAACTTTGGGAGGCATATAGTAATCGCACTGTCTGTCCGTCCGTCCGTCTGTCCCGCTTTGTGTTCGGTGCATTTCTTCTATATTCTTTAAGGTAGGAATTCCAAATTTAGTGTGTGGATGCATGTTAGGATTGCAGAGTGTCGCATACAATTTTTGGGTCACTGTGACCTTGACCTTGACCTCTGACTTAGTTTTTATAGTAATCACAATGTTCGTCCGTCCTGCTTCGTGTCCGGTTAATATCTCCTATATTCTTTGGGGTAGGAATTCTAATTTTGATATGTGGATGCATCTTGGGATGGCGGAGTGTCGCGTACCATTTTCGGTTCACTGTGACCTTGACCTTGACCTCTGGCCTAGTTTTTAGAATAATCGTGTCCTGAGCATATCTCTTATATTATTTGAGGTAGGAATTTCAAATTTGGTGTGTGGATGCATCTTGAGATGAGAAAGTGTCGCGTACCATATTTGGGTCACTGTGACCTTGAACTTGACCTCTGACCTAGTTTCAAGAAACTGCATTGAGTCTGGTGCATATCTCCTATTTTCTTTGTGATAGGAATTCCAAATTTGGTGTGCAAATGCATATTGGGATGACAGAGTGTCATATATCATTTTCGGGTCACTGTGACCTTGACCTCTGACCTAGTTTTCAGAATTAATATGTACGTAGCATATCTCTTATATTCTTTGAGGTAGGAATTCCGAATTTGGTGTGTGAATGCATCATAGGATGGTCGAGTGTCGTGCACCATTTTCGGGTCACTGTGACCTTGACCTCTGACCTAGTTTTTCGAATAATCGTGTCCAGAGCATACTCTTATATTATATGAGGTAGGAATCTCAAATTTGGTGTGTGGATGTATCTTTGGATGACGAAGTGTCGCATACCATAAATGGGTCACTTTGACCTTGAACTTGACCTCCGACCTAGTTTCTAGAAACTGCATTGAGTCTGGTGCATATCTCCTATATTCTTTGAGATGGGAATTCCGAATTTGGTGTGTAAATGCATCTTGGGAAGACGGGATGTCACATACCAATTTTTGGTCACTGTGACCTTGACCTCTGACCAAATTTTAAGAATTATTGTGTCCAGAGCATATCTCTTATTTTCTTTGAGTCAGGAATTCCAAATTTTGTGTGTGGATGCACCTTGGGAAAGGGGAGTGTCATGTACTATTTTCTTGTCACTGTGACCTTGACCTCTGACCTAATTTTTAGAATAATCATGTCCAGAGCATATCTCTTATATTATTTGAGGTAGGAATCTCATATTTGGTGTGTGGATGCATCTTGGGATAACGAAGTGTCGCGTACCAGAATTAAGTCACTGTGACTTTGAACTTGACCTTTGACCCAGTTTCTAGAAACTTGTGCATATCTCCTATATTCTTTGTAATAGGAATTTCAAATTTGGTATGTAAATGCATCTTGGGATGCCTGAGTGTCACAAACAATTTTTGGGTCACTTTAACATTGACCTCTGACCTAGTTTTAAGAATAACAGTGTTCAGAGCATGTCTCTTATATTCTTTGAGGTAGGAATTTCAAATTTGGTGTATATATGCATCTTGTAATGGGGGAGTGTCACTTACCATTTTCGGGTCACTGTGACCTTGACCTCTGACCTAGATTTAAAAACAATTGTGTCAGGAGCATATCCCTTTTATTATTTGAGAAGGGAATCCCAATTTAAGTGCGAATGCATCGTTGGATGGTGGAGTGTCGTGTACCA
Organism: Loripinus fragilis; assembly: GCA_964019695.1. NCBI lineage: Eukaryota > Metazoa > Mollusca > Bivalvia > Lucinida > Lucinidae > Loripinus > Loripinus fragilis. Next base: position 213,216 of record OZ026526.1, on the reverse strand, counting down.
TTTATGGGTCACTGGAACCTTGACCTCTGACCTAGTTTTTAGAAAAATAGTGTCCGGAGCATATCTCGTATATTGTTAAAGGTAGGAATCCCAAATTTAGTGTGTGGATGCAACTTTTGATGGCGTAGTGTCACATACCATTTTTGGGTTGATTTGACCTTGACCTCTGACCTATTTTGTAGAATAATCGTGTCCAGAACATATCTCATATTATTTGAGAGGGGAATCCCAAATTTGCTGTATGTTACATCTTTGGATGCTGATGTGTCGCATACCAATTTTAGGTCACTGTGAACTTGACCTACGACCTAGTTTCTAGTTAACACTATCTTACATGTTAGCACTGTGAACTCAAACAGATGTTAAAAATTCATACGCATGGGTTTTTATCGAAGTGTAAGGTATGGTACTTGATTGTATCGATCTCTTATTTACTTTTTATCGGAGTGTAAAAGAACATTTAATTTTACCAAAGTGCCAATCAAAATCATCGAAAAAAAAAACGATAAAAACATTGAGTTGAAATTATCTAATTAAAAAATATCTTCAAGTTAGTGAGTATTAGTGACCACAATCACACACTAACCCTAACCCATGGCACCGTGAGGAAGACCCACAGAACATTTACAGTAACAAGACGTCCAAAAGACAATAGAAGCAAAGCAACCAGCACTTTCTGCGTCGTCAAGATGGTTGCAAAACTAGAAAGGACACAAAGTAATGCATTCCAAAACAAAGATTCACACAGTATCCCCACAAACTATGGGAGTACTTTCCATTGTTTGTGGGGATTCTTTGTTATTCTTTGATAAAACAATAGATCAACTACAACAGAACCACCGCCTTAGAATGGACAGCAGCCTAAGCTACCGGGGGAGGAGGGACTTAAATGCACTTTACTGGAGCCAAACCTTCGCTCAAGATTCTGTTGTTGTTAACCCACAAAAAGTGTTTAGCACGCATGGAAGCTTCATAAAACCGCTTAAAGACCTATAGTTTTACTCATGTATAGTGGTACCACTACTTTTGACTCTCTCTAGGATTTGCACCATGCAAATCAAAGGTCAGTCATAATGAGGTGATTATGAACTTATTACATTCCTTTGAAGGGTTTATATATTTTCCAATAAAATATTCGCCTTTATTAAAGTGACAGGAATTTTGTTTTGCACAGGTAAGTCTCCTCTTAGAACCTCTTTAGGCCAGTGAGATACTGAAATTGATTTAACCCGTACCTTATGACCTCTCATATACCCTTAAGAATACATTGTCATCTAACATGTCTAATTTGTTAAGAATTTGTGGACAATGATGGATGTAGACAATAAATATATTTTCTTTTTTTAAAAGGATTTGGTGTTGTATTACTTCGCTATTTTTTCTAATTTTAGTGTTTCATTTTTAAATTTGAATGTTTGTTTGTGTTTATGCTTTATGTCCCAGCCAACATTTTAGGTCATATCAGGACGGTTTCCTATTATCCTGGGCTGAACCACCACTAAGCATAGCTATCAAAAGATACCTATCATTTTCGTATATAAAACAAAGAAGGACTCATGGTACACAAGTGCTGATCCAATAATGTGATGTCCTCTTTAATAAATGAATATAAAAAAGCATGTACTTTGAGTTATCCAGATTCATATTATCGAGAACACCCTGTGATATATTTTTTTGCATAGGTCAGGTCACTTCAACAGCTTCAAACACCGAAACAACTGAAGATGCGACATTCACAGTCTCAAATTCTGTGACCCCTTTGAGAACGGAGAGTGGCAACAGTTCAATTCTGATTGGCACGATCCTAGCGGCTGTTCTATTTACTTTGCTCACTACTTTTATTGTCGTATTCATCAAGAGAAGACGGGCTTCTAAGAAAGGTATGCAACATGCTCAGGTTTCATATATTGTAAATTTCAAACGGCTGTACAATTTTAGGCTGTACAATACAAATGGGATTTTATGGTATTTATAACCCTGCTACTGTAAAATATATGCCAAAACGCGATCTCAAGATGGTTTCTCCATGATTTAAAGAGACTTAGTCTGCAACTATGAACATTTTTCGAAAAAAAAATATTTTCTTTTTATATCATTTGTAAAAGCAGAATTAAGTTAAGTTTTCACAATAGATTAGTTCACTACAGCTGAAAACCGCATGGAAAAGTGAATTATCTTACAAAAACAGGTGTTTTTCTCTTGTTGGTAATTATTTGTGTCCCCCCAATAATTATAGACTGTCAAGTTTTAACATAAATGCTGTTGTTTTGTTACTGATAATTTGTAAAGATTTACGAAATTGGGAAAAATGTATACCTGAATTTTAGTTTTTTTTACTGTGTTCTTGAAAAATAGAAACATTATTTCAAAAATTAAAAGATCAAAAGTTACAGACTATGCAGGTTTAAATGGTTCTTAGGGTCTGTGTTCATGTCAAGTTCAAACCTACATGCTCATATACAGAGGCTAGTTATAATTTAGGAAATCTTGGTATAACTGTAAATTCGGAAATTTTCGCGAGGACTTTATTTTCGCGAAACTTCGCATATGCGAAGTTTCATGAAAATAAACCCCTCGCGAAATGGCTTAATTACTCTCAGACTGTCGTTTATTGATATAGGTAAATCTTGCCTTAGTCGCGAAATTTTTCACTTCACTAACATGTCTTTTAATGCTATTTCTTGCGAAAATTTCCGAATCTACAGTAGCAACGCAACAGCGTAATAAGAAAGCTGACAATCGTGATTTGGCTGTAAAGATGTTGTAATTGACATTGACGCTTTCTTTGCAAGTGGTTACTTTTGTCGGCTGCTGATAACATTTTGCAAACGGTTTGAACCCAGATCAGGACCGACAACAACTTGGAAACGTCAATCCTGATCTGGATCCAATGCATTTGACATTATGATAGGGTTCCCGAAAGATTTGTTTGAAAATGTTTTATTTTGAAAAAAGCCACCAGACGACACCAAAACATGATTATTTACCCAGCATGCAATGAGTTAAACCACAACAACACCAATTACATGTAGTACAATTTTAACTTACAAGTATTTGTTTGTCGAAATTCGCACAATCGGCACTCGAGATATTTAACCAATCTCTAGCTTACTTCCTTGTTCCTAAGTGTTTAGGCTTCACGGAAACATATTAAGGATCTTACGCATTGTCCGACCCGTCTCTTAATAAGTCAAGATGGTTGTTAATTTCATGCGCACTATAAACAAACAATGTGCATGTACACGAGATTCCGCTACTTATCGCATCCATGATCAGTGAAGGCTCAGACGAATCTGCGCTGCTCGAATAACCAGGGTATAGGTGAAGGCTCAGACGAATCTGCGCTGCTCGAATAACCAAAGTATAGGTAAAGGCTCAGATAAATCTGCACTGTTCGAATAACCAAGGTATAGGTAAAGGCTCGGACCAATCTGCGCTGCTTGAATAACCAAGGTATAGGTAAAGGCTCAGACCAATCTTCGCTGCTCGAATAACCAAAGTATAGGTAAAGGCTCGGACCAATCTGTGCTGTTCGAATAACCTAGGTATAGGTAAAGGCTCGTACCAATCTGCGCTGTTCGAATAACCAAGGTATAGGTAAAGGCTCAGACCAATTTGCGCTGTTCGAATAACCAAGGTATAGGTAAAGGCTCGGACCAAAATTTAGACTTTTATCTTCGCTCAATAACCAAGGTATAGGTAAAGGCTCCGACCAATCTGCGCTGTTCGATAACCAAGGTATAGGTAAAGGCTCGGACCAAAATTTAGACTTTTATCTTCCCTTGAATAACCAAGGTATAGGTAAAGGCTCAGACCAATCTGCGCTGTTCAAATAACCAAGGTATAGGTAAAGGCTCCGACCAATCTGCGCTGTTCGAATAACCAAGGTATAGGAAAAGGCTCAGACCAATCTGCGCTGCTCGAATAACCAAGGTATAGGTAAAGGCTCGGACCAATCTGCGCTGCTCGAATAACCAAGGTATAGGTAAAGGCTCAGACCAATCTGCGCTGCTTGAATAGCCAAGGTATAGGCAAAGGCTCCGACAAATCTGCGCTGTTCGAATAACCAAAGTATAGGTAAAGGCTCAGACCAATCTGCGCTGCTCGAATAACCAAGGTATAGGTAAAGGCTCCAACGAATCTGCGCTGTTCGAATAACCAAGGTATAGGTAAAGGCTCAGACCAATTTGCGCTGCTCGAATAACCAAGGTATAGGTAAAGGCTCCGACCAAACTGCGCTGCTCGAATAACCAAGGTATAGATAAAGGCTTGGACCAACCTGCGCTGTTCGAATAACCTAGGTATAGGTAAAGGCTCGGACCAATCTGCACTGTTCGAATAACCAAGGTATAGGTAAAGGCTCGGACCAATCTGGGCTGTTCGAATAACCAAGGTATAGGTAAAGGCTCGGACCAAAATTTAGACTTTTATCTTTGCTCGAACAACCAAGGTATAGGTAAAGGCTCCGACCAATCTGCGCTGTTTGAATAATCAAGGTATAGGTAAAGGCTCCGACCAATCTGCGCTGTTCGAATAATCAAGGTATAAGTAAAGGCTCCGACCAATCTGCGCTGTTCGAATAACCAAGGTATAGGTAAAGGCTCGGACCAATCTGCGCTGTTCGAATAATCAAGGTATAGGTAAAGGCTCCGACCAATCTGCGCTGTTCGAATAACCAAGGTATAGGTAAAGGCTCAGACCCATCTGTGCTGTTCGATTAACCAAGGTATAGGTAAAGGCTTGGACCAAAATTTAGACTTTTATCTTCGCTCGAATAACCAAGGTATAGGTAAAGGCTCAGACCAATCTGCGCTGCTTGAATAACCAAGGTATAGTTAAAGGCTCGGACTAATCTGCGCTGCTCGAATAACCAAGGTATAGGTTAAGGCTAGGACGAATCTGCACTGCTCGAATAACAAAGGTATAGGTAGAGGCTCAGACCAATCTGCGCTGTTCGAATAACCAAGGTATAGGTAAAGGCTTAGACCAATCTGCGCTGCTCGAATAACCAAGTATAGGTAAAGGCTCGGACCAATCTGCGCTGTTCGAATAGCCAAGGTATAGGCAAAGGCTCAGACCAATCTGCGCTGCTCGAATAACCAAGATATATGTAAAGGCTCAGACCAATCTGCGCTGCTTGAATAACCAAGGTATAGGTAAAGGCTCGGACCAAAATTTAGACTTTTAGCTTCGCTTGACACGTCAGTGTGGGCGTTTATTAGAGGATTCTGCGCATATGCAATAAATACCAATTCCTCCTTTGCTGGGCCATATATAAATATTTACATTTCCATTGTAGTTGCCTTAGATGAAACCTAATATTTTAGATGTTTGCATTTCACGATGCAAAACATTGAACAATCACGTGGTCTGACACGCGCCTTTGGCTGGCTAACGTTAAAGGCAGCCAATGACTGGCTCTGATTATGGTGTTTGTGTGACGTAATTATCGTATCACCGTGACGTAATTCACGTATCGTCATGACGTTGTGTAGAAGAATTTTGCCGTCTGGCTATTCCAACAACCCCGTTACATTAAGCGGAGCTGGGTGTAAGATTGTACGTCATATTTGATTGATAATATAAAATGTAAATATAAAGATTGAAATGCAGTTTTTTAGCGTGCACTGGATCATGCAAAACATTAGCTAAAATCTGCATTTTAATCCTTAAATGAGTGTTTAACTTAAAATATCATGCCATAAAAGTATTAATTTGAACATCAACGGTGCAATAGAAGAATAAGACCTGAAATAAACAACCATTCTAATGCACTTGCAAATGCAACGCGGCGTCTGATTGGATAACGTCATAAATTTGCGACAGTATATCCTGCGATATACTGTCGGAAACCCGACGTCATTATGTAACGTTGCTTTTCATCGGCTGACAAGTGAATATATGCAGCTGGCAGCCTCTGGACGTATAGGCGCAACAAAGTACATTTTTACTGTCTTTTTAAGGGAAAAAATTAAAAGTGCATTAGAATGGGGATAACCATATTCAAAAGTTATATTTGGGGAGGTATATCGTCGGATATACGTTTGGAAACCACGTTTTACGGCTCCGCTTACGCATCGCCGTAAACCTAAATTTCCGACCGTATATCCGACGATATACCTTCCAAAATGAAAATTTTGAATACAGTTATCCCCCAATTTATTCCTGTTTTGAACAATTCTGGCAAGATTGCATGTTCTGTTTCACAGAGAACTTCGTGTAGTTATACACCCTACCGTTTTTCTTGATAGATGTAGAAGTGACATTTGTCGTCTGTTAGTTACTTCGCAAACAGTTTGGACCCAGATCAGGATTGACATAACGTTGGTCCTGATCTGGATCCAAACTGTAATACACTCTGATTGTGTTACTTAAAGAATACTTAGAAAAAAAGTTAATTTTGAATTAAAAAAAGTCAGCGAAACAACAAAAGCATGAAAAATATCAAGAATGCAAAGAGTTACATTGTAAACGGAAATCCATGTTTTTTCTTCTTTTCAGATTGTGGCAACAGTGATGCAAATGCAGGAATGATCGATGATAATCCTGGCATATCTGATCATGAATATGCTTTCCCAATTGATGCTGCAACCTCCGATTATGAAAGCCGTTTTGAAAATGAAAATCCATATAACAGTATTGAAGAGCCATTCGAATTTGTTAGAAACAATTGCTATGTAGATTTTCAAGAGATTGATGTTAACAAATTACAGGTAACGGACGAATATTGCAAAGTTTTACCAAAATCTATGAGAGAAACTGCTACATCTTGTGCAGCTACAAACCAAGCAAGAACAACGTTTGATGAATACGCCAGAGTTTTGCCAAAGTCACAAAGGCACCAACATGGAACTGTTCATAAAGGTGGCATAATTGACCTAACTAAGAATGGACCGTCTGATTCAACCAATGCAAATGGTGAGAAAAAACTGGATCCGTTTTATCAGAGAATCACGAATAAAGTCGATGAATATTCAACAGTTGTACCTAGGTCAGAGAGGGGCAAACCAATGCATTTAAGCAATGAATATTTCTCGGTTTTACCTAGTTCAGAAAGGGGTAAACCAAACAACGTGAATAATGAATATTCAACGGTTTTACCTAGTTCAGAAAAGGGTAAACCAAACAACTTGAATAATGATTATTCCACAGTTTTACCGAGTTCAGAAAAGGGTAAGCCAAACAACTTGAATAATGATAATTCCACAGTTTCACCGAGGTCTGCAAGAGATATAACAATAACATTGAATCATGAATAAGCTAATCCTGTTCCTGTAAGACAGCGAGTCCTTGATATCCACGGTATAGATCATGTACAAACAAACTTCAACGAGTATGACATGCCAAGCTATACCAACAAAGAGATGAGAGTTTATAGGAGTCGGGGAAAAATTGACTCTGTCACTGTAATCTGAAATGCACCAGAAAAATGCGTCTGCTAGTGATGTCTGGTGCTTCTCAGTTTATTAAAAATATAGATTTAACTTGCGTACAAAAAGTATAGACCCAGATGAGATCGAATCCTCCACTGTTTGTTATGCCCTGTAAAAATACGAGTATGTGAACATGGGCGGGCGAATTACGTTTGAGTGGAAATCATACCGTGACGGAGTATGAAATGAGCGGAGAACCATACAGTCAAAAGAGCGGATGGATAATTATTTTAAATGAGCGAATTTTTCAGGTACATGTAACGACCTTTAAATAAGTATTCACTCAGTTTTATAACCTGTAATTGCCAATCTTGCTCAGTGCTTAATAGGTGATGTAGAGCGCATTGCAGTGGCGGTTCCAGAGGGGGTTCGTTCTCCCTCCCCGCTATTAAATATCCTATGGAAATAAAATAATTTGGTCTCACTGAGACCTAATTATTTCATTTTCATTGGATATTTAAGATTAATGAGATAAAATCAGCAAAGCGAACCCCCACACATTTTTACTTACAAGCCCCCTTTCTTGGTATATATGACCCATCCCTGCATCTGGATGTTTCCCTGGACAATTCGCTCGTTTAATTGATTTAAACATCCGCTCTTTTGCCTTATGGTTCTCCGCTCTTTTGTAAAAATAAATCTGCTCTTTCGTATTATGGATCCGCTCAACGTAAATCTCCCGTAAACACGTGATCTGGCACCTCTCTTGATGTAAACTTACGCTTACTTTCCTACTAAGACAACTAAAGACCAACATTTGTCATGTGACAAACACGGGATCTGGCACCTTTCTTGATGTCAACTTACACTTACTTTCCTACTACGACAACTTAAGGCCAACATTTGTCATGTGACAAACACGTGATCTGGCACGTCTCTTTATGTCAATTTTCACTTACTTTCCTACTAAGACAACTTAAGGCCAACATTTGTCATGCGATATTTTTAAACATTTCTATCATACATCTCCAACGAATCTTTTTTTTATCTCTAAATAGGTCAATATGTGACCTATGTCAAACTGATCTATTGTACTGATGAAAGCGTTATCAGAAGAGGGATGAATTCCGTTACCCCCACTGCAATGTGTTAGTGTAGGAGAAAAGCAACAGTTGTGAAAATTCCAAACTGAAAACATGTCAATTGACGGTTCATTCATAAACAAAGTTAAAATGCCGTTAATTATATTATGGTGTTTGAAAATATCTCTTTTCCTGAAAAAGGTTTCTGAGATGGCTTCACAACATGTGCAGATTTTCAATTAGATGAACTCCGCGATTACATAAGAAACATTGAACAACATGACAGCAAAAGATGTGGGATTTAGGTGATAACAAATGGTAGGTTACAGTGTTTATATCTGTTCACCCAATTACTCGTTATCACCGCGGTAACGTCAATTTGTGAGTAGCTTGTGCAAGGAACACATAGCTTTTCATAAAGATCCAGTATTTCCTTATCACCTTACATGTATAGATACTATATAATATAATTTTGTAAAGTATGTTTTTATGAGGTAAGGTTAAAATCCAAATCGCATATTAGTAGCCCCAATATTTAATAGTTCTAACTATTTAGTAACCCATTAAATTGGTAGAATTTTGGAGTGCCAAGAGATGCACATATGCTTTCAGGTGTGGTCCTGGAGAGGGTTTTGGAAGTTAAGGACTCCGTATCCTGCATTGTGATAAAAATGTCATATAATAATAATAATCAGTACCATCTTTAAAATATCACTTAATATGTGTTATGATATATCGCAAACTGCGCATCATGCTTCGTAAGCCTTTCGCGAATTGACGCCATTTGCGATTAAGCTAGGTCAAAATGAAACGGTATACATGTATACATGGCTTCAGATGATGGCAATCTATTTCAACTCGCCAAACTTAAACGATTCTTTTAAGCACCGAAAGTATTTAAACGTATATTGATAAAGGAATCGATACTGAACGTTTCCTTATGGACATATGAATGTAGGGCTGTTCTTTTGTTCTGATGTTGAAAAAATGAGTCGTATACAAGGCTAGTGAAGTACACTAAGTACACTAACTATAAGGCGGTACTTCTTTTGTGGATCTTTTATGTTTTTGTTCTGTCTTGTGTTTGCTATGTCTTTGTGCGCGTCTGTTTATATGTGCTTTGTGGTCACCTGCTGGGAAAGGGCTCTCGTTTGTGGTGTCTACTGTGAGTATGTCACTTTCACATTGGTATCCTGGGTCAGGTGTGGTACTTGAATGTATCGATTCCTGATCTTTGCACCCTTACTTACTTTGCTACATGCGCAATTTTAATTTTAGAGCTAGTTTCTGCAACTTAGCAGGCTGGTTTAAACATCTGCTGATTATAACAATAAAGACATATTTTTACGCGATAAGGACCAAATGATATGATTTAATATCTTAAGATTTTTGATTGTCATTGTGGCATTTTCTGGTCAGGCTTCTTTGGTAGTTTAGTCTATCTATATTTTAAATGTAGAGGCTTGAAAAAAAAACTTTTCTATTTTTCATCATTGTGTTGTAATTTGATCAAATTGTTTTTCTGCAAACTACGCATTTTTTAGTTTTAACAACAACAGAATGTAGGACGATAGTTTAGCACCAGTAAAATTAATTTAAGCCCCCCTAGTGCCTCAGGCAGCTGTCCATTCTAAGGCGGTGGTTCGTTGTTGTTAATTCACTGTTTAGTGTTACTCCAATTTTAGACGAGTTCAGTGTTTAGCTTTTGTGGTGTTATTCAGTACTGTGTGTCCTCCTTTTTTGCAATCAACTTAATGGGGAAGAGAGAGCTAGTTGTTTTACATTTAATCATCTTTCTGATGTTTTGCGACAGTTAGAATTCTGTGGCTCTTCCTCATAGTGTCGTGGGTTGGTCTCTGATGTGTGATTTGGGTATTTCTTGATCATCCTTACTTGGGTTTTTTTCATTATGAAGACCTTTTTGATGGGTTGTGGAATGCAATATGACCCTTTGAATTCAATTTGCCATTGTTCCCAATACCTTGTTTGAGGGGTAGAAATTATTTATGTTGTGTGTTGGGTGAAAACATTCTTTCTTCGTATGCTCTTTATAACGAAATAAATTTCACAGGTTTATATAAACAGAAGTTTTGAGCGTAAAATTGTAAAGATTTTCTTAACCATCACTTTTAACATTTGTTTTGGGTACTCAAAAGAAACGACTAATTGAGGTGGTTTTTTGATTACCCACTACATATGTTTTGGTTGAGGAATAAGAAAAAATATTTTGTTACGCAGTCTCATCTGAAGTCATGCCATTGCAATACAAGAGGCTTCTCCAGTTAGTTCTCAAAATCTCATATCTCAAGATCTTGATGAACACTGGTAGAAGCATCCTAAATTTTCCACTTGCTGTCTCAAGCATTTCTCGGACTTCTAGCTATGTTACTGACTTCAACACTCGCAATAAATTGTTAACTCAGAAACATCTTAAACAGGGCTATCTGTATCATAAACTTCGCAAAACATTTTCAAAATTTTATAGACGATACTTTGATTTGATTTCTAAATTCCAAGTTGGACTTAAATCTCTCTTGCGCCAAGGACTTTCGGAACCTGATTTCTATGGTGACTTGGTGTATAAGTTGAAGAAGATTGTTGGCTCTAATAATTTTTCAACACAGTTCATTAAAATAATTTCCCATTATAAAAAGATTGGCTATAACATTAATGTATTGCAACAGACTGCATGCTTGGTAGTCAACCCAATCACAGTTGGCAACTTTGCTTTCCTCTTTAATTGCACGCCGGTGGGTCGGACTTCAGACTCTATGATGGTTCCGACTTAAAGACTTATCTATTGATGAGATGGTAGGGGCCTGATGCTTTGGCTGTTTGTCGGGCCCACCGGGGTTTACCTGTTGGATTTCTTTTGCTCCGGTATTCAGTTTAATTTACTGTTGAGTCCTTATCCTTGCTTTATCTCCTTGTTATATCTTGATTTATATGTTTTTGGAGATGATGCATTGATAAGTTAGGGGTCTTTCATGCAAACCAAATATCTATGTGTCTTGATCCACATCTGAATTAAGGGTGAGGTTGGCGCCGTTAAACCGGTTTAAGCCCTCCAGTAAAATATTTTACTGACCGTTCCAAGGCGGTACTTCTTTTGTGGATCTTTTATGTTTTTGTTCTGTCTTGTGTTTGCTATGTTTTGTGCGCGTCTGTTTATATGTGCTTCGTGGTCACCTGCTGGGAAAGGGCTGACCTCTTGGCTCTCGTTTGTGGTGTCTTCTGTGAGTTTGTCACTTTCCCATTGGTATCCTGGGTCAGGTGTGGTACTTGATTGTATCGATTCCTGATCTTTGCAACCTTACTTACTTTCAGCTTTACCTAATAAGAACAAAGACTAGCAAACATTTTAGATACCTTTATAAATACTTTTATACTTTTATCACACTACTCAATACGATATCTTCCATCTGTTTTCCATTTATAAAAAAAACATGACAATAAGATTGTTTTAAAGCTTGATCCAAAGCCCTAGAAGGTACTGTATTGATACTGGCTTTTGATTGGTATATATCTTTGAACTATGATCTAATGTAGTTGACCCATAGTTTATCTTGGTCCAAAGCTCTGTTGTAGTTGACTTTGTGGATATCTTGAAAGTAGGAAAGGGGGCAAAGATCTGGAATCAATACAATCAAGTACCACACCTGCCTGACCCAGGATACCACATGGGAAAGAAACAAAAACACAATTAAACATCACAAGTGAGATTCCAGAGGTAAGTCCTTTCCCAGCAGGTGAACACAAGGCAGCAATGAACAGATGCGAAAGCATGACAAACATAAGACAGAAATAACAAAATAATCCACAAAAAAAGTACCGCCTTTGAACCGTCAGTAAAAATATTTTACCAGAGGGCTTTAACTGATTTCACGGCGACAACCCCACCCTTATTTCAGATGTGGATCAAGACACATTGATGTTTGGTTTGCATGAAAGACCCCTAACTTAATACATGCGTCTGTTGTAATAAATATTTGCCTATCAATAGGGCGTTTGGTTCTATTATTCACTTTTTCCTTCCAAGATATATCTTCTTTGTTGGTAGCATATATAGTAGCCTTCTCGTCTTTTAACCTTAAATCATCTAAAAGTCATTTCGGCCTTGTCTTTGACCTCTTGCACAAGGAATCATTTTCATCGCATTAAATATTCTAAGGAAAGTATGATAGTGATCAATAACCTCTAGCCCCACGGTTATAAAACGGTTTTCATGCACAACTCAACTTAGCATGTAAGTTTAACTCATTCATGAGGCGGATGAATTTCATGTCCAGTTGAGTTGAGCTTGAACTTTTTTATAACCTCAGGGTCTGATATGTTTCTGAGTTCCAGTTTATCAAAAGTGAACTCCTCTCTCTTCTTTGTCAATATCGTTTCTTTGCTGTATTAACTTGGACACGAGTATAACAATGACGGTCAGCAAAACACCTCACCTCCTAGGTAGCCCAAATGTAGGTAATATTTGATTATTTACGTGGAAGCTCTTCTACAGTACAGAAGTTTGAGATTAAAAAACACAAACAGCAAAATGAAACACAATTAGTCACTAAGTACTGCACAACAAACCAAGGATGGGAAACAAAACCCCAACACCCAATAAGAGTAGCAATAAAGAATGAATCAAGTAAAACAGAACCACTGCCTTAGCAGACAGCAGTCAAGTCACTGGGTAGGGGTCGGTAAATATAAATTACTTGCTAAATATTCGTGCTAGAATCTGTAGTTGTTAAAACACGAAACCAAAACCACAGGTGATTAAACCATGTTTGTTCCAACCGTTCAGGCAATATTTCATTGTCCCACATAATCTGATGCTTTTTGGATTAATGTATTATTGGCTGACAAATGGGCTGAAAAAGACTATAATTACTATGAAATCCATGTATGATATGGGTAATTTCCAAACCGAAAATGCCCAACAATCTGGTATGGAATATGGCGGGTAAGTTTGGACAAACCTGCCATCCCTATCATGAGATCAAATAACTACAGTGTTAGCCTGTAGAGGATCTAACACGAGTGATCATATCATACGAAATTTATTAAACGAGCTGTCAGCGAATTAAATGACTTTAATGTAAATGATATTATGACCTTTTTAAAAGCAATCTTATGGCCTTCAAAGTTTGTTTATATCAATGAAAAATGTCATGCTTTGTTGTCATAAACGTCGTCATGGTATTACTTGATCCTGCCGAAAGTGTTATGTAACTTGTGATGATCACATCATTTATGACATGGTGATATCCACTAAATAACAGTACCTCATAAAGTTATGATAGATATATCTATGATTGTTCCATTGATTGTTCGCTTGACTGTTCTGCAGTCTTTTTAAAGTCTAGTTCAACATATTCAATTTGTTCTGTTTGTGGACTGTGTATTGCTGTTGATTCATCAGCTGATTGTAAGTCGAGTTCTGCATAAACTAACTCTTTTGTTGGCGCTTTGGTGGGTTCTCTTTCCAGCTCCTGAATTTAAAAAGTAAAAAGCTTAACACTGGAGTTTCAGAACTAAACTTTAAAACACAGCAACAACAAAAGAAAACATCATGTTTAATTTGTTTGGATGAGTGTTGACATATTTTGACTTAGTTCATCCTTGAAAGCAACTTTTATTATAAGAACAGTATGTCTAAATTATGAACGATGCCTGGAAACTGTTGTCTGAAAAATCATTGAATAGCACTCAACTTTACAATACAGCCAATTAAAGTTGATAGCAAATTGAAATTCAACTAAATATGTAAAGCAGTTTTAGTTGAATTAGTTGAAACCAATTAAGTGGTATAAAGCATGGGCTATGGATATAGAAACATAGATATTTAATGAAATATTATGAATAACTACGCATCAAATTAATACAGTTTTTTTATAATTGTACATTTCACGCAGTAGTACACCTTTACTATTACCTGAACATAAATATGCTGTGACATGTGATTTCTATCAATGTGGAATTTTGACAAGTGTAGACTCAAGCGAGCCTGTGCTGCCCCATTTTAAGCTTACAAACTCCAAACTTTAATGATGTTCAGCCAGTAGCTTAACTGGCATAGAATGTTAAAGCGACAAGCAAAAGCTCTGATCAGACTGTGCGTATGCACTGGCTGGTCTGAGCCTTTGCAGGTCGCACACACCACATTGTTGGAAATCTCATGTCGTGACTCAATTATGTGTATGCATCACTGAAAATAGTAAATGGATGCTGAATGATTGTTGTGTTTGAAAACAATTATTTTATGTAGTTTGATCCACTGGTTAAATGTCACAGGGTGGTGCTAAGCACTTTATAAATAGAGATTCTAACAGTTGTGCTAATGTATTATTGATTTTATTACAATCATTGCAAACACATTGATATATCAGCCAGCCTCGCATTTTATCGTTTGTTAATAAAGAACTTAATATATTAAACAATACATGACTATTAGAATCTACGGCATGAAACTACTTTGAAATCACGTTTTGGTATGAAAACGTCAATAGTTTGGCATACATACCTAACATTGTCGTGACTGTCATAACATTATGTTTCTAAATATGTGCTTTATTAGTTGTTTATCAATTATGAAACATAGCGTTACATTACAGACTTGACGCCGTGTGGTAAATAACCATAACACAAGTATATATAAAATACACTTTGATTTTCAACAAAACTATTTACCTCGCTGTTTATGGTATTTGGCTGCTGATTTACACGCTGTGACTTTGGGATAACGCTGGCATATTCCGCTGGCTCGAACTCATTAGAGCTACCAATATTGTTATATACAGGATCTGAAAGGTAAACATACTTTAAAACCTCGAACCAAATTATGTTAAGTTTATTTTACCTACGGCCTTATGATTAAGAGGCTAAAGAGTAAGCTCAAAATACATTTATCTTTAAATACGAGTTCAAATTAAACAGCGCATAGAGCATGGTGATATCTAAATTAGTATATTCAGCTATTTAATGGAGCTAAAGGTCTAATATTATTCTGAGTCCTAATTGTCTTCCGTATTCATGTTTGCGAGCTGTGAAGTATCTGGAAAAATTTCGGATAAATTACCTTACACCATGTATCTTCAAGAAGCCAAAACAGTAACATCTGTCTAAATCGGCCACTCAAAATAGATAGAACTAGACTTCAGTCGATGATACACCAGCGCAAATACCCGCTTTTTATCTAACCAAAACATCTGCAAAGTTTAAAGTTGCTATTTCCAATGGCTAAGGAGGAGATGCATTTACAAGAAAGTATATTATTTCACTTTTGATCTAGATGTTAGGTCAAGGACAAACAAGAAACGTTTTATAGCTGGTTGCTTTACTTTAACTGTATTGTGGCTGTGTGTATTCTGTGAGTTAGGCAGTACCTGGTCATGCACACGTACTTATTAAATGATACCCCATGTTAGTGTGATGGCTCTAGAATATAAGTTTGTGGAAACACAAACATATTTTAATGATAAAATCTCAGGTGAATTTATGTTTTCTTCCCACTTTGGCGATTACCTAAATCAACGCAGAAAATGCAGACCAAGAAGAAATGTCCTATCATGTGGCATTCATTCTGGTCTATAAATGAGTTTTTGGTAATCGTAACGTTAAAATTTAAAAAAAAATGTGACATACCCTCTACTTGGTGATCTACTCTGGAAGAAAAATATATAATAAAAAGATTAAGTAAAGCATAGTCGTTTACACTTTTTTGTCTGCTAGAATACGCTATACTAATGAAAAGAAACATGTGGTACAGTAAAGTTTAAATATTAGGGGCTGGTGGCAGGGACACATGCTTTAAACATTTCTAATTCTCAACATATTTTATTTCCTGAATAGTGATCTATTTAAATAAAAAAACAGCCTTGTCAGACGCCTGCCTGCTTTATTTGTTTGCTTGAGTACACGTTGAATGTCCCAATCAACGACTTTAAGTAAGTAAGGGTGCACAGATCAGGAATCGATACAATCAAGTACAACACCTGACCCAGGATACCAATGTAAGTCATGTCATGACGTTTTCTGAATTAAACTCGTACACTAAGCAGAGAAAAAGCCTTACTCAATGACACAACATAGCGTCACCTGCAACCCCTCGAACACATGTCTAGTACTCCAGTACTAAGTCACTATGCCCCAAGTAGAAGATTGTGGCATCTTGTCTGCCACTCCACTGTTATCATCTATAAAGATATTTTCAACTCCAATATTGTCTACTTATGGGGTAATGTCATAGCAACGACAGTTCTTATGCAATTATTCTTGGCTTACTCTAAATGCCATATGAAAGACCCAGTACTTGCAATTGAAATATACTAAATTTTGATCAATTAAACGACTAAACCAACAACGTCGCACGTGCGAGCAGCGCAAAAATAGGTTAGCTTCACTTACTATTTTAGGTAAAAGTAAGTAAGGGTGCAAATATCCGGAATCGATACAATCAAACACCACACCTGACCCAGGATACCAATGGGAAAGTGACACATTCACAGTTATACACCACAAACGCGAGCTAAGAGGTCAGCCCTTTCCCAGCAGGTGACCACAAGGCACAGATAAACAGACGCGCACAAAGGCATAAAAAACACAAGACAAAATACCCATAAAAGATCCACAAAATAAGTACCGCTTCTGAACGGTCAGTAAAATATTTTACTAGACGGCTTAAGGCGGTTTCACAGTGCCAACCTCACCGTTAATTCAGATGTTGATCAAGACACATAGATATTTGGTTTGCCTAATTATTTACATGTACAAGTTTATGTAAATTATATGGTTTAACACTCACAGCTATCACTAATATAGTGAAATTTATTTTAATGTACGATATCATTTTAAGCTGAATGGATCGGTGAACAGACATTAATGTGAACTCCTATGTATTGCAGGGATGTCCTAACTAAGCTAGCTCTAAACAAAGATAAGCTACATAATGTCAATCTTTTTCCTAGGGACTGGGGATTTTGTTTCAAAGTATCGAAATTCGAATTATAGAGAGGTAGACATAAGAATATATACACCCGCCCCCACACAAATGATTATTTTCATTTCAGGGAGTAGAATGCATTTAAGCCCTGGTGGACCAACATGCATGCAGTCTGTTGCAATACATTAATGTTATAGCCAATCTTTTTTATAATGAGAAATAATTTAGTTTAACAAACTGCGCTAAAAAATTATTAGAGCCAACAATCTTCTTCAATCTATACACCAAGTCACCAGAGAACTCAGGTTCCAAAAGTCCTTGCCGCAAGAGAGATTTAAGTCAAACTTGGAATTTAGATATCAAATTAAAAGCACTTACTCATTTTGTCTACCATACTGGAAAACCACATCAACTTTTGGTAGTTCTGTTAAAAGAAAATATAAGATGTGTGCAGCAGTATGCCCTAGGTCATACGCAAAAACTAGATGAAAATTATAAGGAAATACGACACAATCTGCAGACTAATTAACGATACCGTAATAAAGAGCCGCATATCACTAATAGTCACAATGTATAAGGAAGACAATTGAAATAATGCAACCGGCTATTTCTTCCCCATCAAGATGATTGAAAATTTAGAAAGGACATCAGGCACTGCATAGCAAACCAAGGACCAAACACAGAAACCCAACATACAATGGGAGCAGCAATGAAGCAACAACACCATAACCACCACCTTAGAACGGACAGCAGCTTAAGCCATTGGAGGTGGGGCATAAATGCATTTTATTAGTTATAAGTTTTCGTCCTAGATAATGTTGTTGTCAAAGCATAAAAAGGTGTTAACCTCGCATGGATGCTTCCTAACCATGTCTTAATCAAATAAAAACACTATGATGAAACAAAGAAAATAACTCACGGCTCACGGTTATATAGAGCTAAAGAAAACCTCAAGTTGAGCCAAGGTAGGTCAAGCCAAAGACATGCATCAGACACTTCCCATGGATTTACAATTTAGTCATATTTGGCTAACATATCCTTTATTAATGTCAAAAGTAAGCAATACACCAAATCATATATGTTTGTAAATAGGAAAATTTCTCCAAACAACGGTATACTCAAACATCATGTCAAATAGCAATGTTCTACGTTACGTCCAA
Source organism: Loripinus fragilis (assembly GCA_964019695.1). Lineage (NCBI taxonomy): Eukaryota > Metazoa > Mollusca > Bivalvia > Lucinida > Lucinidae > Loripinus > Loripinus fragilis. The sequence continues at coordinate 194,666 of OZ026526.1, read as the reverse complement.
AGGTTCCAAAACTTTGATCAAAGTTAATATTTTCCTCTGCACAGACACACGCTTACAAACAGACCAAAAATATACCAAATATCTCCAATATAGGGACTATAAAATGTATCTCCAAACCCTTATCCATTTGTATGGCTATGTACGCTTCATACAAACATACAAAATCTTACACGAATGTTCTTGTTTTATTGAATTTTAAACAAGCTGGGAAAAAGAGATACATGCGGGGCTTGATATAACAATATGTAAAAACGCAAAGATTGTTCCTATATATGTGGCGTTGTTATGGTCGTCATAACATTAAGTTACTAAATTATGTAAAACACTAGTAGTTTATTTATTTTAATACAATATCTGATATTACATTATCCCAAGACGCAACGTCATGTGATTAAACGTTGGCAAAAGTATAATATGTATACGCAACAAAATTAAATGCACGTCTAGAAGTCTTACACGACAATAAAATTAGCTCACAAAACTTATGACACAGACACATTTATTTGTAAAATGCTATACAACACGAAGTTAATTAAATAACAATGTCTTGTGCCAATACATCTGACCTCGTGCCTGTATCTGGGTCAATACACAATCACTTCATTAATAACATGATTTTATAACTAGGCCATCAGTGAAACTTTATTACTAATACCATTAGCAAACACGTCTCCAATCTTAGTACATATAGTATATTGAAAAGAAAATATCACCTAATTATTTCCAAAATCTAAGATGGATTCACCCAGTTGATACGAGAACGTCAACTGGCCATTATGGATTTTTTATGCGTTTCAATTTGAGTTATGTCTATGGGCCTCAGCGCGAGAACTTCTGAGTTTGTTGTATGCGAATTACAAAGGTGCAGACCAGCCTGCGCATCCACACAGTCTAATCTGTATCTTTGTTATTCACCTTCTGGAAACCTTATTCATTTAACTTGTAACATTTTAATATTCTAGCTGGTCTTTGTAGCTGAGTAGGCGGCCTTGAGTCTCATCGGTTCGCAAAACCCAAAAACATCCTTTCTAGTCAGGAGGCCCACTATTATAAACACAGTCACGCTTTCTAGTGAGTAGGCCCACTATTATTAACACATGGTCTCTAGTGAGTAGGCCCAATATTATAAACACATGCTTTCTAGTGAGGAGGCCCTAGGAGGCCCATTATTATAAACACATTCATGTTTTCTAGTAAGGAGGCGCACTATTATAAACAAATGCTTTCTATTGAGGAGGCGAACTATTATAAACACATGCTTTCTAATGAGGAGGCCATCTATAATAGACATATGCTTTCTATTGAGGAGGCCCACCATTATAAACACATGCTTTCTATTGAGGAGGCCAACTATTATTAACACACGCTTTCTAGTGAGAAGGCCAGCTATTATAAACACATGCTTTCTAGTGAGTAGGCGCACTATTATAAACACATGCTTTCTAGTGAGAAACCCACTATAATAAACGCATGCTACCATGCGAAGAGGACTGCTTAATTTTAACACATGCTTTCTAGTGAGCAGGCCCACTATTATAACCCATACTTACTATCCTGTTGTCTCTTCTTCAGCATATAAAGCACCACAATAACAATAGCAGCAACTAGTATGACAGCAACAACTACTCCGGCAACTACTCCACCCACATCAGAAGTATCAGCCTCTAATGTATTTTTCGACGGTACAAGAGAATCTGCAAATATATGAATGCACATGCCATTGAGATAGAAATGTTTATCACATCGCGTCGCGACCGTCATATATTAAAATCGATAAACTACTGAATTAAATATTTAGCAACTTTATGTAAACACGTTCATAACAACGTTGCGTACACATCCTTTTTATGCCATAATGTCAGATGATAAATAGGAACTAACATTCGTGCTCCTGTATTATTGAATATTAAACCTGTTGCGAAAAAGCAATGAAATGCTCGACAAGCCTCGGTTTTTTAAACTTTTATCTAACTCGTTTAATAATTTCAACAAAACATGAACACTCATGTAAGAATCTCTATTTACCGAATACGCAGATAGACACTCGTAAAACGTGCATGCACATATAAACGTCGGAGATAGAAACCTGATATCATGACTGAGACTACAGCTACATTAATTTTCTCTGAACGTAGCAGTGAAGACTCCAGTAATACCTTAGTAGAGACGTATCTAAGATTTGCTGCTGGCGAGTACCACAATCTCATGAGTAACAGGTAGCTTATTTCCACAGTTCCTAGTATTTACAAATTCTTAATAATTAGAGTTTTAACTTTTAGATAGCATTTGTTTGAGCCAAAGAAAGAAAACAACTATCAGATCTATATGACATAAGTAAGATGTGACCCTTGACCGCTCAGCTAGATCATCGTCCAGGAAGGGAAGTTTTTATAGTAAAATTACATTTTAGTCTGGCAGTCATTTTTTATCATTCAAACATTGTTTTGGGGCAACTTAGATGAGAACAACAAAGGAAACATGTGTGTGAATTAGGCAGGGGCTCTAAAGATGTTGTTTAAATAGAGGATCACATGTGTGCTCATGTTTTATTGAATTTATTATACGAGTTGCAGAAAAGAGCTTATATGTAAGCTTGCCAAACAGAGGTCAATAGCAAAAGCTAACCATTGAGCTCTTTACATATTGAATCTACCGTTTCCTAATAGTAGCCAAGTATTAACCCTTATCCAGTCATTTTTACGGTTACCGTACCAAAAGATGTTTTCTGTTTTTTAAGTCCGTTGAATATATTCAAATACAGTTCAGTCCAGAATATATCATGTAATTAAACACTATGAAGCGTGATCAAACTGCTCCCTTGAGAGGCTAGAAAAGGTTTGACAAACTATTGTATCAGGATATATGATTCAATTTGGTTTTACAACATGGTCATAATGAATATGAACAAACTAATATAGCCAGATTGGTTGCAAACTGTTTATAATAAAGAAATTAATTTCATATATACATACCATTAACTATTAAAGAAATATATTGCGCATGGAAACCTCTTGTATTCATCGCACTGCAAATATATACCCCGCTGTCTCCCTTGTCAATGGCATGAAGAAAAAGCAAATTCTCTCTTCCATTCAATAATCCTGTTATAAAAGAGAAATTTGTATTCTTAACCTTTTGATTTTGATGGATTTTCACGCGCAAATTAATAGAGAAAGCTTGAAATTGTCAAGTTTTGTAATGATACTTTCTGCCATGCCATGTACAACGTAATGCAAAAATATACATACATTTATGGAAAAACTGATGTTCTGTTTTATATTTAACATTCTAATGCACTTGCAAATGCAACGCGACGTCTGATTGGATAACATCATAAATTTGGGACAGTATATCCTGCGATATACTGTCGGAAACCCGACGTCATTACGTTACGTCGCTTTTCATTGGTTGACATCTGAATATATGCATCGCCCAAAAACTAAATTTCCGACCGTATATCCAACTATATACCTCAAAGAACCCATGACATACACGAAACGTAAATAACAAAAATGATCCACAGATGATTTACCGCCTTGGAAAGGTCAGAAAAATATATTTACTGGAAAACTTAAACTATATCCACGGCGCCAACCTCACCCTTAAAAGTCAAATGAGGGTGGATACCAGAAACAAAGGTAGTACAGATCTTTTTTAAGGCGACATTTTGTTACCCTGCCTACTGGAAATGTATTTTAGTATAAATGTGTGAACATTCAACACACTTTAAACATGTATGATAGTATACTGACGACATACGGATTTCAAAAAAAGTTAAGCACATAATCAATGTTATAATTCAGTCAAAAAATTATATTTGGTGAATTTGTCTTACTCCACCCATCCATTTTCATATAGTTTTTTGTCTTTTAATATGGACAACTAAATGACAGTTTGGAGTTTTGTGCTTAGCTGCATTGAACATTTATGATCTAATCACTGGCAATTACATCGCATAACTAAAATATATTGCTATGAACTTGCTTATCCAATACCCCATCTGTTATGGGATACAGGTTCATCTATTTTAAATTTATTGAAATTATACATTGTTTGTAAACAAAGAATAAGTCCAAGATTCCTTAAGGTAGGAAAATTAGCTATTTGGGTGGCTGTCTCAGCTACGACTGGTTTGATTGCGAATAGTTTGAACATTAGAAATAAGTAGGTTTATTGTCATGCTTTTTTATTTTCATTGGACTGATAGAGCAATGAAGCATTCAATTTCGTAATGTATGTTATACAAATAAATTAAGTAATTTTACAAGAGATTATACATGAATGACTATGCAATTCTCTAGTCAGAGTCCTAATCTATTATCAAATATAAGGATGTCATAACTACTTTACTTTTGTCAACCTGACCAGGAAAATAATACATGGAAATACAATATCCATGAAAACGTGTAGAAGCATTATTTAATAGTTTTGATACTTAGAATTAGCAAGTGAGTATAATCAATAAATACCACAATTACACACAACAGAAGAACTCATGGCACGATGAGGAAGTGACACAAAACATTGACTGTCACAGGGCATCAACAAGAAAGTTTAAGTAAAGCAACCAGCTTTTTTCCATCAAGATGATGACACAACTAGACGGACATAAAGAACAAAATATAAAAAGGGCGAAACACAGAGCCCCCACAAACAATGGGAGCAACAATAAACAATAAATCAACAAAGGGGTTAGTTTGAACACTGTGGTTTTCTAAAGCTGCATTATAAAAGCCTTACATTTTCAGAAGTAGCTATTTTGCAGTTGCATGGATTGTGAGCAAAAGCTGAATAACGTATGTTACCATCAAAATAACTTGAAGAGATACAAATGAGCGATTCATGTATTCATATCAAAATGCCATACAACTAACTGTTAATCTACTTATTTTCAAATGAGTATTTGTTGTTGCAAATGTTACATTTTAGTGTCATTATATATATAATAAAGTTGACTATAATTCATCCCTAAGTTCAAAGGTTATCAATCTTAAGATCGTTATGTCTAGAAAGGTAGAGTGTCTTTCTTGTTGGTTATTCAATAGCTAAAGTAATTCAGGTGAAAGTGGTTCAGAATATGGAGATGTAATTTTGTAAATAACCATCCATGAATTGATGCAAATTTAAAGGGTAAACCATTTTGGGTGATCTTTTTTATTAGAAACGAGATGTTTCGGCCTCAACCTTTTATTACGCCATCGAAAAAAATAAATAACTAGATAGAAACAAATATAATTAATTATGTGACAATCATTAAAGTTAGGAAGAAGGCAAAGTTCAGGAATCGATAATATCAAGTATCACACCTGACCAAGGACCCAACATGGGATAGTGACAAAATCACAAGCAAACATCACAAACAAGAGAGCCAAGAGGTTAGCCCTTTCCCAGCAGGTGACCTAAAGGCTGCAATGACCAGACAAGACAGAATGACAGACAAGAGCCATAAACAACAAAAATGATCTACAAACGGTTGGAACGGTCAATATAAAATAGTTTTACTGAAGTCTTAAACGAGTTTTTTTGTACAAACCTCACCCTTTTTTATGATGTGGATCAAGACAAAAAGATGTTTGGTTCGCATGAATGATTCCTTATATACCAATGTATCATTTCATAGTAAATACAAGATATAAAAAGGAGATAAAACAAAGACTTGCTAAGCAGTTATCCATAAATATCTAAGCCATCTGAATCAAAATAGTTAGTATGTTTAGGAAATAACTCAATCACAAACTGGAGACAAACATGGCATCATGCGACAGAGCCACACAACAATCACGAGACACCAGGAAGACAAACAAATCAAGCAACCAGCTCTCTCTTCCCCATCAAGATGATTGCAAAACTAGAATGGACAAAAAGTAATGCACAACAAAACATAGAACAATCAGAGAATCACACAATGGGAGTAACAATCAACAATGAATCAACAATAACAGAACCCTCACCTTAGAACGGTCAGCAGCTTAAGCCACCGGGGGGGGGGGGGGGGGGGAGGGGGGGGGGCTTAAATGCATTTTCTGGTAACAAATATTTTCCCTAGATTTTGCTGTTGTTGAAGCACAAAAATGTTAAGCTCTCATGGAGTTTGATGAAGCAGCAAGTACATAAAGCTTATAACTTGTGTAATTTCCTTGTCTATTCATTGCTGTTTTAATCAGTTTTTGTTATAGATTTTAAAACGCTTAAGAATGACTATGTACCAATACTGGTAGCAAAGACCACTGATTGAACTTGTGCGTGTTTTATGCTTGTCTCTGTTTTGGTATACATTACTTTGTGTCCATTCTAGTTTGGCAATCATCTTGAAGAGGAAGAGAAAGCTGGTTGCTTTGCTATTATTGTCTTACAGATGTATTGTTACTATAAATGTTCTATAGCTCTTCCTCATGGTGTCGCTGGTAGGTGATCAGTATGTGATTGTGGTATTTCCTGATTATACCTACTTTTTGTATGTTATTAATAATATTTGAAAATGGCTAATATTGTGACATGTCTAAGCTATTAGTATTTTGGAATTTCTCAGGCCAACAGTTGTTTGTTGATAATTTTTATAACGCAACTTCATTATTTAGTATGTTAAGAGGGCCATTCTGATATTATTTTTCAGTTTTTACAGTGGGATTCCAGGTTTAGAGTTCATTAGCTGGCACATTATATAAACCAGATAAAACATTTTTCTTTGCAGTATGTAGAACACACATTTAGATTTTGTTTCTGTAAATACAAAGTATGGACCCAAGTGGATTGATTAACATTCCCAAACCCCAAGGAACTGTTTATTTTGTTTGGTTTAATATAAATATTTCACATACATAACAGAATGAATGGTCCAATTAACGTTCAAAAGCATACGCTGCATAGCATTATGATTTTAAAGCAAAACAAGTAAAATTAATTCCAAAATCAGTGAGATAGATGTATGCAGAAGATTGTTTGTTTATCAATTGTAAAAAAAAGATAAAGAAATGTAAATGGGTTGGGTACTGTGTATGAAGCTAGCCTAACCATGTCTAGATGATATGGCTAGTTTTATATAAAAAAAAAAGTCAGAAAAAACAGTGCTTGGTGCAATTTGGATTACTTTTTAGGGTCAAGAAATACATGTAATTAATGTGAAAAGTTGTCATTTTATTAAAATAGACATTTTCAATACTTTTCCCGTTATATTACACTTTTTGTAAAGAATATGATGAAATATGCCTTCAATAATACCATACAATTATTGACTTCAATGAGGTAGACACAAGGAATTATCTACCCCAAAAAGTGATAATTCACCGAGGCCGCTAGGCAGAGGTGAATATCATTTTTAAGGGTAGATAAATCCTCATGTCTATGAAATTGAAGTCAATTACTGTTTTGTTATATGACTTTTTAACGAAGAATGAGAATGCTCTACTTTCACTTTTGTTATTGAAAGTAAGTAAGGGTGCAAAGATCAGGAATCGATACAATCAAGTACCATACCTGACCCATGAAGTCATGTAAGAACTTTCTAACAAAGTTTATCAACTGTTATTAAAATGTTTAATGTAGTTTTTTTGCATTTTGAAATGTTTATTAATTCTTTGAATGTAGAATGTAAAATTTAATCATAAAACTTTTTTTTACATTTTCTTTATTCAAACAAAGACAAATGAACAAACAAAACAGTTGTTAAAATTTATGAAAGTTTTTAGTTTATCTGTTGGGATGTGAAACAGCAAATCATGTCAATTTCACGCAGCAAATGCCTGTTTTATACTCATTATGCTATTTTTAGCTCTCTAGAGGGTAATATTTCAGAAATGTAAAAGATTTTAACTCCTGGAAACTAGTTTGTGCTGGTTTTAATCCTATTTCACATTCCGGGCCAGTTAAGACCAGTTTTCAAGTAGACATAGAGATTGAGGTAGACAATTTGGGCTAATCAGGATACAGGATTTTCTCTGGTTATATAACAAAAATAGTAAATGAGTATGATCAGGAAATACCACAATCACAAACTGCAGACACCCCTTGGCACCGCGAGGAAGAGCCGCTCGACCATCACGAGACACCAGGAAGACAAATTAAGCAAAGCAATCAGCTCTCTCTTCCCCAACAAGATGATTGCAATACTAGAATGGACATAAAGTAACATACAACAAAACATTGAACAATTACAGACTCCCACAATGGGAATAACAATAAACAAAAAGTCAACAACAACAGAACCACCGCCTTAGAACGGACAGAATATCGAACTTTCAAGACATACATTGTTTCCTGGCTAATGGGATGCTAAAATGTTAGTTTATGTCATCAAACCAACTATAGCAGTTTATGTTTCAGATTTAACTGACCCAGATTTAGACCATTGTGGAAAATAAGCTTTATAGACATAATTAGCACAAATTTGGGTAGGTGCGTTTATTATCTCGTAGCAAAAATCTACACGACTTTTCGAACTGACAGATCACTGTTAATGACTATTGTAATATTTCTACCAGATAGATTGATATAGAACTTTAAATATGGCTCGTCTTTCAAACTGCGGTGTGTGATTGTGAAATTTTCTGATCATACAAGGGACGATTTTTTGTGTTCATAGAATTGGGTTGCATATATACAAATATAAAAATAACGGTATCATAAAAGTAAGTAAGGGTGCAAAGATCAGGAATCGATACAATCAAGTACCACACCTGACCCAGGATACCAATGGGAAAGTGACAGACTCACAGTCAGACACCAAAACCGAAAGCCAAGAGGTCAGCTTTTTCCCAGCAGGTGGCCACAAGGCACATATAAACAGATGCGCAAAAAGGCATAGCAACCACAAGAAAGAAAAAACATAAAAGATCCACAAAAGAAGTACCGCCTTGAAACGGTCAGTAACATTTTTTTACTGGAGGGCTTAAGTATAATCTTTTGAAAGTTCTAGCTTTTGTATATCAGTTACAATTAAATTACATCATTGGCGTTTAGTTTGGTATTTATAGTTTTGAATAGAGGGTTGTAAAATACACTGACCAAATATTACGCTATTTTAAATACACAGCCAGCATAGAATTAGACGGTGTTAAGTTTCATTCACCATGATTAAATAAGTAAAAAAGAACGCAAAGATCAGGAATCGATACAATAAAGCACCACACCTGACCCAGGAAACCACATTGGAACGGGACAAAAACACAATAAAACATCACATACAAGACAGCCAAGAGGTCAGCCTTTTCCCAGCAGGTAACCACAAGGCTACAATGAACAGACAAGAAAACATGACAAAGACAAAACATAAATAACAAAAAAGCTCCACAAAAGAATCACCGCCTTGAAACGGTCAGTAAAAATACTTTTACTAGATGGCTTAACCTAGTTTCACAGCGCTAACCTCACCCTTAGTTCAGATATGGACATAGATGTTTTGTTTGCATACAAGACCTCTAACTTATCCAGGAATTATCTCATAGAACAGATAAATCAGGAAATAAAAAGGAGATAGAGCAAGGACTCAACAATACATAGAACTGAATATTGGAGCAAAATAATTCCAACAGATAAACTTCTATGGGCCTGACAACAGCATAAGCACCAGGCTCGAACCATCTTATCTATAGATAAGTCTTTAAGTCAGAACCATCATATGTCTGAAGTCCCACACACCTGGAACCGGCGTGCAATTAAAGAGGAAAGCATTGTTGCCAACCATGATTGGGTTGACAATCAAGAATGCAGTCTATTGCAATACATTGATGCTATAGCCATTTTTATAATGAGAAATCATTTTAATAAACGGCCCTGACAAATAATCAGAGCCAACAATTCTCTTCAACTTATACACTAAGTCACCATAGAACTCTGGTTCTGAAAGTCCTTGATGCAAGAGATATTTAAGTCCAACTTGGAATTTAAAAATCAAATCATAGCATCGGCGATACAAAATTTAGAAAAGGTATTGCAAAGTTTATGATACTGATATCCTTGTTTAAGAAGTTTCTGAGTTAAGAATTTATTGTGAGTGTTGAAGTCAGCAATATGGCTAGATGCTCTAGCAGAGTTTACTTTTACACCATCAAAAGTTATTCGTTTAAATGCTAATCATAAGCAAGTATTCAAATATTTATAATATTCACAGTCAAGTGCTGGTTCACATATCTGTGAAAATTACGATTATGGTTATGATTACGATTATGATTTTATTTTAAAATGTCTTCTGGTTTTGCATAGCCCGTAATATATGTGATCATACGCCATATTGATATATTTGCTGTACCTGGCAACTTCCTTTTCTAATAAAATGGTATTTGCCTACTGTGCAAATTGCTTAGGTTCCATATACATATTCCATGCCCAAGCTTTGTTGCGAATAAGCTGTAATGGCCACATAATATTTTAGCACTATGTATCCTTGGCCACCAGTCAATTTTTGGAAGCTATATATGGAAATCCATCCATTTTCATGCAGTCGTTTGTAACGTTCTGTCAGTAACAAAGTCGACCATTTTTATATATTCTACCATATTACCAGTGCCCAGTATATGGGTATATCTTCGTCTCTTGAAAATTATTTAAATAATACAGTTTTAGATTGAATTTACAGATTAAAGCTCAATCCATTAGGATATATACACACACACACACATATATATATATATATATATACCTCGTATGTATTTACTTTGGCTGGTTTCATTAAAAATAGTAAATGAGTATGATCAGGAAATACCACAATCACAAACTGCGAGTCTACAGTTCTACGAACATAAAAAAAACTATACTTTGAAATTATTTCTTTTTACCTTGATTTAAAGAAGTAGTGTTTTCTCTACTCCATGATATATTTGCAGGTGGATTACTGTCTACTGTACAAGTCAATCTGACGTCATATCCTGCTCCAACAATAAGCTCTGACCCTTCATTTATCGTCACGTGAGGTTGATCTGTAATCATAAACATTAAAACTTACCTAGGCTGAACTCATAAAATATTAAATTAATTAGAACGGTACATCCTAATATGACTAATATGGCGGTACTTCTTTTGTGGATCTTTTATGTTTTTGTTCTGTCTTGTGTTTGCTATGTTTTGTGCGCGTCGGTTTATATGTGCTTCGTGGTCACCTGCTGGGAAAGGGCTGACCTCTTGGCTCTCGTTTGTGGTGTCTTCTGTGAGTTTGTCACTTTCCCATTGGTATCCTGGGTCAGGTGTGGTACTTGATTGTATCGATTCCTGATCTTTGCAACCTTACTTACTTTAACAGCAAGGTGGATTTAGGTTTGGGTTGCAATAAGCCGGTGCTAGTGGGCGTGTGAATTGTTAAACTTTCCATTAGTTCTCATGAACAAACTCAATAAAACCGAGTATGTTGTTTGCTAATATTGTAGGTTCTCTTTATTTCTTAACGTTCTGTTTTTCCGGATATTTTGAGTAAATTTATAAGTATGAAAAGACTAAAGTAGTTTCAAAGATAGATTAGAATCGTTGTAAACAAACACTGGCGAGTTTACCTTGATTTTGGGCGTGCATGTAGTCTCAGTTTACAGTTATATTAAACCTACCACGGATTACTGCATATGGAGTGAATAGTCATGCTTTACCTTCTGTACCTGATTATAAGAAAAATAGAATTGCCTCATTACTATGCATCTTTGAAACTACTATATATTAAACTATGAAAAAAGAGACAGTGTTATATATCAAAACAATCGGTGCATTCTTTTTCAGTTAACCTCAGGATTAGTCAACCCTCTAAAGTGATGTACACCTCAGATTCACCTCGGTGAACATCACTGTTCTTTGCTTGACAAATCTTGATGTTAACCTAAAAGTGCATCAATTGTATAGTGTCACAATCACAGGTCAAACAAGCATCAATATAGGATCTTTTATATTTTTTTATTTTATCGATGTGTAAACTATGACGAATCACTGACAGACTTAGTAAAGCCCGAAGGGTTTAAGTAAAGTCCATGTGTGATTCGCCGAAGTTTCAACATCGATGAAATCCACAAACATAACAATTAATTTCTTATTATTCCAACTTGAAACAAAATACCACATTTGTGAAGGGTTATGGACTATATTTAAATTTTTAAAGCCCACCAAAGGAAACTAGTTTGTAACAGTTGTCCATGAAAGATGGACCAGCAATCTAAAATATTCTGTCCGTTCAAACTTTACTTTGCTAAATAATGATTAAAGTGGCATTTCGTTTGGGTCTTTGCTGTAGGCCAAAGTACCTGATTGCTGGTATCCAGCATAAAAAGGTTTCTTTACCCTCTTTCTTACTTTAACAGAAACTAAAAATTATATATTTCTTCTTATCACAGACAGGTATAAAAGTTTTGATTATCAACTATTAGATATGGCGAGATATGATCTGAAGAAAATAGTATGTATTTTGTATAAACTTACAAGTGATATTCACTTTATATTGCATGCGAATGTTTAAGTCTGGAAATTCGGAATTTTCAGCTCTGCATCTGATTTCTCTACCAAATTGCTGTCTTGACACGTCAATAGATATCAACTGAAAAAAATCACATTTACGTTACACTTTAATTTATTGGGCTATAGGATATGGATGGGGTTTCAAAGCAAACAGTAAACTACATTAAAGACCATACTTATATAGAGAAAATTCCTGAAGTAAAATTACACAAGCCTGAATCGCATATTTAAACCAAACACATATGAAATTGGTGTTTTACACATCGGCTACCAGCAAAGGTTCAGGTGAGTCCGCGCAACACATGGTCTCACTCGCTAAAGGGCATGTGAATGTTGTTATACTGATGATTTCTCATCAACTGACTCAAACAATGGAACAAAGTATTTTGTCTTCAGAGTTTGTAGATTCATTCTATGTCAGATGGGTACGTTTTATCCATACTATTTTAAGGTCGCAATAGCTGTCAGTGCTTTACGTGGAGTTAGTAGGGCTATTCTCTGTGCATTCATATATTGTTGATGCATTTTCTATGTTCTGGTTCCTCAGGCAAAAAGCAGAAACCCGATGCCTTGGGCATTAAACTTTAAGCACTTTTCAGAAATTCTCACAAATAGACTAAATGAAACCAAATCTGCTGTTTTCAGTTTGTGTATATTCTCTCTTTTTCTGATAGATCCATTTTTGCAGGTTATTTAGAACGGTGAATTAGTAATAACACAAATTGTTATATACCTTATGAGTGTTTACTATAGAAACTTGACGTGTTTCAATCGCTGAGAGTTGTACTTTTCATCTAAATTTAACGTGTCGCAATGCGACAAATCACTGTCCGCGGGCTTCATTCCCATTAATACATGGCAGCAGAGGGCTACAACGCCATTAAAGCCCGCTCAAGGACATTTTCTGCATGTTAAGATTTATCGTCGCTAATGTTTTATGGAGAAATGACCAAACTTTTTCAATTAGCATAAAATACGCTCCTTTATCATATCGGACAGGCGGCAATCGAAAACGCTCTGAACAATCGATGACCGCGGATCACAGATCGCTGGAAACAGTGTTTTCGATTGCCATTTGTCGCCAGTCGGGCGACAAACGGCAGTCGGAAGCTCTGTTTCTGGCGATCTTGGATCCACATTCGTCGATAGCATGAACGCTTTCGATTGCCTCCTATCAGAACTGTATATTTAAAATATGCCTACTGAATACGTAGCCAAAACAATCCGAAACAAGGGCTACTAGGAATAATTTACAGTCGGGCGACAAACGGCAATCAAAAACTCTATTTCTAACGATCTTAGATTCACGTTCGCCGATAGTATTATCGTTTTCGATTGCCCCTATGTGAAGTGTTTATTGAATATAGGCCTGCTGGATACTTAGCCAAAACAATCCGAAACAAGGGCTACTAGGAATAATTTACATTTTTCATGTTCCTGTTATTAAAAAAAATATGTTTCCATACCGGATTTGCAGAAATCGAAAACTCTTGGCGAACAATCGATCAACGCAGGTTACATATCGCTACAACCAGTGTTTTCGATTGCCAATTGTCGCCAGTCGGGCGACTGATGTCAATCAAAAACTCTGTTTTTTCACTATTTTTGGTCTACGGTCGTCGATAACATTGACGTTTTCGATTGCCGCATAACTGGTGTGAATTCGATGTTACGGTGGACATTTTTGCATACAATTAAATAAAATAATTTGGGACTGCTTGTGCTTGAAAGGAAGGTATATAACAATGACGATATAACATTCTTTTCCGTATATTAACGTTTGCCAAGCCCGAGCGCGATAATGTGTTGCAGCCCGAACCGCGAATTTCCGTATATTAACGTTTGCCAAGCCCGAGCGCGATAATGTGTTGCAGCCCGAACCGCTTCGCGGTTCGGGCTGCAACACATTATCGCGCTCGGGCTAGGCAAACGTTAATATACGGAAAAGAATGTTTTATCTTCTTATTGCTATTATATCACAATTTTAGTATCCAAAATCAAACACACACAAAAATAACAGCAGCAACATTATAAAAGACCAGCTTGATATGACACAGTCTAATATCCTAGGGACTTAAAGTTTTATTACCAACAATTAGTAGTTCAGGTTATATAGACGTAGACATAAAAATATATAGCCTTTAAAATGGTTATTGTCAGTATTCTTTCTACCAAACGTTTTGGACGTTTCAAGAAGACGTTTCTGTACAAACTCAAAACATATGTGATACAAGACGGTTATTAAAATAGAATAGGAATAGACCCGTTTCTCTGATTCAAGTGTGCCCAAAGTTTATTTCGAATTAGCAATTATTTCGAAAAATTGAAGTTCGAATGTTCGTGGTGTTACTGTATATCATATAACCAGAACAAAAAAAAATAAAAACCCTGCAAACATAATAAAAGTAACAAGAAACAATGACCCAACAACACCAGGATAGCCATCTTAGAATGGACAGCTATATATGAAACAACAACACCAGAATAGCCATATTAGAATGGACAGTTATATATGACACAACAACACCAGAATAGTCATCTTAGAATGGACAGCTATATATGACACAACAACACCAGAATAGCCATTTTAGAATGGATAGCTATGTATGACACAACAATCCAGAATAGCCACCTAAGAATGGACAGCTATATATGACACAACAACACCAGAATAGCCATCTAAGAATGGACAGCTATATATGACACAACACCACCAGAATAGCCATCTTAGAATGGACAGCTATATATGACCCAACAACACCAGAATAGCCATCTTAGAATGGACAGCTATATATGACACAACAACACCAGAATAGCCATTTTAGAATAGGCAGCTATGTATGACACAACAACACCAGAATAGCTATTATAGAAAGAACAGCTATGTATGACACAACAACACCAGAATAGCCATATTAGAATGGACAGCTATATATGACACAACGACATCAGAATAGCCATCTTAGCATGGACAGCTATATATGACACAACAACATCAGAATAGCCACCTTAGAATGGACAGCTATATATGAATTAACAACACCAGAAGAGCCATTTTAGAATAGACAGCTATATATGATCCAACAACACCAGAATAGTAATCTTAGAATGGACAGCTATATATCTCACAGCAACACCAGAATAGCCATCTTAGAATGGACAGCTATATATGACACAACAACACCAGAATAGCCATCTAAGAATTGACAGCTATATATGACACAACAACACCGGAATAGCCATCTTAGTATGGACAGCTATATATGACACAAATTACAATATTTAAGTATCTGTTTTCGGTTCTTGCAATATTACAAATAAGATCTCACACAAAGCCCCCAAACATAAATGAAGGAACCAGCAGCAACATAGGCACAACCAGAGAACAAAAAATTACACCTGATGTAGCTAGAATGGCTTCTTAAATTATAGTGTCTGACATGCTTAATTCTCCTTTTATTGATACAGACCAAATTTGAAAAATATATACATATATATACTTAAATGCAAAAGAAACGCAACTTTTTCTTAAATGGTATTTCCTACTTATTCATCAAAATTCTGCCATTGATAATGAAATCGCTAAGTACGGTGATTTGCCTGGCATACAACACCAAAATCAGATCGCTGTAACGTATTGTTGTCGAGCTGCAACGAGAAATGTAAGGCACCGCCAATTTTTAAAGTCACAAAGTTCAAAAATTGCGCCTATTTTGCAAAAAACGCTTTAAACCAATACCGTTTTTTTGAAAGCGAAAGGGTGGACAAAATCAAATCAGCTACTTTTATGTTTCTGTCAACGTTCATTTTATCAAAAAGACGTCTATTTTTGCGTAATTTTCCATTTTTATCCAAACGAATATTAATAATGAAAAACTCTTAATGTCACCATATAGCCCACAATACATTGCATAGAAGACATAAGTATCGCAACATGATCGAACAAATGGCGTCTTTAATGACTGTTTTAAAAAAAGGTAAGTTGATGTCAATAAAGAAACGCAGCAACACAGCGACTGGTAGTATTGATAATCAATAACTTCAAAACCGTTTTAGTGTTTTCCTTAAGATCAGATCAAGTTGTTTGTTTTCAAGACGAATGATACATCACTTTTTCAGACTCCATTTATTGAAATTAAATGACGTCATTATAATGTCAGAATGGAAATCATGCTCAGAACCAGTTTACGGCAAATCATTACTCAATGCACAGAAACAAAGGATATAATTAAGAAATTAGCCCCATATGATCCATGTGGAAGAAAAAACGGTTGCGTTTCTTTTGCATTTAAGTATAATTTACTTTGAGCATGTGAATACAACTATTATGTGATGGACTTTTTTTCTGATAAACTGTAAATAAGTGCTAATTCACACCAAAATCGGTGGCCCCGCCACCTTAACTGCTACTGATATTGATGTTATTTTTCAGCTGCTGTTAAATTGATGACAAAATACAGGTACAGACCCCCAAAAGTAGCAATTAGACCCTCTTTCCTCTGTAAAATGATAAGTTGATGACAATTTGTTTTCTTAAAAAATGTGGTCAGAGGCTGGATCCTTGTGATTGAAACCTTCATGGTCCGCCCATGAAATCTCACCTGTGACAACTGATATCCACCAAATTCCTTCTCCTTACTCTCTGTGGTCAGTAAAGTGTTCTCAATGTCGTCTAAACCATCCCATGTTATATTAGATATCGGATTGGACACGCCGGTTTTGCAAAGTAGCGATATCTTTGTTGAATTTTTCAATATCTCTGATCTAGATACTTCTTCAAGTTGTATATCAACCGGTGGAACTACAATAAAACAGGTAACCAGCTTCAATTTATCTGATCTAGATACTTCTTCAAGTTGTATATCAACTGGTGGAACTACAGGTACAACATGAGCTGGTATTCAGCATACGCTACAAGCTACCATGTGCGCACAACGAATATTATAAGAATTCATCATGAGTGTTAGGGTAGGATAGAAAAATACATCCTGGGGATTGCTGTTTGGCACCATAAGGCTTGCTGAGTGATGACTAACGGTGATCCTGAGTCACGAACTTTTCTTTATTACCCTCACATGATTAATGGATGCTTTTTTATGCTCACCACTGTTTTAATTTATTCATTTATTTAAAAATCAGATTTTAGAAGTTTTTTAATAAGCTAATATGCAAAGTCACATGATGACGTTACTTGACGTCCTGGGTAAGATAGCATGGGTAAGATAAGATTTTCTATCCCAGGGTAAAATCTCCGATATCCTTATCTGGTGTGCTAGAATCAATCATTGTGAACAGTCATGCAGTCTGATTAGTTTTCCACCTGACGAAACGTTGGACCATTGCCTGCTCATAAAACATCTATCACTGACTGATCAGACTGCGCAAGTGTGCAGGCTGATTCGAAACATTAAGGTCCGCACATGCCAATTTGCATCTTTTGCTGGACTGGACGCCCGCTCTAGTAAAAAGTTTCAAAGACCAAGAAGGGAATGATATCATACAGACACTGCTGGAATCTATTTTGAAAGGGAGTTGTTTCATTAAATATTGAGTTGATCATTGAACATAAAGAGGAAGGCAAAATCAGGAATCAATTCATTCAAGTACTACACTTGACTCAGAACACCGTATGGGAAAGTGACGAAAACACAAGAAAACATCACACACAAGAGAGCTAAAAGGTCATCCCATTCCAAGCAAGTGATCACAAGGTTGCAAGGAACAGACAAGACAGCATAGATTGATTCACATAAAGGATCCCTACTTTATTAATCACAGTATCGATTCACTGTGCGCCTGAAATGAGTGAAATCGACTGTATCGGTAGAATCGAGAGTTTTGGGCCTAAATTTGTGAGGGGGTGGTGAGTATTTTCGCATGTTTTCTTATAGTTAGATTTGTTTTTTCCGCCATGGATCTCATTATATTTCTTTGATATATGCATACATGTCATAATATCGTGCAAAAACAACGACAGTGTATCGTAGGAGCGCAAGAAACGCATTCTTTTAGAGGAATAGTTGTCAAAAAAGCGAAAATCCACAGCTTTTTATCTTCCCGTTTCGAATTTAAACAACTTAGCTAAAAATGATTTTCAAGAAGTTCGAGAGGCTTATGATCCTACAATACCAGAAATCTCAGACTGATCCGTTTTTTTCGATTTTGAGATGTTCAGCTATATATGACTGAATCCCCAATAGCAGTGAATTAGAAACTGTATCGGTAGAATCAACACACTGAACGAAGTAATACCAATACTCATAAGAGGTACTGTGCCCAGTGAAAGGGAACAATGAAGACAGTTTCGTCTATTCTGGGCCAATATCAAGCGCAAGTAGGACTATTAATATACGTAAACTTTGCGCATCAAACCCACAACCTTTGTGCGATAAAAAATATAATAAAAGCTTGTCAAAAACTTCAGTTTGTAAACAAATATACGATTTACACATTCTTAGAATTTTTGGATGAAAATACTTGTTTGTTTGCTTGATTTGATTCTTAACCTCCCAGGCAAAATGTTTTCAGTTATGCCGGGATGGTTCTTCATGGGTTGAACCAGTAGTAAGCAAGTATTAATGTGCTCAAAGACATAAACCGTGACGACGCTGATGATAGACCCAGGAGCTCCTCCGTCTTGAGTTATGCATTGTATGACAAAGCCACTGTGCACCCTCCATGAAAATACTTTTGGCCGTTCTTCTTTAGTTGATTTTTAAAAAGGTTGGCTGTCAGTAACTGGCAAAATATTAACAATTATGTACATGTAGCACGACAGTGCCTTCTATTAGCTTGAATAGTAGTAGTTCGGTTAGGATAATAAGTGTGCTCAATATGTGCTGCGTCACGTATCTTCAGGATTTCCAACCACATCTTGCTAAAATCAGCCTGCTCGATGGAAGCTTGAAGCTTTGAATGGACATGTTTTGCTGCTTAGCTATAATACTTTCCAGGGAGCAAATAACAAAGGAACCCATCAGACTAGCCAGATGTGCAGACTGGTCTGTGCCTTTGTTGTTCACATGCGACAGAGTCAGGTTCTCTCGCGACCGAGGCCTAAGTGTGATGTGAGATATGCGGCAGGGCTTTACAACCCTAACATGGTATAACAACAATAGATAATTCTATATAGTTTGCGAAGACCCCGTGTATATATTCGTTGCATTGTTGCCCCTTCGTCATATAAACGTACCCGCTCTTTGAGTCGCTGGCGACAAATGGTCGACACGTAGGCATCATGTGTCCGTCGGCATCATAGGCGGCGGCGTCATCGTAGTCTGCGTTATCACACTTTTGGTTTGCAATCCATAGCTTTTTAAAAGATTCATCAATTTAATCATTCATCAATCTTTGCAGAAGAGTAAAGCATAATGAGTACCGATTAAGTTCAAAAGTGGCGGTTATCTACAAAATTTTTGACTGAGTGATTGCCCTTTTTTATTTAGATTTTGGCTAAATTGTGGTTTCCAATCAATTACTTTTAGAGGGATACAACAATTCCATTTAAATTTTTAACTAATAAAGCATTATAAAATAATGGTCAAGTTCAAATTTGGTGGTAATTCGCAAACTTCTGACTGAGTTTTGGCCCTTGTTTGACTTAGGTTTAGGTTAATGCAAAGGCTATATTGACATTTTTGGTAGAATAAACTTCACATTTCTTCAAAACTATTATATCTTACAACTTGTCATAATAAGCCATGATTACCCAGTGCCTGTAGATAAGCATAACCGTGATTAAAAACGTACCCCCCCCCGTGGGGTCAAAGGTCTAATATGTAAATTTTGCAGTAACTCAATCAGATGTTAATATTTTTACAGAAATTTCGTATGCAGACAGCGTTACAATAAATAAGAAACATATCAAACGTGGTTTTTGATCAAAGACCTGTGCCCGACCCCCTGGGTGGACTTAGGGAGTGGGGTCAAAATTCAACTTTTTCAGAACATGATTATTTTGCATATCAAATTTAAGGGAATCATGAATGCAGCACCATGGTGGCAAATATTTTGCCCGCAGAGCCCTGCTCACCCCCATCCCCTGACCCTGGGGTCAAAAGGTAAAAATTCAACTTTTTAAGAACATGGTCAGATTGCATATCAAATTAAATCACGAATGCAGAAACGTGGTAGCAAATATTTTGCCACAAGACCCCTCCAACAATAAACAGACCCTGGGGGTGGGGTCAAATGTCAAAATTAACTTTTTCAAAACATAGTCATGTTGCATATCAAATTAAATGGAATCACAAATGTACCCACATGGTAGCAAATATATTCCCCCGCAGACCCCCCTCCCCGGCCTTGGGGGTCAAAAGGTTAAAATAAAGTTTTTCAGAACATGACCATGCTGTATTCAAAGGGAATCACAAATGCAGCAACATGGTAGCAAATGCAGATAGAGGTACAATATCTAAGAAATATATCAAAGCTGACTTTTGATGGAAGGCCTGTGCACCCAAGGGGCTCGGAACCATGCTTTCAAACTAAAATCCCGTTTGATAAGCTTCATATCTACTCCTGCACTACCTGCATGCAAAATTTCAGCAAATATAGTGACAAAATGCCTAAGTTTTTGCGAAATTTAAATATTTTACCTTTGATCTCTTAGGTGGGATCAAAGGGGGTGAGGTAGAACTTTAACACTGCCATGCTTATCTACAAACACTGGGTAATCATAGTGTATAGTGAGAATTTGTTAAATATAATAGCTTTGAAGAAACGTGAAGATTATTACACAAAAAACTAATATAGGTTTTGCATTATAATTACCTACACTAGAACAAGGGCAATAACTCAAGAGTTAAGGGGTCAATTTTGACGAAACTTATACAGTGAGCCACTTTAGTTACGCACCACTTTTTCAGGGCCAACATTTTTTAACAAAAATGCTGGAATCGAACATTCTCTATAAAAATTTATTTATTGACATTTTATCTATTTGATAATATCGAAAACATTTTATTGGAATCACTCATGCGAATCATTCTGCTACTCAAAGGCAATTTTGACAAATTTTGAAAAATGCACGTGAAAGCGGAACGTCTATATTTTCTATTTTTGTTTTGTGCTAGGCATAATCCTTGGTAATCGTTGTGAAAGAAAAACACCAAAAAAGAAATTAATTCAAGTAAAACCCCTTTTTTCGGTCATTGAATTTAGTAACACCGTTACTTTTTGAAGAAATGCTCGTCATATTAACGTCAGTTACAATAATCAAACAGGGTTTTCTTCACAAATCATTTTGTAATGAGTCACTTGTGGACATAGAAGTATCAAAACACTAAAACATCTTATCATTGACACGTCTTATAGCCTTGGCAGTAGTGACGTCATCACTAACGTCAACACCATAACGCCAATAAATCCATTAATTTTTTAAACGGTGGATACATGGTTGTTTTAAATGAAATCATAAAAGAAGTGTTTTGATAACTAGTTTACTCAGAATCATACGACATTTTAACTAACTTAAAAAAAGGTCTAAAACCAACTTTTTTCAAACCTTGGTCAGCTGGGAACCAAAATAGTAAAACATAAAAAAAAACGATGAAGTTAACAATCACATACCAGTCTTAGATATTGCCAAGAATAAATCGGCTCTTATATCTGGCATAGCAGAAATTCGACCCTGAAAAAAGTGCAATGAGATCTGAGTTTCATTCGCGATAATGCAATGTGAAATGGTGTTTTGAGGGTAGTGCACTTTAAAGTCCATTTTCTCCTTCGTTTCTGATCTGATCACAATGAAAATTCAATGGCTAATGCAAATATAGCAGACACTCAGAGTTAATTGTTAAATACAACATCGGGTTAAAAACTCTTCTGCAACAAGGCATATCAGAACCTATATTTTATGGTGATTTAGTCTATAAATTCAAACGAATTGTTGGAAAACCTAATTTTAGTGATCAATTCAAGAAGATAGTTAAACGTATATAAGGGTTGGATATAACTTGGATATCATGCGACAATCTGCATGCATAGTTTTAAACCCAATCACGGTTTATAGCTATGGTTTTCTCTTTAATTGCACGACGGTGGGTCAGGCCTCAAACTCTATGACGGCTCTGACGAAAAGCTTTAATCGGTGGGTTGGTGTCTGATGCTTATCTGTAGCTGGACCCACCTTGGCTCAACTTGAGGTTTTCTTTAGCTCTGACTATCTGTGAGTCGTGAGCCCTTTTCTTTGTTTCATCATGGTGTAGTAATTTGATTAGAGTGTTTTCCATGATGATACATTGCATTAGTTAGATGGCCTCCATGCGAGCTGAACATTTCTTGTACTTCAACAACAGCAGAATCTAGGGCGAAGATTTGGTACCAGTAAAATGCATTTAAGCCCCCCCCCCCCCCCCGGTTGCTTAGGATGCTGTCCGTTCTAAGGCGGTGGTTCTGTTGTTGTTGACTTTTTGTTTATTGTTACTCCCATTGTGGAAGTTTGTAATTGTTCTATGTTTTGTTGTACGTTACTTTATGTCCATTCTAGTATTGCAATCATCTTGATGGGGAAGAGAGAGCTGATTGCTTTGCTTAATTTGTCTTCCTGGTGTCTCATGATGGTTGAGCGGCTCTTCCTCGCGGTGCCACGGGGTTGTCTGCAGTTTGTGATTGTGGTATTTCCTGATCATACTCATTGCTATTTTAGATGCGCTTTACGTTGTAGTCTCAAAATAAAATATCACATTTCGTTTCCGAGAAACTTTACATTTATAAGTGGTGCGTAACTAAAGTGGCTCACTGTAGGATATCGAGAGTATTGAGACGTACTTATCATTTGTACTGAGAAAGAATTAAATCTGACCTATAGGTACTGAGATATGGTTCCAGACAGACAAAAAGTGTGGACGGATTGAGGGAATGGACGAACGGACACACGGACGACGCAAAAAATCTGACCCTCCGACTTTGTCTGGGGATAATTAAAGGGAATCAAGGGTGCAGCAACGTGTTAGCAAATATTATGCCCGCAGACACCCCCCTCTGACCCTTGGAGTCAAAATTCATTGTTTTTAGAACATGGTCATGTTGCATATCAAAGGAATTGGGAATGCAGCAACATGTAGCAAATGCGGACAGAGGTACAATAAAAAAGAAACATATCAAACGTGACTTTTGACCAAAGGCCTGTGTATCTGTATCAGGCATAAAATGCAGGAGACCCTATATTAGACATTTAATGCAGGAGTCTGTATTACAAACAACGGATGCAGGAGTCTCTATATCAGACAAGGGTCCGTATGCCTTCATATGATCCAGTGGTGCATGTTTCTCCATTGCAAATCATGCACGCAAGAGTCTCTAAATACAAACAGCGGCTGCAGGAGTTGCTATGTCAGACACCAGGTTATGGTGTCTCTCTAACAGAAGACTGTAACAGACAGCGGGTGCATGAGTCTCTTTATCAGACCCATGTGCAGATCCTGAAAGTTTTGTCAGAGGGGGTCAAAACCCCACTGAAAATGTATCATCATCCGTCCAGTGAAGTGCAAATTAAATGTGTTGCTGGTGGACCGATGATGGGCCGACATTGAATGCTTGATTGGTAGCATTATAATTTTCGCGGGGATCTGGACCCGTATGCCCAAGAAACCCTTTAGATTTGTGATTTTTCATGCGGATGGGGGGAGTGGTGTCCAGACCATCGCCGCCTCTGGATCCCGCCTTAAACAGCGGATGAGATGAGTTTGCTTCACTTTATAGGTTAGAATCTGTTCAAGCCTATGCTCGGTTTACCTCCGAATTCTGTTCAGAGCGTGGCTTGAATAGGTAGGGGTCGGGCTGTTGGTTCCACCTCCTGGTGTATTGTAATTTGTTGTTCGGTTTAGTGCTAGACTTTGGGTCGATAAGATAAAATTCTAGGTAATTCCATGCCGTTTATTGTCAATATAAATATCAGCTGAAAAAAATACATACACTCTTTAATGACAATATCAACATTAATTCCTGATTCCCGTTTTCCAGGTGCTCAGCAATGTAAGCAGATAACCAGGTCCTCAGTAGCCTAGCCCCAGCCCCCACCCCTGGGAAATGTGGGGATGGGGTTCTGATCACCTGTATTTACATTTCCGATCACCTGAACACTGGGCACCAGATTAATGTTGATGAGGCGAATTGAGATGCAGGGACTAACATATTCGTAGATATCACCCTTGCGGATGACTGTTCTTACGCCAACAAAAAGTTATGGAATAAGCACATACAATTTCACATTGACTGACAGATATACCAACTAGAACAGGCAGGCTCCGAGAGTTCCCCGCATAAGGCTCTACAGTGAAACGGAGATATCTGCATTGCAACCATCTTGACTATCATTCATCAGACAAAATCCATTTTTATACATGATAAATAGTTTGTTGAAAGTAGTCCATATATAAAGAGGTACGTGCATTAAGAGGCTATTTTGGCCCCCTTATGAGGTCAAAAAAGAAAAGTTGCTCTTCACAAGTTTCTTCTTATTAGTTTATTAGAGCAATAGCCAAAGTGTAAAGGTCTAGTATTGATTCGACTTTTACAGTTGCTATGGTAATAAAAGAGGCGCGCCAAATCAGGCTGATAATAGGAAAATGACCATTTTGGAGCAAATTTGAGACATGTAACAGAGGAATTAATATAGAGCACAAGCAAATACCAAAAAAAAAAGTTAACAGATGATGAGAATTATCACAGCACACAATATTAAAAAAGTTTTTTTTGTATTTGCTTGTGCTGATATCTAATACTTAAAAAATCGCTCTCCAAAAGCCTCAAATTTGGCCTAAAATGGCAACTTCTCTATTTTAAGCCTACTTTGTTGGCCATTTTGGTTACCATAGCAACCGGAAAAAGTATAATAAATGCCAGAATTTTACACTTGGGCTATTTTTCTAACAAACCAATAAGATGAAATTGGTGAAAACCAGTTTTCAGTGTTTGGCTCTAGAGGGGGCCAAAATAGCCCCTTAATGCACGTAACCATTTGAAAGAATATATATATATATATATATGTTAACCATTTTTCGGCCATGTTGCTTATCGTTCGACAGATAAAAAAAAAGTATTCAAACTTTTATTTTCTTATTTTCTTGTCCTTTTGGATCATGGGTTTCATTGTGGAACTTTGAAACTATTAGAGGGTCACTGATGAGGCCTAAATGGCCGAAACTAGCTTTTCTGGACCAGAAAATTTGCACACTCTAGTATCAGTTCTTTGGTGCATTCTTTGCTTCCAAAGGATAACCTTTTTAAGAACATATTGAACAAGATAATATTCGTTTATATAACCCATAGGGAACAATGTTTTCTTTGCCAGCTGCTGTAATTATTCATAAACGTGTTGAACCTGGATTATGTCCGACAGAATTTCAGACTTGATCTGGGTCCATACTATTTATAACTAAGTCAATACCACAATTTCTAGCTTTTTTCCGTGCTCACCTTTGTTTCAATGTGCATGAATACTATGTATGCTTAAAAGATCAGGCGATTTGTTCCTGGGCTCCAAGTGTTGTGTTGTTATGCAAATAGGTATGAAATGCAAATAGTTGTTTGTATTAGCTTATAGATTTCATGCCTGGTAATGGTGAGCATGAAACCGTTATTTTTGCCACTTTTATGGGCAAAGTGGTGCGACGTCGTGGCGTTACGTTCATGACGACGTGATATCACACATTACAAAATGGTGGAACAGATACTATGTAGTTGATATTTAAGTGCATGTTTTTCTTGATAAAGGCCTTTGTAAAATTATCTAATGTATTGAACCAGAGTTTGATGGAAGCAATTCGTATGTGGAATTTGGAAGAAAACTGATTAAAATGACATTAGTTAGTCAGAGTGACCTGTCCTTGGCACTGATAGGCGGCAACCATTTTTACGGCCTTCTTGCTTATCGTTCGACAGAGAGAAAAAAATGTATTCAAACTTGAACGAGAGTTTGATGAAAGGAATCCATATATGAAATTTGGAAGAAATCCGATTAAAAATGACTAAGTTAACCTTTAATGCGTCAATCACAGTCGTCTGCTTTTCTCGTCTGCTGAAATACTTAAGAAGCCTCTATGGCAAACAGTGTGGACCCAGATGAGACTGCTCCTATAGGAGCAGATAGGAGCAGTCTGTTCTGGATCCACGCTGTTTGCTTCTATATTTAACTCGTCAGTAATGTTAGGCAATTATTTGGAGCAGACGACTTCAGCAGACGACAATTTAGATACATTTTTTCTTGGCGCTTGAAGGGTTAAGAGTGACCACGACAACGGAAGGACGGACTAGCCAAAAACAATAGAGATAATGTTTTGTTCTCTAGTTTGTTGATAGGTTTGTCAGTTGATTCTTTGCAAGGGTGGCACGTGCCTATACGTGTGGTGTGTGTGCGCGTCTGTGCGTGCGTGCGTTTATTTGTGCGTTATTATAAAGATGTTCATAACAAAAAGATCACTAACCTATTTTGTAAACATCCACCCAGTCATATAACAAAGCTATACATGTATAGATGTACCACGACCTCCGACCAATTACCTTTGGGTCTTTCTATTTCAAATGATTGATGCAGAATGCGTAAAATGAGCCAGTCTGGATGGGGCATATGTGTATGTCAAAGCTTTTATAATAAATGTAATTAAATGCCTGAAACCCTTTTTTCTAGAACACCATATCGATATTGTAAATAAAGTCACACTTCAAAGCTTTTGGTAGATCAGTAGCACGAGGTGAACTTACATGTATATTATACTACCTATTCAGTGGAGCATAACCCATGCAATTAGAAAGTATGGTCGATTACATGTAACCGCATGTGCGAATCCATGAATCTTTGCCAGAGGGGTCCAGGCCTGACTGTCAGAAAACAGCTCTGACGTTTTGATTTTTTTTTGTTTAGTCCTCAACCTATTTTGCAGTTTTACAAAGGGTGCCCGATGGCTATTTCAAAGAAAAGTATAATTTTTCAAGCTTTCAGAGGGTCCAACATTTTCCAGGGTGGGTGGGGGGTCCAACTTTTTCCAGGGGGGGGGGGGTTCCAAGTGCTAATTTCTATAGAAACCCATATAACTTGTGATTTTCCAGCGGAGGGGGTCCGAAACCCCTACCCCCCCCCCCCCCTCTGGATCCAAACATGATTGCCTGTAAATGTTAACTTCTATGTAACAAATTCAAAGCTGAAAGTGACCCGAACACGGGAAGATGTATAAATTATATCATAAGAAAAATCTGACTAATCTATGTAACCTGACTGCTTGCTGGGCCCAGAAGCCTTATTATGGTTTTGCCACAGTGGGTCTTATGAAATGTACTTTCCACTGCCATTTTATCTTACCATAAAGCTGTTTAAAGCAGGATGGAAATATTAAAAACGTAAGCCTACAAACCAACACACAGGCAACTGATGCAGACTGAAAAAAGCGATACAGATTGACGTATGAACTAACTGAATTCTGCCTGCTGGTTATATACAATAAACCTGGGGTGGTACAATATATATATATTGCTGGTCTTTTATTCAAAACTAGTTGCATTTCTTTCTCTGAACATCGTATTTGTATTAATAAACAGTGAAGACCCAGATGAAATGCCGCATTATATTTGGGTCTTCACTGTCAAAGTACACAATTAGAAGTCAATGGTATACCCAGGGTGAAATAAATAACCTACTTTCTGCTCTAAATTCGACGATCTTTGACCAACATTTGCTTTCACTTCGTGCAGTCGGTAGTTTTTACTTCGTACATTAAATAAATAGAAGTCGATTATACCGATACAGTTTCTAGTTCACTGCTATTAGGGGGTTCAGTCATATATAGCTGAATATCTCAAAATCGAAAAAACGGACCAGTCTGAGATTTCTGGTATTGTAGGATCATAAGCTTCTCGAACTTCTGGTGAAAATCATTTTTAGCTAAATTGTTTAAATTCGAAACGGGAAGATAAAAAACCGTGGATTTTCGCTTTTCTGACAACTATCCCTCTAAAAGAATGCGTTTCTTGCGCTCCCACAATACACTGTCGTTGTTTTTGCACAATATTATGACATGTATGCATATATCAAAGAAATATAATGAGATCCACGGCGGAAAAACAAATCTAACTATAAGAAAACATGCGAAAATACTTACCACCCCCTCACAAATTTAGGCCAAAAACTCTCGATTCTACCGATACAGTCGATTTCACTCATTTCAGGCGCACAGTGAATCGATACTGTGTTAATTAATCATCTCGATGAACATACTATTTAGCTATAAAATGGAGATAAAACAAACATAAGGACTCAACAATACATACAACTGAAAACCAAAGCAAAGTAAACCCAATATTTAACCCCACTTTGCCTGACCAAAGACACGACATCAGACCACAACCATCGTATCTGCATTCGTTTAGTACAGTCTAGTGCACAAAGCAAAATTATAGATATCCTTCAATTTTGCAGAAATCGAACTCCAAATGGGTATAAAAGGGCTGATTCAATCATTAAGGATTTCTTGATTGTATCGATTTCTGATCTTTGCCTCCTTACTACTTTGTATTCATTGTCTAATTAAAAAAGTGTAATTATGTATTTAACGGACACGTGAATGTCTCCACTGATATGCGTCTTTCACTTAAAAATGTCTCTATATCTAAATCAGAGTTAGATAGATAGATAGATAGATAGATAGATAGATAGATAGATAGATAGATAGATAGATAGATAGATAGATAGATAGATAGATAGATAGATAGATAGATAGATAGATAGATTAATGGTTGCATTAAACAAGGAAGAGGTCAAAAACGTGCTCCAACTGCATTATTTGCAATACAAAATTGATACAGCATATGTTTATAAAACGCCTAGTTTACCAGTTAGGTCGAATCAGTAATTCTGAAAAAAAATAATGTTCATATGAATGGAGCCATTGAAGCAAAATATGAGCTTTGGGAGTTAATGACGTTAGCAAGTCAAAAGCAGTACCAATTTTGTTGCGTAGACATTCAAACTGGAACTATTTTATGCTTTAAGAAAGAAATTTAAGGATAAAGAAAATTTATAAAAAAAAAGACGTCCCTTGTTATTTAATTCATAAAATGCGACGTTCATCTGAACTTTAGGCTAACTGTAGTCGATAAAGCTAGCAGTAGAAGACTTTTCAAATGATTGACTAACAGAACTTTTCCGGATGCTGACTTGTGGAACCCCAGCATCCAATGGATTACTTGAATACTTGATTCAGTTTGCTTAAACGTAAGAAGCATAGAAAGGACATTTAAACGTAATAAAATAGGACGGCCAAAATATGGTATTAATGGGTATCATACTCTGACATAGTCAACGTTTTTTTATCATTAAGAACATTTTGCTTTTCGTCAGAATCAAAACTTTTAATATCAGATGTATACTTGTATCCTTTGCATGCACTTGCACTAGAATTTAACATCAATCCAGACCAGTTTACCTTTTGCCAAGCTGTCATGGAAAAACATAAATTCTGAGATCCCCATACTTGTTAATTACATCAAATAAAATATTCGATATTCACACACAGCTGGACATGGTATTTAAAAAAACGTGCTTAACTTTTGTTGAGCATTATATATGTGAATAAGTGTATGGTTTATAGTTATCATATATGATTTAATATGTAGATTGTAAAGTAGATTATAAAGTGTAGATTGCATGCCCTAATTAATCTTAGGAATACATGAGAAGTGAATATCTAAATGAATGTACCAAACCAATATTCAAATCTGTTTGTACAGAGTGAGACTCAAGATAAAATGCGCTATCAAAATTATTTATATATATATATATATGTTATGGATACTCCAAAGAACCTTCGTAATGAAACGGTTCTTACCTCGACCAATGAGTTTATGTAGTCAAATCAATCTTCAAAACCATGTATTAGATTAAACTGTAGTATACTCATATTCCACACAGAACACGAATCCCACGAATTGACGCGAATTGACTTTATTATTTCAATTGTACTTCTTTTGTGGATCATTTGTGTTATTTATTTTGTCTGTTCATTGCTGCCTTGTGGTCACCTGCCGGGTAAGGGCTGACCATTTGGCTCTTGTTTGTGACGTTTAATTGAACTTTTGTCACTTTCCCATGTGGTGTCCTGGGTCAGGTGAGGCACTTGATTGTATTGATTCCTGATCTTTGTCCCTTTTCTTACTTTTTTATTCGTGGCTGAAACGTAATCCGTTTGTGAAAATCTTAACTGATCGTATATTTCGCAGTCAGTTCTTGCAAGTAAAATTATCGGCAAAAGTTTTGAACTGTTCTAAACTTTGGTCACGAATTCCCCGATTCGAAAAACCCTACTTGATTCGTTATACAAACTTAACGCATTCTTAGACATCGTTACTGAACTCATTCTTTGGGATTCAGGAATTTAAAGCAAGCACTAAAACCAAAGGAGAGATAACAGAAGGTGATCTACAGAGTAACAACCCCGTCACACGTTTGTGAGTCAGTCCAAGAAGTGACCACAGATATGGCAGATTCAGGATCAAGATCAGGATCATTCCATGACTCCTGGCTGATGATTTGGTCAATGGTGAACTAGCATTTTTTACAGTCAGAAAGTCAGGGCCAGGGCCTCTCGACTTTTACGAAGTGGATTTCTTCTAGTTACAAAAGTTGCTGTTTTCGACACTCAAGTGGCTATACGAGGAGCATTTATTTTGGAACTGATGCCACCGAAGCATGGATAAGGCCTTATTTTATACCGATCGTGAGAGAAAATCTAGCGAATTGTGAGGAATAGTCGCGAATCCCTGTTAATTCGTGCCCATTTTGTGTTGCATTTGGCGTATGTTAAAGTAATCGTGATTGATTTTTTTAATTTACTGCAGTTTTTCCAAATAGTTTATTGTACATCATTGTGAATTTGTCAAAGTATCTTGGTGGTTCAGGCCGCATCCAGCCAAATCCCACGAATAGCGTTGCTGTTTCTTACCTGTATAGTTACTGAATCGTAGAACATCACGAATGGTTTATAAATTTTACAATTCTCTACGAATCCTAACATTTATCGAAAAAAAATGATTTGGGGGAATCGTGGTCAATTTCGAAACGGGGCATTAGAGAAACAGAAATAATCATGAAAAAATAAGCATATGTTTAAATATTCCCCCCAAAATATTAATAATACTTACATTTAATATCAAGTGTCATTTTCGTGCATTTGATTTTGCCGTTAACTAGCTCATGCTCGACACAGCAACGTACTGGGGACTTGTTGTCATGTCTAGAAAATACACGTTGGAATGAAGACTGTGCGTGGAACGTTTTATCCAAGTCATTGAAGTTCACAGTCATCGGAAACTCTTCAAATGTGTTATTCAAAATGTACTTTATTTTAGGCGCGGGACGTCCACCATGAGAGATGCATTCAATCAGAGTTTCAGATCCCTCCTTGTTGCCATGGTAACGAATGTCCGGATTATCTGGTTGCCCTGTTTGGAAACAAATATAGATAATATATGGACCTTTTCACGACAAAAGCCTGTATTCGATAGTTTGCGAAAAACAAAGGTGTTGACCAGCCTGCGCATCCGCGCAGTCTGATCAGCGCATTTGTTATTCGCTTATGGGAAAGTGTTATATGTAGACTTGCTAAGAGCGAAATTTCGATTTTCTAGCTAAGCTTCAAAAGATAATATAAAGATGTTTATTATAAAAATGAAAGTATACGGGTTAATTCCTTTTTAGTTTCTTGTGACTGTTCATTAATTGAGTGGATTTTGGTTTAGTTCAAAGGTCAGATCAGGAGCACATATCATTTTCATGACCAATTGCAGCTAAAGAAGGGAATACATAAAGAGCGTGTTAGCAAGTATCCAACACGAATTTGGATGGCAAAGCAGTCTGTGCATGCGCAAAGACTGACTGCATGGAAAAGCGTTGACCCTTGACTACCCGTAGAGCGCCCATCAACGCCTCTTATCGGACTGCGTGGATACTCAGGTTGGTGTTTGTTCTCGGTGGACACACATGCCAACTTGTACCTTTTGCTGGCTACCGACTAAGATGAAATCACTAGAGGTTCTCACATGAGTGCTCATGTTTTATTGATTTTATAAAACGAGTTGGAGAGAAGGGATAAAATGCGAGGCTTGTCGAGCATGTCAAGCATTTTATCTCTTTATCTCAACGAGTTTAATAAATTCAATAATACAAGAGCACGAAGGTTAGATTC
The DNA here is from genome assembly GCA_964019695.1 of Loripinus fragilis. Lineage (NCBI taxonomy): Eukaryota > Metazoa > Mollusca > Bivalvia > Lucinida > Lucinidae > Loripinus > Loripinus fragilis. Next base: position 162,072 of record OZ026526.1, on the reverse strand, counting down.
TATTTATCATCTGACATTAAAACAACTTTAAAATATAATTTCTGGTGTAAAATATAATTCTTTTATCTTATGTACGCAACGTTGTTATGGACGTCATAACGTTTCCCGTAAATTGCAAAATCACTAGTGGTCAATCGATTTTATTGCATGGCGTTATTTAACTCCCAGACATGACGTCATATAATAAAAAGAAATAAATGTACTTACGGTATACGTATATTCTTGTGCTTGTAGTATATGGAACTGTCAAAGCATCATTGATTGCTTTACATGTGAGTGTTGCCCAGTTAAAACTTTCTAACCCAATAAAGTCGTAAGTCAACTTTATGGCATTTCTAGAATACATATAGTTTAGCCTTAAACTTTGTTCAATCTGTTTTCCGTCTCTAAACATGGTCACTGCTAGAGGTCGGGAACCATTCTGACATTCACACGTGACTTTTGCCCATTTTCCTGGAACAGCTTCGATGCAGTCACTGCATTCTGGAAATGACGTTAGTGGTGACAGTTTCGGTTTACCTGGAGGGATTACAGCTGTAGTTCATGAAAATAGAAATAAGTGTATCGTCTTATATACCGTGAAGTATTAGCACAATGTTTATCACAATAATATTCAAATACAAATGTAGCACTGTGCATAGGTACGTATATTAATGTTAGACATACACGGATCCAGAAAACTTCGACAGGAGGAGGGTCTGACTGAGTTAACTAGTCTATCCAAAGTAGCTAAAATGTAAAACTATATGGAAATACAGTTATATGTACGGTTGAAATATGAGTGATGCCAGGAAACGCAATTGCATTTTCCATGCATCACGCATATTTCAGGCCAGTTTTGAAGGTGCTGTTAGATAAAGCACATATACGGTCTTCATATGATACACTAGGTCTTATTAAAATAGTACTTGTAAACAACTTTATTTGTGAGAGCTGAAAAGCTGAAAAGGATGACCAAAATACGATGTATGCTACTCATTCGCCCTCCCCCACTCCAACCAAAACAAACCCGTCCTGGTATCTGTAAGGATGTATTTCTATACAATTGTTCAAAAGAAATACATATGCATTTTACAAAAAAAACATGAGCTAATTGTATTTTGGTGTCACACTAGCAAGTAGTGTTAAAAATATGAAACTATTGCAAATATCCATTGGTTTGTACATATACTTTGTTAGTTTCGATAGGTGGTATATATTTCGATTAAATATAACTGTTATGATAAACCTTTAAGAATAGACCGTCTACACCAAAAGCATAACTTATCAGACAATCAGGGACTACATGGACACACACAGATAGTATCCATAAAGGTAATCCTCTGAAAATAAAACTTTTAAAATGTTTTTATGGCCTCATGCCGAGCGCTCATAATACCCTTATTATGGCTGGTTATGGTCTTACATAGTTAAAAAGTAAAGTGATAACGTCATTTCTAAGTGATACCCTTACCCCCATAAAATTAGGATTACTAGACAGTCCAACAGGGGAGTGTCTATCTGTATGATGTAATAAGTGGGCGGACCTGAGCTGCTGTCAGATAAGATTATACTACTTGTCCGATCAACAGAAAACTAATAAGCAGCATGGGCACTGAGCTGACGATAGCTGTGAACTTGTTTACAGATAATGTTGACCAGCCAAAATAACAAGAGTAATTAATAGCTGGAGCTGCCGAAGATGTTAACTCTTTGACTGTTATTGTATTTATGAGGATATGTGACTAATATTGACATTTTAGAGTCCCTACCTGCCATTAAATACATTGTATATTTTTTTCTTGAGAACCTTCTTTTTGCGATAAGCGTAAAAAGACATACTTGTGCCTCAAAATATTAGCGACTGGTGCATGATTTACCAACATCAGTAAATGACAGCCTGAGAGTGATTTCGCCATTTGGCCACTTTGCAAGTTTTTCATTTTAGTGAAACTTCGCAAACTGCAAAGTTTCGCGAAAAAAAAGCCCTCGCGAATATTTATGAATTTACCGCATGTGTTTATAAAATTGCATTCTTTTGTGGATACATTGTACATGAACTTACCAACCAGCACTTCCACCGTATCAGAATACGAGTGTCCTCCACAATGAGCTCTATACATGCCAGCGTCTGACTTTCTGCTCTTGAAAATCTTTAGAACGTATATATCATCACTCTCCGTTTCTTCGTATTTGCCTCTTTGGTCTTTATTAACTCTAACAAATGTCCCATTTATCAAATGTTCCCAGTCGACGTTAGAAATACGATCATGATCGTATTGAAAAAGCAACTGTATAATGGCGCCAACAGTTTGGTTGTTCTGTCCATAGATGCTCAAGTTTCCACACGGCTCTGAAATTGGTTGACATAGATAAAGGTAACAATGGTTAAATGTAGACCACTCAAGCTACCAAGTACTCCATATTGGCAAAACATATGCATAAACTGCATACATCAATGTTCTGGGATCAAAGGCCGAATAATTGAAACGCCTAATACATTAACAGTCAAGACTGTAACAAACGGTCAGTGACGATAAGGCCCATGGTACTTATTAATGAGGCCCTCCCAGGGGTTTTGGGGAACAGGGGAAACAGGGCATTTATTTCAGGGGAACAGGGGAACAAAGGCCAAATTTTGAGGGGAACAGGGGAACAAAGACAATATTGGGGAACAGGGAACTTAAGAAAACAAATTTTCGATTTTTAGGGAACAGGGGAACAAGCCAATTTATTTCAGGGGAACAAGGGAACAGGTACCCCCCTGGGAGGGCTTCATTAATACATGTACTTAATAATGTAGGACAATATGCATTAAGGGTTGGGCCGTGTAAAGTCGGACTACCTATCGACATTTTTTGAGTTTTGTTGTTGTTGTTGTTGTTGTTGTTGTTGTTTTTGACAAAAATGTATTTCTACGATTTATCAATAGTAAATCAAGTTCTGTCCTTTTCTACTTATCATTTTAGGGAAGATATGGTTGCAAGATGGCATCATGAATCATGGCTTAGAACATTACAAAAGGCCTATGTACATGATAAATCCAAATTTGAAACATTTAAGACAATTTTGGTATTTGTCGGATATGCTAAAGTCATTCATTAAACGTGCATGCACAGCTATCAATAGGATCAAGAAACCTACATTTTGAACTGAATATGCATCTATGTCCCTTCTTTGTCTATGTAAGAAGTGAAGGCTCTGGCTCGACTGTTCGCCAGAACATTCACTGCTCGTGTAAGCGATAAGTACCAACGTTTCATGATCTGGCTCAATTGTTACCTTCATTTAGTTTCTTTGCCGATGATATAACAGTTGCTGTAGCATAGTTGCTGTATCCCCCGTCCTGGCATCGTATGATGTACCGCCCCGACTGTGCTTTACTGACCGCAGCGATCGTGTTAATAAATTTAGATCCGTCTCTTGACTCTTTCGTCCTCTGTTCCGTGTCCTTCAAATTTCGGTTGAACATTTCCGTTTGTGACGTTAGATCCATTTGCAAGATACATGTATCCGGCGTGTTAAAACGGTGGCTTGAAGAACTAAATTCTAACTGTAGCGTTTGACCTTCTATCACCTCTGCATTCGCCGCTTTCAAATCGCCACAAGTTGAAATCAAATTAGTAAACTAATCAATCCAATAATATGTGTCTCAAGAAAACTTGATATTCACGGCTGCATGCGAACAGCAAATGCGTAGACCAGACTCCTCGCAGTCTGATCAGCAATTTTGCTACATGAATACTGTCTCTTGTACATGTAATTATAAATGCATTAGCCTATCTTGTTAAATGTGAAATGTCAATTTTCTAGCTATTTTCTGAAGCTGAGTAGGCTAGATTAAGCCTTACCTGCTTGCATACATGTACCCCGCCTGAAAACAGGCTTTCTCCCTTTTAAGAACATATTTCTCGTGACATGACTTATTTGGGATCTGAAAACAGGTACATCAATAATACCGTTTTCTGACCCCAGTTCATTTTCGTCTAGTCTTGTCTCTGTCGCCATTTGTTTTACGTTAGGGTGGAGGGTTGGTTCCGTAAAGGAGTAAGAAAACCTTTATGCTTATTGATATCTAATTAAAAATTATAATGTATAAAGTTTAAGCTTTCTCAAAAAGCTTGATATACGCTAAGCATACAATTATTCTGAACAAGTCATTTTCTTAACCAAAGAGCAACGTAGGCCAGTGACAGACAGCCAGACATATCGACAGACAGACAGACAGATAGGGTTTGCTTCTCAAACGCACACTCATTGGAGCACTGATCAGGCGCTTTGACCACTTGAACTATCCGAATAATCCAAAATCATGTCTGTCTGAACAAGTCATGTCTTAATCAAAGGGCAATGTAGGTTTATGACTGACAGGCATCACAGGGTGGCATAGCGGGGCAGGGGAGGTAAATTTCGAATTTGCTGTCCGAATGCACAGCCTTTAGACCGCTGGTCAGGCCCTCTAACAGCCTGAGTTACTGGGGTCATCCAAAATCAACACCAACAATTTGAATGACCAGTTTGGGGCGTTTTGACTTGGTAATATCTCTGCTGCAGACCACAGCTGCAGAAACTTTACAATACAGGCATGGAATTCTAAAAAATGAAGTACAATTACAGCAAATAATAAAACACAAAGTATACATATCAGATAGGTCAGTTGGACCCAGATCAGGCTGTACGTTGATGACATTTTTTCTTTACACTCCCAAAAAATTGTCAGGCTACATTGCATTATTCTTACACAGAACAGTTCGTCAGGCTACCCTGTGTTTATCTGATTCTCTTCCGATGTCTCACTTCCTTGCAAACAAACCAATTATTAGATACAGATGTACCACGACCTCTGACCAATGACCTTTGGGTCTTTCTATTTCAAACGATTGATGCAGTTTGCGTAAGATGAGCCAGTCCGGCTGGAGCATATGTGTATGTCAATGATTTTATAGTAAATGTAAATACACGCATGAAACCCTTTTTATCTAGAACAACATATCAATATTGTAAATAGAGTCACGCTTCGAAGCTTTTGGTTTATCTTTAGTTAACGTGTCGTGCGTAGTCTAAGCGTCGAATGTAGTCTAAGCGTCGTGCGTAGTCTACGCATCGTGTGTAGACAAATAGTACCAAACAACTGTCATTGCTCTTAAAGGCTCACAAACCTAGCAAATGTCACTGTTCATCCACAAAACTATAAAATAATACGGTGAACATTGTTTAGAAAGTCGAATATTGCTTACAGTGCGTTGTACTGAGAAAATTATAAAACTAAATTGTTTCAATATTTGTAACCTTCCTTTGATAGCAGGATTATTGATAACAAATTTTGCCAAAATTTACTGTAATTGCTCTTAAAATACGGATCTGATCCGCGGACATTAATGTACCTGACCTGACAATGCAATTATATTGGAAACAAATATGCATAGTTGTGTTACTTAAGTGTATCTCCACAAAAGTATCATATATTGCAAAAGGATCAGTGAGACTTGCTATGGGTAAATGCCTACGATTTTCAATCGTCCCTTTATTCACCGTGAAGCTATCCTGACCTGAGTACTTTATGGCTGTGAAATCCGTTTTCGATATTAAATGCTTCAAAGATGTAAAATTTGGGGTAGAACAATCAGTTTTACATTAAGATATATAGAGATCCGAAAACATTTTTTAAAATATCATTCCCCCCCGTGTGCCAGCAAAAGCTTTTGCATGTATATGTGTTACCATATTTTACACATTGTATGGAAGTAGCTTGCTGGCACAATGGGGGGGGGGGAAGATGTTCAGCAGCCCAAAAGACCAGGGCCTAAGCCCATAAAATGCCTTTTCTACCAAGTAAGAAATTAATGACAGTAATGAAGTCCTCTAGAACCAACCTCCTAAATTGCTTTGTATTCTGTGCTAGTTTAATATAAAGTACTTAAAGATTAAAAGTAGAATTAGCAAGGTTTTATGCATTTTTTTCATAAGAAAAAATCTCACTGTTATTAAATGACACATTATTTTGCAAACGTCCTGTACTTATCTATTTGCATGCTAGGGAATTGTTCATGTTTTTATTTTCGTCCGCTGACTTTCTTCAAAATTAAGTTTTTAAAAATAAACCACCCAGGACCGACATCAGAGTGTCAAACAGTTTGTATCCAGATCAAGACCGACATTCTGTTGGTCTTCATCTGGGTTCAAACGGTTTGCAAAAGGCTATTGGCAGACGACAAAATTATCCACTGGCATGCAAAGAGTTATAACAGGTAAATACTTTAGTATTCAATATATTGTCTGATATAGGGATATACATGCATATGTATACCATAAATATTCAGACACTTTAAATGCATTCATAATGCTATGCCCTTTAAACAAAGCAAACGTAATACTCAAAGGATCTAGTTAGAATCAGTTTTACTTTCCAATGCTAAATGGGACACTTTCATTCCTTCAAAAATATTTATTTCTATTGTTGAGCTTTCAGTTTTGCATTATTTACGGTACATGTAATCAAAAATATACAGGTAAGTTCTAAATTATATCCCCCAAAACATTTTATTACAAAACATATTTTGTTTTTAAAACAATATCATCAATTATCGTGATTCGTTAATACTCTGCATATGGTATGTTTAGTAGATATCACCATGCTTACCAAATAAATCAAAAAAATGTGCGGAAATTACTTTTTAAAGCACTTTTTATTTTCATGAAATTTTAGACCCCCTCCCCTTTCTACCCGCCATAACTATCGAATGCGTAGAAATTTTGAAAATATTTTGCTAGCTGGCACTTGCCATTTGATACACCTATTGCACTGATACTACATGCACCACACTAGAAGCTCAAAAGCGGCGTTCTGGGAATCAGAAAAATAGGCGTATAAGGCCCAAACCGTCAATGATCCTTTTAGACTTAACTTCGCTTGATTAAATTGAAATTTGAAAAACCAAATTGAAATATTTTTTCAGCATCACAACTACTATATAAGCAAGCAAAACTTGCCAAAAACAAGCAAAAAGAGCAACAAACTGATGCAGACAGACAAATAGACAGACAGTCAACCAACTATATTTCGCTACTCACAACCACCTGAGCTACAAAATTAGCTGGCTAAACGAGCATACAAATAAAGTGAGCAAAGACCCAAGGCAGACAGTACAAACAGACACCCAGACAGACATCCAGACACACAGACTGACAGAAAGAAATGCAAACAGACATACGGACAGACACACAAACAGACATTCAAGCAGGCAGACAGCCAAATTTTGCTGCTCACAGCCCTTGGCACTTTGGTACCTCGATAAGCTGGCTAGACGACAGCGAAAAACGGCAGGCTGAAAACAGACGGTTGTCCATGTCAATACTATGAGGGTCATCAAATAAAGAATGATACTTTCTTCATAGTCTGAAAATCTGTGTGTTCATTCAGTTAAAATTCACAATAATGATGGTATGACACATTAGCAATTCAGAAACAGAAACAATATATTTGTGATTGATCAGTTGCCATAGGAACGTGATGTTTTTTATTAAGGACTTGAAGATACATGGCCACGTTTGTATTATATTTTGCAAACGGATCGGTCATTCAAAGTCTTTTATTTTCTATCATAGATATAATTTAACCTCTTGATATCATTTCTTCTACTGAACAATCCTAGTGTTATATAAAATGCTATAAGAAGGATAAAATATGCGCATTCTTTATTTTTGTTCTACTGAACAATCCTAGTGTTATATAAAATGCTATAAGAAGAATAAAATATGCGCATTCTTTATTTTTGTTGCCTAGCAACCAAGTGATCCGGGTTTTTTTTAAAGACATATACTCGCGGCTTTACATTGCCGTGGTATTGTTCATTTTTAATTGCCTTCAACTATTTGATATTAACTTTTAAGGTCAAGATGTCTGCCAAAATACCAAATATTTCTTGAAAAGTTGCTTTTTAAGATTTATTTCAATGGTGACTCTGGAACATTACTTTCAACTATTAGTTATAGACAGATTGCATGAGCATATATAAGTGTTAGTAGAAAAATAAACTATATATCTTAATGTGTTGCCATGGTGACCGCCTATAGCGAGCCATCCACGCATGTTTGCCTAGTCTTCTAATCTTGCCTGGCAACAAAAGTTTGAGCTTTGCAACACATTGAATTTGGTACATGTGATCAGCCAACGAGGCGAACTAGCTTTGAGTGAGATTTTTAAGTGTAGCATGTAAATTCACTGCGCTACAGAAAAAAGGCTCATTCTTTATTGGATGACCCATGCTCAAAACAGAAAATTCTAACGATTTAATGGTATGACCATTGTTAAAAGTTTTAGAATGTTGGCGGACAAGAAAGCATATTTAAGAACGCCGCGTCTATGACCAACACAGACAATGGTCTCATCCGCGGTCAGATTAGGACCATGCTCTTGCAGTGTGGTACAGATTAGCATCAAACTCATACTTATTTCAGCATTGGCTGTCCCTGTTGGTTGAATCCGACAGACTATCAAAATGTAAGTACCTTTGGGACCAAAATTAGTTCATGCCACATAAAACGGATCTAAAAAACCCCTACTCCGCAGCCAGAAAGCAAACTGCACAATTTTAAGACTTTGGTAATATAGCATGGGTAAGATAAAACGTTATATTCCAGGATAAAATAGCAGATATCCTTATACGGTATGCAATAATATTGTTTCTTTTATTATATCTGATATTTAACCTGGGTCAGAAATTCTTATCTTACCTATGTTCTTTTACCCAGGATGTCAGTAGAGGACTGTTCATTGGTTGTATTAGAACTCAAGCATATGGTTGTCAAGTGACGTCAATGTTTGTTGTATGTAGCCGCAGTTCATGGAAAATGTCATTGGTCTCACAAGGGTGAAACATGGTGTTTGCGATTAGAAAAGGCGCAGGTTAGACTGTGTGGATGTGCAGGCTTGTCCGAGCATTGACTGCTCACGATGCGATAAATTCCAAAATCTTATGTGCTGGTTTAGTTATCTTGGAAATAATATTGACTAAAAGCAGAGAAAGATTCAAACATGTGATATAGTTCCATACCTTCCATACCTTCTGTGAAATGTTTGTCTGTAAAGAAGGCGAAGACGCACAGATAAAATGGAACTGCTTGATTCTGTAACGAAATTTGCAATTCTCTGTATTATAAATATTTACGTTTTTCATACTGAGTATCTTTTGAATGCGTTTGTCATTTGCGGATTATTTTTTATTCAAGAAAATGCTTACAGGATTAATACATCAACGTGTCAAAAAACTTTGCTTCGAGAGTTTGTCAGGCCAAACCTGTTATCAAGATTATCCTGGAAATCGAGCTGAACATTTCTTGCACTTCAACAACAGCAGAATCTAGGGCGAAGATTTGGTACCAGTAAAATGCATTTAAGCCCCCGGTGGCTTAGGCTGATGTCCATTCTAAGGCGGTGGTTCTGTTGATGTTGACTTTTTGTTTATTTTTACTCCCATTATTGGAGTCTGTAATTGTTCTATGTTTTGTTGTACGTTGCTTTGTGTCCGTTCTAGTATTGCAATCATTTTGGTGGGGAAGAGAGAGAGCTGGTTGCTTTGCTTAATTTGTTTTCCTGGTGTCTCATGATGGTTGAGCGGCTCTTCCTCGCGGTGCCACAGGATTGTCTGCGGTTTGTGATTGTGGTATTTCCTGATCATACTCACTTACCTTTTCTTATTGACAGACGATGAAATACGTAATTTACTGGCAGGAAATTTTAAAATGATATACATGTAAAAAATTATTTTCAAAAGCCATTTCTTCTGGAATCATCAATGAAAACAATCCACAATAATTTATAAAATACACATAAACGCATTCAGATATGAACAAAACGGCTGATGTCCTGTAAAAGTCTTGTATTTTGGTGGCCGTGCTCTTATTCTACAACAAACAGCAAAATCATACAAACACAAGACTATCACACATGCGCTATCGTTCTAAATAAGCAATCAGACGAAAATACTGATACAAATCTTGTACTTTTTGGCTTCAGAGCGAACTCAACATATCCCTCTAATGCATGCCCATAATTGTTTAATTATACTAGCCCTATTCCTCGACCTTTCTGCAATGTATTCAAAATGACGTGGTTTTCGATTTCATTGACGTCATGAGAATTGTGCATTGTGCTCTAAATATTGAACCTGGGGCACAATCTGTCGCCATTCTAACATTTGATATTAGCAACCCAACATAAATAAGTGCTGTTTTGATTTGCACGGTTTGAAATATAATTATAGGTCTATGACATGAACAGTGGTATGGAGTGAACGATATAATTATGCTGAGTTTATGACACTAAACAGTATAAACAGGGGTTATTAGGATAAGAGATAGTACTTTCGAATGATGCATAGTATGCCTCTCAAAATTATCTTTGGACAAAGCTGCGAAGTACTTGTAAAGATAAGTATTTTCGGAACACCCCTCATATCTCTTCCTCTCGCATTTTGTATTTGCATGTATTTTGTTTTGTTGTTGTAAGTATATACGTACGAGAGGAGTTCCATAAGTTCAAAGAACTCAGGAATTAACCCACAGATTGGAAGATGGTTTAAAATTTTATTTTTCAATATAGCCTCACTTCACTTAAATGCATTTGACCCACTTGTCTTTGAAATAAAAGTCGTCTGTAGCAGCCTTAAACACAGTTTCGTCCCGAAATCTCGTTCCCTGCAAGTGGGAATTCAAATTTCTAAACAGATAGTTATCACTTGGGGATTGTATTGCGGGTGATTTAACTGCTCGAACTTGCACTCACTAGTAGCTGCTTGTGTAACTCTGGACTTGTACACAGGGGAATTATAATGCAAAAGAAGGAGACAAGCGACTGGTTTTCCCCATCGGTTTTCTTTAATTCACCATTGATGTTTAATGACATTGGCATAGTATTGTCCTGTGATTGAAGTACCAACAGGCTAGTCCAAACAACCGTGGCCATTACCTTGCCGGTTAATGGTTGGGTACGAAATTTCTTAGGTGGGGTAAGGTAATGCACTTCTATTACATGGACACTGTTCTAGTATCTGGGTCCGAGTGGTGAAGCCAAGTTTCATCTCCTGCTACAAGATAAGTGTGAAAGTCTTCTTGTTTGATATTCAAGTTCTTGACTTGAATCCACGCTTAGCTGACGATGACGACTGCTCTGAACTAAACATTTTGACTTTCCATTTATGCCTATGGGTATAGGTTTTGAAACAAAATGTAAGAGAGCAAAACATGTACGTATTGACTGAACGGCTCTTATTCAACTGACAAAGGTTAACACTGCACAAAAATGAAAAGGGAAATCTTGATTTGTATAGAAAAATACATAGCTCTTTGAATTTATTGAATTCCCCTCGTACATGCACGCTTGTGCATATATATACTTTTTTCTGAATACTAAAAGTGGCATACCTTTTTGTACATCCTGATTGTCTACATGTGTATATACATTGTATCATATATTCACATACATCAAACTAACAATCCAGACAAAGTGATACTATGACAGTAAAGTAGATGCGGAAATGAGACATTATTCATTTGAAGGACCGACAAACTATAAAAATAGCCTATAATTGGTACAATCATACATTAACTAGAGAGCTTACAGACAAGCTCGTGAAATATTTGTAATAATCGCATATGCGCATAAGCCTCATTTTACGACCATGCTGAAATATCTAGCCGGGATAGAGTTCAAAATTTGTTCTGGTCCTTTCAACTACATCCATACTTTATGTTAGGCGAGCAATGAAGGTTACAACCAATCTACGCATATGCGCAGGTTCGCCAGGGCCTTCGTTACTCGACAATGCGATAAGTACCAAGCATTCCATGTGCTGGCTCAAACGTAAATGGGTTTTATCATTGTGCGCCTTAGCTGGAGGACGTTCCACGTGTTATCGTCCGTATATATGCACAAAAATACAACATCTTTCTTATATGGGGGAGCGCAGTGGCTCAGTGCTTGACTCGAGACCAAGGGGTAGCGGGGTTGAGCCTCACCAGCGTCACTGTATTGTGTCCTTGAGTAAAACATATTAATCCTTGATTGTACTGGTTTAATCAAGGAAGACCCGTCCCGACATAACTGAAACATTGTTGACTGGGACGTAAAGAATCAAATCAAACAAACAAGCATTTTTATTGCAGTAGCATGCACAAACCATATGTGCATTGCGAGATACTCGATACTATTGGAGTAAATGTACCGGATGTACTTGTGCAATACGTTCTTTATCGCCATGGGTACATATTTGTATAAAAGTGATACAAGCTTAACCCTTTCCAGACCAATAGGAATTAACATAAACGTACAGTGTACATAGGTAAGTCAGAATGGCCCATGGCATATATAGAAACTACACAAGTATTGACCAATCTACACATGGTACCATGGGGAAGAAACACAGAGCATTATAGTAGCAAGTATAAAGTGTGAAATTTGTAGTATGAAGTCACCTTAGTGCTTTCGCAAGTGTGTCCATTTCCATCGTCTTGTTTGTTTGGAATGAATTTTAAAGCTAAGAAATATTAACCCTTCGTATACTTATGGATTTCCCCATACAGATAAATACAATAAAAATGGTAGTGTCCATTATATGGATTAAGGGATCACGGGTAGTTATTTCCAGGTTACTAATTATGTATTTCAGTTCCTGAATATTGTATTTATCTTTGCAAACAGTGTAGGCCCCGAGGAAGTGCCCCGTTTTGTATCTGGGTCACTGTTCACTGTTTGCCGAAGTACACCTTTAGGGTTTCCAGTATACAAAGAGTTAACTATAAAGTATGAAGTGTGAATTGATATGAAGTTTGGCTGTCAAATACAAAATTCACCATTTGTCTTTCGTCAAACATTGTATAATTTCCGACTGTTATATATTGTATACTTGTAATAAATCGCATTTAAGCAAACGTTGAAGACAAAAGTAGTACTTAAGAAAATATGTCTTTCAAACTTCAACAAAAATGCATTTTAATTAATAGCTTTCTGTTAATAAAAGAACGACAACGCAGAAAATGTCCATTTTTATGATTCTGATATCCCTTGACCATGTTTTACTATGAAGACTAACGCAAAATCTTTGACCTGGTATTATACGACTTTTTGCTTAATGTAAAGGCGATAACTTTAATATTCATATCTGTGCGTGGTTCGGTTAGTTCATCTGCTAAACAAGGGAAATCAGGTTCTATTTATAATTTGATGAAGAGTTGATAAGTTGTTTTGGGCCGCACAAAGGTGGTTGCATTTTATGAAAAGCCGAACCGTATACACACTGAACTCGCATTTATTAACCCTTAAAGCAGATAATTACAAAATGTATGTTTTTGTCGTTCACCAAAATCCAGACCAGACTGCTCCTGTTCTGGGTTCACAATATTTGCCTCTATGCTTATGTTAAATAGACATTTTCAGATGCAGTTAGTTTGCTGTTTTTTAAGGGTCCATACTGAGGTAATAGCGCAAGATGATACAGTTACTTTTGAATAAAACCAAGCCTCAATTTCAGTTTTTTACCTATGTCTAAGGTTGACCAGTCCTAACTACGCATTCCTGAGGTGCCGCCTTTGCAGTAACCAAAAAGTCGTATAGTACATTTGTACCACGTCGAGGTGTATCCAAACTGGTACAGCATAATCCAGAGCATCAGGTCAAAAATGAGAAAATGATAGATAAGTGGAACGAACCAGTTCTGATTTTTGCGCTTTTAAGTCAAAAACATATGTCAATGTTAAATAAGCCAGACCACGCTATCTTGGTTCGTATAAGCGACCAGCGAAGGCGCAGGCGAGTCTTCGCAGAGGCGTAGACTCACAAGAGCTTTCACTGCCCACAGGCATACGGCAAATAACTTGGTAAAGGCTCAGACTAAATAATAAACCTCTCGTTTTACTGGATTGGTGGGACTGTTCGTTTCAATTATGACGTTTCGCGTTATACGCTGCCAACCATATTCTCATGGACTGGAGTTATTTATATTTTCAGTCATTGTCCTTAGCCGTGACATGGGATTTCCATCAAGGTGGTATTTTGATAAGTGTTGATTCAGACGAGCCTGTACTGTCTCCTTTTAAAGCTGAGAAACTCCAAATGATGTTCAATCAGAAGCTAGACACTCATAGATTAGTCAAGCGACTAGCAAAGGCTCTGATCAGTCTGCGCGTATGCGCAGGCTGATCTGAGGTTTTGCTGGTCACACATACCACATTGTTGAAAATCTCATGTCGCGGCTCATTTGATAAGACATATGGGTGACCTAGTATGAATTATTGCAGCGGTGTCCCTTGAAGGAGAAGGCAAGTTCTAAACAATTGGTAATGTTACATGCTTTATTTTGTTTACTGTGGACTGTTCAAAAAATATTCCCGTAATGCCATCAGATACAATTCAGCACCTGCGGTTTGTCTACGTAATCATTATGCGGTTTTGTCTTTGAAACATTGCAGAATCATGTGAGTGTTAGGGGTTTAATTTCTATCGATGCAACTGAAGCACTTCAGCAAAAATATTTGGCGTTGTTCAAACAAAGAGGATTTTACATGGTTGCGTTTAATGTATACTCAACGTCAGTGAAAAGTTACCAGTAAATCACATACACTTAAAATAGGACAATATTTAGTTCATTCTAAACGAAGAACTGCGGATACTTCAACACTCAATTTTATGGCATAGGGTAACATGCATCACCATTATGGAAAACGGTATCCATCACACCCAAATGCATTTTAATCATTCCTTTACGGAACCCTGTAGTTTCCATTGCATTGTATAGGGAAATGCAAAGCTTTGGTGCTACCTTAAAGTTTGATCCTAATTTTTCGCGTTTAATGGGATAACGTAAACCATTTTGGTGGCGTTTTCAATGAAAATGTCCTGGGCATGTTCTGGCATGTTGTCTTCTGAAAATGATGATTTCAATTTTTTTTAAAAACTGCCAAAAATATAAAATGCACGTGCATCACGTGCACCATAGTTCCAGGGGTCCTGTAACTCTTTTATCTTTCCACACCAGCTTGTCATTGACCAGAAACACGAACGTAACAGTAGCCAAAGAGCGAAATATCGATATTTTCTTTACTGGTAACTTTTCATTGACGCTGAGTATAGTTTCATTAAGCGGACAGAGGAAATGCGTTAAAATGCCCGGCTTGTTTACATGTAGCTGCATTTTATCGCTTTTTAAGAACTCGTTTAGTAAATTATATGTTACACACGAATGAATATCAGTTTGTAATTATCATATGAAATTAAAATCACTAAGAGATCGTTTTTGGCACGTGGAACGTTAGATTTTGTCATTATGTGTGCCACGTTGAACAACTTAGACACTTTGCCTACCAATTGTACATGTACATGTCAATATGCGAGCCACTTCTGATTCATCGATTTATTACTTCGCGTAATGTCACTTTAAGGCACATAGCCATGTTATAACATGTTCATGTGTATCACATACAATATAGTAAACACATTCTAAGCTGCATTTATACTAAAATGAATTGGCTCAGCGTTCGCAAATCGTATGGAGATCGTTTGACGTTCGTCGACACACGCTGGTATATATTTAAGTTCGTAGGCTCAACGGTTGAGGTCGTTTTCAGTTCGTTGAAGAACGTTCGTGTACACTCTTGTTCGCACAGTAGGTCGAAATATTTTTTTGCATGCACAAAATTTCCAGGAATTGTGTGCATACACACAACAATTTTGACGTATCCCAACTAATAACCAAATGGTCGAGGCTTCTTTCACCAAACATAATTCGTATGGTTTGTGCGTCCGCAGGATGGGGTCGCTTCGTTATTGAATGCAATGTAAACGGCTTGTGTGATGACTGTATGACAACGGTTCGTTATTGAACGAAATGTAAACGGTTTGTGCGTTTACAGTACGACAACGGTTCATTGCCTATTCGTTGTTGCCTTGTGTACGTTTCACCAAGCCCATAGTGCCATCCCTTAAGTTGATTGATTGAAAATAAACCACATGAATGAGTATCATTCCGGTGACTTTGTACAGTTTTCTTCGATAGTTTACAAAATGTTCTGTGAAAAGGCAGCATAGTCAAAATTAACTGGCAATAATAATAATATTCTGCTCAACAAAAGTTTAGCACGGATAAATTTAAATGGATTTTTATTTAAAAAAAATGGCTTAAAGTTATGAATATCTGCTGAAATGATGTTTTTTAACGTTTTTCATTGTTAAGAGCCTTTTGCTTTACATAAGAATCAAAAGTCTCAATTTCCTTTGTAGACGTGTATCCTTTACATGCCTATGACATCAAATTTAACGTCAATCCACTGGCGCCTAACCAGATTACCTTTTGTCTGGCGGACACGAAAAAACGTAAATTTCAAGATCGCCATACATGTTGATAACATCAAATAAAATGTTTCCTGTTCATTCAAAGTGGGGCATCATATTAAAATCCGTGCTAAACTTTAGTTGAGCAGTATATAAACAAACATTATAATAAAAAGATGGCGGTTTGATGTCTTGTTGATATAATAGACCACTTTTACATACCACTTTCACATTGTAAGTGCGCATGCGCAAAACTGTCTCGTTCCTCGTTAACTCGGCGAGATCGCAATCAAAGAGGCTACCTATAAACTACATAATGGACTATGGCTAAAGACAAAAAATGCTAATAAAGATGAAAAAATAAATATAACAAAGTAGATGTAAATTTGTTTCCCTTTGATAATTGATTGATTAAAAAGTAGAATAAAACGGATTATTTGAGATCTGAATAAATGACTGACGTTTCCAGACTGACATTTTTAAATCAGTCAATTCAGAGAAATCCCGCTGGACGTGACAGCATTTTGTATTATTTTCTTCTTACACATAATGATTGATAAATGTTTGTGGACTATAGCCTTATTTTCTTCTTACACATAATGAATGATAAATGTTTGTGGACTATAGTATTATTTTCTTCTTACATAAAATGATTGATAAATGTTTGTGGACTATAGCATTATTTTCTTCTTACATAAAATGATTGATAAATGTTTGTGGACTATAGCATTATTTTCTTCTTACACATAATGATTGATAAATGTTTGTGGACTATAGCATTATTTTCTTCTTACACATAATGATTGATAAATGTTTGTGGACTATAGCATTATTTTCCTCTTACATATAATGATTGATAAATGTTTGTGGACTATAGCATTATTTTCTTCTTACACATAATGAATGATAAATGTTTGTGGACTATAGCATTATTTTCTTCTTACATATAATGATTGATAAATGTTTGTGGACTATAGCATTATTTTCTTCTTACATATGATGATTGATAAATGTATGTGGACTAGAGCATTATTTTCTTCTTACACATAATGAATGATAAATGTTTGTGGACTATAGCATTATTTTCTTCTTACATATAATGATTGATAAATGTTTGTGGACTATAGCATTATTTTCTTCTTACATATAATGATTGATAAATGTTTGTGGACTATAGCATTATTTTCTTCTTACATATGATGATTGATAAATGTTTGTGGACTATAGCATTATTTTCTTCTTACACATAATGAATGATAAATGTTTGTGGACTATAGCATTATTTTCTTCTTACATATAATGATTGATAAATGTTTGTGGACTATAGCATTATTTTCTTCTTACACATAATGATTGATAAATATATGTGGACTAGAGCATTATTTTCTTCTTACATATAATGAATGATAAATGTTTGTGGACTATAGCATTATTTTCTTCTTACATATAATGATTGATAAATGTTTGTGGACTATAGCATTATTTTCTTCTTACATATGATGATTGATAAATGTTTGTGGACTATAGCATTATTTTCCTCTTACATATAATGATTGATAAATGTTTGTGGACTATAGCATTATTTTCTTCTTACACATAATGAATGATAAATGTTTGTGGACTATAGCATTATTTTCTTCTTACATATAATGATTGATAAATGTTTGTGGACTATAGCATTATTTTCTTCTTACATATGATGATTGATAAATGTTTGTGGACTATAGCATTATTTTCTTCTTACACATAATGAATGATAAATGTTTGTGGACTATAGCATTATTTTCTTCTTACATATAATGATTGATAAATGTTTGTGGACTATAGCATTATTTTCTTCTTACACATAATGAATGATAAATGTTTGTGGACTATAGCATTATTTTCTTCTTACATATAATGATTGATAAATGTTTGTGGACTATAGCATTATTTTCTTCTTACATATGATGATTGATAAATGTATGTGGACTAGAGCATTATTTTCTTCTTACACATAATGAATGATAAATGTTTGTGGACTATAGCATTATTTTCTTCTTACATATAATGATTGATAAATGTTTGTGGACTATAGCATTATTTTCCTCTTACATATAATGATTGATAAATGTTTGTGGACTATAGCATTATTTTCTTCTTACACATAATGAATGATAAATGTTTGTGGACTATAGCATTATTTTCTTCTTACATATAATGATTGATAAATGTTTGTGGACTATAGCATTATTTTCTTCTTACATATGATGATTGATAAATGTTTGTGGACTATAGCATTATTTTCTTCTTACACATAATGAATGATAAATGTTTGTGGACTAGAGCATTATTTTCTTCTTACACATAATGATTGATAAATATTTGTGGACTAGAGCATTATTTTCTTCTTACACATAATGATTAATAAATGTTTGTGGACCATAGCATTACTTTCTTCTTACACATAATGAATGATAAATGTTTGTGGACTATAGCATTATTTTCTTTTTACACATAATGATTGATAAATGTTTGTGGACTAGAGCATTATTTTCTTCTTACACATAATGATTGATAAATGTTTGTGGTCTAGAGCATTATTTTCTTCTTACACATAATAATTGATAAATGTTTGTGGACTATAGCATTATTTTCTTCTTACACATAATGATTGATAAATGTTTGTGGACTATAGCATTATTTTCTTCTTACACATAATGATTGATAAATGTTTGTGGACTATAGCATTATTTTCTTCTTACACATAATGATTGATAAATGTTTGTGGACTATAGCATTATTTTCTTCTTACACATAATGATTGATAAATGTTTGTGGACTATAGCATTATTTTCTTCTTACACATAATGATTGATAAATGTTTGTGGACTATAGCATTATTTTCTTCTTACACATAATGATTGATAATGTTTGTGGACTATAGCATTATTTTCTTCTTACACATAATGATTGATAAATGTTTGTGGACTATAGCATTATTTTCTTCTTACACATAATGATTGATAAATGTTTGTGGACTATAGCATTATTTTCTTCTTACACATAATGATTGATAAATGTTTGTGGACTATAGCATTATTTTCTTCTTACATATAATGATTGATAAATGTTTGTGGACTATAGCATTATCTTCTTCTTACATATAATTATTGATAAATGTTTGTGGACTATAGCATTATTTTCTTCTTACACATAATGATTGATAAATGTTTGTGGACTATAGCAATATTTTCTTCTTACACATAATGATTGATAAATGTTTGTGGTCTAGAGCATTATTTTCTTCTTACATAAAATGATTGATAAATGTTTGTGGACTATAGCATTATTTTCTTCTTACACATAATGATTGATAAATGTTTGTGGACTATAGCATTATTTTCTTCTTACACATAATGATTGATAATGTTTGTGGACTATAGCATTATTTTCTTCTTACACATAATTATTGATAAATGTTTGTGGACTATAGCATTATTTTCTTCTTACACATAATGATTGATAATGTTTGTGGACTATAGCATTATTTTCTTCTTACATATAATTATTGATAAATGTTTGTGGACTATAGCATTATTTTCTTCTTACACATAATAATTGATAAATGTTTGTGGACTAGAGCATTATTTTCTTCTTACACATAATTATTGATAAATGTTTGTGGACTATAGCATTATTTTCTTCTTACACATAATGATTGATAATGTTTGTGGACTATAGCATTATTTTCTTCTTACATATAATTATTGATAAATGTTTGTGGACTAGAGCATTATTTTCTTCTTACACATAATTATTGATAAATGTTTGTGGACTATAGCATTATTTTCTTCTTACACATAATGATTGATAAATGTTTGTGGACTAGAGCATTATTTTCTTCTTACATATAATTATTGATAAATGTTTGTGGACTAGAGCATTATTTTCTTCTTACACATAATTATTGATAAATGTTTGTGGACTATAGCATTATTTTCTTCTTACATATAATTATTGATAAATGTTTGTGGACTATAGCATTATTTTCTTCTTACATATAATTATTGATAAATGTTTGTGGACTAGAGCATTATTTTCTTCTTACACATAATTATTGATAAATGTTTGTGGACTATAGCATTATTTTCTTCTTACACATAATGATTGATAAATGTTTGTGCACTAGAGCATTTTTTTTTCTTCTTACACATAATGATTGATAAATGTTTGTGGACTATAGCATTATTTTCTTCTTACACATAATGATTGATAAATGTGATTAGAAAACGACTTTGCGCATATGTAAGTTATGGTACACAAATATAATGAACTAGTCCAATAATGCTTTAGAATTCCTGATCTTTGCACCCTTACTTACTTAGAATACCCTTACGTGTAAGTCAACGTCCAAGTGTGCATTTACACTTTTTCTACGCATACTTTAGATTTACGGAACGAATATATAAAAAGGTACTTCTGGAATAGAAGTAAGTAATGGTGCAAAGATCAGGAATCGATACAACCAAGTACCACACCTGACCCAGGATACCAATGGGAAAGTGACAAACTCACAGAAGACACCACAAACGAGAGCCAAGAGGTCAGCCCTTTCCCAGCAGGTGACCACAAAGCACATATAAACAGACGTGCACAAAACACAGCAAACACAAGACAGAACAAAAACATAAAAGATCCACAAAAGAAGTACCGCCTTGGAACGGTCAGTAAAATATTTTACTGGAGGGCCAAATATCCCAAAATGTATTGAGTTATTACAGTCAGAAAATAAGAAAACTATTAAAAGTTTGTCAGTTTACATTATAAAAAAGTTTCAAAAAACGAAATGAATTTTTATACTAAGAGATATTTTTCTCATCATTGCTTTTCTTGAGAAATATAGATAACGATAACTTGATTTTCTTTGTAAGAATTATAGTATTGTTATATGATTGTGTTAATAATTTTGACACTCATAGCTGGAGATGGAAACGTAGCGCAATAAAGCTATTTTTCTTTGCATATAGCTCGGATAGCTTGTTGATGTATTTATTGGGAGTGATTTGTCAAGGCGCCTCCAATAAGTAACAACTTTATATGTCTACATTGAGAACTAGGAGTGTGCAATTTCTCTAATCTGGAGTTATGAGTACACACACGCCATTGACTGCTTTTGTATTATTGTTGTATTGTATTGTGTACATGCTGGGTCGTTGACCTTTTGTACTAAATAAAGATTATCTATCTATCTTTAGCGAAATTCTGTTTTCTAAAATTTCTATTTGTCCTTTGTTTGATTCTATCAATTATTTCCATACATACTCTGCAAATGCTGTCAGTAATTTCCCTCCATACTCTGCGAATACTATCAATAATTTCCCTGTGTCAATGCGAGTAGTGAAGAGTCTGGCAAGACTGTGTGTTTATCCCAGATTTATTGCATACTAGACGTTTAATTTAATTTGTGCTGGCCCGAAATATACACCCGGTTCTAGAGTGATTTTTTGTTCTGCTGGGGGCGGGGGGGGGGGGGGGTGAAGAGGCTTTAATAGCAATACAATCTTGAACATGTGTCAGCAGGCGTTTGTAATATAAAGTGTGAATGATTTATGACGTGATGAACAGATTTTGTCACTTATCGCAGGTACATAAAAGTAAGAAAAAGGGCAAGGATCAGGTATCGATACAATCAAGCGCCACACCTTACCCAGGATACCAATGTGAATGTGACAGGACATCCAGGGAAAGGAATAATGGAAGGAGATTGTACACACACATTTGAGGAGCATTAAATGAAAGTGTGGGGAGACTACTTAGGGAAGCCATGCAGCACAGACAAAACAACTCTGACAATCAAAGCAAGAAAAAGGGCAAAGATCAGGAATCGATATAATCAAGCACCACACCTGACCTAGGATACCAATGGGAAAGTGACAGGATATTCAGGGAAAGGAATAACGTGACTTTCATATGCTCCGAATTTAATTAGAAATCAAAGAATATTTTACACTAATTATAGCGGAAAATTACGAAATACTCATAAAATGTATACGAAACATAAATTTATTTTATTTTGAGAATAAGAAATCACATTCTAGCAGTTAAAGACCAAAAATCGACTTGGTATGCTTTCGTGTGTGTGTTGCCTATGTAATTAACAATCAATCTGCCTCTTCATTTTCAAAAACTATTTTATCGATTTTTCAATTCAAGAGCGATTGCTAAGTAAAGGTAATCTATGACATGCCACGTGATCGATTTGGGTATATACACTATGAACAAAGTTTACGCAGATAGCACGCATACCGCTCAAATTCGTTTTTCGTTCGCTTTTGTTCATTTCTTGGTCGTTCCTTGTACATTATGAATTCGTTCTGGGTTCGTTTCAAGTTCGTTCTCGTTCTCGCTGACCCCATTTGTTGGATGAAATTTCCATCATGTGTTTGTGTATTTGAAAATTTTCTTCTTTTTTCAATTAATGAACAGTTCGTCCTCTCAAACCGTTATAGTGTAAATGCCTTTCAACTTTCACAATATGTTTCAGTCTGTGGAAGAAGCCAAACTTCAATGAAGCGCACCGTCATATGCACTGCTTGATATAGAGTTGATGGCTATGCGGCTCCTCCTCGCGGTGCCACAGGGTTGTCTGCGGTTTGTGATTGTGGTATTTCCTGATCATTCTCACTTACTATTCTAGCTACAGCCACTTTTTATTTTTCTACTGACATGTTCACAACATTATCACAGGACAGATAGCACATGCATGCAATATGGTATCATTTAGATTCAACGTTTATGCTATTACATATAACAAATACGAGTCGCAACGCTAAAGAGAGTCCATCTGGTAAATATATGATTATGGCGGCCACTGTTTTCATTATATTATGGTGGTTGAAAATAAAAATTCATTTTGTTTTCATATTTACACTGTTTTCACACGGGCAAATCTCTTAAATAACACTTGAAGGCAGCGTTTCAATAACTACATACTTAGATATATTGCATTTTAGGTTCATCATGCATGCTCTCCTACTAGGTGTTGTGCTAGTCATTGGAATTACGTCAGCATCTGAGTTGCATTCCAACTCTTCTAAGCGTTTTCTTACCACTGGACATCTAACTTCGACACAGCAAACTCAAATCGAGGAAGGTTTTAATGCTGCAAAGTTCATTGCAGAGAAGATCGACAAAAAGGACTTAGCGGGTATTGCGGGTCAATTGGCTGGAAAAGTTAGTTCATTTCTGGGTGCTTTAGGTCCATTTGTTGGCCTTGCCCTTAGTTTCTTTGGAGGACCATCTGCAGAACTAACTCTCCTCAAACAGCTGTTTACACAAGTTGAAAACAGATTTGACCTAATTGACGTACAGTTTTCTCAGCTACGTCGACAGGTGGCATTTGTTGCTACACAGGTACACTTTACTGATATAGAATCCAACATCAACGCTGTGCATCACGAATTCACCTTACTCTCGAAAGTCAGAAACTTAGCAGGCTACAAATATGAGGCAAATGAGTTCAAAAGAACTTTTGACAGAACCTACGAATCATCTGGCACTAAACTGTTTCAAGGAATCATCCATGGAGGCCTGACATCTGGTGGACTCTTTCATGAATTCATGACCTTTAGCACTTATGATAGGAAAGCGACAGCTGGTTTTATGTCAGGGACCTTGAATCTTTTGATGAAAGCTGCTGCTCTAGAGATGACGTATGCTGAAATTAACAATGATCCCAACCATGCCATTAAGAAACAAGACTGGGTGAGTCGCTTCAGCCAAGTCAAGGACAAAATGCTGGCGATTGATAGAGCGATTGTCTCACACTATCATACTCAGATGACTGATGATGTCAACACGTTTGCAGCAAAACATCCAAAAGGAGGACTGAGCAATGCTGATTTCTCCACGCAACTGTACAACCTGTTAACAACCAAGGTATGTATAGTTTTTTAATCACAAATGAGCCGTGACATGTGATTTCCAAAAAATGTGGCATTTTGACATAAATAGACTCGGACGAGCCTATGCAGCTTCCCATAAAGCTTAGAAACTCCAAATGTTGTTCGGTCAGTAACCTAACACTCATAGAATATTCAAGCGACTAGCAAAGGCTCTGATCAGACTGTGCGTATACGCACGCTGTTCTGAGCATTTGCTGGTCGCACATACCACATTGTTGAAAATCTCATTTTACGGCTCAAATGCCAGTACACTATGACACGGTAAAATGGTGTTTACATATTCAACAAATATTAGAGGACTTTGAAAACGCATCACCATAGTTTTGCATTTTTACCCACACAGTATACGCAATTGAAAAGTTACTCGCAGGTTTTAATGTGCAGCCCAAAATTGGTATGAATCAGTCGATAATTTGGCTGCATTATCTGGTAACTTCACATGGGTACATACGGCATCAAGCACAATTCTTCAAAGGCAGTTGGTGTTTTTTGGTTACTTTGTGTTTAGATTGTGGCATCTACGACAACAAATTCAGTAACGCATTTAATAGACTATTTCTTACCAATAGTAATTAATAACTTCAATATTTTGAAAAAAACCCCAAAAAAACGTCAAGCTTGAACACGAATGAGTTTAAAGCTCCATTTCAAAAACATCGCCATAAGTTATCTTTATATACACGGCGTCAAAGTCAAGCACCGCCAAAATATTTTTCGAGAAAAAACAGTGAATATTTCTAAATATTATATTTAAGTGGTGACAATTTACAGCATTTTGATTCAATTAACATTAAGGTTAACGACTAGGCATGGCACATGCACACTTACCTACTTACTGCCTCATTGTGACAATTTTATACCGCTACGAGATAAAAAATATTAAGTGAGTATGATCAGGAAATACCACAATCACAAACTGCGGACAACCCCAAGGCACCACGGGAAGAGCCACTCAACCCTCACGATACACCAGGGAGACAAATTAAGCAAAGCAACCAACTTTCACTTCCCCATCAAGATGATTGCAATACTAGAATGAACACAAAGTAACGTACAAAAAAAACTAGAACAATTACAGACTTCCACAACGGGAGTAACAATAAACAAAAAGTCAAAAACAACAGAACCACCATCTTAGAACGGACAGCAGCCTAAGCCACCGGTGGGCTTAAATGCATTTTACTGGTATCAAATCTTCGCCCTAGATTCTGCTGTTGTTGAAGTACAAGAAATGTTCAGCTCGCATGGAAGCCTTCTAACTAATGCAATGTATCATCATGGAGAAACACTCTAATCAAATTAACACACCATGATGAAGCAAAGAAAAAGGCTCATGACTCACAGATATTCAGAGCTAAAGTAAGCCTCAAGTTGAGCCACGGTGGGTCCAGCTACAGATAAGCATCAGGCACAAACCCACCGATTAAAGCTTTACGTCAGAGCCCTCATAGAGTCTGAGGCCTAACCCACCGTCGTGCAATTAAAGAGGAAACCATAGCTATAAACCATGATTAGGTTTAAAACCAGGCATGCAGACTGTCGCATGACATCCAAGTTATATCCAAAATAGTAAGTGAGTATGATCAGGAAATACCACAATCACAAACCGCAGACAACCCCGTGGCACCGTGAGGAAGAACCGCTCAACCATCACGAAGGAACACCAGGAAGACAATTTAAGCAAAGCAACCAGGTCTCTCTTCCCAATCAAGATGATTGCAATACTAGAATAGACTTAAAGTAACATACAACAAATCATAGATCAATTACAGACTCCCACAATGGGAGCAACAATAAACAAAAAGTCAACAACAACAGAACCACCGCCTTAGAACAGACAGCAGCCTAAGCTACCGGGGGGGGGGGGGGGGGAATATAGGTTTTGATATGCCTTGTTGCAGATGAGTTTTTAACCCAATGTTGTGTTTAACAATTAAGTCTGAGTGTCTGTGGTAGAATTTAGAAAATGTCTTTCGAATTTTATGATATCTATAAGCTTGTTTAATAGCTTAGCAGTTAAAAATAAGTTTTTATTGTTGAAGTCATCAACATTAGAACACACTCTAGCAAAACGAATAAGCTGAGAAATATATACACCATAGGAAGGGGAGCGAGGAACATCTCCATAAAGAAATGGGAAATTTACTATTTCAAAATTAAAATAATCCCGTTTATCATAAATTTTAGAAGAAACTATGCCATTTGCTATAGACAAAAAAACTGTTAATGTCATTTTATTAAATAACCGAAAATAGTAAGTGAGTATGATTAAGAAATACCACAATCCCAAACTGCAGACAAACACATGGCACCACGAGGAAGAGCCACGCAGCAATCACGAGACTCTAGAAAGACAAATAAAGCTAAATTACTAGCTTTCTCTTCCCCATCAAGATGATTGCAAAACTAGAAGGGACATAAATTAACGTACAGCAAAAATAGATCAATTACAGACTACAGGGTTAAATCTGTCATTCTAAGCGAATCTAGATTGTGTGTCGTTCGATATCTAGACATAGCTAAATAATTTGACCTTTATTTCTAAAGATCGTTTTTGGTCATAACAAACAGTGTAGATCCTGATAAAATGCAGTCTTGATACAATTAACCTGGAATAGTCAATTGGTTAAATCGAGGGGTCACAGGTTATATTTTCCCAATAAAATTATATTTTTCTCTCTCTTAATATCTTTTTTGGCTTAGCAAATAGTGTAGAACTGGTGAAATTCAGAATTGTGTGGCATTTCATCTCAGTTGTTGCTTTTTGCCAGAGTAAGATCGTCCTTAGTGAACAGTGTAGATCCTGATGAAATCAAGCCTTGATACAATTAACCCGGGATGGTCAATTGTGTAAATGGAGGGTTTACCTATTATACGCGTTTAGAAAGTAAGTAAGGAGGCAAAGATCAAGAATAGTTTCAATCAAGCACAACACCCGGCATAGGACACCACGCGGGAAAGCGACACAAACACAACAAAACGCAACACACAAGAGAGCCAAGAGACAAGACCTTTCCCAGCTGGTGATCACAACGCTGAAATGAACAGAACAGAAAGCATGACAAACACGATGCATGAATGACATAAATGATGCACAAACGAAGCACTAGTGTATAAAGGGTAAAGCAGTTATAGCGATAAAGAGTGTATTTTCCATAGTTTCTAAAATCCAAAGCTTTTTGCCAAAACTTGAGATTTTCGCTGACACTCCTAAATTTTATAGAATAATAATAAAATAAGAAAAGTTAGCCTTTCTTTTGTTTTAAACATAAGGACTAGAGTGAAATGGTGATTGGTCTATATTTTCGGTAATTATTTTCAGCATCTAAAGACGTTATTTCAACACAATAAATTAAAACGTCTCCATTTGGAAAACAGTCAGCCTTATAGCTAGAAATCCTTTAAATCCCCTTTTTCAGTTCTACTGGCGCGACTGGATGGTAATTGCAGCAGGCACCTACGGTTCTGACAAGCTTATCAACCATGCCTGCGAGTACAACCAACATGATAACCATGGGCGATCCATCGTCATTGGGAGTGTTGATAAATCCAAGTCGGCAATGGATAGGTCTGCTGCATATCACGCTGTCCGAGGTCTTCATTTATACAGGTAACTTTTGTGAATATTTTTTCATGCTTCTAAAAACAGAAATTTGATTAATGTCAGAAAGAACAATACACTGCTAAAATTTTTAAAGGAACACCATATGTTTTCCATAGGAGACAATGTTAACCCCTGTCTAGTAAACAAGGCATTCAATTCACTTGTTTCGCTTGCTATCTTTGCTAAGATGGTCAAACTGTCGGATCAATAAAATATATGCTGCTCAAGCCCAGGACCCATTATTTTATTTTGTTCAAAACGACGACTTTTTCTTGAACGCTGTAAAATCTTAGATATTTGTATACAACGTAGCCTTGTGGTTCTGCTACACAAAGAGGTTATTAAATGTACAAAAACAATGCTCTTGTTGCGTTTATTGAAATTATTCGTTTTAAAATTTGATTTAAAAAAGGGTATTTCTAACAAAAAACCATTTTTACACGGTGCGTTGAGATTTCTACTTTCTTATCAACAAGTATCGTCCTTGATAGGTCACCAAACTAGTAACAGATTAAACACATTTTTATCTTGTAAAACTAACTCTCACCATAAGTCAGACTCTGGGTGCAATTGCATTGTGATACATGACAAAGCACGTCCTTTTACTTCAAATATTTTGAGCAGTGTACATGTATAGCTTTCTGCTTTTACTATTATAACTTGGATCATATATCCTGACTGTGCTTTTTCCGAATGATGTTGGTTTATAATGTGTATCTAGAGGACCTTAGTAGTATAATCCCCACGTTTTTTTTTAAATCGAAGCGGATAGTGTAATTGCCACAGTCCGTCCGTCCGTTATTTGATCTCCTCCTGAACCTTTAGGTGTATCCAACCAAATTTGGTGTGTGAATTACTCACACCAGTTTTTTGCCCCGCCACAGGGGCCCTGGGGAGGGGTCAAAGAGACAAATATCATTAAATGTTAACAACAAAGTAAGTAAGGGTGCAAAGATCGGGAATCGATTCAATCAAGTACCACACCAAAGTCAATTTCAAAGAGTTTTATGCCAAACATTTATTGTGTTCTCATAAATAAAATATATGAAACATATCGAACAGGACTTTTATTTTGTCAACTGGGTCATGCCCTATAGGATGGACCTGGATGTACTTCGGGTCAATGTTTAATTTTTCCGCACATGGTCATATGTCATATCAAAGTGAATGGGGACGGTGATTAAAGCAGGATACACGCTCAACAAATTAATGACCTTGGGTGGGTCAAAAGGTGAAATATCATTAAATTTCTTTAAGAGTGTAGGGATTTGCGATGGCGCCCCATCAACTGCGCGTTCTAGTTATTATTATTATTATTATTATTATTATTATTATTATTATTATTATTATTATTATTATTATTATTATCATGGGGTGGGGTGTGTGTCTGTGTGTGAAGGATGGTCAGAATATTTATGGTACGTAATAGCTGTGGTTAAATAACTTTGTAACCCGTACAGCGATTAAAGGTCATGTAAATATCATTGTGTTAATCAGGGTTCTGATAAAACAAAGACAGTATCAATAAAAAGTTGCAAGTTAGCCTGTGTGCCCATCAAAGACTCGGATCAGTCTGTGTGGCTGACCAGAGCCTTTGTTGGGCACAATAAGTGTAGCAAATGGTTACACGTTTGTTTAAGCGGAAAGCTAATCAAAATGTTGAGTCTAATGCCTTAAATACACTGTAATTGGAAACTAAATATTTTTTAAATTATTGGTGGTAGAATTTCATTTTATTGCAACAATTTAGATCTTCTACCGCCTAAACCTAGATTCATTTTTAGACACTTGAAGAAAAGGATCCAGGAATTCCATAGGAAGTTTGTTTTAGCCCCCGCAGATAAGGCTGCCAACAATGTTGTGGTTGTTTGAAAAAGATACTATATAAACACCCTTAAACAAAAACTTAGTACTGCAAAAACATATGAGCATAACAGGCTTGAAGAGACGTCTATCGTTGATAGGCATCGATGCCATATGGCAGCTAAGTTTGGGTTGTTTGTTGATGAGGACCATAGCAAGCTTCCTACGTTATACTAGTTACCTAAACTTCATAAACGATCCTATAAGTCGCGTTTTATTGCTAATTCTAGTGCATGTACAACTACTGAATTGTCTATTCTTTTGACTTCTTGCCTCACTGCGATTAAAAACCATGTCATTAAATATTGCACAACAGTTTATGAAAGAAATGGTAAAAAATTATTTTGGTCTATAAAAAATTCAGGTGAAATTCTTAATAAATTGAAGTCTAGAGGTTTTCTAGCATCTGGTTTGTCTACATATGATTTTTCTACTCTCTATACTACATTGCCTCATAATCTAATCAAAGAAAAACTAACAGAATTAATTGAACAATCATTTAACAGAGAGGGCTCACTATATTTGTTTGTAATGATAAAAATGCCTTTTTAACTTCTGAACAACCTAAACGATATAAATTGTGGTCATGTCAGAATATGTGTAATGCGCTCCATTATCTTTTGGACAATATATTTATAAGATTTGGTTCGAAATTATATAGACAAATTGTAGGTATTCCAATGGGTACTAATTGTGCTCCCCTTGTTGCAGATTTGTTTTTGTTTTGTTATGAGAGAGACTTTTTGTTGTCTCTGTCAGACAATAATCAAACTGATATTATTGAAGCTTTTAACTCAACCTCCAGATATTAAGATGACTTACTTAATATTGATAATCCTTATTTTGAACAAATGGTAGGTCAGATATATCCCACTGAACTTCAGTTAAATAAGGCAAATTCTTCTGATACTGAAGCTACGTTTTTGGACTTGAACTTGTCAGTAACAAATGGCATAGTTTCTTCTCAAATTTATGATAAACAGGATGATTTTAATTTTGATATAGTAAATTTCCCATTTCTTGATGGAGATGTTCCTCGCTCTCCTTCCTATGGTGTATATATTTCTCAGCTTATCCGTTTTGCTAGAGTGTGTTCTAATGTGGATGACTTTAACAACAGAAACTTATTTTTAACTGCTAAGTTATTAAAACAAGGTTATAGAAATTCGAATTCGAAAAGCGTTTTCTAAATTCTACCACAGACACTCAGAGTTAATTATTAAATACAACATTGGGTTAAAAACTCTTCTGCAACAAGGCATATCAGAACTTATATATTATGGTGACTTAGTTTATAAATTCAAAAGAATTGTTGGAAAACCTAATTTTAGTGATCAATTCAAAAAGATAGTTAAACGTTATATAAGGGTTGGATATAACTTGGATATCGTGCGACAGTCTGCATGCCTAGTTTTAAACCCAATCACGGTTTATATCTATTGTTTCCTCTTTAATTGCAAGACGGTGGGTCAGGCCTCAGACTCTATGACGGCTCTGACGTAAAACTTTAATCGGTGGGTTGGTGCCTGATGCTAATCTGTTGCTGGACCCACTGTGGCTCAACTTGAGGCTTTCTTTAACTCTGACTATCTGTGAGTCATGAGCCCTTTTCTTTGTTTTATCATGGTGTGTTAATTTGATAAGAGTGTTTCTCCATGATGATACATTGCATTAGTTAGATGGCCTCCATGCGAGCTGAACATTTATTGTACTTCAACAACACCAGAATCTAGGGCGAAGATTTGGTACCAGTAACATGCATTTAAGCCCCCCTGGAAGCTTAGGCTGCTGTCCGTTCTAAGGCGATGATTCTGTTGTTGTTGACTTTTTGTTCATTGTTACTCCCATTGTGGGAGTCTGTAATTGTTATATGTTTGTTGTACGTTGCTTTGTGTCCGTTCTAGTATTGCAATCATCTTGATGGGGAAGAGAGAGCTGGTTGCTTTGCTTAATTTGTCTTCCTGGTGTCTCGTGATGGTTGAGCGGCTCTTCCTCGCGATGCCACAGGGTTGTCTGCGGTTTGTGATTGTGGTATTTCATGATCATACTCACTTACTATTTTCGTTAAAGTATCTGGTCAACAGCAGGGGTCTCAGTTAACATTTCGTTCATTTGTAACTATTGAACAATCATAAAACATAGTCACATGTCAAACCAGTGGTCAGAATTGTAAACATTGGCAGAGGTTGTGGTATGTGTTCAGCCAAATACAGGGCGGAGAGGTTTGAGACTCATTACTGCTTAAAACGAGTGAAAAATAGTTGCTTTTTCTCTGAAACCACCGAACACTGCACTTTTATATCGTGTAATATTGATTTTATATGCATGGTTCAACGGGATGGCGTGTGCTCATCAACACGGTATGCTCAGAACGTCTTTTTTTCTTAAACAATTGAATAAATTACGGTATGATAAAAGCAACAAAATAGATAACTTCGCAAATACTTAAATATGCCTGCATATCAACCATACGTCAGTTAGTATTACATAGAAATGCAACGTTTTAAAAAACATAATCACTGCTTTGATAAAAGATTGAATGTTAACTATTTTTCAGATCTTACCTTGGTCGGCCAGACCTCAAACGTCACTATGTCTGTGTGAATACTAGGGATGGGTACAATGGGCTACCTGACTCTGCACGGAACCACTGTAGCACGTACAATGCTGCGGGAGTCTACTGTACTCACAACACTGATATCCACGTGCATGCTCCTACAAACAGGCTTTATACCTACACACCTCATGGAGCTAACCGTGTTTACTTCTTTGGTTGATAAATTCCAAAGCGTGTCACTAGTATAAAATATGCACCTGGGGAGATCTTCAAACTGTGTTAATTTTTGTTCTTTCTTTCTTTTAAGTAAGTAAGGGTGCAAAGATCAGGAATCGATACAATCAAGTTCCACACCTGACCCAGGATACCAATGGGAAAGTGACAAACTCATAGTTAGATACCACAAACGAGAGCCAAAAGGGCAGCCCTTTCCCAACAGGTAAACCCCGGTGGGCCCGACAAACAGCCAAAGTATCAGGCCCCTACCATCTCATCTATAGATAAGTCTTTAAGTGGGAACTGTCATAAAGTCTCAAGTCCGACCCACTGGCGTGCAATTAAAGAGGAAAGCAAAGTTGCCAACCGTGATAGGGTTGACCACCAAGCATGCAGTCTGTTGCAATACATTAATGTTTAAATCTTCCAAGCACAAAGTAGATTAACCGCAGATTAAATGTGTATATTGAGAGTTTGCATCTCATACCGATTGCATTTGTTTACCTAAGAGATATAGCGGTTTCTTCTTTCCTAAAAAGTCTATATAAGATGTGTCACCTGCTACTGTCATGATTGTTCCTTTGTTCATTAATTTGGAGGGGAACCCAACTAGAATTTTCAAATCGCTTATTGCTAACCTCACATATCATGTGAACTGTTAGCAAGTAATCTTTTCAGAAAGTAAGTATAGTGGCTTACTGTGCGCAAGTTTTTCAGATAGTTTATTGCTCACAGTGTTAACATATCGTATAAACTGTTGGTAAATATACTTTTTAGACCGTTTATTGCTCAGTTAAGATATGATATGAACTGTTAGAAAATTAACTTTTACGATTGTTTATTACTCACTGTTTACACATCATGTAAACTGCGATCAACTATTTTTTCAGCTCTTTTATTACTCACATATCCTGTGAACTATAAACAATAAACAATTTAATAGATCTAGTTTGTCCCCTGTTGTTATTTTGTCTGCTAAAACCATACCATATAAGTTTGAACATCCATAAGTAAGGGCAGCCCTTTCCCAGCAGGTGACCACAAGGCACATATAAATAGACGCGCACAAAGCATAGCAAACACAAGACAGAAAAACTTAAAAGATCCACAAAAGAAGTACCGCCTTAGAACCGTCAGTAAAATATTTTACTGGAGGGCTTAATCCGGTTTCACAGCGCCAACCTCACCCTTACCCTTAATTCAGATATGGATCAAGACACATAGATATTTGGTTTGCATTAAAGACCCCTTACTTATCAATGCATCATCCCCTAGAACATATAAATCAAGATATAACAAGGAGATAAAGCACAGATATTGACTCAACAGTAAATAAAATTGAATACCAGAGCAAAAGAAATCCAACAGGTGAACCCTGGTGGGCCGGGCAAACAGCCATATCATCAGGCCTCTACCATCTCATCAATAGATAAGTCTTTAAGTTGGAACCCTCATAGAGTCTGAAGTCCGACCCACTGGCGTGCAATTAAAGAGGAAAGCAAAGTTGCAACCGTGATTGGGTTAACCACCAAGCATGCAGTCTGTTGCAATACATTAATGTTATAGCCAATCTTTTTATAATGGGAAATTATTTAAAGAACTGAGCTGAAAAATATTATAGCCAACAATCTTCTTTAATTTATACACCAAGTCACCACAGAATTCAGGTTTTGAAAGTCCTTTACGCAAGAGAGATTTAAGTCCAATTTTGAATTTAGATATCATATCATAGTATCGTCTCTAAAATTTAGAAAAGGTTTTGTTAAGATTATGATACTGATATCCTTGTTTAGGAAGTTTCTGAGTTAACACTTTATTGCGAGTATTGAAGTCAGTAACATAGCTAGATGTTCTAGCGAAACGAACCAGTTGAGAGATATATACTCCATAGGATGTAAAGCGAGGAACATCACCATCTAAAAATGGAAAATTGACAATTTGAAAATTAAAGTCGTCACGTTTATCATAAGTTTTGGTAGAAACAATATCATTAGAAATTGACAAATGCAAGTCTATTACGTGGCTTTGGTATCAAAGGTATTGGCTTTATTAAGTTAAGCTCTGAAGGGTATATTTGACTTACCATATTGCAAAATAAACATTATTTTTGTTTAAAATATCGTCTAAATATCTGGATGTAGTATTACACATATCAGCCTTGTTATCATCAGAAAGAGACATCATAAAGTCCCTCTCACATCAAAACAGGAATACATTTGCAACCAGGGGAGCACAATTAGTGCCCATAGGAATCCCAAGTACTTATCTATACAACTAGGTGTCAAATCGAATAAAATGTGGTCCAACAAAAAGGTCAGCGCATCATATACATTTTGACATGACCATGCATGATATTTTTTTAAGGTTTTTCTGAAGTAAAAATGCATTCCTGTCATTACATGCAAGGTAAGGAGAGCCTTCTCTCTGGAAGGTTCTTTCAATCATATCAATACTTTTATCTTTAATTAAATCATGAGGTAAAGTAGTAGAAAAATCATAAAGAGACAAACTGGTCGCATTGAAATCTCTAGCTTTAAGTTTATCTAAAATTTCACCTGACTTTTTAATAGACCAAAATAGGTTATTACCGGATCTCTCATATACCTTTTCACAGTACTTGATATTATTTTGTTTAACAGCTGTAAGACACGAGGTTAACAATTTAGAAAGTTCTGTTGTCGTGCAAGAACTAGAATTAGTAATAAATCTTGCTTTTTAGGTTTTTATGGAGTTTAGGCAATCAGTACAACGTAGGAACTTTGTCTTGATTTTCTTCAGCTTTGACACAGAAATGTAGGGCTGTATGATACCAATGCCCATCGACAATCGCCCTCTCACTTAAAGAAGGCTGCAGTTTATAGGCATTTATGTCAACAAGCTCACGCTAAAGAGTATTAATATAATACAATAGTCAAACAACTACAACATTGTTAGCAGCTTTGTCTGCAGGAACCAAAACATAGTTCATATGAAAAACCTGGATACCTCGTTTAAGATGACGAAAAGAAGATTTAGGTTTAGGGGGTAAAATATGTATATTTTAGGGAGTAAAATGAAATACGAGTATCAGTAATTTTAAAAATGTTAATCTTCCGTTCCTTCAAGGCATCAAGTTCAACATTTTCCCATTTGCACCAACGATTATTAAAGTCATTTAAAGAAGCAGTGATCTCTCGACAAAACAAAAAGTAATGACTTGCCAAAAGAAACAAATATATAACATTAAAACTGTAGAGTAAAACGAAAATCAACACCAAATTTGGTAGCAGCTAAATTTGGTAGCAGTCTGGATATAAAATTATTATTACTTTAAAAAATATGCTATGTTCGTTCTATTTATACAGAGAAAACTACGACACAAGCAGATAGGAATTTTAAATATTTTAACTGTGAAATGATGGTCTCGCTATTTTAGTTGGAAAGTAAGTGTAAGTGTTACCATTATAATTTTACAATGTATTTAACGCAATAATCGGGAAGCTCAAAACAATCTTGGTTCCATTATGTCTGTTCATCAGGGTTTATGGAAAGTGCATACCATACCACTGGTTTCTCATCTCGTGTCCGTTGGTAGTACATATTGAGAGAGATTGTTTAAGAAGTTAGTCATATCAAGGCAATACTACATGTATAACTATGTTCTGCCTTCAGTTACACGAGCATGGGTACGATTTACTAGAGGACAAGAAAAACACACCTTCTCTCTTAACATTCACACCCTAAATGAACAGTGACATTAACAAAAACGCCTCAATACTATTAGTCCAGTTATAGACGTTGCATTCTAAGCATATTCACAAACGACTTAAGAGCAATTCTCTGTAACCACTTAAAAAGTTGTGCCACGCATAGTCACCGATTTTGCTGAAACTTTTCAATCTTGGTCATGGTGACCCAAAACAAAGCAATCAACACTCCTTTCATCCGTATGCATGCCCGTTGCCATGGAAACGGCGTATGAACATTTCGGCTGAAAAAGTGACAAAAAATCACTTAAAATTGATGTATTTCCAACTGAAATCGTTACTTTGACTTAAACCAAACGCCACCAATGGTCCATATGTATGAATATATAACACATCCTGGTTAGAAATACAAAATCAAAATTACAATTGGAAAACCTCGGTTTTTACCCATGCTCTGCAAAGTGGGTGGGGTTTCAGAAATTTGACAAAGGTGATTTTTGAGCATTTTCAAGGGACATTTTCATATTGAGTGCGGTCGGTTACAAATATGCCGGCATATTCCAGTAATAGAACAAGGTTTGGTAAAATGATATATGAAAAGACATGTTTGGGAAAGTATGGTTCCTGAAGCGTTACCATAGCAACAATCAGTGTACCGTCACAAAAAGCAAATTTATCTGTGACTGTATTTCTGATCTCATAAAAATCTGTTGAAGGGACATATTTTATATTTAAATGAGGAAATATGTTCCTTCTTAAGATAATGTACGGAAAATAACATATTATGTTGTAAGTAACCTGCTAAAGGGCAAGGTCAAGGTCACAGAAGCAAGAAATTGACTTAAAATTAGCAATTTTCGCACATATTTAAGTCTATTTCTCCATTATTTGATGTGACTTGGTTTGTATATTTAATCTTCTTATACGCAGCTACACTGCCTTTTAAAATGAAATAATTTCATCCTCCATATTACTTCAAGGTCAAGGTCAAGGTCAATGAAATTTTTATAATTTAAGTTTTAAATTGGAAATATTGACAATATTCGTTAACCAGTTTCTTTAATTCTGTTATATATAGCTTCTTTCTTTAGAAATATGCTTCACAGTATAATATTGTTAAAATAACGTGACAATATGCCTAAATTATCAGTTTGAAGGTCAAGGTCAAGGTCACAGAAGCCAGAAATTACCATAAAATGAGCGATTTTCGCACATATTTAAGTCTATTTCTCCATTATTTGATGTGACTTGGTTTGTATATTTAATTTTCTTATACGCAGCTACTCTGCCTTTTAAAATAAAATAATTCTATCCTCCATATTACTTCAAGGTCAAGGTCAAGGTCAATGAAATTTTAATATTTTTAGTTTTAAATTGGAAATATTGACAATATTTGTTAACCAATTTCTTTAATTCGGTTATATATAGCTTCTTCCTTTAGAGATATGCTTTCCAGTATAACATTGTTAAAATAACGTGACAATATGCTTAAATTATCAGTTTGAAGGTCAAGGTCAAGGTCACAGAAGCCAGAAATTACCATAAAATGAGCGATTTTCGCACATATTTAAGTCTATTTCTCCATTATTTGATTTGACTTGGTTTGTATATTAAATCTTCTTATACGCAGTTACACTGCCTTTTAAAATGAAATAATTTTATCCTCCATATTACTTCAAGGTCAAGGTCAAGGTCAATGAAATTTTAATATTTTTAGTTTTAAATTGGAAATATTGACAATATTCGTTAACCAATTTCTTTAATTCGGTTATATATAGCTTCTTCCTTTAGAAATATGCTTTCCAGTATAACATTGTTAAAGTAACGTGACAATATGCCTAAATTATCAGTTTGAGGGTCAAGGTCAAGGTCACAGAAGCCAGAAATTACCATAAAATGAGCGATTTTTGCACATATTTAAGTCTATTTCTCCATTATTTGATGTGGTATGGTTTGTATATTTAATCTTTACATAAACAAGTACAATGCCTTTTAAACTGAAATGATTTTATCCTCCATATTACTTCAAGGTCAAGGTCATTAAGACTTTAATATTTTTGGCTGTAAATTGGAAATATTAATACTATAAGTAAACAAATTCTTTATTTTGGGTTTATTGAACTTCTTGCTTTAGAACTATGCTGCATAGTATAACATTGTTGAAATAACATGACAATATGCCTAAATTATCATTTAAAATGTCAAGGTCAAGGTCAAAGAGTCAAGAAATCGGTGTAAAATGGAGGGATTTTTACACATAATATGTTTTGTCCTAAATTGGAGAATTGACAATATTTGTTAACCAATTTCTTTATTCCAGTTATGTTAAGCTTCTTCTTTTAGAAATATGCTGCACAGTATAGCATTTGTTAAGATAATCATGACAATAGGTCTTAAATAGGAATTTGATGGTCAAGGTCAAGGACACAGAATAAATAAATTGACATAAAATGAGCGATTTTCCCCATATTTTAGGCTATCTTTCCATAATTTGGTTTGATTTGGTTTGTATGTCTAATCCTAATCTACACTACTACAATGCATTTTTAACTGAAATTGTTTAATCCTCCAGATACCTTCAAGGTCAAGGTAACTGAAACTTTAATATTTTTGTACATAAATTGGTAAAAATTACAAAATTTGATACCCGATTTCTTTATTTCAAATTGACCACTTTTCTCATACTTTCCTCCAAATTTAATTTAATTTGGTGAAATTATATCATTTTTAATAGGCCTGCAATGCCTTTTAAACTAAAATGATTTTTCTTTCAGCTACCTGCAAGGTCCAGGTCGCTGAAACTGCTATCTATATTTTTATTGTATATTTTGAAAGTATATGTTGAGCGAAAATCTTTCTTTTGAATTGTATTAACCTTTTATTTTATAGATAGCCTATGTTGTTGAGTAGGACATTATTAAAATAAAATCAAACCATGTCGAGCTTAATTAACCTACTAAAAGTGTAGGTCTCACAAGCAGGTACAAGTGCGAATCCAGAAAGGGGGGGGGGCAGGGGGTCCGGACCCCCCCCCCTGGAAAATCACAAGTTATATAGGTTTCTATAGGGAATAAGCAATTGCACCCCCCCCCCACCCTGGAAAAAGTTAGACCCCCCCCCCCTGGAAAATGTTAGACCCCCTCTGGAACCTTGCAAAATGCTAGATTTCTTTGAATTTGACCATTTGACTTCTGTAAAATAAGCTGAGGAGCGTTTAAGGGGTTCAGATATAGGCCTAAAGGGGTTCGATTTACTCATTTGTATTCATTTTTCTTTAAAATCCCCATAATAACTAAAATATGGTCTCGAATTGGGTATCCACCACTGAGCCATTTTCTACAAAACGGCAGTCCAAAGCAACTGAAAAGGGGGAAAATCAGACAAAACTCCCGTTTATTAGCCCATCCTTTTTGTGGGACGTAGGCAAATAGTGTAGACCCAGACCAGACGCCGCAGAACACGGCGGCTGATCAGGGTCTCCACTGTTTGCTTGCAGAATGTTCTATTAAAATTTGAATAAAAATGAAAAATACCACCCAACAACCCTTAAAACAGAAATGGAATATTTCCAATTGATAACAGTGGGAAATTCCATTTGGCTTAATTGGGTTAAGTTAAGTCGACAGCATTCATAGCGATAATTTGCAGTTGAAGATAGATTTGCTTGGAGACCCCTTGAGTTTCTGTCCACCAGGGGGGTGGGGGGGGGGGGGGGGGGGTTACTCTAATTTTTTCCGCATACGTAGGCTCGGACACAGCATCTACCGTTCACCCCCAAAAAATTTCAGGAATTTCAAGCACCCCAAAAATATCTGGAATTTTATCAACCCAAAAAAATTTCCCAATTCTGTACCTTGATCTTAAAAAAAGACCCTAAAATGCATAGAAATGTCCCTCAAAATAGCCCATTTTTGTAATGACCCCAAAAAATATCCACAAAATCTTCATACCCCCAAAAAATATTCATTTTTCTGAAAACCCAAAAATATATTGAAATTCAGAATTTTGAACCCAAAAAATTTGATGTGACTTGGTTTGTATATTTAACATAGGTCAAAGAATACTGTGCAGTATATTTCTAAAAGAAGAAGCTTAACATAACTGGAATAAAGAAATTGGTTAACAAATATTGTCAAATCTCCAATTTAGGACAAAACATATTATGTGTAAAAATCCCTCAATTTTATACCGATTTCTTGACTCTTTGACCTTGACCTTGACATTTTAAATGATAATTTAGTCATATTGTCATGTTATTTCAACAATGTTATACTATGCAGCATAGTTCTAAAGCAAGAAGTTCAATATACCCGAAATAATGAAATTGTTTACTTATAGTGTCAATATTTCCAATTTACAGCCAAAAATATTAAAGTCTTAATGACCTTGACCTTGAAGTAATATGGAGGATAAAATTATTTCAGTTTAAAAGGCATTGTACTTGTTTATGTAAAGATTAAATATACAAACCATACCACATCAAATAGTGGAGGAATAGACTTAAATATGTGCAAAAATCGCTCATTTTATGGTAATTTCTGGCTTCTGTGACCTTGACCCTCAAACTGATAATTTAGGCATATTGTCACGTTATTTTAACAATGTTATACTGGAAAGCTTATTTCTAAAGGAAGAAGCTATATATAACCAAATTAAAGAAATTGGTTAACGAATATTGTCAATATTTCCATTTTAAAACTAAAAATATTAAAATTTCATTGACCTTGACTTTGACCTTGAAGTAATATGGAGGATAAAATTATTTCATTTTAAAAGGCAGTGTAGCTGCGTATAAACAGATTAAATATACAAACCAAGTCAAATCAAATAATGGAGAAATAGACTTAAATATGTGCGAAAATCGCTCATTTTATGGTAATTTCTGGCTTCTGTGACCTTGACCTTGACCTTCAAACTGATAATTTAGGCATATTGTCACGTTATTTTAACAATGTTATACTGTGAAGCATATTTCTAAAGGACGAAGCTATATATAACCGAATTAAAGAAATTGGTTAACGAATATTGTCAATATTTCCAATTTAAAACTAAAAATATTAAAATTTCATTGACCTTGACCTTGACCTTGAAGTAATATGGAGGATAAAATTATTTCATTTTAAAAGGCAAGTGTAGCTGCGTATAAGAAGATTTAATATACAAACCAAGTCACATCAAATAATGGAGAAATAGACTTAAATATGTGCGAAAATCGCTCATTTTATGGTAATTTCTGGCTTCTGTGACCTTGACCTTGACCTTCAAACTGATAATTTAGGCATATTGTCACGTTATTTTAACAATGTTATACTGTGAAGCATATTTCTAAAGGACGAAGCTATATATAACCGAATTAAAGAAATTGGTTAACGAATATTGTCAATATTTCCAATTTAAAACTAAAAATATTAAAATTTCATTGACCTTGACCTTGACCTTGAAGTAATATGGAGGATAAAATTATTTCATTTTAAAAGGCAAGTGTAGCTGCGTATAAGAAGATTTAATATACAAACCAAGTCACATCAAATAATGGAGAAATAGACTTAAATATGTGCGAAAATCGCTCATTTTATGGTAATTTCTGGCTTCTGTGACCTTGACCTTGACCTTCAAACTGATAATTTAGGCATATTGTCACGTTATTTTAACAATGTTATACTGTGAAGCATATTTCTAAAGGACGAAGCTATATATAACCGAATTAAAGCAATTGGTTAACGAATATTGTCAATATTTCCAATTTAAAACTAAAAATATTTAAATTTCATTGACCTTGACCTTGACCTTGAAGTAATATGGAGGATAAAATTATTTCATTTTAAAAGGCAAGTGTAGCTGCGTATAAGAAGATTTAATATACAAATCAAGTCACATCAAATAATTGAGAAATAGACTTAAATATGTGCGAAAATCGCTCATTTTATGGTAATTTCTGGCTTCTGTGACCTTGACCTTGACCTTCAAACTGATAATTTAGGCATATTGTCACGTTATTTTAACAATATTATACTGTGAAGCATATTTCTAAAGAAAGAAGCTATATATAACAGAATTAAAGAAATTGGTTAACGAATATTGTTAATATTTCCAATTTTAAACCAAAAATATTATAATTTCATTGACCTTGACATTGACCTTGGAGTAATATGGAGGATGAAATTATTTCATTTTAAAAGGCAGTGTAGCTGCGTATAAGAAGATTAAATATACAAACCAAGTCACATCAAATAATGGAGAAATAGACTTAAATATGTGCGAAAATTGCTAATTTTAAGTCAATTTCTTGCTTCTGTGACCTTGACCTTGACCTTTAGCAGGTTACTTACAGCATAATATGTTATTTTCCGTACATAATCTTAAGAAGGAACATATTTCCTCATTTAAAAATAGAATATGTCCCTTCAACAGATTTTTATGAGATCAGAAATACAGTCACAGATAAATTTGCTTTTTGTGACGGTACACTGATTGTTGCTATGGTAACGCTTCAGGAACCATACTTTCCCAAACATGTCTTTTCATATATCATTTTACCAAACCTTGTTCTATTACTGGAATATGCCGGCATATTTGTAACCGACC
Source organism: Loripinus fragilis (assembly GCA_964019695.1). Taxonomy (NCBI): domain Eukaryota; kingdom Metazoa; phylum Mollusca; class Bivalvia; order Lucinida; family Lucinidae; genus Loripinus; species Loripinus fragilis. The sequence goes on along the minus strand of OZ026526.1, from coordinate 119,315 downwards.
GCACTCAATATGAAAATGTCCCTTGAAAATGCTCAAAAATCACCTTTGTCAAATTTCTGAAACTCCACCCACTTTGCAGAGCATGGGTAAAAACCGAGGTTTTCCAAATGTAATTTTGATTTTGTATATCTAACCAGGATGTGTTATATATTCATACATATGGACCATTGGTGGCATTTGGTTTAAGTCAAAGTAATGATTTCAGTTGGAAATCCATCAATTTTAAGTGATTTTTTGTCACTTTTTCAGCCGAAATGTTCATATGCCGTTTCCATGGCAACGGGCATGCATACAGATGAAAGGAGTATTGATTGCTTTGTTTTGGGTCACCATGACCAAGATTGGAAAGTTTCAGCAAAATCGGTGACTATGCGTGCCATGACCCTATGTAAAAATTTAAGTGGTTACAGAGAATTGCTCTTAATTACTTGTCTATTCAACATAATCGAGTATGACCAGTTAATACCAAAATCCCACAAGCACATGATGCAGAGCGACTTGTGGTGCCATGAAAAAGAGCTAATGAACACAAAACGTCACATGGGGGGGGGGGGGGGGCTTAAATAAGTTTATCAGTTACCTCGTATATTAAATGCATTGTTGCACGTTGCCTGATAAACGTTGTCTATCTCACGGCATGTGCCTTTATTAGGTCATGATGACGTTGCACTTTTTGAATGACGTCGCTAATGAGGCTGAATCAACACAAAAATCGAAAATTACGTCATTATCGATAGCTTGAAGAGTGAAACAATGGGTAAACTGATAAATAGAATACCAGGTTCGTGTCTTTTAATTTCAAGTTTACCAGGCTTGGCTTCGAGAACGCATGTTGAATCGCTAGGCAAGCCTCATGATGTCAACAAGCATTCTTGAAGCCTTGCCTGGTAAACCTGATATCAAAAGACACTCACCTAGTAATTTCTATTTCGCTGGCCAGCGCGTAGCTCTAGGCTCTGCTGTTGTCAAGACAAAACATTTTTTTAGGTCGCATGGAGGCTTCCTGACTTATCCCATTTATAATTCAATGTAACAGTCCAATCAATTAATAAACCAAACTAGAATTCCGAGAATCTGATGTGTTGCCTTGCAAAACAGTTCAACAAGGCAAATTCGTCGAATTTATATCCCCCTGTAGGTTTATTATAGAGAAACGTATAAATCACAAAACATAATAAATAGTAAGTGAGTATGATCAGGAAATACCAGAATCACAAACGGCAGACAAACCTATGGCATCGCGAAGCAGCCACACAACAATCACGAGACATCAGGAAGACAAACTAAGCAAAACATCTAGCTCTCTCTTTCCGATCAAGATGATTGCAAAACTAGAATGGACATAAAGTAACGTACAACAAAACCTACAACAATTACAGACTCCCACAATGGGAGTTACAACAAACAACAAGTCAACAACAGCAGATCAATCGCCTTAGAATGGACAGCATCCTTAACAACCAGGGAGCTTAAATGCTTTTTACTGCTACCAAATCATCGCCTAAGATTCTTCTGTTTTTGAAGTACAGAAAATGTTCAGCTCGCAAGGAAGCCTTCTAACTATTGCAATGTATCATCATGGAGAAACACTCTAATAAAAGTTTCACAATATGATGCTTTCCTAACAGGTGACCACAAGGCACATAGAAACAGACGCGCATAAAGGCATAGCAAACGTAATTCAGAAAAAAATCCGCAAAAGAGGTGCCGCCTTGGAACGGTCAATAAATATTTTACTGGAGGGCTTAAACAGGTTTTATGTCGCGCCAAACTCACCCTTAATCCAGATTTGGATCAAGACACATATACATTTGGTTTGTTTTAGCTTAAACAGTAGACCCTCGTACCAAGCTCTATCAAATGCGTTTGACACATTACAGAAGACAATACAAGAAAACATGTTATTATCAAAAGCTCGACATATATTATGAAAGATGTCGATTAACTGAAACACTGTTGAATGATGAGGAAATCAGAATAATACTTATATAAAAGATTATTATCTATTAAAAAATATACATACTCTTAAAAACAATCATTTCTTGTAGCTTCCCAATAAAGCTCAAGGGTTCAAGTGGTCTATAATTAGAGGGTTGAAATTTGTCTCCCTTTTTAAAAATGGGAATAACGTTTGCAAGTTTCCATATATTAGGAAATATTCCCCCATGAAAGGATCTATTCATTAAAATGCAGAGGAGTTTTGAAACAGTTTTTGACACAGCCTTGAGCATTTAATGGCTTATGCCATCATCACCACTTGCTTAGTTAGGGTTGAGTACTTCAGTAATATTTTCAACTTTGAGATTGGTGCAGTTTATTTGAGAAGGAGAGTTATCAGTAAGCTTAGTAAAGGGAGGTAGCTCGGCTTCTGCATCACTGACCAAAGAGATAGAAGCAAAATAGTCGTTTAAACAATAAGCTTTTCTTGATCGTTGATATACCATTGATTGTCGCCGTTTGAAAGCGCTGAACATAAAGGAGGAATACAAGATGCAGATTTGTAATTTTTGACATAATAGCGAATTAATTTCCAAAAATTACGTTTAGCATTATTTTGAAAGTCTGAAACAATAATATCTAAATTATTATAAAACAATTCCTCAGTATGCTTTTTTGATTATTTACCTAATTCCTAAAGATTTTGTAATTGTTTCAGACGTTTGGTTTACCTGGTTGTATAGATTTCTTCTTCAGTTTATCTTTTTTTCCTTGAAATCCTCCTGATTTCAGAAACGTTTGTCATATTCACAAACTACAATTGTTTTACTAAGTATGCATAATTTAGCAAATTCAATGAAATATTTGTGAATAAAAATGCGCTAGCTTCATTTACACTACCCTGATGAAGACATGACAAAGTCAAATGCAGAGACTTTTTTGTTAAACAATTCATAATTCATATTTTATACATCCAGACATTTCGAATGAAAGTTCTATGTACAGGATATTTACATGGTAAGTATACGTAAGTAGCACAGTGATCACTTATATCAGGTGGGACTTTAATAATACCTTGATTTAACGGTGACATATCATCATGAAGTATAATAGGATCTATCAAAGCAAGCTGGCGCGTTGGTTCAAATATGATATTGTGAAGGGAGTTAAGAAGCAAAGCATCTTTCAAATGAGGTATATTGGGATTAAGTAGATTTTCATTCATATCTCCCAAAATTTTAATATCATTAGTAATATCTAGAGCCTTTTCTATATTTTTGTTAAGGGCGTCAAAGAAGGCAGCATCTGCTGTTCATGGACTATAAAATAAACCAGTAAGATAGCTTTCCCTATTTAGCTTAATTTCAACCCACATTGAATAATTCCAGTAGATTTGTCTCCAAATCTATCATTCGAGTAGTGCAAGTGTGCAGGATAAATGTGTTAACAGCCCTCCACCATGATTTGTTCTATCTTTTCTATAGGCAATATCATATTTGCTTGACATAATCAGAGATTCTGTTGTTATGTAGCATCTAGATGAGATTCCGTGAAGCAAAATATGTCAAAATCTAGAAAGCTTTCTGTTATATAATCAAATTTATTGCGTATACTGCTAATATTGCTGTGTACAATAGAAAGAGAGCTATTAATAGTATCAGGTCCAGGGTTCATTTGTATGTCAACAGCCTTTAAGAGTAATAAGAAAAGCACTTTCATAAAATACAAAATGCACACGATCTTGTTAAAAAGAAATGATAATTATTTACAAGAACAAGCAGCCCATTTAATTAGACAAGACATGTAGTAAAATATGAAAGCCATTGAGACCTTAACCATGACCCTTTTCTTGATTACACACTTACTGTTGAACAGACCAATGCCTGCACGCCATTGCTCTAGACTATTACCCATTGTGATATAAGACTATCGAATTAAGCATGCTTGCTAATAACGTTTCCATCCCTCGGCAGCTTTGTTCATACAGCACAGATGACCTTTTAAAGTAAAGGGTATAGTTGGTGGGATATATAGCAGTAAGTCAGTACAAACAAAAAGAAATAAAACATAATAAAAGCATAATAAAGAAATTCAAAGATAATGTACAAAAAATATAACATATATCAAACAATTTTCATATGAATTGTGTATATACGGTTCCCTCTAATGTACAAAGGCTTGTGCTCAGTACGTGAATTAGGCTTATTTAATGTACAAATCCTATGCACATAGATTATTTTCCTATACAATTGCTTTTTTGCCAGTTCAAAGATAGATAGAGTCCTTGCCCGATATGAGTAGGGTGTTGAAACAGACCCACAGTTAGAAGCATGAAAGAAACATCTGTATTTGTCCAATTGGTTAATAAATCACCACAACCTGACCAATTACTTAAATCTACGCGTTTCAAACAATACCTATAGATAAGAGTAGGTGTAAACAACAACAGCAAAGTTGATCCAGAGTCCATGCTCGATAAAGTTGAAGTGTATTTGAAGTTACAAGTTGTGTCAAATAAGACAACACCAACTTTTCTCTCATTACTGAGCACTCAAATGACAGTAAATTACATACATTAATAGTTTAAACTCATATAGTGCTGTTATTGCATTAAACATTGTATTTAACAGAAAAAAATACATATATAAGTTAATTACAGGTGCCTGAATTAGTTAAAATTATATTGCTAGTCATTTGCTTTCAATTAAAAGATAATATTGATATGTGAAATTGAGGAATAATTTGATATTAACTCTACAGGAATTCATACTATTTATGCCAGCTCAGAGAATTTGGCTATTGCAGAGTAATTGCTCAGCCGCTGAAGAGCTTACATACTTCATTATGTGGCTAATATAAAATCACATTCTACAAACCTCATTTATTGGAGCTCTGTTGGCAGCACATTGTTTAATGATAGTACTGCAATGCATTTGAAAGTAAGTAACGTATATAACTGTTATATCATATGGTACGCTGTTTAAACGCATACTGGCTGTTTGCTGCATTTTATTAAATGCTTTTAAGGCACTCGTCGTGTCCATATACAAGAATTTAGTATAAATCAAAGATACCAAATATTGCAGCAGAGAATGTACACTGAAAATTGTGTAATACACTCTTTCCTGAATCAAGTGCGGAGGTCAGTCCAGTGCTAGGTGTCTTCAAGTATATGGAAGGCATATTCATTATCTCGCCTTCTGCTAGCCCCAGCTTTAGTCACCTGGATAACATTTGAAAACAGTTTGGACCCAGATCCGTGTCACATATACCAAGGGCAATCCTTGTATATGCATGGTAGTGAAATTTAAAAGTAGACTTCTAATAAGAAATAAGTTCACACAGCATTATTTATTCAGACTAGTAACTCAACATCAACACATAGTCAAAACAGCAACCGTTTTTAATGCCACTCTCTACTTATGCATTATGCAGTTAGACATAAAATTTCCCAAAAAACAGAGGGTTTCCACACAGGAAAGCACTAAGCTTAAACCACAAAGGTTTTCCACAAAGGACTGCACAAAGCTTTGCCACTAAGTCCTTTGAATAATGACACGAAGTCGAAAGCACTAAGCTGGTCTATGTCAACTACATAATCACGGCATGACAGCGCTCAACAATGAATTTGAGTCATAAATAAAATGGCCACCTGAAAACAATGTAAGTACACTAAGTCTATTGTCTATCAATGTTCAAGTAAAAACAAATATTAATTTCAAAGAAAACACATCACCTTTTGATCTAAGTCTGCTAAAAGCTATCATACTCATATGGCATTTGCTATAGAAACAGCATTCAACTAACTGTACAGTATAATCCCAATCAACTGTACAGAACACTTGAATACTATATATGTGCTACACAGACTATATACACATGCTTGTAGAGTATATTTGCAACTCACTGTACAACATTATCACATTCAGATCATGTAAATTATTTGGGCTATTTGCAACTAACTGTACAGTACACTCGCAATCAACTGTACATCAACTTGCTATAAACTGTACAGTACACCAGCAATCAACTGTACACTAAACTTGCAATAAATTGTACAGTACACTAGCAATCAACTGTACACCATGATTGCTATAAACTGTACATATAATCGCAATCAATTGTACAGTATAATCTCAATTAACTGTACAGAATAATCGCAATCACCTGTACACAATGTAGACCTTGAATACGGTACTTAAATACCAGCCATAAGTAAATCATAACCATATGCGGACCACGCAAATATTTTACAAGTTTTTGACCGATATGTGCTCTGCAATCACCCTAGACTTCTGTAAAGTTTGCACTTAAAAATCATATCTGAAGCTAGTCTATTCACAAGAATAATTCAGTTCAATTTGAGATTCAGACTGTCACTGCTCCGTGCACTAGCTAAGTGCAAATATATGAATAAAATTTGCATCATGTGCAGGGCAAAGTCATAAAATAAATTTACTTACAGGAATCACGGCAGTCTCTCTATATATTTCCATATATCACTATTCAATATTTGTCCCAAGTCACATTTTCATCTGCACTGTTCAAAAACTAAACCAGGAATGATTATAATAATGCAGTTACTAATTATTCACTCACAATTTCTCACCTGTTTTCTTAACACTTTTACAGGTAAATAATTCTCACCTAGCCACTACTGACCACTAATTACATAATTACACCTGTATTCAGCTATACTGTGAACTACCATTTAGGGCACTGCATATGCTCACTGTTCATCTACAGGTTGTGTCCTAAAGTTAAAAATACAATTTAAAACCACATGTCATCATATTTGTGACATCACTCCCTCTTTAGAAAAAATAAATGAATTTATTTTTCAGTTCTGCTCATGTAGTCTGCTCCAATGCTTTGAGATCCCTTGATGGCTGTAACTCTAAATGGATATGATTGAATATTTAATACCTACCTCATCACTCTACCATCAGTCTCTACCTGGAATTTTCCACCATTTAAGTACAAAACGAGTTTCTTTATCTCACAGACATGTGCCAAATATTCTTCATCTATGACTGAGTACCTGGTTTCCCTAGTGAGTAACTTATCACTTGTATATGATACTAGAAACTTTATCTCATCTGTTTCTTGCATTAACACAACCCCTATGTCAACATTGGATGTATCTGTCTTAAGTGTGAAACCTGTATTCATACCAGATGATGTCAAAGTAGGTGTACTCACCATACAACCTTTCATTCTTTCAAACACTCTTTGGTGCTCAAGTTTCATTACCAACTTGTTTGTGTTACCTTTTTCTGTCAAGTCTTTGAGTGGAAGAGTCTTTTCTGTAAACTGAGGTTTAAAATTCTGATAAAAACAGAAAATACAAACTACAATACAAATCCATAAACACATACATATACCATATCTTTTCTAGTCTTCTTTTCTCCTGATTTTGACTTTTCTCTTACCAATTTCAAAGTTTCTCCCTTATTCCGCAATTCTTTAAAAATCATCTCTATGAACTTGCTGTTCTTTCATAACTTTTAGCTTCTGAAATGTCTTACCATCTTTCAGCTTCTGTACCCTAGTTTGCGCACCTTGTCTCTTTTCTATCACATCTGTCCTACTATGTTTAGTTATATCTGATATTACCTTCTCTGGAAGAATATCACAAGGGTCATTCAGAATCACATCATTGTCATCTTTTGTTACTGTCTTGTCATGGGCTGTACTTATAGCACTCTATTGTATCCAACTTACCTCTTTATTGTCCAAACCAGATCTTTCTTTTTCCAAATGCCTAGTATCCCAGTTAACATCTGGGTTATTTGGTTCTCTCACTCCAGGAAAGTTACATAAAATAAGGTCATAAATAGGTTTACTCATACAAAGGGCTTCTATCATACCTTTTAAATATGGGGAATCAATAAAGATGTTGGCAACTGGTGCACTTCTGACTGCCCAATCTATAAGTATACATCTCTGAATTCTACCTGTTAACTGTTCATCTTTCACAAGTTCTTTTCTAATAACTGCACTGCTACAGCCAGTGTCTCCAAGAACAGTAACCAGTTTTCCATTTAACACTCCTTGGACCACAGGCATTGACTTACCCATTCCATTCTTACAAAGTCCATTAATCACAGGTAGCTCATGTCCACATTCAAGACGAACTTTATTATCATGAATACAACATTCATGATCTGACTTACCATCAGAGTAACAAGCATTTGCTCCCATTAGAACATCATGATCCTCACCTACTTTTACTTCTGTTTGATCATCTACACAGCTCATAAATCCAGCTGCTTGCTTACCACTTTGTCTTTTCAACTGCCCCTGTCTTTCAAAACAATATTTTAATACATGACCCTGTTTCTTACAAAAGTAGCATGTTCTTATCTGCTTACCTCCTGCTGTCATACTTTAAGCACCTTCACCATAAGGTTTACTCCTAATTTCATGTTTACCTGTATCTAATATATCAGATTTCTTTGCTTGGGTAGCCAGTTTGTCATGTTTCATAAACAAATTACCATGTGCTTCTAAGTATTGCTCTGCAAGTTCAGCCATCTCTGATATATTACATGGTTTCCTTTCTTTAAGGAATAGTGCTAAATCTGTTTGAGAAGCATTTATAAATTGCTCTCGCGACAAAAAATCTTTCAAACCATTAAATAATTTGTCTGCACCAGCCATCTCAATCCATCTAATTAAATAGCTCTCTATTCTTACAGCAAATTGGGGAGCACTCTCACTACTTTCTTGGACACATGACCTAAATTTTTGTCTAAAACCTTCCCGAGTTAACGCTAACCTTCTCAATAAGGCAGTCTTAACTTCTTATAATCATTTGCTTCTGCAACTGATAGTCTGCTAAATACCTCTAGGGACTTACCCTTCAACAGTGCACTAAGACTTACCGCCCAATCTTTCTGTGGTCATCCTGCACTTTCTGCAAAGCACTCAAACCTATTTAAATAAGCATCCATATCATTCTTACTGTCCTCAAAATGAGGTAGTTTGGGACCCTTTGATAAATGTTTAACCGAAACATTCTTTCCAATTTCAGCTGCGTGTACCTTAACCTTCTCTAGTTCTACCTGTCTCTCTAACAGATCTAACTTTGCTTTATTCTCTAGCTCCATGAGTTTCATTTTATTTAGATTTTCTAAATCTAACTTCTTTATTCTATCTTCCCTCGTTTTCGAGCTCTCCTCTCTTTCAGCTCGTTCTTTCTCAAGTTTACTTTCTCTTTCTAATCTTTCTTTCTCTTTTCCTTCATCTCTTTCTAATGCTTCACGTTCTTTTCTTTCCTCTCTTTCCATAGCTTTTTTCTATTTACGATCAATAAAACTCAACAAATCAGTTCCTTCAAGACCTAACTCTTTTTCTTATTTTAAGAATTTGTGTCATTTCCATGATGAAAACTATGACCTATAGGACTTGTTGTACAAAAATGGATCAAAATGCAAGATTTTTGTATATAAATCTATATTTATAAATATGTTGTATGGCACTGCACATTGCCTATAGCAAATCTTAAACTCAATCTGCTAAATGACATTGTACATTACCTACAACTAATGTCAGTCTTATATGGTATTAGATATGTCACCTGACCATGTATTGTTTATTTTCCTAAGTGTTTCTCAACTGCTTTTTTAAATGTTCCTGCAAGAAAGTAATTGAATTAGATCTTACTTTAGCTTGAGTCTTCTGTCTTTAATTCAAAACTCTCATCACTGCCATAAAGCTGTCACTGAAGTTTATGCAAACATCACCATAGGAAAGAAACATCCCTCTAGCAGTCCTCGAAAAATAGAATCATCTCCACCATGAAAGCATATATCCAATAAGTACTCAAAATCCACCATGAGGAAAAAGACTAAGGGATAGATCAGAGTCCACCAATTTATCTATGCAAAAACTATGCACAGACCATATTCTGTAATATGTAAAAATTATTCATAGAGCTGGATACAAATATCCACCATGTTCCTTACAGACTATGTCCAAAGATTGTAAAACAAATCACATCAGGATGGAATCAGTCCCAACGCTGCCACCAAAAAAGTCATGTATACCGAGGGCCATCCTTGTATGTGCATGGTAGTGTAATTTAAAAGTAGACTTCTAATATGAAATAAGTTCACACAGCATTATTTATTCAGACTAGTAACTCAACATCAACACATAGTCAAAACAGCAACCATTTTAAATGCATCTCTCTACTTATGCATTATGCAGTTAGACATAAAATTTCCCAAAAACAGAGAGTTTCCACACAGGAAAGCACTAAGCTTAAACCACAAAGGTTTTCCACACAGGACTGCACAAAGCTTTGCCACTAAGTCTTTTGAATAATGACACGAAGTTGAAAGCACTAAGCTGGTCTATGTCAACTACACAATCACTGCATGACAGCGCTCAACAATGAGTTTGAGTCCCAAATAAATGGCCACCTGAAAACAATGTAAGTACACTAAGTCTATTGTCTATCAATGTTCAAGTAAAAACAAATATTAATTTCAAAGAAAACACATCACCTTTTGATCTTAGTCTGCTGAAAGCTATCATACTCAAATGGCATTTGCAATAGAAACAGCATTCAACTAACTGTACAGTATAATCCCAATTAACTGTACAGAACACTTGAATACTATATATGTGCTACACAGACTATATACACATGCTTGTACAGTATATTTGCAACTCATTGTACAACATTATCACATTCAGATCATGTAAATTATTTTGGCTATTTGCAACTAACTGTACAGTACACTCGCAATCAACTGTACATCAACTTGCTATAACTGTACAGTACACCAGCAATCAACTGTACACTAAACTTGCAATAAACTGTACAGTACACTAGCAATCAACTGTACACATGATTGTTATAATCGCAATCAATTGTACAGTATAATCTCAATTAACTGTACAAAATAATCGCAATCACCTGTACACAATGTAGACCTTGAATACGGTACTTAAATACCAGCCATAAGTAAATCATAACCATATGCGGACCACGCAAATATTTTACAAGTTTTTGACCGATATGTGCTCTGCAATCACCCTAGACTTCTGTAAAGTTTGCACTTAAAAAATCATATCTGAAGCTAGTCTATTCACAAGAATATTTCAGTTCAATTTGAGATTCAGACTGTCACTGCTCCGTGCACTAGCTAAGTGCAAATATATGAATAAAATTTGCATCATGTGCAGGGCAAAGTCATAAAATAAATTTACTTACAGAAATCAAGGCAGTCTCTCTATATATTTCCATATATCACTATTCAATATTTGTCCCAAATCACATTTTCATCGCACTGTTCAAAAACTAAACCAGGAATGATTATAATAATACAGTTACTAATTATTCACTCACAATTTCTCACCTGTTTTCTTAACACTTTTACAGGTAAATAATTCTCACCTAGCCACTACTGACCACTAATTACATAATTACACCTGTATTCAGCTATACTGTGAACTACCATTTAGGGCACTGCATATGCTCACTGTTCATCTACAGGTTGTGTCCTAAAGTTAAAAATACAATTTAAAACCACATGTTAACATATTTGTGACGATCCGAACCGACAGAATATTGGTTCTGATCCAGATCCAAACAGTTTGATACTTTAATTGTGTTCCTCAACAGACGACACGAAAGCGTGAAAAGTTACCACCGTGCAAATAGTTAAGGCACCTACCGCAGATAGAATAATATTTGACTAGTCCTGTCTGCCTTCCAAGTTTGTTCGCGTAGATGTTTTATGTCCCAATCAACAATTTTCAGTCATGTCTTAAACCTAAGACTTTATCACTGAGCTACTGCGCTTCTACCACCTGTCTTGCAGGCTTAAATTGAATAACCGTACATTCATTTGTCCAGTATCTTGTGAATGCAGGTCCACTCACAGTTTCTGACAATGCTATTAAGGGTACACATGTGGCTGCAGCATCCTGAGATTGGGTAGGATCTAGTATAGTTTTTCCAACTTCTATAGTTTACTCAATATCCCATGCAATATGCTTATCGTTTTGTACACAGATTGACATTAATAAATTTCAGTTAAAATCAGGAGCCATTATATTGCTAATCATGTACTTAAACTGCAGTTCGATTTTTTGTTTTGGTTTAGTGTCGCTTGGAACATTTTTCAGTAAGTGAAAATTATGAAAATTAAGCGTTGTAGGGAAATTTCCTATTTCTAACTTCTGATTCCCCTTCCTCGAAGTGTAGACGTGATTATATGAGTGCATTTCGTCTGTCTTACATCTGACCAGACTAAGGAAATGGGGCTACTCATGTGACCAGTTCGCTTATGGTTAGTTGACGTTTAGGTCAGAACAGTAACATAACACTAAACCCGCACAAATTATATCATTTAACATGCATTTCTTTGGGCAGAAAAACAATCACATAATCATCATTTTGAGAGAACGTCCTTTCTGTCTGTCAATACGTAACACGTCGGTCCTCAGACTGCGCCTTCTTGTTACTTCTAACATCAATTTTTACATGTGAGATGGTGTGTGTGCATCAGAATATTATGTACATCTGTATCCTCCATTCATCTGTCCATTCATGCATCTTTTTCACATTTAGTTTGCTTCTGTCCATCAGTTTTCCTGTATATGTCTGACTGTTTGTCTATGTTCACCATTCGTTTTCTGTTTGTCTTTCTATCTGACAAATATTACGTCTGCATAAATGTTTTGTAAGTAAAGTAAGAAAGAGGCCAACAATAAACAGACGTGCACAAAAGCATTACAAAGACACGACAGACATCCACAAAAGAAGACAGCCTTGGAACGGTCAGTAAAAATATTTTACTGGAGGGCTTTACCGGTTCAACGGCGCCAACCTCACCCTTAGTTCAGATGTGGATCAAAACACATAGATGTAAGTTTGTCTGTCTATATAAACGTAACTTGAAAACAGACTCAAACTTCAAGCCAGAGAGATCACAATGGTACAATACACAGATGTTTTATTATATTTGCTGCCTATTTAAACAAGTATGAACTGATGGCTTGATATGCCAGCACATAATGGGTTATGGTACTAATCGCATTGTTAAGCAGGCGAGGCACGTATTCATAAAAAAAATCCCTGACGGCATACACAAAGAATACAATAGCCATTTTGGAAATGCCAGTATACAAAGGTTCAAAGGAGTTCTACTGAGAATGCTTACATTTCCCCCTTATTGACATGCTAACAAGCATCTATTTGTTTTTAAATTGGCATGGTTAGGAAGTAAAAAGATATACTTCGCATAAAAATTTTGTTTCAGAGCGACTCATCTTTTACAAACTAAGGGAAACCTTGCATTTTCTGCTTCCACTCCTAATTTTCTGTCTTTAAACTCGGTACAAACTATCAGTAAATGTATTGCTATATTTCGAAAGAGGAAAAAGTGTTGATATATTAAAGATTGAAGTATGGTACTCTTGAAACCCAAAACTTTAATGCCTTCTTTCTGCGTATGCGTACGAAATATGCTAAAAACGCAAGTATCTTAAGACATCCATTTGATCTGATACAATGATACGAACACATCAAGCTGTAGAATTTCCCAATTAAGATTGTTTCACATTGACTCTGATGACATATCGCACTTTGTGGCATTTAATCTGAGTTTTCAGTTTGTAAAAATGCCAGTTTATGGGTTTCCAGAATACAAAGGGCTAAATTTGACAATTATTTTTAACATTGGATTTTTTTTTGCCTGAGTAATGTATTTCTAAATTTTTAGCAATTAATTTTATAATTCTGATGTGCTAAATATTATCAACTGCATGCGATATATACCTGTTTTAAGGGTATATATCTTTTTAAAGCTCTTACTTGAATGAAACTTTTCCTGTATAAACATAAAAAATGCTTTTTATCAAGGAAACAGATACCTTTGGCCACATTGTTGTATGAACAGTTTATACATCTCACATATATAACTTTACGCTCCAACATACAGCTTTTGAGCATTCCGCAGCATGCATATCAGTCTTTTTATAGTTACTACCTGGTTTGATTCCGTTTGCAATATTGTGACACGCTGGGTGAACTTTAAAAAAACAGTTGCATGTACATGAACTACAATTATTCATCTACAATATATAGAAATATTCTCGACCAATTGTACAAATTTCTGGTAGAAAAATATTTACAATTTACAATTTTTGCTTATGAACGTTTCAAGGTCAAAATGAAAAATTGTAAATAATACCAGAAATACATAAATTTGCTCAAAATACTTACATATTGTAGTCGAATAATTGTAGTTCATGTTCATGCAAATGGTTGTTTCTAAAGTTCAACCAGCGTGTCACAATATTGCAAACGGTATCAAACCAGAAAGCAACTCTAAAAAGACTGATAAGCATGCTACCGATTGCTCAAAAGCTGTATGTTGGGGCGTAAAGTGATCTATGTGAGATGTATAACGGCACCGTTATTGTAAATGCGTTTGACAGTTACGGGCCCGATCGCTCCTATTATTGCCAACGTTTACACTAACGGGAGCGTTCAGACTAACGGGGGCTACGTAGCTAGTCTGGGTGCAGATCCAGGTGGCCTGGTCCCATACTTTTTTGGATATTGCTCCTGAACTTGTTTCTACGGTCATTCTCGTCCTTCCGCTGACTGTCAGTTACAAGAAAAAGCTTATGCACGAAGTTCTGGTTACCCGCTTCGCAAAAAGTTCCCAACTAAATTGTGTTGTTAGCCGAACTGACCGTCTCAATATGATCATAGCGGTTGACTGTGACGTAAAAAATCTCAAACCAAAAAACAAACAACGAAAACACAATTTTGGCGAGAAACGTGACCTGCTGTCACAAATTGAATATTCTAATTTTATAGTTCAATTTTGTCGAAGAGGAATATCAGGTCTCATAACTTGCACAACCATCAGCTCATTACAATGTACGTTGTAATGGATTCTTCCTACTGATTTGATACAATAAGCTTGGGTGGTCCGTTGTATATATTGAGAGGTCACAGGTTTTCATTTTCAAAAAAAAAATATTGCATTTCTTTCACTGAAAAACGTTTTCGTCTCAGCAAATACTGCAGCATTTCATCTGGGTCTTTATTGTTTGCCAAGTAAACATCTAGGAAAGAGATAAATTGTGAACCATGTTGTAATTGTCAAATAAATTTGCTATTCTGCGAGAAAAGATATTATTGTGTTTTATTGATATGCACTAAACTCCTCCCAAAGTTTTATCCTATTGAACTGCAGTGTTTCAGTAAGTTGTCAGCTTGCATTTTCAATCAGAGTGGAAAACTGTGGGTCCTGGTTAGATAGCTTCATCAGAAGCTAGCAGATATGTTTTCAAAACATAACGATTTATGCGGGTTCAACAGGACCAGTGGTTAAAAATAAAACAGTAAACAAAGCTACACATTTTTTATACTTCACATGCCTAGTAAATCAACCAAACAAATATGCCCTGTTTGCTCCATGGGGAGTGTATGAATAGACCCGGTTAGAAGAAGCGTGTACGTGGATATCGGTGTTATGTGTACACCAGACACCCGCAGCATTGTATGTGCTACATGAGCTCCGTACTGAGGAGGACATTGCGTTATACCCAGTGCTAGCTGTGTTACAAAGGTAGTGTCGTTGTAGGTTCCCATGCCCAATGAAAGATCTGAAACAGATGTAAAGACATGATCACAATGGTTAATTATAAAACAATAACTACAGCTGTTTTTTTCTTTACTTTTCGCTTTAGTTCTTCTTTATTTTAATTCCGATTATTAACATGCCAAGTAACATGCGCTGATCCAGAAAGTTTTGCCAGAGGGGGTCCAACTTTGGCACTTTTTTTTTCTTTTTTTATGAGGTGAAAGAGGATCGATATAGCACTAAAAGCGGGCCATAACTGGCCCGTCAGCAAAACGCCATTAAATGGCATTTCGCTGGCGGGCCGATGATGGCCAAACACTGAATGCTGGCTTGGTTGCTTTGTGATTATCCAGAGGATCCGGACCAGTATTGCTAAGAAACCCTATATCTTTGTGATTTTCCAGGGGGAGGGGGGTCCGGACCCCCTGCACCCCCTCTGGATCTGCACATGAGTAAATCAACCAACCAAACAAGTATTACATGTTAAGCGCATGGGAAGTGTATGAGTAGAACCTGTTAGAGGAAGCGTGCACGTTAATATATGTGTTACATGTGTTAACAAGCATTAAGTGGCATTGTACGTGCTACTATGGTTCGTGCCGAGTGGGACAGTGTGTTGCACACGACGCTGTGCGAGGTACAGACATATATGTGGTTTTTGAGTTCACCATGTCCAATATAAAAACTGAAACATAATACAGTACCAGCTCGATAATTCGAAAGCCAAACGTTTGAAGAACCTAACAAGCACATACCTTTAAAGGCATGCCGCTATCAACCTATCAGCAGAACGCTTTGCTAGTGGGCGCATGGCAGCCCAGAGCGGCCTTCATTAACCATTTACCTCATAGATACACCTGTTGCCTTGTGGTCACCTGCTGGGAAAGAGCTAACCTCTTGGCTCTCGTTTGTGATGTCTAATTGTGAGTATGTTACTTTCCCATTGGTATCCTGGGTCAGGTGTGGTGCTTGATTATATTGATTCCCGATATTTGCCCTTTTTCTACTTTTTCAACAATTTCAGGACACCAGAACCAAACAAATACATTCACCGCAGCAAGTGCACATCCGAAGCTAGTTAGCCATGCCTTCTGTAGTAATTAAGTAGATTATTATAAAACCCCAAGAATGACACAACAAAACCACACACGAAAAATAAGACTAAACATCATTTGCTTCACAATGGAAGCAGAAAAACAATGAATAAACGACAACAGGACCACCCCCTTAGAATGGACAGCAACCGGAGCCACGGGGTGGGTGCTTAAATACAGGAGCTTACATGAGTGCGCGTGTTTTATTGAAATTATTAAATCAGTAAGGAAAAAGTGATAAAATACGTGGCTAGTCGAGCATTTTATCTCTTTCTTGCAACGAAGTTGATAAATTCAATAATACAAGAGCACAATGTTAGATTATGTTTATCATATGACAATAAGTTTACTTTGAAAGCTCATGTCCGGTTTAAAAAGTTTTGCCATTATGTACACAACGTTGTTATGGTCGACATTTCATACACGTAACGCTATCCGAATATTTGTGAACCACTAGTGGTTTATCGATTGTAATGCATGGCGTTATTTCACGCCCAGGCGCGACGTCATGTAATAAACACATTTTACTGGCCACATTTCTCCCTCGCTCCTGTTGTTGATAGAAGAAAACAATTTTAGCTCACATAGAGACTTCTTCCTGACTTATGACGCATCATCACTGAGAAACAATTCAATCAAACAAACTATGATGAAACAAAGAGCTCGGCTCTTGTCTCACATAAAGTCAGAGCTAAGTGACACTTTAGTTAAGGCACGGAGCTTAGGCCAAGCCAATAACAATATGTTCTTAAAAGGGTATGCATCTGAAGCAAAGACTGCACCAAAGAATTGAAACTAGAGTGTGCATATTTCCTGGGCGAGACTAGCTAGTTTCTGCCATTTAGGCGTCATCAGTGACCCTCTAATAGTTGCAAAGTTCCACAATGAAACCCATGATCCCATAGAACAAGAAAATAAAATCCCCACGATAGTGAAGGGCAGGGAGACGTTCTTCCGCCGTCACACAGTCCCAGTCACCAGCTGTAGTGAAGTCAAATATGTTCTTAAAAGGGCACCCCCTCCACTTGTACCTAAAAATCCTTTAGGACCGTTCTTGCGGCTATAATATAGCTGTCAGGATAGACTTGGAGGATTTTTTAGCCAAAAGTGGTCGCAGACTTTGTCGGGCCTGCGCGTACATCGAAATTTCATGCTGGTGGATTTTTTGGGACCAATAGTGTACTATGTACAGTATACTAGCAGATAGTTTTTAAATTGTTGTGACTTGTATTGTGTGGTTGGGAAAGGAGATTTGACTTTCGAAGAGAGAATCGGCTTTCGGTAGCGAACTTTGTGCGTCACATTGAGTTATAGCTGACGCATGTACGTAAAAAGGTTAGGTGCATACTCTACATGTAAAACACTTACATAAATACAGTTGCACTGTATAGCTGACGCATGTAAGTGCCAAGGTTTGGTACATAGACCGACATACATATAAAATCATAATTATAGCTGAAACATGTACGTTTAAAGGTTAGGTGCAATACGCACACACATATAAACATTTTGCAGTGTTCACGCATAAAACAGTATAGTGCGAATCATGTTTACTGTCGTCGCCCTGGGCCCGGTCACCTGTTAAACTAACCGTACTGGGAGCCAACTCACGACAGTAAACAAGAAAAGGTTTATAGAGAGAGAATATGGAATATTGATGTAAACATACACCCAAGGGTGAGGTCTTATCACGCGCTTATGTGGTTAGGCAGGTTTCAAAAAGATCACTAAAGTACTGCCGCATTATAAGAAACGCGAAAAATCGGCTTCAAGTGCATCTATTCACGCTATTTTCTCTTGAACTTTTCGATATGCGTGTAGAAAAAGGTGCAGTAGTTTTTGACAAAATTTTCAACCTGATGTTTTTGCTGTGTTTTTCTGTAATTAGATGGAATTTTGGCATATTTTTGGCTCTTTTCAACGAGGGAGTATTACTGTTGGTAGAATAGACATAAACTGACCCAGTTTATTAATAATACGCAACGGTTGACTAAATCATTCGATGTCGTTTCAGGTCAGTGATCGCCGTTTATTATATACTGAACAAAAGTGAAAACGCTACACCTGAAATGTTTGCCATTTATATGCAAAATGATGCAAGCCAGTTAAGCAAATGCAAGTGTATCTGAATGTTCAAAGACTGGGTTATGCATTTATAAAGTAAAAAGGTTTACGGATGTTGTCACGAGGAAACACATGAAAGTCATTTAAATGTGACAGGGGTCTTATTTTTCAAGGTTACAAATTTGAACAGAAATCTCACACAGTTTAGGCCTTCAGAAATCCACTACCAACCAGATCCGACTGAACGAAATGGTAGTTTTAGACATGTGACAACCAGAAATGTGTTTTGATCGTTTAGAAAAGCAACTTTAGAAACCGGGGTTTCATCAAATTGGCCAAGATTGAAATTTTATCACTGAAATCACCATAGGAAAATCAATGTGTTGTTGCATCTTAGTCTGGGCACATTACTGGTCGAGAAATGGTAGGAACAATGTGCTGATAGGTCTACCTGATGTGGCAAAAGAAAGAAAGTTATCGAAAATCGCGATAAATCGAAGCTGACCAAATATTAATATTCCCTATTTGTTTTGTCAAAGGGAGACTTTTTACAATTTTTTTTTACAAATTTGATAAATTCGAAATTGATTTCTGAGCTTGTTTGAAGTGATAAGACAGTTTTCTTGTGTATAAATGCAACACAAGTATGACGATATCTGATAAACATAACAATCTTTTTTGCGCATGCTCAATTGCAAAATTCAGTGAATATAGGGATCACACATGTTTTTCATGCATTAACATTTGCCGGGTACCAATGAAGCTGTTTGAACATGAGGCCATTAGGCCGAGTGTTCAAACATCGTCCCAGGGACCTGGCAAGTGTTAATGCAATGAAACAAACATGTGTGATCGTTATTCTTGCATATTCTACCTGATTTCAGCATAAACCGCGCTGAAAATGTCGCTTAAACATTAAATACTCATTTTCTTACACTTGAATTCTCAAAACGAAATGGCATCAGCGTCAAACTTTCGAACGTCATTACGTCGCCACAACGTCATATATACGCGTGCAATGCTTTCGTGAACGAAAAGATGGGCAAAATAATCAGTCACGGCCGCAACGCTTTCCAGTGTAACGTCATGCATGCAAACCAGGGCTCAGTTTAGGTTTTTTCAAGTAAAAGCCATGTTCAAACAGCACGTGAATCTCATGATTTGAACATGGATTTTGCGGCTTCAAACAGCTTCGCGTAACGAATTCCCATGCAAGAATAAAGCTTTAAACACAAAAAGGAACATAACTCAGACATCAAAAGAGACTAATTGGTGCAGTTGCGACGAATCGCTTGCTAGATGTCTGGAAAACATTAAGCTTCGTCCAATACTTTCTCACAAAGTCTAAAATATTGTAGTGTAGCGTTTTCACTTTTGTTCAGTATAGCATAAAGTGTATCGTACATATAAAGTACTGCTGCATAAATTAGAATCGCGAATAAATTACTTTAGATGTACGTTTTCAGTTTATATCACATTGAGCATTCAATAATCGTAAATCATTTCTGGCATTTCGCTCTAATATTTCTGATGGTAGAATTTGGGCATTTTATTCCACTTATTTGACACTTGACAGGGATAATCCTGGGATAGGCCTAATCCATTTTGTGAGAAAACTATTATTGTTCTGCTAAAATGGACTTTATTTTTAGCTGGGCTCCATATATAAGCTATTCAAATCTCATGACGATTATGCTCTAATATAGATATCAAGGACTCTTGGGCCCATCAAATTTTGCAAGGGCCCAAAGAAATTTCAAAAGGCCCATTAAAGTTATGTAATTTGCATGTATTTGAATGGGATATGGGCCATTGGCCCATATTATGGGCCCATCATCAGTTTTGTCCAGGATTATCCCTGACTTGAGTGACACCATTGAAGATATGTACGTAAACAGCTCAAATTAAATAATTACAGAAAATGAATGGTTGACTATAAAATAACATATGTAGTTGATAATGTTTAGGCCGTTTACCACTGTAAAAGTTGTTTTATAAAACTGTCCATATTAGCCACATCACGCTGTTTTAGTAGAAAATGTCCTTATAAACATAGCAAACAGTATTTACCCGCATCAAACTGATTGTATTGGATCAGTTGGATCTGTGTCTACGCTGATTGAATCGATACTATCAACCGAATGACAGTGCTTAAAAACTGTCATGTACAAAGCAATCACGATTTTAAAATGTGCGATGCTTTTGACACTTACCTGTAGAAATTTAAGTACAGATATATAGGCCGTCACATGGCTGTTAAACCGTTTAAATTCCTCCCGCGTTTCAGAAAGCCTAAAAATGTCGAAATTCCCAAGAGATTAGGGGTCAGGCAGTGGTAGTAGATTCTTCAAACAATTTTCTTCTGACTCTGCAGGATATTCTAAATCCAGAATTGAGCTTGATGTTAGGAAAATGCAAGTAATAAAATAATATTCCAGATTTTCGCGTTTCTAATTATTACGGCAGGACTATAGGGACTTTCTATTTCTGTATATTAAAACGAACAACTCCACTACACACGGTAGACAGATGCTGGTTAACCAATATTATATCAGTAGATTATTTTTTTTTACAGAATTGTCTCTATGCGTGTCCCATCGGACACTGGGGAGAGGTAGGCCGTAGAAGCCAGCAGTTTTCGAAATCCTAGGGCGCAAACACACTTGTCCCCCTCGGACTACAAACAAAGTGGAGAACGGTTCTCCTTACCAAGCCACGAGTCTGGTAATAATCAGTGTCGCATTATAATTTTATAAATGCCGGTGATATTAAAATAAAATATAGACTGACCAAAGCGTCAGAACCACGCGTTTCATTATAGAAGAACAGATAAACTGACTCAAGTGTCATTAATACGCGTTGATGTTCACAAAAGAAACCGGAATGAACTGACCCAAGTGTCAGATGGTGTAGTCACGAAATATTGAGAAGTAACGGTCGAAGAAGTATCAAAAGTTATTTGCATAACTCTCGAAATAGCGCTTATGTGAATAGTTAAGTTAATGCGTGTGTGTAAATTTTTACGTTACTTATTTCTGCCTAGTTGACGTACGTCTAAAA
Source organism: Loripinus fragilis (assembly GCA_964019695.1). Taxonomy (NCBI): domain Eukaryota; kingdom Metazoa; phylum Mollusca; class Bivalvia; order Lucinida; family Lucinidae; genus Loripinus; species Loripinus fragilis. The sequence goes on along the minus strand of OZ026526.1, from coordinate 97,540 downwards.
CAATGCACTCTAAGATTGCTTCTTTTGGAAACTTTCTTGGAGTGGGAACTTGTTTTAGGAAAGGATGGTCAACTAGTCAGAAAAAACAACGTAGGTATTGTCTTTGTAATATTCATGTGTTGTCGATGCTTTTTTTTAGTACATAAAGTACTTGAAAAATTGTGAACTAGTTGCGTGCATTATTTTTCCTGGTGGTATTGTCACCGCATAACGGGGTCTTCCAATATTTTGTTTTCCTCTTCTGTCTTGACCGTCTTTATGACGTAACAGTATAATACCTTACACCCTAAGCATAAACCTTTTCCCATATAAGCCTCGCGTCCTTTTGTCGGGCATTTGCAGACATTGCAGAACCAGATCAGATGCGTTGAGCGCTGCGTATGACCAATGTCTACTGTTTGCTTACATAATGTTCAATAAAGATTTGAATAGAAACAAAAATACCACCAAACATACATTAAGACTGTTATAGACTGTTTCAATTAATAATGGTGGGAAAGTCAATGCTGATTCTGGTCATTTTTGTGTACTTTGAATTTCAAACTCTCAGAATCAATCCGTTTACCCTTTCCAATAACAGCCATATCTTACGAAATAATGCCAATAACATGTGTACTGCATTGCTGAAATTATCCTGTGTCCTGGCTCGAAATCGAACCTTTACCATCATGAGTCGACTCTCAGACGCATTTGTCAGAAATTGTTTTATTTAAGAAGCTATACAAGACCTACTTTGCGCGGATATGCAATGTGAGAGTGCTGACCCATAACACATGTAACAAATGTTATAATAACTTAGTAATATTGCGACCAGGTTCCCGAGGTTGTGGCTAAATCATACTCAATTCAGCTGAGCATAAAGCGTGTCCTGCACATAAATATTAAAACGCCAATGTTTTTTGACGTTTATCATTGACGAACAGGATGCATACAGCATCTACATTCTTAATATTTTCTATTAAAGTTGTGTTTGAGCCCTTGAAATTTCATGCTGGGTAGAGTTGAGCACAAACAAAGTTAAAGCCTCAATGCATGTTCTTTCAATTTAGACATCATTTTATCTGCAATATTCTAATGTTTCATACAATTAGTGAAATAGAAAAAAAACAGCACACACCTGTATAAAGTCAATCCATGAACAACATGACTAGCAGCAGAACTACTCATTGCTCCTTTAGATTTGTCAACGCTTGCAAGAGCGATGTGACGACCATGGTTATTCGCCGAGTTGTACTCACAAGCATGCACGTTGAGCTTATCCGAACCGTACGTATCAGCGACAAGGACAAACCAATCACGCCAGTCGTACTGAAAGCATAGCATGTAAATACTTTAAACCTGTTCAGTACTGTACAAGTGTTTACAGGCTTCCTTTTTATTGCATTAACAGCGAATGTAACTAGAAAATAGAACTGCCACCGGCGAGTGTAACTAGAAAATAGAATTCCCACTGGCAAGTGTAACTAGAAAATAGAACTGCCACCAGCGAGCGTAACTTGAATAAAGAACTGGCACCAGCGAGGGTAACTAGAAAATAGAACTGCCACCAGCGAGCGTAACTTGAATAAAGAACTGGCACCAGCGAGGGTAACTAGAAAATAGAACTGCCACCAGCGAGCGTAACTATAAAACAGAACTGCCACTAGCGAGCGTAACTAGAAAATAGAACTGCCACCAGCAAATATAACTAGAAAAAAACCGCCACCAGCGAGTTTACATGTAATTATTTAAAACTGCCACCAGCTAGTGTAGCTAGAAAATAGAACTGCCATCAGCAGGCGTAACTAGAAAAATAAAAATGCCACCAGCGAGTTTACATATAACTATGAAATAGAACTTCCACCATCGAGCGTTACCTAGAAAATTGAATTGCCACCAGCAAGCGTAAGTAGAAAATAGAACTGCCATCAGTGAATGTAACTAGAAAATAAAACCGCCACCAGCGAATGTAATCTAGAAAAAAGAACTACCAGCAGCAAGCGTACCCTAGAGAAAAGAACTGCCACCCGCGAGCGTAACCTAGAAAATAGAACTGCCACCAGCGAGCGTTACCCCGAAAATAGAATTGCCACCTGCGAGCGTAACCAGAAAGTAGAACTGCTATATGAATTTAAGAAGCTTATTTTTTGAGGTATAAAATACATCTGATTTTCACAACACGTTTGTATAGAATGATTATTTAACTATACAGGATTCAGAGATTGGGATCTATTTGTGAACAATTTTAATAAAGGGCTATAAAAACCTATAATCTAAGACGTTTCTATTACGCTCCAAAACATTTGTATGATACCAGCATGGTATTCCAAATGTTTACCAAATTGCCAGGATAGCTGAGAACATATTGCAAAAGATGTTATTGTGATAGACAGAATACATTAAACAAATTCGATTTTATTAACTTTGAAACGTTATCGTCCATATCCTAAAAGCATTACTTGACAAAGAGCGACCTTAACTCATGGAGGCATTGTAATTGTTTGCCCAAATCAGACTGATTGAACTATAAACGGTGGATCTTGAAACTTACGTATTTCGGACCTAAATCACGTTATAAAAAAGTAAACTAGCCTTTATTAAAACAGAAAATGATAAAAATAGCTTATACAAAGCTAAAGTTTGCCGACTATATCCATAAACAGCTTAACAATGATAAATATGACTGCAAATACACAATACACGAAGCTAGGAAGTGCTAAAATGCTGCCATTTTGTTTCATTTGTGGCTATTTTTAAATTTCGAGCGGAAGTCTCGATGGCAAACGATGATTTTTTTAAACAGTATGATCTGACAAACATTTGTGCCATGCTTTTATCCACAAGTAAAATGTTTTGGTGACATGTTGATGCTAGCTGCTTACCTAGAACAGGTATTTGGATGTAAGATATTTAAGGGTAATGGTAAAAAGAAATGGCCAGCATCTTTATTTACCAAAATTAAAAGAGGCTCAAAACACAAATCTTGCATTTTATGCTGCAAACTTTACATTTCCAACTATTTAGATACCTGAAAATAACATTGACTTGTTGCAGAAAAATATAATTGCACACTGTAACCAAAGATCACTGGCACTTTAGGATCAGCATGAATGCATATTTAGCAATCTCCTTACTCAGTAAAGGATCTATATGGTCATAAGATAGTTTGCAGATGGCTCATCTTATAATCGAGAAACATGATTATCTTATTTTATCACACATTCCCAAGTCACATGTTAATCAGTAAGTTTGCGAGTGGCTAAGCGTATATAGGTGCAAAGAATCTATTATTGTTATTAGGATGCAAAAACTTCTTGATGAGATAAGCTGTCAAAATCACCACTGAGTGGTTCAAGATTCTCTTTAGGAAATGAAAGGTCGCTTGTACTTAGTGTATACATGTATGTGTGGAATCGACAGATGACGCTAGATGTTTGGTTTGTCAGTTTCGCAGTTCTGGGTTATTGAAGAGCTATCAATTTACTACAATTGATCAAACTGTTTAATATGAGTACATACAACTAGATGCGGGTTTTAACATTGTAGCACGTCCAAACACCCAACATTTATGTGCAGTCTTTACCAACTCTAATGGTTACGATGGCTGTTCAAACAATTAGCTTCACAACTTTCATCACAAATATGCTACAACAAAATGTTATACCTTTCTGGAAAGAACTATTTGTCGCCTATAAAATGGCACCAAACATAAAGAAACACTCATAATTTTTTCAAGTTTCAAACGCTTATATAAAGGCTATTCCTGTATACTGAAGTTTTTCTGAAGCAAATTGCCATACACGTTTTGGTAAATGTGCGTATATAGTGTCATATATTTGTAAGTTCGAGACACAATGGCACCTAATTTTAGATGCTAGTTTAAGGTACATTGACAAAGTTGCTTGCAGGGCAAAATTTATATAATCCTGTTACAATCTCGGTAAACAGGCACGTTTATGACGTCAATTATTTTATGATAAACGTCATTTTGAGTTATCTACTGGTGATGCAGTAAGGAATATAGCTGTGTCTTTTTCTTTGCGTTTTGCTTAAAACATGCTTAATATATCATAAGGAAGTTTTTAAAACGCTCCCTCCTCTATTTACAGAGTTATCACATTTGATATCATTTTCAAGTATTTTTCTGCTTCTTAATGGCGTGTTTACATTTATTAAATTATGTTCAATCTGTCTAGTCCTCAAGATTAGGTGAGTAATTTTATAGTAGATAATGCCTATTTTGGTAAAAATTGAAGCTAACGTTCCAATTAAGATTAAAACCGCAATGTTATGACAACAAATTTAAATATAAGTTCTATAACCCCTTCACTTAAGGCAGTTTTGACTTAAGTGCCGGTTCAGATAAAAATCATGCAAAATGAAAATTTCTTTCCACATGGTGGTCAACAGATTTTAGTAATAATTACAGAGTAGGAAGGTTGGTGGACCTGCTATTCAGTCCTAATTTATTTTTTTCTAAAATCATTTCGTTACTTAGAAAATCCGGTTTATATTTTTTAACCATTATTTTGACATTTAGCCTAAAGTCTATGGGAAAATGATGGCGAAAATCAGCGACATTTTTCGTAACTTTTGTAGACGAGGACGCCAATGTAACATGCACGGGCATGAAGCTGAATTATTGAACTACGTTGACATGAAATAAAATGCGTTGCAAAATGGGTATGTGTCCAATTATTAGCCTTTTTTGCCCCTGGGTATCGGGGTGGTTTTGGTACACGGCTTCGCCGTTTCTTTACTTACACTGGCTAGGAACCAGTCTGTTTACTTTGTAGCTATGAGAAACGTAATCACGTGATGCCTCATGTGTCACAAAATTTCGCGGCTAACGGATTGCTGAACGTTGCTGTATTTTTCTAGCAGTTTCGGCATTTAATCCCAGTTTCCAAATGAATCAGAGCATTTAAGAATCGGTCAGCATAATTGGGACACAACAAGATATATCCATCGTTCAGCGAGTGTCAGTTCTGAGGGTAACATTTTGGCGAGGAGATCGAGAAACAAGTTGAGCTTTTGAAAAGCTTTCAGCAAATATTGGCAGAAGAGAAGGCTTTATACGAAAATACGGAAAGACAGTACATTGAGGCGATAGTCTCTCCCCATAATCTAGTGCCTTTCACAGATATGCAACGACGACAATGGCAAAGGCAGAGGTACGTAAGTATCTGTTTGAGTTTGAAATAAAATGTTGTTTAGCCCAAACTTTAGGAAAGTCTAAAATTTAGAATGGTTTAAATTCAGCTTTGTGAAGTCTTTATTCCGTTCATTATCAAGTTGATTTTCATGCACTGATGAGTCTGATGGACACTAGGAAAGAAGCGTCATAATGCACTAGTCATTTGTAACCACTGCCCCTAACCCCGGGGAACAGCTGGGTCTTTGGCCTTTTGTCTGCAGTTCCCTGACCTAAACACCAACACTGTGGGGACAGCCAGCTGATAAAAAATGGTAGCACCCCCTAGTCTGTTGTTACATTGCACTGCCATGTTTGCCTAGGTGCATTTCCCAAATTCCCACACACTGTAGCCATAGGGACAATGCATTATAAGTTAAAAACACAACACATTCATTTGCCCGGCCATCCCTCACCCTGCTCAAGCCCGCCCTGCTCAGGGGCTGGGGGCAAGCCGCCATGGTAACAAATGACTGGTGCATAATATATTCATTCCCACAGCCTTAAAAAAATAGAATGCTGATTAGTTTTTATGTCAACCTGGTGCTATACACAGTTGGAAAGTTTTATAATCACAATATCTGTCATCTGCTCAGGACAGGCCCTGGACAAAAATAAAAGGCAGTGAGTTTCCGGGTGCCATTGGCCTGGTGCTGAAGCAAAGCATGTATTATTATTTTTTTTAAATTTTTCAAACAAAATCTATCCATATAGCGGTGCAAGAAAGATTTATTTAGGATAAGGGAAATCTATCCAAACTTGCCTGTTCTCTGTCTTACCCAACACTTTTTACAGGCCCTCAAATAAAAAATCTGAAAATGATCTGGCTAGGGGAACCTATGCCAATTTTTTTCAAAAATCAAGAGACAGCCAACCCCTCCCCTGAAAGAAGTAGGGAGGGGATAAACTAAGGCCTTGTGGCAATTTTTGTTATATACATCAACTGTCATCTATTTTCATCCAGACCCGAAAATTCGGCACCCGTATCATAGACTGCTAATGGAGTAAACTGGTCAGGGTTCACAATGTTTGCAAACTTGAGCATTGGATGCTTGACAAATCACTAAAACATTTATTTTTAAAATGAAACATTGCTTTATGAAATGTGAATAACATACAAAACTGTAGTTGGGGCAGTCTGATCTGGGTTGACAATGTTTACTCGTACCGGACTGTTTGCAAAAAATGGATCAACCCTACAGGCCCAGCACACCTTTTTTTTTTATAGATATGCCTTAACTATAAGCTCCATGCATGGATGCAGAAAATTTTGTCAGAGGGGGTCCAACTTTGACAATGTTTTAAAGTTATTGGTTTTTTTAAATATTTTTTATGAAGGGTGGGAGGATCGAATTACGCAGGTCATCATCGGCTCGCCAGCGAAACACCATTTAAATGGCGTTTTGCTGGTGTACTGATGATGGCCCAACATTGGATGCTAACTCGGTAGCTTCATGATTTATCAGGGGATCAGATCTGCACCAGAATTGCAAAAAAAAAACTATTTTTTTGTGATTTACCAAGGGGGGTTCGGACCCCCTGTCCCCCCTCTAGATCCACATATGAGCTCCATGATGCGTTACCATCTTCAAGATTTTAGTATGTCTGAACATTTACAAGTAATAAACCTTTTGCATATTTCACTATATCAAAGAGATTTCTATGTAACTTTGAAGGGAACAATTATTATTTTCATTCAAATATTGACACTAAGTCTTCTATTTCAAGGTATGATGCCTCATAATAGTCATATATCCCTAGGGATGATCTGAGACCTCCCATCCTGTCATATAGAAATTACAAAATAACTTTTGTTTTATTTATCCACATTTTCATGCACATGTATATTTTCATGCTCATGCTGTTTTTCAGCTTTGCAGAAACTGTTGAAATTTGGGATGGAGGTAATGTTCTGGTCCTTCATTGGAGATCCAGTACATTACATCTATCATAATATCACACTTTTTCATGCATTCAACATTTATGCTGATACTCATGCTTCAATTTTGTTATCCTGTTATCCATAAGTTACATAATGGCGTCGAGTTTGCAACAGTTTTTCACATTTCATAATGCCGCCAATTATATGACATTATCCAATCAGATGTAGCCTTACATTTGCAGCCTATAGTGCATTTGATTTTTTTTCAAAGTTTCTTTTTACCTTTTCCAGGTTTTATTAAGCATTTTCTTCATGCCTTGAACAATGGGATGCTAATTGGATGGCAACAACGATATGCTGGTTATATGTCACAAGTCGTCAGCGCTCATATATCAAAAGTAAGTGTACATTGCATAAATAGCTCTTTATCTGCTGGTTTTCTCTGCTGGAAACCTTTGCAAACAGTTTGGACCATGATCAGGCCCAACAAAATAATAGGGCCTCATGCCATCTGATTTTGATCCGCACTCTTTTCCATCTACACAGTGAATCCATTTTAATAATGAAATTTCAATGGATTGACTAGAAATCTAAGTTCATTTAGTGTAAACAGCTCTTTAATTACTCAATGTGTGCTTAGATGAGCATATATGTGTGTGCTTATCAGGTCGAATAATGTACCTTAAAAGTTCTAAAATTTTAAACATTTTTCTTTGCACAAAATGCTGATAGCTCAGAACAGCAAATAATTAATACCATATTAATGTAGTATTGATTAATGCATTCTATCTTCGAAATAAAATCTTGTTTAAAGTAAGAGATTTTCAACTGCCTTCATTTGCTGATACATGTAAAGAACCAGATTTGCCAGCGTGAAATATAAAATGCATACATGTAAAAATTGAAATATCGCCCTTGTCTGTACATCCCTTAAGTACCCTGGGTCTCATACGAATAATGTTTTTTTTCACATACAATGGCCCCGCGCAGGGGTCATATGTGTCACATAGACACATAAATTTCCAGTTATTATTATTGTTTGAAAAACAGAAACAAAGCCATTTTCAAAGTTGACCTAAATGCTAGTAAAGAGTAAAGACCTCTATAAAATGCATACAGTGAAGACCTTGATGAAATTCCAATACAACACAGCATTCCATCAGGGTCTGCACTGTTGCTGAGACAAAAACAGTCTTCAGAGAAATAACTATTTTTTTTTTGAAATCATAACTTGGACCCCTCAATATATAGAATGGGCCATTCTGACTTCATTATAAGTAAAAGTCTGAAAAGGGATAAAGTGTAACACAGTCACTCACTCACACTCAATAATATTTTGCTTTCAGGACATTGCCTATGTTTTCATACAATTTTACAAAATTTTATTGAATGGTTTGGTTTATCATTGCAGGTAACAAGATGAAGTATGCAGTCCATGTAGTGTAGACTCAGTTTTCTTCAAATTACTCACCTTAGCCCCCATGATGCCAAAACTAGTATTGGGCATAGAAGATTTCGATTATTGGAGAGCCTATCTGAGACCTGCTGTTGATCAAGGAATCTTTAATAGGCTTAGGACAAGAACATGACAGCCAAGTAGAAACTGTGCTACATATAGTTTAGACAATTGTGTTCCATATAAGTGATAAGAACAGTTCTAAGTGAAACTATTTTTTGTGGGTACTCATTGGAAGCATCTCAAGGAGACACTTCCAATGAGCACCAAGGCTTTTGTGGAGTGATGAATCCTCCAGAATGAGATAGTGCATAGTTCAAAATTAATTTTCTTTTTTCATTGTAATTCTTATTGAGACTTTTCAAAACCAAAAGCAAATGTTAAAACCGATGAGTAAGAAAGTAATTACATTTTTACTCTGGAAATTTTGTTAACCTTGAATTAAGGCAAGAAAATATTTGACAGTTTTTTAGTGTAGACCAGATGATAGTTATAAAGAACCTGAATGAGGTTTAACGATTATTACAAACATTTTTCTACTGAAATTGACACTGGGTTTTAACCATAATGATGACAATCAGTTTTTTGGTTTTGTCAGTATTACATGCACTTCTTATTTATTGAATAACACATCATTTATGGATACTTCTTAATTCTAATCTTGAGTAGCAAATGGGGTCAAGTCTGACTGGACTAGGGACCAGACTTCATGTTGTATGAAATCTGATTGTAAATTTACCATGCACTGTTTGAATCAGAATGTTTTGGTACATGTGACCTTATTACATTTTCTTAAAAAATGTCTGATTTGCACGTATTTTCTTAAGAAATGTCTGATTTACACTTATTTTCTAAAGAAATATCTGATTTACGCTTATTTTCTTAAGAAATGTCTGATTGAATCAGACATTTCTTAAGAAATTAAGTGTTATAAGTTCACACATACCAAAAGCTGAAATCTTGAAGTTGGGTTGAAGATGAAGGGCAAATTGTAACATAAGTATGCTTATGAAAACGGTTTTAAATTATGATGTATATATAATCAGTATCCTTGCGCACGGGCATTGTACATTTTTCCCCATTTGATGTACATGCGTAAGTTCCATTCGCTGTTCAATCAAAAAGCGATGAGTAACAGGTATTGTTTGTTTAGTATATGTGTACTGGAAAGAATCGTCTCAATGAGATGGTTGTTTTGAGCACCTAAAACAAATGATAAGAAAAATATTCACAATTTTACTTACAAAAATTTTGTTTTATCTTGACCTAGCTATGAAGTATACAAGTGGCATGTTCAATAGTTGTAACAAAATTGCAAAGCTTAGCTGACCATGAATTCTACCCTGCTTCAAAATATTTGATCTTATCCAAAAAATTAGGGATTGATGGGTTTAGACCCAACTTGCTCAGATATACCATTGGGTAATTGGTAATAAAACTTTTTTCATGCTCAACTAAGCTGAACACAATTTTTTTCCTGCTCATAAATGTTAATATTCCAACAATTGTTGGTATTTTAACATTTATTAGCATGATAAATCTAACATTGGAGAGACTTAAAGCAAGACTTTTTTTTATTTGTTGGTATTTAAGTTTTTATGAGCAGTTGAAATTTCGTTCTCAGTTGAATTGAGCATGAAAAAAGTTTTATAACCTTGAGGCCTGATTAGATCTAGGGGACGTTGGACTTACTTTCAAGGTCACAAGAGATCATAGAGAGTTGATAAATTCCTTGATTACACCATAATAATCTCCAAAATAGATGGATAGATTTGAAACAAGCTTGCACATAGATATATATGATTCAGAGGGTACTTAACTTCAAGGTCAAATAATTTGAAAAAAAAAAAATCTTGTGTCTGATCTGAATGTGCCAGTTACTATGGTAACATTATGGTAGCAGTTTTTATTCCCAAGGAAATAAGAGGGATATTTAGCAATTCTCTCAATATCTCGCCCTAAATTGGTCCCTGATTGAGCCACCGACCTTTGACTATGTTTATGTAGGCAATTACAATGTATAGTGCAAAGCTATATTGATGGGGGAAGGGAGTGCAGTGGCTCAGTGGTAGAGTGGTTGACTCCAGACCGAGAGGCCATGGGTTCGAGCCTCACTGGCGTCACTGCGTTGTGGTCTTTGAGCAAGACACATTTATCCTAGCTTAGTACTGGTTCAACCCAGGAAGACCCGTCCCTGTTTAACTAAGAGATTGTTGATGGGACATAAAGAATCAAATCAAACAAACAAACATATTGATGGGACACATTTTGCTTTTGGTGCAGATCCTGCCATTGTCCCCATCCCTGGCCACATGGCTTCTCTTTTGTTTTACCTTTCCTTCATTGGTATGGTTCTTGTTGTCATAGCAACCAGGCATATATAATATACAAATTAGCAAAGTATTTTATTATTGGATCATGTTGTTAAATTGATCATTTAATTTCATAATGCTATAGAGAATCTGTATCTGATCCCAGAATTTGCTGTAAATTGATCATGAACCATCTAAATATACTGATTTTTTATATTTCCAGTGGTTTGCTTTTTTGTTGCCATAGCAACCAGATATATGACTGCAAATGTTTTAATATTGGAACATGTAACACAAAAGTATGTCTATGCCTTTAGTTAAAATAGTGTACCAAAAATATTTTTCTTATTTCTCAACCAAAACATATGTTGTGGGTACTCAAAAGAACTGTCTCATTGAGACGTTATGTTTGAGCACCCAAAACATATGCTTAAACTGGTGAAAATATTAAAACTTTACACTTAAGAATTTTACTTATCTATAACTGTTACCAGTTTAAAAGAATTACAAAAAAAAATGATTTCAAATACCAAAAATAGCAAAATTAGTGCTTTTGTCTTCAGTAGAGTGCTATTTGTTGCCATGGCAACTAGACTTTTGATTTGACAAAGCTTTTTTATGTATGAATCATGTACTACATGGGATGCACTTTAAGTATGATACTATGAACAAACTGTACCAGTTTACAAAAAAAAATGCTTAAATTGGTCTCAAAATACATAAAATAGCAAAACACTGCTTTTTGTCTTTGTGAGTGTGTTAATTGTTGCCATGGCAACTAGGCATATGATAAGAGAAAACTTTTTAAGTTAGAATTATGTACTACATGAGATGCACTTAAGTTTTGATACGACAGACTAACTGTACCAGTTTACAAGAAACTGCTAAAAATTGATCTCAAAATACCTAAAAAAGAAAAACAATAGGCCTGTTGTCATTATTAGTGTGCTATTTGTTGCCATGGTAACAAAGCATCCAATATGACAAAACTTTCTACGTTTGAACAATGTACTGCATAGGCATGTGATGCACTTTATAAATATGATGCTATGGACTTATTGAACTAAATGAGCCAGTTTAAAAACTGCTAAAATCATATCAAAGCGCTTGAAAATATCAAATAAGGCCTTTTGTCTTTGATAGTATACTATTTGCTGCCATGGCAACAATGCATGTGCTTTTTAAAACAGTTTATGTTTTAATCATGTAAAACAAGAGTTGTTTACTTTGTATGATGCTTTGAACTTACTCTACCAGTTTACAAAAATTGCCAAAGTTGATCTCAAAATACCTTAAATAGCAAAATTATCCTATATGTCTTCGATAGTGTGATATTTGTTGCCATGGCAACTAGGCATTTGATTTTGCAAAGCCTTTTATTTTTGAATCATGTAATGAAAAATTTGCACTCTGAACATGATGTTATGAACTAACTAACCAACTTACAAACCTTGCAAGAAATTGATCTCAAAAAAGCAAAATTAGCCAAATTTTGCTAAATTTCTGCGATAGTGTGTTATTTGTTGCCATGGCAACTCCGCATAAGATTTTGTAAAGCGTTTCTTTTTGAATCATTAAAAACAAGAGTTCGACTATAAGTATGATGCTATGGACTCTCTCTACCAGTTTACAAAAAGTGCTAAAAATTGATTTTAAAATTGCTAAAAAATCAAAATTAGACTATATGTCTGAATAGTGTATTATTTGTTGCCATGGCAACTAGTCATGTGATTTTGCAAAGATTTTTATTTTTGGATCAGGTAATGCAAGAATCGTTCTCTAAGTATGATGCTATGAACTGATTGTAACAAGTTAGAAAAATTGCTAAAAACTGATCTCGGAATAGCCAAATTAGCAAAATTTCTTCGATAGTGTGTTATTTGTTGCCATGGCAACTACACATATGATTTTGCAAATGGTTTTATTTTTGAATCATGCAATACAAAAGTCAAACGAAAAGTATGATGCTATTGACTAACTCTATCAGTTAACAAAAAATGCTAAAATTGATTTAAAAAAAGTTAAAAAAGCGAAGTTAGGCTATATGTCTTAAATAGTGTACTATTTGTTGCCATGGCAACAAGTCATGTGATTTTGCAAAGATTTTTTTTATTTTTGAATCAGGTAATACAAGACTTGCACTCTAAGTATAATTCTATGAACCAACTGTTACTAGGTAGGAAACTAGCTAAAAATTGATCTCAATATTGCCAAATTAGCAAAATTTGGCTATATTTCTGCGATTGTGTGTTATCTGTTGCCATGGCAACTAGGCATATGATTTTGCAAAGTGTTATATTTTTGAATCATGCAGAACAAGAGTTAAACTATAAGTATGATGCCATTGACTAGCAGTACCAGTTTACAAAAATTGCTTAAAATAGATTTTAAAATAGCTAAAATAGCTTAATTAGGCTATATGTCTTCAATAGTGTATTCTTTTTTTGCCATGGCAACTTGTCATGTGATTTTGCAAAGATTTTTATTTTTGAATCAGGAAAAACAAGAGTTGCACTTTAAGTATGATGCTATGAACTAACTGTAACAAGGTACAAAAATTGCTAAAAAATGATCTTAAAATTGCTAAATTAGCAAAATTTGGCTAAATTCCTTCGATAGTGTGTTATTTGTTGCCATGGCAACTAGGCATATGATTTTGCAAAGTGTTTTATTTTTGAATCATGCAATACAAGGGTTAAACTATAAGTACGATGCTATGAACTAACTGTACCAAGTTACAAAAAATGCCAAAAATTGATCTCAAAATGGCTAAAATAGCAAAATTAGGCAAAATGTCTTTGGTAGTGTGGTATTTGTTGCCATGGCAACTAGGCATATGATTTTGCAAAGCATTTTATTTTTGAATAACTCCAAACAAAAGTTGCTCTTTAAGTATAATGATAAGACATATCTATATCAGTCTACAAAAGTTGCCATAAATTGGCCCCAAAACACCTAAAAATGCAATTTTTGAATTTTACTCTTCAGTGATATACTGTTTGTTGCCATGGCAACGACATAGGCAATTACTCAATTGATGTCTTGGCTTCAAATGTTTAAGTGGTGTTGTTTGTTTGTAGTATTTGTGTTTTTTTCTTTATAATGAAAGGCAGTTGTGTGTAATATTTGACTGAATTTGGGCAATTTTAGTTGATTCATTGTACTATTTTGGCTTAAATATTAATTTCCGTTGCCATGGTTACCAAAATGATAATAATAAAAAAATACAATGTTTTTTCTTGTTCTTGCATCATAACCTTTCTGTGATATCAAAATCAAACAAATCGGTTGACCATCATGTGGAGTCACCTGCATGATTTTTATCTGAACCGGCACTTAATAAAAATGCATTTCAGCGTTTAAAAATTACCAACTATCCTTCGATGATTTGTAGCAACAACTCAATATGAGCGATCAACATATTGTCTTTGAGTTAAAACTAGTTTAAATGTTGCTTCGTGCATTTTGTTAGAGAAAAATTTGACTGAAAACTGAAAGGTGGTGTTTTGTTTACCATCTATTTGCAAACATAAAGAGACTACCAAAATTTATGATAAACGTGACGACTTTGATTTTGAAATTGTCAATTTCCCATTTTTAGATGGTGATGTTCCTCGTTCTATATCCTATGGAGTCTATATCTCTCAAATCATTCGTTTTGCTGGAGCATCTAGCTATGTTGCTGACTTCAACACTCGCAATAAATTGTTAACTCAGAAACTTCTTAAACAAGGCTATCCGTATCATAAACTTCGCAAAACATTTTTAAAAAATTATAGGCGATACTATGATTTGATTTCTAAATTCCAAAATAGTAAGTGAGTATGATCAGGAAATACCACAATCAATAACTGCAGACAAACCCGTGGCACCGCAAGGAAGAGCCGCTCAACCATCACGAGACACCAGGAAGACAAATTAAGCAAAGCAATCAGCTCTCTCTTCCCCATCAAGATGATTGCAATACTAGAATGGACATAAAGTAACGTACAACAAAACATAGAACAATTACAGACTCCCACAATGGGAGTAACAATAAACAAAAAGTCAACAACAACAGAACCACCGCCTTAGAAAGGACAGCAGCCTAAGCTACCGGGGGGCTTAAATGCATTTTACTGGTACCAAATCTTTGCCCTAGATTCTGCTGTTGTTGAAGTACAAGAAATGTTCAGCTCGCATGAAGGCCATCTAACTAATGCAATGTATCATCATGGAAAAACACTCTAATCAAATTACTACATCATGATGAAACAAAGAAAAGGGCTCATGACTCACAGATAGTCAGAGCTAAAGAAAACATCAAGTTGAGCCACGGTGGGTCCAGCTACAGATCAGCATCAGGCACCAACCCACCGATTAAAGCTTTACGTCAGAGCCGTCATAGAGTCTGAGGCCTGACCCAAGTTGGACTTAAATCTCTCTTGCGACAAGGACTTTTGGAACCTGATTCTATGGTGACTTGGTGTATAAATTGAAGGAGATTGTTGGCTCTAATCATTTTTCAGCGCAGTTCATAAAATAATTTCCCATTATCAAAAGATTTGCTACAACGTGAATGTAATGCAACATACGGCATGCTTGGTGGTCAACCCAATCACGGTTCGCAACTCTGCTTTCCTCTTGAATTGCACGTCTGCGGGTCGGACTTCAGACTCTATGATGGTTCCAACTGAAAGACTTATGTAGGGCCCACTGGGGTTTACCTGTTGGATTTCTTTTGCTCTGGTATTCAGTTATATTTACTGTTGAGTCCTTATCTTTGCTTTATCTCCTTGTTATATCTTGATTTATATGTTTTAGGAGATGATGCATTGATCAGTTAGGGGTCTTTCATGCAAACCAAATATCTATGTGTCTTGATCCACATCTGAATTAAGGGTGAGGTTGGCGCCGTTAAACCGGTTTAAGCCCTCCAGTAAAATATTTGACTGACCATTCCAAGGCGGAACTTCTTTTGTGGATATTTTATGTTTTTGTTCTGTCTTGTGTTTGTTATGTCTTTGCGCGCGTCTGTTTATATGTACTTTGTGGTCACCTGCTGGGAAAGTTCTGACCTCTTGGCTCTCGTTTGTGGTGTCTAACTGTGAGTTTGTCACTTTTCCCATTGGTATCCTGGGTCAGGTGTGGTACTTGATTGTATCGATTTCTGATCTTTGCACCCTTACTAATATGATTGCGCATCAGAATGAGATACTGGGACTGTTCAAGTACTAACCAGCCAGCTCTTTGTGTTTAGCATAATTGTCTTATTACTACACTGCAGCTGAAGCTTGGCATGGAAAAAAACATAATTAATATTTAGTGTACTCATTGACACACATATACAATATCACACAGGAACAGCAGAAATATAATTGATTCATGACGTAAAAAAGATATTGTGCTAGAACTACACTTATGTATTCATAAATGATGCTTTGCATTTATAGGAACTGACATCATGGGGATTGATTGATAAATCATTTCTACGGTCATTCTCCTCCTTCCGCTGATTCAAGAAGGATTGTTGTCAGTTATAAGCGAAATTATGTGCACGAAGTACTGGTTAACTGCTTAGTCAAGCTTGCCCAGGAAAAAGTGTGGTAAGGTCAACTGACCGTCTCAACATAGCCAAAGCTGCTGACTGAGACGTAAAAATCATACAAAACCGAAAAACACCAAACATACCTCTTAATCCTTATCAGTATTTGCAACGTTTAGTGTAGCAGCGGCGAAGCGACTTTATCAACTTCATTTCGACGTGACGTCACTATATGTTCCCATAGGTTTGGGTACATTATTAATGTCAGTTTGTTTAAATGCTAGAGCGGTCTAGTAGCCATAACATATCGGGTCACAGGATCTGGGTGCTTGGGCGACGTTTACGTCATGAGAATGGTGACGTTAATGTATATAAAGTCATCCCATTAGTAAGATTATGAAGATAGTGTATGGGCTTGTTCAACTCATTTCAATTGAGATATTCGGGTTAAGGACTTACAAACGTCAGGCGATGTAAAAACTTCCATTACAGTTGCGTTCATCTATACTGATATCTAGGATCATGCATCTGCAATTTTGGGTATTGCATATCAATCGCATTGAGCCGCTGTTGGGTCACACTGACGGTGTGAGCCAATTAGCGTTGCTGCTGTTGAACTTTGTTAGGTAAAATATGAAATACTTTGAATTGTTTCACCTCCATTTTACACCAAAGGGATTTGTGATATTTGGTTGCTATCTAGTAGAGAATCACTGGTGTATCCCCTCAACGAAGGGGCTAAGAGGCGATACAGGGAACCATCAATAGGAGGCTGTCCTTTACCTTACCAGTAACGCTGTCTAAAAGTAGAAACCGGTAATACTGTGGGACTGATCCTTAGCGATCCTAGCTACCATTCATATTGTGGACGATTATTGTCCTGGCCACAGGAATATTTCTACCGATAATTGTGTAGACACCGACGAGTGTGGTGATATATTAAATGGCTATGAGTCAAGAGAAATTTAACAAACGCACACCGACGAGTGTGGTGATATCTTAAAAGGCTATGAGTCAAGCGAAATTTAACAAACGAACACTGACGAGTGTGGTGATATCTTAAAAGGCTATAAGTCAAGAGAAATTTATTCAAGCTCACATTGAACTGGTGAGTGTGGTTACCAGGTTATAAGTCAAGAGTAATTTAACCAAACACACACCGACCAGTGTGGTGATATCTAACAAGGCTATGAGCAAGGAGCCATAAGAAATTTAGTCAAACGCACACTGACCAGTGTGGTGATATCCTACAAGGCTATGAGCCATACGTCAAGAGTCATTTAACCAAACGCACACCGACCAATGTGGTGATATCCTACAAGGCTATGAGCCATAAGTCAAGAGTAATTTAACCAAACGCACGCCGACCAGTGCGGTAATATCCAACAAGGCTATGAGCCATAAGTCAAGAGTCATTTAACCAAACGCACACCGACCAATGTGGTGATATCCTACAAGGCTATGAGCCATAAGTCAAGAGTCATTTAACCAAACGCACACCGACCAGTGCGGTGATATCATACATGGCTATGAGCCATAATCAAGAATAATTTAACCAAACGCTCACCGACCAGTGCGGTGATATTTAACAAGAATCTTGGGCGTACATTTGTTAGCTGTAAAATGCATTTAAGCCCAACGGTGGCTTAGGCTGCTGTCCGTTCTAAGGCAGTGGTTCTGTTGTTGTTGACTTTTTGTTTATTGTTACTCCCATTGTGCGAGTCTGTAACTGTTCTATGTTTTGTTGTACGTTACTTTATGTCCATTCTAGTATTGCAATCATCTTGATGGGGAAGAGAGAGCTGGTTGCTTTGCTTGGTTTGTCTTCCTGGTGACTCGTGATGGTTGAGCGGCTCTTCCTCGTGGTGAAATGCGGTTGTCTGCGGTTTGTGATTGTAGTATTTCCTGATCATACTCACTTACTATTTTTCAGCCATGAGCCAAGATAAACTAAACCAAATGCCTGACTCAAGTAGTCATTAATTCAGGTGTAAGTGAGCGTCTGACATTTATCAATTTTGGGTATCTTTTGCCTCGCTGTGTGTACAAACACATGCTCATGTCATGTCTTCAAGAGTTTCATGTCGTAGAGGCGTTTTCAATTATAATGAAAAGCAGGTGCTTTAAGTATTATTTTGTAATGACAATAGTGAACAAACCTTTTGGGTTATCATGCTGTACAGTTGGTTCGAGAAATCCAAATTGCTCATGGTTTGCTGCAAACGTATTTACATCATTGATCATCTGTGTATGATAATGTTGAACAATCGCTCTATCAATCGCCAGCATTTTATCTTTTACTTGTCCGAATCGTGTCACCCAGTCTTGTTTCTTTCTTGCAGCGCTTGGATCACTGTTGATCTCAGCATAAGTCATTTCCAAAGCAGCGGCTCTCAATAAAAGATTTAAAGTACCGCCCATAAAACTAGCAGTTAATCCCCTATCATAAGTGCTGAATGTCATGTATTCGTGGAAAAGTCCACCAGTCAAAGCACCACCATGTATGATTCCTTGGAAAAGTTTAATGCCGGAAGATTCGTAGGTTCGGTCATAAGTGTGTTTGAACTCGTTTGCCTCATATTTGTATTGATGTAAATCAGTAGTTCTTGACAATGAGGTGAGCGCGACATGCACAGCGTTGATGTTTGATTCAATATCTGTAAAATGAACCTGAGTAGCAACAAATGACACTTGTCTACGTAGCGATGCAAATTGTGTGTCAATCTGATCAAATCTGTTTTCAGTTTGCGTATACAGCTGTTTGATAGCAGTAAGTTCTGGAGATGGCGCTCCAAAAAAACTAAGGGCAAGTCCTACAAATGGACCTAAAGCTCCTAGATATGAGCTCACTTTTCCAATTAGCTGACCTGCAATACCTGCTATTTTCTTGTCATCTAGTTTTTCTGCGATAAATGTTGCAGCTTTGAAACCTTCTTGGATTAGGGTTTTCTCTTTTGTTGAGAGTGGTGCTATGGTTAGAAAGCGCTTGGAAGAGTTGGAGCGCAGCTCAGATGCCGATGTGATGCCAATGACCAGCACAACGCATAGTAAGAGAGCATGCATGCTTGACCTAGTAATAGAAAAAGTAGAAATTCAATCCCGCGATACACATGTTGTAATCTCTCACTATGTGTTATTTTTTTCCACTTGATTAAAGCTATGGTTAACGATTGTTTTTTTTTTTTTTTGCTCTGTATTGGATTTCAGACATGACACCTAACGTAGAGTATCCGCGTTAAAAGTTTTTCTTTGTGGCGCTGTGCTTTTAGAGGGTGGTATAGTTCTCTTGGAATTTGCAGCAGAGTGTGTGTATTAGAATTAGATGGAATCACACGTTTATCACGTTAAGCTTTGTATGGGTGTATTATGCTATACTCAACAAAATGCAGCAACTGCATTATATTGGTAAATTACACTTAGTAAACAAATGATACCAGACACTTATTCTGTGTAGTAAAGTCGACATTTGCAGAGAAAACCAACAAAGAAAGCCAATGATATGTTTCACACTATATATGAAAAGAATAACACTGCAAGTTTGGGGATAGGAATCACACTTGTTTTTTTGTAATTTTATAAAACACAACTGCTAAAGATGCATGATATAATTAGCGCAAAGCTAAAATGAATTTGTTAAAATTGATTGGCGTGAAAAAAGTCATAGATAAAGAGTCAGACACAAGTTATAAATCGCCTCAACAGTTTTCTAGAAAACAAAGGAAGCTTTCCAGTCATGAATATTTTCTTGTTTTATTTATGAAAATAGAAAGAGTGGTGACAATTTACAGCAAATTTCGATTCGATGATCACAAAGGTAAACAACCAGGCTTTTAAATGCACACTTACCTCTAAAAATGTCCCTAATCTCTATCTCATAATAGTATTTTCAAAGCGCTTTGACATATCAAGTGTTAGTGTCATATCGTGACAATATCAAAAAACTAATAAAAGTTATGGATGTGTAAACAATGGCATGGTACATAGTGATAATGCAAAAATTATAAACACGCGATTAACTATCTCTATGATCCTCTATAACTGACATGAAACTTTGAGTTCGACAGAATCAGTTTGGCACTAGTTTGAAAAATATATCTAGATTATTTCTGCGTTTATTTAAATTCAAAATAAGCACTTTCGGTTAAGCTGTGACACTTTTTAAGGGTACACCCAAAATAGGGGTTGGTGAATACAGGACACCGCATAAATTCAGCAAAATGACCAAATGGCATTCTGATATGTTCAGCCGATCAAAGGAAGACTATAGTAACAAAATATTACAAACTGGTTGTTCTTCTGAAGAAATTTGTACTTGAAAAACGTCTCTAAAATAATGTTTGTGTGATGCTTGAATAATGTCTGACTGTATATTTCTGTAATGTTACGTGTCGCGCTTTAATGGCTCTTTACATTTTGTTTCAAGAGTTTAATGATGGTCAATCATACGACCAATTTAAGCTTACATAGAAGAAAAAGAGACAGCTATTTTAAAATTATTTTACACAATGTAAACAAAATGAAACAATATTGAACATGAATTGCTCTGTTCAAATCACATTTACACAATCATAAAAACATCATTAAATCACAAGGTAAAGCAACGGCATATATGTCATGCATGTCAAAGTAATTAGTCAGAGCAATATGCTGCTCTGCTGAATGCGCATTGCTGACTCACAAAACAGAATGCCACAAAGAACGCTCTTGTTAACCTCAACTCAACAGCAGCACACACATTAGAGAAACAATTCAGGAATGCAGAATGAGATAAGATATCTGTAAAATCGTTCAACACACTGGAATTGCTCAGCCCGATGAGACTGATCATGGCATATTATATAGAAATTAAGACATCTTATGTTGCCACAATGTCTCTATCAAGCTTTAGTTCAATTCAACATATGGTTCTGGTGTATTATTTGAAGAATTGCAAGCTGACTATCATGGTGACCATATTGAGTATCTTAATACAATGACTTTAGCTTGTACTGGGTCAGTTTATGTCCTTTTTACCAACAGTTACTCTCCCATCTAAAAAATGAACAAGTAAAGATGCCAAAATTCCATCTAATTACAGAAATACATTATTATCAGGGTGCTTTTTTTAAAAAAAATTCTGCAGCTTTTTGTACATGCATAGCAAAAAGCTCAATAGGAAAATTAAAAAAGGTGAACTTAAAGTCAATTTTTTTTGCATTTCTAATTTATGAGGCATTACTTTAGTGGCATTTTCGTCGTCTGCTTAAAACCTTTGCAAAAAGGTTAGACCAAGATCAGGACAGGAAAAATGTCAGTCCTGATCTGGATCTAAACTGTTTGACACTCTGGTGGTGTTCCTTTAAGAAGATTTTAAATGATCACATTAAAACTGTTCCATTTAAGTAAATGACAATCATTTATTGTCAATTTCATGGTATACCAAAAACCAATGAAATTAAGGATGACATTAAAATTTCAACGCCTCCCTCTCAACGATATTAAAATCCTCTTTATGTTTAACATGCTATTGAGCCCTATTTAAATAGGATTTTAATTGCCCCATTTACCTAATAAATCTACATATCAATTGGAACAGTAGAATGCATTTAAGCCCCCGGTGGCTTAGGCTACTGTCTGTTCTAAGGCGGTGGTTCTGCTGTTGTTGGCTTGTTGTTTATTGTTACTCCCATTGTGGGAGTCTGTAGTTGTTCTATGTTTTGTTTAACGTTACTTTATGTCCATTCTAGTATTGCAATCATCTTGATGGGGAAGAAAGGGCTGGTTGCTTTGCTTGGTTTGTCTTCCTGGTTTCTCGTAATGGTTGAGTGGCTCTTCCTCGCGGTGCCATGGGGTTGTCTGCGGTTTATGATTGTGGTATTTCCTGATTTTTAATGGCAATGAAAGTCCCATTACAATGTATCCCATTAAAAGCAACCATATTTCAATGAGTCCTGATTGCTCTAAACTTAATGAAACTGTTAACATTAGGTCATTTTAATATAATTTAATTATCACAAATTTATAGCTTTTTAATTAGATATTTTAATACACATTTAATGAGGTTCTCATGGCAATAATCTTAAAAAATGCTATAAAAATTTAATTGATTTTAATGCTTATAATTGATCTTTAATAACGATGTTTTTAGTCATGATATGTTGTGATAATGGTTGTTGTGCGATTGTGCCATTAACGTTATAGTATATTTTAACTTCTTGTTTACTGGGCAATGTTGCATGCTCTTCGCCCTCTGACAATTAAAGGGTGTTTTCAGGAACACCACTATGGTATCAAACATATTGGATCCAGAGATCTGGTTCCATGCTTTTACGTGCCTGGTCGGGACTCAAAGGGATTGCATAAGTTCTCATCTGTTGCCGACAATTACACAATCAGGTAAGAAGTTAAAAAGCAAATGTAGTGCTAAACGCCTGAAAAGACCATACCTTCTTCTCCAAAATGTACAAGATAAATGATTGGTTTCATGATACGACATTGACCATGGTCATAAATTTTCTTACGTAACACTTTTGACCGGGTCACAGACAAAACCAAAACAGAACAGGTGTAAAAATCTCAGAGCCACAATATCTTTACCTTTTGTATACAGAAAAGTAATAAAACAGTGAAAACCCAGATGGAATCAGAGTCTACACTGTTTGTCATGGTAAAAAAGATCTTCAGACAAATATATGATATCAGAGCTCCCACCCTCTAATCAAATGCTGTGTTTGATAAAATGTCGTATTTCGCCTGTATTCACGCATTTTACTGTTTGGCATAATGTCCGTTAAGGAGTTTGCAGTCGTCCAAGTCCTTACATGGAAGTTGATGGAAACTGCAACAATTCTAACTCATGCATTAGCATCCACCATGAAACGCAATATGTTGCTTTCTGTCAAACCACAATATTACGAAAGGATCATATCTACAAAATATCGATTCATCACATGACGTCAAATCTGAGAGTAATATAACACCATTATTTTAAATCTGTTGACCACTAGTGGTTTACCGATTTAGATAATGTTACATAATGACGCCGATAACAACGCCGCATACACAATGACAAAATCTTCACCTTTTCACGCCAGTTTTACTGAATTTGTTAAACTCGTTGCGACAAAGCATGAAAAGCCTCGACGCGAGAACACTTCTCTGAAGAGATTCACTAGCAAACTCAGTTGCAGAGACTAGCTAGAAAAACTAGTTTTTACATTGAACAAGTTTGACATCTTCTTTTTTCAGACAGTGAATTACAAAGGCGCTGACCAGACTGCGTTCTCTTTTCAGACAGTGAATTACAAAGGCGCTGACCAGACTGCGCGAATGTGCAGGTTGGCCTGCACCGTTGCTGTTCGCATGCAGCGTTGAGTCGAAGATATATTTTATTTGCTACAGTTTGTTTAAACCAACGCATCATAGGTAATTCAATAGTACGTGTACAAGATCCGCTCTCGCATTTTAATTGAGTTTTAAGCCAGCACGGAACTGTCCTTTTAACCCATTTAAGCTGAATGGAATTACCCACCCAAATCAATTTGACCAGTCCATTTCCATTTGCAGGGTTGTTGGGTGGTATTGTTTTATTTTTTTTTGTTCAGTTTTAATAGATCACTCTTAAAGCAAACAACGGAGACCATGATTAGACGTCTGACCTTGGGCTGCACTCTTTTCCTATATCCCACAAAAAGGACACTAGGCTTTTTATGGGTTAAATATATTTATATGCTGAACAGACATTCATACACAAATCTGTAACTACTATATATGTTTCAGACATTTGCAATTACTTTGTTGTAAATATTTCTGTGATTATCATGTTGTTCATTCACATTTAATTATCTTACTGTATAGACATTTGCAATGTCTATGCTGTACATACATAACTGATTATGGTGTGGTATATATCTATGTGATTATCATGTTGTACATCCATTAGACAATTTATGATTATCATGTTTGGCGCCAGAACTTAGTGATTATAATGGTATGTAGTACATCCATTTGACAATTTATGATGATTATGTTTGGCCAATACTTAGTGATTATCATGTTGTACAGGCATTCGCCAATTTATTATTTCCATGATAGGCTACTACTTGTACTCATGTGTCGTTCTACAGCCATTTGGACAGTTTATGTTTGGCCAATACTAAGTGATTATTATGTTATACATGCATTTAACAATTTATAATTATCATGATTGACCAGTAATTAGTGGGTATTATGTTGTGTTGTACAGCCATTTTACATTTTATGATTATTATGTTTGGCCAATACGTAGTGATAATCATGTTGTACAGGCAATCAACAAGTATAATTTTGCATGATTGGACAGTAGTTAGTGATTTTCATGTTGTGTTGTACAGTTGCTTGACAATTTTTGATGATTATGTTTGGCCAGTATTTAGTGATTATCATGTATTACAGGCATTCGAAAATTTATTTTCATCATGATTGGCCAGCGGTTTGTGTTTATCATCACAAATGTAAAACCATTTACAATTAAATATTATTATTATTTTAGGTCAGTATATAGTTAGTATCATGCTGTACAGGCATTCAACAATTTATCATTAGCAGGATTAGCCAACAGTTAGCGATTATCATGTTGTGTTATGCAGCCATTTTACAATTTTTGATTATTATGCTTGACCTATGCCTAGTGATTATCATGTTGTGCAGGTATTCAACAATTAATTATTATCATGATTGGTCAGTACTTTGTAATTATCATGTTGTGTTGTACAGCCATTTGACAATTTATGATGATTATGTTTGGCCAATACTAATTGATTATCATCTACGTGCATTCAACAAGTTATTTTTACTATTATGGTTGGCCAGTACTTTAGGATAATCAAGTTGTGTTGTACAGCCATTTTGACAATTTATAAGTATTATATTTGGCCAATTCTTAGTGATTATCATGTTGTACAGGCTTTCATCAATTAAAATTAGCATGGTTTTCATGTTGTGTTGTACAGTCGCTTGACAATTTATGATGATTACGTTTGACCAGTATTTCGTGATTATCGTGCTGTTCAAGCATTCAACATCGATTTTCATTATGATTGGCCAGTGGTTTGTGATTATCATGATAGATGTACAACCTGGTCTAGGGGCCAAATCTCAAAATTTGAGTTCTGTTGCACCCCCCAGGAAGAAAAAGTTGGTTACTATTTTCAGTGAGGGACATGTCTGGTGGCCTCAGAAACCCATGTTTTACTAAGTTTTATGTGGTCAATTATCTGTAAATGGCCTGTAATCACCGTTACCCCACAAACATTGAAAAAAAACAGCACACAATATACAAGACTAATGATATATTTTATACAAGTATCAATTAATTTATTTGAGGTTTAAATGTTTAACACAGTCATAAACATCAATTGCAGACATCTGTGAGATGCATTGCAGCTCGTCAGCGTAACGTAAGTTACGTTTTATACAAAATTGCAGATAATGACATTATAGATTGCATATAAGAATGAACCATGTTCCCTAGCAACAGGAAGAGAAACTTGGTTACTATTTTCAGTCTGAAGCATGTCTAGGGGTATTTGAAACCCATGTTTTACTATGTTTTCCGTGGTCATTTTTCTGTAAATGGCCTGTAATTAATGTTACCCTACTACCATTGAAAATAGCAGTACACAAAATAAAAGACTAATATGATATTTTCAAAAGTATAAACGAAATAATTTGAACTTTACATGTTTGAGCTAGTCATAAACATCAATTGCATACATGTGAGAGATGTATTTCTGCTTGTCAGAGTTACTTATGTTACATTTTTATGAAATTGCAGATAATGACTTTATAGAGTGCATATTAGAATAAACCATTTCCACCAATACTAAATGTGTATTGAAGATCTTGATTCAAACGATGCATTTCCATTTTTACATATTTTAGGCTATTTACAGCTTGTTACTGGCAATAGAGGTTGAAAAATAAATATTTAAGTATGCTTATGACCATGTCACTTCTAATATTGGCGTAAAGATTTTCTATTTGACAGTTTACATTGCATAGGAATGTACAATGTCCTCTTCACCACTTTCACAATGAAACGAATTAATAATTATAAACAAATTCAACTACGATGGATAGTTTGCTGCGGTTAATATATATCAGATAACGTAGGTAACAACATTGTCCCTAAAATACTAATTTAAAAAGTGTGGAAATTAGACTCAAATTTTACCTGGGCCTGACAACAAGCTAAGCTCAGAATGTATTTGTGTCTTCATTCCACATATTATTTAGATATAATTTAATTATGGACAAATTATTCTAAATAAACACTTATTTAAGAGATTTTTGTAGTTTTGATTGGTTATTTGACATGACAGTTTACAGGTTTAAAGCAATGGCACATGATAATATATATATATATATATATATATATATATATAATATCTACTTTATAATTCAAATATTGGACTGTCTGTTTTACTGCGTTTCCTGTGGTCTGTTTTACTACGTTTCCTATTGTCGAAGTTTCATAATAGGCCTGTAAACTATGTTACCTACGAGTAGTAAATGAGGATAGCAATTTTAAGCCAGTACAAATTACAAGCTAATAAGCATATTTATAAATTGATTTCACTACAGTAACAAGTTATTAACAGCTTCAAATATGTAAAAATGGAAATTTACCATTAGAATAGACATATACATTATAAATTTAAGGTTGAGGAACAAGTTTTGTTATAAAATGCAATCTACAAAGTCATTATTTGCAATTTAGTATACAATGTAACATTAGTATCGCTGACGAGCAGAAACATATCTCACAGATGCCTGCAATTGATGTTTATGTCTAGCTCAAACAAGTAAAGCTAAAATAAGTTCAATAAGTACTATTGAAAAATATCCTATTAGGTAAGTGTGTATTGGTTGGCCTTTTGGTGACTAAGGCTCTTAACAAGGTTATTCAATGATTTATACACATGCTATGCAAAAATCTGTCATTCACAATATTGCAGCAACTAATAGCTTGAGTGTACATCCAGTCTATCACCAGTTTATCTGAGGTCATGTCTAATATTAGGAGATATTACATCACAAATTGTTTAGGTAATACAAATTTACAAACATAATCAATTGGTTTAATATATATTTTGCCTGATGTAGAAAAAATCCCTAAGGTGGGAAACTCACCTGTCCTTCCATATAAAAATGCATCTATGTTTTAACCATATTAGTTTGCTGAAACAGTGATTCGTTGCATATAATGCTGGTCTCAACATAAAAGTTATCTACTACATGTATAGACCAGTGCAATTTACAAGATTAGCTTGTACTTGCAATTTGTAACATACTCATATTTTGTTATCTTAATATGGCACCACACTTAAAATAAAACTGAAATACTTTCTTTTAGGCAGAAACAGCCCTCAAACAATGAAAGTATTACTAAATATATACAAGGATATGTGTGCAAGAATGAGTCAGTTTATGACTAAAATTATGTTTACGAGCTGTTGATTGCAGTATTGCTCAAAATTTTTGATGGTTTTGCATACTATAAGGCTAATTAAGTAAATCTTTGAAAACCAACAAACTGATCATAAGTCTCTTACTCCTCATGCGTATGTATCAGTGTTACAAATAGCTCAACATGACCAAAAGGTGCAAAAAAGAAAGAAAAAAGAACTTCCTTGTGAATAATGTAAGAAAGCTAACAGCTGTGTGTGAGTCGTGGCACTACTTTTCAACAGACACTAATTGGACACTTTAATCTGTGAGTTTCAGATATTCAAGCTATGTTGTTAAATTACAGTGAGTCATATTTATGATTAAAGCTTTAGGATAACTCCTCAAATTCTACTTTGAATAAAGCTTAACTAACAAACAAAACATTTGCAATTAATGTTAATATGAACTAGCTTTGTAATTAATGTTACCAAGCAAGTAATATGCTTTATGCGTATCGCTCAGGTTGCTTTACCTCAAACTTGCTTGTTTAACAAACAAAATTATTTCTTTCGAAATTGCTGTGTAATATAATAAGATAATTTCATTTCACAATATGATATATTGAAATCGTGTTCATCAAGAGAATAGACGATTGCAGTTGTGACAGGCCTAGGGGTACATCGATTTTTTTTCAAAATGTAACTCTCAACAGTGAAAATTAATGTATTAAGCATACAAGAAAAAAAAGTAAATGCTAGATCTACAAAGCATCAGGTACATTTTGGTATAAACCGTGCTATTTCTACACTGATAAGTACTTTGATTGATATCATATTTGTAATGTTTAAAAACGATAAAGGAATTTTAGATTATAACAAAATGCAGCCAAGACATAAAATGTTCTGTGTTTCTTCCTCATGGTACCTTTGTTTGATCTACAGTCTGCGATAGTGACATTTCATGGTCATTCTCACTTTTTAGCAAACATAGTTTTTTATGCATGATAAACTACTTCTACTAAGTTTTCGCAGGAAAACATATTTAAGGTAAAATTATAACAGTGTGCTGTTACATATGTTAAGGGCTTGACAAATATATGCATATATTGTAAAGGGTTAAATTCTTGTAAAACAGTGAACAGTCAAATTTGACCAATTTGCTACCCATTCAAAGAAAGTTCAGTTGGAACTTTACTAGTTTTAAGATGACTCCTCTGTGTAAAGTCAACAGAAAGCCCCTGCTCTGGAAGCCACCCACACTTAATCCTCATGCCTTGCCACAAGATGCAGAAAATATTGCTTTTATATTGAAATTTATTTATTGAGGTATGGTATATTCAGTCCAATATTTGAATCGTAAAGTGAATATCATATTTATTGCTATGAACCATTGACAAAAAGATTCTGCAAATTACCATACATGTATCAGAGTAACAGGATCAAACAAAATTGCAAAACTCTCTTAGATTAGTGTTATTTTAATTAATTTGTCTATTATTGAAGTTATTAAAATATGTGGAGAGTAGACTCTGAGTGTCGTCAGGCCTAGGTTAAAATATGAGGCTACTTTCCACAATTTTTAGTATATCAATTTATGCACAACACCATTGTTGTTACCTACGTTACCTTATTTTTGTATTGGCAGAAATAAAATGTCTATGGTAGTAAAACTTGTTTCTATAGCTGTTATTTCATTTCATTGTGACAGAGATGAAAGGAGACACTGTCAATGCAATGTATATTGTTGAAATAGAAAATCTGTATGCCAGAAGAAATGATATGCTTAAAAGCATATTTTAACATTTGTTTTACTACAAATTATCTCCAGTTACAAATTATAAATAGATTCAAATATGGAAAAATGGAAATTCATCATTAGAATAGGGATCTCTATCGCACATTTAAGGTTGGGAACATGGTTTATTATAATATGCAATCTATACAGTTATTTTTTGCAAATTTCGTAAAACAATGTAACGTAAGTAACTCTGACGAGCAGAAATACATATTACAGATGTCTGCAATTGATTTTTATGTCTAGCTTAAACATGAACAGCTCAAACCATTAAATTAATACTATTGTAAACTATCCTATTAGTCTGGTATTTTGTGTACTGCTATTTTCAAAATTAGGGTAACATTGATTACAGTTCACTTACAGAAAATTTACCGGAGAAAACTTACTACATTATGGGTTTCTATAGCCCCAAGACATGCCCCAGACTGAAAATAGTAACCAAGTTTCTCTTCCTGTGGCTGGGGAGCATGGTTCATCAATATATGCAATCTATAAATTCATTATCTGCAATATAGTATAAAATGTAACATATGTAACACTGATGAGCGGTTAAACATCTCACAAATGTTTGTAATTAATGTTTACGACTAGATCAAAGATTTAAATCTCAAATAAATTCATTGATACTATTATAAAATATATTATTAGTCTTGTATTTTGTGTACTGCTATTTTCAATGTTTGTGGGGTAACGTTGATTACAGGCCATTTACAGAGAATTGACCACAGAAAACTAAGTAAAACATGGGTTTCTAAGGCCCCCAGACATGTCCCTGACTGAAAATAGTAACCAACTTTTTCTTCCTGGGGGGTGCAACAAACTCGCAAAATAGCCCATATATCTCAGTTTGGCCCCTACACTACAACCATTTACAGTTAAATACGACTATTTTAGGCCAATATTTAGCGATTTGATGTTCTACAGGCATTCAACAATTTATCATTAGCAGTGTTGGCCAGTGGTTAGTGACTATCATGTTGTGTTGTACATGCAGTCGACAATTTATGCTTATCATGATGGGCTAGTACTTTGTGATTAGCATGTTGTGTTCTACAGCCATTTGACAGTTTATGATGATTGTTCGACCAATACTTAGTGATTATCATGTTGTATAATCATTCGACAATTCATCATAAGTTGATTGGTCAGTAGCTAGTGATTGTCATGTTGTGATGTACAACCATTTGATAATTAAATTTGACTATGTTTAGCCAATACTTAGTAATTTTTATACTTTACCTATAGGTATTTATAATTGACATGTACACCTTTGCAATCACGTTGATGAAAGCATTTTTCAATATCATGTTGTTCAGGCACAATGTAATTAACGTTCTGTATATACCTTAGTTGTTAACAGTTTGGACCGTTGAGCGGAGAAATCAACTTTACTCAATCCGCCTTTTGGATGTTCTGCTTCCAAAGCTTCGACACCATCAGTCATCTGAGTGTGAAAATGTAAGACAATCGCCAACATTTTGTCCTTGGCTTAGCTGAAGCGACTCAGTGAGGTTAGCACTGTGAAACTAGTTTAAGCCCTCAAGTAAAAGTATTTGTACTAACCGTTCCAATTCGGTGCTTCTTTTGTGGATCATTTTTGTTAATTTTATTTCATGTTTGTCATGCTTTTGTGTCTGTTCATTGCAGCAGGCTTGAGGTCACCTGCTGGGAAAGGGCTTACCCCTTGGCTCTCTGGTATGTGATGTTTTGATGTGTTTTTGCCACTTGATTGTATCTATAAAAGTATGTGAGCATGATCAGGAAATACCACAATCACAAACTGCAGACAAACCTGTGATATCGCGAGGAAGAGCCACACAGCAACCTTGAGACATCAGGAAGACGATCAAAGCAAAACAGTCAGCTCTGTACTCCCCATCGAGATGATAGCAAAGCTAGAATGGACACAAAGTAACGCACATTAAAACATAGAACTGTCTATTCCTAATCATTGCCTTCCTTTTTACTTTTATCCAGTCTTGTTTCTTAAAGGAATAGTTGGGGTTGTTGTTCAACATACGTCATCTCTAGAGCAGCAGCTTTCATCAACATATTGAAGGTCCCAGACATAAAACTAGCCATTGCTTTCGTAACATAAGTCCTTGAGTTTGTGTATTCATTGAAGAGTCCACCTGTTGTCAGGCGTCCAAGCATAATTCTTTGAAACAGTTTTGTGCAAGATGATTAGTACAATTTTGTAGATTCTGTAAAAGGTAGTTTTGAGATTATTATATCGGTGACTCTAGAAAGTACGATGAATTTGTGATGAACAGCATTGTTGCTGGATGCAATATCAGTGAAGTGTACCTGAGTAGCAAAAATGGCACTTGTCGTCCTAGCTGAGCGAACCTAATGTTAATCAGGTCGGATCTGTTTTCAACTTCTGTAAACAGCTGTTTGAGGAGAGTAAGCTCTGCTGATGGCCCTCCAAAGAAACTGAGGACCAAGTTTGAAAGATGGCAAAGATCATGAAATAATACAATCAAGTACCACACCTGACAAAGGATATCACATGGGAAAGTAACTAAATTACACAAAACATCACCAACAAGAGCCAAGAGGTCAGCCATTTCCCAGCAGGTGACCACAAGGCAGCAATGAAGAGACACGAAAGCATGAGAAACATTAGACACAAAACACACAAATGATTCACAATAGAAATACCGCCTTGTAGTGGAGCAGGATACTGAGAAAATACTTCACTTGATGATACAAGCGTGAAATTTTCACCATATCTTTATTACATCTCACGCATTTAAAAACGATTCCTGGCCACTTCATATTCGGCCATTTTCAAGATGGCCGCCAAAAAACAAATGGCCGTCATTTCGTTGGGGAGTGTATGTGGTAAATTGTTCATATCTCAGTTTCTAGTCATCGTAGAACATCAAATTTGGTATCAAATTAAAGCTACAGCATTGTCCGTTGGTATAAAGTTCAAATATGCAAATTAACTGATTTGCATATTATGAATATTAACAAGTTCTAATTTTATGGCCAAAAAATCGGTCAAATACATTTAAGATAAATATATCTTAACCTCTGGTCAATGTAAATTGTCAAAAGTGATATATACCTATAGCATAGACGTAGCCATACTATAAATCACCATAATTTTGCTGCAGCTCATTAGCATATTCATGAATATTCATTTACAAATACTTTATAAATCTATAGAAAACCAACTTTGTATTCGGAAAAGCTATCTTCAAATACCAGTTTTGTAGTATGCACATGTTGTAACTTATTCATTTCTAAGCCTCTATTCTACTTGAGACCATACACAATTAAAGCTCCGTCGTTACACTTTCTACCAAGGCTCCAATATGCAAATTAGCTAATTAAATATTCATGAATATTAATAACCAATTTTTTTGCTAAAAAAATCTAGAAGTTGAAAAGAAAATTAATCCAGACTCAGTTTGTGGTGATCTTACACAGAAAAAAATCTTTCCAATCAAAAGTCTGGTCCACTCTTAGGTCTATGTGCCATTATTTATGCAAATTAGCTCATTGATATCATGTGATTAGAGCTGCTTATTTTAAGTATACTAAATGGGGATTGCTTAAATTATACCCGGAAACAATCTCAGCATAATCGCCCACAATTAAAACAATTACATATTGGAAGAGTTAGTAAAAGTATCTTACTAGACACGGCTGACAATCTGTCGAATGCGAAACCGGCGGTTCAGCAAAGACATCCGGGCGATTAATTTCCGGTTTCGCAAAGAGCATCCGCAAAAGGTAAACAAACAACGAGTGCTCGCGTTTGAAAGCCGTTAATTTGATCTAAAATGAATATTTTTGAAATTAAAGCATGCTATTTTGTCAGTTTTATATCGGTTTCTTCGTGCACCAAAGGATATGGTTAGGTGTTTCCTCGTTGTTGTGATTTTTCTTCCGTCCCGTGAAACACCTGATAAAATGAGGAAAATGTGGGATAAACACGACGATATTTTGCTAGTTCTGACAATTATTGCCTTGTAGGCTACAAACAAGACGCCATGCTGAGTGTGTATATGATGCGGGGGTCTGTAATAACTCCACATTGGCGTAGGGTATAACATTTTGCAGATTTGTAGGCTAATTCGGTCTCAAGTTTTTAGTTTCGCATGTAAATGTTCCAAATAAGGGTTGAACTAATTCCTTCATATTTTAATGATTGCATGCCGAACCAGGAACAATCTTCCCTTTCAATCAATATTCTAAAATATGCTAAACGCTGTGTTAGTTGGGGCGCAATCTCCGACTTACGAAAATATATTTCAAACTATTAGACAGTGAATTTTTTCATCGAGGCTCACTGATAATGGCAAAATGCTTTATTTTCCTTTGTATTTTTGGCGACCTTGACCGTGTTGAAACAGGAATTTCGGAGAAGGGAATAAATTCCTTGAAAACCTTGCCGAAATCAAGTAATTTACTTTGGCGTGTCAAAACACTAATTATTAACTGACAAAATAGCATTCTAATATTTTTTATTTACTTTCTGTTTAAGTAAATATCCATCATTAAAATTGGAACAGGTACACTTTGTCTACCTTTTGCGGATCCTCTTTGCAAAACCGAAAATTAATCGCCCGGATGTCTTTGCTGAACCGCCGGTTTCGCATTCGACAGATTGTCAGCCGTGCTAGAGGGCTTAAACGGTTTTCACGGCGCCGACCTCATCCGCAGTTCAAGGCTAACAAATGGACCCTAACCCTATAAGCACCAAGTAATGAACTAACTTTCTCATCCAAATGACCTTCAAACTCGCTAAGTACTTTTTTGTCAGTTTCTCTACAACGCACTTTGAAGCATTGAACCCTTCCTTCGTTTAAGTTTGCTGTGTTGGGGATAAGTGTCTAGAGGTGAGAAAACGCTTGGAAGAGTTAGGCTGATTTAATTCCAATAATCGGTACAAAGTAAAGAAAAAGGCAAATATCAGGAATCGATGCAATCACATACCACACCTGACACCGTATAGGTAAGTAACACAAACACAAGAAAACACAACACACAAAAGAGGGAAGAGGTCAGCCCTTCTTCAGCAGGTGACCACCAGGCTGCAAGGAACAGACAAAACAGCATGACAGTCATGACGCACAAATAAAAAAAATATTCACAAAAGAAGTACCGCCTTGGAATGGTCAGTAAAATATATACTGGGGGGCTTAAACATGTTTGATATCGCCAACCTCATGCCAATATCTGATGTGGATCAAGACAAATAAATGTTTGGTTTGCATGAAAGATCCCTAACGTATATATGTATAATCTCCTAGTTAATAAAATCGATATATAAAAAGGAGATGAAACATATATAAGGACTAAACAGATATATAACTGAATACCAACTAAAAGAAATCCAACAGTTGACTATGGATAAGTCTTTAAGTAAAAACCTGTCATATAATCTGAGATCCGACCAGCCGTTGTGCAATTAAAGAGGAAAAGCAAATTTGCCAACAGTGATTGAGTTGACCACCAATCATGCAGTCTGTCGCAATACATTAATGTTAGAATAAATCATCTTATAATGAGAAGCTATTTAAATAAATTGCGCTGAAAAATTATTAGAGCAAACCATTTTCTTTAACTTATACACTATGTCACCATGATCCCCTGGTTCTGAAAGTTCATGGCACAAGAGAGATGTAAGTCCAAAATCGAATTTGGATATCGCATGCTGGACCTAGCAATGCAAAAATATATTGATATAGGCATATAAACGAATATGCTATTATAGTAAACGGTTATGTCAAGGGCTCGGATTTTTTTTCAAATATAATTCCCTTGATTCTGAAACTATTAAAAATTTTGTTTATTATTTTATGTGATATACTTGTACATTTTATAAAATGGCGTCGCGTGAAATACCCCCAAGTTATAAGTTGAAAAAAAGCTAATGGTTTACGTACATAGTAACGTTAGGCAATGTGCCTGTGACAAAATTATGCACTTTATCACAAAAACGAACCATTGGTAAATCAAAATGCGAGATCAAAGTAATGTCATGTGACAAATATAATCTACTAATATGTTTGCTCTCTCTATCTCCGAATTTATTAAACTCATTGCGAAAAAGCTATAATAAATGCTAGAAAGTCCTCGTATTTACAGCGTTCACACAACTGATTTGATAAATGCAAAACAATCACGACCAGTCATGTATGGTGATTTATATTCTATATATGCAAGATGAAATTGTAAACTAGTCAAATGATGACCGGAGATTCATAACAAATTACAATGTCATAAAGGTAGACTGAAATAATACCAGGTATTAGCTAATGGGAAGGAATTCTAGGACCTAAAACACATAGTAATATCTCGTAATATATATATATATATATATATATATATATATATATATATATATATATATATATATATATATATATATATATATATATATATATATATATATATATATATATATATATATATATATATATATATATATATATATATATATATTTACAACTCTACTCTCATAATCTTGCTTATCTGGGCTTATATTGTTGGAACATGCATACTTCAAAATCAGATTTTTTTT
This sequence comes from Loripinus fragilis, assembly GCA_964019695.1. Classification (NCBI taxonomy): domain Eukaryota; kingdom Metazoa; phylum Mollusca; class Bivalvia; order Lucinida; family Lucinidae; genus Loripinus; species Loripinus fragilis. Next base: position 61,443 of record OZ026526.1, on the reverse strand, counting down.
CGAGAAATTTATTTTCACGAGCATCATTAAATAATCCGGAAAAAAAACGGATCCTTCAGAATTAGACAGAACCTACAATATAAGAAAACAGCAGGCTCGGTTTTATTGAGTCTGTTCATGAGAACTAATGGAAAGTGCAGCAATTCTCACGCCCCTAGCTCCAGCTTAAGCAGTCTTCGTTCTGCATTCTGTCAGTACCCATTATTCCCAAAGAACCAGAATATGACAAAATATCAACACTATATCGATGTTCGGGAAGAAGTTTTTCCAACTCCAAGCAGCACAACGACAAGTATTGCGACCTCTAAATAATCCGGAAAAAACGGATTAAGACATGTTTGCGATTTTATAATATCGCAACTGGAGCATGAAATTCCTATATCAGTAAACGGAATATAGATTTCGCCATTACATGGGGGTTTTATTATTGTGAAACTTCTCATCTTTCATGAAATTAAAACACCATGGATTTACAGTAACACCTATTTGCATTTCAACAATGTTTTCTGCTGAAGAGGACCTGTTTGTGTGTTTCTATTCTATGGTTGTTAGTAAATTGTATGGTATTGCTCTGACCAGGTTGTGTGATATATAGTCCTGTCACTATAATAAGAAACATAAAAAATCTGGTATATAATTTTATAACATGCAGTTTTCCAAAAATAATGCCCACATCTGGATTAAAAATATCCTGCAGTGTCAGAAGAAAATTGTTTGAACAATCTACTACGTCTACCCTGACCCCTGATCTCATTGAAATTTAGGCATTTTTTTGGCTTTCTGAAAAACGGGGTGATTTAAAGGGTGTAACAGCCATGTGACGGCCTATATATCTGTATTTGAATTCATACAGGTAAGTGTTAAAAGCATCAAACATTTTAATAGCGTGATTGCTTTGTACACGCCACTTTTATTTTAAAGCACTGTCATTCAGTTAGTAGTCTCGATTCAATCAGCAAAGACCAAGATCCAACTGATCGCATATGAGCTGTTCGCTTGGGGTAAATACTGGTTGCTATGTTGGTAAGGACATTTTGTACTAAAAACCGATGTGATATAGCTATTCTGGCCAGTTCCATGAAAAAACTTTTACAGTGGTCAGTGGCCTAAACATTATCAGCTAGTTTTTATAGTCAAGCTTTCATTTGTCTTTTATTAGTTAAATGGAACTGTTTGCAATCATTTTTTCAATGGAAACACTCAGGTTTCAAAAAAGTGAGAAAAAATCCCAAATTTTATCTATTAGAGCAAAAGTTAGCAATAATACCAGGCAGTATTTCTGTCAAAAATACTGCCTGAAATGCCACGAGTAAATGATTATTGAAAAGCTCAAGATAATATAATTTGAAAACGTACATCTAAAGTATTTGTCGCGTTTCTAATTTATGCAGCAGTACTTTATATACTCATGTCCAATGAAAACGCACCACCAACAAAAATGGCTATATCTTTTTAACGACATAACATATTCGTAAGTGTCTGATAGGTCTATAAAACGGAATGATCACTGATGACACATGCTGCAAGCATTTAACAAAACAACCGTCAAAACAGAAAGTCACACAACCAGCCATCGGATGTGTCAGAATTTTCAAAAGCATTATTCTCGCATTTTTCTGTGTATAAACTGCAAAGAATCTCTAAATTGATAGCCAGTAATAGTCATCTTGCCTTGAAAGCGGTTTTAGCGTCACGATGTGACGTCATTAACATAATTTTGACTGGGAGTATAATCGAGACATTCAAGGAATCCTTCTTTTACTGATGCAAAATTACGACAAGGTCGTAACAAGAAGATTTATTGCTCGTTAAGCGGGTCGTTAACATCGACTGAGCGTAGGTATCAACGTTTTTTTAATGGACGTCAATCTCTAAAAGCTATTTAACACAAATCTAAGAGTATCAGTGTTGAACTTAATGTTAGATAATACTCGCACTAACAGATGAAAACAAGTTTTAGAAGATTTAAAACGCTAGCGTTGCGAACAATGGCTGGCAACGCACTTAAATTTGACGTCAGTGATGCAACGGCAAATTTTTAGAGGATTTGTATAACGTTTTGCGTGAGTGTGAGTTTGTAAAGCATTATGTAGAGCACTAGGACTGTAGAGTCGCAGTTAAACATTTCACATTGAGTTTTGTCGGACCACTCCATATTTAAGCTTACATAGTGACATTGTTCACGTTAGTGTAGCGTTAGGTGTTGCGTCACAACTGTCAAAGTTGTGGCGAAATGACTGGGGATCTACTGGCAAACAGAAAACATTAAAACGAGATTTTGGGGTCTTTTTGTATACGCCCAAAATGTAATATACGCAACTTAGAGGCTGACGTTACGTCATGTAGTAACGAAGTCACTGAAATTGAAATTTTTGTGCAAAAACATTGCATTTGTCCTAAGCAATAATTCTAAATCACACAATTTTGCACAACATTTGAAATGCCACAAATATGCGCATCTGAAAGTGGTGCGTTTTCAATTGACATGAGTATATGTACGATACTTTTTATGCTATAACCGTTAAGGAGAGCACTGACCTAAACAATATCAAATGATTTAGCCAACCGTTACACATTATCAATAAACTGGTTAAGTTTATGCCCATACTACCAACAGTTAAGGTCCCCTGTTAATAACAACAGAACACATGCCTAAATTCACTCTAATTATAGAAAAACACGAGAAAACATCTTTGTCAAAAAAACTGCAGCTTTTTCTACATGCATATCGAAAAGCTCAAGAGAAAATAACTTGAAAAGGTGCACTTCAAGTCGACTAAAGGGCTTTAACCGATCATACGGCACGGCAGCCTCACCCTTAAGTCAGATGTGGATCAGGACACCTATATGTTTTGTTTCCATGAAAGACCCTAACTTATCAATGCATCATCTCCTAGAATATATAAATCAAGATGTAAAAATGAGATAAAGCAAAGATAAGGACTCAACAGTACATAAAATCTGAATACCAGAGCAAAAGAAATCCAATAAAAAAACACGGGGGGGGGGGGGGCTGACAACAGCCAAAGCATCAGGCCCCTACTATTTCATCAATAGATAAGTCTTTAAGTAGGAACCGTCATAGAGTCTGAAGTCCGACCCACAGGCGTGCAATTAAAGAGGAAAGCAAAGTTGTCAACCGTGATTGGGTTGAACACCAAGCATGCAGTCTGTTGCAATACATTAATGTTATAGCCAATCTTTTTATAATGGGGGAAATATTTAAATGAACTGCACTGAAAAAATAATTAGAACCAACAATCTTCTTCAATTTATACACGAGGTTACCATATATTTCAGGTTCTGAAAGTCCTTGGCGCAAGAGATTTAAGTCTAATTCGAAATTTAGATATCAAATCATAATATCGTCTATAAAATGTAGAAAAGGTTTTGCAAAGTTTATGACACCGATAGACTTGTTTAAGAAGTTTCTGAGTTAATTAATTGCGAGTGTTGAAGTTAGCAACATGGCTAGATGTTATAGCACAACGAGTGAATTGCGAGATATAGACTCCAAAGGATGTAGAGCGAGGAACATCACCATCTAAAATGGGAAATTGACAATTTCAGAATGAAAGTCGACACGTTTATCAGAAACAATATCATAAGAAGTTGACAAATGCAGGTCTTAAAAAGCGTCCAAATATCTGGATGTAATGTTAAAGGCATCAATAATATTAACCTGTTTATCATCAGAAAGAGATATCATAAAGTCCCTCTCATAACAAAACAAGAATAAATCAGCAACCAGGGGAGCACAATTAGTGCCAATGGGAATCCCAACTACTTGTCTATACAATTTGGTGCCAAATCGAATAAAAATGTTGTCCAACAAAAAGGTCAGCGCATCATATACATTTTGACAAGACCTTGCATGATATTTTTAGGTTTTTTTTTTCGAAGTAAAAATGCGTTTCTGTCGTTACATGCAAGGTAAGAAGAGCTCTCTCTATTGAAGATTCTTTCAATAAGATAAAATAGTTTATTTTTAATCAAATTATGAGGTAAAGGAACGTAAAGAGTAAAAACATCATAAGTAGACAAACTGGTCGAATTGAAATCTCTAGCTTTAAATTTATCAAAAATTTCACCTGAATTTTTAATAGACCAAAATAGATTTTTACAGGATCTCTCATATACCTTTTCAATTATCTTGTGGATGAAGTCAGAGCTAATCATGAACATTTTATCAAATTCTTACTTAGGTGACTGTGTGTCTATTTCTCTTCCTCAATGTATCATGGGTTCCACTGCTATCTGTGACAGTGGCACTCATTAGTAATTCTTCTTTTTTGCAATCCAACCTCTGGATAAACTTAAACCAGTCTATTTTAGTAATAAAGAATATTACATCAGTGATCTTGTTTTATTAAATTCATTAAACAAGTTGAAAAAAGCGATTAAGTGCGAGGCTTGCCAAGCATTTAACACATTTTTGCAACCAGTGTAATAAATTAATGAAACATGATCACAAATGTGATATTCTATTTACAACATTAACGAAGGGATCAGCTAGTTAAACACGAATTTTCCCTCAACTGCCTAGACACGCTGTTTCACGTTTTCTCTTAGGGACGATCTAGTGAAAGGGTAATAGGTTTAATGTATACAACACAAAGGTAGCTATATTTTTTAGCATTAATTTCGAAAGACTTAATCTGCCTCCATAAATGTTGAAACAGAGGAGATACAATTGATTAACGTGTCAATAAAATGGTAGAAATCACATTTTAAAAAGTATGTCATTCCAAAGAGTGCAATTTACGTCAGGAGATTAATAATGACGTCGTTATTATACTGACGTCATTATTCTCTACAGCAGTGACCCTTATGATCTGCAACTTGAGATAATCAATGATGTGGCTGTGATTTACAAGAAGAATAAGATCAGTCCAGGTATCAGCTCAATTGATCAGTTTTCGCTGTCTGCTTGAAAATTAAGTGAGTATGATCAGGAATTACAACTCACATCACTGCGAGGAAGAGCCACAGAATTTTTACAGTAACAAGACATCCGTAAGACAATAAAAGCAAAGCAACCAGCTATCTCTTCCTCTTCACGATGATTGCAAAACTAGAAAGGACACAAAGAGATGCAAAACATAACAAAGACAATCAAAGAACCCCCACAAACAATGGGAATACACAAGACAATAGATCAGCAGAACCACGCTACCAGGGGGGCTTAAATGCATTTTACTGGCGTCAAATCATCATCCTAGATTATCTTGTTATTAAAAATGTGTGTTCTTAGTTACCCGCTAAGCGCAAAGCAAAGGTTCTGACCAGAACTGACAAAAATGACTTTCAACGACACCACCATTGCTATAAATTTAAACAATTAGTTATTTAAAAAAATAAAACGTGTTGTTACATTACGCCAAGACTGCAGGTTGTGCCATAATATATTGAACATTGTAATGGATATCCAGTATGAAGGACATAGATACGAAGCAAAAACCTGCAACGGGGTCTAAACGACGGAAAACCTTTTAACCAGGCAAAAAAGTAGAACCTGAATTTGAACTGATTGTATTTCTGAATCGCTTTGGTTTGAGGTCATTCAAACAAAATCAGCGGAACACAAATTAAAGCATGCATTATTACCCAGTAAAAAGATAGTTCAAACTCATATGATAAGGATAAGGTCACACATTTTTCTTATCAAATGATGTCACTGACCGAACATTTTCATTTTACCAGTCGATGAGCATGTGGGGTACATCGCATATACGCAGCGTCGTAATAAACAAACAGCCTCGTTAATCAAGTGAAACTAGAGGTCAAACGATTAGTCTGCGCCTTCAACAAGCTCCATGCTTTGTGCTTGAAAGCATAGAAACCTCTTTGTCTTACCTGAAGAACCAAGAGCATTTGATCTGGGTTACATGTCATTGAAATATGTTTTGACTTAAAATGCTAAAGTAGAACTGGTTTATCTTATCTTTCATCTCATTTTTGACCTGGCGATCTAGATTTTGTTTTACAAATTCGGATATCCCTTGGCTATTTTCGGCACTTCCTAGTTAGCATGCACCAGGACTATGGCTTTCTCATGTGGTGTCCTGGGTCAGGTGTGGTACTTGATTGTACCATCTCCTGATCTTTGCCTCCATACTCACTTGTGTTAATCCTCGCAAAAAGTTCGATAAAAATGAGAAAACTAGTCGTATTAGCTCAACAACAAAATCACAGGACTTTACCATAAAACAGAAATATTGAAAAGTGAGTAAGAAAGATCAGGAATTAGCAAAATCACACACTGAAGATCTTCCAACGTCACCGTAAGGAAGAGCCATAGAATACATGCACAGATACAGCACTTTATATTTGAGAGGGGGCAGAGTCTTGCGTTGAGGTTTTTGTTGTTGTTTTTAGAAAACGCAAAATACGATTAAGAGTCCTTACTTACATTGGTCTGCAATTGAAATGCCATTTAAATGGAATTTCACTGGTGGGCCGACGATGGCCCGACACTTAATGCTGGCTTGGTAGCTAGTTGAGATCCATACCAGTATTCCTAAGGAAAACTACAGCTTTATGATTTTCCAAGGGGGTCCGAAACCTCAGTCTCAATCCCCTCTGGATCCGCGCATGGAATAACCTTAAACATCCTCTGATGAGGTTTTAGCAGACCCAGATAAGTGTAGAAATTACGAAATAATGTAAAAAGACAAAAAACAAGCGCAAAAGACGAGAGAAATGCCTTGTGAAATAATGCCATTTCAAAATCTTATTTTTTTTCGTCTGGCGTCTTTTTGTTATTTCGTTTTTTCGCCTGGTGTTATTTCTTTTTTTCGGTTTTTCGACTGGCGTTCTTTCATTATTTCGTCTTTTTGCGTAACATTATTTCGCCTTTTTGCCGCACCATAACGCCAGGTGAAAAGATGAAGAAATGCTACGCAAAAAGACGAAATAAAGAAAAGACGCTAGGCGAAAAGACGAAATAACGCTAGGCGAAAAGACGAAAAACGCCAAAACGAAATATAACACTTAAAATGCTGCAAAAACATCTCTGGCTTCCCAGATTAGACTGCTGTCGTAGGAGTAGTCTTAGCTACGAAAACAGTTTGATCGTTGTTCACATAGTTTGACCAAGAGGCTTCTAAACCTATGATTTCAGAAGAGGACAAAAGTACACGGCATCTGTTGTGATTGGCACTTTAAACATTAAAGATCGCAAGAGAAAACATTAATCTCAATCGACTTGACAGGGAAATACAAAAGGATCTTTTAAAACCCTTTGCGCGTTTCACAGTGTTTATGATTGTTTTATCGTCTGCAGGTATTTTCAGCATAACTATCATCAATATATTGTTTGGGTAATAGTAAAAGTAAGTAAGGAGGCAAAGATCAGGAATCGGTACAATCAAGTACCACACCTGACCTAAGACATCTTATGGGAATGAGACTAGAGTGTCAAAAAGCTGGGCTCGATATTCTATAAGGCCTGATGTCGGCCCAAACTGCTACATTAGTTGACAAAATTCGCCGCTAGCAAGAAAATAATAATACCGTAGCCAGCATGGCCATTTCTTACTTCTAACTTCCAACTTTGATGTTTGTATGTTGTATGCATGCGTCCGCACTTGCTTCTGATTCTAACCTTAACTTCCTAATTCAATGTTTTGCATACAGGCGTCCGCACATGTGTGTAAGTGCACACACACGGGTGGTAAACCTAGGAACTACCACGAAATTGTGTTAGCGTAATTTTGTTCCCAAGCCACATCCGGGACACGTCGTGGTAGTTTCCAGGCTAGAAATATACCATCTATTTTAACGTCTCTAGCATATATTCAAGCAATCAGTAGACTAGAAAGATGTCATCTATTTTAACGTCTCTAGCATATACTCAAGCAATCAGTAGACTAGAAAGATGCCATCTATTTTAACGTCTCTAGCATGTATTCAAGCGATCCGTAGACTAGAAAGATGCCATCTATTTTAACGTCTCTAGCATATATTCAAGCGATCCGTAGACTAGAAAGATGCCATCTGTTTTAACGTCTCTAGCATATATTCAAGCGATCAGTAGACTGGAAAGATGCCATCTATTTTAACGTCTCTAGTATATATTCAAGCGATCCGTAGACTAGAAAGATGCCATCTATTTTAACGTCTCTAGCATATATTCAAGCGATCCGTAGACTAGAAAGATGCCATCTATTTTAACGTCATTAGCATATATTCAAGCGATCAGTAGACTAGAAAGATGCCATCTATTTATACGTCTCTAGCATATATTCAAGCGACCAGTAGACTAGAAAGATGCCATCTATTCTAACGTGTCTAGCATATATTCAAGCGATCAGTAGACTAGAAAGATGCCATCTATTTTAACATCTCTAGCATATATTCAAGCGATCAGTAGACTAGAAAGATGCCATCTATTTTAACGTCTCTAGCATATATTCAAGCGATCCGTAGACTAGAAAGATGCCATCTATTTTAACGTCTCTAGCATATATTCAAGCGATCCGTAGACTAGAAAGATCCCATCTATTTTAACGTCTTTAGCATATATTCAAGCGATCAGTAGACTAGAAAGATGCCATCTATTTATACGTCTCTAGCATATATTCAAGCGACCAGTAGACTAGAAAGATGCCATCTATTCTAACGTGTCTAGCATATATTCAAGCGATCAGTAGACTAGAAAGATGCCATCTACTTTAACATCTCTAGCATATACTCAAGCAATCAGTAGACTAGACTTTATTATGGACAGAAACACTATGATCCCTGATCAGACTGCACCCTGAGGAGCAGCCTCATTTAGATCCATATTGTTTTAAATATAAATTGCATAAGAAAAGAAGCTTACGACAGAGTAGACGACAGAAGTCCTGACTGGCGCTTAAAGGGTTCAGATAATGTGGGGTCTGAGTTTTTGACACCTGTTCTGTTTGTTTTTGTCTGTGACTTGGTCAAAAAGGTTAGCCTAAGATAACACATGATCAGGGTCAGTCTCCTAATATATAAAACAAGTGAGATCCATGAAACCGATTGTTGAAGGCTTGCGTTTTAGAAGAGAAGGTATATTCTTACTTTGCATGGATGCTTATTTGTGTATTATTTTTAGTTACACTGCCGATAGCGTATTTGTCCTTGTCGAATTCGGGTTGAAAAGGCATTAAAAAGGCACGCAATACGCATTAGTTTTCCAACGCGAATTTCAAATGTTGAATTTCACTATTGATACACGTTGAACTGTGGTGCAACGCAATTACCTGTTAACCAATCGATTGCTCGTGTATATCAACGCAATTCAACGTACAATTTGAGTTGAGACAACAGCCGATCAAAAAGGTTGACCGACCCGTTACAAGCAAATCAATGATAATTTTATAAGTAAAACCAAGGAATCAACGCAACAAGTGTCCCAATAAAAAACTTTGTTGTTTCTTTTTTCTTATTTCTGTTAATGGATCTCCCTCAGTTTTGGCCATCGTAGCATGATATCTCGTGTGAGCTCTCTTCACACCTCATGATATTTGCTCAATCATTGGTAACATTTCCAGTATGCTGACTAGTTCAACATATTCAGTCCTACCATAGAAGGCAGGTCCCTGGAACTGTGTTATTAGGCCCAGGAATCTGGTTTTTTGTTTATTGTTACTCCCATTGTGGGAGTCTGTAATTGTTCTATGTATTGTTGTACGTTGCTTTATGTCCATTCTAGTATTGCAATCATCTTGATGGGGAAGAGAGAGCTGATTGCTTTGCTTAATTTGTCTTCCTGGTGTCTCGTGATGGTTGAGCGGCTCTTCCTCGCGGTGCCTCGGGGTTGTCTGCAGTTTGTGATTGTGGTACTTCCTGATCATACTCACTTACTATTTTTTATAACCTAAATCTGCTGCATTTTTATCATATTATTGCCTTGAAGTCTGTATCTATCCATCTGTTTATACTGGCTCGATTAAATTTGGGTATTGAGATGGATAGGCTCCTGGTCCGAGTCTCACCAGAGGCACTGTGCGGGAGAAAGAGAGACAGAGAAACAGAGACATCGAGATACTGAGAGAGAGAGACAGACAGACAAACAGACAGACAGACAGATATATACCTAGGTCAACCTAGGAGAGTGCCCTGACAAAACTGAAAAAATGACCAGGCCGTAGCAAAGAAACAATGACAAGACAAATTGTTTTTGTTGTTGTTGTCGTTCCTGTTATAGGCAAGAGCTTCCATTTTTGGTCATTCCTTCTGCGTTGCCTATGACGGAAATACATTAACTTTTCGTTATGCCCTGAGACATAAGGGCATAAAAAGTGCTATAAAAGGCCACTAGAGTTCAAGCTGACTTTTTTCGATTTTCTGATGTCTTTTGGCCATTGCACCTATTGTTGACGGTATTGTGGATTCAAAAAATTCAAAAAAATATTCTGTGATCAAAATTCGACTTAGATGGGGCCTGTTGGTCCGGGATGCAGCCAGTTTTTATGGATTCCGAACCTACCTCCAGGCTTCTGTCTGCCAGGTTTGCAGCATGTGTTTAGGGTATCCAAACCAGCCTCCAAGGGACTGTAGTACAGAGGTCTAGTCTGTTAAAATGGTTTCTGAACCTACATCCAAATGAATGTCAGATACGGTTGCAGCCTGTGTTTACTGTTTCCAAATTTACCTCCAAGGGCGGTTGGCCAGGGTTTCAGCCTGTTGATACAGTTTTCGAACATACCTACAGGGGACCATGAACCAGGTGTGCAACCTCTTTATACGGTTTCCAAACCTACCTCCATGGAATTGTCGACCCAGGGTGCAGGCTGTTTAAACTGTTTCTGAACCTACCTTTCAGGGGAAATTAGCTGTGGTACAGCTTGTTTATATGGTCCCTAACCTACCTCCATAAGACAGTCATTTGGGGGTGCAGCTTTTTATATGGTTTCAAAAACTACCTCCAGGGACTGTCTGCCAGGTTTGCAGCCTTTATTTATGTTTTCCTAACCTACTTCCAGTGGGCTGTTGGCCAAGGTAGCAGCCTGTTTATATATTTTCCTACCCTACCTCCAGGAGACAGTCAGCCAGGAATGCAGCATGTGCTTATGGTTTCCAAACTTTCCTAAAGTGGACTTTTTGCCAAGGGTGCTGCATGTTTATACGGTTTCCAAAGCTACCTCCAGGGGACAGTCAGACAGCTGTGCACCATGTTTATATGATTTCCGAACCTACCTCTAGGGGATATCAGCCTGTCTATACAATTTGAACACATACCTCGAATAAACTGTCATTTAGGAGTGAAGCATGTTTATACAGTTTGCAAACCTACCTCCAGTAGACTATCGGCCAAGGGTGCAGCCAGTTTGTACTGTTTCTGAACCTACGTTCAGGGGACAGTTGGCCAGGGGTGCAGCTTCTTTATACAGTTTCTGAACCTACCTCCAGGGTATTATTTGTCTAGGGTTCAGCCTGTTTATACAGTTTTCCCACCTACCTCTAGGAAATTGTCACCCAGGGGTAAAGTCTGTTCTAAATAATTTCAGTACCTACCTCCAGGGGTGTTCAGCCAGGTATGCAGCCAGTTTATGCAGTTTCTGAACCTACCTCCAGGGTATTATTTGTCTAGGGTTCAGCCTGTTTATACAGTTTTCCCACCTACCTCCAGGAAATTGTCAACCAGGGGTAAAGTCTGTTCTAAATAATTTCAGTACCTACCTCCAGGGGACTGTGGGCAAGGGGTGCAACCTTGTTTTACGTTTTCTGAACCAAACTTCAGTGGACTGTCGGCCAGGGGTGCAGACTGTTTATATAGTTTCCATACCTTCCTCTGAGAATCTGTAGACTAGAGGTGCAGCCTGTTTATACGTTTTTGAAGCTACCTGAAGGGGACTGTTGGCCAGGAGTGCACCTTCTTTACATGATTTCCAAACCTACCTCCAGGGGACCTTAGACCTGGGTTGTAACCTGTTTATAGGGCTTCTAAACTGACCTCTAGTGGACTGTGGGCCAGAAATACAGCCTGTTTTGATGCTTTCCAAACGTAACTCCGGGGGCTGTCGGCTAAGGTTCCAGCCTGTGTTTATGGTTTCCAAACCTACCTCTAGGAAACGGCTGACCAGGGGTGCAGCCTGTTTATAAGGTTTCCAAACCTACCACCATGAGATCGATGATCAAGTGTCAGCCTTTTTTAACTGTTTCAGAACCTTCCTCTAGGGGACTGTCAGCCAGTCGTGCACCCTGTTTATACGGTTTCAAAACCCCCCTCCAAGGGATTGTCAGCCAGAGGTGCTGCCTGTTTAAACAGTATCAGAACCTACCTCCGTGGAATTGTTGGCCAGAGGTGCAATCTGTTTATATGGTTTTCCGACCTACCACCAGGGGATTGTTGGCCAGAGGTGCAATCTGTTTATATGGTTTTCGAACTTGACTCAAGGGTATTGTTAGCCAGAGGTGCAGCCTGTGTATACAGTTTCCGAACCTACCTCCATGGAATAGTTGGCCAGAGGTGCAATATGTTTACATGGTTTCCCAACCTACCTCTAGGGGATTGTAAGGTGTCAGAGCCTTCCTCCATGGGATTGTTGGCCAGGAGTCTGTTTAGCCTGTTTACATGGTTTCCCAACCTACCTCCAGGGATTGTTGACCAGAAGTGCAGCCTATTGATACTGCTCCAGAACCTACCTCCAGGGATTCTTGACCAGAGATGCAGCCTGTTAGTACAACATAACATGTGTTTACAAAACCTACCTCCAGGGATTGCTGGCCAGAGGTGCAGCCTGTTTATACAGTTTCCAAACCTACCTCCAGGGGATTGTTTGCCCTAGATGCAGCCTGTTTATATCTTTTCCCAACCTACTCCAGTGGACTATTAGCCTAGGTGCAGCTTGTATATATGGTTTCGCAACCTACCTCTAGGGAATTGTTGGCAAGGGGTGTAGCCTGTTTATGTGGTTTCCCAACCTACCTCCAGGGGATTGTTGGCCAGAGTTGCAGCCTGTTTATATGGTTTCCGAACGTACCTGCAAGGGACTGTTGGCCAGACGTGCAGCCTGCTTATACCGTTTCTGTACCTCTCTCCAGGTGATAGTTGGCCAGAGTTGGAGCCTGTCCATATGGTTCCTTACTCACCTCCAGGGTATGGTCAGGTTCAAGCTGTTTATATAGTTTCCAAACCTACCTCTTGGAAACTGTTTGGCTAGAGGTGCATCCTGTTTATGTGTTTTTGAAGCCACTTCCAGGGGACTGTTGGCCAGGGGTGCAGCTTGTTCATACGGTATCTTAACATACCTCCAGGGAACTTTGACCAAGGGTGTAAGCTGTTTAAAGGGTTTCTAAACTGACCTCTAGTGGACTGTTGGCCAGAAATGAAGCCTGTTTTTTATGCTTTATAAACGTACCAAAAGGGGTGTCAGTTAAGGTTCCAGCCTATGTTTATGGTTTCCAAACCTACCTCTAGGAGACTGTGGGCCAGGGGTGCAACCTTTCTTATAACGACTCCGAACCTTCCTCCAGGGGACTGTCAGCCAGTGGTGCAGCCTGTTTATATGGTTTCTGAACTTACCTCCAGGGGACTGTTAGCCAGGGGTGCAATCTGTTTATAAGGTTTCCAAGCCTACCTTCAGGGGATTGTTGGCCAGATGTGCAGCCTGTTTATATAATTTTCCAAACCTACCTCCAGGGGACTGTTGGCTAGAGATGCAGCCTGTTTATATGGTTTCCCAACCTACGTGCAAGGGATTGTTTGCCAGACGTGTAGCCCGCTTATACCGTTTCCGTACCTACCTCCATGGGACTGTTGGCTAGAGATGCAGCCTGTTTATATGGTTTCCCAGCCTACCTCCAGGGGACTTTCAGCCTGGGTGCAGCTTGTTTATATGGTTTCCCAACCTACCTCCATGGGATTGTTGGCCAGGGGTGCAGTCTGTTTATATGGTTTCCAAACCTACCCCAGGGGATTGTTGGTCAGAGCTGCACCCTGTCAATATACCTCCTGGGTATCGTCAGCCTGAATGCAGCCTGTCTATATGGTTTCCCAACCTACCTCCAGGGGATTGTTGGCCAGAGGTGCAGCTTGTTTATACGGTATCTTAACATATCTCCAGGGAACTTTGACCAAGGGTGTAAGCTGTTTAAAGGGTTTCTAAACTGACCTCTAGTGGACTGTTGGCCAGAAATGAAGCCTGTTTTAATGCTTTATAAACGTACCAAAAGGGGTGTCAGTTAAGGTTCCAGCCTATGTTTATGGTTTCCAAACCTACCTCTAGGAGACTGTGGGCCAGGGGTGCAACCTTTTTTATAACGATTCCGAACCTTCCTCCAGGGGACTGTCAGCCAGTGGTACAGCCTGTTTATATTGTTTCTGAACTTACCTCCAGGGGACTGTTAGCCAGGGGTGCAGTCTGTTTATAAGGTTTCCAAGCCTACCTTCAAGGGATTGTTGGCCAGATGTGCAGCCTGTTTATATAATTTTCCAAACCTACCTCCAGGGGACTGTTGGCTAGAGATGCAGCCTGTTTATATGGTTTTCCAACCTACGTGCAAGGGATTGTTTGCCTTACGTGTAGCCTGCTTATACCGTTTCAGTACCTACCTCCATGGGACTGTTGGCTAGAGATGCAGCCTGTTTATATGGTTTCCCAGCCTACCTCCAGGGGACTTTCAGCCTGGGTGCAGCTTGTTTATATGGTTTCCCAACCTACCTCCATGGGATTGTTGGCCAGGGGTGCAGTCTGTTTATTTGGTTTCCATACCTACCCCCAGGGGATTGTTGGTCAGAGCTGCACCCTGTCAATATACCTCCAGGGTATTGTTAGCCTGAATGCAGCCTGTCTATATGGTTTCCCAACCTACCTCAAGGTGATTGTTGGCCAGAGGTGCAGCTTGTTTATATGGTTTCCCAACTTGACTCCAGGGTATTGTTAGCCTGGATGCAGCCTGCTTATATGGTTTCCTAACTTACCTCCAGGATGTTGTCAGCCTGGATGCAGCCTGTTTATATGGTTTCTCAACTTACCCTCAGGGTATTGTCAGCCTAGGTGCAGCCTGTTTATCCAGTTACCTATCCTACTTAAAGGGGCCTGTCTATCCAAGTTGCAGCCTGTTTATACATTTTCAAAACCTACCAAAGGAGACTGTTGGTATGGATGCAGCCAGTTTATGCGGTTTCTGAACCTATCAATGAATAGGTTGTAAAATCTGTCATTTATAATGCATCAAAACCACGTTTAACCCTTTGTGTCAGATAGAGAAAATGGGTTTAAATATCCACACTTTTTGGCACATGTATGTTTTGGTTATAGGGATGACTTGATAGACTGTTAAATCGGATCCTTCAGATATAGAGAGAACTGACAATATAAGAAAACAGCAGACTCAGTCTTATAGGGGTGACTTGGTACTGTTTATATGTATGATCATGTATTTGAGGACTGAACAGGTGAACCCTCGGCACTAAAGATTGCCTTTACTTAACAGTGCCTTCTTTTTCTATACAGAGAGATTTATTAAGTTTAATTGTCAACAAGTGAGTTTTGCTCGATGATGTTTTAACAGGTTCTCTCTGAGAAAATCCCTGTTTTATCAAGGAGATGTTGTATCTATTATCAGTTGACTCAATCTAAAAAATTGAAGTTGTTTGATGTGAAGACACATGAAGAAAATTGAATGCTACATGTTTTCAATTCATATGCTTTATGGTTGTTTTAAGAATATTTTTGTACATTGGCACAAATAAAACTAATTATAGACGTATATCTGATTATAATTTGATTTTTTTGGCCTTGAGTAACTCCAACTGCGCACTTTTTGCTGAAAAGTCGCGATCGCTGATTGAAAATGTAGATCAATGAAATTAGTGAATGGGTTGGGCTTTGGTATTTAATTCAAATTGGGGTTTAAAAGCTCAAAGGAAATGAAAATTGAGATTTGCAAGACAAGTTTTATCAGAAAAAAATCAAAGTGAAGTTGAACCATTACAATGTAAACATTGATCAAGGTCAACTCCATTTTGATTGGTTTGCATATCACTGCGTTGATATGCGTTTAAACAAAACGATTTTATTGGCTAAAAGAAGAAAATATGTTTTATAGCTGAATATTCATGAGTTTTGAAATGCGTTAATTCGTACTTTCAAACGCAGTTTAAACCCAACGCATGTACAACGCGTTGGTAACGCAAACAAAATGCGAATTTGCAGGACAAATACGCGAAAATCTCCAAAAATTGGTGTCACATAAAATCAATCAGGTTATGTAACTTTGTAGCAATTAATTGGTCTGCCAGGAAGCCCTCATAAATTGTCTTTCTTGATAAACATTAAACAAGAAGGTAACAACAATTAGCCTCCATATATTATAGTGTAAAAAAGTAAGAAAGGCGGCAAATATCAGGAATCGATACAATTAAGTACCACACCTGACCCAGGATACCAAATGGGAAAGTGACAAAAACACAACTAAACATCACAAACAAGAGCCAAGAGGCCAGCCCTTTCCCAGCAGGTGACCACAAGGCAGTAATGAACAAACCGAAAGCATTACAAACACAACACATAAATAACACAAATGATCCACAAAAGAAGTACCGCCTTATACCCCTATTCTACACAGGCCACGAATCGCGCGAATTGCCACGAATTGATTTTTTATTGATTTGGGGGGATTCGTGAGGTTTCATTTAATTCTTTTTTCTCCAATCCTGATGTTGTACGAGTCAGTCCCGATTCAGATACGATGTCGTTACGAATATTCAGGGGAATCGGCTCCATTCGGCTGGAATCGCGCAAGATTTCATTACGATTAGCAAAATAACATTAGAACATGCTGCACGAAAGTTAAGGAATCAATTATTATCAGTTAAGAATATGCCGAATTGGACACGAATTGGGCACGAATTAACAGAAATCAGCGACGATTCGCCACGATTCGCGAGATTTTCTCTTACGATAATTATAAAAAAGGCTCATACATGCTTCACGGGCATCAGTTCCAAAATGAATGTTCCTCGGAAAGCAGCTGTAGAATTGATTCTGCAACTTGAGTGTTGAAAACAGGTACTTATATAGCTAGAAGAAAACAGCATCATTAAAGTCGAGAGGCCCTGACCCTGATTCTTTGCCTTGGAAAAACATGGCAGTTCGCCATTGGCAAAATCACCAGCCAGGAGCTACTGACTGATCCTGATTGTGCTACAGAATCTGCCAAATCTGTTTCAACTTCTAGGACTGGCTAAAATGCGCGCGACGGGGTAATTAATCTTAGGGAAAATCCCTCTACTATCTCTTCCTTGGTTTTATTGCTTGGCTTAATCTCCCGATTCCCCACGAAAGGGCTAAGAGTAGCTACGAACCTCCAAAAAACGCCTCCGAATCGACTACGATTCAGTTACGATGTCCAAGTTGCCTTAGGAATTTGGTACGAATCACGCGCGATTTTTCGAATCGGGGAATTCATGGCAAAAGTTTTGAACAGTTCAAAACTTTTGAGCCGAATTCCCGATAGACCTACAAATTGTAAGAACTGACTACGGACTGTGCGAATCTGTTAAGATCTTCACGAACTGAGTACGATTCAGCCACGAATCCAAACATTTGTCAATTCGTGGCAATTTGTGGGATTCCGGGCCTGTGTGGAATAGGGGTATTAGAACGGTAAGTAAAATATTTTACTGTAGGGCTTAGTTTGCGTTATTATTCTAAATAAACTCGGAAGCTCAATGGTATTAGCACTCGATGTCAAACATAAACATCATGGGTTCGAGTCACACCTGAGAGCTTAATTTTTTGTTGGAAATTTGTGGTTGCTATTCATACTTTTTTTAATTTGTAGGAGAAAAAACACCAAAATTAAACCTTAGGTCAGAAAATACTACCACTTTGTATTAGGTTCAAATATGCTCAGAAATGTCACTATCGCGCACTACAAACTAACCAACTAGAAAACAATTAGAGAAGTCTTATGCATCGAGATTAAGGGCACTAGCCCTGCACAACAAAACAAGGACCAGACTCTGAACCCCACAAAAAATAATCAGTAAAACCATAACAACAGAACCACTCTCTTAGATGGGACATCAGCCAAAGCCACCAGAAGGTGGGGCTAAGTGGGTATTAATTTTGCTGGCCAAATATTTGTCTTAAATCTACTATTGTCGGAGCACATTCTTTCTTTAGCTCCCTAACAAATCACAGGGAAACAATAAAATCAATTAACATATCGTGACGAAACAACAATAATGGGTCTCAACTCACAGACAGCCATAGCTTAAAAAAAACATCGTTGGGTTAAGGCAGGTCCAGAAAAACGATGAACAATGATTTTAGGTCAGGGTCGGCATTGAGACCCTGATTTTAAAAACATCCGTGAAGCGAATTTTATCTTGTTTACAGGCCAACTATGGTAGGGCTATCTCTCTGAAAGCTGAAGCAGAGAGCTCACTATCCTGCCACTAACATGCCGTCATTGAAAGAACTGGCTTGTGCAGGTTTTTCTTGATATACATGTATACTCAAACAATAAAGTTATGTCCGTTTGACGTTTATGTCTGCCAGTTCCAAATGTATGAACGTATTTCATTCAAATTTTCACCTTATAAACTTTGATCATTTAGAAATGATTTACATCTAAGAGTAATCCATTTGATAATTAGTGTTGCCGCTGACAAAGCAGCGAATAAAAGTCACAACATCAATAGTTTGTGTGTCCGTCATAATCCCAAACCGTTTCAGCACATTTTAACATCACTGAACAAACGCGCTAGTAAGATAAGCTGGCTCCTTGTACGCATTGTTTTATGACCACAGTCATAAGTCTGTAAAATACTCTGACGTCACAAAACATCGATTAAGAGCGTGCGTAAAAACACTCAGAAAGTTAATTCATTGTTGGTCCAGCATTTTTATACTCAACAAAATCGAACAAATTTGATGTTTTCTCGTCATCACAAGCATTTTAACATTAATTAAGACTAATCAGCATCAAAGCAATTTATAATGGAAATTCTCTGATGATTTTACAGTAAGGGGTGGGGTATAAAAGACAGATTTAGTGAACCTATGATGCCCGACATCAGCCATAGTTTTTGTTTTTCTCTATTGTGTAATTATTGTTATAAACAAACACAACCAATTGAAACAAAAACGGTCTCAAAATGATGTTAAGTTAAGGAGGTTTGAAAGTTCTTAAATTGTTATTTGTTTAATTCAAAGGGAGATAATTTTAGTTAATCTCGTAAATAAAAGATTTGGAACTGCAATTTCGCTCGTTCAATAAGCAGACTTGGGATTTTTAGATGTTTTTTCGTCGTCGAACTCTTCTGGCTGACATTTAACGTCAAATGTGTCACTTTGTGACAAATAACTTCCTGATGATAATGGAAAAAGGTTGTGTGCATATTAGGTATAATATCTCATCAAGATCAGAAGATAAAATCAAATAATTACCATTTGTTGTGTGCCGTGCGTTTGATAAACATTTTGCTTATATTTTGTTACAACATCTTAACTGGATCGAAAGATACAGTATCATATAATTGGACGTATCTTTTTTGTTTGAGTACATATAAGAATTCGGTTTATATTTGCGCAGGCAATTAAATATATGCATTCCAGCACATGAAAAGTTGTCTTAACAGTATTATCGGTTCAAAGATATATAAGAATCAGTGTAAGCAAAAAAAATAAAAAATAATCCTACAATGCATTTATATCTGTAATAATATACTTAAAAGCAAAAGAAACACATATTTTAATTTGCTAGGTGATGTGTATAATTTGGGTGCTAGATAATAATCTAGTTGTATGCAAGGTATCATAAGCTATTGGGTCAATGTGAAGGCAATACCCCATGAATGGGCAATTAGGACTAATATACCTTAGATAAAGGTAAAATCTGAAAATGAGGTATGTTTTAATCGAAAGTAACAGCATCATTTTGCGCCATAACACCTCAGTAAAGACACAAAACTACATCCGAAAATGCCTGTTGATTGGTCTACATAAGTATAGAGGCAACTGTCTGATCAATCTATAGGAACAGTCTGATCAGGATCTACACTGTTTGCCAAAGATGCTTCAAATATATTTCAGCAGATATCCAAAGTATACGACTTTTTTTTGATATGTGCTTTAAGGGTTAATGTGAGTTCACCTAAGTCTTGTGTTTGACATACTTTCCCGTCTGTTCATTGCTGCCTTGTGGTCACCTGCTGGAAAAGGACTGACCTCTTGACTCTCGTTTGTGATGTTTAATTGTGTTTTTGTCACTTTCCAATGTGGTATCCTTTGTGTCAGATGTAGAACTTGATTGTATCGATTCCTGATCTTTGCTGCCTTTTTTACGTTAAGGGTATACGGTCAGTTTTTATCACGAAATGCACGCACGTATGCGCGACTCAAACAACTTATTAACTCTTTACCAAATAAATAGAGCCTGATTTCCCTTCTTGTGCAGATGAAATAGCCGATCCACGCCCAGATATGAATATTAAAGTTACCGCCTTTACAGTGACCCATACGCTCTATTATACCAAAAGTGCATGGAACATGTATACTATGCACAATAAATTTAGCAATTATTTTGTATGGGTGAGCCCATCCACATCAAATCTCGAGTTTCATTTGGTGTCATGAAGATACAAGCACCGATCATCTGACAAGATTTTCCACTTAAAAAATACAGAATTACCAAACGTAGCGGCCGTGCATAAGTGACGTTTAATTTTAAGACTAGCGGGTAATGTGGGTATTTCTGATCATTGGGAGAAGCCGAAACCATTTTCAAACGATTGTTTCGTCACTGAAAACCAAAAGAGCATAGCAAATGCTGCAATTTTCTTAATTTTCTCAGAGAAATAAAGGACCAAGTTTTCACAATCTGACGTTTTTACTAATGCTTATACGTTATCACCTTTAAACGGCGTTTCTAGTCGGATTTTCTTGAACCACATTAACAAGTAAAACTGCCTGATGCCTTCCAATACATTCAGACAAATAATGTTGAACAAAACATCTTCACTACTACAGTGCACGAGCCGAAAGATAAAATCTAACGTCACCTTTATCTCGCAAATGCGTCGCACCATTTTTTAGTAACTTAAGGTTTTAATCAACCATAAGATGAGTTACATTGTAAGCCTTTGATATCTTTGTAAACTGAGTCTCTATGGAATTGGCACGCCTATTAACATTATAGTTTAATCAAATGATGACTACGTTTTGACGTCATTGATGGCAGCTAATTTTTTTCAGCATGAAATCTCTATCACATCTGTCACATAACCAAAAAAATTATAGGCGTATGATGCATGAGGAAGATGAAAATCCACCAAACGAAAAAGCACATGCTCATCATTTTACCATTACTTACAACGGATGTGATTTTTGCTTACTGACCCCTTCTGCAATTCTTGCTCTCCCCCAATGCCTATTTAAAGGATGGCGTCTGAAATTTCGTGGTGACACTTGCCTAAGATCCTGTTCTTGTCATTGCAATTTAAACTGATCGGTATTGCACAAAGATGAGCACAAAAACATGCGAAACATAAGAAATTGCTAAACTTATTGTGCATAGTATATATAAACTAATGCTTATTAAACCGTTGACTCTTTGGAGTAATGCTAATAATGGGTAAATCTTAGTTTTATAAAATAGGCCTCATCTCGAGAAAACTTGTCTTTGGGGGTTTGCGAACGCATCCACGCAATCTGATCAGCGCCTTTGGTTTTCGCTTATTGCAAAGAATCATATCTAGGCTCGCTACGACCAAAATTTCAAATTTCTACCTAGTCTCTGTAGCTGAGGAGAGCTGAGGAGATTGGCTTTTAGCTTGCGTTGTCTGAAACCCTGAAGACAGGTTTTCTCACGTCGGGGGCCCATTAATAATTCATAGTTAACATAAATTTCGAACTGCCGTTTACCAAAAAGAACAAAGTATGTCAAAGAATATTTCATTAGCGTCCAAACCATTGTTTTATTTGGTTCCGTTAGACAATACCTCACTTGATATCACCCATAATGTACCAGACTTCCTTGCATCTCAGCGTTTCCATTCTGTTTTCAAGATCAATGTAAAATGCTAAAAAATGAATAGTTTTGGATCTGCAGTAAATCGGCTACATCAATTTTTTTAAAATGTTTATAATTTGTTACATTAAGCTGTTGCAATATGCAGTAAATCGGTTTCAAAACATAAAAAGTAAGTGAGTTTGATCAGGAAATACCACAGTCACAAACTGCAGACCAACCCACAGCACCGTGAGGAAGTTTACAGTCACAAGACATCCGAAAGACTATAAAGCATTTTTAAAAGCTTCCAAACGTGTTCTTTTGAAAATTGTAAAAGTGACTAACATCATTTACTTTTACAGCGGATCTGTGCATTTTTAAACTGTCTTTAATCTTGGTTTACTTATATGCTTAAAGCCATTAAACACGCAACTGATACAATTATTTTTTCCTATACATAGCAACTTTATTCCCTTTGTCTGTGTATTTACAAGCTTTCCTAAATTACAAGAACCTTTTAGCAAAACTTAAGCTTCAGTACGCACATCTGCTAAAATTTTTGGTGAAAAATGCCAAATTTGTCAAAAGAATTATTAACCCTTCTTTCAACTTTAAATTCTACTCAATTTCAATTTTTACCCAAACAACAAAAAATATAGAATACAGGCCAAAATTCCGTTTACCTAAGGGGCCTAAAAATAATGTTTTAAAGTTTATGTTTATTTGTTCGCAAATTTTTCGCTTAATTTGAGAAATGACTAAAACTTCAACAAAGTTGATTATTTTCGTAATTGGCATACATAAGTTGTTTTGTCATAACCTATGGTTATGATTTATCACGATATTAACCATCGTAAATCTCGCATTTTCGTCAACTTTTGGTTTTCATGCTCAAACTTTGGTGGCCATTTTAAAGGTCAATTTTCAAGATACATTTTCCAGTTGTGTGTGGTTAAAACGTAGAGCAAAATTGAAATTTTCCGAACGTTTGAAACCAAAACAGCCAGGCAATATGGAGATTAGATGTCCTGATTAATAAGGTGCTTTTGCTTTTTTGTTTAAAGTGTTGTGGTTGTGTCCCTTTATTGCAACATGAAGTCTGGCTTATCTGGACAGCTTTATCAGTACCAAAGGGACATTGCCTTAATATCGCGACTATAGTTTTGTGTTTTTCATTTAATACGAATGCTTAAAGAACTTTAAATTCAGAGTAGATTATATTGTTAAAGTTGCGTTTTGCTGTCGTTAAGTTTATATACTTAAACGCAAAAGTTTCGCAACCGTTTTATACCTGTGTTTCCTTCAGTATGGTCCAAGTTAGAATATTCATATAATCAAATTTTATGCACCTGCACAAAGCGGAATGATTTACCATTAATCGGTATTGATCATACTCTTCATTCTGACGTCATACTGACGTCAGTGTTTTTCAACAATTTACGTCTAGCATAAAAATTGTTATCTCGATTTGAAAACAAACGATGCGATGTGATAACCAGATGTCGTATCTGACGAAAAACATTTTAAGGTGTAACAATAAACGTTTATCAACGCTCAATGTCGCTGCGTTTCTTTGTTAACGTCAACCAATTTATCAAAATTGTTCATTTTATTCCGTTATGTCGCGCGATACTTCTGTCTTCTATGCAATGTGTTGAAGGCTTTCACTTGTGACATTAAAAACTCGATTATTGATATTCAGTTGTGCTTAAACGGCCAATTACGTCAAATATTGAAGGCTTTACGTTGACGTAATGAACGTAACCAAATGCATAAAATAACCTGCTTTGATTTGTCTGCCCTTCTGTTTTTGAAAACAGAAAACGGTAAAACACATTTTCCGCAGAAAATTTTAGGTGGTGTAACACTGTGACTCGATAAAATGTAAGGTATCGTAACTCTGTGACTTTTCAAATTTTGGTTGCCTTACATTTCTTGTTGAAGATCGGCATTCGTAAGTCTCACTGGTCTGTTTTTCATGTTGTAAAGACGGCAAATCATTAGACTTGTTAATCACAATATCATTGAGTAAAATATTTGGCTCAAAAAGAAGGAAATAGCATTTTAGTAAGAGTTGCGAAACTTTTGCGTTTAAGTATATTTATTTGGCTTATAGAAAAAACAAAATTTGCTTTTCTGTCTCAAATATATTGTCTTAAATGAGCTATTTAACAACCCTTCCCAAATTTTAAGTAGTCAGTTTTGATATATATTATTGAAGAAAAAATATATGAAAATATTTGACACTGGTAGATATGTTTCATTTTTGGGGCTGTCTTGCTAATATAATAAAGAATCATGGATTTTCAAGTTTGACATCAGGATCTGAGCACGTATTAAGAATATAACAAATGTTACAAGGCATATTAAATTAGGCATGAAACTGTCGTGATGTAAGAAATGATATTTTAAGAAAATAAATACTGTAATCCACATGTTTTCATATAAATATCTAGCCTCTAATGGTGCCTTAATCATGGGAATTATATTAATTGCTAATAACAAACCCATGGACTCACGTCACAGATGTTATAAATAATCATTTTTATCACATAATTCCTGATACGTATAAACTTAAACATATAGAGAAACAAATAGAAAATAATAGTATAAAATTTAAATGAGAAAATTTATTAAATGTTCATATAAAAAATAAATATTTAAAATCAATCTTTATTCAAGTCAACCTTACATACTATGTCTATAATTGTATCTGCTTCTGAGGAAAAATAATCGCCCATTTCATCACAACCAGTAAAATTATCGCATAGGACTAGGACAGAAAACTGAGGAAGGCCCTGTTTCATCCCACCACTTGAGAATTAGACAGAGATATCCTATCTTAATGGAAAATTTAAGCTGCGTCAAATAAGAGATGTTTGCCCTATGTAAACCAGTGGGTTAGCCTGTACCAACCTGTTACATATGTTACCATATCAAATTAAGAAAAAGTAAAGCATTATGTAGATAAAGACTTGGTTTATTTCAAAATAACACAACAATTTTGATATAGTAATTTGCTTAGTCAAAAACTGATGTAATCCGCCAACACCTATGCAATTTACATCATAAGTTGAATGGCGCAAATCAATTACGAAATATAAAGTGTAATTTAGGTTACGATAATTCTTGGCCATGGCAGTAACGTTTTAATGTTTCATGTACGTCTTTATTATGCTATATTGTCAATTCCTTGTAACGTTGTGGTCACCTGCTGAGAATGGACTGACCTCTTGGTTTGCTTGTGTTGTGTTTTTCTGTGTTTTGTCACTTTGTCATATGTGTCTTGTTCCACTTCAGAACTAAAGTTTAGATTAATAATGTTAAACATGTTCAAGCACGCTGGTGATTTGTTTTGAAGACCATTCAAAGGTGGTGCTTATTTTGGTCATGATCTCATTGTTGGCTTTTATGCTGTCATATATGTTCCTTGCAGCCTTGTGATCGCCTGTGTGGACCTCTTAGCTCTCTTGTGTGTTGTGTTTCCTTGTGTTTTGGAACTTTCCCATACTTCATTGTATAGATTTCTGATCCTTGCCTACCTCTCTACTATTTAGTATCATATATGTTCTTTAAACTTTTTACTGGCTCTACAACACGATTTAGATTCAATGCGCACATAGCACATCAGAATGTGCTTGTAACCCGTATTCGTGGTACAAATCCGCGAGCGGTAGTATAGCACTTGAGCTATATATGAATGAGCCAAACCATTATGTTTTACATGTTAACATGTAACATGTTTAATCGTCATTGTATGACCAAGCGAAGGCTTAAGTCTGTGAAATTGTACAGTATCGCCAGAGCCCATATATAAACGTCCTTTTTCACCATTTTCTGATTAACTATACTATACTATACTATACTTTTATTTCAGCATTAAGCACACATATCAATGCTTATAGCCTACAATAATATATATAGAGTAGTGAGGACAATACATACAGTTATCAAGGAACTTTACAGACAAACAGCCTGGTGTAACAAATGATTTCAGAAACTCCTGAGGGACATTGTCCCTTATTAGCTGCTGATATCGCCATGTTATTTTGATGTGGAATTAGTAAACATCAGGATAACAATGCCACGATACGCGACGATATACATTTATTCGCTTGGTTACACTTGCTAAATTGATTGGTAGACAGGTCGATTTATTACAGTTATCAATGACGAGGTAACACTAGTTAAAGCCCCCCAGTAAAAATATTTTATCGACCATTCCAAGGCGATGCTTCTTTTGTGGATCATTTTTGTTATTTATGTTTCGTGTTTGTCATGCTTTCTTGTCTGTTCAGTGCAGCCCTCTGGTCACCTGCTTGGAAAGGGCTCTCTTTTGGCTCTCTTGTGTGCGGTGTTTTGTAAATTTCCCTCTGTGGTGTCCTGGGTAGGGTGTGGTATTTGATTGTATCGATTTCTGATCTTCGCCTCCTTACTTACTTTGAATTGCAATTTGAAAGTCACGTTGTTAAACCAAAATGTAAGTGAGTATGATCCGGAAATACCACAATTACACACTGCAGACCAACCCACGGCACCAATGCGCATTACTCGCTTTTTGAATGCATTTCAATGCGAAATGGACTAGCTGGTTTATATGTACACAAAATTCAACTTATTGCGCAGTGTATTCATTTCAAGCGCCAGACTCATTTAATGACATGACATCGCCTGATTGAGAGATGTTTACAACTCGATATGTGTAGTACATTACACGTCAAAATAACATTGCAGTTATATGAAGGCGAATTATCACCCCAAAAACGCCAGTGTCAAGCAATGTTATTATTCGTTAAATATAATCTAACATTTGGGATCCTGCAGTAATAAATGCAATAGAGAGCCGCACATTTCATCCATTTTCCTGAACTTGCATAATAAATTAAAATATACAGGAAAAAATGTTAGACCCTTTTTTTTATTTGGGGTGCAACGCAGAAACACCTTACTATGTTGCACGTGAACAACAATTGCGCACACAACATGTCCTTTCACAGAGACTGATCAGCACCTTTATTATTTGCTATTTAAACATGCTTTATTTAAGTAGAGCAGTGGTTCAGTGATAGAGTGCTTAACTTGAGACAGTGGGGTTGCGGGTTCTAGCCTCAGATGAGTCACTACTTTGTGTTCTTGAGCGATACACATTAGCCCTCGCTCAGTACTCGTTCAAACCAGAAATATCTCATCCCCATATAACTGAAAAATCGTTGACTGGGAAGTTAGATATTCATTAAGTTGCTAAGTAATAGTTTTACCGTGGCTTTTCCCCCGTAAGTGGAGATAATTCACGAGCGTTTGCTCACGTACAGGTAGACAAACATGATACAACTGTTTTGATTCACCTTCACCAGTTTAGGCCTGACACATTAGGAGACATGGTAAAGGTGGTATATTTTGGAAACACACCATTTTACATTCACTGTCTCTTCCATAATCCTGAGCCAAGGATGTTTCCGTTATCATTTTCTATCCCCTTACACAATGGACCATTATTTGCCATAATTTTGATTTGCTCATGCTGTTTATTCTGAAGTAACACCAAAGTTAGTGTTGTTCAATAATTGTCGTCTGACAAATATGAGTTTAATACAATTTGAAAATAAACACTTTGCACTTGTGGTCAGATGTCTTAGCCATTGTACAAACACAGAAGATTTTGGAAATAATGGTTAAATTACACTCCCAGGCGCAGCGTTTCTTTGCTTATTTTTCAAACTACAATAACAGGCGGATGACGTTCGTACATGCCGCGATACTTTTGTCTTTTATGCAACGGGTTGAGGAGTATCTGGTGGCATTTAAAGATTTTGATTATACCTGTTCCTTAGGATATAAATGGTCAATTACGTCGAAAGGTAAATGACGTCATGTAGACTAAATGAACGTTGCCACATGATTTGATTATTTCTTCCCTTTTGCTTTCGAGAAAAAACTTTGATTCAAAACCTTTTTTGCGCTCATTATGGAAGGTATTGGTACACTGTGCCTTTTTCATATTTGGGTTGTCTCAGAATTATCACGACGTCACGGCAACCATAAACCACAGCGTTTCCATTTTCTTATTGAATGCAAGCTAAATGACGGGGTTTGTCTATTTTATTTTACATATAATGTTTATATAAAAGTTTGACAATAAAATAGCATTTTAGCAAGTGGTGCGTTTCTAAAGCCCTTCAGTATATTTCATCATTCTTCTAAACGTTTGAATATCATTTATATATTTTAGATTAAATCTTTTATTCAACTGGGTACAAATGACGTTTAAGTAACAACTGGCCCAAATGTCATAAAAAATGTTCATGCTCAAGTCAACTAAGCATAACATTTATCCTGCTCATAGATTATAAAATGCCAACAATTGTTGGCATTTAAACATTTTCAACAGGATAAATTCAACACCTGAGAGTTCTGAGAAAAGAATATAACTTTATTTTTTAAAGTTTTATTTTAAATGAGGAGTTGGAATTTCATGCTCAGTTGAATTGAGCATAAAATAAGTTTTAAAACCTTATGGCCTGGCATATTATTGCTTTTGTTTCAAATGTGTAGCCACAGATGAAAACTATTGGAATACTGTAAATGTATGTTTATTTCAATTACTAGGTCAAGCATGCGTACTCTCCTACTATGTGCTGTGCTGGCTATTGGCATCACCTCAGCATCTGAGCTGCGTCCTGATTCTTCCAAACGCTATCTTTTCATAGCACCACTTTCAGATGCCCAGAAAAACCAAATCGACGAAGGGTTCAAAGCTGCAACATTTATCGCAGATAAACTTGATGCAAAGAATATAGCGGGTATTGCTGGTCAACTGATTGGCAAAGTCAGCTCATATCTAGGAGCTATAGGTCCATTTGTTGGCCTTGCCCTTAGTTTGTTTGGAGGACCATCTGCAGAACTTACTGCTATCAAACAGCTGTATACGCGAATGGAAGGCAGGTTTGATCATATTGACAACCAATTTTCTGCGCTACGTAAACAAGTGGCATTTGTTGCTACTCAGGTACACTTTACAGATATTGAATCTAACATCAACGCTGTGCATACTGCGCTCATCTCCTTGTCTAGAACGACCGACTTGAATAAGTACAAATATGAGGCACGAGCGTTCAAAAGGACCTATGACAACACTTACGAATCTGCTGGCATTAAATTGTACCAAGGAATCACAACCGGCGGCGCTTTGACTGGTGGACTTTTCCAAGAATACATGACCTTCAGCTCTTATGATAGGGGACTAACTGCTAATTTTATGGGAGGTACCTTAAACCTTTTGATGAGAGCTGCTGCTTTGGAAATGACTTACGCTGAAATCACAAATGATCCAAGCGCGGCAAGAAAGAAACAAGACTGGGTGACACGATTCGGAGAAGTAAAAGACAAAATGCTGGCGATTGATAGAGCGATTGTCCAACAATATCATACACAGATGACAACTGATGTTAACACTTTCGCTACAGACAATCCTAAAAGCGATATGAGCAATAGAGACTTCGCAAACAAGCTAAACACGATGATAACCAAAAAGGTTTGTAAACTACATAGAGTAGTAATTGTATGGTTTCAGTGTCTGTACGAGGAGATAATCCATGAGCTTTAGAGTGCAGATTTTTGCAGGTAGAGATACAAAACCAAATAATTTGCTCATTGCATTAGCATGCATTTGCACCATGTGCATTGTGAGACTTTTATATTAAATATTGGTATATTAATGAAAGGTGATTTGATAAACAATTAAAAGGTAATGTTGAAATATCCATACTTGTAATTAATCAGAAAGTGCTTCTGATATATGGGCACAGAATGAAATTTCTTAAAAACTATTATTGATTTTACAATCTAAAAGTAGTACTGGCTTATTTGTTTATTACTCTCCCTAGGCGCTATGCCAAGCAAAATAAGACCTATCAATGTCGAGTGATAGGGGGTAATAAATAGGCCACGTGAATAGTTATGTGTTTTCTTATGAACATTGATATCCACCAAGGTAAGAGAAATTGTGTGGTATTCAGGTATTCCCTTTTGGAGCTCGCTTAATCCAGTTGGATATTGACACAAAACAAGCCGTGCATTTACTTGTTCCTTTTCAAATTAAAGTTTATGACCACTCATGAAACCTTAAGATTATGAACCTGTTATTAATGTTCCATAGACCCAAACACATATTTTTCTTGTCCTTAGAATGGTTCTGCAGATCTTACTCACCATTACATATAAAAAAGCACTCTATGTTATTTTTAATTGCTGAGTAATACAGAACCTTGTGATGCTCTCTGATTAACTGCAGATGACCAAAGGGAGATCATCATTATTTGCAGTTACTGACTGGCAGGTTTATCAATTGAAAAATATTAATATTAACTACTAGAGTTAGGAAAATCTGATTATATTATTCCAAATGCCATCACCATAGCCCATAGTAATTTATTAAAGGAGTAGAACTCATCTTATCAGTTTCATCATTTCATCAAATCACATTAGGTCATACGTGGGACATCCAATAAGTTCTGACAATGGCCTTTTATCTGAGAAACTGTTATAGAAATCAGAATTATATTTCCCATTGCTTATGATCATATGTGTTGCCTACTCATGTTTGAAATATGGAGTTTTTATCATAACCTGACCCGATGCTATACAAATTTGTAAACTACACTGTGAGATCCCGTGGCTGCAAAAAATCATTATTTAACTGTTTTTTGCTGGGGTTAGAGTTAGGTAAAGATGCAGTATGCATCTTTGAAAGTTACATTAGTAGTTGGTGATGTTGTCTGAATACACAATCAAACCACAAAAGCAAATACCACAATGGCATTAACGTAGTTGCTCTGAACGTTCTTGGTTGCTAGGCAACAACAGAAAATTAGATTTTTGTCTCACTTTAAGCGCTAATTATAAAATAGTATATTTTGAACTTTTATATACAGTCAGACATAAGTTAAGCATTGCCTCAATAGTTTCCTAGAAAACGAAGGAAGCTTTTCAGTCAAGGATATTTTTTTGTTTTATTTATGAAAATAGATAGTGTTGACAATTTACAACAAATTTCGATTCGATTATCACAAAGCTAAACAACCAGGCATGGTAAATGCACACTTACCCCTAAAAATGTCCGTATTCTCAAACCCATTATGGTGTTTTAAAAACGCTTAGACATTTTAAGTTTTAGTGTCAAATTGTTACCACATCAAAACCAAGTTTTGTCTGAAAAAGTCAGATTCATATCTCTAACAGAATAAAGGTTATGAATGCGAATAGAATTGCATGTTATATAGTAATAATGCAATATTTAGAAACGAGCGATTAACTTTCTCTATGATCCTCTATAACTGACATGAAACCTTGACTTCAACACTTGCAACAAATTGTTAACTCAGAAACTTCTTAAACAGGGCTATCGGTATCATAAACTTCGCAAAACATTTTCAAAATTTTATAGACGATACTTTGATTTGATTTCTAAATTCCAAGTTGGACTTAAATCTCTCTTGCGCCAAGGACTTTCCGAACCTGATTTCTATGGTGACTTGGTGTATAAGTTGAAGAAGATTGTTGGCTCTAATAATTTTTCAGCGCAGTTCATTAAAATAATTTCCCATTATAAAAAGATTGGCTATAACATTAATGTATTGCAACAGACTGCATGCTTGGTAGTTAACCCAATCACAGTTGGCAACTTTGCTTTCCTCTTTAATTGCACGCCGGTGGGTCGGACTTCAGACTCTATGATGGTTCCGACTTAAAGACTTATCTATTGATGAGATGGTAGGGGCCTGATGCTTTGGCTGTTTGTCGGGCCCACCGGGGTTTACCTGTTGGATTTCTTTTGCTCCGGTATTCAGTTTAATTTACTGTTGAGTCCTTATCCTTGCTTTATCTCCTTGTTATATCTTGATTTATATGTTTTAGGAGATGATGCATTGATAAGTTAGGGGTCTTTCATGCAAACCAAATATCTATGTGTCTTGATCCACATCTGAATTAAGGGTGAGGTTGGCGCCGTTAAACCGGTTTAAGCCCTCCAGTAAAATATTTTACTGACCGTTCCAAGGCGGTACTTCTTTTGTGGATCTTTTATGTTTTTGTTCTGTTTTGTGTTTGCTATGTTTTGTGCGCGTCTGTTTATATGTGCTTCGTGGTCACCTGCTGGGAAAGGGCTGACCTCTTGGCTCTCGTTTGTGGTGTCTTCTGTGAGTTTGTCACTTTCCCATTGGTATCCTGGGTCAGGTGTGGTACTTGATAGTATCGATTCCTGATCTTTGCAACCTTACTTACTTTGACGGAATCAGTTTGCCACTAGTTTGAAAAATATGCCTAGATTATTTCTGCGTTTATTTGAATTCAAAGTAAGCACTTTGGGTTAAGCTGTGACACTTTTTGAGGGTACACTCAAAAATAGGAACTGGTTTTTCTTCTGAAGAAATTTGTACACGAAAAACGTCTCTGAAGTAATGTTTGGGAGATGCTTAACTTATGTCTGACTGTATAGTTAGCAATTACGATAGATTTGCATATTAAAAGACACACGTTTTTATAAATCTGTTCTATAGTCTTCTTAAACACATAGAAAATAATAACTTTCAATAAATATTTTCTACCAAATATAATACACTATTAGTACAACCCATTTTAAAGGATAACATTTCTTGCAAAATCGTGGGATATATCATAATCAAAACACAGCTGACACCATAGTTGCAACCTCAATCATTATCTATGACGTTCAAAATCAACACACATAATGTCTTTATTTATCTATATAAAAGTTTTAAAAAGGAGTCTGTAATTTTTTAGAAATTTGGGCATGTGTACCGCAAATAGTCACCCGTCCATGTCCCTTTACCTTGCGTTCTTTAGTTGCCTAGCAACCATTGCGATTTCAACATGGAAAATATTTGAACTTGTGATTAAATTCCCTACATACTTAATACTATGTGACGATTAATGAAACACATCCTAAAGAAAAAGGTTTTGTTTTATGGGGGTCATTGTCAGAACATTTTGGATGCCCCTCATAGCTGTAACTGTAAGCTTAATGTACAGACAATAGGCCTCCGATTGGTCCATATTACAGGAACATAGCCCAAATAATTTAATACCTACTTGACGAAACATGATATTTTAATTACCATAAACGTTGCCACATACAATTTGAGGTTTTCTTTAGCTCTTACTATATGTGAGGTGTGAGCCCTCTCTTTGTTTTATCCTAGTGTGTTAATTTGATTAGATTTATTAGATCACTCATTTGTTTCAATAGTTTTATTATTATGTCGTTCTTAGTTCCCTATAAGGCATTCCATTAACTTAAAAATGGTTAACTTAAAACGAGTATTACTGTGTGCTTTGAATTTGCACATCTTCAGAAATTAGTCGCAAAGGATCCTGGCGAATTGTCTGCAAATTTTAGGCCTGCGACATACTAGTTGTATGTCTGACGTTTCTATAACGTATCTATGGTGTTTGCATGACAAATGTGTGGCGTACGATGCAATGCCAGGGCACAGCTGCTGCGATAGCAAGGCGTTTATGTCTTACCACGTGACGTATCTACTGCGCTCTGCGGCGTACCCACTGCGTTCAAACATGTTGTACATACTGCACTGCCAGTTTCAATTGCTTGGCGATACCAAGTACTCTGCTTGGCTAACTTTGGTCTGATTCTGCGTAGAAGCTCATCTAACATTTCGGGTTATACCGCAAGAAAATTCTGAAGGAGACGCCATATTTTAGTCACATTTCTCTTCCACAAGGAGATAATAATAAACATACTGATATTGTTTTACAACATCTTGTCAAGGCCGCATCAATCACCTCAGAGGTTTGTTTCACCCTCTTCTCACAATAGGGCACTGAACAATGTGAACATATAGTGGACGTCAACATAAGCTTATGTAGCTGCTTCACTGCACGGTCGTCTCGTTTGCGAAGGTTCACAAACATGCAGCAACTTTAACCGTTTAAATAAATTGTCGCACATTCGTAGCAGCTTCGATTCACTATACATACATGGGGCGTTCAATATGTAATGAAAACAAGCCAGTATATCAAAAAGTTTTATATAAACGCGCTTTATAATTATTTTTAATAAAATGACTGTTTCTTTGCTATGCAAATGTAAAGTTGCAGTTGTCCAGCATACACGCCGCTCTCAATAATGGGCACTGCAGTACACTTATGATATGAAATGAAACAATGTTTTCAAAAGCAGATAACTACATGAACTAGGGATTTTTTTTCAGTCTGCTTTTTTGTGTGGTAAATGTCTATATATTGGTGATTTATAATTGCAAAATTCTATGATATTGTTTTATATTCTATGAAAAAGTGAGGCTGCCATTTTGGTTTAAATCCTCCTTGATATCACATTTTCTTGCATTTATTTGACACAGTCCTATTTGCGTGGAGGATTATATAGCGAAATTGTATATGAAACGCGTATATCACTTTTCTTCTGTTTGTTTTGGTGTTCGTTTGCAAGTAATACAGCCGTGTTTTTTTCAAATTTCTATTTCAAATATCGGTCGTAAATCACGTCATTTGAATTCAGAAAGTCGCTTAAAAGATTGCAATCTCTGGCTTTCATTGAAATTGATCGGACAAAATACCGTTTTTTAATCGATATTTATTTCGTTTGCGTTTTTGGACATTGCTACAATTATTTACATGTAAATAATCTGGCTGTCCAATTTTAGACAATACAATTATAAGAAACGAACAAGGTATACCACTCAGATGATTTACCCTTAACCCTTTACCCCTAGATATTGGTTTCATTTTAAATGGTCTACTGCTGCTAGCAAGGTATATCACTCAGATGAGACACCTCTAGATATTGGTTTCAGTTTAAATGATCTACTGCTGCTAACAAGTTATACCACTCAGATGAGATACTCCTAGATATTTGTTTCAGTTTAAATGGTCTACTGCTGCTAACAAGGTATACCACTCAGATGAGATACCCCTAGATATTGGTTTCAGTTTAAATGGTCTATTGCTGCTAGCAATGTAAACCGTTTAGCTAAGATACCCCTAGACATTGGTTTCATTTTAAATGGTATGCTGCTGCTTACAAGGTATTCCACTCAGATAAGATACCTCTATATATTGGCTTCAGCTTAACTGCTCTACTGCTGCTAACAAGGTATACCACTCAGATGAGATACCCTTAGACATAAGTTTCAGTTAAAAAGGTCTACTGCTGCTAACAAGGTATACCACTCAGATAAGATACCCCTAGATATCGGTTTCAGTTTAAAGGTCTACTGCTGCAAACAAGGTATACCACACAGATGAGATACCCCTAGATTTAGGTTTCAATTTAAATGGTCTACTGCTGCTAACAAGGTATACCACTCCGATGAGATACCCCTATATATTGGTTTCAGATTAAATGGTCTACTGCTCTTAACAATGTAAACTTTTTGGCTAAGATACCCCTAGATATTGGTTTCAGTTTAAATGGCATGCTGCTGCTAACAAGGTATTCCACTCAGATGAGATACCCCTAGATATTGGTTTCAGTTTAAATGGTATACTGCTGTATACAATGAATACCACTCAGATGAGATACCCCTATATATTGGTTTAAGTTTAAATGGTCTACTTCTGCTATCAAGGTATACCACTCAGATGAGATACCCCTATATATTGGCTTCAGTTTAATTGGTCTACTGCTGCTAACAATGAGTACCACTCAGATGAGATACCCCAGGATATTTGTTTCAGTATTAATGGTGTACTGCTGCTAACAAGGTATACCACTCAAATGAGATACCCATTGCTTTAAAAGACGCCAACATAAGAGGGGGTAACATGATAAACTGTCACGCAAGAAATCGGTATCAGTCAAAGTTGGCAGCTTTTAGCAGATGAAAGGAAAATGGATCCAAAAAATATTGGTATGTGATTCATGCTTGTTTAATAGTTATTTTAGAAAATACAGCATGCCTTCCTACATTTGTTAAGATGTTTGTTTACACATTGGAGGAAAATATATACAGTGAATATAAGTGTGCTTTTTTAAAAGTCTAATACTTATCTAATTTGGAAAGCTAATGTAAGGACTTCTGCACCATTAAAAAGCTAAAGCTTAGATATTTGTTTCGCATATAGCGTAGAATCTAAACATACTTGTGGATGAAGTAATGAATACGTTTTATTACATATTGAACCCCCTCGTACGTCACACGTGCGCTGTAAAAACAAAAGCAACGCATCATAATCGTAGCTTGATTGCTTGAAACGCAACGGCAATGCGGTTAGTGTATCTGGCGCGTTCGTTTGGCGTAATAAACGTTGTCACAGCGAACCTATGGCATACTTCTTTATCCATAGGATATCGTATGCGATTGAACGGTGTACTATTTTGATCATTGGCGTATTGAGGAATATGTACTGCGTAAGAACAACATATGGACGGCGTACCTTGCGATGCCGTGGCGTTTCTTCTGCGTCAGTGTGGTGTTTCAAGAGTAACCACACGTCAATGAGATGATTGCAAGCAAAATCATCCTTTTTTTCAAAATCATGGACGTGGAAGAACCTGAATGGAAAATAACTGTCATAGGTTTGCTCCAGAATGAAATAAATAGAAGACATGTGACAAGACTCTGAGGCCTGGCAGATACATGCTCAGGACCCTATTGTGAGAAGGGGGTGGGGCGACATCCTCGTAGGTGATTGTTAAACCCTTGGCTAGATGCCAAAAGAAGATTTCAGTATGTTTATTTCTATTGCCTTGTAGAAGAGAATTGCGACGGGAAGAAGGCGTCTTCTTCAGAAATTTCTTACGGATTAGGTCTACAATGTTTGATGAGCTTCTACACAGAAACAGACCAAATTTTGTCAAGTAGAACAAATGGTAATGCCAAGCAGTTGGATCTGGGCTCAGAGTGAAAGCAGTGCATTGTTTACAGGATATTTGAACGCAGTTGGTATCCCGCACCAGCGCAGTTGATACGCCACATGGTTAGACTTAAACGCCTTGCTATTGCAGCAGTCACGGCATCGCATCGTACGCCACGCAATCGTTATGCAAACGCAATAGATACGTTACAGAAACGTTTAATATACGACTCATACGTCAAAGGCCTAAAATTTGCATAAAATTCGCTAGGATCCTAAGCGATTGATACGCCAATATATTTTGGTGAGATTCGCTGTTGATATACAATTGTGTAAGAGAAGTCTAAAATTAAATGAATGAATTTGAAACAGTGCAATGAATATGCCTTAAACATTATTTTTGCTGTAGTAGTCCTTTGGGTAACGATAGCAGTTTCCTTAATGATATGTAAAAAAAAGAAAAAAACAAGTTGCGAGGCGTCTAGGTGCGAGCCTGTTCATGATTAGTCACGCAGCGCTTTTTATGAAATGTCATTACATAACAGTGTGATACAAAGTGCTTCTCAGATGTGCATTTTACATTCACTTCCATTAATGAGCTCACAGCGTGTTTAAAATATTAAAAATGTACAACTTTTATGAGATTCTGTTAAGCTCTCTGGTAATAACAGAAAATAATTTGTACTCAAATTTGTGCTTGTTTTCATGTCTTATAATTTCACATGATTGAACATTTTCAGTACGACTGGCGTGATTGGTTTATACTTGTAGCTGATCCATATAATCATGACAAGCTCAACGTGCATGCTTGTGAGTACAACTCAGCGAATAACCATGGTCGTTACATTGCACTTGCAAGCGTTGAAAAAACCCACCGAGCGATGAGTAGGTCTGCCGCTATGCATGCTCTCACTGGATTGAGTTTATACAGGTACGTGATATTTTTGTCTCTCCAATTCAAGGTTCAATACTTGTATGGAGCCTTAAATTTTTTGAAGATGGAACGACGTCCAGAGCTGCAGGCCTAAAAAATCGCTGAGGCTATGAAACTTAGCAGGGAATATTACCATCATTATATATGTTTGAATGCCAACAATTGCTGGCATTTTAACATTTGTTAGCATAATAAATACACATTCTGAGTGAAAAGCAAAAATGTAGTGTTCAGCATTTTTTATGAGCGATTGATGTTCTATGCTCATTTGAGTTTGGCATGAAAAAGTGGCATTATGCATAGCCCTGAAACCAGGTTATGCATTTGCTTTTTGCTAAAAGGATAAGTGAGTATGACCTTAAAATATCACAATCACAAAAATCCAACCCACAGTTCCATGAGGAAGAGGCAGAACACTAACGTTGATTGACTTGATTAAGGCTCAAAACCCCAGTCAACAATATTTCAGAAACGTCAGGATTCCACTTAGGGAGAAGGAGAGAAAACGTTTTTGCCTATCTGAGTGTGACCAATCCGCCTTACCTGGGGGTACCTAGGCACCAGGCCGGATGGCACAGCTCATCATTTAGGTTTACTTCATGGCCAGACAGAAATCCCCATTTAGAAGGTTAGGCTCCCCAACTCCCTCTTGAGTGATACCAAAGAGGGAGTCTAAGCAGCAGCTGCTGACTGTTTTATACTGGGATGGTTTTAGGGAAAAGGCTAAATTTGAAACAGTCTTTAGGTGTAGGGTACTGTTGGAACCTGAAGGAGTGTGCTGCTCTTGTCCTCTTGCTAGCTAGTATCAAGTATCTGGAGATACAAAAGACTCTCAGTGTTGATCAATAAATAAAAACAAGGGTTTAAAACTTTACAGGGAATATCGGAGCAGGTATTCAACTTTGATATACATTGAATTTATTTTGATTGGCACGTCTACTTTTACTGAGTAATTAAATGTTATTAATGTGGGACATATAATGGTTATCGTGCGACAGTCTGCATGCCTAATTTTAAACCAAATTATGTTTTATCTATGTTTCCGCTTACATAACGGGCTAATAGTACGAGAGCTGATCAGGTCTCAAACGCGCTGACGACCATGACATAAAACTGCAATTGTTGGGTTTGTGTCTGGAGCTTGTCCGTGGCTAGGCACACAATGAAAACGTTTTTTTTGTGATAAAATAATTCAATGAGTTAGAATAATGATATACTTGAGTATGAAAATACATGTATGAAAAGTTGTATTTTTTGCGTAATTATGGTGTCAATAACTGAGTTTTCCAATATCTTGAAACCTAGACGTAGTCTTTTTTCTACCCATCCCTCCAAAATGAGACTGTAGAG
Organism: Loripinus fragilis; assembly: GCA_964019695.1. Lineage (NCBI taxonomy): Eukaryota > Metazoa > Mollusca > Bivalvia > Lucinida > Lucinidae > Loripinus > Loripinus fragilis. Next base: position 22,367 of record OZ026526.1, on the reverse strand, counting down.
AGATTCAAGTGTTACATATCTTAAAATAAATTCAGAAGTTTTCGTGGAGGGTTCGCAAAACTAAAGCCTAAGCGAAATGGCAAAATCAGTTTTTTGTTTAGTGATGGAGGTAAATTATACCCAAGTCGCGAATTTAACGTGGCAAATATGTCTTAACATTATTTGTGAAAATTAAGTTCTTGCCAAAAAAAACTCCAAACATGTTGGGATAAAGTGATAAGATGCTCTACACAGCCTCGCGTATTATCACCTTCTTCCAACTTTTCTAATAAATTCAATTAAAATGCATTTTCATGCTGAAATCGCAGTTTAAGCCAAGGGTTGATTCATTTGGGGTGCAGTGTCGCGCAGTGGTAGAGTGCTTGTGATGAGATAGAATGGCCACTGATTCGAGCGTCTTTAAATGTATTGTATCATGTCAATTTGGGCAAGCTATTTTATCCTAATTGCTTAGTACTGAAGGAATAGAGGAAACACTTCCATCAAAACTGAACAGCATTTAACTGGACGTAAAATATTTATAAAACAGACATAAAAGCTGATATTTACGCCCGTTTTAAAGTATCCGTGTTTAAATAAGCTGACACCTGAACCCAGTTGAGGTGCATTTGGTCCGCTGCTTGGTAGATAGTGACCAGTTTTTTTGTTTTTATTGGGAATTTCGATAAGGTCCAAAAGAACACCTAGCTTTGTTGAATGATTGCAATAAATGAACAGGCTGGCCTGTGTGTCCCAGCAGTCTGGTCTATTATTTTGTTATTCGTTTACTGACTGTTATGACATCTCGATTTGCTTTACAAGAATTTTAGAAATTATAGCTAATTGTTGTAGCTGAGCAGGCTAGTTAAGCATGACCTGGTTGAAAACCCAGAAGTCATGATTTTAGAAGGAGGCGCAATTATTGTATAGTATTATATTATTTTTCAGATCTTTCGTTGGACATGGGGACCACCAACGCCACTACCTTTGTAACTCGGCTAGCACTGCGTATAACGCAATAGCTTCATCAGTACGGAACTCATGTAGCACGTATACTGCTGCAGGAGTCTGGTGTACAAAAAACACTGACATCCAAGTACGCGCTCCCTCCAACCGGGTCTACTCAGTCACTCCCCATGGGACAAACACAGCATACTTGTTTGGTTAATTGGCTTGACTTGTGAAGCAAGACAATAATAATAAACGAAAAGAAAAAAATGTTTTGTCTACTGTTTTGTAATCAAAGTAAGAAAGAGGGAAAAGATCAGGAATCGATACAATCAAGCACCACATCTGACCCAGGATACCAATAGGAAAGTGACAACGTCACAATTAGACATCACAAACGAGAGCCAAAATGTCAACCCTTTCCCAGCAGATGACTACAAGGCATCAACAAATGGACGCGCATAAAAGCATAACAAAACAAGACAAAAATAACATAAATGATCCACAAAAGAAGCACCGTCTTGAAACGGTTAGTAAAAATATTTTTGGAGGGTTTAAACCAGTCAAACGGTGCACCAACCACATCCTTAGTTCAGATGTGGATTGTGATTTTACATATAATGTGTTCTTTTCAGTTGTTTTGTTTGACTCTGGGATAGAAAACAACACTAATTTTGTAACATAACTAGCACTGGGTACAATGCAATGGTATCCTCAGTACAGAGCTCATGTAGCGCGTACAATGCTGCAGGTGTCTGGTGTACACACAACACCAATATCCAAGTACATGCTCCCTCTAACCTGGTCTACACATATACTCCCCATGGTGCTAACAGGACATGCTTACAGTAGAACTTCAATGGCTCCAACAGGATTGGGACCATAAAAATAGTTCTAGCCAAGAGTAGTTCCAGCCATCCAGGGTAGATTTTGCATAAAATGACCTGTTGGGACCATGATGTCAGTTCTACCAAGCCTAGGTAAATGAGCCATCAGAGTTTGAGCCATTGAAGTTATACTGTATTTGGTTGATTGGCAGTCCTCTTAAATTGCATGCTGGCAGGTCGGACCTCAGACCATGACAGTTCTGACTTAAAGACTTATCTATAGATGAGAGGAGTGGGGCCAGATGGTGTGTCTGTGGTCGAGCCAAACAGGGCTTAACTGATCAATTTCTTTACTTTTGGTCAGCAGTTGTAAGCCATGTTGAGTCCTTATCTTTGTTTTGTCTCCTTTTTATATCTCGATTTGTATGAACTAGGAGATGATACATCAATAAGTTAGATAATTGAAATGCAAACCAAACATCTATTTGTCTTGATCAAAATCAGAAATAGGGATGGGAAGGGTACCTTCAAACATGTTTAAACCCTCCAGTAATTATCTTGCTGACAGCTCAAAGGTGGTGCTTCTTTTTTGGATCTTGTTTTATTATATATGTTTTGTGTGTGTCTATCATTTGTCTGTCCCTTGCAGCCTTGTAATCACATGCGAGAAGGGTTGACCTCTTGGCTCTCTTGTGTATGGAGTTTTTCTGTATTTTGTCACTTTCCTGTGTGGTGCCCTGGGTCGGGGATGGTACTTGATTGTATTGATTCCTGATCTTTGTCTCCTTACTTACTCTCTTATATGTGATGTCTTCTTGTATTTTTGTCACTTTTCACTATCATGTGCTGAGTCAGTTGTGGAATTTGATTGTATCGATTTCTGATCTTTGCCTCTTTTCTTACTTGTGACTTATGAGGAATAGTAAAGAAGAAAAATATATTAGTTTACTGTTTTAAAATCAACCCTAGGCATATTTATCCTGAACATATTTCTAACTAAGAAAACATTTTAGATCTGACAAAGCTATCTGATCAAAATCATCTCTTGTTGATAATACGTGATGACAACTAGAGCGCTACTATACACTAACATATATATGCTCTTCTCAATGTGTCAAAATTTTGCAGATTGTGCTGATTAGTATTTAAAAACTTCTGCCACCTGGCATATTGGAACCTATATTTTATGGCGATTTAGTTTATAAATGCAAAGAATTTTTGGAAAACCTATTTTTAGTGATCAATTCTAAAAGATTATCAAGCGTTATTAAAAGGTTTGATAAAACTTATATATCGTGCAACAGTCTGCATGCCTCATTTTAAATCCAATCACGGTTTATAGCCATGGTTACCTCTTTAATATCAGGACGATGGGTCAGGCCTCAGACTCAATGACAGCTCTGACATAAAGCTTTAATCGGTGGTTTAGTGCATGATGCTTATCTGTAGCTTGGCCAACTGTGGCTCATTTTGAGTTTTTAGCTCTGATTATCTGTGAGTCGTGAGCGCCATTTTCTTTGTTTCATCATAGTGTGTTAATTTAATAAGTTTGTTTCTCCATGATGATACACTGCAATAGTTTGGACTCAGAATCTAAGGCGAAGATTCGGTACCAGTAAATGCATTTAGTTTGAACGTATTTATTTCAACTAGGTAAGATACACATACAAATATATACAAGTAACAGAATGTAAAGGGATTAGAACGAAAGCTGAAAGCTTATGTTATTCTTCTCTTAAAATGCATTTAAGCCCCTTAGTGGCTTAGGCTGCTGTTCGTTCTAACGCAGTGGTTATGCTGTTGTTGATTCGTTGTTTACTGTTGCTCCCATTGTGGGATTGTGTAATTGTTCTTTGTTTTGTTGTACGTTACTTTACGTCCATTCTAGTTTTGCAATTACTTGATGGGGAAGAATGAGCTGGTTGCTTTGCTTAGTTTGTCTTCTTTGCATCTTGTGATTGTTGTGTGACTCTTCCTTGCAGTGTCATGGGTTTATCTGCAGTTTAATCATACTGATTATTGAATCAATCGTCACGTCCTAGTTAGCAATTTTTCAGCCATGTTAGGATGGGTCTTCCTGACTAAATCAAATACTAAGCAAGTGTGTAACTTTAGGACATGACTCATGCCTCCAGTGATATACTGCGTTGCATCCTGAACAAGACACTTCATGTGACGTGTACTGTCGATTGTAGTTTACTTTCATCTCAGCTTCAACTGTGTTGTCTCGTTTTCTGTTAAATTAACGGAACCTGAAACCAAAGCTTACATTTGGCACAACATTTTTTCTTTTTTGTAGTATATTCTTTTTTTACTTAGAAAAAATATTGGTTTAAAACTTGAGACAAAAATACCTCATTTGGCCTAGGTGAGTTATCTGAAAAGTTACCTGTCAGAACCGTTAGTTACTTTCCTTTTACCGCGATATCTTCTATTCAATATCTGACGCCCAGTGGGCAAATAGCCTTGCTGTTAAAACAGTGTACCAAGGTATTCAATGGTGTACAGCTGTGCATATTGGCAATGCAATATATGGAAGAACCAAACATTTTGTAACTGTAAGTTCTGGGCTGTGGGGGCCAATATGAGACAGCAATAAATGCAATTAGCAAAAGCTCAGACTCGTCTGAGCGACACACTGTCTCGTCAGTGTCTTCATTACACTGCACTTCCGTATTGGTTGGTAGACAGTTTTACATCTTGCCTTTATCATTTGGCATTTCCTATATAGTTCAGAGATGAGTAGTAAACAAAAACTCAGAGGAGTCTGTGCGACGCAGAATCTCATTAGAGATTTCAATATTTGCATATGGGTTCGCAAAGATCAGGAATCGATACAATCAAGCACCACACCTGAACCAGGATACCAATGGGGAAAGTGACACAAAGGAGAATCAAGAGGTCAGCCCCTCCCTCAGCAGGTGACAACAAGGCACAAATAAACAGGCGCTCACAAAGGCATAGCAAACACAAGACAGAAAAAACCCATAAAAGATCCACAAAGATGTACCACCTTGGAACGGTCGATTAAACATTTAACTGAAGGGCTTAAACCGCTTTCACGGCGCCAACTTCACCCTTATATCAGATATGGATCAAGCCACATAGAAATTAACCTTTTTTTAACTATTTTTGAAATCAGTTTCTCAATAGTATTAAGGTTTTCGATTTCTGCCTATCCGGTGTGGGGCAGGTAGATAGTTTTATGGGTGATATACATCTTGTTTTGCCACGTATGTCATCTAGCATGTCATATGTTATAGAGAAATGAGCAGTAATCGAAAAATCAGACGAGCCTGTGGAGCATACAGTCTCGCCAGAGTCTTCACTACATTGCATATATATGGTTTGGTAAATAGTTTTGCATTGTTGCTTGCTTGAAAGTGGAGTGTTATGAATTCCATGAACTGTTTGATCTGTTGAGGTAATTTTACTGGCGACATGTTAAATTCGGAGCTTAGACACTGATTCTGGATTTTAAAGAGGCTACATAAACTTCAAATTGTTGTCTGTACATGGAAAAGTAACGTCAGTACCAAAATGAAAATTCTGTCGTAGTGAAAGTTCAAATAGCTAGACCCTCCTCTCCACACAGCAGGGAAAATATTGCTAACTATAATTTTATGAAACTATATTATATAAGATGCACAATGGCATACATTAGCTCTCTGACCTATATTTGGACATGCATGTTAACTACTTTACCCTATTATAGTTTCAAAAGTAAGTAATGGTGCAAAGATCAGGAATCGATACAATCAAGTACCACACCTGACCCAGGATACCAATGGGAAAGTGACAAACTCACAGACGACACCACAAACGAGAGCCAAGAGGTCAGCCCTTTCCCAGCAGGTGACCACAAAGCACATATAAACAGACGCGCACAAAACATAGCAAACACAAGACAGAATAAAAACATAAAAGATCCACAAAAGAAGTACCGCCTTGGAACGGTCAGTAAAATATTTTACTGGAGGGCTTAAACCAGTTTAACGGCGCCAACCTCACCCTTAATTCAGATGTGGATCAAGACACATAGAAAGTCAAAAGTATTGCAGAATGCTACCCTTAAAGCATTCAGCAATACTTAAAACCTTCACTAAGCGATAATTTGTCTGTAAAACCAAATCCTATTTTGCAAATACCAAAATATACCAAATTATTATTTATCGACATGCTGTTTGCCTTAAAACATTTTTTAAATGAAGGGAACAGCTTGTAGTCATTTAAACAATACACCACTATGATCTTACAGTTATATGTGTTACTATAAATGTATAACTATATAATGCATTACTGTCACTAGTCATTGGACTACCAAAATACATCCTAGGGGAGTTTTGTACACTACAATTTTCTAAAATCACATTCTACAAACCACAAATTTATGTATGTTAACTCTTTAGCGGTTGGGGCGATACCACTCAATAACAATTTTTTCTACGTTACTGTAAAATAATTGGAAATCTTATCTAATTACTCCTTATTCTTACATGACAATATAACCTTTAAATTGTAAACAAATGACTAGCAATATGATGTTATTAAGTAAAAGGATCTGTTATTACTGTATTATACGTTACTTCCTTTTAAATTACAAAGGAACACTATTTAAGATTACACTGCTAGTGGGACATTTATTGCCATTAAACTGCCATAACTTGTCATTAAAGGAAAATACCAACAACGCATGGATGAATAAAACAATAAAATTTGAATTTTTTTCACATATAACGAATTTTTCAAGTCTGTGCACTTTATTAAATATGTAAACAGCATTTTATTTTTTTTTTTAAATTCTTATTAAATGATATCTTTATCTCACTGACACTAATATATTTGCCTCTTTTATACGTAAAATGATATATAATAGACACATATAAATTCATCAAACATATCAGAAGAAATGCTAGATGTTCCTCAGGATTTTTTGTTGTTGATTCACTACAATAATTTTTAACTTATTGTGTAGATTATAAACATTGTTATATGTTTAATGCTGAATAAAATATTTTGTATTATATTGTATCGTAATTTAGATAACACAATGATATTAAGCATGGACTAGGTTAGTAAGATTTACCAAACATTGTTTAAGCCAGATATTAATTACAACTACTATGCTGATACCATTCAGGAATAAAATACTTTTCAGAATTTGTAATTGTAGGTCAATTCAAGCATATATCAAAATCAGGAATTGAGAATTTAAAACAGTCCTTTATCCTTGTCTTTTGAAAAATAAACTGAAATGATTTAAAAAATTTTTTGCCAAAGGGTATGACACACGTCAAGCCTATCTCCATGGTTAAACTGCTATATATCAGAACGATGTCCAGTTTGGAGACAAAAGAATACCATTTAAGATGGTAAAATACATAACTTGAAAATTTAAAGGACATATTGCACTGTCTTATCGTCTGTTCTATCTGGTTCTAAGTTATTGTGAAGCATTTAAACAGAACAATATTTGTTCTGATGGTTCATTTCAGTCATACATTTGAAAGATATATGTTTATCACTTAGATAACCCCCAGGCATTGTTAGTATTAATGTATATTTTGTAGCCATTGCTAACATAGCTGACTCACAACAAATTATGGCTTTTTAATAAATTAATTGTTTTGCATTATTCTATCAATTTGACCTATTAGTCTTACAGTGGAATTTTGATACAGATAATATCTAATTGATATTTAGCATGTCAAATGTGAACATTATCGTTGGTACAAAATCGCTGCCTAATAATAACTTTTGCATAGTTCAAATCAAACAAAACAGATAGAACATAAAGAACATATCAAAGGAATAAGCCCATTTTGATTTTGGTACTTGTCGCAGTGTTGAGCAATGAAGGCTCATATGTGTAGGTAGACTTGTCAGAGCCTTCGCTGCTTGTATACACAAAGTAATATGGAGGTTGATGGCCAAATTTTAGAACGCTAGCCCCTCTGCATCATCATGAGTGATTAAACAATGCATTTGCTAGTCCAAATATTTAATTATGAATTACAGTAAAGAGTCTAAAAATATTTTTCATCTAAAAGCAACGTGATTTATACTTGTAAAACTGTCAAAGAACATAAGTGAAAAATAACATTCAACATTAAGTCAACTGTACCATGCACATGTATTTCACAATTGACAATGAGTCACTGCTAAATCAACCTCTGAGATTTATAATGATATATTAACATTTTAAATGAAATGATTTCTTTAAGAGATAACTGAATAAAAACATACATGGTAAATTAGATATGCATAAGTTCATGCACATGTTTTAAACTTTGCATGTGCGACTATCATTCGTAACAATGTTGATACTGAGAGTGTGCCATCTTAATGCTGAATAGTTAGCATTGTGTATGCTCCTTTTTAAGCTATGTCCTGGCAAGTTAACAACTCATTCCAATCTAAAGTACACATATACATGTAAAACATTGTTATTAATGATTACATTTATCATGTTTGTTAGGTTCGTTAACTATTTTGCAACCGTTCTGCTTAGTAGAAACTACCATCAGGTATATAAGCATGTATTGCTAAAACTAAATCAGATCTAATCTCTTGACTACATTATTTTAATTATTCACATTTCTATCCAGCATAGACCATTGTAAAATCTACTTTACAATAACTTGAATGTCACCTGTTCAAATTTGGCTGGATACATTTTCTTAATGTGAGGGACAGTTTTGTTGATTGCACAACGAAAGCTATACTGTATATAAACTAAATTTAATTTCAAAGCTTCTGTAATGCGTTACCAAATGCATACACAGCAAGAAGTCAGAATACAATTTGATTTCGAGACAGTCACTTTAAACAATAACTAATTACAGATACTTTAAATATCTGAATAGAAGTAGCTCAATTAAACTTAAAATTCTTCTGAAAAAATATTACAAAACTCTAAACTTAACATAATATATTAGCTTTTCTTGTTCAATTATATATCGTCTTTGTTAACAGTTTGAATAAACATATGGCAATATAATATATTTCATACAGTACTATTACATTATTTTAATACATTTGACAGCAAATTGAAATGTATCCTTCTAAGTGCTGTTACTTGAGTGCTATTATTTCCTTTGTTTATGAACATTTAAATTTATAGTTTTGGGCAAATCATTTCTTTGTAGATGTAAAAAGTTAAAATATATACTATTTTGCAAATGTAAATGTGCATGGATAATTAGTAGGAACTTAAATGCAAACTGATAAATCCTTTTTAGACAGACTGTTATCTTGATATTTATTTAACAAGCACAGTCAGTTTAGGGATGAAATAAAGTATCCTATGACGTAAAATATATGGAATAAAGCAATGCATATGCAGTCTTGAAAGTTGTAATATACGTTACATGATGCCGCACAAACAAAACCAAATTAATATTTAACATCAGAAACGAAGTTAAGCATGGCTTTTCAACATAATGTTCATATTTGGTGTTTAAAGAATTTCCAATTGAATTTCATGCTGAATTAAAGAATTATTTTTTTTTTTGTTCAGGGTCATCATATTTAACAGTTTACAACTCATGAAGTATTTGTGATACAAACAAACTGTTCGCAGCTATACAATGGTCCATAGCTTGTCTTTTGGAAGGTGTATTTAAAATCTGAAAGTTAATCGGAAGGTTATCAAAGAAAATGATTTAACAGAATTTCAGTAATTTTAAATTGAGCAGCTTAAAATGTAACATAAATAACATTACTATGGGCCCATATAACTTTTATAAGCATAAATATATGTACGGAATAAAATGTCCTTGTATGATGTGTGAATATTGTCCAATTTAAATAATTCAAGCATTACCATACCAACATTGATTACATTTATTTTGTTTAAAAATGTAGGGTAACGTAGTTAACATGCTGTAGCAGCTAAACACCTCAATCACCAGAGAGCTAATCTGTTTCAAAAAGCTAAGCCAGGAACATAGAGTTAATATCTGATTTTAGTGGCAAAGCACACGCGAATTTCCAGAATTATTTTTTTGTATGCAATGTGTTTTTTCCAGCACATTGACGTCAAATCGACGTCAATTTCATGTAAAATTGAAGTCAATATTGAGTCAATTTTCATTTTAGTATTTCTATAGACGTTTTTAACCATTTCAATGCAACAAACATAAAAAATAAGATAGTTTTAGGTATGTAAATAACCCGACCACATATAAGCTCCTAGGTGCAAGTAAAAAGACGGTTTCCCGTTTTGTGACGTTATTGTGACATTAATACAGCAAAACAAAATTGTAAACATCTTTTTCCTGACACTCCATATATTTTTCTAGTTGAAAATCGATAAGAATCACTTTTACCAAAAAATGTACAAGGGAGCCCAAATTTTGACACAGGGACCTACACTATATGGCGTGCTCACCTAGCACTGTAGCGTTTGAGGTCCTTAACCATTACACCACTTAGGCATCAAAAAAAGATGCTGAAGTAGCGTATATAACGTCAATAGACGCTGCAGTACACTCCATACAGGGGTTCTGTATTCATACTAGTTATTTTTGCAGAATTGTGATATTATTCTTAATCTGTAGCAGCGACACTTGTCTGCTTGACCACAGTGGGTACATAATTCATGTAAATGTTTTGCTTTTTGTAGGGGTTGAAACCACGAAAGGTTGATAAAGGGTATTAGGTTAGGGTTAGGGTATCAGTATTTTTGCCCGAGTAGAAGTAGTCAGAAGGATATGTGTATGTAATTGGGTTGGGGTTAAGTAAGGGTTAGCCACTTCACTGACCCTGGCATAGGAAAGTGTTACTATTTTCAGTGAGTGTTACCGAACTTCTTTTTTCAAGGGAGACAACTTAACATTCTCAAGGGATTTAATAAGCATGATCAATATACGTTTTATTGACGTTATATAATGTTATTACAAGGAATAGAAAGTGATAAAAATGGGGTTAGTGGTAGGATGCTAAGTTAGGTTAGTGTTAGGGTATACAGTATACAGTATAGTTGAGACAACTCTAGCTTTAAATGTACATATTACTTGATTAGCAAACAAAACGAGCGTACCTGTTTGTGAGGCTTCATTGCCAAGAATTGGTGTGTTTGTGACTTATTTCAAAATGGCTGAACGAAATAAGCACATGGTTTCCTTTGATTGGGCAGGATTTAAACTAAACAAACGTTCATCCAATGAAATGCAAGCAGACATATATAAACGACTAATGACTATTGACACGATTGGCATTTGACCAGGAGACAGTATAAAGTGTCTCACTCTATCCATATCTCCCTAATCCTAAACCACCGCTCACACCTTACCACATATCATATCCTAAAATCTTACCTTAGCCCTAACCCACCAAGCAAGACCAAACCTTAACTTAACTATAATACTCAACCCATCCCGCAAGTCTAAAACCTTACAAGGGTTTGTGTTAGGGTATCAAGGGCTAGGGATGTGTACATGCACTTGGAAGCACAGATAGAAGTACTTATACTTACGTGTATTCTGTACTTTGCACTAGAAGTATATTGAAAGTGGTTGACACTAACCCAACTCTATTGGAAGCATGCAAACATACAGAACTGAATAGCGAGAAGAAGGTAAGGGTTAGAGGGTTAATTTTGTGCTCTGTAGTAAGTCATTTTTGATAAGGTATTTGAATACCCCAACCCAAACCTCAACACCCGGGGGCCAGATGGAGCTGAATTTTTAGGGTCTTTTTGTCATGATTTAAACTAAAAATACACAAAAAGTTGCACTAGGGTAAGGGTTATATAAGTATTAGGGGTTACACTAGGGTTAGATTTAAATTAGGGTTAGGGCTACATTTGGGTTAGGGTTAGACTTAGAATAGTTTATAAATTATAATTGATTGATTGTGATGATACGACACGTGTTTTTAAGGGTTAGGACAATTGTTTTTAAGTTTTAGGACAAGTGTTTATAAGTTTGAAGACAAATGTTTTTATGGTTAAGGACAAGTTTTTTTAAGTGTCAGGACATTTATTTTTAAGTCTGAGGATAAGTGTTTTTAAGTTTTAGGACCTGTGCTTTAAAGTTTTAGGACAATTATTTTTTAGGGTTAGAATGAGTGTTTTTAAGTATTAGGACAAGTGTTTTTTATGTTTTAAGACAATCGTTTTAGGGTTAAAACAAGTGTTTTTAAGTTGTAGGTTAAATGTTTCTAAGGTTAGGACAAGTGTTTCTATGGTTAGGACCGGTGTTTTATGGTTAGGGTTAGGGGTTAGGGTTAGGGTGGGTAGGGTTGTGGACCTGTATTCCAAAATAAGACTTTTTGGATCTAAATTAGGTCGTTTCAAAAGTAGACTATTCAAATTAAGACGTTTTAATCCAAATTTGGACTAAAAATTTTGATAAAATTGGCACTAAAAACGATATTGAGGTTCTGTATAACGCATTTTTAAGATATTTCTGACAACCCTCTGTCATATGCAAGTGCTATAAAAATCAAAAAAGGTCTGGATAAGTCGAAATTTGTCTGAAATTTGCAACCCCAGGGTTAGGGGTAGGGTCAAGCATAATTTTTTGGCTCTAAGTAGTTCTCTGTTTGTTATATTTAACTATATTATCCTGAGATCGATTAATTAATAAAGTGTTTGTAAATGAGAAGGAGAATAATGAAGAATAATTTGTTGGATAAGTGGAAATTCGACTTAAAATTTAAAAAAAAAAATGATTCAAAGTCAATTTTTGCTTGTAGCAATGTGCAGTTGTTTTCTGCAATCTATTATCAACAATAAACTACTTAAAGGATTTTATATATTAAGTAATTATGTATTAGAAGGGAGTAGGATACAAATAAGAATTGTTAAGTCGAAATTTGACTTAAATAAGCTGAAAACAGGGTTCAAAGCATTATTATTTTGGCTTTAAGCATTATGCCAAATGTAATTAACTATAACATTCTAAAATGTATTTATATATTGCGATATTATATAGCAGAAGGTGGCAGTATAGAAATGAGTTTTGATAAGTCGAAATTTGACTTAAAGTAGTTAAAAATGGGGTTCAAATACTATTTTTGGACTTGTTTTTACCAAAATACGTGGCGTCCTTTGGAGTGTTGATCTGACCCCATGTCCGGACCCATACACCATATAAAGCTTTAAATAATAAGAGCTGATACAGCGCAAGGGAATCATGTTTTTGAAAAGGTCAACTCCTCATCAGAAGGGGCTGTACAATTTAAAGCAAGGGTAGAAATCGCGCATTATTCTGACTTATCCGACCCCCTTTGCTGGAGTTTTATTTCAACCTCCGAGATTGGCAGTGGTTCAAATAAAAATGTTTTACATAGTACATAGTCTGACCTTTAATCTGATACCAAAATCAACCCTGTAGCTACTCGGAAAAGCCTGCACCAAGCTATTCACTTTTGTGTATAAATATGTGATAAACTTGCATTTTCGTGCGAGAATTTCCAAAATTGGAACCGTGGGGTGAAATTTCGAAGGCCCCCCCCTGGCATAATGCCCAGAGCGTCATACTCTAAAATGCTTTAAATAATGAGTACTTATACACCGCAAGGGAACCGTGATAATATAAGATCCATCCCTTGTAAGAAGGGGCTGTACAAATAAAAAGAAATGCGAAATCGCGGAATTTTCTAATTTATCCGACCCACCTTGTGGGTCAACCTCAACCTAAGAGCAACAATTTGTTGCAAGATTTTTCGGATCTGGAGCCCAAATTATATTCATATCTCTACGGGTTGTAACACGCTGATTAATGTCTGTTAAATTCTAATTATGGTATCAACGTAAAGCTTAGACCCTCTTATTTGTGCTCATGCTCAATTTATACCACTGTCTGGCTTCTAGGCTAGGATTTGAGCCTCGTAAAGGGCTATATAAAAGTGCCACAAATCTCAATTTAGTCCCTGTGTAATCATTCTGGAGGGCCCACAGAGTGCCTGATGGGCCAACGTTTGGCCCTGTGCTCTAGATATAGATATAATCTAACGTTTTAAAGCATTTTAACGTGTTTGGGTCCTGGCAATATGCCAAGATAAACCCCAAAACGGCCCTGCATGATTTGTCGCCGAATTTTTCTCTCAAAAGCGATAAAATTATTGTCTAAATATGCACATATCTCTAACGGCTCTAGTGGGCTGATCAATGCCTTTAGAAGTCTTGTTTTGGTATCAGAAAAAAGCTCATTTCCTTTTCTTACTTCTAAAATTCGTTTGTAACCAATAATTGGCTCCAAGGTGAAGATTCGAGCCCCATAATACAGGTAGGTAAATTTCATACAATTTGGGTATGGGCCCTTTTACGGCACCTATGGGCCCCTTCAAAGATCAAAATGGCGTTTATTATTACATGGTTCTCTTATACAATAATTGAGCTTTAATTTGATACCAAAATCATAATTTTATACACCCATACAAGTCTTCTATAGGCCTCAGAACATGGGTTAGGGTTAGTGAAAACTTTGTCGACGAATTTCCGAAATTCGCGAAACTCGCGAACGTCATTCGTTGTAAATCCCCTTACAAGGACCCTAATAATAAGGTCTGGGTCCTAATTTTTAAATGGTTCCCTTACAAAATATATTTAATTATCACTTTAAGCATTATAAGGTGTATGACTGCAGATTCAGGGGACAGGTGGACGCAAAAAGTGCCCTCAGTAAAAATCCGAATTTCGCGAATTTTGTCCCTTTTGAGTAGTTTATACAGACCCAATTCTTATGTTTAGGACCCTTTTTTTCATTTAAAAATACTTTGAAAATATCTCTTCTTATATACTGTAAAATCCCACCACTTTACTGTAAAAAAAAAAGACCCAACCCCTAGCCTATCACCAGACAAAGCTTTTTTCATTATTTGTGACCCCGACCATAATAAAGGGATTCACATTTTATTTTACTTAGAAATAAACTCTCAATCAAAATACAACAAATAAAGTTAAAAGAATAATTTTACAATTAACTATCTTGTCAAAAAATCTAACCCTAGACAAAACCCTAGCGGTATTTTGCAAAAAAATGGGCAAAGATGGTGCCTAAATTTCGCACAGCTATAGCGGTATAGCTGACTAATCAATGTCTGTATAACTCTTATATTGGTATCAGATTAAAGCTTACACCATTTTCTTACTTCTTAAACTTGATTTTAACAAAAAAATGGCTTCTATGTCCAGACTCGAGCCCCACAATAAGGGTAGGTAAATTTCGTATAATATGTATATGGGCCCTTTTTACGGCACCTATGGGCCCCTTAAAAGACCAAAATGGCGTTTATTATTACATGGTTCTCTTAAACAATAATAGAATTTCATTTGATACTAAAATCATAATTCTTTATACCCATACAAGCCTGCTATAGGCCTCAGAACAATGGTTAGGGTTTGTGAAAATTTTGTAGACGAATTTCTGAAATTCGCGAAATTCGCGAACGTCATTCACTGTTAATCCCCTTATTAGGACCCTAATAATGAGTTTGGGGTCCTAATTTTAAATGGTCCCCTTAACAAATATATGTTCTTATCACTTAAATTATTTTAAGACGTATGTCTGCAGTTTAAGGTGACATGTGGTCGTACGAAGGGCCCTTGGTCAAAAATCCAAAATTCGCAAATTTTGTCCATTTTTAGTAGTTTATACAGACCCATTTCTTATGTTAAGGACCCCTTTTTCATTTAAAATACTTACTTAATATCTCTTCTTATATACTGTTAGATCCCACTACTTTCCTGTAAAAGAAAGACCCAAACCCCAGCCTATCACCAGACAAAGGGTACATTTTTGACCAAAAAAGGGCCATTTTTTTCATTAATGGTGACCCCAACCCTTAAGGGATTTACAATGTTGTTACTAAGAAATGAAGCCTGCATCGATATAAAACAAATAAGTTAAAATAATTATTTTACAAAGAACTATCTTGTCAAAAAATCTTACCCTAGTTTAAACCCTAGCTGTTTTTTGCAAAAAAGGTACCCCATTGGGGTTTCTGGCCCCATTGTAGCCCCTCTGTGCAATGTACAGGCCTATAAATTAGTTCAATCTCAAGAAGAATGATTCAAGTTATAGGCCTTTTAAATTGTCTTCAAAGGGTTGGGGTTATGGTTAGGGTAGGGTAGGGTAGGGTAAGGTTAGGGTTAGGGTTAGGGTTAGGGTTAGGGTTAGGGTTAGGGTTAGGGTTAGGGTTTAGGGTTAGGGTTAGGGTTAGGGTTAGGGTTAGGGTTAGGGTTAGGGTTAGGGTTAGGGTTAGGGTTAGGGTTAGGGTTAGGGTTAGGGTTAGGGTTAGGGTTAGGGTTAGGGTTAGGGTTAGGGTTAGGGTTAGGGTTAGGGTTAGGGTTAGGGTTAGGGTTAGGGTTAGGGTTAGGGTTAGGGTTAGGGTTAGGGTTAGGGTTAGGGTTAGGGTTAGGGTTAGGGTTAGGGTTAGGGTTAGGGTTAGGGTTAGGGTTAGGGTTAGGGTTAGGGTTAGGGTTAGGGTTAGGGTTAGGGTTAGGGTTAGGGTTAGGGTTAGGGTTAGGGTTAGGGTTAGGGTTAGGGTTAGGGTTAGGGTTAGGGTTAGGGTTAGGGTTAGGGTTAGGGTTAGGGTTAGGGTTAGGGTTAGGGTTAGGGTTAGGGTTAGGGTTAGGGTTAGGGTTAGGGTTAGGGTTAGGGTTAGGGTTAGGGTTAGGGTTAGGGTTAGGGTTAGGGGTTAGGGTTAGGGTTAGGGTTAGGGTTAGGGTTAGGGTTAGGGTTAGGGTTAGGGTTAGGGTTAGGGTTAGGGTTAGGGTTAGGGTTAGGGTTAGGGTTAGGGAATCAGTATTTTTGCCCGAGTGGAAGTGGTCGGAAGGATATGTGTATGTAATTGGGTTGGGGTTAAGTAAGGGTTAGCTACTTCACTGACCCTGGCGTAGGAAAGTGTTACTATTTTCAGTAAGTGTTACCGAACTTCTTTTTTCAAGGGAGACAACTTAACATTCTCAAGGGAGACAATAAGCATGATCAATATACGTATTATGGACGTTACATGATGTTATTACAAGGAATAGAAAATGCTACAATTGTGTTAGTGCTAGGGTGTTAGGTTAGGTTAGGTGTTAGGGGTTAGGTTAGGAGTTAGTTAGGGTTAGGTTAGGTGTGAGGGTTAGGGTTAGGGTTAGTTTAGAGTTTAATTTAAACCCTCACCCTAGTGGAAGCATGCAAACATACAATTGTAAATAGTTGGGAGAGGGTTAGGGTTAGAGCGTTTATTTTGTGTTCTGTAGTAAGTTATTTTTTACCAAGACTTTGAAAATCACAACCCCAACCCTGACCCTCATTGGTCATATGGAGAGCAATTTTAGGGTCAATGGAAAATATCTTATGCATGTAATGGTAAGAGCTGTTAGGTGTTGTAGGTTGGTGTTAGGGGTTAGCGTTAGGTTAGGGGTTCGTTAGTGGGTTGTGTTAGGTTAGGTTAGGTTAGTGTTAGGGTTGGTGTTAGGGTTAGGGGTTGGTGTTAGGGTTAGGTTAGTGTTAGGTTAGTGTTATAGGGTTAGGGTTAGGTTGGGTTAGGTGTTAGGTTAGTGTTAGGGTGTTAGGTTTAGTGTAAGGTTAGGTGTTAGGGGGTTAGTGTTAGGGTTAGGGTTAGGTATTAGGGGTTAGGTGTTAGGGTTAGGTGTTAGGGGGTTAGGGTTAGGGTTGGGTTAGTTTATGTATTAGGGGTTAGGGTTAGGGTTAGGGTTAGGGTTAGGGTTAGGGTTAGGGTTAGGGTTAGGGTTAGGGTTAGGGTTAGGGTTAGGGTTAGGGTTAGGGTTAGGGTTAGGGTTAGGGTTAGGGTTAGGGTTAGGGTTAGGGTTAGGGTTAGGGTTAGGGTTAGGGTTAGGGTTAGGGTTAGGGTTAGGGTTAGGGTTAGGGTTAGGGTTAGGGTTAGGGTTAGGGTTAGGGTTAGGGTTAGGGTTAGGGTTAGGGTTAGGGTTAGGGTTAGGGTTAGGGTTAGGGTTAGGGTTAGGGTTAGGGTTAGGGTTAGGGTTAGGGTTAGGGTTAGGGTTAGGGTTAGGGTTAGGGTTAGGGTTAGGGTTAGGGTTAGGGTTAGGGTTAGGGTTAGGGTTAGGGTTAGGGTTAGGGTTAGGGTTAGGGTTAGGGTTAGGGTTAGGGTTAGGGTTAGGGTTAGGGTTAGGGTTAGGGTTAGGGTTAGGGTTAGGGTTAGGGTTAGGGTTAGGGTTAGGGTTAGGGTTAGGGTTAGGGTTAGGGTTAGGGTTAGGGTTAGGGTTAGGGTTAGGGTTAGGGTTAGGGTTAGGGTTAGGGTTAGGGTTAGGGTTAGGGTTAGGGTTAGGGTTAGGGTTAGGGTTAGGGTTAGGGTTAGGGTTAGGGTTAGGGTTAGGGTTAGGGTTAGGGTTAGGGTTAGGGTTAGGGTTAGGGTTAGGGTTAGGGTTAGGGTTAGGGTTAGGGTTAGGGTTAGGGTTAGGGTTAGGGTTAGGGTTAGGGTTAGGGTTAGGGTTAGGGTTAGGGTTAGGGTTAGGGTTAGGGTTAGGGTTAGGGTTAGGGTTAGGGTTAGGGTTAGGGTTAGGGTTAGGGTTAGGGTTAGGGTTAGGGTTAGGGTTAGGGTTAGGGTTAGGGTTAGGGTTAGGGTTAGGGTTAGGGTTAGGGTTAGGGTTAGGGTTAGGGTTAGGGTTAGGGTTAGGGTTAGGGTTAGGGTTAGGGTTAGGGTTAGGGTTAGGGTTAGGGTTAGGGTTAGGGTTAGGGTTAGGGTTAGGGTTAGGGTTAGGGTTAGGGTTAGGGTTAGGGTTAGGGTTAGGGTTAGGGTTAGGGTTAGGGTTAGGGTTAGGGTTAGGGTTAGGGTTAGGGTTAGGGTTAGGGTTAGGGTTAGGGTTAGGGTTAGGGTTAGGGTTAGGGTTAGGGTTAGGGTTAGGGTTAGGGTTAGGGTTAGGGTTAGGGTTAGGGTTAGGGTTAGGGTTAGGGTTAGGGTTAGGGTTAGGGTTAGGGTTAGGGTTAGGGTTAGGGTTAGGGTTAGGGTTAGGGTTAGGGTTAGGGTTAGGGTTAGGGTTAGGGTTAGGGTTAGGGTTAGGGTTAGGGTTAGGGTTAGGGTTAGGGTTAGGGTTAGGGTTAGGGTTAGGGTTAGGGTTAGGGTTAGGGTTAGGGTTAGGGTTAGGGTTAGGGTTAGGGTTAGGGTTAGGGTTAGGGTTAGGGTTAGGGTTAGGGTTAGGGTTAGGGTTAGGGTTAGGGTTAGGGTTAGGGTTAGGGTTAGGGTTAGGGTTAGGGTTAGGGTTAGGGTTAGGGTTAGGGTTAGGGTTAGGGTTAGGGTTAGGGTTAGGGTTAGGGTTAGGGTTAGGGTTAGGGTTAGGGTTAGGGTTAGGGTTAGGGTTAGGGTTAGGGTTAGGGTTAGGGTTAGGGTTAGGGTTAGGGTTAGGGTTAGGGTTAGGGTTAGGGTTAGGGTTAGGGTTAGGGTTAGGGTTAGGGTTAGGGTTAGGGTTAGGGTTAGGGTTAGGGTTAGGGTTAGGGTTAGGGTTAGGGTTAGGGTTAGGGTTAGGGTTAGGGTTAGGGTTAGGGTTAGGGTTAGGGTTAGGGTTAGGGTTAGGGTTAGGGTTAGGGTTAGGGTTAGGGTTAGGGTTAGGGTTAGGGTTAGGGTTAGGGTTAGGGTTAGGGTTAGGGTTAGGGTTAGGGTTAGGGTTAGGGTTAGGGTTAGGGTTAGGGTTAGGGTTAGGGTTAGGGTTAGGGTTAGGGTTAGGGTTAGGGTTAGGGTTAGGGTTAGGGTTAGGGTTAGGGTTAGGGTTAGGGTTAGGGTTAGGGTTAGGGTTAGGGTTAGGGTTAGGGTTAGGGTTAGGGTTAGGGTTAGGGTTAGGGTTAGGGTTAGGGTTAGGGTTAGGGTTAGGGTTAGGGTTAGGGTTAGGGTTAGGGTTAGGGTTAGGGTTAGGGTTAGGGTTAGGGTTAGGGTTAGGGTTAGGGTTAGGGTTAGGGTTAGGGTTAGGGTTAGGGTTAGGGTTAGGGTTAGGGTTAGGGTTAGGGTTAGGGTTAGGGTTAGGGTTAGGGTTAGGGTTAGGGTTAGGGTTAGGGTTAGGGTTAGGGTTAGGGTTAGGGTTAGGGTTAGGGTTAGGGTTAGGGTTAGGGTTAGGGTTAGGGTTAGGGTTAGGGTTAGGGTTAGGGTTAGGGTTAGGGTTAGGGTTAGGGTTAGGGTTAGGGTTAGGGTTAGGGTTAGGG